>JAQPPZ010003548.1:1406483-2812966 GCA_028583015.1 Wollemia nobilis | reverse complement strand
TTTTAAAACAAAGGAAGATGGAGAGACAAATTTTAAAGCAAATGAGGTGGAGTTCAACCTTGATCCAGGTAAATCACCTTTATTATTCTCAAGTAGCTTAAAATCTTCTCCTTACAATAAAAATTAAAGTAGTACGGAGTGTATTCCTTGCACTTTAGGATTTCAAGAGCAATATAGTAAAGAAAATATTATGGATAATATCTAAGGAAATTTAGGATTTTAGGACAACATAATAAAGTGATGACTATGAAGGATCATCTATGCAATTTAGAGTTTTCAGGTCAACATAAAGAAGAAAATGCTAATAAAGAATTCCTTGCACTTTTGACTCTTTAGGGCAACATAAATCTTTAGAAGATAAGTCTCATTTTGAACAATATGAAAAAATAGAAGAGATTGATGAAGATGAGAGTGTTGGCGGGAATGGAAGGAGAGGAAGGCCATCAAAGTAGGAACAAAGAGAAAAAGAAACTCAAAAGGATATTGATCTAGGAAGCCAAATAAAAATATCATAGGTGTTAACAAGAAGTGGGGCTAAGCCCACTAATATAAAACCCCTAAAAAAGGAGTTATTAAGAAATTAATAGGTTGTTATAGCCCTGAGTTTATTTTAATGCATGAAACAAAATTAAGCAATGAAGAATGTAAGGATGCTTTTAAGAAGATTTGGAAGAAATGTGATTGTTTAGCAATTTCTTCTACATGAGCTTCAAGCGGTATTGCAATAATATGGGATAAATGCAAATGGGATGGACAACTATTAGATGCAAAAATAATTGGTTTGTTGGATTATTTTGCAGGAAAGAGGAAAACATCAAAGTTAGGGTTATAAATATATATGCTCCAACTATAGTTACTCTTTGTGAAAGATGTTGGAAGGAACTTAGTATATTTTTGTCAAATACAATGATGATTCATTGTGATCTATGGATTCTTGGGGGTGATTTTAATACTTTTTATCTCCTTTGGAAAAGAAGGGTGGCATTCCAGGATGGTCTAAATCAATGCAAGATTTTGCTTCATTTGTCAATTCAAACGACCTTTGGGATGTTAGTCCCTCAAGCTTTCAATATACATGGAAAAATGAATGCATTGAGAAAAATCATATAGCAAAAAGACTAGATAGATTCTTGTTATCCAATAAATGGTTGCAAACAAAGTATACAATCTCTTCAGATATTTTATTGCGAGCAAGATCAGATCACAAACCCATTCTTTTGACTTGTGAGTTACCTAATAATGGTCATCCAAAGCCATTTCGCTTCCAGTTTGTGGCTTCAAGACCCTAATTTTTCCCAGATGGTTATGTTATGGTGGGATGTGTTGTGACGTCCTTCACAATGACCCCAAAATTGGGGACCCACCTTAAGTTTTGTGATTTCGAGGGATTTTTTGTTTATCCAATTTTGCTCGCATCAAGGTCTTGGAAAATTTGCTTTCACTTTGGAATTGCTGACATATTTGCATTTTGAAGGTTTGAATGTAGTTGCAATGCTTGAAAACTGAATATTTTGATTATTTGCATATTAATTGCATTATTTTGAATCAAATAATTTGATTAAAATCATTTTCAAAGGTTTAAATGATTAATTTTCATTTAAATAATTAAATTTTATTTTAGGGTTAACCCTAAAATTAATGCAAAATTGAAATGGACATATCTTGAGGTAGAAAACTCCGTTTGATCTCATTCAAAACTTGGTAAAAAGATATGGATTTTCTCTTTCTAATGATACCAAACTTGCAAGATTCCAGATGTCAGTTTCACAAAAAAATAGCAGGTTAGTTTAGCAATATGAGAACTTTGAAATACTTTTGAAAAAAAAGGAAAGTTACGTGAAAGTAAAGTTTGGTTTTGTTTTGATATTATGATTATTGTTTCATTATGCAGGTAATACAAGGGCAAGGTTTTGAAGAAGATAGTTATAAAATTTGTTCCCGGTGAAGAAATGGAATAACTAAACTTTTCAAATTATAAATAAATCATTGAGATTCATGGAAAGGGTTGGACATTTTATACAGAGAAGGAGAGGAACAATTGGAAGGAGCAAAGCTACACATTCATTGGAGGAAAATGGAGAAAGCCATTTGCAGAACAATGGAAATTATTGTAAGATTTTATAAATTGTTTTAAGCATTTTGAATCCAGATTTGTGCACAGACTGTATTTGGAATTAATAAAATGTTTATTACAATTTCTTAATAGTTTGTATACCTTAGAATATTGCATCAATTCATTTGATTTCATTGTGTGAATAATGGTGAACATTGAATTGGTTTTAGAATTATGTAGATGGAAATCTGATCTGTGGATTTTGTCCGAGACATTAAGTTAATTTCTAAAGTTTAAAATCTTTTATTATTATTTCATTCTAAAAATTGTATATTATAACCTAGCATAATTTTTATAAAGTGAAATTATATGGTTAGGTTATAAATTAAATTTATTATTCAAATATTACATTAATTAATATTTGAATTAATAAGTTTAAGAAGGGATAAATGAATATTCTATTCCTCGCCTTAATTTCATAAGGTTGAGGAACTAGGATTGATATCTCTAAAATTCGATTTGGATTTGATTTATAATATAGTCCTATTTATTTCAGAAGTCTAAATTTCAAATCAGAGATCACATTTACTCTTTTGAATATTTAATTTCATAAATATTTCAAAAGATAAATATTATAAGCAAATCTAATTTCTAAACTTTATTTTATCAGAAAATCCAAAGTTTATAGATTAGTTTCATATTAAGCCCTAAGATTTTATCATTGACAAGGTTTTGGAACCTTATAAATTGGGCAAGACATTATTTCATTTATTCACCTCTTTTGGGTTTGATTTATAATTTCATAAGGGGATTTGAATAAATAACTGCTTTATCAAATAGACATTTGGGAAATACTATAAATTTATTATATTCCAAAGGTTTATTAAATTTATTAAAGTTTATTTACTTTGATCTTTATCAAAGTTAAATTGAAATTTAATACAAAATGCTAGATTCTTTTTATGCTAATTTCATTTAAAGCATTTTGAGACATTAAATTGAAGAGAGGAAGTAAAATTTGGTATACTTTAACCTGAGATCATAAAACGAATTTTATTTTGTTGAATTGATATCAAATACATACTCCACATGATGGATTCAAAATCATTTACATGATCCCAGGCCCCTTGTTAACAACACTTGCAAGACCCTAGAGTTTTATTCTTAGCACTTATATGAGTTTATGCATAAAACATTGAATACAAGAACCTTGGAGATATATATATTTTTCTTTGCAAGAGAGAACTTAAAGTTCTAAGTTGTCGAGTGGTTTTGTGACTTGACAAAATCGCACCTCAAAAGGATGAATCAAAATTTGAAGGATCATGTATGTACAAGTTTGTTCAAAAGTTGAAATATTTAAAGGAGCAAATGAAGATATGGATTGTGAATCTTTTGGTAACATTTTTAAAGAAAAGAAAGAAATTGAATCCAAACTCAAAAATTTACAAGAGATAGTAGAAATTAATGGAATGGATTAGGATTCTTATGTGAAAGAAAAACAATTACTTTCTAATTATCATAATGCATTGAAAAAAGAGTCATATTGGTTCCAAAAATCTAGAGAGAAATGGCTCAAGGAAGAAGATAGAAATACAAAAAAAAATCATTCTACAACAAAAACAAAATTTTCTCTTCATCATATCAAAAATATTATAACTCTAGATGGAAGAAATATTGAGGACGAAGAAAATATAAGGAAGAAAGCAATTAATTATTTCAAAAATATTTTTTTAGATTCTAGGCAAGATAAGGAGATACAAAAAAAACGTCTGCACAATATTTCATCAATTATCACTTATGGATAAAATGAAAGCTTGATGAAGAAGATATCTATGGAGGAGCTCCATGAAGTAGTTTTCTCTTTCTATCCTAACAAGGCACCTGGCCTTGATGGATTTCCTATAATATTCTTTCAAAAAATTTAGAATTTATTTAAGAGTGACATGTTAGATGCAGTTGAAGAGGCCCGAAAAAAGAAGAATATTATAAGTGATATCAATGCTACTTTTATTACCTTGGTTTCCAAGAAAGGAGACACAAAATATTTTGATAATTTTTGTCCAATAAGACTTTGTAATATGATTTATAAGATTCATAAAGATAATTTTTGTCCAATAATTTTTGTCTCTACAAGGAGCAAATGGCATAAAGATTCATCCATCATCATCATACATTGCGGAGGTCACGAGAAACCCTCCTCAAATTAGTTTGTGAGATGCAAGAAAGATCCTGTGAGATACACCTTGGATTATTCTTCTTATTGTAAATATTTGTATCAAATTGGTAGCAACCCTCAATGGGATATTATTGTAAACCTCTTTTGAAGGACATAATTGATATTAATAAAAAGGGCACCATTATTTTGTATCTTGTTTTGTCATCATGGTTACATAGTTTGCTATCTAGTTTGTTCTTTATTTCATTGCATAGGTGTACGATCTTTTTAGCGTTTTCACCTCTTTCTCCTAATCTATTCATGATTATGGTGAAAGAATTAGGGAAAGCCTTTTCAAAGGCAAAAATGAAAGGAAAATAAAGGGTATTCAAGTTGCAAAAAATGGTCCCTTTGAATCTCATCTCCAATTTTTTGATGATACTTTTATTTTGGGCCGTCCCTCAATCAATGAGGTCTTGGAGTTTAAATCATTATTATCATGCTATGAGAAGGCTATTGGACAACTGGTAAATACTTCAAAATTAAGAGTTTTTCATTAATATTGCCCTAGATTTGCAACAAATTATTGTGAGTTGAAAATTTTCCATCAACCTACTTGGATATTCCTTTGTCCAATAAAAGAAATAAAAAGGAGCTTTGGATATCTTTTTTGGATAGAATGAAAGCTTGCTTGGCAGGTTGGAAAGGTAATTTATTAAACATGGCAGGAAGACTTTAACTCGTAAAGACTACATTCAATTCCTATTTATTTTATGTCACTTTCAAGACTACCAATAGGTACTGCATCTAAAATTGATAAAATTCAAAAAGACTTTCTATGGAAATGTTGTGAAGAAAAATTTAGGTTTCGTCTTTGTAAGTGGGATAGGGTTTGCAAAGGAAAGAATATTGGTGGAGTAGGCTTGCGGAATTGTAGACTTATGAGTTTGGCATTAGGAGCAAAGCTTGGGTGGAGATTATTCAGAGATCAAGGAAAGAATTGGGTAAAAATATTACTTCAAAAATATATAAGTTCTCTTGATGCAATGAAATTGTTTAGAAAAAGAACTCTACCCAAAGGATTGTCAACATGGAACTTCATATCAAAGAGTTTGCAATTGATAAAGAAATATATTAGATGGTCAATCAATGAGGGGAGTATGCAAATTTTTGATCTGATGCTTGGTTGAAGCCTTATCCTTTTATCTCTAATTCAAAATTGAAACCATTGGCGGAAGTGTGCCTAGCATGTAAAGGTCCAAAGGTCCAAGATTATATTATTATAAGCAAAAACTCCAGATCATGGATTTCTTTCAATAACCTAGTTGAAGGAGAGAACCTCAAACAAATTGCATACGAACTTCAAAAGAAGCTTCGAGAGTTTTATTTGCTGATTTTCACACGAAAGGATGAGTTGGGTTGAAATTCATCAAAGGATGGTGGATACTCATCAATTTGGGATATGAGGATTTAGAACAATTGAAATTTTCTTCTCCCAAATATTTTCCTTGGAATAACATTTGGTCATTAAAGGCTCTCCCTAAGGCCTCAACATTTCTTTGGTTAGTAGTTCAAAGTAAGATTCTTACGAGAGAGAGAGTCTACAAAGAAGATGATATTATGGACCCTTTAGATGTGCCTTGTGTGAGAAGGATTTAGAAACGAGAGACCATTTACTTCTTCATTGTCTATTTGCTCACACCATTTTCGGTTATTTTTTAAAAAATATGAAATTATTTTAGGTAGCTCCATCAACATTGAAAGAGATATAAAATGTTGGATAAATTATTTCAAAGCTAAAGCATTATGTATTCTTTGGAGAATTGGCCATACCATTATTTGTTGGAATTTATGGCTTGAAAGGAATAACAAAATAAAAAAAATAAATACCAAAATCATGCCTAAGTTTGGAACCATATTAATGCCTTTCTTGCATAATGTCTACAAATATGCTGCTCATTTTGGAAAGTCTCACTTAATAAAAAATAGGTGCTAATAACTTGGCTATAGGATTTGAACATACATGGAAGAGTCATCTGAAACAATGGAATTAATACAAAGGATCTACTTCGATTTATGGTAAAATGAATGTCCAAAAATTAGGTTAATCAAAATTAATTTTGATGGCACTACTAAAGGAAATCTAGGAAAAGCTGGTATTTTTAAAACTAGCAAAGACAAAATCCAAGAAGGCCGATGGTTGTTCACTTGTACACGTGTTGATGTGGTTGGATAGAAGTAATCACTTGACAACAAGAAATACTCCCACCAAACATTAGAAATTCAATCAAGCAATCAAGAATTCCAAACCAAGTGAACATCTGAAATAAAGCAACAATGGCACTCAGGAAACCAAGCTAGCAAGTAGAGCACAATCATCAAATGTGGAGGTTGAGTAGGAACTTGTAGCTCATTCAAATTCATGAAATAGGCCCAAGCATTTTTTTGGCTTAATATTGACATTTATGCATTATGGTCACTTATCATCACAAGTTGGATTGCACTTATCATACAAGATCTTATTATAGTGGCCATCCATTAGTTCATGTTGATCAACAAAATTGGTTTTATCAACACGAGGCCTCCATTCAGGTATTAAGCCACTATGACTAGCATTAAAATTGTCTTCTTGTTGGAAACATAGGAGGAAGCTTCACTTGAGGAAGAGAAAACTTCTAACATAGATAAAGTAAATCAACTGTATCTTCCATTTAAGGATCAACTACTTACATTATTAGGTGTGGAAGAAAGCCCTGATAGAATTAGTAGTATGAGGACACTATAACTGCATGTGAGTGAGCCAAGACACAAATTGTGCATAGCAAACCATGCAGAGGAGGAATCAACTTGATCATAATCAGGTTTAAGGATGCAAAACTTCACAATATATTAGCTATGATCCACTTGACATAGAGTACACAGTAGAGGAATGCAAAGCTACTTCCATGGAGAAGTAGGAAAGGCACTTCTATAGAGTAGGCGGCAAAGAAGGTAGAAAGAGGGAAAAAAAAACTCTCATATTCTGCAAGTGAGCTTTTGAAAGAGCAGAGTCCTTCTCACTAGGGATGAATAATCCAAATAGATCCATAATGCTCTATTTTTTAAATTCGAGTATTTTTGGGCATATAAGAGTAGTTTTAATGTCAATATAGAGGGTTTTACAAGTGACTAGTTTTCACATGGTTCAAGTGGAACCAATCCAAGCAAAATTTCAAGTCTTCAAAAGAATATGTTTGATGTTTTCATTCGAAGAAATTACAGATCAATTGGACTTAGTATTTGTGAAAAGTTGTAACCAACATAATTCTATGAACATGACATTAACACACGGAATGTGAGGCATATATGTGTTTACTTAGCAAATGAGAAGATCCTTACTATTAAAGAGAAACAACAAAGCCATTACATTGTTAAAATAAATTAAAGATTGAAAACAGAATAGATCAGTGTTTGGGTGCAAAATGACAGTTATGATTCTGCAAATTTTACTGCAAGACATACATTCCAAAACTATGTATTATGCTAGTTTTTGGACCCAAGTACCAGTAATTCATTTGTAAAAGTCTCTGATCCAAAAACTCCTCCCGTGTAACTCCATAAATGGTATTAGCTTGAAATACTTATTCAAACCTGAAATTCATGCCTTCCATAAAGGTAAAATTCCAAGACAACTGTATGTTAAGACTGTAACAAAAGCCAGTACACACAATTCCACAAACAGAACTTTGAAAACTACTATTTGTCCAACTGAGGAATGACCATCAAGAATCACCAGTTGAAATGAGCAACAAAAGTGTATGAAAAAAATAAAACAGCAAGGCCTAATATATAGTGTAGAGTAAAAGCAATAAAGACTGCCATAAAAGCCTTCCTGAAATGTAGCAGCTAATAAGCATTCACCATTTTAGAACCACTCTGTAAGACAATGTACATTGTGAAACTGCAGCTTGGCAGCTGCAAAGTCCACTCAGGCAAAATAGAAATACAAAAAAAGCAAAAAAGATCATGCAAGTACTGTATTTCCATGCCGAATACGGAAAAAAGGTCAATGCAAATATTATATTTCCATGCTTTCTGTTTAATATTGTAGCACCAATTTACCACTCAGAAGTACAAAAGTTCTCAATGTCGGGTAATGCATTTCATATTCTTCTTTAGGCTGAACAATAAAATCTGTAGTTCTCTATGCTCAGGAGAAAAAAGGCAAAAAAAGAAAAAAAATCAACTCTCACTTTTAGAAGCTGCTTAAAAATTGTAAATATTTGATCAATCCAGGAAAGGATGGCTGAGACACTTCATGCATTGTGAGATAAATATACATATCAACCATCCTCTCTGAAGTGGAAATAAAGATATGAGCTTAATTGCTAAACAGATTGACAGACAGAAATCACAAATCTCACATTAAGATAAAACCAAATCCCTCAGAACCTGCAGACACCATATCTCAAGTAAAGTCGTACAATGATATGCTTTTGTCATCAGAAACACTTGCAAGCCTGCCTGCTCTCACACCTTGACCTCCAGGTGGACGAAATGCTACACCCCAGACTTGATCAGTATGGTTGGTCATTGTTTGAACTGATGCCCTCATGGAAAGGTCCCAAAGTCTAACTGTTCTATCACTGGATCCTGAGGCAATAGCTGTACTATCTGGATTTGCATCAATACTTAGAACCCAACTTGAGTGTCCAGACATAGCACAGATAAGGCTCTTGTTTTCCACGTCATACATGTGAATATGTGTGTCATCTGAAGCAGAAAATAAGACCCGAGAATTGGTAGGAGAAAACACAAGAGACCTAACAGGCATATAATGACCTTCCAAATTGTAAAGAAATTTGGCTCGTGGAACATCAAACACAGCTATGGTTCCATCCATTGTACTGCATGCAAGTCGTTTGCCATCTGGACTCCATGCAACAGCCAGAACAAATTTCCCTCCAGACTTGTCTGATGATTTTGCATTAGCACCCTCTCCTCTAGGAACTGCAAGAGAAACATCTGTCTGCCATGAAGCAGTATTCCAGAGCTTCACAGAAGCACTGCCTCCTCCGGCAACAGCCAGTAGTTCACCCTAATAAAAAAAAAAACACATCATTAAATTTTGGCATTGATGAGATCAAGTTATGATATGTGTTATTCCACAAGATAACACTTAGGGCTGCAAAACACTTAATGTAAAAATTTATGAATACAACGTAACGCCTTTTATGCAATCATCTACAAAGCTCTGACATATAAACAGGGTAATGATCTGCCTTACAATAATTTGAAAATTATTCAGATGATTTCAGAATTACAGACCTTGTAATTATAGCTGAACCTATACTTAGAGCATAATTTCACATAAAGACCTAGATCAAAACAATTTCATCAGCAAAACTCACTTTATTGGATGATTCTAAATTAATTCTTGGAAACATTCCAGGAGAAAACATAGCAGATTGTGTTCTGGAAGAAAACATCATAAGCAGAAATAAAAGTTTCCCCAAGCTAAATTTGTTATGGCCCCAAATTCTCATCTAATTTGGACTTGAAACTTTAACGCAAAGTGTTTTTCTAGGTCCCAACATAGGCAACACACCAGATATGGTGAATGGAGCCTCCTGCATGCACAAGGGGGCATTTTACTTTACCTGAATATTATTGGAATTTTGCAAGTCTGGTTTCGCTTTTACAGCATCACTGAGAGGCAAACCAGACATTCATTCTTGGCATTGGTCTTGAATATAGACTGCTAAGCCAAGCAGTATGCACCAATCATCTTGACTTGAATTTGCTTGAGATCTATTTGGGTTTAAGCTTAACATGATTGAGAACATGCAACTGCATCATCAAATGAATTGGTTGCATCCATGTATTAGCCAATAACCATTGCTATTTCAAGAAGATTCTCCTGGAATGATTTCAGATACCCAATAGTGATTAGGTGTATTCAAAGACATCTTATTAAATTTCAACAGTACAAGGGGAAGCCCCGGGAAGGATTGTTGATATTGTATGTGGCAACCGTGACATACTGCTGGAGATTGACTGAAGTTAACCAGCATCCTATACCTGGAAGGAGTCATTGGGAATACCGCATAAGAGAATGCTTAGTTTTCGAACTAACATAGTACCTGGCTTGAATCCAGTTATGAACACACCTCAGTAAATGACTACATTAGAGCTGATAGAATGGAAGATTCAATTTCAAGAATTGTGATACTATATATTCATCCAACCCAGTGTGTTGCCTTGAGAAGCAATGATAATGTTTGAGGAAGAACCATACGCTGAGGTTACATAGATTAGAGGCAGAATCAGCATCCATTACCAAAGATAAAAGTTGTTTCACTAAACAAAAGAAGTGGATGTGTTCTCGGAGATTGACTTAAGCCTAACTAATAAGGGAACCAAGGACACACAATTTACACAAGTTATTTCTCATCTTCAAATTCTGTCAACAAATAAACAATGCAAATCATAAAAAAACCTTCAATGAAAGTGCAACAGCTTTTGGGAGGACTGAAATTATCTTGATTAATACTACAAGATAAATGGCAAAACAAAAACTTTTCCCTGTCCAAACTCCCTTGTTTACTTCCAAATGTAGTTATAGAAATATTCATGACATTTTTTATCCAATCTCTCTTCAATTTCTCACACAAAGTACAAGAATTCCAAGCAAAAACGAGTGTTAATGCTGACAATATGACTCTTGGCCTTCCACTATGTATGCGCAACCACTTGATTCTTCCAATAAATAACACTCATACAAACCATGTTTCACTAGGTATGATTGTTAACAACCCATATAAATATTCTGACTCCTAAATGTTTGACACCTTATGAAAACCAAAGGAGAAACATGACTCAGATCCCCCAGTTTGGGCTTTTGATTAAGGACCCGTATTCCAAAGTATAGAGTTATGAGTTTGATTCCTGGTGACAACAATATATTTGATCTTCCAACACCCCTTCGCTCCAAACCACAAATCTTGTTCAGCAATTCACCGACAAGCATCAAATACTTCCTTGCACTTCAAATCTGCATTCTATCAACTCTATCAATCCCTGAATGTGTTCACAACCCTTTGGATAGAACCTGGATCTAATCTAGATGGATATAAACTAGTCTTCATCATGCATCCACTGTGTCGGCTGCTGTTAAGCAACTTTGTCTCAAATATCTTAAATCTTTGCTGGTTCTCCACCTCTTTTCACATCTTTATAGAAATGCAAATGTGTACCAAACTACCTGGTCAACCAGCTTTAAGAGCTACTGCTTTTACATGTCTGCTTTCCAGCTATAAGATTTGCTTTGAAATGAACTTGAGACAAAGATCTCAACTCAACAACAAGCTCTAACAATTATATCTGACAGACTTTGAAGACTGGGGGATTTGGTGGCTCAACCTTAACTGATCAACTGATCTGAGAAAGGATTCTGTGGCCGATAATGAAAAAATGATCCACTACAACTCAGGGTTTGGGATTATCATCCAACCAAATTCAATGGTGAGGTCTATCCGCTCATCTCTAACCATCACAAAAGGAAATATAAAAAGTAAGCATTTTAAAAGTTTGTGTTAAACCAGAAAAAAAAATCCAATGTCAATGTGTTTCAAACTATCATCTCACTCGATCAGTCAGATGTATTGTAAAAACAATCACTAGAGGCAGTTTTCCACCAGGGTTGGATGGAGCAGTGAATTAGAGCACAGAAATATTCAAGTTAAAACTTGATGGGCAGCCCTTGGATGTGGGAGTAAATACCATGGTTAAACTATAAGCCCATGTAATCTTTAGCCAATGCATTCCGTGGAAGCATTTTCGAAATATAACAGGTACAAAGAAAGAGAGCAGAGACAACCAAGATCTCTATCTCCAGAAATCTGGGCTGAAAAGATCTGACATCATAAGATCTCAGATGAAATGCTAAAATTTGCTACTACCAGGAAATAGACTAATATATCTGCCAATATAAGTGCCAGAATCTAAACAAAATAAAAACTAATTTTGAAAACAGCTAAAAGCTAGACTATTAAGGCTGAAAGGGAATTGTAGAATTTGTTTTCCTTCTTTCTTTAAACTGAATCTTGAGTTTATAAAAACAGATCTAAACAATTTAAACACCAGGACAGAACAAAAATAGAATATCTAAAATCACACAAGGAAACTTCATTGTCATCAAGAATAACAATTTAAGGCTGAAAGGGAATCCTAGAATTTGTTTTCCTTCTTTGTTTAAACTGAATCTGAAGTTTACAAAAACAGAACTAAACAATTTGAACACCACGACATAACAAGAGAAAATCTATAAATCACACAAGGAAACTTTAGTATCACTAATAATAACAATTTTAACAGTATATAAAATGATAGGAAGCTTATCAAATGGCATGAGCTCAACCGGTTAAATTCCTTGACTTTCAAGAAGGAGACCCAGTTTCGAATCTTGCCAAGGATACATGCATAACTGCCAAGTTGTTGTAATACCACTATGTGGTAACGACGTGGTATGAGTGGGGCCTGTTTCAATCCCACATAACCAAATTAAAAATAAATACCAAAAAATAAAAAGATGACAGGACGCTTTATAAGGAAGGTAACTCAGCCTCACTAACCTCCAAGAGCAGATAAGTGCTATACATGGATAAAAACTAGTCCTTCAATGAATATCTACATATAACCATAATCCATATTTTAAGGCCTAGATACTTTTTTCATGGTTACTTTGCTTTTGTTTCCCATATTTAGCTTGTGTGCAACACTTAACTTTTTCCTTAATTAACAAAAAGTGCAACTGAAAATAACTTATTTCACCACTAACAAGAATGACAAAAGATGCAAAACTTTAGTACACTTTTTCCTTAATTAACAAAAAGTGCAACTGAAAATAACTTATTTCACCACTAACAAGAATGACAAAAGATGCAAAACTCTAGTACTGAAGGGGTTACTTTATGGAATCTATCTAATATTGACAATAAAAAGGAAACTAAAAAATGAGAGCACAAAAGAGCAAAAAATTAAAAATGCAAAAACATTATTGAACTACTTCAGTGTTGTAGTAGAATACAGATTATTACTGCTACCATAACCACTAATTATTATTATCGATGTGAAGTAACAAGTCATTTGAATAGACAATCTCCCAAATTTTAATACAGCATAGACCATTATTCTCCTGTGGAAAATGAAAACTCTCTTCAACAGGATTCATGAAAAATACCCAAACAATATGGATATCAATAACCACAAATATATTACCAGATATGAAACATTTGTAATCTTTGAAAGATAAAATGCCATCATATGGCTCGCCTTCAAACTCAAGGCTCAAATAATAAAAAAATCAATAAGAAGCATTTTTGCAGGGCAAAAATCTCAACAAAGCTACAAGTAACCCTGTACGAGGCCTGAAAAAGACTCCCTATTGCAATTAATCTATCTACATTTACAGATTTTCTGTTACATAAAATGGATATCAAGATAAAATACCTGCCCAAGTACTTTGCCCTTTTTTGAAATTGGTCGCAAAAATAGTGAAATTGCCTGCAATCTGAAGCTAACATCCATACAAGAAAAAATCCAAAGTATAATGCATAAGCTTGTCTTCAAGCCCATATAACATAGGAAAAAAAGGTTCAATTCTGTATTAAATGTCAGTTCAAAGACAGCATTGAGCTTACTCATTACAACTAAACATGTGAAAAATCTAGAAGCTAAACACGTGGGCACTTGGGTTTTTATACTGGAAGAACCTTCCAAATATGACCAACTTACTTGCAACAGTTTTGGCCTTTTCTCATTATGATATACTTCAAGATTTTTGTTTTGCCTGTAGGACAAAAGAATGACCGGCAAGAATCAAGACGCTGTGGGAACTTCTTGGCTAATTTGTCACCAAAGCTAAAATGTGAATTCATAAAGCATTCAATTTATTTGTGTAGGTGGTCTTTTAAATCACTCTACAATGTAACCTAGAATGTGTCAAAACAACTCAAGGAGCAACAAATGTTATGTGAGGCCACAGAGTTCAGCCTTTAGAAGGAGCTAAATCGTTGGTTGTTACATACCAAACGCTATAAATTTTGGTGTATCTGCATTAGAGTTTTTCACTGTTATAGCTGATTTTATAGATGCTATTGGTTTTGGGTTAAAAATTCATAGATAACACGATCTGCAATGAATTTGAAATCCAATCATATAAATTGTTGTTTTGATACTATGGGGTGGGGGAATCAGCTCAATATAAAAATATATATCAGTTGCAAGAACTAAAGGCCATATCGAATGGAATCAACTCAAATGGTTAAAAACATGGACTTTCAAGTCGGAGACCTAGGTTCAAATCTTGTCAGGCCATTTATGCCTCGTTGCCAAATAAGAGTATGTGGTTTGCTGAAATACTGTGGTAACTCGGTCATGATGTAATATGAATGGGACCCATTTCAATCCCATATTAACAATTTTTTTTTTCTTTTAAAAAGGAACTAAAAGCCACTACACTTTCAATATAATTCTAAACGATAAATGGGCGGAAGTAAAATAAAAAGTCCAGTCTCACAAAAAGCACCTCAAGAACAAAAAAAAACAATTAGGTTGGTAATTTAGCACAGATTTGTCTACTTTGGCACCCCTCTTAGCTTGCTAAATTACACAAAAAAATTATTTTCTTTGTTAAGGAGCTTCCTTTCGAATATTGTATTTCTTATGTGTGCAACTGACTTGAAAGTCACCTTTCTTGTGAACTCAGGCCATCCAACAGCATCTCATCTCTGTTGCTACTCATATATTCTTTAATTCAAGTGGACAAATGAAGTTGGAACTAAACATGTAACCAGACTAAGTGCAAAATTTTCCTCCAGAAAAAACAAATCAAGCTTGGGCAAGCTATATTAGCCCCGTCCTTTAAGACAGAGTGTTTGTGGGTCCATGAATATGTTCACATCGAGACTCACGGCCCAAAATAAAGTGGGCATGGAATGACGTTAAATCCCTTTTGTGGATTCACATTTTTAGCAAGGGCAATATGTATTTTCACCAGTTCATCCAATTATTACATTTTCAGGCAGTGTCAAAACCTTTGAAACAGATGAAATAAGGATGAACTGAACTACATAAAGTGTGTGCACCATACAACATATGAGCCCATTTGATGGCAATAACAGCCTTTTATGTTGCATTGTTTCACTTTCACTACATCAATTGTCACTGAAGTACTCATCTCATCTCCCTTTCATAACATAAAGATGTTTTTTTATGCATCAGCCTATCCAGCATGCCTATTTGGTGTATAAAATGGCCTTTGGTAACAAACACACTTTTCAATTTACATGTGTTAATTTCAAAATGTGTGCCTCCATAGGTTTCAACCCCAAAAGAGGACCCATGATAAATTATACCTGTCAATCTGTCTATATCTACTAAGGTGTACTAAAACTTTAAACATTTGACAAGGCTCGCAATACTAGGCTATGCATTTGATCCAACAACACTAAAATGAAACATTCAATGAACATAATAGCTCAACTGTCAGAGTCAGAAAAGGAAAAATCTCTCCCACCCATCAAAACAGGGTTCCACTCCTGCAAGGATAACTCTAACCAAAGGATTCACCTCAAAACAACCTTTATGCTCAAAACACATGCAAGCCAGCTTCACTAGAATAGTCCAACAAAAGAACCCCCTTCTAGATTGTCCAAATTGGGCCATCTGAAAAAATGCGTAAAACCTAAAAGCCAATTGAGTTTTTCTGCTCAATATCTCAGCCTTCAAAGACCCACAACAAAACCAATAACCATTTACCTTCCTAACCAGGTCCATTTCAGAGCAATTCTTACTACTCAAAAACATTCCAGCCATGGGTCAGTCATAAACCAAACTGAATCCTTGGGCTCAATAGTTAAACAAACAGACTCCCACGAATGGATCTCAAATTCCAATTTGGGAAAACATTTTTTTCAACATAATTTGGAAAGAAATTAAAACGTTTAGGGATACAAAGGCCTTTTGATAAAGCAGGTCAGGTTTATCATCAGATACCTACAAGGCCATCTCAGACTCCAGTTGGGCAACACATTATTCTTCAAGCCTGATTTTCAAAGCAAATTAACATAAACAAGCACATATGGGCTAGATTTCAAAATCAGTCAGGCCTAAAGACCTGGTGGTTCAATCATCTGAGACCCACAGCAGGACCTCAAATTCCACTTGGCCAAAACAAGCCTTTTCAAAAGAAAATTAACATAATCACATATGGACCTTTGAAAAAATGGGTCAGGCCTAAATCAAGTTGAGCCCTTGGGCTCACTGGTTCATCATCTGAAAACCTCAAATGCTTATTGGTCAAAATACCATTTCCAAAGCCAGATTTTTTTGAAAGAAAATTAAAATCGCATATGGGCTATCTGACAAAATGGGTCAGGCCTAAATCAAAAGTGACTCCTTCAGCTCATTGGTTCAGTCATCCAAGACCCAGAAGAGGACCTTAAGTTCGCTTGAGCAAAACACTTTTCCCAATACCAGTTTTTTTGAAAGAAAATTAACATAATCACATATGGGCTGTCTGATAAAATATGTCAGGTCTTGATCAAAATTGGATCCTTGGGCTCATTGGTTCAGTCATCCAGACCTAGAACATGACCTCAAATTCTGCCTGGGCAAAATAATTTCTCTGAATCCAGTTTTTTTGAAAGAAAATTAACACAATCAGTCGCATATATGCTAATGGGCCATCCAACAAAATGGCTCAGACCTAAATCAAAATTGAATCTCAGGCTCTTTTGGTTCGATAATTGGAGTCCCAGAACAGGACCTCAAATTCCACTTGGGCAAAACACTTTTTCCAAAACCAGTTTTTTCCAAAGAAAATTAACACAATAAATCATATATGGGCCATCTGACAAAATGGGTCAACCTTGGGCTGATTGGTTCAGTAATCCCAGATCCAGAACAGGGCCTCAAAATCCACTTGGGAAAACACTTTGTTCAAAACCAGTTTTTTCAAAAGAAAATTAACAGAATCAATCACATATGGGCCATCCTACAAAATGGGTCACACCTGAAACAAAATTCCACCATGGGCTCATTCTTTCAATCATCATAAACCCCGAACAGGATCTCAAATTTCAATTGGGCGATATTTTTCCCCAAAAACATGGGGGCCCTTCAAAAGCAAATTAACATAATCAATAAAAAATGACCCATCTGACAGAACTGGTCACTCTTAAACCCAAACTCAAACCCTAAGCTTGGGTATCAATCATCAGACACCCACAACAGGACCTCAAATTCCACTTGGGCCAAACCAGTTTTTCAAAAATCAGGTCTCTCGAAAGAAAATTAACATAACAAAGGCTTTATGGGTCATCTGACAAAATGGTCAGGCTTAAACCAAAATTGCCTCCTTGGCCTCAGTTGTGCAGTCATCCATACCTCAAATTCCATTTGGGGCATATCACAATTATTCCAAAACCAGGTCTTTCAAAAGAAAATTAACATAACAAAGGACGTACGGACCATATCACAAAAATGGATCAGGCCCAAACCAAAATTGTCTCCTTGGCCCTAGTGGTGCAGTTATTAGGACCTCAAATTCCACTTAGGTAAAACTTTTATTTTCCTTCCTTTTTTCCTCCAGTCCAAGGATACAGAAAATTAACATAACAAAGGACACATAGGCCACCTGACAAAATGGGTCAGACCTCAGTGGTGCAGTCATCCGGACCTCAAATCCACTCAGGGCAAATCAAATTTCTTCAAAAATCAGGTCTTAAACTTTGAATCAAAACAGTATCCTTGAATTCAATAAACCAAAAGAATAAAGTTACAAGATGGGCATAAAGAATAGAAACAAGAATCAAATGGAATGAGCTCATCAATACACTAATGACCTCAAATTCCACTTGGGCACAACTTCTCTTTTACCCTTAATCCAAGGACACATCCCCTCCGAAGCAATGAAACCTTGCATCAACACACTCTCCTCAAGTCAATAGTCACGAAAAAAAAAATATGACATGGGAGTAAAGAATAGAAACAAGAATCAAGTGGCATTAGAAGACCCCGGTTCAAATCATGCCATGCGACACATGCACAATTTGCAGAATTGTCAAAATGTTGTTGTAATACCAATATGTAGTCGCCATAAAATATGGATGGGACCCGTTTCAATCCCATATGACCAATTAGAAAACAAACATAAAAATAAGAATCAAATGGCAAGCCAATTTTTTTTTCCTTTTTCTCCAACTTCATGAATAAAGATACCCCTCCCCCCAACAATTGAACCTTGAACCAAAACACTGATGACCTCAAATACCACTTGGGCAAAACTTCCCCCCTTAATCGAAGGACACATCTCCAAAGCAATTAAACTTTGAATCAAAACACTCTCCGCAAATTCAAAATTGAATAGATCCAAAAACATGGAAGTAAAGAATAGAAACAAGAATCAAATGGGGAAAAATGTCGGCTTTTGATGGGCAAACATGGACAATTTGCAGAATTGGCAAAATGTTGTTGTAATACCACTTCCTAGTCAACATGAAATATAGGTGGGACCTGTTTCAATCCCATGCAACCAATTAAAAAATAAAAATAAAAACAAGAATCAAAAGGCATGAACTCAAACTCAAACAACCCAAAAAAGAATTTACCTCCCAATCCAAGAATGCAAATATCCTCCACCCCCAACTATTAAACCTTGAATCAAAACACTAATGACATCAAATACCGATTGGGAAAAAAAAATTCCTCCCTCAGTCCAAGGACACATGTCCTCCAAAACAATTAAACCTTGAATCAAACACTCTCCCCAAATTCAATAGACAAAAAATCATGGAAGTAAAGAATAGAAACAAGAATCAACTTGGCTTTTCATAGGAAAACATGCACAATTTGCAGAATTGTCAAAATGTTGCACTATAGGGCCACCAGGAAATATGGGCAGGACCCATTTCAGTCCCATATAACCAATTAAAAAATAAAAATAAAAATAAAAACAAGAATCAAATGGCTAAACTTAAAAAACCAAAATCTTATTTTTCCCCTCTCAATCCAAGAATACAGATTACGCTCCCCAACCATTAAATCTTTGAATTAAAACATTGATGACCTCAAATACCACTTGGGCAAAACTTTCCCCCTTAATCCGGAGGACACATCTCCTTCAAAACAATTAACCAAAAAAACATGGAAGTAAAGATACAACAATCAAATGGATAAAAATGTTGGCTTTTGATAGGCAAACATGCATAATTTGCATAATTGTCAAAATGTTGTTAACATGAAATATGGGTGGAACCTGTTTCAATCCCATATATCCAACTAAATAATAAAAATAATTACAAGAATTAAAAGGCATGAACTCAAACGGCCAAATTCTTTTTACCATTCTTAATCCAAGAACACAAATAGCCCTCCCCCAACTATTAAACCTCTTATTAAAACACTGAGGACCTCAAATACCATTTAGGCAAAAATCTCCCTCTTCTCAATCCAAGGACACATCTCCTTCAAATTAATTAAACCTTGAATCAAAACGCTCACCCCAAATTCTAAATCCAATAAACAAAAAAACATGGAAGTAAAGAATAGAAACAAGAATCAAATGGGTAAAAATGTAAGCTTCTAATAGGCATACATGCAAAATTTATAGGTATGTCAAAATGTTGATGTAATACTACTATCTAGTCACCATAAAATATGGTTGAGGTTCATTACAATCCCATATAACCAATTCAAAAATAAAAACAAAAATTAAATGACATTAACTCAAAATAAAACTTGAATCAAAACATTATCACCAACCACTTGGACAAAACCATGTTTCCCCTTAATCCAAGGACGCATCTCCTCCAAAGCAATTGAAGCTTGAATCAAAACACTCTCCCCAAATTCAAAATTTGAATCAAAACATTATCACTTCAAATACCACTTGGGCAAAACCATGTTTCCCCCTTAATACAAGGACGCATCTTCTCCAAAGCAATTGAAGCTTGAATCAAAACACTCTCCCCAAATTCAAAATTCAATAGAACAAAAAAAACGGAAGTAAAGATATAGAAGTAAAGAATAGAAACCAGAATCATAAAAAATGTTGGCTCTCCTCCAAAGCAATTAAACCTAGAATCATGACACTCTTCCCAAATTCAAAATTCAAAATTCAATAGACAAAAAAGCATGGAAGACATGGAAATAAAGAATAGAGAGCAAAATCAAATAGATAAAAATGTTAGCTTTTGATGGTGACCCAGGTTCAAAATTTGTCCAGTTATAAGTAACATAAGATTGAAACAGGTCTCATCTTTATTATATGGTAACCCGATAGTGGTATTATAACAATATGAATGCTTGTATGCCTGGGCAATATTCAAACAGTCTCCTTCAAATTCAGAGAAATTTAAGCTAATATCATGATAGGTTATAAAACTATTATATGGTATCATGATAACTTGATGATGGTGATTATATAAAATGTTAGCAATATACTATAACACAAATTTCGGGATAACAGGGTGATGGTGTCTATGCAATATCTACGTAACTTATTGAAACATGATTGATGGCATGTTAATGACATAGGATGATAACATGATTGATGACGTAATAAGAGTAGTTGATGATATAATATGGATAGCGGTACCTTGGGATGGAACTGCATATTCCATGCCTCAGAGGGGGGCGACTCGAGAATGGAGATGGTGTTATTAGTGTCGACATCAAAGACGCGGACGAAGCTGTCGAGGGAGGTAGAGGCGGCGATTCTGCCATGTGGATGCGCCGCAACCGCCACCACGCCCAGCGAGTGGCCTGTGTTGGTGCCCTCCTCCTCCAATTCGTCGCCTCTCCAGATCTTCACGGTCTCGTCCAGCGATCCGCTGACAAGCAGAGCAGGTCTGGATTCCGTGGGAGGCACCCACGTCACCGCCCATATCGATTCCCCGTGCGCATTCGTCACGGTCTTCAGACCTGCTAGCTTCATTCCTGCTATTCCTCTTCTTCTATTCTGCTGCTCCTTCCTCTTCTTTTCTTCGTCTTTTTAACTCTTCCTCTCCCGAATGGAAAGGGCCTCCCTGCCTTCCAAAGCGTTAAGGCAAAAGCCCCTTTTTATGGAGAAGACCCGCTCTATGCCAAGTCCATGTTCTCGCTAGCATATGGTTCCCATTCCTATACAAATGTTCTTTTTTCTTTTTTGGGCTGCATAGGAAATCGTAACTTCCCCTTGTAATCTTCTATTAGTCTCATAAACCCTTTGACTGTTTCTAGGATGTTTTTTATTTTTTAATATTAGATTTCTCATCAAAGTTAAAAGCTTAAATTATTACAAGTATGAAACAATTTCTACTGTTTATAGTAAAATATATTATATTTTTTTAAATAAAAATAGTTTCTTATGTTATTGTATCAGTTGAAAAAACAAAGGAGAAGGAAAATTGAACATATTACAATTTCCACTTTTTATAGTAGAATATAATATTATTTTTACATAAAAATAGTTTTATGTTATTATATCAATTGAAAAATAAAGGAAAAGAAAAATCGAACATATAAACAAGAAAGATAATATTTTATGTTTAGAAAAAATTAAACAAAACTTAAAATATGTGTTATGCTAAAATATTTACTTTTTAATTATTATTTACAATTATTTGTTAATAAATTTGTAATATTAAGAATTGTTTATTATGTTAATGTTTTTTTTCTGTGTACATTTAGGAAAGAGGAAAGAATATATATTAGTCTCAAGAGAAAATTGAACTTTATATGAAAGAAAATTATTCAAAACCTAGAGTAGTAAAGATACCCGCTTTTCAATTGTTATTCACAACTATTTGTTCATAGATTTGTAGCATAAAGAATTGATTCTTATGTTAATATTGTTTGTGCCCATCGAAAAAAATTTGCACGTCATAGGAACAAGGAAGATAACGTATTGTTTTTGAAAAGGAAAATTAATCAAAACTCAAAGTTGAGGTTATGGTAAGACATCCACTTTCCAATTGTTATTCACAACTACTTGTTAAAAGAGTTATAACATAAGAAATATATTCTTATGTTAATGATGTTTATACCTATTAGGAAAATAAAAATTGAACTTCATAGGAATAAGCAAGAGAACATATTGTGTTTGGGAAGGGAAATTAATCAAAACCCAAAGTAGCAAGTTTTGGTAAGATATCCACTTCTCAATCATTTACTCACAACCACTTGTTTATAGATTTTTAATGCAGGGATTTGCTTCCTATGTAAATGTCATTTGTCCCATTAAGGAAAAAAAATGAACTTCATAAAAACAAATAAGATAACATATTGTTGTTGGAAAGGAAAACTAATCAAAACTCAAAGCAAGTGGTATGGTAAGATATCAAATTTCCAATTGATATTCACAACTACTTGTTAATAGATTTGTAGCATAGGGAATCTCCTATGTTAATGTTGTTTGTGTCCATTAGGAAAGGAAACTTGAAGTTCATAAGAACAAGCAAGATAACAGATTGCTTTTAGAAAGGAAAACTAATCAAAACCCAAAGCAGGGGATTATGGTAAGATATCCACTTTCCAATTATTAATTGCAACCACTTGTTAATAGATTTTTAGCATGGAAAATTAGGTCCTATGTTAATGTTGTTTGTGTCAATTAAAGAAAGAAAATTGAACATCGTAGGAGCAAGAAAAATAAGATATTGCTTATGAAAAGGAAAATTAATCAAGACTCAAAGCAAGGGGCATGGCAAGATACCCACTTTTCAATTGGTATTCACAACTACTAGTTAATAGATTTATAACGTATCAGTTTTTATGTTAATATTATCTAATCCCATTTAGGAAGGAAAATTGAACTTATAGGAACAAGCAAGATAACATTTGTTTTCAAGAAGAAAAAAGAATCAAAACTCAAAGTAAAGGGTCATGATAAGATACTCACTTCCCAATTGTTATTCATAGCTACTTGTTATACTCAATTTCTAATTGTTATTCACAACTACTTTATATACTTGGTTTTTAATTGTTATTCACAACTACTTGTTAATAGACTTCTAATGGGATAGCATCATCAATTTTAAGGAGAATTAGACACTCAAAAGTAAGATAACATATGTTTGTGTTTGGTAATAACGTTGTTATCTTATCCGAGGGGGACAATATAATGATTCGGGGTTTGGCTCTTCTTTGGGAGGTCCAAGGTTCAAATTATGGTGTGTGTGTGGTTGTGTGTTAATCCTCTATTGATAAGTTTAGCTCTTGGTCTTACGAGGGGTCATGGTTGGGATGGGAATGCTCAATCCTAAGCATCAATCGATAAGGGTTTTTCACACTAATAAAAAAAATTATTATCTCATTGATTGTTTGTGACATAATATCATTTTCCAAGTGTTTCACAAAAACTTGCTAATAGAATTAAAAATTTGTAGATATAGAAACTTTTGGCAAAACCAATAGTAGGGGTTACAACTAAAAAAAAGTTATTACATTGATTGTTTGTGGCATAATATCACTTTCTAAGTGTTTCATAGAAACTTGCTAATAGAGGACTTTTGGCAAAACTCATAGTAGGGGTTACAATAAGATACCATTTTCTAAGTGTTATTTTTAACAATTAGTTAATAGATTTGTAATCACATAGCACTATCAAGAATAAGAGGAATCAAATAGAGAAATAAGACAATATATTATATTGAACAATAAATATTATCCCCTGGGTTGTTTGTGGTAAGATACCCCTTTCCAAGTGTTATTCACAACTTGTTAATAGACTTGTACATTTAGCAATAAATATTGTTCTCTTGGTTGTTTGAGGTAAGATACCCCCTTTCCAAGTGTTATTCACTTGTTAATAGACTTGTATGGTATATGTATAACAACAAGAATCAAACACATAAAAACAAGATAACATATTGTCTTTGGTGGCAGATCTTTGTTGTTTGATAAGTTGTTTGACCTTGTAAACATTAAAAAAAACCTTCTATTGTATTCTATTTAGACACAAACTTAGAGCCCAAAATTAAACTATTAAATTATGTTGCTCTTAAATTAGATCTTTGTGGTGCAAGTTATTATCATAAATTGGGTAAGGGATCTAGAGTATATATGGAGTAAGTAGAGTTTTATATGTAAGTTTAAGGATTTAAATTTATGGGTGAACCTTAACATTTGATAGGTGTTTGATTTGAAGGGAGTTTTATTTTTATTATAAATCTTGGGTCCATATGGGAAAAATTGTATCAAATATTTGGAGTACAATGGAGTGAATAGATGGGAATGAGTAAGAGATCATAGGCAAGTTAAGGTTTAGATATTATGGGTAAATATTAATATTTGTTGGATATTTGATTTTAAGTGACTTGCCCCGATTTTATTATAGATCTCAAAAACACGTGGAAGCAAACTCTAAAATGGATTTGAAGTATATAAGGGACGTCACTTGCATTATCCGCGATGTGACCTGGGTTCAATCCCCAAGGCGGATATGCATATGTATACAAATTATTTATTTAATAGAAAAAAAGAGTTATGTAAGTCAAGGCATTAATACTATAGATGAACCTTAGCATTTGGTGGTTGTTTGATTTTAAGTGAGTTGTACTAATTTCATATAAATTAAAATTTATGAAAAATATTTAATTAGTGCTTTTATATGACATACTTTTATTACAAAATTGAAGTATATTTTTTATATTTTATAATACGTATAATGTTTGTGGACCTTATAGATATGTTTTACTTACTTTATTTTATCTAAGGGATTCAGAGTATACAATTAAGTTAAGGTTTTAATATTATGGGTGAACCTTAATGTTTGGTGGATGTTTGATTTCAAGTGAATTGTATTGTTTTATTTATAAATGAAAATTTATGACAACTCATTTTTTTAAAGCGAAAAACCTCTTGTGGGGCCGCCTTGGTCTGAGAGACCACGAACAGGGGGTTCTACACCGTCAAAGTCACCCGAGATTCGCACCCAACCCTGTTCGCACCAACATTATCAATTGGATTTTGGGTACCCAATTCAGCTTTTTGGTAGGGTGGAGATTCGAATCTGGGACCTCCCTTGGAGGATTGCCCTCTCCTCTCCAACTCACCTGCAACAATTGGGTTTGTGACAACTCATTTAATTAATGTTTTGATATGTCATATTTTTATTATAAAACTTAATTTTACATTAATAGTGTTTTTCTTCAATATGTACAATGTTTGTGGACCTTAGCAGAAGTTACTTTAAGGACTTTACCTTAGGGATCTTGGGTGCATATAGGAGTGAATAAGAGTTTTATATGCAACTCAAGGTTTTAATAATATGGGATGAACTTTAATATTTGGTAGGCGTTTGATTCTAAGGGAGTTATTTTGATTTTATTATAAACATATAAAACTCTTATTCACTCCTATATGCACCCAAGATCCCTAAGGTAAAGTCCTTAAAGTAACTTCTGCTAAGGTCCACAAACATTGTACATATTGAAGAAAAACACTATTAATGTAAAATTAAGTTTTATAATAAAAATATGACATATCAAAACATTAATTAAATGAGTTGTCACAAACCCAGTTGTTGCAGGTGAGTTGGAGAGGAGAGGGCAATCCTCCAAGGGAGGTCCCGATTCGAATCTCCACCCTACCAAAAAGCTGAATTAGGTACCCAAAATCCAATTGATAATGTTGGTGCGAACAGGGTTGGGTGCGAATCCTGGGTGACTTTGACGGTGTAAAACCCCCTGTTCGTGGTCTCTCAGACCAATGCGGCCCCACAAGAGGTTTTTCGCTTTAAAAAAATGAGTTGTCATAAATTTTCATTTATAAATAAAACAATACAATTCACTTGAAATCAAACATCCACCAAACATTAAGGTTCACCCATAATATTAAAACCTTAACTTAATTGTATACTAAGTAAAACATATCTATAGATAAAATTGAAGTATATTTTTTATATTTTATAATACGTATAATGTTTTACTTACTTTATTTTAAACCCCCTAACTTATGTGAAAACTCAATCGATGTTTTTTTTTTCTAAGCAAAAAACTCCTTACGGAGCTGCCTTGGTCTGAGAGACCAGGAACAGTGGGTTTTACACCGTCAAAGTCACCCGGGGGCCGCACCCAACCCTGCCCGCATCAACATTATCAATTGGATTTTAGATACATAATTCAGCTTTTTGGTAGGGTGGATATTTGAACCTAGGACCTCCCTTGGAGGATTGCCCTCTCCTCTCCAACTCACCTACAACACCTATCCAACTCACCTACAACACCTAGGTAACTCAACCGATGTTTTGATGTGACATATTTTTATTAAAAAAATAATTTTACATAATATTTTGTGTTTTTCTTCAAAGCAACCATAGTTGTAGAAGACATGATTCAATTTTTTGAAATTAGAAGATTTAAGATAAAGAGGCATTATCTTATAAAATTATAACTCATAACCATTCAAATTTTTAAGACAAACTCAATTTTAGAAGCTATAGTTCAAATTCTTTAATCTATGTAAATTTTAAGACGTTGAATGATGGAAATGAGTGTTTTGTACATAGGGGGATAATGCAAATCATTATTGGTTGCTACTTAGAAGTGACATGTATATAGACAACGGGACGACATTCAACTTTGTTCTCATGTGGAATCAAATTAAGTTAGGATCAAGGCCCTTGTTTTACAAGGTAATGTATAAAACTTCCTAAGTCTTGGTGTATTAAACAACTTGATAAGAATGACATGATTTCATGCATAACAAATGTGGTATTTTAATCAATCTCTCAATGAGAGGTTGAAGGCTTATATTTTGATTGAGAGGACAACATGGAATAAATCATTTGAACTTCTTAGTCATTTTATTATAGTTTATAGTATGGATGGTAATTGTACATTGTATTCAAAAATGAAGGCAATAGTGTATTTTAAAAGTAATATTTATTATGCCTACCTCCAAAAAAACATAGACTCTTGAGGTCTATTTACTCTATCCAAAGTAAAATAAAAAGGCAACAACACCTACACTAGGTGTTTACAACACTTATAAGTCATAGACAATAAATAAAAGAATTTGGCAATCTTCTCAAAGCATGTGTTTGTACACATGACAAGGCACATTAGTGGGTTAGTGTACCTCATCATACTATGTAGATTCATGTAATCATCAAGTGGGATTATAACTAGATGAAGATAACTATTCTCCTTCCATCATGATTCTTTGTGTAATAATATTTTAGGATATTAGTTGCTACACTCAAGAAAATAGTTTATTTATATAAGGTGGAGGACTATGTGTGTTATATCTCTAGGCATTCTTTCTAGTTATATGGAAGAATTTGAGTGTCACCATTGAGAAAAATTTTAGGTACTATTTGTTCTTGTATTTCAATGAGGCATCCTAGTTTCCTTTCACGGTAATTAGGGGATGGATGAAGGATTGGTTGATAGGAGAAAACTTTGTAGATGAATTTATTTTTCTTGAAAGGGATTAAAAAGGAAAAAAAGACAACCTACTTTTAAATATTTATAATGTAACTTTTCCATCTCAAATTTTTAAAATAAAATGGTAATGTTAAGATCTAGAATTTGGCATGAGAGGCTATAAAATGATTGTCAAGGAGATTTATTAAAAGTGGGTTCATCTCTCTTCTTTGCTTGGTTGGGATATGTTGGAGATACTACATTATTTGGTAGCATGTGGTACATTTATCAATATTAGATTAGAGAGTGTAATTTATATTTTATCTAATGTATGTGTCAATGTGTGAGAAGTGTCTAGGTGTTATGTAATAATTGTGCAAGTGTGCAAAGTGTCATGTAAGTAAGTGAAGATTCATAGATTTAGGTGTCAAATATGCAAGTGAAGAGTCATGAGAGTTTTGTCATAGGTAAGGAATAGGAAAGCATGCATCTCCTAGACGATTGAGGAGAGCAATAGTTAGGTATTGAAGATACATCTTTTAAAGATATATAATGGAGGTAAAGTTCCATGCATTGTATCAAATCAAGCAGTAACGAACTTGGATGTATATTTGATGATTTATGAATAATATTATGAGTTTTATTATTGAGAAATATTGTTGTTATTCTATGTTGATATTTATCAATATTGACCAGTGATTTGAATACTTTAATATTGTGATTAATATTTGATCTTGGTAAAGGGACCTATGAGATAATCTAGGAGGATTTCCAACAGTGGTATTAGAGATGCACTCTGGACATTTGTATTTGTGAAGTTTTAAGTTAGAGCTAAGGTCACCTAAGTTGTATGAAAAAATTGAAGGATTGAGAGGAGATTAAAGTATTAAGAAGAGAAGTCAGATGATATGGAAGGGTATGACTACCCTTGCTCACTCGAAACCCAGTATAAACAATAACATATAAATTTAGCAGTGATTAAGTAACCCAATGATAGAATATTGCAGATATGAATAAATTTTAGATATAAGAATTATAATCCAAATGCCACTCAAGGTGGGCACACCCTCGTCGTAAAGGCAGTAATGCAGAATTCGCAGATGAGAAGAAGAAATTAAAAAATGGTGATTAAACAAATAAATCAACCCTAGTCTAAATAGTGAAACTAATTAATTCACTTGGAACCTAACATAGTCGGCTATGTTAGGGTTGTAGCATGACTCCCCTCCTTGGAAAGCTTTGTCCTCAAAGCTAGAAATGACTAGAAAATACTTTCAGATTCCCAGGTTGCATCTTCTTCAGGTAAATCCTGCCACTTGATGAGAAATTCTTGGATGTGACGAGATCTGAGTCTGCGTGATCTGGTTTGTAGCACTTCTTCTGGTTGTAGATGGATACGCCCTTCTTCATCCAAGACTGGTAATTCTGACTGAGAGTGTACCTTCCGGCCAATCACTTTTTTGAGATAGGAGACATGAAATACTGGGTGTATGCGAGAGGATTGGGGTAACTCTAGTTGGTATGCTACCTCGCCAATGCGACACACAATTTTATAAGGACCATAGAATCGTGGTGACAACTTCTGACTGGATTTGAGCTTCAATGACAGCTGCTTGTAGGGTTGAAGACGTAGGAATACCATATCACCAATATTGAATGTTCGTTCTGAACATTGCTTGTCCTGTTGCTGCTTCATACGATTTTGTGCTTGGGCCAAATTATCTTTCAAGATAGTGAGCATTGCTTGTCGCTTTTGTAACCAATCGTCGACTTGAGCCACTTTGGAAGATCCTGGTACATAATCGGCAATTGTTGGTGGCTTTGTTCCATATAATGCTTCAAAAGGAGACATCTTAGTGGAAGAATGATAAGAAGTATTGTACCACCATTCCGCCAATGATAGCCATTGACTCCATTGATATTGTTTATCCTAAATAAAACATCTTAGGTAGGTACCCAAACATTTGTTAACCACCTCCGTTTGACCATCTGTTTGTGGATGGTATGCAGAAGACATATTTAATTTGGTACCACTCAGTTGAAATAATTCTCTCCAAAAATTGTTGGTAAATATGGGATCACGATCACTTACAATATTTTTGGGTATTCCATGTAATTTAAAAATTGAATCCATAAATACCTTGGCCACTTTGCTTGCTGAAAATGGATGTTGTAAAGCCTAAAAATGAGCATATTTGGAAATGCGATCAACTACCACAAAAATTACTATTTTTCCTTCCGACTTAGGAAGACCTTCAATAAAATCCATGGAAATATGTTCCCATTGGTGATCCGGAATAGGTAACGATTGAAGTAATCCTAGTGATTTGACTGTTTCCCCCTTATTGCGTTGGCACACTTCACATTCAACTACCCATTGCTTAACCTCTACTTTTAATCCTTTCCAACAAAAATATTGTTTAACCCGCATGTAGGTTTTCAAAAACCCTGAATGTCCTGCTAAAGGAGAAGCATGTGACTCTTCTATAATTCGTACTTTGATTGGTGAATTATGAGGGATGTAAATACGATTCTTCTTACGTAATATTTGGTCATCATATGTGAAAAGAGGGTACTGAGAGGAACCCATAGATAACTCTTGAATTATTTGAGTTGTTTCACTATTGGACAACCATTCTTCTTGTAACTGAGACACCCACTATGAACATGGCCCTGAAATGGCATTAATAACTACTTCATCTTCGTATTTTCTAGATAATGCATCCGCGGCCACATTTTCTTTACCTTTCTTATATTCAATCACAAAATCATATCCCAATAATTTAGTCAACCACTTATTTTGTTCGGGATAAGAAAACCTTTGTTCTAAAAAATGCTTGAGATTGTTGTGATCGGTTTTAATAATAAAACGGCTATTGATTAAGTAATGCCTCCATTTTTCCACTGCATGTAAAATAGCCAACATTTCTTTTTCATAGGTGGATTTACCCAAAATTTTCCTTGAAAGTTGTTTACTTTCGAATGCCAAGGGATGACCTTCCTACATTAGTATTGCACCAATACCTGTTCCTGAAGCATCGCATTCAATGACAAATGGTTTTTGAAAATCTGGAGTGGCCAACACTGGAGTCGTACACATGGCCTCCTTGAGAGCCTCGAAAGCTTTAGTAGCTACTACTAACCATTGAAAAGCATCCTTCTTGGTGAGAGCCATGAGAGGACCCGCAATTTTACCATAGTCACGCACAAATTTGCGGTAATAGCTCGTGAGACCCAAAAAACCACGAAGTTTTTTGATGGTTTTAGGTAGGGGCCAATCTTGTATTGCCTTTATCTTATTGGGATCTACCTTAACCCCTTCGTGAGATACTATATGACCGAGGTACTCCACTTCTTGAACACCAAAGGAGCATTTAGATCTTTTGACAAACAACTTTTCTTTGCGTAGGATATGGAGAACTCTGTCCACATGTACTAAATGATCTTTCCATGATTTGCTATAGATGAGTATGTCATCAAAGAAGACTAGAACAAATTTTCGTAGGAATGGATGAAACACGTGGTTCATGAGACTTTGGAATGTAGATGGTGCATTAGTGAGACCAAAAGGCATGACCAGAAATTCATAATGACCTTCATGAGTTTGAAAGGTCTGTTTTGGGAATATCCTCGTCCCTAACTCGTATTTGGTGGAACCCTGAGCGTAAGTCCAATTTGGTGAAGAATTTGGCACCATGTAGCTCATCTAGTAAATCATCAATTACAGGAATAGGAAACTTATCTTTGATTATGATTTTATTGAGTGGACGAAAATCTGGACACATATGCCAAGAATTATCTTTTCGATGAGCTAAGACGACAAGTGAGGAATAAGGACTAGTACTATGACGGATGACACCCTGGTCTAATAGTTCTTGGACAATCTTCTCAATTTTTGTTTTTTGGGGTTGGGGATAATGATAAGGATGACCATTGGGTGGAAGACTACCAGGCACTAGATGTATGGCATGGTCATGAGATCTCTTGGGGGGTAGGCCTGTAGGTTCTTGAAAAACCTCCTCATAGTTAGACACAATGTTTTGGAGATCTTCCTCTTTGATTTCTGGCATAGCTTGTTCTAATTTTTCAATGCAATTGATTCGGGCTATGAATCCCCCACCATATTTTCTTAACAACTTTTCCATGCTATGTGAACTTACAACTTTTGATGGAGGTGTGGGTAGTCCTTGAAGACGGATGGTCCTCCCATTGGCTTGCCATTCCACAAAGCGATGTTTGTGATTAAAACCCACGGTGGTTTCCAATTGTTCCATCCATGCAACACCTAAAATAACTTATGAATTTCCTAATTCCATAACAAAAAGAGGACCTTGCCAAGTATACGTACCCATTTGTAGTGAAATTGAAGATGTCTTACCGAGACATTGAGAAACTTCCCTGCTTGTCGTTCTGACTTGAAACCGATCTTGACTAGAAGAGTAGACGTGCAGACCCAGTGTCCTTGCAAGTCTTGCATCAATGAAGTTGTGAGTACTTTTGAAATCAATTAGTACCATCACCCGTTGCTTCCGAATGAAACCTACCACCTTGATTGTATGGTGAGAAGATAACCCCATGAGAGCATGTATTGAAATAGTCATGGTATCTTCCTCAGCGACAACTTCATCTTGTGCATTTTGGTCCTCAACTGGAAGATCCTCAAGTGCGTCGTACTCCTCTATTTCTTCTTCTTGGTTGGCATATTCAATTTGAAAATTTTGTCGTGGTGTACATGCTTGATCTTTTTGATGTTGACTGCGATATTTGTAGCAGAAGTATCGTGACGGTTGATCATTTCTATGAAAAGAGTTGTTGTGAAATGGAAGTCGACCATATGAATCACGTCGTGTGGATGATCCTACGTGCACCTTTGTTTCTACTAAGTCAAAAATCCTTATACACTCATCCAGCTTGGATGGATTTTGTAGATCTACTTCAACTTTAATATGTGCTTTTAATCCATTTCGAAAAGTTGCTACTACCACCTCCTGTGGTAGGTCTTCTGCATAGGAAAGCATACTGGTGAATTAGGAAGTATAGGCCCCTACAGATCCTGTTTGCTTGAGTGACAACAATCGTACTGTGTATGAACCCGTGGGTCCTTTGTCGAATCTGTGAAGAAAGGATTTTTTGAAGGTATCCCAATATAGTACATCTTGGGGCTCCTCACGTTTATACCATGTAAACCATTGATAAGCTTCAGTGCCAAATTTGGTTGTTGTAAAAGGGACCTTTTCCTTGTCCTAAAATTTGTAAAATTCTAAGATGCCATCCATTTTTGCAATCCACCCACATGGATCCTAGCCTTCAAAGGTAGGCATGTCAATGCGTGGATGATTGATTCCCATTGGACCTCTTGGTTGGGAATGGACATTAGTTCTATCTTGTTCCTCGTTACTTCTCTGTCTCTGGTTGTTATTTTGATAGGGTCTATTAAACCCTCTTTGTTGCTCCATATTTTCCTCATTACCCCTATCCTCAATATTTTGGTGACCATTGTGGGTCAAGGAATGACTATTTTGACCTCTATGGTGTGTGTAGTCGTCATTGTAGGCCTCCGTACTCCAGTGATTAGAACTAGAAGGATTTGGTTGGGGCGGTTTTTGAGATGCATTGAAACTTTCAATCATTCTCTAGAGATTTAATATCAAGGCTTTTAACAACTCATCATTGAGTACTGGATGATTTCCTTCTACTTGGGTGATGTTTTCCTGTGCGAAATCTGAAGAGGAATTGGATGCCATTGGACTGACCACTGGATGACTTGGATTAAAACTACCAATTCCGGATGGAGAAGGAGAATTTTTTGTTCCTGGGCTTCGACGAGCTCTTCTAGCGTTCTTGTTGGGAGTTTCTGAGCTTGTTAATCGTCCGTCAATTCCTTTGATCCAACTTCTGCTCATGCACTTGTTAATACGTCTTGCTTAACAAGTTCACCTTTGATTCTTGCAAAATATTTTGGTTACTTCGACAAAAAATTGGTTGGTTTTCCGCTTCAACTGTCGCTCCAACTGCGACGCGGAATGTTTTGTTTGGCTCACCTCCTTTACAGCGACTTTTGCAACTTTGGACAACTTTTGGACGATTTTGGGTTACAATTACTTGACAAGGCTACAATTTTTTTGACACTTTTTAGACAACAATTTGACAAGACAAACAACTTTTCAATGACTTTTGCGACAATTTTATGGTTTGACAACTTTTGTAGATCGAAATCGATACACAACACCGAGACCACAACAACGACTCCACAATAGGACATGAAGGACAACTTGCGAAGGACTGGACACCAACCTAAACTAGACACGAACCCCAACACTAAGGATCCAATACTAGGATTGGACGATGGACAGCGACCCAAAACTGATAGCGATGACTGAAGACGCGACACAGAACCACGATGGACACATGACACAAAACCACAACATACATGCAAAATAGAACCACAACAGACACATGACACGATAACGATGTGACCCAAGATGGACAATAAGGACACATAATCAAAAGAATAGAATATGGATGGATGCGAAAGGACTAGACTGACAGCAAGGACACTAAATCTGAAAGGATGGATACGTGACATGACAATGATGCGACCCGAGACAAACATCGAGGACACATAATCGAAGGGATAGAAGATATATGGATGCAAAAGGACTAGACTAATAGCAAGGATACTGAATTCAAAGGGATAGAAGATGGACAAACAAACACGAAGGGACTGGATGAGACAGACACGACATAGAACCACAATGGACACGTGACACGACAATGATGCGACATGAGATGGACAACAAGGACATGTAGATCTCATGTGTAGGAGGAGCTGAGGGTTGTGTGATCGTAGTCACAGTTAACCCTATGTCTAGTTTTCCTTTTAAACCACCCACAATCTTTCCCCCAAGGCGTGTGGGATAACTGTTTCAAATAAAAAATTAAAATCAAATTTGTACCTTAGACTTTGGTCGTAATAATGCGTGAATCCTATAATTTGATTGGTTGGCGAAGGTCTTCGCAATTGAGAGTGCGACGATTGGTTTTCTATGAATTATGGACGTCTTCTCAGAGTAACAGCGTAGCGCGGCTTCCAAGCGATGATGAACTGTGTTGTGCGATCTCTAGAAATATCTCTCTCGACATGACAATAAAATGGAGGCTCGATCGCTTGGTGGAGTAATCTATTTTGCCCCCTCACGGGTAGATTTCAGAATGGCATTTAGATAGTGAATGACTAGGCTTATTCAACCTACTACCTTGCCTCAGTTTGCTGGAACTGCAGATGTTGTGTATTGTTCCCACTGCTTGCTTCGTGCATTGTGTAGTTTGCGATGTTTGTGCCTTGTAATAGGAAGAAAAACCAGTCAAAGCTTTTCTGCAGGAGTAAGTTTACCCCCCGGCCTTGCTTGGATCGAAGACCACTGATACCACTTGGAAGGGTAAGACTACCCTTGCTCACCCGGAACCCAGTATAAACAGTAACATATAATTTCAGCAGTGATTAAGTAACCCAATGATAGAATATTGCAGATATGAATAAATTTTAAATATAAGAATTATAATCCAAATGCCACTCAAGGTGGGCACACCCTCGTAAAGCCAATAATGCAGAATTCGCAAATGAGAAGAAGAAAAAAAAGGTGATTAAACAAATAAATCAACCCTAGTCTAAATAGTGAAACTAATTAATTCACTTGGAACCTAACATAGTCGACTATGTTAGGGTTGTAGCATGATATTGCATCAAGAAGGATAAGTTGAGGGTATTGATTGCACCTAGATATTGTAAGCTAGACATTGAGGTCATGAGAAGGAAAATAAAAGGAGATTATAAGGAGAATATATGCATGGATATGCCATTATATATTTTAAGAGTTCTAGTATGTTAGGACGAAAGTTGAAGTCCCTGATAATTAATGCTAAGAATTCTTGAGGTAGAGGAACAAAGAAGGAGAAATTTTAAAGCCTCTATGAATGTTGTTAGAGTATAATGAGCATAGTCTGAAGCATAGCTAAGAGCAAAGAATCAAAATTATCTGAGTCAAAAGTTACAATCGCTAAGAGAAGAACAAAGTATACAAGAACTAGTGCATGAGGAGGAGACACAATGGAGAAATAAGATAATTGAAAATGCAATGGAGAAGCCAAACCACAAGGAAGATGAAAGTATAAGGTATAAGTATTTTAACATTTTCTTCAAGCATGCCCTGACAAGACTTAAAAATCAACCTTGGCAAACTAACGGAGGATGTTACCTATGCTCTGACATGATTTAGTCTTGAAATGACATTTGACCAAGCATAATAAAAGGTATTTCTTTTTCAAAATTTAGTGGCACAATGAAATATTTTTAAAATATTATAATGGAGATATAAGGAAAAACATAACGTTTGATTTTTTGATAAAAGAAAAATTAAAGAGAAGGAATTAATACAAGGGAGATATAAGGAAACAAAAGATTTTAAATTCGAAAATAGGAAATAATAGGATTGAGGATGGCGGGAGCAGGACCAAAAATGAGAGTGGGAGTGGGAATAGAAGTAGGAGCAGGTTCAGACGTAGGCGCAGGATCCAGGGCAGGCACAGGATCAGGATCAGGATCGGGCATGTCGGGGCCTAGGCCCGGGCCTGTAGGGCCCTCAACGGGACCAAAGGAGGGTTTAGAGGCTGAGTAGACTGGTAGTCAGGGTGGGGATGACATCTTGGGCCCAAGGCCTCATCCCAGCCTCGATGCAATTGTAGGCCTAGAGAAAAAGCCTCCAAATCCTGGACAGGGTTCTGCCCTGGGAGGGCCCAAACCCTCCTACTAGTAGATCCTGACTAGCGCCAGGGCCCAGCCTTGGGCCCTAGGCATGGGGATTTCCCTCGAGGGCACCCAAATTTCCATTCAAGAGGAGGTCTACTCATCCTTTGTCTCTGGATCCTCTGCCTCCCTGGTTGGGAAGTTCCTGGGAGGGCGACCGAACATGGAAACCATCCGTAGATGGGCGACTTCCAAGTGGAAATTTTTTGGACATATTTAGTTGGTGGCACTTACAAAGGGCTTTTTCATTATCAAACTAAATAACAATGATGACGTTGAAAAGATCCTGTTTAGCAGGCCCTGGTTCCTAGGATGCAAAAGCCTCTTCCTCAGGCGATATGGAACTGACTTCCATCCCAACACCCAAAGTATCAACTTCGCCCTGATCTAGGTTCGGCTCCCCAAGATTCCATTTCACTTATGGAACGAAGATGTACTAAGGATCATTGCTCAATCGATCGGTGAGTTGGTGGCCTTTGATCCTACTACCAAGGTAGGCTCTCGAATGGTCCATGCCAGATTTTGTGTCAATGCAAATCTAGAATCTAAACTCCCCTCTTTTGTGTCCATCTCCTCTAGGTTCTTCTTCTGGTGCCAAACCTTGATTTACAAAAACAAACCTGCTTTCTGCCCTATCTGTTGCACTCAAGAGCACCTTTCCTACCAATGCCCCATCTCCAAGAATGTTGATGCCTCTCTCCTTGCTAAACTCCCTTCTCGACTAGGCAGGGCCCCTTCTCGTGGGCCCCCCCATGATGACCATAGATCCCAGGCTTGGAACAACAAGGAGGCTCCCCATTTTGTACCAAAGGAATCCCAGGTAGGCCCTTGCCTGATGGATGGCCCTCCCTAGGTTTTCCCTTCCCTCGAACCTCTCCTTGGTTACCCTCCTGGGGCCCCAATCCTAGGCTCCCCCCTCACCTAGTGTGGATCCCTCCCCCCCTCCCCCGTAGGCCCTTGCTTGTGCCCCCTCTCAGCCCTACAAGCCGCTCGAGCTCTCTCCCTCATTGGCTCCTACCTTCCCTTCCTCCTCCCTGGAGGCTAGAGTTTCCTTCTTCCCCCTCCTCGCTATCTCCATATTGACCCCCTCCTGCCCCTCATGATGTTCCCTTCTAACCTCCCCCCTCAAAGTGCAGCTTTGAGAGTTCCGACGATGATGTTGAGGGCAGTTCTTAGTCTGGGCTTGAAGAAATTAGCCTCAAGATGACCTAAAGCAGGACGTTCACCATAGACTTTGGCAGAAAACTCAAGAGAGGTCGCCCCACCCTGGGCAATCAACGATTGAGGATCACTGAAGAAGACAGCCAATGGCTCACAAGCAACCCTCTTTGACATTGTCGCGAGCTTCTCCAAAGCATACGCCCTACGATCCAAACCCCTCACTCAGCTCACAATGGGGGGAAAGCGACTCCCTAAGGGTGTCAAATGAAGCTCATCACCTAGAATGTCAGGGGGTTCAATGGTGCCCCCCAAAAAAAGATCCTTGACCAACTTCACAAGGATCACCACCCGTCCTTCCTCCTCCTCCAGGAGACCAAAATAGATGAAGTGACCGCTTAGAGGGTCGCCCAAGCTATTTGGAAAAATTACGAGTCATTGTCTACCCCTACGGCTAGCACATCCGGAGGCCTGCTGTGCATGTGGGATCCCTAGTATTTTGAGGGGAGACTCATTTCATATTCCCCCAAACAATCAACATTCTGGTCCATTGTGTGAAGTCAAGGCATTCGTGGATCTTGTCTAACGTCTATGCTCCCAATAGCCTGGTTGAGAAAGCTTCCTTATGGAAGGAAATTAGCTCAATGAGGGAGGCCTTTGCCCCCCTTCCATGGATCCTAGCAGGGGACTTCAACAACCCCATTTTCCTTTCTGACAAAAGTGAGGGTTCAGCGGCTTCGTATAAAAGTATGGAAGACTTTGGGTCCTTCATCGACCTCAATGAGCTCATGGACGTCAACCTAAAAGGATCCAGGTTCACCTGGTCAAACAGAAGAATGAGATCAAGCCATATCCAGGTCAAGCTAGACATAGTGTTTCTTTCTAAGGAAGCCATTCCCTTGTTTGCTGACGCAACCTTGTTGGATCTCCTCAAAATTGGGTCTGACCACAGCCCCCTCCTCCTTGAAACTGACCATCACTCTTCCCTCAAATGGCCCTTCCATTTTGAGTCCATGTGGCTGCACCACCCCAACTTCAGGGCCCAAGTTGGTTACTGGTGAGCTCCCCTAGTCCTTGGGCGCCCTATCGAGCAAGTCTACCACAAAATGAGACATCTCAAAGAACAACTCAAGGTATGGAACAGAGAGGTGTTTGGCAACATCTTCAAAAATAAAGCAACAATTAAGAAAAATCTCGAAGACCTTGAGCTCAGGTTCCAGGAAGGCTCCCAAGATCCAGGGATTAGGGAAGAGGAACGTTCAGCCCTCAACGAGTACCACAACATCTTGGCCAAGGAAGAAACATTCTGGAGGCAAAATTCGAGAGCCCTATGGCTCCAAGATGGTGATGCTAATACCAATTTTTTTCACACGTCGACCCTCAGAAACAAGGGCTCCAATAGAATTTTTGAGTAGGTGGGCAGTGATGGTAGAATAATCAAGGATGAAGAAGATATTCAGACTAAAGCCATCAACTTATTCTAGGAGCTCCTTGGTGATAATTCCCAGATGTCCCCATAAGTGATAGACTCCCTGCTGGAGCATATCCTAACTTTTGTCTCGGCCCTGGCAAACAAGATGCTCTTGCAACCCCTATCTGACTTTGAAATCCATGCTACTATGTTTTTCATGAAGGCTGAGGTAGCCCCGAGCTCGAACGGGTTTCCCCCTCGGTTCTTCCAATCCTTTTGGGACCTCATTGGCCAAGAAGTGTGCGCAGCCATCCGAGACCTCCAGTCTGCCAGCTCCATCCCTAGAGGTATAAACTCCACCTTCATTGCTCTAATCCCCAAGTCTTAGGTAGCCAGATCCCTCTTTGAATTTCACCTCATCAGCTTATGTAATGTCTTATATAAAATCTTGACCAAATCCATGGCCTCCCGCCTTAAGGATATCCTTCCCCTGATCATTGCCCCCTATCAGGGGAGCTCGATCAAAGGAAGACTTATCATAGATGGAGTTATCATCATGCACAAGGCCATCCACTCGACCCTCCTATCCAAAAAGGCCTCATTTCTGCTCAAACTAGTTATGAACAAGGCCTTCGACATAGTTGACTAGGATTTCCTTTCCAAGGTCCTTCTCAAGTTCGGGTTCCACCCCTTTTGGGCCAGCCTCATCAGAAATTGTGTTTTCTCCCCTTGGTTATCTATCCTCATTAACGAATCCCCCATCGAGTTCTTCCCTAGTTCTAGAGGCCTTCGCCAAGGCGACCCCCTGTCCTCGATCCTCTTCATCATCCTGGATGAGGTCCTGGGATGCACCATTTTGAGTGTTGTCTCCCGCGAACTTATCTTAGGCATCAGGCCTTTGTCGGGCCTACCCCTTGTGTCCCATCAACAATTCATGGATGACAACATCCTTGCTACTTCAGCTTTGATCCCTCAATCCAAGACCATCAAACACATCTTAACCCTGTATGAGGAGGCGATCGGGCAAAAAATCAACCTCCAAAAAAGTAAAGTTTTCTTTATCCATACCCCCCCGGCTAGGCAAATCAGAATTGGGAAAATTCTTGGTTGTACCCCTGATTCCCTCCCCTCCTCTTACCTCGGGCTCCCCCTATTTACAGGAGCTTCCTCCAAGACCCTTTGGAGCGAGATGATTGATCAGATCTAGAGAAAATTGGCCTTCTGGAAAGGCCACCTCCTCTGACAGGCAAGTAGAGCCACCCTCCTGTTGATGGTTCTTTAAAGCATTCCGGTCTACTTCATGTCGATATTCAAAATCCCAAACTCCATTGCAACACACATCGAGCAAATATAGAAAAGATTTCTATGGTCGGGCAGCGAAGATAAGAATAGGATTCCCCTGGTTTCCTGGCTCTTGGTCTATCATCCTAAAGGTGAGGGAGGGATCGGGCTCAAGCGGGTGACCCCCATGAACAAGGCCCTCTTGTCCAAGCACGCCTGGAAGGTGTTCACCAATGCCCTTGATGAATGGGTCAGTATCATGCATAGGAAATACATCCACCATCACCCCTTCCTCAGTGACTCCTAGCCTAGATACAGATCAGCCTTTTGGAAATGCCTGATCTCCACTAAATACATCATTTGAAAGGGGACCATATGGATCCTCGAGGACGAAATCAAGATCGACTTCTGGGAAGACAGGTGGATCTAAGATGAGGCCATGATTACTAACAATGACCTCCTCATCCTTAAATCGGGCATGGTGGGCAAAGGGCCCAAAGTGTTAGATTATCTCATCCAAAACCAAGGACGGGTAACATGGAAGCCCATCTTGAACCCCAGGCACCTGCTTCAATCCTGTAGGCTCCAGCATCTCCTCGAGGTGACAGTTATATCGTCTTCTGGAGGGAACGAAAGATGCATCTGGTATGACACCCCCAATGGCATATTCTCTATCAAATCTACCTACAACTTCCAAATAGTCCCTAATGAGGCCCCATTCCTAGTCAAACATGTATGGGCCAAGAAGCTGATCCCCAAAATTAGCCACTTCGATCCAAAATAAGATCCTGACTATAAAGAACCTAATCAAGAGGGGCTTTCATATCTTGAACATATGCTTCCTTTGTTGTGCTCCTAGGAGTTCCCCTTCTCTTCTGAAGCCCTAGGCCTCATCCTATCCTAATTTTCTATCCAATGGGTGGCTCCCAATTCCATATCTGACCTCCTGTATCAGTGGCCCAATCCATTCACCCACCCCTTCATCTGAGTCCTATGGGTCTCCTTCCTCCCTCATATGCTCTGGCAACTCTGGATTGAGTGTAATAGTAGAGCCTTCTCCTCCCTGGTTTGCTCCCCCAGTGGGTGGTGGCCAAGGCGATTGCCTTCGCCCTTGAGAACTCTCGCTCCTTCCCCTTGAGCGAGGCACCCCGAAGGTTGGTCGAGTCCACCCTCCTATCCTCCCTCGTAGTCCATCTTCCCCTCGACCCCCCTCCTGCACCCTCCCATTGTTCAACGACAAGGTGGACTGCCCCCCCTCCTAGATGGGTTAAACTTAACTTTGTTGGAGCTTCTAAAGGAAACCTCGGCCCCTCTAGAGTGGGTAGGGTCATCTAGGAAAATCACGGGGCCCTAATATTGGTGTATGCCTAATCACTTGGTATTTAGACCAACAACTTTGCCGAAGCAGCAGATCTCCTTCTCGGGCTGATAGACCTCAAGGAGACCTCCCCAAAAGTCATCATCGAGGGCGATTCTCTAGTCATCATCAAGGTCACCTATAGCTTGGGAAATAGCTCATGGCATATCCACAACATCATTCAGGAAATTCTCACCATCCTCTAAGGATTCACTCATCACTCCTTTCATCATGTGTACAGAGAAGGTAACAGGGCAGCCGATTTCATGGCCAATCAAGCCACCACAACGAAAGATCTCACTACCTAGACCACAAATTTCCCTGATGCTCTAGTCCAATTAGCATCTCAAGACAATTCAAGCCCTAATGAGTGTACATGTTCTTAGATCATCCTAAGTCAGGGCCCTAAAGGTTCGATGTCACGCACTCCCCACGTGGACAAGGGATTATCCTTCCCACTCTGCCTTGATGATTGACCCCAGCGACCCTCTCACCTGAGGGCTAGCCAATCTGATTAAGCGCCATCACGTCTCGCCAAGTGCTCCCCACTTTAGAGGCCACATCAAATTTTTAGCTTCTCCTGATCTGGATAAAAATAGCCTCATTGGTAAACCTGACAATCCCAAGTTGGAGTGTGTGGATTCTCAGTCCGAGTTTCCCTCCTTGGGTGCCACTTCGACGGATCTTCATGCTGAATCAGACCGCACGCACATTTCTCCCAAGAGATTTCCCCAAACTGCTTCCCCATCAAGATTATGCCAATTGGAGCATTGTCATTGGCTCCCCTTCCCTACCCCACATGGCTGTCGCCAGCCTCACCCCCTTAGCTCCTCCCAACTCATGTCGTCCCTTGCACTAAGCATCCCTTCTTGATGCCTACGGTCCTTCCCCTCCTTGGCACATCCCTACAAGCTTTTAACCCAGATGTGTTCAGAGGCCACTCACATTCCTATGTGTTTTCCCCTTTCCATGTCCTTGCAAGTCTCCCCTCTCAGTTCAGGCCGACTCTGGTTCCCCTGCCCCTGGCCTTCCTGTTTGCCTTCCATGGCTGCCAAGGCAATTTTCCTCGAGCCCTCCACTCTCGACCTGAGCGAGTCTGCCAGGATCTTTTATAACGCTAAGAACTACACTCCCTTATTTAGTAAGTTCGCAGGGGCAGATAAAGAAATCACGCAGGGATTTTTGGATTCCTGGAATGATGGGGAGGTCAAAGTGAAAGGGCTTCACTTCAAGGTGTCCAAGGATTTTTTGACTGAAGTGACGGGCCTGCACCGTGAGGAGAAAAGAAGATTTGTTCAACGAAACAAGCACAACTGGGAGGAGGAGCTCTCCCGATTCCTAAAATAGTAATGGGACAAGTCCAACCTCTTTCAAGTTGACCTCTTGGCCCCCTTTGATGAGGCCATCATCCCAGTGATGTAATATATAACTTGCAATGACCCGAATCAACACCTCTATAGCTTTCACATTAATTTCTATAATCACCTTCGTGGAGCCACACTGGTAAGCACCCCCTAGTTTCTCTTTTATTCCCTGAGCCTCACCATTGATCGGGCCTGTAGGAATCATTCTTGGCACTCCCATCAAGGGCTCATGGCTGTTCTGTATAGACACACCCTAGCAAACTAGCCCTAGCTATATCACATCCCTCCCTTGTCCTCCATTCCCCCCTGAATAGGCTGGCTCCCCTGTTGCTTCCCCTACAACATCCAAATCTAAGGATACCCCATCCCCTGACGTCTCCCATTCCCTAAAACTGTGCAGACCCACCCAAAAATATAGAACCCGGGCTCAAGCCCCAGGCGGGGCCCCGACTCCTGGTGTAAGTTCGATCCATAAGGGCCCAACGCCTGGTAGTAGTAGGGCTACTGGCAGCTCCAAGAAGGCCAAGGTGGAGGCCTCGAAAGCCATTGAAGTCAGCTCTGACTCTACAAGTAAGTTGCAAAAATTTTTGACCAGAGCCCTCTTAGACATCACAATCAACTCCCTGACCGCTTCTACAAAAGAGGCTTCCACAACGGCCCTTGCCCTGTCTGAAATCCATCGCAGGTTGGGTGACGACCCTGATAGGGAGGAGAACTAATCTGCCAGGTCAGGGCCCCCGTTCAGGTCAGGATCAACTGCAGGGCAATCTAGAGCGGTGGTGACCAATAATTTTTTGGGTTAACTGCTGGGAAATTTTGAGGTTTCTCCCTGTTTGGTGGCCTCAGGCCAAATTTTGTCTTGCTGGAAACATTGTTGGATGGACTATTTGTAGGCACCGGGGCCCTTGGGCCCTGACTTGGTCCCCAAGGGTGTAGCCCCGGTCTACTCTAACATCAGAATATAGCTATGACTACTTATGTACCTAAGGTTTTGGGACCCTTTAAAAAAAAACCCATTGTAAATATTATTGTTACTTATAAAAAAAAAAAGATTTTAAATTTAAATTGAAGTTGAAATTATTTAGAGTAAAGGTGAAATTGAAAATTGATGGTGAGTTTGGGAGACATAAGAAGACAAAATTAAATTGGAGAGATAATAATTAAATTTAATTAAATGAATGAAGAATAAATGAATGATTGAATTATTTGATTATTTTATTGAAGAAAATTGAGAAATTGAAATTTTAAATTTGGGATATATAAGTAGAAATTAACCTTGGCCTGTGAAGAGATTTTTTGATACCAAAAACCTAAAGTAACTTGGTTAAAGGAAGGTGATTTGAACACAATTTTTTGTCATGTTTCTACTTTAAGGCATAAAAGTTATAATTGGATTAAAGAAGTTATCAAGATGGATGGTTCAATCATTGAAGATCCCATTCAAATCAGGGAGAAGGCAATCAATTTCTTTCTCAATATAATAGGATAAAAGGTTCCTACTTAGAATGCTTTAACTATTGCCATGTTGTAGAACATTCCTGTTTGGTAATAAATCAACTTAATGATTACCTTCTCAACCCCTTCAAAGAGGAGGAAATTAGGAGATAAATTTTTGATATGCACGAGGATAAAGCTCTAGGTATGGATGGTTTCCCAACTATATTCTTTTAAATATTTTGGCATATAGTTGGGGCAAAAGTTACTCAGGCTATTATGGAATTTCAAAGAACTCAACATATACCTCAAGATTTTAATTTGACCTTCTTGGCTCTAATCCCAACGGTGGTAGGTGCGAGGTAATTTTCATATTTTTTATCTATAATCCTTTGCAATATGTTATACAAGATTATGTCCAAGGTTTTAGCCAATAGAATTAAAATTATTCTTCCCTTTATAATTGATCCCCAACAAGGGGGATTTGTAAAGGGACACTAGATCCTAGATAAAATTATCACTATACACAAGGTAATTCATTCCATTGATAGGAGTGGAGGTGTGGGGATGTTAATATTTGACATGAACAAGGCTTATGATAGGGTATCCTATGATTTTTTAATTTAAATTATGACTAGTTTTGGTTTCCATCAAGAGTGGATCAATCTTATCAGGGCTTGTATCTCTTCAATCATGTTCTTAGTCTTAGTAAAAATTTTTCTAGTAGGGTATTTTCAAAATAGGAAAGGACTTCATCAGGGAGACCCCTTGTCTCCCTACCTCTTCATTGTCCTTTTTGAAGCCCTAGGAAGAGTGATATCAATTATTATATCAAATGGGAATATTGAAGGTATTAAAACTACTTCTGTTATGTTTCTTGTCTCCCACTAGCAATTTGTGGAAGACACAATCATAACCATAAAGTACTCCATTCCACAGACTAGGGAATTGAAGTTGATATTGGAAAGATATTAGCAGGAAACCAGCCAAAAGGTGAATTTTAATAAAATTAAGGTTTATTTTCTGAACACTCCTAGCCCAAAACAGGTAATAATAGCAAGACTCTTCAGTTGTAGTATTGGAAATCTTCTAACTACCTATCTTGGGATACCCCTTTTTAATGGAAGGATGATTGAAGTACTATGGAATCTAGTGGTGGAAAAATTAACAAGAAAGCTTTTAGGATGGAGAGGCTCTTTGCTTAGCGAGGATGGCAAAGCCTAACCAGTAAAGTCCTCATTGCAAAATATTATAATCTATTTTATGTCTTTATTCAAAATTTTGACTAATATCTGTGATAAAATAAAGTAGATTCAAAGAATTGTTTTGTGGTTTAGGGTAGAGAATAAAATAATAATGGTGTTGGTTGCATGGCATAAGGTTTGTACAAGAAAGGAAGTGGGAGGTATTGGCTTCAAGAAGCTAGGGAGAATGAAAAAAGCCGTGATGGGTAGGTATTGGCTTCAAGAAGCTAGGAAGAATGAACAAAGTCATGATGAGTAAATTAGGATGGAAACTTGTAATTAATGAAAACCTCAATTGGATCTATATACTAAAGGCCAAATACCTTAGGCATACCTCTAGCTTTATTGGGGAAGAGAACCATCCGAGAGGATAAATTTTTTGGAATAACTTATAGCTTATCAGATTTTTGCTTAAACAAGGTAAATTTTGGTATATTGGTAATGTTTCCCAAGTCCACTTTTGGACTGATAAATGACTGAAAACACTCCTCTTTGTGAGAATATGGAGTTTACTAGATTAGAACAAGTTATGTCTACTCAATATGGAAACTTGGTGCAAGACTGCATAATTTCTTATGACTTTGGAAAACGTTGGAGACACCTCTAGGTGGATGGTCTAGATTTAAAGAACCAATAGATATTGACAAAGCTTAATAGGATTCTACATGTCTACTTTCTTAACAACACAAGACATTCCAATTCCCTCATCTGGAATAACCAAAAGAATGTGTGTACTCAGTTAAATTGGGATACTACTTGCTAGAAGGGGAGGGCCTAGGATGGATGCCAACCTCAAGAGTATGGATCAAGGATTTAATTCCTAATATTACATACTTTTACTAGCTCTCAGTCCAAAATAATATCTTAACTATGGATAATCTCCATAAAATGGGGATGATACTTACAAATAGATGTGTGTTGTGTGAAAATAATGAGGAGGATATAAATCACTTTTTTCAGAGTGTTCCTTCACTATTGATCTCCTAAACAAGGTCCTTAACAAGTTTCAAGTTGTATGGGTTTCCCCCAAGTCACCCCTAGACATTTGTATCCCATGGGAATCCTTCTTCAGTGGTAAGAGAGTGAAAATGCTATGGAAGTTAAGCTTTCCCCATGCTTTATGGGGAATCTAGAAAGAACATAACCATCAAAATTTCAAGGATAGAAAAAGATACTACCCCTTAGTTGAGATCAAATTTGCTAATGCTAGGGTGGAAAACCTCAAAATAATTAAGTTTAAAGATGCTTGGCATTTTGATCGAGAGAAAGAGATAGTGTGTGGATGGGACTTGGAGTTTAGAGCTCATAGTTTGGTGCCATCCCTAAATCCTTCAAGGGATCAATTAAGATGGAAGTTGCCTCCCCATAACTGGTTAAAATTAAACTTCAATGTAGTAGAGAAAGGGAATCCTAGTTGGGTTGGCATAGGCGATATCTTTCGTGACCATAAGGGCATGGCAGTCTTGGCATATGCTAAACCCCTTAGGGAGTAAACAAGCCATTTTGCTAAAACCAGGATGATTTTTTTGGGATTATTTATCATTGAGAGGCATAATGGAAAAAATATGATTATTAATGGGGATTCACAAAATATTATCAATATTCTAAAAGGCAATCAACCTCCTAGTTGGAATATTGAAAATATGATCTTGGAGGCTAAACCTAAAATTATCCCGTAGAGAATGTTCAGTTCAACCATGTATATAGGGAAGCAAATGGGATAGTTGATTGTTTGTCAAACCTAGGAGTGTTCTTGGATGAATATCAAAGGTGGGAAAGGAATTTATTTGGTCTAGTCTAGGAGTTAGTGAAGGCAAAAGCCAATATATATAAAGATCATAATGAGAACAAGGGTTAGCTAGTTTCCAGGGCTCGTCAAGTTTTTGCTAATGAAACGACATTGTATAACTAGAGAGAGGATGTTGGTATTGTTAATCTCTTTTATGGATGATTGTTGTGTTTTTTTTCCTTCTATCTATTGGAGTTATGTGTCATGTAATGGCTATATTTGTTAATTACTTCCATTTGTGAGCTCTTTCTATCTCTCTAGTAGGTTCAAATCTTGTTTGTCTTGCTTTTATTTCAGTTGCAGATCTTAATTATAAAATATCAAAAATGTTGTAAAAGGTTTGGGGAACCTTTCAAAACCCCTTCCTTCCAACATAATAAAAAAAAAATATAAGTAGAAATTAAATTAGTGAATTTATGAAATTTGAATTTGGGAGATAAAAGAAGAATTAGAAATTTGATTATTGAATGAGTTCCATTATGGAAAATAGTAAAAATTTCCTTTATGAATCACAACTTCTAAAAGGACCAAACTTTACATTATGGAAAAATAAAATGAAATCAATTCTCATTGTTGAGAAACTTTGGGATATAGTGAATGGAACAAAGGACAAGTTAGAAGATGAAAGAGGAAAACAAAAATTTGAAGAAGATGATGCAAAAGCCCTTATGCTAATCACATTTGGGATAATTGATGAAATTCAACCATATATAAGTGAAGCAAAGACTTCAAAATTTGCTTGGAAAAAATTATGCAAAATATTTGAAGGAAATAACAAAGCAACTATCTTGCATTTGTAGTCACAATTGTATTCATTAAAGGTTAATAGTGGAGAAAGTATATAACTCTTTCTTTAAAGAATAACAAAATTAAAGGCTAAGTTATTTTTTGGGAGAAAAAGTAGAAGACAAGCTTCTTGTCCAAGTTACATTAAGAGCACTTCTAGAGACTTTCAAACATCTAGTCACTTCACTTCAAGTGCTAAATGAGGATATAACCTTTGATGAATTAGTTAATGTTATTCAAGAATATAAAGTGGGAGAATTGAGTCAAAGACAAGATGACTAATAATTCTTTAATATCAAAAGAAAATATATCAAGTAACATTAAAAAATCATCATAATCTTAGCCTAAATGTAGATGGAGATATTGTCACATATTCAATAAAAAATTTCATACTAAAAGTATTTGTAGATATAACTCTCTAAATCAAAGAAATTAGATGAATAGATATTTTCAAATATTTTAGTCAAGGCAATATCAGCCTCAATATTAACATGTGCAAAAATAAAAATAAAAATAAGATCATCAAAAATGAAATTTAATTCAATAAATTCAAGAAGTCCAAGAGATAGAAGTTGAAGAAGAAAATGAAATAAGAGCTCTTACAGTAAGGATTATAGACATCGAAGATGAAGACTAAATTAAAGATAATTGTGAAAAGAATGAAAATGAAAATCATTCGAAAATTCCTAAAGGCACTGATGTTTTAGATGATGAAATAAAAGTAGTTGAAGACAAGATAACAAAAGCATATGAAAGGCACAAATGAAAATCAGGATCATTTTAGAATTGCAAAATTTGTGAAAAAACCAAACAAAAAATAAATTATAAAAAGAAAATTGAAGTACACTATGGATGGATCACAAAATCATATTGGAATAGGATCATGGATATGTTATAATATTTTTATGGTCACAAATAAAATTTAATAAATACTAAAATAAACATGTTAGCAGATTAGTACCAAAACTTTATGCAGTGCTAAAGCCAAAGCCTAAGAATAAAGACCAAAATCAAATATTGAAGACTAAAAGTATTCATACGAAATAATGTAATACAAGGAGGTGTTGTAGATATTATATTATTGAGTATCATGTGGTATATTCCTAAATATTAGATTAAAGAGTGTGATTTATATTTTGTCTAATGTATGTGTCAATGTGTGAGAAGTGTCCAAGTGTTATGTAATAAAGTGTGCAAGTGTGCAAAGTGTGAGAGAGTGCAAAGTGTCATGTAAGTAAGTCAAGAGTCATAGAGTTAGGTGTTAAATATGCAAGTGAAGAGTTCACGTGATATGTGGAAATATGTAAAGTGAAGAGTCATGAGAGTTTTGTCATATGTAAGGAATAGGAAAGGATGCATCTCTCGGATGTTTGAGGAGAGCAATAGTCAAGTATTGAAGAGTCATATTTTAAGGTTATATTATGGAGATAAAGCTCCATGCATTGTAATCAAGCAAGAACAAATTTGGATATATATTTGATGATTTATGAGTTATATTGTTGAGAAATATTTTGTTATTTTTTGAATGTGATTCATTAATATTGACCAATGACTTGAATGTTCTAATATTGAGATTGATTAAGATCTTGGAAAATTGGACTTATGAAATAATATGGCTAAATTGTCATCAATCCATGTCTTCATTGGTCCCACTAGTTCCATAGGTACAATGATACTCTTCTCATTTAGTGTCAAATATTTTTAAGGTAATTTGCACTATGAAGGAATATATTGACATAAAAATCCATCAATCATTCCCTCACTTGGTGAAAAAATATCCTTTTAGAGGAAAGATAGAGAGTAAGCATCAGGTACTATGTAAAGAATAATAAAGTAGGTTAATCAAGACATCATCAATGAAAAGAGCTTCAACATCCACTACATGTGATCCATCAATTTATTTTTATAAAAGGAAGAGGGGATCTATTGGTCATCAAGGCACTTTCAATGCAACATATGAAAGTCAAGATCTTCAATATGAGACAAGATGAGTCCCTTAGGACCATGAATGTTTTGGCATATCTCATATATCCTAATAAGTGTGATACCTTTCCCTTTAAATATAATCAAACAAATAGAAGAGGAGTTAGCATCCAAGGCAAAGTACACTAAAGATCACCTCATCCAATAAAATGGATAAGGAAGAGTCATGAGAGTTATGTGAGGAGTAAGAAAGGATGCATCTCTTGGATTATTGAGAAGAGCAATAGTTAAGATTTGAAGAGTCATATTTTAAGGATATATAATGGAGATAAAGCTCTATGCAATGTAACATATCAAGCAGTAAGGGACTTGGATGTATATTTGATGATATGTGAATAATATTGCAAGTTTTAGTATTGAGAAATATTGTTATTCTATGTTGAGATTTATCAATATTGGCCAATGAGTTGAATGCTTTAATTTTGTGATTAATATTTGATCTTGGTAAAGAGACCTATGAGATAATTTGGGAGTATTCCCAACAAAATGGTCAATGATTCAAATGTTTAAGAAGATATTTGGAAGGTGATAATTGTGTTAGCCAAGGGGTTTCCTTATTCCATGAAGAAAATGGTAAAATACAGATGAGGGCCCAAGTGCCCTAGGTGGAAACAAGTATAGAGAATGAAGCTTGTGTATGATAAAGATCCATGACTTCATGAGTTGATGTAGCTATGGACAACTCTATCTCATGGGGTAATTAATTCCAAGACATATAGTGGATATTAAAGAACTTTTCAAACAAAATATGACTAACCACAACAATAATGGAAGTATCCCTCTATAAAATCAAAGAGTTTCATGCAATGGGATAGGTTATCAACAAGCGTTTCTAATGGGAAAGTGGTTTGGTATCATAAGAAGAATATGGTAAAAAATAAAATTATAGATCTAAGGGACATTGTTAGTTAGGATACAAAGTATTTAAAGGTTTATAATTAAGGATTAAATTAAAAAATTGGAAGTATTGCATGGTTGTGTTAGAAGTTGGTTTATGGAAGAATTTTGTAGGATTTATCAAGGTATACTTTCAAATGATTTAAGCAAGATAATAAGGAATATTGTGATGGAAGGAAGCAATGCATATAAGAATATGATAGTCATCATTGAGGTAGTTGATATGACAATATAATGGATGGTTCTCTAGACAAGTCAAATGGATCATCAAAATCTACATTATTTACATGAGACAATAAATTGTGTCCACAATGATGGACATGGATATTACAGAAATCTTACTTGAAGGATTTCAATAATAATATGTTTGTAAGTCAAGGTTTGTTTAGTTTTATTTTCTAGTGGAGTCTCATGTAGTTGCACACAAGTTTCTTTTAAACCTATATCAAGGTTGATATTTTGTGTTTGGAATGAAATACATATTATTTGTGCTTGTTGACTTATGTGCTTGGTATTATTTTTGTTGCTATGGTAGTCTTTATTATTATTCATGACTTTTATATGGTATACAATAAAGATGTCTTAATATCTACTTGTCCAAGCAGTTTATCTTATTTGTAGCTAACCACCATAAGCAAACTCAAAAATATGGACCATGGTTTAAAATATTTAAATTATTATAAGAATTTATTATCTTATCTAAATTTTGCAAACATATAATATTTATATTATCAATAGTATGGTTACTTAGACATAGATTATCCATCACAATATGAGTAGGCTAGAAATAGAAACAAATTGCATTTAAAAAGGAGATAAGGATGGATTCCAAAAACCCAAATAAAAATTTATTACTAGGGACAAAAGTAGAAAAATGAATAATGATAAGAAAGTATATAAATTTAAAATAATCTTGTGAAGGAAGAAAACACTATCTTGTATAATTATAAAAAACTATAATTAGGTTAAAAGGTAAAAAGGTAAAATGGAATGAAGGGGAGGAATACTATGTTTGTAGATAGTATATTAAGGGACTATTACAAGTTTTGCCAAGGGCAATAGAGGGGATTATGAAAAGAGAAGATAAAAGAAGAAAATTGTTAGTATGCCAATGGTGGGGAACAAAAAATAATTGAACTAAAATAATTTCAATCAAATAAGCCCACCCATATTAAGAGGATGTCTGTGGACAAAGAAACCAAGTTAAATCCAACTCTAAGTTTGAGAGAAACCTAAGCATAAATTAGAATAAGAGATAACAAAATCTTATGTTGGTGGAAGCTTTAAGGATATCATTAATATATGAGTAACTCATGTACCATAGGTCATGAAGTGCGAAGGATTAGGATTTTTTTCCTAAAAAATATTTCATCTTTTAAGAGCCATATCTTCATGAAGAGTAATCCTATTCAACTAATTTGTGGACCAACTTGTGCAGAATTTGAATAGATTTAAAATGACTAGTCCTATGCAAAAATCTAAGTAATATTGAGGGAGATACAACCCTGTGAAGTGAACCAATCAAAACAAGGGCAATGACGATTTTTCAAGTTGCAAAAAATGAAATTGCAAATATTTTTCAACTAGGGTTCAAATGATGGGAAGAGCAATGAAGGAATAGGACTTTAGCAAGGCAAGATATTCTATTTGGACAAAGAATTTTTTGGCTAAGTTTTTTTCCCTTTCTTTATATTAGAAATTGTGCATGAAAATTTTATAAGTTTTTATTAAATATTATATTTTCTATAGGACATTCAGATAAATTTCAATAGATTTTGAGTTTTAGTATCCTCTCCATGGATCGATTTATAGTTAAATCCTTAGAATCATCTCTAGTGGTAGAGGTTAGTGAGCACACCTTAAAGAGATCCTCGTTGCTCTAAGATAAGGTAGTTTTTGGTGAATTTAATGGGTATTGGCTAGGGGCTTTAGCCTTGAGAACATGAATTGATAGGAGTTGGAAGTCTCCAGGAGTGATTCTATTGTTTCTTCCCAAAGGTTTTGTTGGTCCAAAATCTGCCACAGGAAAGGATTTTTACAAGTGCGCCCTAGACCCGGCAAACATTGAAAGGCTGGAAGCAAGGAATGGCTCCCAGACCAATCTCCGAGTGGGTCGGTTCCCTCTACTATTCTAAAATTTGTTTAAGATAAGGGTTGCAGGAAAGAAATTGAAAAAATGCGGAAAGAAATGGGAAATATGGCCACAGGCCGAAGTGATGGGATCGGAAAAACAACAGCAGGAAACTACAAACGCAACAATAGCAAGTAACATAAGAAATCAGCTTAATCTTCGCACAATCACATGCAACAAATCCCTCCAAACCCACATTCCAAAAATCGTACCCTGATCGCAATATTTAAATCCAAAAGCAGAATTTAAATGTAACAGCAATGCAGGAGTATGAATGCTATTAGAAATGCAGAAAAATAGAAAGCAAATTCATCCATGCGACGCTTGAAAAATTAGAAGTCGATCCTTGTATTCCCGCAAATACAATTCCAGTCTCTAGCAGCAAGTTTTTCCAACCTGTGTAAGTGAGAATTACATTGGTTTTTATAGAGGTCCGTCCTCTCTACAACATTTAATATTTAAAATCACTTCCTCGTGATCTACAACCATGCAATGGAAATTATGCGCACGATCCCCTTAATTGCAACAAAAATTAAATACAATTAGACGCTAGCAGTCTTCTTCATTAAATTTGTTTTTTAAAATATGCATGAAACCGTTACGACAATCCACGAACAACAGCCTCTCGAATGCATTAAATCTTCAATCTTGGTGGCCTGGGCGCGTCTTTTACTTTGAATGCCTTAGAAATCCGCAAATCATTAAATTCGGGTCAGCATTAAATCATCAAAAATCGAGAAAAACCCCTCGGGCCGTTCATACTACGTTTTGGCGGTAAACAGTCGCAGGTCGCGAAAACGCGACGGGTCGCGAAATCGTGACATATTTTAACGCCGTACACTTCGCTGCTAAGGACCCGCAAAAATGGCACCTGTAGCGATATCGCTACGCATTTCGTCCTTTAGTTCTTTCCTCCTCGCTACCTCGCGATTCGGAAACATGTAGCGATTTCGCTACGCACTTTGGTTCTTGGTTCTTCCTTGCGCTCTGCCCTGTGAAAACGGACATGTAGTGATATCGCTACATGTTTCGGGCACTTTGTCTTTCTGGTCAAAACCCCGCGACTTCGCTACGGGTAGCGATATCGCTACACATTTCTTTCTCCGTACCATTTGTCATTTTTCGTCGTGATACGCTGCAACTTTTTCCTTAGACTCTTCTCTGCTCGAACATGCAGCAAATCGTTGCAAGTTTTAGCACTTGCCCCTTCGAAGCCGCCAGTGTCACGATTTGAGAACATGTCAGCGACGCGTCGCAACTTTTCAACTTGAGCCTTTGAAGTTGACCGACCCGCGATTCTGGAACACGTCGCGATATCGCGATGGTTCCGCCCAACCTGTCTGCGTTGACTGTGTTGACTGCGATTTCGTGACATGTCAGCGAATTGCTGTAGTTTTTAGACTTAGCCATTTTTTGCTCCTTTTTTGCTCAAAACCGCATCAAAAATGAAAATAGAGGTTAGATCTGCAACAATATAAGCATTAATATTTCAATCAAGATCAATGAGAATCAATGTGGAAAAAATGCCAACATTCTTGGCGGCTCGCGGGGTATACAGCTCGTTGTATGCAAGAATCCAGGCCTTAGTCCATTGGGCACAGAGTCATATCCGAACAGAAGGCGGGCTGCTGCAATACATGTTCTGCTGAAAAATTGAAACTGGAAAAACCTGCATATAACTGATTATGAAACGACTAATGGAATGTGATGATGGAGTGAGCTCTTGCGATTGCGCAAGCGGTGACTGCAATGGAATGATGAAATGAAAAGGAACGAAGTTACGAAATGGTAATGGAACTAGGGAAGCTATGAAATGAAATGAACTAGACTATGAAATAAATGCATAAAAGACTGAACTTAGAGGAAAGGGATAAGAAGGGATGGGGAAAAACAGAAAAATGGAAAAGAAACAACAGTCGTGGCTTATTTTTATTACTATAGAAGAAAAAGAAGGAGGAAGAAAATGAAGAAAGGAAAGAGAGAAAACGGGGTAGGGAAAAGAAGAAAGTGCTAGAAAGCCACCAACTGCTGGGAAAGGAGGAGACAAAAGGAAAAAAACAAGCACCTACAGCTCACAGGCAACAAAAGAGCTGAGATGAACAGTAATAAAAACAATACCGCTTTTTTTTTTTTTTTTCTATTTTTTTTTGTTTTTTTCAAAATACTATATACAATAGTCACGACATGATTGGCATGTCGCCACCAGAAACCCAGTTTCAGGAGTTATCCGGTAAATCTGCAATGTCCCGACCAGATCCAATCATACTTGAGTCGGTTCTTGAAATTGGGTCGGCTCCTTCCTCGAAGTTCTCCATGTTTCGAATAGGATGCAATGCGGCAGATTATCCTTCTTACTAGTACCCACATGGAGGACTTCTTCAGTGCATCGGATGTAGTGGTCGAAACCAACACCACCATTTTGTAGACTTTATCGGTCGTGGGCTGAGTACGAGCTCCTCTAACTCCTTGATGTGATCACAGGGCTCTTCAAGTGAGAAATCTGATTCTGGGATCTCCTCAGGTTCTGGAATTTGAACTTGTTCTTCTACTTGGCCCATCTCTTGATGAAAACTGCAAGCAACCATATTGTTCATTGCTGGAAAAGTGCTTGCATGTTCCAATCCTTGACTTTGGATGAGATCTGTCCCTTGAACTCCACATGACTGCATCTCAGGTTTCTGCTCAGTATAAGGGATCTGGCATGAAAAGTACTGTGCAGGGTAGATAGGAGCAACAACCATCGAAGAAAGTGATGGAGTTTCTCCCCACGATAACTTTCTCGATAAGAGCAAAAGCTGTTCTGCTCGCACTGCTTCCTCAAAGATTTGTGGGAACCGTTGTTCACCTGACTGCAGCAAAAAGAGACCTATGTCAGAATTAAAAGCTCGAACATAAAAGAGGTGGGCTTGGGTGGGTGATGGACGGATATTCTCTGGAATTCTCTTCCAACTTATCAAGAATCAGACATTGAAGTCCGTGATGCTTTCTTGAGGTGCTCTCTTGATGTCCATGAAAAATTGGTAGAGATCCAAAGAACTGTAGAAAGGATCTTGGTCAAATATTTTGATCAGTGCTCCCGCGAGATCATCCCATGAGCTGATGCTTCGACGTTTGAGCAATCTATACCACTGCAATGCTATTCCTTCCAAAGACTGAACCAGAAGTCGGATCATGACATCTTCGTGTTCTATGACATGGATCATGGACAGAATAGCAATGTCATCAACATGTTCCAGAGCCATGCCTTCGGTACCATCATATTTTGCCAGGTTCTTCAGGGCACCTTCGAGAATTTCATGCCGAACTTGGAGATTCAGAGGGCCAGGATCATCCCATCTAGAAAAAACCCTCACCTTTGTGGTAGTGGTCTGTGGAATCACGGCCATCACCATTAAGTCAGAGTCGCCAGATAAACATTCTTTGAATTAAAAAAAAAAAAAAAAACAGGCGTCCACGAACAGATCTTCAACTCAGCAAAGTCGCCAGATGAACTTACAAATCTCCGCTGTGAGGCCAAGACAGTTCATCAAATCTTGAGACCTCCGGGTGTTAAAATAAATGTGGATTTTTGTGAGACAGAAGAAGTCTGTCCCACCGGGCATGCCAAAACTGTTGGCACCGGTGGGGTTATCACTTTGGAAAATTTTGCGTATCCCACCGATTATGAATTCTTGGAGACAGAAACTTGTCTGTCCCACCGGGCGTGCCAAAACTGTTGGTCCAAAATCTGCCACAGGAAAGGATTTTTACAAGTGCGCCCTAGACCCGGCCAACATTGAAAGGCTGGAAGCAAGGAATGGCTCCCAGACCAATCTCCAGAGTGGGCTGGTTCCCTCTACTATTCTAAAATTTGTTTAAGATAAGGGTTGCGGGAAAGAAATTGAAAAAATGCAGAAAGAAATGGGAAATATGGCCACAGGCCGAAGTTATGGGATCGAAAAAACAATAGCAGGAAACTACAAACACAACAACAACAAGTAACATAAGAAATCAGCTTAATCTTCGCACAATCACATGCAAAGAAATCCCTCCAAACCCACATTCCAGAAATCGTACCCTGATCGCAATATTTAAATCCAGAAGCAGAATTTAAATGTAACAAAGAATGCAGGAGTATGAATGCTATTAGAAATGCAAAAAAATAGAAAGCAAATTCATCCATGCGATGCTTGAAAAATTAGAAGTCGATCCTTGTATTCCCGCAAATACAATTCCAGTCTCTAGCAGCAAGTTTTTCCAACCTGTGTAAATGAGAATTACATTGGTTTTTATAGAGGTCCGTCCTCTCTACAACATTTAATATTTAAAATCACTTCCTCGTGATCTACAACCATGCAATGGAAATTATGCGCATGATCCCATTAATTGCAGCAAAAATTAAATACAATTAGACGCTAGTGGTCTTCTTCATTAAATTCGTTTTTTAAAATATGCATGAAACCGTTACGACAATCCATGAACAGCAGCCTCGAATGCATTAAATCTTCAATCTTGGTGGCCTGGGCGCGTATTTTACTTTGAATGCCTCAAAAATCCGCAAATCATTAAATTCGGGTCAGCATTAAATCATCGGAAATCGAGAAAAACCCCTCGGGCCGTTCATACTGCGTTTTGGCGGTAAACAGTCGCAGGTCACGAAAACGCGATGGGTCGTGAAATCGTGACATATTTTAATGCCGTACGCTTCGCTGCTGAAGACCCGCAAAAATGGCACCTGTAGCGATATCGCTACGCATTTCGTCCTTTAGTTCTTTCCTCCTCGCTACCCCGCGATTCGAAAACATGTAGCGATTTCGCTACGCACTTTGGTTCTTGGTTCTTCCTTGCGCTCTGCCTCACGAAAACGGAACATGTAGCGATATCGCTACATGTTTCGGGAACTTTGTCTTTCTGGTCAAAACCCCGCGACTTCGCTACGGGTAGCGATATCGCTACGCATTTCTTTCTCCGTACCATTTGTCATTTTCCGTCGCGATGCCCTGCAACTTTTTCCTTAGACTCTTCTCTGCTCGAACATGCAGCGAATCGCTGCAAGTTTTAGCACTTGCCCCTTCGAAGCCGCCAGCGTCGCGATTTGAGAACATGTCAGCGATGCGCCGCAACTTTTCAACTTAAGCCTTTGAAGCCGACTGACCTATGATTCTGGAACACATCGTGATATCGCGCCGGTTCCGCCCAACCTACCTGCGTTGACTGCGTTGACCGCGATTTCGCGACATGTCAGCGAATCGTTGCAGTTTTTAGACTTAGCCATTTTTCGCTCCTTTTTTGCTCAAAACCGCATCAAAACTGAAAATAGAGGTTAGATCTGCAACAATATAAGCATTAATATTTCAATCAAGATCAATGAGAATCAATGTGGCAAAAATGCCAACAGGTTTCTTCCTAGCCATTTTTTATTATAGGAAAGAAAGAGAAAGAATCCTAAAAGGGGGTCCTTGGTTTATAGGAAGAGCAAGGCTCTTCCTTACCTGCTAGTACAAAGGCTTTTCACTTGAAAATGTAAACCTATCCCTAGTACCAGTCTCGGTTAGGATTTTTGGGTTACCCATTGAATTTTGGGAAATAGATACCTTCAAGGCAATAAGCAACACTCTAGGAGAATTCCTTGAGATTTCAAATACAATAAAAGATGGATTTTTGGCTATTTATGCTCGAATATTGGTCATGATTTATATAAGTAAAGCTTTACCAAAATCAATCATTCTTAAGTATGGGGATAATATGTGGATACAAACTATAGATTATGAAAACATATCTTTTAGATGTAGAAGATGTCATGAGGTGGGGCATATTGAAAGATCAAGCCCTAAGAAGAGCCCAATAGAATCATTTGTAGAAAATCACAAGAGAAACTTACAAATATTTATGTATGAATATGGTTTTCAACTTCCAAAAAATAGATCTAGAAAAATAAAAGAAAATAAATAGTGGAAACCAATAAGAAATTATATTGGAAGAAATACCAACTCTTTTGAGGCTTTAGCCTATGAAGAAAAAGTAGATCAAAACTTAGAGGACACCGTACAACAATTTCAACATATTTACAAGGAATCGTCTATTTAGATTGATCTTAATTTAAGGAAGAACATTCTCGATGAACCTAAAGAATGTGCCTCATCATATTTTAAAGACTATCTTGAAGTACCATGCACCATTCAGGAGAAAATAATTGGTAAAGAAAATGCAGTTTTAGAAGTTAATACCTTTGCCATTAATAAGAAAATACCAAAAAATGATTAGGATAAGTCAAAAGCTTCTATAATAGAGATAGGAGAGGATAAATATGATGAAAAACAAAATTGTGAAAGAATATTGAGGAATAGAATAATAATACCTACTCCTGATATAGGTAAGGCAAAAAGAGGAAAACCCTCAAATTATCAAGTAAGATCCAAGGAAGCAAGAGCAAACATAGAGAAAGGAACACAAACTAAGTTGGTTGAACTTATCTTTACCAAACAACAAATGATATTGATAATACGTAGGAGGGGCCAAAATCCCCTAATAATACATGATTATCATTTCATGGAATAAAGGGTTGCTAATACCACCTCAAAGAAAAGGTGTATTAGGGACCTATGTTTAAGTAATAAACCTGATATTCTTTGTATCCAGGAAACTAAAATTACAAAAGAAGAAGTTTCAAAAACTATGAAAGAAGTATGGACAAGATGTGAATGGGATTCTATGGATTTTGAAGAAGCGATAGGGGGAATTCTAACTTGTTGGAATACTTCTAAAACCTCTTGTGTAACCATTCATAAAACTAAGTATTGGATAGCCTCTTTAGTCACTTGCTACCTTGCAGATATTCATTTCATCCTTATCAATGTCTATGGAACTACAACTCAGTTAGGTAGATTAGAATTTTAGAGTGGGATTAACGCCTTTATGAGAAGTAAAGACCAAGAAAATCGATTCATGATCATTGAAGATTTTAATGCCATAACCAAGATGGATGAAAAATTTGGGGGAATTAGGAAATTGACCCAAAGTATGAAAGATTTCTCAACTTTTATTTAAAATAATAATCTATGGAAAGTTGAGTTTGAAGAAGACAACTATACTTGGACCAACAACAAGAGAGGCTAGAACCTAATAGCAAAAAAATTAGATAGATGTTGTAGACACCAAAATCTATCCACTTATACCTTCCTGCCAGCCACGTGTCAGTCATCCATCCTTCCCGCCATTATTTGGCCCAAATCCACACTTTCCCACCATTATTTGGCCCAATTTCACTTTTCCCGCCATTTTTCATCCCCAAATTTATTTAAATTAATATTTATATATATATTTTAATATTTTAATATATTTTAATATATATATAAATAAAGTTTAAGTGATTTAATTTCGAGCCGTCCATCCTTCATTTAATCTCATCCGTCCATCCATCTTAATCCGTTTCACAACCTAGATTTATTCTCTACCCTTGGATCCACTTTAATCTTAGCCACACGTTCAAAGTGTCGTTAAAACCCTAAAGTGTGCCCTAAGAGTAGATTATAAATTGAGTCACCTTGATGGCTCAAACCCTATCTATCTCTTCGGCTAAACCTACTTATCTTCCCTATCTAAGTCCGGGAGTTGGCTATTGCTATTAATCCTGAGTCTTCTGAGTCTTCTACGACCCTAAGTCTGAACTAAACCCTTTCGTCGCATCCATCACCGCCGCCTGGTCTCGCCGTGTTAACAGGAAAAGGTATAGATTCGTCTAAAGCAAGTAATCTTTCTTTATGTATTAATCTGTTGTTGAATTCTGCATTTCGTTTATTTTTATTTCATAAATCTAGGGTTTTAGATCGTTTCGAGGGCTCACACGGTGGAGCCCTCTTATTAGTTTCTAACTCTTTGATAATTTTAATGTGTGCAGGATTCTAGTGGTAGATCCGATTTGTTGATAGCAGTTGCTTAAGCCGGAGTGGTCCGAGCCAAAGGATACAACGAAGCCCACTCATTCTGTTGAGGTTAAGGATACATTCTTCGGAGACGCCACCACATTGTGCCAGCTAGGGTTTCGGAGAACCCTAGCACAAATTGTAACTTTGTATCATGAAAAGGGTTACAGGCCCTGTTGTACTTAAAAGGAGTTTAGATTAAAGATACAACGCCAAACAAAAATAAATAAATCACAATAAAGGAATGCAGAAAAGTTGTACAAAATGAATGATTTTTATTAATCAATGGAGTTTAGAAACTCCTTTTAAGTACAATAGGGCCTGTAACCCTTTTCGTGATACAAAGTTACAATTTGTGCTAGGGTTCTCCGAAACCCTAGCTGGCACAATGTGGTGGCCTCTCCGAAGAATGTATCCTTAACCTCAACAGAATGAGTGGGCTTCGTTGTATCCTTTGGCTTGGACCACTCCAGCTTAAGCAATTGCTATCAACAAATCATATCTACCACTAGAATCCTGCACACATTAAAATTATCAAAGAGTTAAAAACTAATAAGAGGGCTCCACTGTGTGAGCCCTCAGAAACAGTCTAAAACCCTAGATTTATGAAATAAAAATAAACAAAATGCAGAATTCAACAGCAGATTAATACATAAAGAAATATTACTTGCTTTAGACGAATCTATACCTTTTTCTGTTAACGCGGCGAGACCAGGTGGCGGCGACGGATGCGACAAAAGGGTTTAGTTTAGACTTAGGGCCGTAGAAGACTCAGAAGACTCAGGATTAACAGCAATAGCCAACTCCAGACTTAGATAGGGAAGATAAGTAGGTTTAGCCGAAGAGATAGATAGGGTTTGAGCCATCAAGGTGACTCAATTTATAATCTACTCTTAGGGCACACTTTAGGGTTTTAACGACACTTTAAACGTGTGGCTAAGATTAAAGTGGATCCAAGGGTAGAGAATAAATCTAGGTTGTGAAACGGATTAAGATGGATGGACGGATGAGATTAAATGAAGGATGGACGGCTCAGATTAAATCACTTAAACTTTATTTATATATATATTAAAATATCCACCCCGACGAATCCGAAGATGAAGCCTATGAAGAATTTGACGTCATGTCAAATGGTGATGAATCTGAAGAAGAGTCGGTGCCCATTGTTCCCCTCACTGAATAAGACGAGTTTTATCTCCAATTGTTCCCTCTCCAAGAGGCCATCTTTCGCTTACTTCTTCCACAAGAACGAGGTGAACCACCCCCTCCGCAACATCCATAAGCCATAATCCAAACCTGTAGTATATGTATATACTAAAATAGTGGTTTTCACCACTACCAAAAAAAAAAAATGAAAAACCCTGTTGTTTTGCATTTCAGGTCTTCCGAGGTCTTCACTGGTTTTCCCTTCCATTTCGCCCATCCTTTCTTTCATAAGTCGACAATGAATTTTGAAGACTTATTCACCCCGCTCCATAATCCATATGATTCGGATAAGCCAATCCCGATCAACCCAAACCTGATTGACATGGATCGGATTTCATCTCCTCCATCTATTTCAGAGTTCATCCTTTCCGAGGAATTGTTAAGGGCTTCCACCAACTACATTCCTCCTTCACCTCCACATTCACCTTCATCTTCTAAGCCAGAGGTCTTCTAGGCAGACATAGACGAGAGCAAGGCACAGGAGCCTGATGACATTTTAGATGACATAAATCTGATCCCTACTCCCCATCAGCTTGAGGAAGGTTCCCACATGTCTATTGAAGAAACTATCGATGTAGACCTTAGTCCAGACCAAGATGGCACCCAAATTGTGAAACTGGCTAAAAGTCTATCATCAGAGGAACAAGAGCAAATGATTGCTCTACTCAAGCGGAAGAAGGAGATATTTGCATGGTCTTACAAAGACATGCCAGGCCTAGACCCTAATTTGGTTGTCCATAACCTCACCTTACAAAAATATGCTAAACCTGTCAAACAAAACTTAGGAAAATGCATCCTACCATGGCCCTCATAGTTAAATCAAAGATTCAAAAACTTTTGGATGTTAAATTTGTCGTCCCGATTGATTATCCTGAGTGGCTTTCTAACATGGTACCCGTTCGCAAGCCTAACGGGGGGATACGTGTTTGCACCGATTTTTGAGATCTAAATAAAGCGTGTCCTAAGGATGACTTTCCTCTTCCAAACATTGATACTCTTGTCGACACTTGTGCTGGTCATGAAATGCTTTCGTTCATGGATGGATTTTCAGGATACAACCAGATTCGAATAAACCCTAAAGATCAACACAAAACAACATTTACCACACATTGGGGAACTTTTTGTTACAGGGTGATGCCCTTTGGCCTTAAGAACGCAGTTGCAACCTATCAACGAGCCATGACTTATATTTTCCATGATTATATGCATAAGATTATCGAAGATTATGTGGATGATTTATTGGCAAAATCTAAAACTCGACAAGAGCATTTTGATGTATTGGAAAAAGTTTTTTATAGACTTCTAGAACATAAAGTAAGGTTGAACCCTAAGAAACGTGTCTTTGGTGTTACCTCAGGCAAACTCCTAGGTTTTATTATCTCTAAACGAGGTATTGAGGTGGACCCAAACAAGGTCAAAGCCATTATGGAAATGTGTCCCCCAACTAATTTGAAGGAATTGCGTAGTTTGCAAGGAAATATTAATTCAATCCATCGCTTTATTGCATAACTTTTTGATAAATGTAGGCCATTTTGCCACCTACTACAAAAGGGGGTACAATTTTCATGGACAGATGAGTGTCAGAAAGCCTTTGATGACATCAAGCAGTACTTAGCATCTCTCGCTAGCCTTAGCTTCGCCTCGTCCAGGGGTCCCTTTCAATATTTATATCTCAGCAACGGACTTTGCCTTAGGGACAATGCTTGCACAAAAGAATGAACAAAATTGTGAGCAAGCTGTCTATTATATTAGTCGAACATTGGTAAGCTATGAAACCCGATATGCTTATGTGGAAAAGTTGTGCTTAGTAGTGGTTTTTGCCACTAAGAAACTTCGTCATTATATGCTTAGCCATACAACATATGTCATAGCTAGAGAAAACCCTCTACGTTATATGATGTCTCACACTTATAATAACACTCGTACCGCTAAATGGATAATGTTGCTTACCGAATTCGATCTTGAATTCATTAGCCAAAAATCTGTTAAAGGTCAAGTTATAGCCGATCAACTTGTGGAAGCTCCACTACCTAGTGATCATCCTTTGATTATTGAGCTCCCAGATGATTCGGTATTTGCTATCACTGAACAAGAAGAGGACATCATTCCGGAGGAAGATTTTGACATCACGCTATTTTTTGATGGCTCTAAGTGCACGAAAGGTCAAGGCACTGGAGTTGTGTTTCATACACCTCAAGGGATTCCCATCCCTTTATCATTCAAACTAGACTTCCAATGCACCAATAATACAACAGAGTATGAAGCCTTAATTTTAGGTCTTCAATCAGCCATAGCTATGAGCATTAAGCGTATTTGGATATTTGGGGATTCTCAACTCGTGGTTAAAAAATTACAGGAGAATACCAAGCCAAAGAACCTACCATTAAGCTTTATCATGATGTAGCAATGAAGTTGCTCTCTAATTTTGATTGGTATGAGATCACTAGTTTGCCTCGTTCGACTAATAGATTTGCGGATGCCATGGCCTCTCTTGGATCATTGATTCCAAAGGACTCCCTTGGAGAGGTATAGCCCCTAATCATTTCCACAATCTCTAAGTCTGCAATTGTCCGTGTTGAGTCTAAGGATGAAAAAGATGTTTGCTTTATCCATTCGGATCCATATGAGCCTTGGTCTAGTGAGATAGTAGCCTTCCTCAAGTTTGGAACACTCCCATCTGATTTGTCTCGAACTGCCCGTCGCTGCTTTAAGCAAAAGGTAGCTCGTTTTGTTCTTTTGGGGGATGTGTTGTATAAACGTGGATATGATGGAGTACTCCTCCGCTGTCTAGAAGCAGGTGAAACACATAGAGCTATTGTTGAAGCCCATGATGGTACTTGTGGTGGTCATTTTAGTGGAATGGCCATTGCAAAGCGTATTTTACGTATGGGGTATTATTGGCCCACTATGGAACAAGATTGTTGCAAATATGTTAAACAATGTAAAAAGTGTCAAGAACACGCTAATTTAACCCATATACCATCACAAGTTTTACAGTCCCATCCAAAGCCTTTGGCCCTTCTCACAATGGGGTCTCGATTTAATTGGCAAGATTTCACCTGCCTCTTCAGGACAACATACATTCATCATTACAGCCACTGAATACTTCAAAAAATGGGTTGAAGCTGTTCCTCTAGCCAGTACGATAGGTCCTAGAATTGTGGAGTTTATACTTCACCATATCATTTGTCGTTTTGGTATTCCCTCTAAAATTATTTTTGATAACGACAAGTCTTTTAAGAATAAGGATGTTCGAGCTCTTTGCGAAAAGTATAATATCCAACATAGTTTCTCAACTCCTTACTACCCACAAGCCAATGGACAAGCCGAAGCTTCCAATAAGACCATAATTGCTATTCTTAAGAAACTTGTTAAAGAAAATCATAAAGATTGGCATACACAAATCCCCTTAGCATTATGGGCTTACAGAACAAGCATCAGAACTCCCATTGGGGCAATGCCATTTTCTTTGGTCTATGGAGCTGAAGCAATCATGCCTTTTGAGCTCGATATCCCTTCCTTGCAAATTTCTTTGCAGGAATTTATCGATGATGATACTGCTAGACAAGGACGTCTTGATAAACTCACACTCATAGATGAAAAATGAATCAATGCTTTAGAGCATTTGCGAGTTTATCAAGACCGATTGAAACGTGCTTACAATGCCAAAGTTCATCTAAGAGAATTTCAAGTAGGGGATCTTGTCCTTAAAGAGAATCAGCAAAACACCAAGGCATTGCCACATCTTCGAGATAAATTTGCGGCTAATTGGTTAGGTCCATATATGGTCACTGAAAGAGTGGGTAATGGAACTTATAGACTTGCCAGTTTAGAGGGAGAGGAAGAACCCGAACCACTTAATGTTATACACTTGAGGGCATTCTACGCATAGTTTGAATTTTATATGTACGTATATACATGGCTTGTACAACAAAAAAAAAAAAAAAAACAAATAAAATAAAAAGAATTTGCATTTCATTGCTAGTTGCATACATCTCATTCAAAAAAATTGCATTTCATGTGCATACATCTCATTCAAAACCATAACATTTCATTTTCAGCCATAGTTGCATATCATGTTAGAGACCATTCTATCTTTTGGATATAAAATTTGGTCAAGCAAAAGTCATGTTGCCTTAATCAAGGGCACCTTCATAAAATACATCAAACCGAATTGTCATTCGTACACCCATTTTCCATTTGCACCTATTTACATTGCCAAAATGTTTTTAGTCACTCAGCCATTCCTAGTGTTTTAAGCAAACTTCGAAATGCATGTCAAAGTTATCTAGGGCCATATCACAAATTACACTAAATAAAATCTTGAGTATTGGGAAATGATTTCAAAAGCGGTCTTGAACCTATCACATTTTCACATCTTAAAAACATCTTGTGTCAAAGAGAGATAACACCATCCTTGGGTTGTGCCTTGAAGTGAAAAGGGTAATCCTCATTTGTCCTATCATGCAAACATAGTCCATAAAATAGTGGTTCTTACCACTATCACAAGCAATCACAAAATATAAATATAAACAGAGTAGTAAGGATAGGGTAAAATTCTCATCATACTTCGGTTGAGAATTCGATTCCCCGAAGCTCTAAGGAAATGAACATTTTTCACACACCACTGATCCCAAATAAGTTGTAAAGATCGTACTACTTGTCCAGTCAGACGGATAGGTAGTCATCCCCAAGGCTTACAAAGGTCAAAAACAACATGGACTATGGAGTTAACCTTCACCGGGGCTATAGACGCTTGACTGGCAGTGGAGTATACTCATTGCGTGGCGACATGTCTCTCCTCAAAAAGAGACCTCTGAATGCTCATACGGACAAACTAGCTTCGGGGTCTTCTCCATAACAGGGTTACCTAATTTATGCAAGATGAGGTTAATGGACACACTTGCACACACACAGGTTTTTGATTGCCTAGAGTCACTACCATGCTTCTGATTTGGTTAATGAACTCGCATGCACACACATTTGGTCCTAGTTGAATTAGGAAGTGTTAGTAAGTTTGTTTGATACCACTAGCATGTTTGAGTCTTTGTAAAACAGTCTTCCATATCAACCTCCATATCACCCTCCATATCTTCTTCCATATTCATGTCATTCCATACGTCATCCATTCACAAGCCACCAAGTTCGGTGCCCCCGATTAAACAATTATGATAACGAGTCGCTAAATCTAACTATCTAAAAGTATGAGTGCTTCTTAGTGCATATTTCATTTACTTAGTCTTGCATTAATCATCCATAGATTTACATATCATTTACTTAGTCTTGCATTAATCATCCATAGATTTGTATGTGATATACTTAGTCTCGCATTAATCATCTATAAGTTTGCATTCCATTCCATCACATATGCATCAAAAACATTAAAACATATAAAAACATGCATCACAAAAACATAGGCATTCACACAAAAGAGAGTAAAACACCAAATAAATAAAAACCATGTATATATATATATATATATATGTATAAAGGACAAACTGTACAATGAATGCCAAAAGGCTACAATATACAATAGAGCACCAAGGCTCATAAAGAGTGCATCTAAGCACTAAACTAACCATCAAAAGAGGACCCCTGAGACCTAGTAGGAGCCCTAGACCTAGTGGTGTGCCTAGACTCACTACGCCTAGAGACAGAGGAGGATGGAGGATCAGGTAACACAATGTGATGCCTAAACAATGTGTCCTCCAGAGCCTCAATGTAACGAGTCCTAGACCTAAGCCTAGCTATGTCTATCCCATGTCGTCGCTCCCGCTCCGATAGCTCTGCCTCGGAGTCTCATCACCCTGTCATCCTGGGGCACCCTGGTCGCTCCATCCAAGTCCGCTTGCATCTGGGCCATCCTCTCCTCCTGAGCAACTAATAGGGCATCCCGCTCTGCCACCTGATGCTCCAGTCGAGCTATCCTTTCGTCCTGGGTAGCTAGCATAGCATCGCGCTCTGCTATCTACTGCTGCAGCTGCGCTAGCTCGTTCTTGTGCCCGCTAGGGGGTACCTCCCTAGCCTCTCCTACGACCTCTCCTAGGCCCTCTCTGCCATCCTCCCCGTCATCTCCGCTCCCTGGAGCCTACCGTGCCATCTTCCCCTTTTGCCTTTGACTGTCAAATCGAAGGTGGGGACCCTCCCTACGCTTGGGAACCTCCACGGTTCCCTTGCCCTCTCCAGCCTCAGCCTCGGGCTCTCTGGCTCTACCAGCCACCAATGGTGTCTCCCACCTCGGCTCTGTGGCCATCCATGCTGCATACTCAGCTGTCACCCCGACGTCGTCCACGTTGGGGATCTCCATGTCTTCATCGTTGTCTGCCACCTCCCTCCATGGCTTGGCACACGACAAATCCCCCTCTGATCTATGCCTCCGATAGCGCAATGGCTCACCGGGGACATCCTGCCTCAATTCGACCTGGCGGAGTACTCGAGACATCTGTATGTACTTCGCCTCATCGTGGCTCCCCCCCCACTACCCATCTAGCCTATCGCACCCATCTCAGGTGCTCTCCATCCCCGATCCACCTCGCCTCCCGCCAGGGCCTCCAAATGACTTGGACATCTGTCAAGTATGCCCATAGTCTCCTATACCATTGCCCCGATCTCACGGGGCGGCTCGACTGTCTCTCCTCTGCCACTCGCCATCTCCTACCATAAGCCTAGCTCACATCCCAGTGAGCCCATGGCAACCCCTCCGGTCGGGCCACTCTGAAGTGCTCCCAGCCCCAGCACTGGAGCACCACACTGCAACCCAAGCCCTTTCGACCCCGTCTCCGAACCTCATACAACTCCCGGTACACCTATGCCAATAAAGCGGGCGCCCAGGCATACACTACCCTATTAGTGAGCATCTCGCTCACTACACCCATCAGGTTCCATGGGAACCTACACCCGGTGCTATTCAGGGCCACATTGTTGGCCAACATGAACATCGTCAGAGCCTCCACCGCTCCCAACTCCTTGGCCGTATACATGGCCAAGTATGGGATCCCCCCGCTCTCCGTCCGGATCTCCCTCCAGTCATCCCCAAACACCTTGGCCATCTCTATGGCCCTATCTCGTCCAACCTCCACCCACGCCCCCTCCACGGGCACCTTGAGGATGCGGTATACATCCTCAAGCGTCACCGTCATCTCTCCAGTCGGGAGCTGGAACGTCCCCCGATCTAGATCCCACCTCTCGGCCAAAGTCGAGAGGTACCCCTCATCCACCCGAACTACCTCCAACCGGGCTGCCTCCGCTAGCCCCACTGCATCCAATATCTCCCAGTATTCCTGGGACAACGACCTCCTCATCCTCGGAATGATAGGGGAGAATCGGTGTCGTGCCTCTAACACCCTAAGCTGCAAAACAACAAAACAAAAATTTGTTACAAATTTTTCCAAAAAAAAAAAAAAACACATAAGTACTTGCTTAAATGAACAAATACCTCAGCTGGCTGCACTGGCGCATCCGCTCCCATCTCCGCCATAGCTCCCGTGTGCTTCACTCTCCCACACAACCTTTCACTCCACTCCCTCAGACGCACTTCTCTTAAGCTCGAACGCACAAATGAGCAAAATTCTCGCTGAAACTGTTTAAATAGCTGATTTTGGCACCCTGAAACGTAGTAGGGCATTTCATGGTAGATTCAGACACAGTCCTGTGTCTGCAGAGCGCCTAAACACCGGCGGGCGTCTCTGCAAACCACAAACGCAGATCGACATTTCGTGTCAGTATTGAATAAAGGAACAAAACCTACAAAATTGAAGCTTACCTCCTCCAAATTTCATCAAATTGCATTCATCCATTCTTATTATCATAATAAAACATTTTGTGAAGGTTACAACAGTTTTGGACACAAATTTCGTCATTTCTCTCAAAAAGCGCATCATTCATCATTGTTTTACAAATTGAGTTAAAAATATTCAAAACCTTCACAAAATTAACCACATTCATCAATTCTTCTGATCTATCGTCAATTTCATTCATTCTTCTTTCATCATGCATATTTTTGCCAAATCAAATTAAAGTAAACCTCGTATCTAGTGGTATATTCTATCACCTTGGCGATTGCAACGATTTGAATCCATGCAATTCGGTAAGAGGATTAAACCACCATAAGGACACTTACCATTTATCATCATCAATTATTTCACTGTTTGAAAATTGGAAATCAATTTTGGGTATTCTACTTTTCAAGTGACCTCATACCAAGATTAATTTGCTCAACAATTGTCATTGATGGCCTAGTTCATGGGGCCATAAACATGGACAATCTTTCATATCGTCATTATTTTAAGTCTTGCTAGATATTGTGGCTACCTAGGTTGATTGGTTCCGACCCAAGGAATTATCCATACAGTCACTAGGAGCATCTCTGAGTTCTGGACTCTTTCATGCATATTTCATATCTGCATATCAATGGCGCAAATAAGGCAATTTCATCAACAATATGGATTCACACACAGGAGTTGGGGCATCCGTTATCAATTTCTAATTTTCCTATAGTGGAATTCATCTTACATGATCATGGAATTTACAGTTTGGGAAAAATCCCTTTATAACCGTTGGGGCAGAAAATGGTCCATCTTTCACATCACTCATATCGTCTTCAATCATATTCTTTTCTGGTTTGTATACCAACCCCTTTTCTATTGGGACATAAACAGATGGTGCATGCACCAACCCTTTTTTTCACCGTTGGGGCAAAAACGGTTCAATTGGCTTGTGAGAACCATTCTCGCTCGCCAATTGAGGGGGTAAGCTGAAAAATTTTAAATATTCTTTTATTCTTTGGTCTTCAAAGTTGTGCTTTAGTCTTGAGAGAGAGTTGCGTCTGATCCAACTTTTCAGGTGTCTTAATTTTTTGTGCTACATTGTGTCTTCGCACAAAGTAGCTCAAAAAGGGGCATCTGTAGACACCAAAATCCAGCCACTTGTAAGTCATCTATACCTTCCTGCCAGCCACGTGTCGATCATCCATCCTTCCCGCCATTATTTGGCCCAAATCCACACTTTCCCACCATTATTTGGCCCAATTTCACTTTTCCCGCCATTTTTCATCCCCAAATTTATTTAAATTAATATTTATATATATTTTTTAATATTTTAATATATTTTAATATATATATAAATAAAGTTTAAGTGATTTAATCTGAGCCGTCCATCCTTCATTTAATCTCATCCGTCCATCCATCTTAATCCGTTTCACAACCTAGATTTAGTCTACCCTTGGATCCACTTTAATCTTAGCCACACGTTCAAAGTGTCGTTAAAACCCTAAAGTGTGCCCTAAGAGTAGATTATAAATTGAGTCACATTGATGGATCAAACCCTATATATCTCTTCGGTTAAACCTACTTATCTTCCCTATCTAATTATGGAGTTGGCTATTGCTGTTAATCTTGAGTCTTCTGAGTCTTCTACGACCCTAAGTCTGAACTAAACCCTTTCGCCGCATCCATCGCCGCCAGGGCCTGTAACCCTTTATTGTGATTTCTTTATTTTTGTTTGGTGTTGTATCTTTAATCTACAGATGTATTCTCTCAGATGATTGGCTAGATGAAGGAACTTGTGCTAAAATTAATACCTTAACAAGGATTGGTTCAGATCAATGGCCAATAAGAGTTAAAATGGTGGTAAGTGAATTAAAAAATATCATATTTTAAATATGAGTAGATGTGGGAAGACCATCCTCAATTTTTTGATATGATAGCTCAAACATGGAATTATTTAGGTAATGGTGGGTTGTATACTCTTCCAAAACAAATTAAATCTATGACATATAGATTAAAAGAATGGAACATATTGTTTTTAAAGGTTAGTGGATTGGTAAGTGTGGGTTAGGTGGATTAGTAAGTGCAAGTGTGGTTAGGCACTTACTAAGAAAAGACTTAGGTTCAAACCTTGGAGAAGTCAACCCTTGCAAGGAGAAAAAAGGGTAATAGAAGAGGAATAAAACTCTCATATTGAAGATACGAAAAGAGAGACATTTTTCGCAGGACTGCCCAAACTTCCGAACTCGTTTCGGCCATATCTCACTCATCCGAACTCGGATTGAGCTAAAATTTTGAGGGTAGATGCCTGAAAAACCCTAGAACGTCTCCACCAATTTTCATATCATTTGGAGCAACACAGATCCTAGCGCATCCCTATGTGTGAATGATATATTTGGCAAGCGGCTATGCGAGGGTTTCATTCGGGTTGAGTGCAAGCAGCTCCAGAGGTTGGTTTTTAGGGCCTTCGGGCCCTAGCGGCCAATATTTTTGTGGTTTATGCTCAATATTTTAGCAGGAAATGTTGCAGGGGATACAAGATGGGTTAGAAATTTGTCTTTCAATAGATCATACTCGTGAACTTGAGTGACAACGGCTTCCAATTTGCTGCACAAAAGAAAAGTGAAAACCATACCTTTCCACGACGTCTAGGGCAAGGATTAAAGAGACCACGAAATAAGTTTCAAGCAGTTGATCAAAAAATGGCTCATATCTCAAGTGAATCTGGTGCTAAGGTGCACCCACAAAATAATTCTACTGTGAAAACCCCTATCAAGGGTAAGAATTTTGAAGACTCAGTCCCAAAAATGAATTTTAGGGATGCCCTTCGTGGTGGACAGCCTCAACCCAATGCTAATATCAATATTAGGGCTTCTCATAAACCTCTAAGAATGCCTAAGATTGATCCCAGGAAAACGGAGTCAGGATGTCTTAAAGCAGCTGATGGAACTCCTATTGTTAAGCTTGATATGGGTAACATTCAGATTGGCATTGAAGATTTGGAAAAAAGAGGACTAATTTGTTGGTTCGTGGGTTTTCGTCCGAGTCTATCTACTTTCAAAGTCTAGGCTACAAAAAGCTGGAAAACTAAAGGTGAGTTACAAATCTCTATTTATCCAAATGGTTATTTTCTTGTTTTATTTGCTAATAATGAAGATAGAGAGAAAACTTTTCAAGGGGGTCCTTGGTTTTTTGGAAGGGCAGGGCTTTTCATGAAGCCCTGGCATACTAAATTTAAAGCTGAAGAAGAGATGCCTTCTATAGCTCCCGTGTGGGTTAGACTCTTTGGCCTCCCTATTGAATTTTGGAATCCTACTATTTTTTCTTCAATTGGAAACTCTTTAGGAACTTTTATGATGACTGCTGATTGTACTCAAAATTTTGAACATATTATTTATGCTCGAATTTGTGTTTTAATGGATTTTGACAAACCCCTACCTAAAAATATCACATTACAATTTGGGGAAGACACTTGGGAGCAAGTAGTGGACTATGAGAACATTCCTTTTCGTTGTAGAATTTGCCATGAATATGGTCATTTGGCCAGTGCTTGCCCAAATAAAATTCCCGATCAAAAGAAAGAAGATATAAACTCAAGCAGGTTTCCAAATACCTAAGAAGAAGAACACTAAGAAAAACCAAGTAATGAAGGATCAATCAAAGTCATTTGCTAATATGTTTGAAATCCTTTCCACAAATGATGTCCCAAGTGAGGAAGAGGAAATAATGGAAACTGAAATCTTAGAAACACAATTTAAATATGAAGGAAAGAACTCAGAGACAAACCAACAAATCAAAGGTTTTCAACAGAAAAAAAGGAGAAAATTTACACAAGAAAAACAATATTTCAAATGTCAAAACTTCAAATAATGCAGGTCCCAATATAGACTCCATTGAACCATCTAGTAAAATTTTGGCCGTGTATGAGCATTCTTCAAGGTTAGAAGCCATCTCGGATTCAATTGGAATAAGTCAAGAAATAGGGAAAAAAATTTGAAGATGGATTCTAATCAAAAAGTAGGTCGCAAGACCAATCAATATCATATGGTAAAAGAAGGTGAAAAGCTTGTAGAGGAAGGTAAGATTAATGCCCTTCCCAACATTTTTAGCCCCGGTATTAATGAAGATCATCACTTGGAATATTAGAGGACTCAAAGGGAGTCTTTCAAAACAAAATGAAATTAGAAGAATGATTCAGATAAATCATCCACATCTTGTTTTCCTTCAAGAAACAAAGATGTCAATGGAGGATATGGACTTAATTGCCATTGAAATTTGGCCAGCTTGGAAAGTGGTTTCCCTCGGTTCCCAAGGGACTTCGGGTGGCATTGCTTGTCTTTGGGACCCAAAAGAGGTAGTTATTCACCATATGGTTGGCAGTTGGGGTTTGTTGGCTATAGCTATTCAAAGTAGACATTCCAACCAGATTATGCTCTACATTATTGTTTATGCCCCGACTTCTTTGGAGGAAAAAAGAAGACAAGTGGAAGGATATTACTCATATTATCTCTCATTTTCCTAAAGCTTGGATCTTGATCGGAGGAGATTTCAATACCATCCTCTCTCTAGATGAGAAAAGGGGGGGAAATAGAAATTTGGACAAAAGTACCGACCTCATGAGCGAATATATTGCAAACCTCCATCTTGTGGATATCCAACCGGATAATGGCCTTATGACTTGGTCTAACAGAAGGCAAGGCTTAGCTTGTATAATGGAGAGATTGGATAGGTTTTTGCTCTCTAAAAATTTCTTAATCCATGGTCACATTCCTAAAGTGAAGACTCTTAATAATGCTGGTTCGGATCATTGGCCACCATGGTGGAAATGTGGAAAACCAATGTGAGTTTCTCTCCTTTTCATTTTCAATTAATGTGGCTTAGAGACATTTCCTTCAGACCTCATGTGCAACAATGGTGGAAGGAAGGTAAACCTAGGCATGGGACTAAGATGTTCTGTTTTGCCAAAAGACTGCAATACATTAAATCCAAAATCAAGACTTGGAACTGGAAAGAGTTTGGGGATGTTCATAAAAAAAAACATGAAGTTATTGCTCATCTTGAAAATTTGAATAAGAAAATCCGTTTAGATGGCCTCACAGAGAAGAGAAGTGCAGATGAAATTAAACTCACAACTCAGCTTAGAGGAATGGGAAAAAAGAGAAGAAATCTTATGGAAGCAAAAATCTAGAATTCAATGGCTCAAAGAAGGAGATCGAAACACAAATTTCTTCCACAAATCTCTTCTAGCTCGAAGATCTCACAACTTTATTTCTTCCTTAAAATCAGATTCTGGAGATGTTGTTTATACTTGGGATGGCATGAACTCTATTGTTGTTGATTACTTTTCCAATATTTTTGCCGCTACTCCTCTTGACTCAGCCTTCACAACAAAATGTTCTTCAAGCAATCCCTTCTCTTATCACTTCTGAGGAGAACTCTATTTTGACTCGCTCCTGTTACTATCAATGAGCTTCAACAAGTAGTTTTTAAAATGCAAAAAGGGAAAACCCCAGGTCCCGATGGTTTTCCTATTGAGTTCTACCAAGAGTTCTGGGATATCCTTCATGTTGATTTATTAGAGGTGGTGGAAGAAGCCAGGAAATCCAAAGAAATTTTGAAGGTTATCAATAAAACTTATATTACTCTTGTTCCAAAAGCTCAAGAGGTTGATCATATCTCAGCTTTTAGACCTATTGCTTTATGTAATGTTCTTCTCAAAATTATTACTAAAATCATGGCAAAAAGGTTGAAGCCTCTTTTGCATAAGATTATTTCCCCGGAGCAAGGGGGATATGTGGAAGGACGTCAAATAGTAGATGAGATAGTTCTTGCTCAGGAAGCCATCCATTCCATGGATATGCAAAATTCTCCTTCTATGTTCATCCGGTTAGACTTATCCAAAGCTTATGACAGAGTGGATTGGCACTTCCTTATCAAAGTTTTGAGGCAATTTGGTTTCTCTAAGGATTGGATGGATTGGATTATGGGATGTATCTCTTCAGTTTCCTACTTAGTTCTTATCAATGGCAGGCCTTCTCAGTCTTTCCCAGCTTCCAGAGGTATTAGGCAAGGTGACCCGCTATCCCCTTATTTATTCATCATTCTTGTTGAATGCTTGGGTAGGACTATAACCAAAAAGAGGGAAAACAAAACCCTTGAGGGAGTTACCATTGCTCATGGAGCTAGACCTATCTCTCATCTTCAATTTGTGGATGACTCTACCCTTTTAGGTAAAGCTACAGCTTAAGGAAGCTTCTAATATTAAGCAAATCATTAGCTATTTTTCTAAGGCTATCGGGCGCTTGATCAATGAAGACAAATCTAAAGTTATTTTCTTTCACCGCTCTGCTAGACAGGAATCCATGGTCTTGGATAAATTAAGATATAAGAAGACCTCTCTTCCAATCACTTATTTAGGTATTCCCATAAATATTCAAAGGCAGAAAAATAAAGATTGGAATTGGTTGTTGGACAAAGTCAAGAAGAAAATTGGAAAGTGGACCAACAAGTGGCTTTCTTCTGGGGGTAGAATCACCTTGGTAAAATCAGTCCTTCAAGCTATTCCTATTTATGTTTCTTCCGTTTTGAATATCCCAAAGGTTGTTCTTCGAGAATTGGATCAAATCAGCCATCGTTTCCTTTGGAGTGGTACTAAGGAGAAAAGAAAATGGGCCTTGGTGAAATGGGATACTTTATGTCTTCCTAAGAGTGAAGGGGGGTTAGGATTCCGGTCTTCAATTAATAACAACAAAGCTTTAGCTACTAAATTATATTGGAGGATGTTGCATAACCCCAATGCTCTTTGGGCCAATAATCTCCGTGCTAAATATGCCGAGAACAAAAGTCCTGAAGACCTTGTTCGCTATCAACTTCCTACCAAAGGTTCTCCCATTTTAGCAGTTCTTAAGACTCGGTGAGGATTTGATAAAGAAAAAATTATTTTGGATCATTCATAATGGTCAACATGCAAATTTTTGGACAGATTCTTGGGATGGTCACAAGCCTTTGATAACTCGGCTTCCCGATTGGAGGCCTTGGATGGAGGAGCTTCACCGAGCTAATTGGATAAAGGTGGCTAATTATCGTCGGTACCATACCGGTAATTCAAAGGTTGGTAGATATTGGATCCCTATTGAGGACTGGCCTATTCAAATCCCAGAAAGGCAAAGACAAGATATCCAAGGCATCCTTCATATGAGATCCCTCTCTTGGTCCCATGAAAAATATTGTTTTGGATGGAACAACACTACTAAGGGTGAGTATTCAGCTTGCTCAAGGTTATTTGACCTTATGCCATAATAATCCCAACCATTCTTCTGACATATTTTCTCAATTGTGGGCTCAAAAGCTCTGGCCTAAGGTGAGGTTCTTTAATTGGCTTTTATTGCATCGTAGGGTGCTTATCGGTGAGCAACTTATGAAGCGTGGTTTTCATGGCCCTTTTAGATGTGAAATGTGTGAAGAGAATGTAGAAAATATCAACCATATTTTTATTGAGTGTACTTTAGCCTCTGAGCTATGGAGGAGAATGGCAACTTTACTTGGCTTAAAGTGGTCCAATTTTTTCACTTTTGAACAGCTTTGGAGGGATTGGCCTAATCAAGAGGGTGTTGATCATTTTATTAGGCAGTTAGTTTGGATGGGTTCTACCATTCTTCTTTGGAATATTTGGAATGAAAGGAACAACCAAATTTTTAATCAAGATAGGAAGGATATTCACTATATTTGGCAAAAGACCATAGCCAACTTAGTTGAATCAGTCCATCAACTCCTTAATCACCCCCAAAACTCCCACCAAAGATGGGATCAAGTGATGCAAAGATTGAAGATTAAACCTTCTAAGGGCAACCAACTTAAAGGGAATGTGAGTATTAGTAAGATGGATAGGACTAGAAATTGGCAACCTCCTCCTAAGGATTTTGGAAAAGTCAATACCGATGGAGCCTCTAGAGGGAACCCCGGAAAAGCCAGTGTGGGAGGAATTGGTAGACTTTCGGATGGCTCCCTGGTTTTTACTTTTGCTGAGAATTTGGGTATTCTTTCCAATAACCTTGCTGAGGGGTATGGTATCCTTAGAGGCCTTCAGGAGGCTACTAAGGTTGGATGGGAAAAGGTGTTAGTTGAGTCCGACTCTCAACTTATGATTAATCTCTTGAAGACTCCTTCTAAGAATCATAAGGTGGATTGGAGAATAAAAAGAATTATTGAGAAGATTCAGTTAATCCAGATGGGATTTTTGAAAGTTGATTACAATCATGTGGTCAGAGATCAAAACAAGAGTGCTGATGCTTTAGCTAATTGGGCTTTGGACAAAGGTGATCTTACTTGTTATGGCCACCCTCCTATATGGTGGGCTTCTCAAATTAGGGAAGCTCTTCTTTCTATCATTTCTTTGGATGGCTCCAGCTCTAAGGTACCTAGTTTCTTCTTGTTTTTTTTTTTTTGTTTCTCTTTGGTTCATTCAGTTTTTTTAGTTCCCTAGCTCATTCTATTCTTTATTTTGTTTCCTCCGTTGATTCTTGCATTAATAGTCTTCTCGGTCTAGATAGGTCATTGTTTTGTTCATTTTTTTTTCTTTTGTCTTCTTTGTTTTTTTAGTTTTTTAAGGTGGGTGGGTTCTTTTGTTTTGTTTTGTTTTTGTGTTCTTTGTGTTGTTTTTTGTTGTTCTTGTGTTTTTGTTGTTTTGTTTTTTTTTATGTTTTTTGTTATTGTTCTTGTGTTTTTTTTCGTTCTTGTTCTTGGGTTTCTCTTTGTTTGTGTTATTTCATTTTTTTTATGTGTGAGTGTTTTCTATGTTTTTTGTTTTTGTTTATTGTCTGTTGTTGGTTGTTTTTATTTTTATTTTTTTATTTTTTTTTTTTTAGGTTTTGGTTGTGTTTATTTTTCATGTTTTTTTTGGGTTATGTCTTTGTAGTGTTCTGTTGTTTTTGTCTTGTTTGTGTTTTGTTATGTGGTTCTTGTGTTTTTCTATGTGGTTTGTGTTGTGGTTTCTTTTATCTTATTGTGCGTGTTTGGTTGTGCTTTTGGTTTTGACACACTCAAGGAGCATGTTTTTTATTTTATTTTATTATTTTTGTTGTTATTTACTTATTTTTAATTTGGTTTTGTGTGTTTGTTTGCTCCTTGAGTATGTCAAAGGTGGTAGGCTAGGTCCGAGTCCTGGGCATTTTTGGTGGAATGGATACCCTTGCCTCCTTGGGTCTTACCCGAAAGTGGCATCCCTTTTGGGATGTTTTCCACAAATAAAAAAAAAAAAGAATGAAACAATAACAACTTTGAAAATTGAGAGGAAAGAACTAAAAGATAAAATTTTAAAATTAAAAAGGTGATGATAATAATCAAGTTAGAGGAAAGGAGGTTGCTTAGTGAATATCATAATATTTTGAGTAAGGAAGAGAAATTTTGGAGATTAAAATCAAGATAGACTTGGTTAAAAGAAGGATAAAAATACAAAGTTTTTTCATAGGATGGCTATAGTACAAAGATCATCTTCTAAAATTAGTAGAATTAAATCAATAGAAGGGGTTTGGATTGAAGATCGAGTGAAATTAGAAAAGAGGTAAAGTCATTTTATCATAATATTCTAGGTTTAGAGGAGACTAAAGTTCTTAATGATAAACTTCTTCAAGATGTTCCTTCAGTTATAATAAATGAAGACAATAGGAAACTGATGGAGCCTATTACTCTAGAAGAAGTTCATTTAGCTCTTTTCTCTTTTAATAAGGATAAATCCCTAGGTCCAGATGGGCTCTCTATAACTTTTTACCAACATAATTGGGATATAGTGAAGGATTCTTTATTGGTGGTAATGGAATAGTCTAGGGTAAAACAATACATACCTTATAAAATAAATGCAACATATCTTACCCTAATTCCAAAAAAGAAGGATGTTGAATTGTTTGATTCTTTTAGACCCATAAGCCTATGTAATATGGCATATAAGATTATTTCCAAAGTGATGGTGAATAGATTAAGGCCATTGTTAGACAAAATTATTTTAGAAGAGCAAGGAGGATTTGTGAAAGGGAGACAAATTTTGGATGGGATCATAGTAGCTCATGAAGTTATACATTCAACAACTTCAAGAAAAGAGAAAGCAATGATCTTAAAACTTGATATGAGTAAAGCCTATGATAGGGTTAAATGGGATTTTCTTTTTGTAGTTTTAGATAAGTTTGGTTTTGGGAAGAAATGGGTTAGATGGATTAAAGCTTGTGTCTCTATAGTTTCTTATCAAGTGTTGGTCAATGGGTTAGTGATAGAATATTTTAAAGCCAAGAGAGGCCTTAGACAAGGAGATCCTCTATCTCCTTATTTGTTCATTATTATGGTAGAGGTTTTGAGTAGGAACTTAAAGAAGGCTTACAAATATGGGCTTATAAGTGGACTTAAGGTTAGTAATAACATCGATAACATCACCCATCAATAATTTGTAGATGATACAACCCTTTTTGGAAGGGCAAGGATAAATGAGGCCAAAGCTTTGAATAACTTTTTAAAAGAGTACGAAAGAGCTTCAAGGAAAAAAGTTAATAGGACTAAATCCAAAATTTACTTCCTTAACACTCTTGCTAATATCAAAGTAAGAATTTGTAGGTTACTTCAAATGGAGGAGGTAAATTTACCAACAACTTATCTAGGGATGCCTTTATTTGAGGGGAGAATGAGGATAGATTTATGGAATCTAGTTATTAGTAAAGTTCATAATAAACTTCCAGCTTGGAAAGGTAGATGGTTATCATTAGCAGGAAGAGTGCAATTAATTAAGTCAGTCTTACAAGCCATTCCAACATATTATATGTCATTGTATTCTATGCCAAAATCAATTGAAAAAAGTTTAATCTATATTATGTGATCCTTTTTATGGTCAGGTTTACATGATAAAAGGAAATTTCCTTTGGTGAAATGGAGCAAGTTGTGTGATGATAAAACTAGGGGAGGTCTTGGTTTAAGAGTTCTTACAGATGCAAACTTAGCTCTTAGGGGAAAAGTTATTTGGAGATTGTACAAAGAGAGTCAAAGACAATGGGCAAGAATTCTTCTAAGTATGTTGATCCCAATGACCCAAGTTTAATATTTATTGCATTCTCTCTACCAAATGGTTCTGCTCTTTGGAATGGTTTAAAAAAATCTATTGATCTTATGATTAAAGGTTTAAGATGGGTGGTGGGAACTAGAGAAAAAATTTCTATTTGGATGGATACTTGGTGTGATAAAAAACCACTCAATTTAGATCCAATTTTGAAACCTTGGATGAGATTACTTCAAGACAAATATGGTGATAGGGTTTCAAACATTTTGTACAAGGATCGAGAAGGAAGATACAAATGGAAAGAAGATTTTTTTACAAGTATACAAGACATTGATGCTAGGAGGCAATTGAGTAGAAAGATAACAACTATGATTATTTTGAGGGGAGCCAAGGATAAATTGATTTGGGAGTTGAATAGCTTAGGAGAATACACAACAAGAAGTGGATATAATGTTCAACACCAACAAAATAATAATATCACTAGAATATGGAGAGATATTTGGGATAGCCCAAGCATTCCTAAAGTCAAAATGTTTGTTTGGCTAGTAGGTCATAGAAGAATTTTATCCTAGGATAACCTTATGAAAAGGGGTTTTCATGGCCCCTCTCAATGTGTTTTTTGTAATAAGGAGGAGGAGAGTATAGACCATCTCTTGGGACATTGCTCAATAGTCTAGAATCTATGGCAATGGATTCTTAATATGTTTGGTAAATGCATGGTGATGAATAGAAAAATTGAAGATTGGTTAAAGCAATGGCAGAGCACTTATAAAAGTGAGGCTTTACAAACAATATGGGATATATCAAAAGATACAATACTTTGGACTATATGGCTAGAAAGGAATAGAAGAATATTTAAAGGAAAGGAAAGCAATTTAGAGGTAATGAAAAGGAAGATATGTTTAGCCATAGAGGAGTCTAAACCAACCCTATCAACTCACCCAATCCCTAATTTGGAAGCAGAGAGACTTGATAGATGGAGTCAAGTCATTAAATGGAATTATGATGTTGGGTACAAGAGAAGCAAAAAGAAGGCAAAGAATATAAAGTGGAAACCACCAGATGTGGAGTGGGTTAAATTGAATTTTGATGGAGCATCTAAAGGAAATCCAGGACCAGCAGGAGGAGGAATAATTAGAAATAATAGAGGAGAGATTTTGTCTCATTATGCTTTCAATAGTGGATTTAAGACAAATAATGAAGCTGAAGCTTGGGCAGCTTTAGAAGGGTTAAAAATATGTAAACAAATGAAATGGAATAGAGTATGGATGGAAGGTGATTCTCTCATAGTAATAAATGCAATTTTGAGGAAAGCAAAGGCTCCATGGAACATACAAGAGATAATTGTGGAAATTCAAGATCTTGCTAAAGAGTTTGAAGAAATCAGGTTTACACATATATTAAGGGAAGGAAACAAATGTGCAGATAAGCTAGCCAATAGAGGGGTTTTGATTGAGGATCGTGAAGTTAAATTCTCCTTTCCATGGTTAGAGGAAGTAGAAAGTTTAGTTGAAGCTGACAAAAAAATGTTGATTGCCTGAATCAATTAATGATTAAGATTTACTTTAATGTTTTCCATTGGTAATATCTGCTTTATTTTATAACAATAATGTGTTTTCATTTAGACTATTTATTATAATTTTTGTGGTTGCACTTGTGTTTCAGGAAGGAAACTAGCAATCCAGATTTGGTAAAGCGGACTATGATAGTGCGATGTTTTGGAAATATTACTCTACTAAGATGCAAGGCATAGATAGTAGAGGTGAAGTTTTGGCATTGTGAAGGCTGCTATAGGAAAATGTCAAGAAAGATGCTAAATTATGGATTAATTGTATTCATACAAAAATTTGAAAAGATCCAGAAAATGAAAATCAAGAATTCAGACATTTTATGTAAAATGATGTAGGTTTCTAGCTATAGCATCTCAATTGAGATGAGAAGTGTATCTATTTGTAAACTCTCAAGCTCTAAAGAAGAGAGATGTAATTTTTCAAGGGTGGGGGACCCGAGTACAACCCCTTATTATCCAGAAAAAAATATCACTAATATATGAGTGGATGAAAAGGAAATCAAGGGCTTGAAGATCATTTTCAATGTAGATCCTTTGGCTCATATGTAATTTGTTGATGTTACCCTTCTTTTTGGTAAGGCTTCTCTCTACGAGATTAGAAATTTAAAGGTTCATTTAACACATTTTGAAAAAGCATCATGGGGGTTCAACTTAATATGACTATAGCATAACATGTGTATTCATAGGGTACTAAAGAATACCCATAAATTTTATTTTTTGTATATCTCACAATAGTGTCCATAATCAAACAAAATCAATGCATTACCAAGTATTGATGAGAATAGATATATGAAAAGAAAGGAAAACAAAATATATAGTGGTGTCCATGGAGACAAAATAATCTTACTATCAATTAATACAATTACACTCCAACCAAAATTACCAGATGGTTGGTATGATGGGGTATTTATACCTAAATACAAGTTACCTTTATGTTAAGGTTATGAGACCAAACTTCAAGAATAAAATAATAAATTATCACAAAAGTACATTTTTCAAGGTTTACATGGGATCAAAGTGTTAATGTGAACAATATATTAGAAAAGTCATTTGTGGCCTTAAGAGAATCTTAACCACCACATAATCCAAGATCATCCCCTAAGCTAAACAAGGGACATAGAGAGAGACCCTTACTTGTCATACTCTCTTGAGGGACACTCCTATCCAAAGTATCTCTTGAATGCACATAAAAGTGACTTCAAACATATTCTTGGTAATAATGTTCGTTGCTTGCTTTTATGAAGGCACAAAAACTAGATTAAGCATTCCTCATGCATGAAGCCATCTCACAAAATCCATTGAAATATCTATGTTCTTTGTCCATTGATGAAACACTACATTACATACAAGCTAGATAGTGCTTTGATTATCACATAAAACAATGATTAGAAAGCTCTAAGTAATGTCAATCTCCTCCAAAATCATGAGCATCCATTAAAGGTGCTTGTATGTCTCATTGGCAAAACAATATTTTTCATAGAATAAGATATAGTGGATTGACATATAGCATATTTTTAGAACTCGCAACTTAGGAAAAACTCAATAACCTAATTTTGAAGAGTTTCTTGACAACTCAAGGAAACTCGACAAAATCTTGAAGATAAAAAACTAAAGATTTTGTTCAACAAATAGAGAAAAAAAATAAGCAACAATTGAAGAGCCAAAAAATTGATTTTATATTGTATGTTCATTGCAAAGAGTACAATTATAATTTATGAATCAACAATTCAATCCAAATAGCAAATACAACATAAAAATGCAATATTTTGAAATTTAATAAAATTTATGGAGGTTAATTTTAATTGTTTCTTAGTTTTAAATATTTTGTAATATCGATTCTTAAATTTGAATTTAATAAAATATTCTTATATTTAATAACTAAAACTATTTAAATTATATTTATATCAATTGCAGGTATAATTAACCATTAAAAATTAGTTATATAGATCTTATGTCAAAGATAAAAACAAAGAATACAATTAAATAAGGATAACAATATCGATTCTTAAATTTGAATTTAATAAAATATCCTTATATTTAATAACTAAAACTCTTTAAATTATATTTATATCAATTGCAGGTATAATTACCCATTAAAAATTAGTTATATAAATCTTATATCAAAGATAAAAATAAGGAATACAATTAAAGGACAATAATAATTTATTTTTAAATTAGTTATATGGGATTGAAACGGGTCCCACCTGTATTACATCATCACCACATAGTGGTATTACAACAAAGCTTGGATATTATCCATGTATTGTTTGGCAAGATTCGAACCTAGGTCTCCTCCTTGAAATGTTGAGGAATATAACCGGTTGAGCACCTTTATCATTATCTGAAAAGCTATTATCATTATCACTTGAGTACTTACTTGCCTTGTCTACATAGTAGCTCTTTTGTCTTTGAAAGAACAAAAGCCTTGATCCTGAATAAGAATTTGAGAAGAATATCTGATTTAGAAGCAGACTAAATATTTTAGTACTAATATCTTTTTTGCAGGAACAAAATATTCAGTGAGTTGGGAGACTTCCTACAAGAAAGTTAGTAATATTATCTTCTTTAGAATCAGCTCAGCCCTAAAGTAGAAGTGAAGAGATCAAGAGAAGATCTCATTGAAGAAAGTAAAAGTGAAGAGATCAGGAGAAGAGAAAACTTCTTTCCATATTGTTTTCTTTTACAGTATCAATGCTTCTATGGCCTTTCCACTATCAAGGCTTCTATGCCCTTTTCGATAGCAAGACTTCTATGGCTTCTTCTTCAAGGCTTCTATGGCCTTTTTGTATCAAGGCTCCTATAACCTATTATTTAACTATGGAATTCTATAATCCAACAATGGAGATATTTAGTCTCCTATCTTCACCACGATACTTCAATAGAAGTCTTCTTTCGTAGTATTATTCTCTTGCACAATGAAGTAACCTCTGCACTATGAGGCTATGCCAATCTTCGAGCAATGATGTTAGAGTCTCCTAACTTTGTATCATAGGAGGAGTCCCAATCCTCTGAGAATTAATTTCCTATAACAAAATAAACTTTAGGTACTAGTTAGAAAATTCCAAATAACCTGGATGATCTTCACTAGATAATTTATCAATCTAGTGGATTAAGTGCTGAGTCCTAGTCTTCATAAGTTTTCATAAGAACTCTATAGAAAAGACTCTAGATAAAAAATGATCGAACCAATTGGGCTACCCCTCAAACCTGTTAAAATATAATATTATATTCTAGAATATTTAAAATAGGTAATAGAATATTTTGATAATCATACTAATATGATTGTAATGCATCAATAAATTTATTTTTTATTATAATTTTGAGATAACTAATTTGATAATAAATCATGGGAAGTTTTTTGAACCTCCAAAAAGAGGATAAGAGGAAATAATAATAGAATTATCATGCCCAACCTCCTCGTGCGTGGTATGACCATTGCAACAATAAGAAATAAGATAATATTTTTTCTTTCCTTTTATAATAGATAGTACCCTTATTGAACATCATAAAATTTTAAACCTTGCAAATTTGCCTGATTATGAATATATATAAAAGAAATTTTGATACAATTAAAATCCTATTAGACTTAATTAATACAAACCAATATGTAGTAAAGACTTTACATTTAAATTTATTATATTAATGTGTTTTATCATAATATATTCAAACTCCATAGTTTGAAGTGTGATGCTAAAATATAATGATAATGTGTATAGTATTAACAATATTTTACAAATAAACTAAGATAACAAATATATCAAGCAAATAATATTTTGGAATATTAGGGGAATGAATAAGAACCCTCAAAAAAGTATTAAGAAATTGTGAGGTTGTTATAGACAAAATATATATAGATATAGAAGTTAGGCAACAATAATGTTAGTCATTCGTGGTGTTGAATTTCATGTTGACAAAATTTAAATTTTGGAAGGCATATTATATAAAAGGAGTTGATTATTTTTAAAGCAAATGAGGTGAAGGAGGTTAAGCTTAATTTAGGTAAATTACCTTTATTTTTCTCAAGTAGCATAAAATCTTCTCCTTACAATAAAAATGAAAGTAGTACAAAGTATATTCCTTGCACTTTACGGTTTTAAGAGTAGTACAATAAATAAATTCTTATAGAGGATATCCAAGGAAACTTAAGGTTTCTAGGCCAACATAAGAAAACAATGACTATGGAGGATCATTTATGCAGTTTAGAGTTTTCAGGGCAACATAAAGAAGAAAATGCGTATGAAGCTATTCCTTGCACTTTTGATTATTTAGGGTAACATAAATCTTTAGAAGATAAGTCTCATTATGAACAATATGAAAAAGTAGAAGAGATTGATGAAGATGAGAGTGTTGGCAGGAATGAAAGAAGGAGAGGAATATCATCAAAGAATGGACATAGAGAACAAGAAACTCAAAATGATACTGATATGGGAAGCCAATTAAAAATATCACAAGTGTTAACAAGAAGTGGGGCTAAGTCCACTAATATAAATAAAAGTGTTGATTATGAAAATGATATCATGGAATATTAGGGGAATGAATAAAACCCCTAAAAAGAGTTATTAAGGAATTAATAGGTTGTTATAGTCATGAGTTAATTTTTAAAACAAGAAATAAAATTAAGTAGTAAGGAATGTAAGGATGCTTTTAATAAATTTAGAATATGGGTGATTTTTTAGCAGTTTCTTCTAAAGGAGCTTCAGGCGATATTGCAATAACATGGGATAAATGCAAATAGGATGGGCAATTATTAGAAGCAAAAAGTAATTGGGTTGTTGGATTATTTTGTAGCAAAGAGGAAACATAAAATTTGGGGTTATAAATGTATATGCTCCAACTATAGTAACTCCTCGTGAAAGATGTTGGAAGGACCTTAGCATATTTTTGTCAAAGACAATGATGATTCACTATGATCTATGGATTCTTGGTGGTGATTTTAACATTGTTCTATCTCATTTGGAAAAAAGGGTGGTATTCCAGGATGGTCTAAATTAATGCAATATTTTTCTTCATTTCTCAATTCAAATGACCTTTGGGATGTTGGTCCCTCAAGATTTCAATATACGTGGGATAATAGACACATTGGGGAAAAATTTATAGTAGAAAGACTAGATAGATTATTGTTATCCAATAACTAGTTGTAAATAAAATATACAATCTCTTTATATATTGTATTGTGAGTAGGATCAGATCACAAACCCATTGTTTTGACTTGTGAGTTACCTAATACTAGTCACCCAAAGCCATTTTACTTCCAGTGTATGTGGCTCAAAGACCTTGATTTTTTCCATATGGTTATGTTATGGTAGGATGAGTCAAACTTTGAAGGATCATGTATGTACAATTTTATTTAAAATTTGGAATATTTAAAGGAGCAAATGAAGATTTGGAATGCCAAATATTTTGGTGACATATAAATAAATTGAATCCAAACTCAAAAAATTACAAGAGATAGTAGAAATTAATGGAATGGATCAAGATTCTTATGTGAAAGAAAAACAATTACTTTCTAATTATCATAATGCATTGAAAAATGAGGAGTCATATTGGTTTCAAAAATCTAGAGATAAATGGCTCAAGGAAGGAGATAGAAATACAAAAAAATTAATGCTACAAAATAAACAATTTTTTATTTTTGTCACATCAAAAGTATTTTAACTCCAAATGGAATAAATATTAAGGATGAAGAAGATATAAAGAAAGAAGAAATTAATTATTTCAAGAATATTTTATCAGATACAAGGCAAGATAAGGAGGCACAAGAATAAATATTCCATCAATTATCACTCAAGGATAAAATGAAATCTTGATGAAGAAGATATCTATGAAGGATCTCCATGAAGCAGTTTTCTCTTTCCGTTCTAACAAAGCATTTGACCTTAATGGATTTCCTACAATTTTCTTTCAAAAAAATTAGGATTTATTGAAGAGTGATATGTTAGTTGCGGTTGAAGAGGCTAGAAAAAGGAAGGCTATAATAAGTGAGATCAATGATACTTTTATTACCTTGGTTCCCAAGAAATGCGACATAAGATATTTTGATAATTTTTGTCCATTAAGTCTTTGCAATATGATTTATATGATCATTTCATAAATTATGGTAAATAGGTTGAAGGCCATTTTAGGTTATCTTATATCAGAAGAACAAGATGGCTTTGTCAATGGTAAACAAATTCTTGATAGTATAATTATTGCACAAGAGGTCATACATTCTCTTCATTCCATGAAAAAAAAGTATGCTTTTGAAATTAGATATGAACAAAGTTTATGATAGGGTTTCTTGGAATTTTCTACATGCTCTTCTCAGAAAGTTTAGCTTTGATTATAGTTGGTGTAAGTAGATTAAATGTGGTTTTAGCATTGTAAAATTCTCTATTTTGATTGATGGTTCTCTTGTTGGTTACTTCAAGTCATCTTGTGGACTTCATCAAGGTGATCCACTTTCTCCTTATCTATTCATTATTCTTGTGAAAGCATTAGGGAGAGCCTTTTCAAAGGAAAAATTGGAAGGAAAAATCAAAGGTATTCAAGTTGCAAAAAATGGTCCCTTAGTATCTTATCTTCAATTTTTTGATGATACTTTTCTTTTGGCTCATCCCTTAGTCAGTGTCGCCATGGAGTTTAAATCAATATTATCATGTTATGAGAAGGCTATTGGACAGTTGGTCAATACTACAAAATTAAAAAAAAAATATTAATATTGTCGTAGATTTACAATAAATTATTGTGAATATTTTAGGGTTTAAAATTGAAAAAATTCCATCGACCTATTTGAGTATTCCTTTGTTTAATAAAGGAAATAAAAAGGAACTTTGGATCCCTCTTTTGGATAGAATAAAAGCTCACTTGCCAAGCTGGAAAGGTAAGTTCCTAACCATGGTAGGAAGACTACAACTCATAAAGACTACTTTGTAGTCCATCCCTATTTATGTGATGTCACTTTTAAGATTGCCACTAGGTATAGCATTAGAAATTGATAAAATTTAAAGAAACTTTCTATGGAAAGGTTGTGAGAAAAAATTTAGGTTTCCTCTTTGTAAGTGGGATAGGGTTTGCAAAGGAAAGAATATTGGAGGAGTAGGCTTGTGGAATTGCAGACTTATAAATTTAGCATTAGGAGCAAAGCTTGGGTGGATATTATTCAGAGATTAAGCAAAGAATTGGAAAAAAATTACTTCAAAAATATATAGGTTTTATTTATGCAATGAAATTATTTGGGAAAATAACTCTACCCAAAGGATTTTCAACATGGAAATTCATATCAAAGAGTTTTCAATTGATAAAGAAACATATTAGTTGGTCTATAAATGAGGGTAGTTATACAAATTTTTGGTATGATGCTTGGTTGAAGCCTTATCCTCTTATCCATATCTCATAATGGTAACCATTGGCTAAAGCATGCCTAGCACGTAAAGTTCCAAAGGTCAAAGACTATATTATTATGAGAAACAACTCTAGATCATGGATTTCTTTTAGTAACCTCGTTGAAGAAGAGTAACTCAAACAATTTGTAGATGAACTTCAAAGATGCTTCACAAGTTCTATTGTTAGAAATAGATTATAATCCATCATTTGGGTCATGTAAATGTATCTTCCAAGGTAGATACTTAGGACATTAAATTACTTTAGGGACAAGTTATCTAGTTACTTCATGCAATGTAATAAATGCACAAGTGCCAATGTGCAAGTTATATATGTGTAAGTTGTCCCTTGCACAACTAAGTAGAGTGTTGGCTAAGTAACCTATTTTTGCCTATATAAGGAAGGCCTCATTGTTAGATATATATAGAGAGTCAGGGACATAGTAGCTTAGAGCATTTTCATAGGTAGTAGTATAGTTTTGTGTGGATCACCATCCAGTGGTGATAGGTGCAATGTAGTTCAGTAGATTTATTAATGGAGTGTTCATTTCCTCCATAGCTACATTGTATTCAATTATATCATTTCTATTTATTGTATGTCTTAGTCATCTAGAATATTTACTTTCTTTTATATTATTATACATCTTGTGATTTATATCTCCCAGTGTTAATTACATCAAAAGCTAACAATAGTATCAGAGCCACAGTAGATCTAGTATGTTTAGGTCTATAGGAAAATCATCATTATTATTGAGCTTGAGTTTTTTTTGTCAACCTGACGTGTTGCTAGACCAAACACTATCAAAACTATCAAAATAATCTAGGTGGTAGAATTAGGAAGAGTCACAAGTGAGGACTGAAATAAATCTCAGTTCTAAAAATACTAAGATTGCACTTAACTAGTGTCTTTCCATAGATTTGTAGGAAAAACTTGTGAAGACTAGGACTCAACATTCAATCCACTAGATTGATAGATCATCTAGTGATTATCACTAGGATATCTAGAACTTGCTAACTATTACCAAAAATTTCTTTTTTTGCAGATAATTAATTCTTAGAGTATTGGTACTCCTATGATAGAAATCTAAGAGACTCCAACTTCGTTGCCTGAAGGTCAGTGTGCTCTCATAGTATAGAGATTAGTTTCTTGTATAAGAGAACACTATAGAAGAAGACTTCTGAATAAGAGCCATGGTGAATTTAGGATATTGAAGATATCCATTGCTAGATTTAAGAACTTCATAGTTGAAGAACAAGCCATAGAAGTATTGATATAAAAAGGCCATAGAAGCCTTGACAAAAAGGCCATAGAAACCTTGAAGAAGAAGCCACATAAGTCTTGATATTGAAAAGGCCATAGAAACCTTGAAATTGAAAAGGCTACATGAGACTCAATACTAAAAAGACCACAAAAGCCTAGATATTGAGAAAGATCACAGAAGACTTGATCCTAAAAATAATTTGAAAAGAATATCTGATTCGAAAGCAAATTAAGATCTCAGTACTAATATTTTTTGTTGTAGGAAAAGAAGATTCAGTGAGTTGGGAGACTTTCTACAAGAAAGTTAGAAAGAGTATCTTCTTCAAAATCAATTCAACACCTAAAGAAAAAGAGATCAATAGAAAATTTCATTGAAGGACTTCTAGAATTGGAAGAAGAAGAAGGACTAGGAGAGTCTTGCTTGAATCTAGAAGTAGTAGAATTAGATATCTAGAAGCAGATATCACCACCAACACTTCCAGGAGCAAAAGTTTTAAGATATCTCAAGGAAAGACCAGTAAAAGTTGTAATATCAAAGACCTTGGGAAGGTCTCATCGAGCATCAAAAAAGGCTAGGAGAACCTTACTAAAAAAATCATCAAAGGAGAACTCACTGGAGAAATCCACTACCAAGGAGAAGCCCCTGATATTGAAGGACCTGGGATAATTGTCACCATACGATAACAATCCCAAGAGAAGGAGAATTTTTCAAGGAGTGCCAAATCTGAGAAGGAGAATTTGGCAAGGAGTGCCAAATATGAGAAGAAGAATCTAGTGAAGACCTCAAAATATTCAAAATATTATCAAGTTTCTGCTTGAAGTTAGAATTCGACAAGAAGACTTGACAATAGAAGAAGCTCATCAAATCTAGGATATTTGAAGATTACCTCTCATAGCAATAAGACACCACTTAAGAGACATAAAATTCTCCAAATATACAATAGAAGGATGAGATCATGAGAGAAGAACAAGCCACAAAATCTTAGGCTCATGAAAGAAAGTTTTAGACCATCATTTGGTGAAGAAGCAGTTGTTTAAGACAGTCTAAAAAAGTTGCAATATCCTACTCGAAGCAGCAACTTAGTGATATTAGACACCAAGATCTACTTCCTCTATAAAAGTGACAAAATGAGCTACAAAATTTTTTAAAAAATGTATGCAACTGCTAGTGCTAACTAACTTATTAATTAGATTACTTATAAGATTCATTGGAGCACCTTATTTGGATTAAAGTTGCAAGAAGAAAAAGTAGATTACAGTCTTCAAAAGTGCAAAAATGAAAAGGTTATTTTTAAGGTTCATTTGCACAATAATTAGGAGTTGATTAGATTTCAGAATTATATCTATCAACTATCTATCTACTTTGGAAAATAAAATAAGACTAAGCCCTACAATATTAGTTGCAGTGAATTTGTAGAATAACTCTTGAAGATTTATTTCAGATTATTCTTGATTAGTTGCAGTAAATTGATTAAGTGCATTATCTTGAGAGTTTATTGGAGAAAGTGTTAGTGAATTGAAAGGAAAGTCTATTAGATTTATTTGCACTATTATACTACTCTCAAAAGAAATTAGTTTTGTGCTTTTGAAGGGCACAAAATCTGATTTGTATCAAGTGTCTAAAGACACTATTGAAGCATAAAAATCTGCAACACATTGTGGCAAAGTGAAGCCACAAAAATGTTAGAATCCTCTAAAAATTGGATAAGAACACAACTAACCAAAAAAAAAAATAGAAGCTTCAAAGATTGAGACTTGGTGAGTCTCAAATCCAAAGCATTACAATATTGGATGCAAGAAAAGAAAGTGCAAAAAATTGCATAAATTAAAGAGCTTCTATCTATTGTTATCTAAGCTTGAATTTATTATCAAAGTGTCCAATCAAAAAGGAGAAGGTGTCTACTCATAAAATACAACCTCAAAACACTTGTATTGCAAGAGAAAAATCTGCCATAAAACCAGAATTTAAAAAAAAGGAGTGCAAAAGAAGGTGCATCAAAGGAGGCTTATGTACAATTTATGGTACATTTTATTGCACTACTCTAATCTAGTTTTTACAGAAAAATATCAGATTGAATGTGTCCCAAAAGGCATAGAGAAAATCAGCCAAGAAAGGCCGAACGTCAGCACTCTTCTTCCCAAGCAAAAGGAGCCACTCAAAGGGCTCATCTTGGATGGACGAACCTGCAAAAACAAATCCCACAAGAGGCTATCATCAAGCTACATTTACATAGATAAAAAGAGTGCACATCTACCAACAGATAGCATCTACATCTACCAACATGGGATGGACTGCATCTACACTACAAAGAGAAGGTGACTACTTCTACCAATGTGGGATGGACAACATAACAAGCAACTATCTACACTACAAATAAGCACAAGAATCAACATGTTGGAGGCATAGAAGATAAAGAGTAAAGGAGCTACATTCAAGATCTTAAACCTGGTGAAGACCATCCACCAAAGGAACCACTGAAATTGGCATTCAAAGCTCCATAGTGCCTCATCAATCCACTTGTAAGATAAAAGTGTACTTGTTGCTAAAAAAATGTAGCAAAACAAAGGAATGGCATACAAAAGGAATTAAGGAGTTATAATATTCTCCTTGGAAGGCATTACAAGAAAGGACTTCATATAGAGAGCTTGAATGCCACTTGGCATCAACCTTCTAAAGTGCATATGTTACAGGGATTTCATCTCTCAATGCTCAAGAAACCTCATGCATACGTTACAGGGAATATCAAGGACGTGGTGACACTTGTTATCCTCCACAAGCCCCACACGAGTGACCAAGAGGTGTTGAACAAGAAAGTGGTATGTTAAGAAAAGGATGAGCGCTCATACGTAATAGGTGTGACACGTCTCACAAAACTCAAGATTATTCCTCCATAAAAGGTGCCTGAAGTCTAAATTTCACAACACAATAAAATGCAATCAAAGTCAGTCAAGCACAATGTGGAAGGAAGGAAGAAGGAGCATTAAAGGCACATGGTCTTGAAAGTCAAACCTTCCTATTGAAGACCAACATCTCCATTGATTCCAACACCCAAGGGAAATTTAATACTATTGTTATATTTAGCGAAAGGAAGTGCCAAACAGTGAGGAGATTAGCATAAAAAGGTAAGGTTTAAATCCCACTTTATTATTGCTTTCAATTTTTGGAGATATAAGGGTTACAAGCTAAGGTTGAAATTTAGATTTTGAAAGCAAAAGCTTTAAGGGATAACTTACCAAATTAAAATAATATTTGCAACTTAACCTAGGAGAAATAAGGAATTCTACTTGGATTAAATTCTTTAATGTTTTGCAAATATTATTAATTTTCTAATTTTTCAAAATTGGGAGTGATAAGGGTTACAACATTAAACTAGGTCTTTGGAAATTAAAAATTAAAACCTAAGGGTTATAAAAAGAGGTTATTAAATATTTTTTGTTAAGGTTAGAAATTTATTATTTTCTTGTCTCAAAATTTTTCAAAAAGGGACAATAGGAATCCAACATTAAAACCTCTTCAAAATTTGGAAAAGTGCTTAGTTAAATTAGGATAAATAAGGTGTTAGAAAAGTTGATTTGTGATCTTTACAAAACTTTACAAAATAAACCATAAATTGAATTGTATTTTACAAAAACACTATATCATATTCCAATAACATTAGGGAGTCATAAAACATTCTACAAAACTTGATAATATCTATCAAATGTTGTCAATTTGGGAAGATATAAGGTTTCTTTAAAAAACTTAAAATTAGGTGTTCATACTCTCATTACTAGGGAGACATAAGTAAACCTACAAATCTTAAATATTAATAAAGGTTTCATTAGATCAAGCTTATGTACTTTAATTAGGGATTTCATATATCTTAATATAGGAAGTTATAAGGTAGAATACCAAGGTTCTACCAAATTTCAATAGCAAGAATCATTTTTTCAAAGATCTATCATGGATGAAATTTTGAGAAAAGATTTCAATAATGAAGAATTATTTCATGAAGTTGAATTCTACTCTCAAAAATTAATAAATACTCTAGAAGGATATGAGTATCTAACCTCTAGCGATAGAGAGAAATTCTCCTTATTTCTTAAAGAAGCCAAAGAATGTAGCTTTACAACATTGACTAACTATCTTCATAAAATCCTCTTCACAACATGGTGGAACTCACAAAGACTGGTTATATTTTCACCTAAAGAATGTCTAATGATTTATTTATCATTAATTATGTGTGTACTTACTCAACACAAGAAACAAGTTGAGAATAAAGAACAATACTATTATGATGATAGACTAACTTGTCATAAGCAGAGATTTCATCAGCATCATAGTAGAATTACAGGAAGAGAAAAAGAAAATGAAGAGACATACTAAAAGAGGCCATGATATGAAGACTTAAGCAACATAAAAATAACTAGATCAAGAATGCTCTAAAAAAGCCAAATATCCTCAAGTAAAAGAAGAATATTTAGCTTCAGCTACAACTTACTTTGCATCATATGAAGACACAGATTACCTTTTGAACCTAAATATAAAGAATGTAGAAGAAGAGTACAAAGCTCATGAAGGAGAAGAAGATCCATATTGAAGACTAAAAGTCTTCAATACCCAAATAATTTAATACACGGGGGTGTTAGAAATAGATTATATTCCATCATTTTGGTCATGTAAATGTATCTTCCAAGGTACATACTTAGGAAATTAGATTACTTTAGGGGCAAGTTATCTAGTTACTTCATGCAATGTAATAAATGCACAAGTGTCAACGTGCAAGTTGTCCCTTGCATAGCTAGGTAGAGTGTTTTCCAAGTAACCTATTTTTACCTATATAAGGAAGGCCTCATTGTTAGATATATAGAGAGTTAGGGACATAGTATCTTAGAGCATCTTCCTAGGTAGTAGTGCAGTTCTATGTGGATCACCATCTAGTGGTGATGGGTGCGATGTAGTTCAATAGATTTACTAATGGAGTGTTAATTTTATCCATAGCTACATTGTATTCATTTATATCATTTCTATTTATTATATGTCTTAGTCATATAGCATATTTACTTTCTTTCATATTATTCTACATCTTGTGATTGCTATCTTCCAATGCTCATTACATCAAAAGCTAACATTTATTTGTTATTTTCACATGAAAGGATGAGTTGGTTTGAAATTTATGAAATTATGGTGGATACTCTGTCAAGTTGGGATATGAGGATTTAGAACAATAAAAAATTCCTTCTTCCAAAGGTTTTGCTTGGAATAATGTTTGGTCATTAGAGGCTCTCCCTATGGCATCAACATTTCTTTGGTTAGCAGTTCAAAGTAAAATTCTTACAGGAGAGAGTCTACAAAGAAGAGGATGTTATGGACCCTTTAGATATGCCTTATGCGAGAAGGATTTAGAAACATAAAACCATTTAATTCTTCATTGTTTGTTTGCTCACACCATTTGGGGTTATTTTTAAAAAATATGATATAATATTGGGTAGCTCCATCAACAATGAAAGAGTTGATGAAATGTTAGATTAAATATTTTAAAGCCAAAGCATTATGTATTCTTTGGAGGATTGGCCCTATCACTATTTATTGGAATTTATGGCTTGAAAGGAATAATATAATTGTTAAATATAAATCTCAAAATCAAGCCTAAGTTTAAAATCGTATTATTGCCTCTCTTGTAGAATGTCTAAAAATATGGTGCTCATCATGGGAAGTCTCAATTGTAGAAAAAGAGGTGCTAATAACTTGGCTATAGGATTTGAACATACATGGAAGAGTCATCTATGATAATGGAATTAAAACAAAGGATCTACTTCGATCTATGATAAAAATTATATCTAGAAATTGGGTTTATCAAAATTAATTTTGATGGAGCTTCTAAAGGAAATCCAGGAAAAAGCTGGTGGACGTGGGGTTTTTAGAAATAGTGAAGGTAAAATTCTCCTCACTTATGGAACTTCATTTAACAACTATGCAGAGATTAAGGCACTTCTTAGAGGGATTAAAATTTCAATAGAAAAATGATGGAAATATATTTCAATTGAGGGGGATTCAGATATTATCATCAATGCTATTAAAAAAAATGGATGTGAATATTGGATAAAAAATAATATAATTTTTGATGTTCATCATCTATTACTAGAGGTAATATCTTAGAAGTGTGAGTATATTTATAGAGAAGGAAATCAGATAGCATATGAATTAGTGAATTGCGGTGTTGATATTCATCTCGCTGAAATTCAAATTTTAGAAGGCAATTAGCCAGGTGAGATTTATCTCTTAATCAAAATGATGTCAATTAATTTTAGAAACATAGCACATCAAGAAATTTGAAGAGTATATTTAAGAGGAAAAGAAATGAAAAAATTGTGATAATAAGGTATGTTACAACAAATGTAATATTTTAATAGAAAGACAAATGAAGAATATTTTTGATAGAAAGGTAAATTTGGGTAGGATTTAATTTACTTATTATAAATGTAATGAGAGCAATGTAATATTTTATTTTTGTAATGGGAGTGACCCCTTATAGAAGCCACACATAGCTTATTAAAAAAATAAAAATAAATAAATATATCAAGCAAAGGCCAACATATTGCTATAGAAAATGCATCTGTTGGCAAGTAAATTTGACCTGGCGACTCCAATACATAACAATTTGGTGTTGTAAAAGTTCAACAACCAATAAATCCAGTCACATTATTTTATTACGATTTTCAAACCAACCCAAATGCCATCATAGTTAAATATGAGATTTTTATAAACAAAATGATTGTCAAAAAGTTGGTCTAAGCACATATCCACCATCCTTATCTCTATATTCACAAGTTTCGATAAGAAATCATCAAGAAATTTATAACAACCACCAAAACCAACCTAATGCAGATGACACTCAATGGATAAGAGTGACCAAGTTTCCATATTTTTTTGGGTTCACCTTACTAAACCTCCTCATTTAGAAGGATGTCAAAGTGGTCCCCCCACATTTTCTATACCTTCACAAGTATAGGATAATATTACCACAACCTATGGATTATCATTTAAGGTCCATAACACTTAAAGGAAAACACGTATTCCATAACCTTACCCTAAGTCCATTTGGGTAGGTTAATAAGGTGTAAAACCTTGGTGCTTAGTTACCACACCTTCATGGGTTAACTAAGGTCATCACCACTCATTAACAATGAACATGATCACCTAAACCTTTTCATTCAAGGGACCATAATTATTGTATTGCATATGATTTCTAATAACTTCCTAGATATGGGAGACTCGATTCTCATATTCAAGGTGTAATATTTCACAATAATCTAGCTGCTGCATTCAAGCAACTTCTAAATTTGTGAGTTCCTCTCTATTGCATCCTTGCAACTCCTTCGAGAAACCACTTCTAATTGGTTATTGCATTCATGCAACTCCTCCCAGTATTGGACTATTTTATTAACTCAGGTCCTAAAAGAATATTCTAGATTCATCTAAAGAACTCTTCCCTAACCTTAGACAACATTCAAGAGATATAAATAACTCTCTCTAGTTATAAATTCTTCAATTAAAACAACATGCTTAATTTAAACTGTAATATTAAATAATACATCATAAATCTAGCATGAGCTTCAACATAATTCCATTACCATAAAATGCTCTTAACCATCAATCTAGGAGCTAAAACCAACTATGTAAAAGAAGAATTCTTCTCAATCATTTACTAAGTTAGCATCATCATAAATACCTACATAAATATTTTTCAACATAAAAGAGATCACATATACATTTATTATTTCTCAATGATATAAATATTTTGCAAGACAAAGATCACAATCCAAATCATTTCTTGCATAAGCTTAAATTAAATCTACATTACAAAAACTATTATATTTACTCTCTTTTAGAGAGAAGTCACTTGGAAAGTGATATAAGGAACACAAAGTAATTTCTCATTTACATAACAAGTTTTCAACCTAGGATACATCAACACTACTCCATCCAAATGCTTTCTACACCATATTCCTTTTGTGAAAATCTTCATAAAATTTGAATGTGGAGTGACAGTGTACCAGATGTTGATGCAAACGAAACTAATATATGGTGTATATGCTAAGTCCTACGAATGCGATGAAACGAATGCATGCAGGAATAAAGTAGAAAGAAATGAGATGTAAGAAAAAAAAAGTAGGGCCTCTTTTATTAATATTTCTTTCAATCTAGTTACAATATGTCTTCCTCCCTCTGGGGCTTAGAGCATTTGATACAGTTCGTTACATCAACATATGGTACGCTTCCAGTGTCCTTCGCATGCCCACATTCGAAATGGGCAGGCCAAATGTTGCCGTCACTTGTGTCCATGTGTTCATGGATCCTTGCTACCCCTATGCTGTTCCTAGTGGTGATATCCTACACTCAGAGAAATAGCAAACAGTTAATAGCATATGCGAATATTAGGAAAACATGCAATCCCCAAAGCCTCCGGTTGGTTAATGTAAAAAAGAATGAAATGATGGTCAAAACATGTCATAATGAACCCAAAATTTGATAGAAGCATCAAGACATCATCAAGGACCCATTGCAAAAAGAACAGTCAAGAAATCATGCATGGATTTCTAATCGCTTCGGGGTGGGACGATTAGGACTGTCACAAAATGTGCAAGAGCGACCTTGCAAATGTCTTGCCCAAAGGCCTCCAAAACTCTTGCAAAATTGGATTTAGGCTAAAAGGGGTATTTTAGGACAACCCAGAAGGTCATATTTGGCATATTTTTCCCGGATTGTCTTGTATTTGAAGGCGCTCCCTGTATGTTAGTAAATGAATAAAATGATAAAAACACAGTTAAATAAAGTTAGAATAACATGAAACTTGAACAACAACATAAGTACATGAAATATGACAAGATGCAAAAAGAACAGTAGAGAAATCCTTCATAGATTTCTAATCACTCTGGGGTGGGACGATTAGGACTGTAGTAGTGCGGGGGAACCCGGGCAGGGACGCCCACCGTTTGGGGCTTAGTTTTGGCACCAATCCAAGTGGGATAGGTCCAAAACCTCCTAGGGGGTGGTTTCAACAAATTTGGTGTGGGATTGTGGCCGATTGCTTGGGTTTTGGGTCGAGATTGCTTTCCTAGTGTTCACCTGATAACCTCTTCCAAAAGAGAAATTATGGATGTAGGAAGCACAAAAGGGAATGGGGGTACAATTTGGCAGCACTTTGTTGCTCCAAATGCTCCAGCTCTCCTCTTTTATGGGGTGAGGAAGCTCACCCTTTTATAGACCTTAGGGGTCTCCTTTGAATGTGCATGCGAGGGTGCCACTTGGCTCACCATGCATTTCTTGGGGGAGAGAAGATTCCTCCCTAATTTAGGGCCTCCTTGCATGAGGCCTCCATGATCAGGGCATGCTTAACTGAAGTCCCTCTCTCTGATTTTAAACCGTTCCTTGTAATTGCATGCTCTGAAGGTGAAGTTGAGTGGCGGATCTGTTAAGGCTTGAATTTTTTCCAGTCAAACCTGCTAATCGTCCCACCCTGGGATGATTGTTCCTAATTGTCTCGAGGTGGGACGAATAATATTCTAATCGTCCGAGGGTGGGACAAATAGGGAGCAAAGTGCTTAAAAGGTGCCAAATTGATCTTTGACCTTCCAAAACTAATTTACGAGTGGTTAGGACCACTGTTTAACCTTTGGAGGCTACCCTAGGGGTTATGTATGCCAATTTAGTCAGTGCTTATAGTCACATAATCAGATTAGTGTTGTTTTGGTTTCTACAGATGCCCCTTTTTGGTATGTGTTGTGTGTGGCACAGTGTTGAGCAAAAATAAATGACAAAAGCACTTAATGATTAGGGTTTCTTAGTAACCTAACCAAATTTTGATGCCCTAAGTATGGAAAGGACATGCATTCTTGAATCCTTACTTATGACGAGCTAAGGAGCTTAACTCAAGTGTAACCTTTTTCAGTGAGGTGTACTTGATCTTGGACATTGTTCAGTCATGAATAGGCAAAGGGTGCAACCTTTTTTCTGAGGAACCTTGTCTTCATGCTTCTAGAATGCCAAGTATTTGTTCAGCTTGTGATTATTGCTTGTTTGCTACCCCAAGAAGGAGCGTGATTGTCTTTTTCAATGATTCTTTGAATGCATAACATTTCCTTGATTGGGTATGTATTTGTTGATTGGTGACTAAGTGTGACTACCCCCTCAAGCAATGAATCGATGAGGGAATGACCAAAATGAGAAAAGCAATGAGTCTCTTGACCCAAGATGATGTTTGTAAGGGTGCCTTTAGTTGTTTTACATTGAATGCTTATGCAGTTTTCTAGCAATCGAACCTATTTTTGGTGGGTTTTGACCCTTTTTGTTGATGCCTATTAGGGTAGACATTATCAAAAATCCTGCTTCTTATGGAGCAGTCCAAAAATGCTAGCCTTCTTAGGGAGTAGGATAGTGATCATTTGTGACCCCGACGGTGGTTTTTCATGCCATGAATGTCAGGTGCAGAGGCACCTTTATTCGACATATTTATTGCTATTTTTGGTGCATTTTTTGGGTGCAATTTTTGTTGCTTTATTTATTGCTCTGTAATAGTACCAAGGTGGGATGAATACCAATTTGGTAATCATCCCAGGGTGGGACGAGCGCTAACTAGAGTGCTCATCATAGGGTGGAATGATTACAGGCCTAACAGCCTATAAAATGACCAAAACTAGGTTTTGGGCTCATTTGCAACATTTTTTCTTGGCGATTTGGAGCAGTGAGGAGTGAGAGTTTGCGTAGCGGAGCACTGTCAAAATTTCATGGACATCATGAGTGTGAGAACTGGATCTTCGAGCGGAGGAGACGAGGCAAGACCAGTATGATGTTCCTTCGCCCTTCCTGTTATGCATTTTTGTTTTATATATGAAGTTAAAAACTCACACATATAAATGTTGCTTTGTGTTATTTTGTTTTTGTTTTGCGGTAATATTAAGGTTGAAACCCTAGTATTATTTGTTTGTTTTATTATGTTTTTTTTTTTGTTCACGCTAAGGTTGAAACCCTAGGATGATTTATTTGTATTTTATTGTTTTTTTTTGTTCACACTAGGGTTGAAACCCTAGGACGATTTTTCGTTTTATTGTATTTGTGTTCACGCTAAGGTTGAAACCCTAGGATGATATATATATATATATATATATATATATATATATATATATATATATTGTTCACGCTAAGGTTGAAACCCTAGGATGATTTATTTGTGTTCACACTAAGGTTGAAACCCTAGGATGATTTATCATTTTATTGTATTTGTGTTCACGCTAAGGTTGAAACCCTAGGATGATTTATTTTGTTTTGTTTTTGTACAACTATTTCTTTGTCTGCGGTCGTTGTTGTATAGTTTTTTTTTAAATGTTTTCGTACTTTTGTTTTTTTGTACTTTTGCTATATTTTTCTATACTTTTGTTTTCCTATACTTTGTTTTTTTGTACTTTTTTTGTACTTTGTTTTTCTATGCTTTTTTTGTACTTTTTTTGTACTTTGTTTTTCTTCTATACAATTTTATTGTATTATTTTTTTTTAATATTAAGTATGTACTTAATATCATTTGTTTTTTATTGTTTTGCAGGTTGTGAAGAGTCGATACTGCCAATCGACTATTTTCTCTGATGCCTGGGATGCCTTGAAAGTTGGGGATTGGGAGTGGCTTGATGCCCTTAGGCTCAAGTAGGTGACACGTTTAGAGCCTGTGGTGGAGGATCAGGCATATTTGACTGCCCTGATCAATCTAGGAGATCCTCGCACCAACACTTTTTATCTCCCAATAGGGGAGATGACAGTGACTCTAGAGGATGTGTATCAAATTCTATGAATTCTAATAGATGGGCTTACTATCCGGATGACCTTCCAGGACTAGTGAACGGTAGTACTAACACGATGTTTTGGTCAGGTGGGGGAGATGGGGGTGGAGAGGGTTGTGGAGAGGGCTGAGGCTGACTGTTAGATAGGTGGCATTCTAGTGCAGTGGTGGTTGGAGAAGGGCGTATTTGGGGTGAGGCATGCTTTACTCATGACCCTCATTTCCAATATGTTGCTATCAGACTGTTCAGGCGTGAGGTTCCCTTGGAACCTGCTGGAGTTGGTTTTCACTTTGGTGGAGTATCCGACATTAGCTCCACTTATTATGAGGTGGGGTCAGACATTGCTAGCATAGCTATACAATGAGTTGTACGAGGTCCGCTGCCAGAGGTGAAAGGGGATTGGGTGTAGCTATCTTTTGTAGTGTTGGGGGTGTTAGCACATAGCTATGGAGTGGCCACAGGGTTTACCTTGGACCACCTGAGGTGAGATGGTGGATCGAGAGATTGGGTATGCCAATCTATGGCAATGATCAGAGGAGCATGGATAGAGTCGATGATGGACAGGTGATGTAGGTCACTATACTGATGCCTTCTCTCATATGATACTAGGGTAGGTGTTTTGGAAACCGTATCGAGACTGTACAGCCTAGCATGAGGCTAGAGAGTGTCTTTGAAGGGTGCAAAGGTGTAGGTGGATGATTAGGCATCATGGAATAGAGTAGGAGTACTTCCTGTATGTCTGGGTGATAGTAGTTTGGGGTGTGCTAGGGATTTCCTGGTGATCCTTTGATCTATCAATGGTGCAGGGATGAGAGGACCCTATTCTATCCGATCAATGAGCCACTAGGCGAGGGGTCTGATGCAGTTATTGATGTACCCGATGTGGACAATATCAGGGTAGTTAGAGAGTATGATTGATGGTGGACTATGTAGAGATGGCAGGGTGAGGGGCCTCTAGGAGGCATGGATGCAACAGTAGCAGGAGGTGGGGGTGCAGAGGCACTAGTGGAGGGTTGGAGGGCTTTGCTAGATGATGCAAACATGGTGGAGGTTAATGACTTCACTAGTGATGGAGATGATGCAAGGGTTCCAGAGCATTCTGATGTACATGATGTCCTGGAGTAGTGGGTGCCAGAGCAGTAGGTCATCCCAGAGGACCCCATGCCTCAGGCTATCTTAGGGGATGTGGAGGCTGGGTTTCATGCTGAGATAACATGATTGGAGGATCTCTTACGAAGACGGGATGAGGAGATGGATCTCCTGTAGGCTCAGTTGGCACAACATGATAAAAAATTGGCTATGTATCATCGATGAGATGTGGAGTGGGGGTGGTATCGGGTGGAGTTAGAGATAGAGGTTGTCCACCTCGATGGATAGTTACTTTATCTTGATGGAGGTGGTTCATCGCATCGCACGAGAGGCAGTGAGACTGAGCAATATGCATCCTATTATCATAGGCGGCTAGATGAGGGTAGCATTGGTGGGTAGGGTGCACGGGCTGGCAGCAGCCACCCTGAGAGGTCCCATAGGACCCATACTATTGGGGGTAGTTCTAGTTGCACCGATCTTGCATGATCATGGTGGCTGACTCCCTAGGCTTTGGGGATTTTGAAATTTTGGTTTTTTGTGAGGTTAGAGGACCTTCTTGTTGTAGCTTGAGGGTATTTTGACTTGATATATATACATGAATCATTTTTGGTTTGATGATATTATTGTCATGGTTTATTTTTCTTTTTATGCACATTTATTTATGTTTATGTATGCATATGCTGTTATGACTATGAATGATGTTAGCTATATGAGATAGATGTATGCATATGGAATGGATGGAATGATTTGTAGGTATACAGGCAATGGTACCATAGACTATGGAGAAATTATTTATAGGTATACAGGCAATGCCATAGACTGGGATCACATTGACTCATCACCATCCCCATCAGAGTACTGGCCTTGCGGTAAGATGTTCCATTTCACTCCAGGATAGACTTAGGATATCTTCCATGTTGAAGAGGAACCCAACGTTCCTAACGTAGATCTAAATTTAGCAAATGATATCAACCTAATCCCAACTCCACACCAGTTAGCGGATGGATCCCACATGTCAGTCAAAGAGACGATTGACACAAACATCGATTTTGATCCAATGAATTTGTAGGTCATCAAGCTGGGGGTAAGTCTATCCCCTGAAGAGCAAGCCAATTACATTGCCCTTATCAAAGAGAAGAAGGAGGTTTTGGCATGGTCCTACAGAGACATGCCGGGGCTAGACCCACAGCTAGTCACGCATAATCTAACACTTGATCCGATAGTCAAGCCAATCAAGCAAAAGCTATGTAAGATGCACCCAATAGTGGCCTTAATGGTCAAAGATGAGCTAAAAAAGCTATTGGATACACAATTTGTCATCTGCATGGATTACCCACCATGGCTATCCAACATGGTACCCATAAAAAAGCTGGATGGGAGGATTCACATATGCACCAATTTTTGAGATCTAAACAAAGCAAGTCCCAAGGACGATTTTCCCTTGCCTAGAATCGATGCATTGGTAGACTCTACATCAGGCCATGAAATGCTTTCCCTCATGGATGGTTTCTCGGGATACAACCAGATTTGTATCAATCCCGATGATAAACTAAAAACGGTGTTCACGATGCCTTGAGGGACATTTTGTTATAAGTTCATGCCCTTTGGCCTTAAAAATGTTAGCGCCACCTACCAACGCGCTATGACATACATCTTCCATGATCACATGCATAAAACTTTGGAAGATTATATGGATGATTTTTTGGCCAAATATCTTCTACACCAAAATCATCTTGATGACTTACGCAAGATCCTTAATCGCCTCATCGAACACAAGGTTAGGCTAAACACCAAGAAGTGCATATTTGGCATCATGTTTGGAAAACTGTTGGGTTTCATAGTCTCAAAATGAGGCATCGAGGTAGATCCAAACAAAGTCAAGGCAATCCTTTAGATGCTTCCCCCAACCACCATCAGGCAGCTAAGAAGCTTGTAGGGTAAGGTCGCATCGATCAAGTGCTTCATAGCATAGTTATCTGACAAGTGCCGACCCATGAATAAATTATTACACAAGGGAGTAGTATTTCACTGGGATGACGAGTGCCAGTCAGACTTCGATGACATCAAACAATACTTGGCTTCATCACCAGTATTGGCACCACCTAGACCAGGAGTGTCATTTTACTTATACATCTCAGCTATTGAGGTGGCATTGGGCACCATGCTAGCCCAAAAAAATGAATTACATAAATAATAGGCTAAATATTATCTTATCCGCACCCTGGTCAGTTATGAACTTAACTATGCATACGTCAAGAAGCTATGCTTGGCAATGGTATTTGCCACCAAAAAGCTTTGCCATTACATGCTGAGCAATACAATGTATGTTTTGTCTAAGGAGAATCCATTGTGGTACATGATGAGTCATACTTATCACAGTAGTCGCACGATAAAATGGATCATGTTGTTGATGGAGTTTGACATCAAATTCATTGGACAAAAGTCCATCAAAGGTCAAGTCATCGCCGATCAACTAGCAAAGGCTCCTATCAAAGATGGTCAACCTCTGACCATAGAGCTACCCGATGATGGGGTCTTCCATGTATCAAAATCACCAGATTCTTATGAGCCTGAGTCACAGGCCGACATAACCTTATTTTTCGATGGTTCTAAATGTGAGCAAGGGGGTGGCATGGGAATCATGTTTTTCACATCACAAGGGGCTCCAATGCCTTTATCATTTAAACTTGATTTCTCGTGCACCAATAACAATGCTGAATACGAAGCCTTGCTCGTAGGTCTTCAGACAACCATCACCATGAACATAAAATTCTTGAATATCTTTGGTGATTCACTATTAATTGTCAACCAAGTGAAAGGGGTATTCCAATGCAAATGCCCAGTTTTGTAGGCCTACAAATCCCTTATGGATAAATTCTTGGTAAAGATTGAATGGTACGACATCGAGGCACTCCCTCGATCATCGAATCATTTTGTGGACACTATGGCCTCCTTGGGGTCACTAAACCTGCAAGACCCTTTTGGTGAAATGACAACCATTCAATTCAAAATGTTATCACAATCTGTGATGGAGAGTGCAAGCTCTAACATAATGCTAGGAATCCATCTGATCCAGATTGAACCATCTCAGGATAGGTTCTCTCGAATCCATGATAGTCTGAATCACACCAACTGGGGGTCTTTGTTCTCCCTAACCCCTCTTAATAGCAACACAACACTATTCCTACAAGTTATTTCTCGCTCAAATTTTTCTAGGGACGAACTTCAAGAGGTATTTGCTGTTCATACCATTAAGGTTTTTGATCAGCAGGATTGGTACAAACCCATAAGAGACTATCTCAAGTTAGGTATCCTCCCATTTGGATTGTCGCACACCATGAAAAGATCATTCAAATAGAAAGCGACAAAATATGTCTTTCTAGGAGATGTTTTGTACTGTTAGAGCTATGAAGGGATCCTCCTCCGTTGCTTGGACCAATAGGAGTCCACTTGGGTGATCACCCAAGCACATGATGGTACTTGTAGTGGCCACTTTAGTGATATGGCCATTGCCAATCACATTCTTTGTATGGGCTATTATTGGCTGACTTTAGAGCGAGATTATTGTGCATATGTACAGAAGTGCGTGAAGTGTCAACACCATGCTAACTTGACACACGTACCTTCTTATGATTTGTAGCCAATCAAATTGGCTTGGTCATTTTCATAGTGGGGATTAGATCTTATCAAAAAGATCTCCCCTCTATCTTTAGGTCATCACACATTTATCATAACGGCCATAGAGTACTTCACTAAGTGTGTGGAAGCAATTTCGCTTACCTCTATGACTGGGCCCCACATTGTGGAGTTCATTTTACATAACATCATATGTCATTTTGGTATTCCATCGAAGATCATCTCGGATAATGGGACATCATTTAAGAACAAAGATGTGCATGCTTTGATAACAAAGTACAAAATTTAGCACAATTTTTTGACACCCTATTATCCGCAGGCAAATGGGCAAGCAGAGGCATCAAACAAAATGCTAGTTGCCATCCTTAAAAAGATAGTCATAGATAATCATAAGGATTGGCACATCCAAATACCACTTGCCCTATGGGATTATCATACTAGCATTCGAATGCCCACTGGGGCAACTCCATTTTTGCTAGTGTATGGCTATGAGGTAGTCATGCCTCTCGAGTTGGAAATACCCTCCCTGTGCATATCAATGTAAGAGTTCATCGATGATGACACTATGTGGCAGGCCCAGATAGACCATCTTACATTACTCGATGAACGATGCGTCAATGCTCTTGAGCATTTACGTATCTATCAAGAGCGACTTAAGAAAGCATACAACATGAAAATTCACCTGAGGGACTTTCAGGTTGGTGACATGGTATTAAAAGAGAACCAACAAAATTCTAACTTGCCACCCCATTTAAGGGATAAATTCACAGCAAATTGGTTAGGTCATTATGTAATTGACAGTAAAATAGGACCTGGAACATACCAACTCACCTCTCTTGAAGGAATCAAGGAACTAGAACCCTTGAACATCAGTAATTTGAGGCCATTCAACATTTAGAGAGCCATAGCCCACCCCAAAAGCTCCAAGGGTTCCCATAATCTCTTGGTCAAACCAAAAAATACCCTAAAGATATCCGTAATCCCTTTGGTCAAACCAAAAGCTCCAAGGGTTCCCACAATCGCTTGGTCAACCCCAAAAGTGCCCCAAAGGTATCCATAATCCCTTTGGTCAAACCAAAAGCTCCAAGGATTCCCGTAATCGCTTGGTCACCCAAAATGCCCCAAAGGTATCCATAATCCCTTTGGTCAAACCAAAAGCTCCAAGGATTCCTACAATCTCTTGGTCACCCAAAATGCCCCAAAGGTATCCATAATCCCTTGGGTCAAACCAAAAGCTCCTGGGGTTCCCACAATCACTTGGTCACCCAAAACACCCTAAACGTATGTATAATCCCTTTGGTCAAAACCTCCAAGGATCCGTAAGAATCACTTGATCCACACCCATTCGGGTTAAACCACCATAACAAATATTCAAAAACAATAGATAATCAAAAACAACAAAAAAATTACATCTCACTTTCATGCATATTATTAAAAATCAAAACACATAAAAAGCTACATTAAGCATCGCATACATACATTGCATATTTGTTGGTCATACATGTCAAAAGCACCATAGACTGTAATTACTCGACAATTCTATTATTTTCCAAATTCAGTCCATTTTGTAAAAACATCCATCCAGAATAACGCCCTTCGCATTTTTGCCATATTATAGTCAGTTGTCCTCTAATGTCATTAGGGTTTTGTCATTCAACTATCTTTAGATTTCTATTCAAATGCTGTACAAAGTCAGACCAATTTTTACAAGGTAGAGTTTTACGTGGATCACACCTTGTTACATAGCATCCCAACACAAGCTCAAAACACAAAAATTCCCAAGTTTTGTGAATGAAAGATGAAACCTACAAAGCAGTATAGGGTACCTTAAGAAAAAATGTTATCTTACTCATCCTCCTGTGCGAATGGTTTAAGAATGCTGAGAATTGACAAAAGGACAAGCTCTTCCCCATCCAATTCCCCACAATAAATTGTGGTTTTCACCGCTATCAAAAATTCCAAACACCTTTGGTCCCCAAAGTCGTAAGGATTCGTACTACATGCCCCTGAGAAGGATGGGTAGTCATCCCCAAGGCCTAAAAGTATCAATGCCATTCACAAGCAAAATCCCAAAAGTCCACCATCAAAAATCTTGAAACACCTTTGATTCCCAAAGTCATAAGGATTTGTACTACACGCCCCTGAGAAGGATGGGTAGTCATCCCCAATGCATAAAATATCAATGCCATTCCAAAGAAAAATTCCCAACCACCTTTGATCCCCAAAGTCATAAGGATTCGTACTACATGTCCCTGAGAAGGATGGGTAGTCATCCCCAAGGCCTAAAAGGATCAATGCCATTCACAAGCCAAAAACCCATGAGCTCAACTTTGAAATCAAAAATTCAAAATCTAAATCCTCAAAGGGCAACAATAAAAAAATAATAACAGTGGTTATCACCACTACTCAAACCCCTTTGCTCAAGAAAGAAAAAAAAAGAGAGAAAAATAAACAGTGATTTTTCATCACTATGTATGAGAGCAAGTATCCCAACAAGTTGAGCAACTGAAAGATGCCTGAGCTTGAACCCCTAGAATTCTCAGCATTTGAAAAACCATTTAGGTGATCCTCATTATGAGTTTGGTGGATAGCCTACCTGGAAATGGTGGTATCCTAAACGCATGATGATATGTCTATCACATTAGCTTTGCATGTGTGTAGACCAATGTTTGCATGTGGATGAGCTAGCTTATGGTATCTTAGATTACCCCGTGGATTAATCTTACTAAATACAAAAAAGGAATTTATGGAGCTAATTAGGTGATCCTTAGTACAGGTTTGGTGGACAACATACCTAGCACTGGCGGTATCCTTATGAATACCACATAAACAAACTCAATCGCACACATAGGGATGTGAATAACCTGGTCAAACTCAAGTTTGATTTGTATCTTGTTCAAAAGTCTTGTAAGATAATGTATAGTCTTGACTAGTTAGTTGAAGCATCTGAGTCTCAGAGAAACTTTAACAACATTCTAAAACAATTATTGTACATTTCATTACTTGCATCACCATCCGAAAATACAAAACAAAAATTTACAAATGCAAAGTTATTCCATCAAGCAATCACATAGTAAAAAAAGCCAGTAAATCCTATACAATCTATGGTGCCATCACCTGTATACCTACAAATCATTCCATCCATTCCATATGCATACATCCATATCATATAGCTAACATCATTCACAGTCATAACAACATATGAATACATAAACATAAATAAAGGTGCATAAAAAGAACAATAAATGACAAGAATATCATCAAACCAAAAATGAGTCATGTATATATCAAGTCAAAATGCCCTCAGGCTACAACAAGAAGGTCCTCTAACCTCACAAAAAACCAAATATCCAAAATCCCCAAAGCATAGGGAGTCGACCACCATGATCACGTAGGATTGGTGCGACTGGAACTACCCCCAGTAGTATGGGTCTTATGGGACCTCTCAGGGTGGCTGCTGCCAACCCACACACCTTGACCACCAATGCTACCCTCATCCAGCCACCTACGATGAGAGGATGTAGATGCTCAGTCTCACTACTTGTGTAGTGCGACGAACCACCTCCATCGACATCAGGTAACTTTCCACCAAGGTGGACAACCTCTATCTCTAACTCCACCCGATACCGCCCCAACTCCACATCTCGTCGATGATACACAGCCAATGCGCTATCCTGCTATGCCAACTAAGCCCATAGGAGATCCATCTCCTCCTCCTGTCTCCATAAGAGATCCTCCAATCCTACTATCTCAACATGAAACCCAACCTCCACATCCCTTGAGACAACCTAAGGCATGGGCATGTCCAAGATGGCCTGCTACTCTGGCACCCACTACTATGGGACATCCTATACATCTGGCTGCTCTGGAACCCCCACATTCTCTCCATTGCTAGTGAAGTTGTTGACCTCCACCATGTCCGCATCATCAAGTGGAGCCCCCCAACCCACCATCAGCGCCTCTGCATCCCCACCTCCTACTGCTGTCGCATCTGCGCCTCCCAGAGGCCCCTCACCTTGCCATCACCACATAGTCCACCATCGATCATAATATGTAGTTACCTCGACATCATCCACGTTGGGTACATTAATAACTACATTAGACCCCTTGCCTAGTGGCTTAATGATAGGCTAGACTAGTGTCCTCTCATCACTGCGATGCTGATAGATCAAGGGATCACTAGGAAATCCCTGGCGTACCCCAAACTGCCATGTCACCCAAACATATAGGAAGTACTCTTGCTTTGTCCCATGATGCCCAATCAGCCACCTACCCCTATGCACCTACCATAGCCACTTTCCAGCCTCAGGCTAGGATGGATAGTCCTAGTACGATCACCAAAACACCTGCCTTGGCATTAGATGAGAGAATGTGTCAGTATAGTGACCTACGTCACCTGCCCACCGTCGACTCTGTCCATTCTCCTCTGATCACTGCCACAGATTGGCATACCCAATCTCTCAATCCACCATATAACCTTGAGTGGTCCAAGGCAAACCTTGTGGCCGCTCCACAGCTATGTGCTGCCACCCCCAGCACTGCAAAAGATAGTTGCACCCGATCCCCTTTCACCTTTGGTAGTGGACCTCGTACAGCTCATTGTACAGCTATGCCAGCAACGTCTGACCCCACCTCATAATAAGTGGAGCTGATGTCGGAAACTCCACCAAAGTGAAAACCAACTCTAGTAGGTTCCAAGGGAACCTCATACTTGAACATTATAGAAGCAAAATATTGAAAATGAGGGCCATGAGTAAAGCATGCCTCACCCCCAATATGCCCTTCTCCAGCCACCACCGCACCAAAATACCGCCTATCTAATAGTCTGCCTCAGCCCTCTCCATAGCCCTCTCCACCCCCATCTCCCCCACTTGACCTAAAAATCATGTCAATACTACAGTCCGCTGGTCCTGGTGGGTCGTCTGAATAGGAAGCCCATCTATAGGAATCTGTAGAATCCAATACACATCCTCCAAAGTCATCGTCATATCCCTTGTTGGGAGATAAAAAGCGTCGATGTGGGGATCCCACAGATTGATGAGGGTAGTCAAATATGCCCAATCCCCCACCACAGGCTCCAAATGCGTCACCTACTTGAGCCCAAGGGCATCAAGCCACTCCAAATCTCCAACTATCAGGGCATCTCGGGCATTAGAGAAAATAGTCGACTGGCGGTACCGACTCTTCACAACTTGCAAAACAATAAAAAACAAACGATATTAAGTACATACTTAATATTAACAAAAACAATACAATAAAACTGTACAAAAGAAAAAAAAGTACAAAAAAACAAAAGTACAAAAAAAGTACAGCAAAAGTACCAAATTGGTATTCGTCCCACCCTGGGATGATTACAGAGCAAGAAATAAAGCAACAAAAATTGCACCAAAAAAAATGCACCAAAAACAACAATAAATCTGTCGAATAAAGGTGCCTCTGCACCTGACATTCATGGCATGAAAAACCGTCGTCGGGGTCACAAATGATCACTATCCTACTCCCTAATAAGGCTAGCATTTCTGGACTGCTCCATGGGAAGCAAGATTTTCGATAATGTCTACCCCAATAGGCATCAACAAAAAGGGTCAAAACCCACCAAAAATAGGTCCGATTGTTGGAAAACTGCATAAGCATTCAACAAAAAACAACTAAAGGCACCCTTACAAATGTCATCTTGGGTCAAGCGACTCATCGATTTTCTCATTTTGGTCATTTCCTCATCTATTCATTGCTTGAGGGGGTAGTCACACTTAGTCACCAATCAAAAAATACACACCCAATCAAGGAAATGGCATCCATTCAAAGAATCATTGACAAAGACTATCACGCTCCTACTTGGGCAGCAAACAAGCAATAATCACAAGCTAAACAAACACTTGGCATTCTGGAAGCATGAAGACAATGTTCCTCAGACAAAATGTTGTACTCTTTGCCTATTCATGACTGAACAATGTCCAAGATCAAGTACACCTCACTAAAAAAGGTTACACTTGAGTTAAGCTCCTTAGCTCGTCAGAAGCAAGGATTCAAGAATGCATGACCTTTCCATAATTGGGGCATCAAAAGTTGGTTAGGTTACTAAGAAACCCTAATAATTAAGTGCTTTGGTCATCTATTTTTTCTCAGCACTGCACCACACACAACGCATCCCAAAAAGAGGCATCTATAGACACCAAAACAACACCAATCCGATTATGTGACTACAAGCATTGACCGAATTGGCATACATACCCCTTAGGGCAGCCTCTAGAGGTTAAACAATGGTCCTAACCACTCCAAAATAAGTTTTGGAAGGTCAAAGTTCAATTTGGCACCTTTTAAGCACTTTGCTCCCTATTCGTCCCACCCTAGGACGATTATAATACTATTCGTCCCACCTCGGGACGATTAGCAGAAATCGTCCTAGGGTGGGACGATTAGCAGGTTTGACTAGAAAAAATTCAAGCCTTGATAGATCCACCACTCAACTTCACATTCAAAGCATGCAATTGCAAGGAAAAGTTTCAAATCAGAGAGAGGGAATTCAGTCAATCATGCCTTGATCATGGAGACCTCAAACAAGGAGGCCCTAAATTAGGGAGGAATCTTCTCTCCCCCAAGAAAGGCATGGTGAGCCAAGTGGTGCCCTCGCATGCGCATTCAAATGAGACCCCTGAGGTCTATAAATGGGTGAGCCTCCTCACCCCAAAAAAGAGGATAGCTGGAGCATTTGGAGCAATGGAGTGCTGCCAAATTGTACCCCCATTCCCTTTTGTGCTTCCTACATCCATAATATCTCTTTTGGAAGAGAGGTTATCGAGTGAACACTAAGAATGCAATCCTGACCCAAAACCCAAGCAATCGGCCACAATACCACACCAAATTCATTTAAACCACTCCCTAGGAGGTTTTGGACCCATTCCACTTGGATTGGTGCCAAAACTAAGCCCCAAATGGTGGGCATCCTGCTCCCGGGCGCCCCCTGCACTACTGCAGTCCTAATCGTCCCACCCCAAAGTGATTAGAAATATGTGAAGAATTTATCTACTGTTATTTTTTCATTCTATCATATTTCATGTACTTATGCTGTTGTTCAAGTTTCATGTTATTTTGACTTGATTTGGCTATGTTTTTATCATTTTATTCGTTTACTAACATAAAGGGAGCGTATTCGAATACAAGACAATATGGGTAGAATCTACCAAATATGACCTTCTGGGTCATCCCAAAATACCCCTTTTAGCCTAATCCCAAGTTTGCAAGAGTTTTGGAGGCCTCTGGGTAGGACATTTGCAAGGTCACTCTTGCACGTTTTGTGACAGTCCTAATAGTCCCACCTCGAAGCGATTAGAAATCCATGCATGATTTCCTGATTGTTCTTTTTGCAATGGGTCCCTGATGATGTCTTGATGCTTATATCAAATTTTGGGTTCATTGTGACATGTTTTGACCATTGTTTCATTCTTTTTTACATTAACCAGTCGAAGGCTTTGGGGATTGCATGTTTTCCTAATATCCGCATATGCTATTAACTATTTGCTGTTTCTATGAGTGTAGGATCTCACCACCAGGAACACCAGAGGGATAGGAAGGAATGATGAAAACATAAATGCAAGCAGTGGCAACGTTTGGCCCACCCATTTTGAATGTGGGCATGCGAAGGACATTAGAAGCATACCATCCGTTGATGTAACGAACTGTATCAAACGCTCTAACCCCCAAAGGGCGAAATACGTATTGTAAATAGATTGAGAGCAACATTAATAAAAGAGACCCTACTTTGTTTTGCTTACATCTAATTTCTTTCTGCTTTATTCCCTACATGCATTTGTTTCATTGCATTCGTAGGACTTAGCATATACACCATATATCGGTTTTAGGTCTAGATATAATGGTCATGTTGGATTGGTTGGATTGAGGATGGGGGCAGTTAAATCAATGGAGATCATGTTTATGGAACGAATTTGGTCTCAATTATCGTGCGGGTGTTGATTCAGACATTCTTAGTGATCCTTGTGCCCTGGATCTGGCTCTGTGGGTACTAGCACAAAAGGATCGGCTCTATGTGTGGACAGAAGGACAAGGTATGCCCTAGGCATTGATGGCCCTATGGGGTCTCTAGGTGGGGGATGTTCCCTGTATGCTTGAAGTGGTGGATGAAGCACTTGGTTTAAATGCCACCTATGCCTTGGTCCCATATTCAGATGTTCAAACATACCATCGATGTCTATGGGGTATTCCTGTTGCCTCATATGGTTGAGATATGCCATCTCAGTCTCATCCTCATAGTCACTATCGGATATCCATAGGACTTCATTGGCTTTAACAACTATGTGCCCCTATGGCTGGTATAACGTCTTGCTAGGCATTTCTTGATCACTTGGCCTTATGGTCGGCATGGGAGGCTCGTTTTGTTCAAGCATGTTGATTTGGCCCCTTCTGGGTTGTTCTGCTCTCTATGAGAGGGATGGATTCTCTGGGGGTGGCAATTGCTCGATTGGAACATTAAAGGGGAACATTGCCATGAAGTCCTAATAATTGTCGATGGGCGTCACCTGCGAGTGACTACTATCGGACTCAAACGGGTCCCAAGGTGCTACCTCATAATCTGACTCATCTTCTGAAGACCTCCCTTGATTTTTTTTATATCTTTCTTGGAGGTTACTTCTTGAACTTTCCCCTTTCTCGATCCAAGGGGAGGGGCTGTTGAGGTCAACAAGGTTTGTCGTTAACAATGGGAAATAATTCCCCAATGTGTATGTAGTGTTGGGATTGGCATATGAATCTTGTGCCAACCCATCCCTATTGCCTAGATCTAAGCCTTGCATGGTTTCTACCAAGATGTCGAGGGGAAAAGGGTGGTTGAACCCCACTCCTGATCTGTCATATGGCATTTGGTACCTTGGTTGACAAAGAGTGTGCATTCCTTGTTCGTATCTACCCAATCCATATCCATGCAAATTACATTGGTCTAGGTATTTCAAGGTGAAGTCTGGGTTGGACATATAATCAAGATTCTTAGCAAATGGCTCTTCATCCTCTTCCTCTTGTAGGTAGGGTTCCAGACCATTCTTAATGCCCCCATATACAAATTTGGTATGATCTAGCGGGTAGCCTAAAGGGATGATAGTGTCGATGGGGAGGTGAGGTCTCCCCATGTTTTGCATGGATTCGAGCACAAGTGTTGCCACAATTTTTTACACTAGGTACTCCCCCAGGCCCGTATTGGCCATTTCAACGATAATCATCGGTGGTTGAGGGGGAGGTAATGGGAGTTCTCCCTGAGTCCACTCCATGTTGGGTGAATCAGGTGTTTCGACTTCCATTCAGCTAGGTACCTCCTCAATAGATATGGTTGAGACTAATGGTGGTGCCTCCTCTAGGGGCTTCTTCCCGTTGTCCTTCGGTGTGGCCACCATAGGTGGTGCTGTTGGTGAAGGGGCAAACGACGAATATGGGCCAGGTCGATTACTTGAGGGACTCAACAATGGGGATGTAGGCAGAATCAGACCTTGAGTGGATGGATTCAATTGAAATTCCAAATGTGTCGATGGGAGGGTCGATTGTGGCATTAGCTGCACCACATTGCAAAATTTAAAGGGCTCTGAGTCTACTGGGACTACATGTATTTACCCTTTGTATATGTATTTGAGGAATTGATGGGCTATCGAAAGGACACACTTCATGTCCCTGATCCAAGGTAGGCCTAGCAAGATATTGTAGGCCATATCACCCTCAAGGATGTGACACAATGTAGGAATGGTCTTTTGTCCTACTTGGATGGGCAGGACAATTGTGCCAACCGTCGAGCATAATGCATCGTTAAATGCTCGAAGAGTGGAAGTGGATGCCATAATGTGGGATGCTGGTAGCTTAAGATATTTTAGTGCCACTGTCATGATTATGTTGCTGGACAAGCCAGTGTCCACCAACACCCTCTTGAATGGAATCTCGTTGACCCACGCGATGACATGCAGGGGTGGATCCACCATATCACTAGTCACTGATTTTAGTTTGTCTTCCCTGAAGGTTATGATCAGTTCTATGCATTGTCTCACATGACCCACAAAGTTGTTGAAAGAATTAGGTTCATGGGGATGTAACTCAATGGCTTTGAGTATCTCCATCAGAGCCTCCCGATGGGGCGGTGATTTTTGGATGAGCTCATAAATGGATAGCCTAGCCGACATGGTCCTTAAAATTTGAGTAAGTTTAGTCCAAATTGTGGCCACTAGTCTAGGTAGAGGAGGTTGCGTAGGGTGTTGTGGAGGTTGTGACGTTGATGGAACATCTCCTGTAGCTGCAGCGGGTGCAGTCATGTTTGGGTATCTTTTGTTCTGTGTCATGATGCTTATCATCCCCACATATCCTTGCATGGGGCAATTTTGTGTCACCTCGTTCACTTGTAAAGTTTGTGCCTACACGTCATGGGCAGGTAGGGGTTTTTTGAAGACTTCCATCTGTTGGTTGCTCAGCGCTACAAGATTATCTACTGCGAGCGTTTTGTTGTCTATCAAGTCCTGCACCAAGTTTTTGAATTTCCAATAAGTGAAGATGTCATGTCCTTTTTGTCAGTGGAATCTACAGTATAAATATTCCCTATAGCCCTTGGGTTTTGGCATGTTGGGGTCTATGGGTCGAATTTCTGGCAAGTTTATCAGGTTTGCCATGAACAAGTGATCAAACAAGGAGTCTTTAGACTCCATGAATTGTGTGAATTGTCACTTAGGGTGACGCTGCTGATTTTGCTCTTGTTTGTGGTTTTCCTTTTCATAGTTAGCAAGAGGAACTGCTTGATAATTAGCCTTTGGGGGCTATGTCATTTGTGTAGGTGGTGGTACATTTAGGGCAACTTGATTGACCACAATGGGTTTTGGTTGTGTGGGCCCAATTTTGGTATTTTTGGTCCACTCCTTGCTTAGCTTGGCAATCTCGTCATCTTGAATTTTGATCTCCTCAATTATCCTGGCTTGCGCCAGGGCTTCTTCTAGGGTGGCATATTGCTATAGCTACAATAGCATGGAGATTGACCTTATGCAACTCTTTGAAAACATCTGAGTCATGTCGACCATGGGAGGGAGGTAAGGTAGCTTTGAAAGCAATGTCCTCCACCGATTCCCATAAGCGGCTATGGTCTCATCATCATACTACTTAAGGCCAGCTAGGTCGCTTAAGGATACCTTCTTCTTGGTGTTGAAGGCAAAATGTTCAAGGAATGCATCCACTAGCTAGTCTATATTGTTGATGCTATGCTTCGGCAACTGGGTAAACCAATCCGAGGCAGGGCCTGCGAATGTGGTTATAAATATTCTTAGAAGCAATGCATCATTGTCCTAAATGCCAAATAATTGACTCAGGAACCTTGTTACGTTCTATTAGGCATCCTAATCCCCTCTAAAAATTGCCAATTGAGGTATTTTGAAGTGGTCGGGGTATGGGGGTGCCAAAACTAAAGGATGCACAAGGTGACTGCGGAGCTGGCATAAGGTGGGCTTTTGGGACCCCGAAGTCTTATTCTCCATAGAATCTAAGTGTTCTAACAGTGCTTTGTATGCATCAGAGGATTTTATTTCTTCTTCTTTGGTTTGTTCCCATTGTGAATTACGAGGAACTTGAGGCCTATGGAGGGATATCCGGGTAGTGCTCCCCCTGCCTTTGTAGGGCAATTCAGCCCGCTCTTCTTCTTGCTCAAATTCCTCATAGGATTCTTGAGGAGTTTCTGGGCGTGGCCTATAAACATGGATGGGTGCCTGAGGAAGACGCCCATCATTTGTTCTAGGGGTGGCCTCCCGTTCAGGTCTCGGAGGTCTTGGAGGCAACACTTGATAAGGTTGCAGAGACCTGTTATGCACTAAGGGGTTGTGCCTTTCATAAATTTTTGTCCTATGTGTGCAAGGGGTTGGAATCCTCTCATACGTAGTGTTATGGAGAAATTCATCTATTTGGCGCTAAATGCGCTCTTTGTTAAGATGATACAGTTGCTCTAACTACTGTTGATCTTGCCTAAGCTACATGATTTGCGCTTGGCAGGCGACATGTTTGGCAAATGCCAAGTCGATTTGTTCCATCATCCTATGTCTAGGAGGCTTAGATGCCTCCCCTACATATCTATATCGGTCATGGTGATCCGAGATCTCTATGGGTCACTTTCCTCTATCGAGGTTAGCGGCATTCACCTGAGGCTCTGGCCTCAATAGGTGATCTTTATAATTAGCAGGTGCGAAAGTACATTCCTTTCGTGCGGTGTATTGCTCTTGAGGAATATACTAGTTTTCCTCGTGCTCTCTTTTTGTACATGTGAAAGGGACAGACAGAGATGGCTTGCCCTGTCTGAAAAGCCTTACGCTCTAGATTTGGCCTATTAGTTCTAATAGTAATGAGGGGTGGAGGAGGGATGATATAATCATGTGGTCCATCCTTATGAACCCTATGCTGCTCTAGCGCTTCATTGCACAACAACCAATCATAATGAGTGTCTAAGGGGGCCTTACCATGTGTGTACTCCTCTTGAGAGGGTCTATGTTGAACCGGGGTGCCTCTCAAAGGGGAGCATCTATAGTACTTTTTTGTAGTGGCATAGTGTGAACTACGTTGTGGGTCAGGCTGCCAAGGTGGTATAACCAAGTCCTTGGGGCTATAAAAAAGGCAACTTGTGCCTCCTTGTATACTTTTCACAGCTTTTGCTCATGATTGGGCTTGGCTATGGATATACACCATGGTGGTGGTCTTTCTAGAAAGATATGTGTATTTTTATCTCCTTTACAAATTTTTATGCTATACCAAACAAAAGGGGACCACACAAACAAAGAAATGATTATCATGTTTACGGATTAAATGTGTGCCCTAGATCTAGTCTAATGTGTTTGATTTTTGTTGTGTGAATCTCGTAAAGGAAACTTTTTTATGAATGCATGAGGGCTCTTGTATCTCCAAAATGGTCACCCCTTCAATATACCATTGCCAGGTCGTTATACCGAACCTCTCAATATACCCGCCCTTACGTGAGAGAAACTATTGGTACGCGAGAGCAAAAAAATATGTGGAACATAGGTGGTACGGAATGGGGATAGCTCTATTTTTGACACCTACCATAGAAGACTTATCCTCATGCATGGGGAATCACCCCCATTACACTTGGTTAGCTTTCATCAGGATTTATGTCTAGCAACAGTCGCGATCAGGGTAAATGTATGCAAAATCTAAGCCAAGGTGGTGATGAAATCCATCGTTGGTCTTGGTCAAATGTTGGGGTATTAAGACCAAATCCTTGATGTTAATTTTATTAGGTGGTGTACATGTGGTTCCTTTTAATCATGTAAAGAAAGAAAACATACAACAAAATATGATTTTCACTAATGCAATGCTTTAATGTACGTTTTAATCTTTTAGAAACAATTAGCAGCAAGAAGAAAATCACAAACCCTACCTAGAACTGAAACCTATGATGAGGACTTGCCATTGTTTCAAGTATCATGCAAGCAAACCATAAAAGAATGCATTCCTAATCAAGTTCCTTCCATTTAAGTTACTCTATGTTTTTTTTCCTTGCAAGAAAGCAGAGAAAACAAAAATTTGTAGAAACAGAAAGTAGAAAAACATAGAGGATGTTCAGAAGGCCTACCTCTTCTCTGTCCAAACCAGATGCCTCTGAGTTTCTACTCAAAAAATTCATAGAGCTCTAATCGTCCCAGGGTGGGACGAATAGCTGGTCTACATTAATCATAGGGTGGGACGAATACGTATTCGTCCCAGGGTGGCACGAATTCCAGGTCTATATTCGTCACAGGATGGCACAAGTAGTAGTCCAGTGCCCAAATACGTAACACCTGCAAAGAATCCACAATACTTGGATTAGAAACCTGATCTTAACAGCAGGGGATGGGGTCCCACCGTGATCACCACTAAAAGCCGAATGTGGAGTGACGACGTACCAGATGTTGATGCAAACAAAATTGATATATGGTGTATGTGCTAAGTCCTACGAATGCGATGAAACAAATGCATGGAGGAATAAAGCAGAAAGAAACAAGATGTAAGAAAAATGAAGTAGGGCCTCTTTTATTAATGTTGTTTTAAATCTGGTTACAATACATCTTCCCCCCTCTGGGGCTCAGAGCATTTGATACAGTTTGTTATATCAATGGATGGTATGTTTCCAGTGTCCTCTGCATGCCCACATTCAAAATGGGTAGGAAAAATATTGCCACTACTTGTGTCTGTGTGTTCATGGTTCCTTGCTACCCCTCCAATGTTCCTGGTGGTGAGATCCTGCACTCAGAGAAACAAAAAATAGTTAATAGCATATGTGGATATTAGGAAAACATGCAATCCCTAAAGCCTCCGACTGGTTAATGTAAAAAAGAATGAAATGATGGTCAAAACATGTCATAATGAACCCAAAATTTGACAAAAGCATCAAGACATCATCAGGGACCCATTGCAAAAAGAACAATGAGGAAATCATGCATGGATTTCTAATCGCTCCGGGGTGGAATGATTAGGACTGTCACAAAATGTACAAGAGCAACCTTGCAAATGTCCTACCTGGAGGCCTCCAAAACTTTTGAAAACTTGGGTTTAGGCTAAAAGGGGCATTTTGGAATGACCCAAAAGGTCATATTTGATAGATTCTACCCAGATTGTCTTGTATCCAAAGGCGCTCCCTGTATTTTAGTAAACGAATAAAATGATAAAAACACAATCAAATCAAGTCAAAATAACATGAAACTTGAACAACAACATAAGTACATAAAATATGATAGAATGTAAAAATAACAATAGAGAAATCCTTCACATATTTCTAATCGCTTTGGGGTGGGACAATTAGGACTGCAGCAGTGCAAGGGGCACCTGGGGGCAAGACGCCTACCGTTTGGGGCTTAGTTTGGCACCAATACAAGTGGGATGGGTCCAAAACCTCCTAAGGGGTGGTGTCAATGAATTTGGTGTGGTATTATGGCCGATTGCTTGGGTTTTGGGTTAGGATTGTGTTCCTAGTGTTCACCTGATAACCTATCTTCCAAAAGCAAAATTATGGATGTAGGAAGCACAAAAGGGAATCGGGGTACAATTTGGTAGAACTCCATTGCTCAAAATGCTCCAACTCTCCTCTTTTTTGAGGTGAGGAGGCTCACCCTTTTATAGGCCTCAGGGGTCTCCTTTGAATGTGCATGCGAGGGTGCCACTTGGCTCACCATGCCTTTCTTGGGGGAGAGAAGATTCCTCCCTAATTTAGGGCCTCTTTTCTTGAGGCCTCCATGATCAGGGCATGCTTGACTAAAGTCCCTATCTATGATTTGAAATCGTTCCTCGCAATTTCATGCTCTGAAGGTGAAGTTGAGTGGCGGATATGTCAAGGCTTGACTTTTTGCCAGTCAAACCTGCTAATCGTCCCACCCTGGGACGATTGCTGCTAATCATCCTAGGGTGGGATGAATAGTATTCTAATCATTCCAGGGTGGGACGAATAGGGAGAAAAGTGCTTAAAAGGTGCCAAATTGACCTCTGACATTCCAAAACTGATTTGGGAGTGGTTAGGACCACTGTTTAACCTTTGGAGGCTACCCTAGGGGGTATGTATGCCAATTCGATCAGTGCTTGTAGTCACATAATCATATTGGTGCTGTTTTGGTGTCTACACTTCATGATGAAGTTCTCCCACAAACTTGAGGAACATTAAGGGATCAAGACAACTCTTTTATGCAATGTAGATTAATATGCTCTAAATATGATGCAAGCAACCATGCATACAAACCAAACTAAAGCAACAAGGAGATAATTCTATACTTCTATCTATAATTCCCCCTTTACCTACTCAAATATCAATTGACCACTATAGTTTAAACATACTCCACAAAGTTAAAGCATCCAAAATGACAAAGAGATAATCCCATACTTATCTCTTATAATGGCTCCCTTTACCTACTCAAGTTTATGGAGACAACTATAAATTTAAAACATACTCCACAAAGTTCAAGAATCCAAAATGACAAGGAGAGAATCCATACTTCTCTTTTATAATGACCCATTTACCTACTCAAGTCTCAAGTGACCACTATAGACTAAAACATACTCTATAGAGTTCAAGCATCCAAAATGACAAGGAGATAATTCCATACTTCTCTCTTATAATGGCCCCCTTTACCTACTCAAGTCTCAGGTGACCACTATAGATTAAAATATACTCTACAGAGTTCAAGCATCCAAAATGACAAGGAGAGAATCCCATACTTCTCTCTTATAATAATTCCCTTTACCTACTCAAGTCTTTGGAGACCACTATAAATTTAACACATACTCCACAAAGTTTAAGCATCCAAAATATCAAGGAGAATCCCATACTTCTCTCTTATAATGGCCCCATTTACCTACTCAAGTCTCAGGTGACCACTATAAATTTCTCATCCAAAATAAGCATTCAAAATAAATAACTCATTAATTATTACTCTAGAAAAAACATCCAAAAGGAAGATAAGGCACTAAATTCTTTAACCAAACAAATCTTTAATAATTATTTAAGCCCCATACTTAATTTTTTCTTACAATTCCAAAAGAAACCTTAAAACAACTTTACTTATTCATTTACACTAATCATTAACCCAAGAAATAATGAATTTTCCCAAAGAATATGCATCTATAACATCCTTCACATATCATTAACAATGATTTCCAAAAGAGCATTATCTGAAATGACTTTAAGTAATTGAAAATAATATAAAATATAGAGGAAATTATAGCTATAACATCTTCACTTATCAATAACATTAATCTAATACAAATGTGAGTCCAAAAGAACAACATTAAATACAACTATCAAATGCACATGAGATAGACCTTGGGTGAAGATGGAAACCTTTCCCCAAAGTGTTTTAACCAAGTTCTAAGCACAAAATAGCATCATGCACCAAGCAACATGCTTAAACAAAAGCTCAGATTGCCATGCATACCAAGGATAACAAAAATTATTCAAAAATCAACCTTAACCAAAGCAAATAGGGAAGGAATGATTCATGAAGTTCCCTACAAAAGACATCAAGGTTTACAAGCAACTCCAATATTTCTTGAAACAACTCAGGACCTTCAACATTAAATTGAGGTGGATTTTGTGCATACAAACAAAAGGAAAAAATAATACACAAGACATTTAACCAACATGCACCAAGAAACAAGACAAACATAAAATCAACATCAAAAAATATCATCAAACAACTCTAACTCTAAAACAAAACTTGCCTAGGGAAACACAATACAAACTTACACCTACAAGTGGCAAAAATGCTCAAGTGACCCACTACTCAAGGCACAACAACTTAATTCAGTCCACAACTACACATAAATCCACTATCGATGCAGCTATAGTGTCGTTAAAACTACCTAACTAGGATCTAAAAGGTAATACAAATAAGCAACACAAAGTACAAACACTTACGTCTAAACAACTAAGAAAATAATAGCATAAAGAAATACATGAACTTAACATTGCAAGGAAGTTAAAGCTAGGGCATACCTCTTAACACAAAGCTTCCAACACCAATCCTTTCATTCTCCAAGCCTTCTCGTTCTCCTCTGCTTGCTAGCAATCCTCAAAACAACCCCTCATAATTATTAAACATGGTTATAAAAGTAAAGAAAATAATATTTACAACTAATCCAAGATATTATTACTCGTAATATAGTGGAAGGGTTGATTACTTGTTAATTAATAACATATGTCAATATAAATTATTGAAATTGATATTAATATTAAAGCATTAATGATATTACCCCACCCATTATTAATATTTTTTTGACCAAACACTCAATTCAAAATCTCTAACACAAGCAAGACAAGGATTTACAATTAAAAATTGTACATTGTTTTATTTAAGTAGGTGGCTCATTTTTTAAGATAACTAGAAGACTATCCCCATCATACTAAAGATGACTCCTTCGCCAAAGCGATCTCTCAACCCAATATTATTTTTTAATCAAATGAAGTACAAATGCAATGCATCTACATGAAGGTAACATTTACCTTAGGGTTGTTTCTGAACAAGTCATCACCATAATTTTCTAAAATATCTCTCAACTCAGGTGGTTCACCCATATAAATCCACTAGTGAGAGTAATTGGTCCTACACCCATAAATACATAAATAGTATTATATTCCAAGCATAAAGTGCAATTACCCAATCATATTGGCATCATAAAATGAAGCTATGCATTAGACATCTACATCAATACATAATTCATTATCAATAAGGAGTCTTGCCAAGGGGGTTACAAATTTGACAAGAAAATCGTAATGAGTCGATAATTTTCTCATCCCAATATTTAAAGAAAAAACTCACGTGGGGGTTTACCTCATGAGAAATATGATTTATCATGAGATCCCAATGAGTTTTAAAACACTGACATCTAGAACACTAAGAAACAGGACTAAATCCCAAATAGAATACAAAGCCTATAGTGGACCATTGTTCATCCAAATCACTAGCTTAATCAAAATCTAAAAAACCTATCAAAATCAAAAGTAATCTAATAGTATATTGAATAACCATCTCATAAGTCCCTCAAACATATCTAAGAATCCTCTTAGTAACTATCTAGTGACTTCCAGAGTGCTTGCATATACCTAGAACAATAACTAACAACAAAGCTATATAAAGAGACTTGTGAGGGATACTATAGTGGTAAGTCCTTGGGTTTTCATCTAGAAGATCTAAGTTCAAACCCCAATATAAGGGGATGGTACCCCTCATAAAAACCCATGTAAACTTAAATTTTGGGAGCGAATGCGAGCCAATATTGAGATTTTTAGATATGACAAAAGAGTAAAGGATTCATTCAAAGTGTATTAATGCTTCAAATCCTTACCATGAATGTGGTAAATGTTATTTCTAAATTTTTTTGAAGTAAAGGAACATCAAGAGAAAGAAGAGATAAGAGTGAGTGTGAGATAAAAGGGAGTACAAGCTAGGAGGAAGTGTGATCCAAGAGCAAGTGTAATCTGAGAGGGAATGTGAGACAATCTTGAGATCTTCAAATATGGTGGAAGAGTAGTAGATTCATTCAAAGTGTATCAATTCTTCAAACCCTTACCATGAATATGGCAAATATTATTTAGAAAAAAATATTGAAGCAAAGGAATGTCACGATAAATAAGAGACAAGAACAAGTGTGAGCTAGGAGGGAATGCAAGCTAGGAGGAAATGTGAGGTAGGAGGAAATGTGATCTAGAAGTAAGTACAAGCTAAGAGGGAATGTGAGCCAAGAGGGAGTGCAATCCAAGAGTGATCCCCAAATCTAACCCCACTAGTTCATTTAGAACGAAAGTAATATTTGAAATCCCTAATGGGAAGTGAGTATGCCCTACCTAGAAGTATAGATACCCAAGTTGAAGATAAGTGGAAGAGAAAATATATGAAAAGTTCGATCCAAGTATCAGATGTTGCACTAGAAGTGACCATCAAGGATGAGATGATCGAGCATGATCTAATGGCTCTGAAAAGCAGAGCATTAATATGTAAATTCCATAGATCTTGGCCAGGGATTTTGGATATTCAAGATTGAATCAAGTGGAAGTGGGGATTGAATTCAAATTACTCTATGAGTTTTCTTCCTAAAGGTTTTTCCTTGTCATTTTTTCTAATTCAGAAATCAAGGATAAAATATGAGTGGTGGCCCAGGTTTAGAGGGAGAGATACCCTTTATTTAAGACCATGGAATGAAATTTTTCTATTGAGATAGAAACTATTAAGAAGCTTTCAATTTGGGTTAGGCTTTTTATACTTCCATATTAGCTTATCAATAAGGATATTTTGAAGAATATTGGAAATACCCTAGGAGAATTCATCAAGGAGGGACTAACTATTAAGGAGCAAAAGCATGCTATATATACCAGAATATGTGTTGCTATGGATATTTCAAAACCTTTTCCACAATCCATTAAGATTAAATTTGAATCAAGAGAATGGGATCAACAAGTGGATTATGAAAACATCGCATTTTATTTCCATAATTGTTATGAGACTGGCCACTTGGCAAGAGTTTATAAAGTGAAACTATGAAGAGAGAGACTACAAATTTTGGTCATAAAAAAACTTCAAGGTAAAGCAAGGAAATCATACATTAATAGAAGGTAGATAAGATCGAGGATATTCCACTCCTAAAGAAGGGGTAAAGAAAGCCTATGTACAACATATTATGTAAATGTCCACCATAACTCACTTGGATCAATAGTTAGAAGAAACAAAGAAGAATATAACAAATGAGATATTATAATATGTAAGTTCAAGTTTTGAAGGAATTAAATATGCAAAGGTAAATATGGAGGAATATCCAAACACAAATATGACAAAAGAGATCAAGATATTTCCAGGTAAATCATCTTCACTTTACTCAAGTAGTATAGAACTCTCTCCTAGTAATGAAAGTGAAAGTGGTATAGAGGTTATCCCTTATACTTTAGGGTTTCAAGAGCAACATAATAAAGAAATGAGGATGAAGTTTGTAATAATTTAGGGTTTTTATCCCCGTGAGTGTGGTCTACCGATAAGGATGCCACTTGCATTATCAGTTATGTGACCCAGGTTCAATCCCCACTCCATATGTGTATAAGAAGTATTACTTAATTTTTTTTTTTAGGGTTTTTAGGGTAGAATATAAATGTAATCGCTTTAGAAGAGTGTCCTTGCACTTTAGGGTTTCTAGGGTAATATAAAGAAGATTGTGCTTTTGAGGTTATTCCTTACTCTATAAATCCTACACAATAAGACAAGGGCTAAAACTACAAATAAAAACAATAAATAACAATGAACATAATATCTTGGAATATTAGGGGCATGAATAAAAACCCTAAAAAAAGGTGTTAAGAAACTCTTAAATTGTTATAGACAATATATTTATAATTATAGATATGAAAAATGGGTAGCAAATATTTTAGCCATCCATAGTATTGAATTTTATCTTGACAAAATTTTAATTTTGGAATGCATATGTATGAAATGATAAAAGGAAGTTGATTGTGGAAGCTTAGCAATGAGGAAGATGGGAAATCTCTTTGATAAGAAATGCAGATGAAGAATATATTTGATAGAAATATAGGTTGGATATGATTTAATTAATTTGATAGAAATGCAATGAGTGCAATGTAATATTTTTTTTTTGTAATAGGAGTGGCCCCAATAGAAACCACACAAAGCTTATTAATAATAAAAAAAAACAAAACTATATTAGGTCTAGTGTAAGTAAGAGAAGTTCACCCATAAGAGATCAAGACAATTTGGCATCCACCAAATGAGTGGTATAATCAGCCCTAATATTCAGGCTTGAAACAAAAAAAATCCAAACATATTTGAAATCCTCCATCCTAAAATGATGAAGAAGATCCAAAACATAATTGGGTTTAGAAAATGGTGATACTAGAATTTGCTTGATCAATCTGAATACCCAGAAAATAATGTAAAAGTCCCAAATCTATCATCTCAAAAGTGGAACAAAATCATGACTTTATATTGTGGATAAAGGTAGAAGAGTTGCTAGTAATGAGAAGATTACCAACAAAATGGACAATCAATAAAGTTTTCCCATATTGATGTTTGATATAAACATTATGTTTGGCCTCACATTGCTGAAATCTATAAGTGAATAAAAGGAAATGAATCTTCTCATACCATGCTTGAGGAACCTACTTAAGTCCATACAAGAACCTAGTAAGACAACAAACCAAAGGAGTAGGACCTATTATTGCACTTGCACAACACACCCTAGTCTACATGGATTGGGAACCTATTTTTTTTTTTAAATTTTAGTGTTTTTTCTCTTGTTTGCTTGGGATTGTGCATAATAGTCAATCCTCCCAAAAACTTAGGTTTTTAGGTGAGAGCTTCTAATCATAAATGCCCAATTTGGACATGTCTTGAGTTTGTTATGATTTTGATTTTGATTGTTGTGTATGGTAATTTTTAAAAATGACAAATAACCTATCCTATTAGATTAGGCTTAGAATAATATTTCCATGAAGTACCCATATGCTTATGTTTCCATAGCCTTAGCACCCCAAACTTCTTTAGATTCAAGCATTGTAGATTTGGATTTCCCCCCAATAGCATAAATGGTTTCACTTCTAGACCTTGTATATATTTTAATACTCAATAAAATTTGGTGAAGCCACTTTTATTAGGTGCCTCTTGAAAAGATATTTCTAGAAAGCATAAACTTACCTATGTTTCGAGAAAAATTGACCTCCTAGATGGCTTTTTTTTAGCAAGCTATCTGGCTACCCTATTAGCCATAATGCCTACCTAATCATGCAACACCAAATTTTGAACACAATATATCTTCCAATAAATAGAAAAATTTTGTGATTCAATACTCTTTGAAAAGATATTTCCAAAAAATATAAATTTGTATATGTTTCAAGGAGATTTGAGGCCCAAAATTACTTATTTTCTACAGGCTAAGTTGTTGTGACTAAGGTTAGTATAAGTGTAAGTCAAATTAAAAATGGTCAAGAGTCTGGTCACTCATGGGGAAATATAAAATCAAGTCAAATTAAAACCTCATCCATTGACATTAGAATTTCTAGAAATACTGAAAGTCCAAGCACTCATGGAAAATTTAATAGCAAGTGAAAAGGCCAAAAGTTTGGTCACTCAAGGGGATGTTTAAAAATAGGTAAAGTTAAAGCAACTGGCAACTGAGAATTCTATGCAATACTAAAAGCCTAACCACTCATGGGAAATTACCTCATCAAAAATGAAACCACTCATGGGGAAATTACCTTGTCAAAAGATCAACCACTCAAGGGGAATTGTAAAAGCTAAGTGAAAGAAAATGATTGGGTTAGAGTTTTTGGTAGTGATGCCAACAATAAAATTAAAAAACTCTAGTAAATGGGAGAAAATGATTAGGATAGAGTTTGTTGGTAATGTTGTTAGCAATGATATTAAAAAACCCTAGTAAATGGAATAAAATAGTTAGTCATAGTTATTTGGCAATTATGTTAGTAATGAGTTTCAAAATCTCGGTAAATGGAAGAAAATGGTTAGACTAGTGCTTTTGGGTAATGACATCAATAATAAAATAAAAACCCTAGTAAGTGGAAGCTGGAATCCCTTGGACACTTGTGGGGAATAAAAAAGCCAATGAACCCAAATCCTAGTAAGCATAAGAAAAGTTTTGGGAGCCTAACTACTCAAGGGGAATAAAAAAAACCTAATGAAGCCAAACCTTGATAAATGAAAGAAAATAGCCAGGCCAAAGTTTTTTGGCAATGACATTAGCAATCATATTTTAAAACCTTAGTAAGTAGAAGAAAAAGACTAAAGTTTTTTGGCAATGACGTCAACAATAAAATTAAAATCCTTGGTATGTAGAAGATAAAGGTCAAATATTTTTTGCAATGACATCAAACCAAACCCTTGTAAACATAAGAAAAGTGTAGAAAGTCCCTGGACACTTGAAAGGAATAAAAAATCCAATGAAGCCAAACACCAATAAACATAAGAAAAATATCAAAATCCCCCAATCACTTGCAGGGGATAAAAATCCAATGAAGTCAAACCCCAATAAATGGAAGAAATTGGTTGGGAGCCTAGAAATTTGCATGAAAATATAAGTGGACCAAAGCCTAGATATTTGCATAGAAACATAAGTGGCCCAAAGCCTAGACATGTCTAGAAAATATAAAAGTAAAGAGATTAAAGCTTGCTATGCCCTAGAACCCGATAAAAGTCTTCCCCACTATGCATTGAAACCTTGGAAAAAAATATTTATAAGGATATATAAAAAAGGAAAATTAAAAACCCAACTAGAAACCTTTGGACAATTTTTGGGGTAGCTTAAAAGAAAAGAAAAAAAAAGAAACTAAATCCTAGGGCCATTAAAAATTAGCCTCGATAATTGGAAGGGGAGAGAGAGAGAGAGAGAGAGTGGAAAGGATTTAAAATAAATAATAATAATGATAATACTATTTAAAAACAATAAAATAATAATAATTCAAAGTGGTTTGATGGCTTGTAAGTGAGTGCAGTTGGAATCAAGTACAAGTGCAAGCCAAGAGTGCAGTTGGAAGTGAGTGCAAGCCAAGAGTGATTGCAATCGAAAGTGAGTGTAGCTGGGAATGAGTGCAATCAAAAGTAATTGTAAGTATGATCCAAGAGTGAGTGTAGTTGGAAGTGAGTACAGCCAAAAGTGAGTGCAAGTGTAAGCACGAGCTAGGAGCAAGGAGGAAATATGAGCAAGAAGCAGGAAGTAGAAAATATATTGTGTTAAAGGAACAAGTGCCACTTCTTGTTCTAGATATTAGGAGAATTTAAAGGATCAAATTGAAGAAAATCCATGTAACATGGAATGAAAATCATTTTTGAAAGTCCTTTCTGAAAGTAAGAATGACCTAGTTAGAAGTATGGATGCCATAGCTAGAAAAAAAGAAAGAACGAATCTATGGCAACCCTTGTCCAGGCAGCAGATGCTACACCAAAAGTGATTATCAAAGATGAGATGATTGGGCATGATATAATGGTTCTGAAAACCTGAGGGTTAATATGTTAGTTCCATGGATACTGGCTAGGTTTATTTGAGATTCAACTTTGGATCAAGTTGATGTGAGGATTGAATTCAAATTACTCCATGACTTTTCTTCCAAAAGGATTTTTCCTTATTATTTTCTATAGTTAAAAAATAAGGGATAAAATAATGGATGGAGGGCCATATTTTAGGGAAAATATGCATTATATTTAAGACCTTAGAGTGATTTTTTTATGGATGCAAAAACTATTAAAAGGCTTCTGATATATATTAGGCTTTTTGTACTTCCTTATCAACTCATAAAAAGGAGGTTTTTAAGAATATTGGTATAACTTTAGGTGAATTCATCTAGGAGGGACCAACTACTAAGGAGAGAAGGCATGTTGTATACACTCGAATATGTGTTGCCATGGATATTTCAAAATCTTTACCATAGTAGATTAAGATTAAATTTGAATCAAGAGAATGGGATCAACAAGTGGATTATGAAAATATTGCATTCCAATGTCACAAATATCATGAAATTGGGCACATGGAAAGAGATTGCAAATTAAAAATGATGAAGATATGGAAATTTTTGGTCATGAGGGTAAGGTGAAAGTTATTTACATGTTCACCATCCTATTTGGCATAGTGATCCCCAACCTAAAGGTATACTCTAGTGCTTGTAAAATTGAGAAAAAAACAAATATGTGCTCCCCCCAAAAAAAGGAAAAGGGAGCTCAAGTGCTTGGGTGATTCAGACAACCTATACCAAGGCTATGAATACCTTATTGGCAGTAGATCATGGTCTAGAGTGGGACCAAATATAACCCCATATCTTGGATGGTAGAAGATCAATGTCTGGTAGTTGGTGACACGTCTACCTATGTGGTAGAGTTCATTATTAGTAGACTAATGTTTGCTCGAGGGTGAACTAACCTAATTTTTGAACTATGGTGACAAATTTTAATTGAATCTAGAATAAGAATGAATTCATACAAACACACCTTCATAGAAACAAAATGGAGTATTGCTTTTAGGTTAATTTCTTAACCCCAGCCTTGGATATATGCCAATTTTTTTATTTTGTTTGGTCTTATAGTTTCATTATTTTAGAGAGGGTTCATTCTATTCCCAAAATTCTCAATAATATTTCCTAGTAGAGTCACCATTTTTGTTGCGGTTGCATAACATGCTCCAGTTTGCATGGATTGGAGACCAACTTTTAAAAAAAAATGGTGAATTTTCTCTTGTTTTCTTGGGATTGTACATAATAGTTAATCATCCAAAAAACTCAAGTTTTCAGCTAAGAGATTCTAATCATAAATGCCTAATTTCTACATGCCTTGAGTTAGTTGTGATGTTTATTGTAATTATTGTGTATGGTAAATTTTTTAAAATAAAAAATAATTTGTCTTATTAGATCATGCTCAAAATAAGATTTCCAACAATTAGCCACATGCCTATGTTCCCTAACTTGAACACCCCAAACCTGCTTCAATTTAGAATTGCCAACTTGGATTTCCCCTTGACAACACAAATGGTTTCACTTTTAGACCCTATATCTCTTTCAATACTCAATAAAATTTGGTAAAACCACTTTCATCAGGTGCCTCTCAAAAAGATATTTCTATAAAGTATAAACTTACCTATGTTCCAAGAAGAATTGAACTCCTAGATAAATTATTTTTAGCAAGCTATCAATTTTCCCTATTAGTTGTAATGCCTGCCTAATCACACAACACTCACTTCTAGACTCCATATATATTTCAATACCTAGTTAAAGTTTTTGAAACCACTTTCATTAGATGCTCCTTGAAAAGACCTTTCCAACAAATATAAAATTTCTTATGTTTTGTGTAGAGTTGTCGTTACACAAAAACCTCGAGGTTTTGGTTTTGATACAATATCTATATTTGAATACCTCACAAGGTAGTTAGTCCTAGGGCCAAGGTGCTAGTTAGTCCACTATGTCAAATCCCTGAGGTGAAATGGTTAGTCCAACACCCCCTCTTTGACATAGCTTAGGGGGATTTGATCCTGGAGTGAGGCTCTAATACCACTATAGAGTTGTCGTTATGCAAAAACCTCAAGGTATTAGTGTTCAATATAATATTTGTATTTGAATACCTCATAAGGCGGTTAGTCCTAGGGCCCAGGGTGGCGGTTAGTCCACTAAGTCAAATCCCCGAGGTGCGGTGGTTAGTCCAACATTTTGAGGAGATTTGAGGCCCAAAATTGATTAGATTTTGTTGGCTATGTAAGCTATCATGACTAAGGTTAGTATAGGTTTGGTTCAAATTAAAAATGACCAAAATTTTGATCACTCATAGGGAAATATAAAAGAAAGTAAAATTAAAACCATAACCATTAGCAACTAGAAATATTAGAAATACCAAAAGTCCATGCACTTACAAAAAAATTAATAGCAAGTGAAAAGGCCAAAAGTCTAGTCACTCAAGGGGAAGTTTAAAAGCAAGTAAAGTTAAATCCATTGGTAACTAGTAATGCTATGCGATATCAAAATCTTGACCACTAATTGGGAAATTATCCCATCAAAAACCTAGCCACTCATAGGGAAATTACCTCGTCAAAAACTTGACCACTTATGGGAAGATTATCCCACTAGAAGACCGACCACTCAAGGGAAATTGTAAAATCTAAGTGGAAGAAAATGTATGGGACAAATTTTTTTAGCAATAATGTTAACAATAAAATTTAAAAACCTCAATAAATGGAAGCAAATGATCATGACAAAGTTTTTTAGCAATGGGTTTTAAAAACCTTGATAAATAGAAGAAAATGGTTGGCATGGATTTTTTTGGTAATGAAATTAGCAATTAATTTAAAAAATCCTTATAAATAGAAGAAAATGGTTATGATAGAGTTTTTGGGCAATGTAATTAGTAATAAAATAAAAAACCTTAATAAGTGGAAGAAAAAATCCAAAAGCCCTTAGACACTTGCAGGGAATAAAAAAGCCAATGAAGCCAAACCATGATAAGCCTGAACACTCAAGGAGAATATAAAATAGCCCAACCATGGTAAACATAAGAAAAGTGCTAGAAGCCCGACCACTCAAATGGAATAAAAATAATCCAATGAAGCCAAACCTCTATAAGCATAAGACAAGCATTGGCAACCTGACCACTCAAGGGGAATAAAAAGAAGCCAATGAGTTAAACCCCAATAAGCATAAGAAAAATATTAGAAGCCAGATCACTCAAGGGGAGTAAAAAAATCCAATGAAGCCAAACCCCACTAAATGGAAGAAAATGGTGGGATCATATTTTTTGGCAATGACATCAAAAATAATATTAAAAAACATGGTAAGTGGAAGAAAAGGGCCAAATTTTTTGGCAATGATGTCAACAATAAAATTTAAAATTCCCAATAAGTGGAAGAAAAAGGCCATACATCATCAATAAATTAAAAAAACCCTCATAAGTGGAAGAAAAGTGTCGAAAGCAGCCCCCAAACACTTGCGAGGAATACAAAATTTAATTAAGCCAAACCCGATAGGCATAGGAAAAGTGTTGAAAGCCCTTAGACACTTATGGGGAATAAAAAAACCAATGAAGCCAAACCTCGGTAAGCATATAAAAAGTGCTAAAGCCCCCAGACATTTGTGGAGAATAAAAAATATAATGAAGCCAAAATTTTTTGGAAGCGACAAACACTTGCGGGGGATAAAAAACCGATGAAGTCAAACCACAATAAATGGTAGAAAGTGGTTGGAAGCCTAGATATTTTCATGGAAACATAAGTGCTTGAAAGCCTATAAACATCTAAGGAATATAAAAGCAAAGAGATTAAACCCTGCTATGTCCTATAACCTAGTAAAAATATTCAAATTAAAGCTTGGGTCCATTGGAAATCATCCCCGATAATTCTCTATGAATAAATTTTAATGCCTATATATTTGATTTTTGTCTTACAGGATACCTAATGCAGTTGATGGGAATTCAAAGGCACCAAATGTGGGAGCTTTAATGCTAAAGAAATGAATGTAGAGGTGTAGAGTAATGAACGTAGCGAAGTTAATGACCAACCCATTTGCAATCGAAAAAGGTAGAAATAAAAATGTTGAAGCAAATCAATCTTAGAGTTTTATAGAGAATTGAAATTTAATGATGCATGGCTGAAGTGCGGCTAGGGGGTGATCTCAATAAGTAGAGATCATGGTGACATTAACATTGCTTAAATAATGCCAGAATGTAAAAAGTGGTAAAATACAACAAAATTAATGCCTATTTGACTTACTACAATTGGTAGACTGAGCATTGAACCACTTGACCAATTAGGTTCAAAAGACCCCAAATGTCATGCAAAATAAGGTTTAATGATACATGGCCAAAGTAGAGCCAAAATCAATCCTAAGGAGCACATACCATTAAATGTAAAAGTAATACTATGTGAAGTACCAAAAATGGTATAAATATGGGCTCACTAGTCTATTATAGAGGTCAAAAACCATCAATTAGCTAGCCTCTTAGACTTAGTTTTTTATTTGTTTCTCTTTTTGTTTGTAGTCATATGGATTCTCTAAACCAAACAAAAAATTGTTTTGAGCATTATTCTTGTAATCCACCTAAGTGAACAAATGTGAATCAAATATACTCCATGATTATATTTATAATACAAGGCTTTTGAAATTTTATGTGTTCAATCTATGCATGTTGATGGTGGTTGCACTTAGTATATTTCATAGTCTATTTCTCCTTTGAAGATTACCCCATCTTGGACCTTAATCTATGTGAATACTAGTTGAACTGAGACTAGTTTTAAATTGGAATTGCTACTTTACTAGATCAGAACTAATGTTTAGGGAAGTCTAGGCTTGTTTATTTTTTATTTTTCTCTTCCCCTCTAGCCTTTGATTTTTTTTTAAATATGTTTAAATTAGGAGTAGATTAATTTTTGTTTGAAGCATTGGAGCTAGTTTTATATAGTGCATTTTAAAATTCCATATAATTTTAAACTAACCATTATTGTTATATGTACAATAATTATCTTAACTACAATGTATGATATTGATTGGGCAACCACAATTTACAAAGCTTAAAATTTATCTTTATTTTGACTAGTTTTAATTCTTCTCAACTCACATATGTTGTAATATCAACATAGTAGAATTGCTTTCAGATAGTTAAGAATTTGATTTTAAGATAGTGTTTCTAGGAAATCTATCATTTTGAGTCATGCCATCAAAGACCCCTTGAAGGAACAACTTTTAATGACCTATATATTTATCAGTGCTTGCCAAGGCCTAGCATACCAGAACATTGGGGGAAATAAATTCTCTTTAAAGAGGGAACAAACTCTAATCCAACTAAGTTGGCTTACCCTTGACACACCAAAAATTTGATTTATGCCTCCTCATACCCATCAAGGAGGACTGAATTGTTGATTTATTAATCCACCAAGCCCTTATGCCAACATAAAAGGAACTAGAGAGGGAAAAGTCAGAGTGTATCATTTGCATGCTCAATAGGACCCTCAAGTTGAAACTAGGTGGTTGGTACATGTAGATCTCCTCATGAAGCTCCCCATGTAGAAAGGCACTCTTTAGATCCATCTAGTGTACCTTCCATCCATCTGAGGTAGTGATAGAGATAATCATCCTAAGTCTATGCTAGACATGGGTGCAAATATCTCAAAATAGTCCACTCCCTCTTGTTGAGGGAATCCCTTAGCAATGAGACATGCATTATGCTTCTCCACCTGACCATCCAAAATATAATTGATCTTATAGACCCATTTATAACCAACTACATTATTCCCTTCTAGAAATAGGAACCAACTCCCAAGTATTTTTCTTCATCAGAGCCTCATATTCTACCAACATAAAAACTTCCAAATCTAATTTATCCTTAGCTTAAAAATATGTATGAAGATTTTGAGAATGAGCAACCTTCAAGAGAAATTCTCTAGAAGGAGACTTTTGATGTTTCTCTAGAGATAAAATAGGTTGAGAATCCTTCAAAATCATATTAACCCACTTGGATGTTGGACTAATTAAGGAAGATTCATATGCACTTTGTGGAAAAGCAACATTAAAAGCTAAAATTAAAGAATTCAACTCAAACCACCACTCACCTAATCATACAAAGCTAAAGTACTCTAAGTTGATGTATCTTGTTTTATGTGTCATAAATCTAGAAGATAAGGTGCAACCTATGGTGCTCCCCATAAAGGGGTCAAATCAATAATGGAATTCCACTCAAAGATTAATATGAAGATGAAGAAGAGAATCTAATGTGAATAGAGCTAACCAAACTATTAGAAGATAGTTGAATTTGAGATGGTCAAAGGATATGAAGAGTCATCTATCAAAATATTAGGTGGTGGGATGGCAGGAGCCCCTTGGAAGGATCAAAACCTTATGCCTTTGAGGGTCATAAAGGTGATATGCCCATGAGGTATCTAAATATCCCACAAAGGACACCTCTAACTCTTTAGTGTTTCATTATTTTAAATATCCTTGGGTATGTGAGCCCGTTATAAATACTAAAAGATACAAAATTGGGATACATCACACTTATCTCCTATCAATCTCTCAGAAGGTGTTATACCTTGAACTATTATGGTGGTAATATTGTTAATTATGTATGCTACACAAGTGACAACCTCGCTCTAGAATTTATGATCCATCCCCTTGACATGAATAATACATCATGCCATCTCCATGATCATCCTATTTTTGCTTTCAACCACACAATTTAATTCAATATCATAGTAAATAGTCCTCTAATATGCAATCCCATGAAAAGCAAAAAAGTCATGAAAGACATGACTAATGTACTCACCTCCTCCATCCATCCTTAGACATTTGATTTTTTTATCTAGCTAATTCTCAATAAGAGACTTGAAGATCTTGAACCTCATCCCTAGTGTGAATGGTATAAAACCACACATATCTTAAAAAATAATCAATAAAAAGAAGAAAATATCTATTCCCTAAAATATATGATTTAAATATAGTTTCATAAAATATCATTATGTATGATCTCAAAGGGATGAGAGGCTCATCTTGCAATACCTTTTAGAAAGTTCTCCCTATGATGCTTACACCTAGAATACATCCCTAACATACACCACTTGGAGGGGATATGTGTAGAAGTCCAATGGCCATATGATGGCAATTCATATATCACAAGGATCTATAACTAAGATGTCTCTACCTATGATGCAACTTCTAATTTCTATTATCTACATGTGAAACCATAGAAATAAACATTTTTCTTCCTATAATAATAGAAAGAAGAGACTAACCTTTATCCCAAATTATACATTTGATAAAACTCATCATAATAGCCAGAATCAACATTTTAAACCCATTGTCTATATCCTTAATTACCAATCGATTAGGACAAAATTCAACCTTCTTATTTATATAAGTAATGCAATAAATAGATAAAATGTTAGGAATAAAATTAGAAGCATGATGCACCTCATCAAAATAAGAATATCCAATGCTCATTTATGCACATATTTAAACCTAAAATAAATAATTATCTCTGAGAATAACACATTCTCCTGAATGTGATTTGTTGTAACCCTAAAGGTGATGTTTGTGCTTAGTTAGTGTCTAGTTTCCTTTGAATCAACAAAGAGATGGATGTACAATATGCTAAATGAACAACTATATGTGCTTGTGAGGTTTATCCATTAATTTGTTTCTCACCTTGTGCATAGAAGAGAGTAGTATCAACGCCTCATTTATTATTGCTTTCTCAAGAATCTTGATGCAAATATAGCAATTTTTGCTTTGTTTCCTTTTTGTAAAACTCACATGTAAACTTCTTAAAGAAATTATTGGGCTTCTTCTCATTCTATATTATTTTCTTATATTTTTGAGCTTTGGCAATAAATTACTTTGGATGGGCCTATCTAAAGATAAAATTTACTTTATACCTTTTTCCTCTAGCTTGATGATGTAAAATGTACTTGAATGCCTCAACAATTGGTGGTGCAAGTGAATGAAAAAGTAAACACAAAACATATCAAATATGACAACAACTATCTCATATATCTTTAACATATTATTGAATATAATATTTAGTAGTTCACTGTTATTTTTCTTCTCCAAATATTCCTATCCTTATCTCTCCTTAGGCAGTCCTTTTGCAATCAAGATAACTTCTTGTAGTTTGATGCAAGAGCCTATCTTCTGGAGGGCATAAATTTTAATCCAATCGTTGGATTGACTTGAAATTTTACAAGGAACTATATAAAGAGGAGTAAAATGTTGTGGATAGGTTACATCATGGTCTAGATGATTTTTAAGGATGTTATCAGGCTAATTCCTTCATCTAATGCCCCAAAAATGGATTTTAGTATTTTTTTAGAAAACTAGAAGAAAGAATATTTGAAATTTTAATTTCTTAGACATGGTTAGGTGTTGAGATTTTCTAGGAGGTATAATATGGGTGATACGATTGTGTATTAATTTATAGGGCTATCTGAGCTTTTGGTAATTTTTGGCAAAAATTGACAATCTACCCAAAAATAATAATTTCTTATTTTTAGGGCTTTAAGATTTAGGGTTTTGTTTTAGGGTTTATTTTGGGATATATATTCCATTGGTATCACATTGCAAAGGGATTAAATCCATTAATGAGAAAATAAAGCATTTACCAGTTTACTTCCATGAATTACAATTTTTATGTGAATAGGATTTTTGCTTTATTTCTACTTATCACAATTTTTATGTGATTGGAGGTCTTTGTTTTGACCTCTTACAACTAGATTTACATCATAGTTTCTTGAAATAACTAATGTACATATCAATAATATAAAATTATTCCAAGGACAAAGTTACAAGCTCAACCTCTAGCCTATTGATTTATGTGGAATCAATATGATCACACAATCCTTGAAATTTCTCAAGCAACACTTCAGGTTTGTGGTCTTGCTAACATGTGTGTTATAAATATTATTAAAATGAAGGGCTATGACACCATAAGCCTCATAATTATTAGCTTTATAGAGCTACTTTACTTCTTTAGTGTCAGTATTATGAGGTTGATCATTCACATACTTGAGTAACCACTTGCTTTAGTGCAAATCTTTAATTTTGATTTTCTAGGTAGCATAGTTTTGATCACTCAATAAGGGCACATGGTGATCCAAGATTATGCTAAAATAAAAAATATTACATGTAGTTGTTATGAGAAACAACACCATTAATGAAAGATATCAAAAAAACATGCAATTTGAAAAATAAGGACTGAAAACACTTTTATACATAGAAGTTTTGGACCAAGAAGTTTGGCCCTAAAATCACAAAAATGCTTCCAAACCTTTAAAAACTAATTTTTCTAGTACCTATAGTGATTGATAGCCACCACATGATGTTATGTGAGTGGTTGAGGGGGTTCCAAGTATGTTTTGATTGGGTAGCATGCCAAAAAATTGCATGATACCACTTTTTATAATCAAAGAATTGCTACCTATGCATTGATTATGCAAGATATAGGGTACTGATAAACTAGAAAGTGATACTTGTCATACTTTAATTTATTATCTGATTTGTGAATCACACTACATCTCTTGTGATGTCTTGATTCACTTTAAAATCTATGTTTTGCCAAGTTTGTTGCTGACTATGTAAGCTACTTATCAAGTTTGATGAGACAAGAAAGTTTGATTGTTCGTTGCCATATTTATATGTGGTAAGTGACATACATCCTACCACGTTGACCATCTATTCTTTTTTCACTTTAGCATGTGTCAATCACCATGTGTTGTGCTGCCTCATTCACTATGTTAGTTGTATAGATTACCACATAAATTTATGGATGACCACCTCATCTACCATGTGTTATTTTACTTGCTATATCACATCAAATTTATAGACTCCACATGTTATACCATGCCAACTATGTGGACTATACAAAACACCATGTCATTAGGTACCATATCAAAAATGGGTGAAATCATCAGGTGCCATGTCATCATATTTTTCATGTCATCGCATCTCATCATGCTTACATCATCATGCATCAAAATATAATGATATTGGGTCTAACTAAGGATATTCCTTGCACAAAGTCTTATCATGGGCTTATCTAACCATATTCCCAAGAACTCCCCTTTAGAGATAAAATAAATTCCATAAATTTAAATAGACAAATAAAGTAAGTGTCCCATATTTGTTATATTGATATAGGCCCATGTTACCATGATGCAAGCACACACCACACATTCCCTCTTTCCTACTAGACCAAGGAGTATTCCCTTACATGTCCATTTTTTAAAATTTAGATAGTTTTAGTTTTGAAAGAAAAAAGTAAAAAACTAGACATAAAACTGAGGTGCCTAGAGGTAGAATGAGCAAAAGTGTTGAATTGGGACTCCTGTGAAATTTTGCAAAGAATCCAAAAATGTTGATAGTTCATTTGTATCTATCACCATTTTGCATACATAATATTTTTTCTCAAATACAACCAACTAGGACATCCTCTCATGCTTATGCATCATAATAGTTGTTAGATCATTTTTGTTACTTTATCAAGTGCCTTAGAGGCTTTTGTTAAGCATAAAAGGATTCCCATGGTTTCTTTAGCACTAGGGGTCTTTCTAAAGAAATATAGCCTCTTATTTTATTTTTCCACGATGACTAAGTAGTCTATCATCTAATTTTTGCTGCTATTGGACACAAGAACCTATAATATAAAAGAAAAAAAATAAAAATAAAAAAATTATAAAAGACAAATGAGGTTTTTAAAAAAACCTTAAAAAAATTAATCCTGAAACTAGGGCATCCATATGGTTAAAAACTTAGGAATAAAAAAGGAATAAGTTATAGAGTGAGTAACAAAGGAACCTATTGTTTTATGTTTTTATTGGAGCACCTCTACTAATCCTAGTGAGATCCTTGTAATCCAAGTCCACCTATGGTTTTTATTATAAAATCCTTCTTCTAATCTCACTATCACCTTTAAAAAAACTCTTCCTAGTTTCTCTAGTCATAGTTGCCCTTGGGAGAAGTTGTAGAAGACACATTGTTGAAAAAATCAATTGAATAAAGGATATTCATACCCACTCTGGTATCGTACTAGATTTCATTATAGTTTATAGAAACAAATGGAATTCGTGCATTATATAGTATTGTTGGAAATAAATGCATGCAAAGAAGGGAACACATAATATAGGGGGTGTCCATGGACACTAAGTAATCTCATTATCAATGAATAAAATTACACTCTAATAGAAGTTACTAAATGGTTGGTATGATAGGGTATTTACACCCAAATACAAGTTACCCTTAGGTCAAGGTGTTGAGACCGGCCTTCAAGAATAAAATAATAAAATATTACAAAATTACCTTTTTCAAAGGGCCAATATGAACAAAAAAAGTTGGTTGTGGCCAAGAGAAGCTTAATAACCATATATTTCAACATTTTAACCCCTTAGTCCTATATTATTAATACTGCTACATTTTTTAGATTTATATACCCCTTATTTTTACCATGTATCATAGGTACTTTTCTCATGATATTTTTTATACCCCTTTTTAATTTCTATTGTTTCTATGACAAGGGCAATTTTATTTTCAATTATTTTCATCAACTCTATAATCTATTGATGAAATACATACAAGGTAACTATTATTTTTACTATGGATTTAAATACCATTATAAATCTAATTTACTCTCCCTCTCCCTCCCATTATAACTTAAGAATACCAATAAAGATCATAACAACAATATCTTCTACCATATATAGAGATCATGGTTACCTAATTTGAAAATATTAAAAAAAAAGGAATATTCCTAATCAAGACCAAAGAGTCTCCATATTCTAAGCAGGGTATAACCAAATAGTCTACCATAAATGAGAAGAGAATCAACAAGACAAGTAAAATTTTTGTATAAATGAGATTATCAAACAAATTGAGCTCTAGAATTTCTCTTTTAATACAATTGGAAAAGGGACTTTAGCCATGGATATTCTCATATGATTCTTCTTCATCATCTATAAATTTGGGGGAAAAATAGTGAACAAGAACTATGTACTAGAGGATGAAAACGAAGGAGATTTTTTCTCTTGTATTTTACATAAATCACCCCCAAATACACATCACTTAAAATTAATTAATCATACCTTATAGTTAGTGATTTATTATTTATTTTATATTTCATTTTAATTACCCTAATATGAACCCACATGGTATGGTATTGGGTATAATAAGGACCCCACATGAAGAGCATTAGGACAAGAAGTCAACTTAAAAAAATCAAAAGTTTGCTTTTCTAATATCCCTTTGGCTAGGCAGAATGTGACATTGAGAGAGCTGGGATTCTAGTTAGGAACATTTCCTAGGATATATATTAGTGTTTTTCACTATAAGGGAAGGGTGATGAAATCATTGCGATAGCCTTTATTTGGCATAGTCTAAGATCACCTCAACTCATAGAAGAGTAAGTCCTTAACTATTTTAGGGTGCATTCTCCTAAGCTAATTATTTTTAAAAACTACATTGGTGTATTTATTCTCCATCTTGTAGTTTCCTACATGTATAGTGAAGGAAATGATTTCTCTATTCTGATCCTTCTTATGGAAGGAAAATACAACTCATAAGTTTGCTTTGGTGAGTTGGGAAGAGTTTTGTATCCCTAAACCCAAGGGTGGTTTGGGGTTGAAAATTTTGGAGGCATTCAATATGGATTTAGGATCCAATATAATAGGGAAGTGCTTAAAGGATGGAAGGGGATTACATATTCAAGTATTGAGAAGTAAATATCTACATAAAATAGATCCAATGCATATATTCTTTGCAAAAAATCCCCTTAGAAGTTTCAAATTCTAGAATTACATGCTTCATAGAAGCATAAAAGTTCTATTAATCTAAAATGAGTTGTAGGCAATAATAGGTCAATTAATTATTGGATAGACTATTGGGCATGACAACATTATTTGGTTGAATACTCCCAACTAGAGGCTATGAAAGAAAAAAAATTATCTACTTGGAAAACTTTACTAGTAGATTATTGCTCATTTGATTTAATCCATGGCCATATTTTTAATTAGAGGGACCCAAGACAGGTACCTGGCATTGATGTTGTTTAGATAGAAGCTCTATGAAATTAGATTAAATTCATCTTGTGCCATCTACTTCCAAAATAAAATAAAATTATTTGGTTAGAAGTGGAGAATGGTTTTCACTCCATCAATGTTGGTTATAAATGGTTATTTGAGTATAATGTGAGACCAAAATTTCCTCTAGGAGTCTAGAATTTTAACTCCCTTTCCAAATATATGGTCCTTGTTTGGTTGGTTTTAAGAGGTAGAATGATGGCATTTGATGGGCTTGAATGTATGGTCTTTCTTGGACCTTCTATGCATGTTATGTGCTATGTTGTTAAGGAATTATTTTTAAATCTATTTCTTATTCATTTATTTACATGGAAACTTTAGACTTCGTTCATTAGAAAATTTGGTAATCCTAGGATTTGTCCTCCAAACTTGGTTGTATCACACTTATAAAATGGAATTAAATAGGTCAAGATAAATTATATGAATTGAATGCCCCCACTAATCTCTTGGTCATTATGGAAGGAAAAGAAAATAATATTTTTCTAAGGGGACAATTCAAGCATAGGGAGACTCTTGAGCCAATTGGGGATTACTATTAACAAAATGGTCAATAGAAAAACTTCTTCCTACTAGTTGCTCCCTAAGGTAGACTTCTATCTTATATAGAAACATAACCTCTCATTTTCTTCTTATAAAGTAATAGGCTTAGTGCAAAAGAGATTATGAGAATATTTATAAAATGGTTTCTAACCCTTGAAGGTAAATAAAATTTGATTTTGATGGATCATCATGTTGAGATATAGACCCTGAAAGGTGTGGTAAAGTCTTCCAATATCATAAGGGAAGGGTACTCTATATTTTTTCCTTAAGAATTCATCCATCAATATCAAATTATGCTGATATAACAAGTCTTATTATAGTGCCCCAAATATCTAAAGAAGAGGGCTTTGATGACCTTATTATGTAAGGTGTCTCACAAGTCAAAATGAATACATTCAATAAGGAATCAACAAACCATTGAAGGCTTTTCCCCTACTAGAATAATTCCACATTATTAAAACCAATGTTGAGATTGAGTTAGTCAATACTATTTGTGAAGGTAATTTTCATGTGTTCGTTATAAATAGTTATTTGAGCATAACGTGAGACCAATATTTTCCCTAGGAGTCTATAATTTTAACTCTCTTTCCAAAAATTTGGTCCTTATTTGGTTGGTTGTAAGAGGTAGACTAATGACATTTGATAGGCTTCAATGTGTAAACACCAAATTTTAGTCATTTGCATCCACTAAAACCCCCAACTCACTAAAACCCTTGCTAATCCCCTCTTAGCCTCCCTAATCCTCCAATTTCCCTCTAATATTCCACTTAACACCCACATTTAACATGAAAAATCCCCTTTCACACTCCATGGGGTCTAAATTCGAATTATTTGAATTTAAAATTCCCATGGGTGGCCCAAGTCAAAATTATTAAATACCTGTTAAACCTATCCACACCCTTCATTTTGTCATTTTACACTCCCACATGAATTTATTTGAGTTTAAAATTTAAAATTAAAACTTAAGGCCTATATTCGCATTTAATGCTTAGGCCCAATTCACATTGCCAAATCAATATTTTTAAATTTAAAATTACTTCATGATTTCCAAGGCCACTAACATGGGAAGGTAAATTCCTAAAACCCTTTTACACTAGATAAAAGTAGGTACTCCATATCTTGGCCACCCTCCCCTCTTCCTCATAGTGTCTTATAAATACCCTCCTTCCTTTCCTCAAAAAAACACATATGAACGATAGGAGGTCTATGTTGAAACATTGCCAATTCAGTCAAACATGAGAGATGTATTGAAGAAATGGAGGAGAGCATAAGAAATCATAGGGACATGTTACCAAAATTGCTCTAGCCTCTTGCATCTTTCTTGTAAGGGTTTATGTGATTATGTACCTATTCAATTTGCTTATGTTAGTTTTAGCTTGCTTCATATGTAAACATGTACTACTAATAAATTTTCATGTTTGCATGCATGTAGATACTCAAGACTCAAAGGCACAACTCAAATAAATCCAAGAGCACAACTCCAACGGTGGTCACAAATCAAACCCACCACTCACATTGCTTGTAGCACATGGAGAATGAAAGCACCATAGTTATCTTGTGAAAGGGATCACCTGACTTATTGACACATTTCTATGTTGTGAAAGCATCCTACCAAAGGGTTAATTTTTTCTCAAAAAGGACATTTCTTAATACAATATTTTATATTTATCGTAAATGGTGTATTTTTCATGCTTACAAAATGGTAATCATGGTTTCTTTACCCATGTTTTAATCTTTTCCTTTTTTTTGTGTTTGCAAGTTTGTTCCATAACCCTTAGTCAACCTTGCTAAAAAGGTACAGTTAAAACCCCTTTATGTTTAGTCTTTAAAAAAAATTCTCTCATCCTTTTCTTCTGGTGTTCTGTTATTTTCTTTAAAAAATAAACAATTAACATTGTTATTGTCTATTTATTTTCTAAAAAAAAATTACCTTGCTATTTTTCACTTTTGTTTCTGTTGTTATAAAAAAATAGTTCTAAGCTTTTCCTTTTAATCCTTCTACTAAAAACAAATTGCTATTTTTTTTATTTCAATTTTATGTTGTTATATTAGGAAAAAAATAAATAATAATCAAATTTTAGCTTTAAAATTTCTCTAGATTTTATTTGTAAAAAAAAAAAATTTGCTCGCTATTTTTTATCTATTTTTTCTGTTTCCATTATTTTTTATTTTATTAATATTAATAAAAAACAAAAAAAAATAGGGGACCTGCAACCTCCCATCCTCCTCTCATCCTTGTGGGCTGCCAACGTAGACTATTCATAGTCCACTGCGGGTCTCATTACCTCACCATGTCTTCCCTCTTCCCCTTGTGTCTAGCATCTCCTCCGCACCTTATCTCTAGCTAATGCTCCCCCAAGTGCCTCATTTTGCAACCACCACCCTATGTGCCCCACTCTGTAGCTCCTCCCCACCCTTCTTACCCTGTGTGACCTTGATTGGGCCATCACTCCCCTACACCATGTCACCTCACGACCTTTCCACCTCCCCTTGGCCACCCCCAAGTGGCAACCCAACCTCCATCGCATTCTCCCCCTCCCCTTCTAACCATGTCCTGTCCACCTTTTCCCTATCCCCATTTCCCCCTCTTTGACCACCATGTGGCCCTTGCTCCTACAGCCATGATAGGTCGAAGCCCATTGAAACCTATCCCCATTCCTCTCTCTAGTTGCCATGTGACCCTCAATCCTACAGCCATGATAGGTCGTAGCTCCCTGAACCTTACCCCTTGTGATCCTAACTTTTTTACCCACATCATGCCACCCTTTGTCCTCACCCCACTATGCTCATCCTTACCCCATTTTCCATTCCTCCATAGCCCCTCCACAACCCTCATCTCCTTTGCCCTTCCCTTCCATTTCCCCATTGCGGTCTCGATTGTGCCCCCTTTATTTCCTTCTCCTCCCCACCCCATCCTTTTCCCCTTACCTTCTCCCTTCTTCCCTTTCCCCACCATGGTCTTGACCATTTCCACTTTCTTCATCCTTTTCCCCACCCCATCTCCTTCTCCTTCCTTGAAACCCTAACCCTACCCAACCCTAGACCCCTCCCCCGCACACCCTATGTAAAAAATAAAAATAACAAATACAAATTTACATTAAAAACATAAAAAAAATCCACACAATAAAACCTTTAAAAATAATAAAAAAATAATCCTTCAAAAAATCAACCAAAAAACCTAATACTAATCAATGCATGTGCACACACTACAAAGCGCTTAAATTTTAATTTTTTTTGTTTTAATTTTAATTTTATTTTTTTTAAAAGCAACTTAAAAATTCACCATTAAAAAAAACAAATATCCAACAAAACAACAAGCAAAATTTTACATTAAAAACACACACAATAAAACAAAAGTTTATTTTAGTATTGCTTAGTCATTTTGCATTTTACATTAAAAAAACAAACAACATCCTTTAGGTTAATCATTGTGTTTATTGCATTTAGCTTAGGCAACTTTTACCTTTTGCATTTCTCATTTATTTTCACATTGCAAATAGGCATCCACATCACTACAAAAATCTCCCAAATACAAAAGCAAATCAAATCACAACAAACCCCATACACTTGCACAATTTTCACACATTGGTCAGGTTGGATTTCATCACCAACCTCTAATCAAGACCAATGACATTGGGTTTCATATCCTTTCGTTGGCTCACCCCCTAGACATCGTAGTAGTCTCCGCAAGTGGTTTTTTGGACTTCATCACTAGAAAATCCTCTACTCTTGAGATTCCCTCAGGGTAGGTTAGGTTAGATGCCATTTGACCATGAGTCTTAATAATTAGTGGATTTGTAGTTATTTTTCTCCAAGCTCGACCAAGGGTGAAGTGAAAGACTAGGTAGGCTAGTAGTAGGACTTAAACAATGTGACCTCTTTCGAGAGGTACTTTTTGGTTCCCTTAGGATACCCAAAACCATAACCTTCATCCTAGGAAGCCTTATCAGTTGTTTTTGTACTTATCATAAGCAATATGGGCATAAACACACCCTTTTTGTCTCCACGCCATTCACCCCCTTTATAGTTCTTAGGTTTAGGACTACCTTAAACACACAAAATAACCAACAAAAAAAAATCCTAACATAAAAAACACAAGTCAATTCACACCATCTTCCTAAAATTGCCATTAAAACATCCCCACATCCAAACCACAAACATCATTACCAAAACCTCCAATCCCCTTCTCCTTTCTCTCCTACTAGCTTATGGTATTGACTTGCAGTCAAGCCAAAGCTCAAGCCCAAGTCTCAATGGATCCTTCTAGCCAATATTATCCTCCTTTGATCATTCCTTTGACTAACTTGAGGGTCACATCCCAAGTACATCGTGGCCACTTATCCAATGAAGACTGCAATCACATCCCCTACCCTCTAAAGATACACCACACTCAACATGATCTAGGCACAATGCACCATGTTGTCCATACTGGCCTTCCTGAACCTCCTAGCCCTAAGACTTCCTCCTCCCCAACCAATCCCAATCTTGCACCTCTAGCTCCTAACACCTCCTATCTTATATATACCACCATGTCGTCCTACCCTCCCTAACCATCCCCTTATAACCAAGATTCCTCATCATCCTATCTTTCACCACCTTGCTTCCCATGACCATCTTTACCCTTGCTACACATTCTTGTCTACACGGTCTTCTCACCTCCACAAGAGCAAACTCATTCTCATACATCCCATAATTATCGTAAACTTCCTACATTCTTTATCCATCTTAACCCCACCTCGAGTGTGTTATCTCTTGGAATGCCACCTGAATTCTTTTTATTTTTGGAAACTAATCTCACACATCCTCAACCAGCAATACACCTACTATTAGTGTCCACCAATACAAATCACCCATCCTTTTCTACACCTAAATCACCATGCTTCCTCATCACACATTCACCCTGCTTCTACACCATCCTCATCCATTACTCTTGATCCCTCCCAATATCACATGGTCCAAGTATATGATGCTTCCCATATGCCCACATCCTTTCCTTCCTCTTCATTTTAAATTTCTAGCCCCTCTCACCAATTCACTTCTCTTATTGATACTCCTTTTACCAAATACCCTTCATCTACCACCCTTCATATTGTTTATGCACATGTAGCATATCCTTATGCCTCCTATTCCTCTTTTCTTTCTCACTATCATGACCCTCTTGTTCCTTTTACTTCTTCACAACATGTTACAACCAATGATTTTCAACATCACACCCATTCTTCATATAATAATAACATTCCTCAAAAACCACCCCAGATCCTAGATCCATCACCCCCTAAATCTATCTAAGGCATATTCTTTCCCCAATCTCCATCTTGGGTCTCTTGTTTTCCCACGGTCCACACCATACACCCTCATTCTCAAAATCCTCAGTAGTGGCCATCAACACAGTCACACAACCTAGACCCATACCAACCACCATATAACCAATATCAATCAACCCCTAATCCATACCCACATCTCCCCACTCATAAACAACAACCACCACCATCAATTCAATATTAGCTTGCTCCCACCCCATACCAACCACATTTGACATCCACACTACCCCCTCCTAATATTAAAATACAACATTACTTTACCCCCAATCAACCATATCTACATTCTACACCCCAACATCACCCCTAAATTTCTAATCCTACACCACTTCCTACACACTATCAGTTGCCATATCATCCACCTCAACCCTCCATAATATATCATCCCTATCCCACTCAACTGCCACCACTCAACTCTACCAATTCATACAATCACTTGTATCCATTACTTCAATCCCTACCACCAACTTTCCATTTCATCCAAGCACCATATCCTGATCCCAACCAATATTATTATTCTCAATTGCATCCACCTTATTCATATCCTCCTTCCCAACCATCTCACTTGGCCCCCTACATTGCACCTTATTTGGCACCCCAGGCCACTCTAGACGTATTTCAATTGTTGGCTAACATGATCAATAGTTTAGAACTACAAGATATTGGTATTGGATACCAAAAACTAACTCTTCACCAACTCATTAGTTATCCTATCCATCCTTTTGTACCCTCCCCATCGCACCCTCTTGGTTTTGAAGTGCCTAAGATTAAAAAATTCAAAGGAATAAAATATCCTTAGGAACACGTAAGCGCTTTTATTAATGCTTGCTCTCTCATTAATAATTTTGACTCCCTCATGCTTCGAACCTTCTCCTAAATCCTTACCAGAGGAGTCCTAGAGTGATACAACCATTTGCCCAATCATAGCCTTTACAACTTCAAACAATTGCCTAATCTCTTCCTAGAGCGTTTGTCTCTACATGTCAAAAATAAAACTACCTTGATAGATCTCACCAATATTCGATAATTTGATGATGAATCTATTCTTGATTATGGAAATCGATGGAGATTTGTGGGTATCCTAACAAACCCAAAGGTTGAGGGTATAGAGAAGATCATTATTGTAGTTATCATCAATAGAAGGGTCATGATATCAATGTTTGCATTCAATTCAAAAGCATAGTATAAGATCTGATAAAAGTTGACTCTATTGTTGACAATCCTTTGGCTTCCCCTAACCAAAACCTTGGTATTTATCAAACTATTACTGCACCATGGAATAGTACCACTAAGCAATGGGGCATTAAATTTCAGCCCTCCATAAAACCAAGTTAATCATGTCCACAATATCCCATATTACCAAGGTTTTATCGGTATGATGCATGTTGTTACCAAATATTGTTAGTATTCTGATCAACCACTACCACCACTTAGTCTTTCTACTTTTTATTCATCCACATTGCCACCTCCACCAGTGCAAGCTACACCATCTCAACCACCTCCACCTAATCAACAACTACCACCACATAGTCTTTCTACTTCATCTTCATCCACTTTGCCACCTCCACCATTGCAAGCTATACCATCTCAACCTCATCCAGTCCTCCATCTTAAGAGTAGGTTCACTCATAGCCTCAAAATGGTATCACCAAATATTTTGATTTATGAATTAATTTAGCAATCACCCCCCATTGAGAGGCACTAATGGACATCATTAAGTCCATAGAGCTGCAAACCCATGACCCCAATGCCTTTGATAATTTTGTGGATAATATTTAAAATTGCATGTCTTTAGCCATTACTTTTTATGATCATGAAATCAACACCATTCCAATGGAAGGACCAGATCCCCCATTACATATAATGGATTACATTTATGAAAAATATTTAAATGCATTTTGGTTGATATGGGATCATCAATAAACATGATCACATCCGTTACACTCAAATACCTTAATCTTTCACCCACCTCTATAGCTTATTTTATTTTTACTCTATGGACCTTCAATAATACCTTATGCTCAACTCTTGAATAAGTTTTTTTCCCAATTCAAGTAGGGATAAGGACCACCCATACCTTGTGTCATGTCTTGATCAATGAAATGCAATATAATGTGCTCCTTGGTAGATCATATATATGATATATGTGGTGTATACCCTTAACCTTACATCACTACCTCAAATATACCCATGATATATGCATACACTACATTCCAGTAGATAAATAACCTTTCAAATATTATCACATGGTCACCCACCAGCCTAATTCTTCCTTAATTCTACACATATATCCCTCACATGTCTTTCACCCACCTCATCTTATCAATCCATCATATCTCACCCCACCTCATCTATGTCTCCTACATCCATTTCACCACCTATCCACTTGATTCCACCAAATCCAATTATTCTGGAGACTTACCCCACTCTTCATCGAACTCATACATCCCCTTTATATTCATCATATATCTCTCCCACCACTATCAATCTTCTTCTTCCTACACCCAACCTATTTACCCCAATTACTCTCCTTCCCTTTTCTTCCATTCTTCTCTCAATATCCAAGACTTTCATCCTTCTCCCAACACCCCACATCTCTACCTTTCTTCCAACACTCACATTGCTCACCCTCCTCCTCAACCACTCCATTCTCTACCTCCTTCTTGTAGGCCCAAAATGGCCACATACTTAGGAAAATTTTGAAAATTGTTACCTAAGGCATGAAGTTCCCATTATGCACATGTTTCAATGTATATTGGAGCATATCTGCAACAAAGGTTCTCAATCCGCCCAACACTTAGTGTAATTTTTGCACTAGGAGAAATTCCACATAGTTTCTAATATTTTTGGCTCCGGACTTGCAACACGTCCTGAATTCATAAATTTTTTTGGGGAAAGATGATGTCAGCGTAAAAAAGGTGCTGATTGGTGACCTCTTTGTATTTTTAACATCTTTTGAGCGGCTACGTCTTGGAGAGATCGATTTCGGGGAGCGCATAGAACATTTTTGCCTGAAATGGTGACAAGAGGTGGAAAGCAAAACAAAGGCATGAAAATTCATGACAAAGGTCATTTTGATTAACTTTCTTTTAGATTGGTGACAATCAACATTGTATACTAATGTTAGTGTGGAATGAAAGAAGAGTTACCTTTACACTACGGTGGGTTCGGAATGGTGTTCTGAGTTAATACACTTGCTTGGGTCTAGAATAGAATCCACAAAAGTTTTGAAGAAAATATGATGTCATCAAATTTTTTGTGCATATTTGTGAATGCTTCATTGCCAACGAAGGAAAATAAAGGATAAGGAGCAGATTTCATCCTGCTTCACTTTTAGTGAGTTTTTGTGCCAGATTGGCATTCTGCAGGTTTTAAGGCATAAAAGGTGACATCATTAATTTTAAAAGTGGACTGATGTTTTGGTTCTTCCCCGCCATTTTTCCAAGTATATTCCTTATCAAATCATAGTCGTGCAATGGGGAAAGATCTACGATCAAGATTTTGTCAATAATTTTGAAGTATATTAAGGTGATTTCTTGCCAGATTCAAAACATAGTCAGTTAGAGGAAGAAGCTGAAGCATCAAGGATTTCAAGAAAATAAGAACCAAAGCAGGTTGCAGATCGATGGTGATGAAGGGCTTCCAAGAAATATTAATGATGTAGATGCAGTCTCCAATGACCAAAAATTCATTTGACGTTGAACAACCAACAAGTTGCAGAGGCTCTGAGTTGCCATGGAGGTCCACTTACAGTGGATTTCGTGGAGGATGAAATAGTAAGGAAATGCCAGCTAGAAATCTCTAGTGAGCTATAAATGATAAATATTTGTAATATTTCTTAATATTTTTAATTTTGCAAACTATAAATAGAGTTCGAACCCTCATTTTTAAGGGTCGACTCTAGTGTGTTTGCTTGCACTACTATAAATATTCCCAAGAGCTAATGAAAGGAGCATTGCATTGATTTTTGCCTCAAATTTTGTGTCTTCATGATTTGATATCAGAGGTTCAAATTCCTAAGTTGTATTTCTGTAAATACTTGAATGGTTAGTTTGTACTAGATTAATGGATTACTAACTACTAGGGTAATTGAAATCTACTTCTAAATTCGATATTTTTTGTTAGGGAGTGCATTTCTATAAAATCTAGATATTGATTAATTCTGCTATTTGGATTATCATTGTTTGGATATTGAAATTGTTGTCTGTAATATTTCTCTATTATTCTTTAATGAATGAAGGTGCATTTAATTTGGGATAATGTTGATCTAAGTAATGTGTATTTGAGATGGTTCATGGGATATTTTTGCTATATTGACATTGTTATTAGACTATTCATCCATTGTTGTTCACTTTCTTTAACCCTAATCTCCAAAACCCCAAGTGAACATAATAGTTTCAAAACCCTATTTGAGTTGATAAGGAACCAACCTACTCTAGATGTTGGATCATAAACTTTGTTTTGGTCCATCCAATGTTGAGTGTTGAGTTGTAGCTATCGGGTGCATGCCTAGAAAAAAATAGAAAGATAGACAACCACAGTATTGAGTAAAACTTGATGCAATTCAGTGCCCAATATTTTTTGGCATGCCTGATGGGACCAGTTCACAAGGAACACAAAAAACCATCACAAGAGTTCTTGTTTATCTCTATCTAGAGGAATCAAGATTTGGTGAATTGTTTTGTCCTTGCTAAGCAAATAATAGTAAATTCACCTAACGACTCCTGGTTCTGTTAGCCTAGAAAAGAATCATCCCTGTAGATGAGTGTCCTTTCATGTATACCAAGTATTTAAGAGAAATAATCCAGATTCTTTCTTATTTTATGAGTTACCTTACAAAGGGACAACTGTTATAAGGAGTTTGCATAAATATTTTCAAGCAAAAGTAAATTCCACTGAAGAAAATCCTATAGTTAATCAGAACCCTCCCCTAGTAGTAACCACACCTGGAAACATGGCAGAAAATGCAAATTAAAATTAGGGAAATGCACCACCTAATTAGCCCCTACAAAAATACCCTAGTTGGAATACAACTGGTCCACTTAGATTGCACCAAAAGCATATCATTCCCCAAGATGTATCCAAATCTATACCTACTTATGATGGATTAGGGAAGACTACATATGAGCACTATCAGGACATCCTAAATCTAGTAGCTTTCCATGACATAAATAATGAGGATGTGATTATAAGGATCCTAGCCCTGTATTTCAGAGGGAAGATCTTACATTGGTTTAGAACTTTTGAAGACAATACTATCACCTCATGGGCTGCATTAGATGAACCATTTATAGAAGAATTCAATGAATCTGTTGACCCCTTCTCCCTGCTTAATCAATTTACTTATATGCAAAAGGGTCCCCAAGAATCAGTCTCAAATTTTAACTTAAGGTTTAGCAGAACCTAGAAAAGAATTCCTCTTGCAGGTAGACCGACTACAAGCTTAGCCTATATGTACTATATCAGAGCTCTGGGATAATATCTAGGTTTTCAAACCCAATAATCTAGAATAGAGGATTTTCCCCAAGTTTATAATGTTGTGGTTCATGCAGAGAATGTTTTGATCAATGTAGGGAGATTACCCCCTAAGACTGCTTTGCCCTACAATCAAGAGATTGGCAGTTTCCAGGGTCAATCAACAACTACATCATATATGGATCCACCTCCATTGTCATCCCCATTTCCATAAATGACCCCCATTCCTTAGATAAAACCCACATCCACTACTATCCCTTTTCCTCCACTTCCCGCTCAGGTTTCTCAAGAACCCTATGTTCTCCTAGATATCCAAAATACCTTGAAAACCCTTAGTAACAAGATGAATTCTATGGAGAAAAGAGAAATGGAGAGATCTCAACAAAGAAGGTTCCCATATATAAATAAGGATTAGAGACCTGGTCCTAGCAATAGTTCAGGTATCAAAGTAAATGCAATATATGAAGAACCTGAATGTTCTTCGAATACTACTCTTGCAAATATTTGGTGCTTGGTGTGTAATGATCCACATGATTCACAATCTTGTGTTATGTACAAACATCATGTGCAAATGGCCATAGATCAAGTTGAGAGAAATCATAAGGGGAGAGTGAACATGCTCTGGTAGCAAGATCAGATCATGGTGGGGAAGGAGTCAGATGAGGATGGCCCAATCGTTGTCATGACAAGTTTTGGAAAGAAAACCTTACAGGTAGATCCACAAAAAATGGGATAATTTTAAGTTCCATCTCAAAATAAAAATGACCAGCTTCCCCAAAGCAGTGATACTTGTCCTATTTATTAGGCTAAATGGAAAGAGAAGACAAATAGTCTTTCTAAGTGGTTGAAAAAAGAAACTAAAGGAGACCAGATGAGGTCTAAATATGAGGTACAAGAAAGGCTTAGATTCCCCTCTATTACCAAAAGGTAAAGAATAGAAGCCACTCAGTAGTATAAAAGAAAATATGGTGAGCCAGAAGGAAGGATTGAAAAACCTACCCTGGCTAAGTCTGAGTATAATATTATTGAAGAGATGAAAATATTCCATAAAAATCTAGTTTATATGATACTCTTTTCATTCCTTGCCAGATAGACCTGCTTAAGGCTTCTCTCAACAAATACCCACAGTGGAAACATGCCACCACAATACTTAGTATGCCCTTAGAGAAGAAATAAACGTCCCTTGCTATTTTGAAAAAAAAATGCCCTTATTTCTATATCTCCCTGAGAATGGAAGGATGGGTGGTTTAAAATTGTATGATAGATTCAGGAGCATCAACTATAGTTATACCTAAAGCAGTTTATGAAGAGATGGGAATGGAGTATGTTCGATCTTGTCCTAGAGTGTTACAATTGGATGGGACACCTATTAAGATAGTAGGAGTCATTAAGGATGTTTTAATGAGGCTACATAGAGCTCTTGAGGTGACAATAATGCAATAAATAGTAGTGGTTGACCTTGAACCTTATTTTGGTTTAATACTTTCAAGGGAATTTACCTGCAAAGTTGGGAGGATGTACGTATATGGATTATTCCAGTATGGTAATTCCTTTCAAAGGAAAGATAATAAGGGTAACACCTAAAAATCCAGTGTCTTATCATATTGAAAGGATTGAGGAGGATATGTGTAATCTTACTCCCCTGGAAGAATTTGAGCTAGTTGAAAATTTTGAGGAGTTGGATATTGAGGATGAGTTGCCCTTCAAAGAGGATTACAGTTAGTTTGGAACTAGTATGGGAACATATAGCATTTTAGTTGAATCAGAGAAGAAGATCCCTGCTATATACAATCAGTATTTGAGAGAGAAAGAAATATGGATCATGCACTTTTATGGTGCTAAATGCAAAAATGGTGCATGAGTTGGTGTGGTACTTGTTGGTCCAAAATCTGCCACAGGAAAGGATTTTATAATTGCACCCTAGACCTGGCCAACATTGAAAGGCTGGAAGCAAGAAATGGCTCCCAGACCAATCTCCAGAGTGGGTTGGTTCCCTTTACTATTCTAAATTTCTGTTTGAAGATAAGGGTTGCTGGAAAGAAATTAAAAGTTGCAGAAAGAAATGAAATATGGCCACAGGCGGAGTTATGGGATCGAGAAGAACAACGTGAGAAAACTTAAAGTGCGGCAACAACAAGCAACGAGAATATAATGACTCAACTCCCACACAAGCTGTATGCAGAAAATCTCTCCAAGACTACACTCCAAGAATCATATCCTTATAAGCAATATTCAAATCCAATATGCAGAATTTGAATGTAACAGCACTCAAGGAATATAAATTTGATTAGAAATGCAACGAACAGAAAAGACAATCACCCAAACAACTGCTTGAAAAATTCGAAGCCAATAATTTATTCTTGCAAATGCACTTCCAGTTTTTAGCAAAACTTCCAACCTTTTGAAATGCGAATTACATTGGTTTTTATAGAGGTCCGTCCTCTTTGCAGCATTAAATAATTAAAACCACTTCCTCGTGATCTACAATCATGCGAAGGAAACGAGGAACATGATCCCCTTAATCGCAATCTCGAAGAAATAAAAATTAAATTCCATGAAACGCTTGCGGCCCTTCATTAAATTCGATTCTTTGAATATGTGCATGAAAAACCGTTGAATTAATCCACGAACGGCAACTTCGAACCAATAAACCCTTTAATTTTGGTAGCCTGGGCACCCTTTGACCTTAACCGCATTGGAAATCCGCAAATTATTTAATTCGGGTCATCATTAAATCATCGGAAATCGAAAAAACCCTCTCGGCCGTTCATACTGCACTTGGCGGGAAAACTGCGCAGGTCGCGAAAATGCGACGGGTCGCGAAATCGCGACATGATTTTACGCCGTACGCTTCGCTGCTGAAGACCCGCGATTCCGGAACATGTCGCGATATCGCTACATGTCCGGCTCCCTTTGCTCCTCCTGCGCTCGCTCGCGAAACGGAACACGTAGCGATTTCGCTACATGTTCCTTCTCTCCGCATCAATCGCCATTTTCGGTTGCGATTCGCTGACATGTCAGCGACGCGCTGCAAGTTTTCACTTTTTGCCTTCGACGCTACCCGGGTCGCGATTCGCTGACATGTCAGCGAATCGCTGCATGTTTTCAACTTAGTGCTTTTTCTGCCCGCCGACCCGCAATTTCGGAACACGTCGTGATATCGCGACGGTTCCGCCAACTGCCCTGCGTTGATTGCGTTGACCGCGATTACGCAACATGTCGGTCGCGTCGTCTGCAATTTTCAGACTTAGCCATTTTTTGCTCAATGTTTCTCCTTTTTTCGCCCAAGCTGCATCAATCAAAGGTCAGATCCCCAACGATACATTAATGCATTCATCAATGAGAATCAATGTGGCAAAAATGCCAACAGTACTACAGTCCCAATTAGGAGGGACAAAGAGTTTTTCCTATAGAGTAACATGGTCATGTACAAATAATGCTAAAAAATATGAGGTTTTATACCTTGGATTGATGCAGGTAGAAAGCATGGGCATTAAAGTGTTGAATATATATGGTGACTCTAAGTTGATTATCGATAAGGTAAGAAATAGGTGCAGTAGTAAGCACCATTACCTAAAAGCTTATAAAAATAGGATATGATATCTGATGGAATCCTTTGATGCCCTAAATCTAAATTTTTTCCCAAAGATAAGAATACTATGGTAGATTCCTTAGTAATGAAAGGAGCTAATTTCAACCCTTTTGCAGACTTTGGAATCAAGAAAGCCAAGGGAATCAAAATGATTTTCAGACCTGCAGTACCACATTAGCAGATTTTATAGCAGGTTTTTAAAAGTGATGAGTAGATAATTGAATTTTTGGTAAGAGAAGCATGTCTCTCCATTGTCCAAGAAGAGAATCTAAAATAGATTTATTAGTAGGACGTTATTCAATTAAGAAACGATCATATTCCTAGAGGATTGATTACCTTGGAAAGCCTATTTGATAATGAGGATAGAAGAAAAATCAAAGACATGAAGGTCAATGAAAATATTTACAAAGAAGTTAAAGTTAGTACTAAAAAGAAGCTCAATGTTGGATTTGGTGTTCACCAGAGTATGAAGAAAAAATCAAGGATATATTCTTAAAGTACCAAGACATAGTGGCTTGGTCATATGAAGACCTCAAGGTATATGACAAGAGGGTTATCCAACATACTATTGAGCTAGAGCTTGATGCAAAGCATTTTAGGCAGAAGCAAAGGCTAGTAAACCCAAGAATTGAGGCCATTATGAGAGAAGATTTCTTAAAGTTATTAAATGCCAAGATCATATATCCAATAAAACATTTAGCTTGGGTAGCCAAATTGGTACCTGTGAGGAAAAATAATGGGGATATTCATTTGTGCATGGATTTTAGAAATCTTAATCAAGCATCCCTTAAGAATCACTACTCCCTCCCACATATTGATCAAATATTACAGATAGTGGTAGGGACAGAGAGGTTCTCATTACTAGATGGATACTCTAAATATAGTCATATTTGGGTGAAGGATGAAGATCAGTATAACAAAACATTCACCACAAAATGGGGTACATTCACCTACCATAGAATACCTTTTGGGATATCCAATCAGGGAGCCACATTTCAGAGAGCCATAGACTATGCATTTGGGGAACTTATCAATAAAGTCATTATGATTTATTTATATGACATGAATATATTTTCCCATGATAAGCATTATCACCTAGCACACCTTGAGCAATATTTTCAAAAGTGCAAAGTTTGGTATTTCACTCAATTCTAATAAATTATTCTTTGTAGTACATGAGGGAAAACTGCTAGGTCATGTGGTATCAAAAGAAGGTATGGCCATAGATCTAGACAGAATTAAGTCCATTATTTCTCTCATGTTGCCTTCAAACAAGAAGGCCTTACATTCCTTTTTGGGTCAGATAAAGTTTATCAAGAAATTTATTTCTGACTTTGCACAAAAATTAAGGTCCATATTTGAGTTACTCAAGAAGAATACTAAGTTTAAATGGACTAAGGTCAGGAAGTAAGCTTTTGATATTATCAAGCAATCCATTGCAATAGTCCCAGTACTGGTAAATCCAAATTTTAGTAAGAATTCTATCCTTTATGCTTATGGATTTGAAGAGATTTATGTCTCAGTGCTCACTCAAAAATATGATCAAGGTGAGGAGCTTCCTGTATTCTTTTGGAGCCATACACTCCATTCATACCAGGTCAAATATAAATTTATTGAAAGACAAGTGTTTGCTGTGATGAAGTCACTGAAAAAGTTAAGGCAATACTTGGTCCAGAGTAAAACCTTGGTATATGTTGTTCATCCAGATGTAAGTAGATTTATTCTATAGGGTGAACTAGGAGATAAAAGGGTTGGTTAGATTACCAAAATCCAATAATATTATGTAGAAATACATCCCACCAAATTGGTGAGAGGTAGGGCCATGTTCCAAGGTCTAACAAAGGTGATGGAATTAGTAGAAGTAACAACTTACTAGACAGCAGAAGAAAATCAGGTAGAAGAAGTGCAACTAGGAGACTCTACTTGGGTTAGCCATACGATTAAATACTTTCAAACTAGAATTTGCCCTCCTAATCTAATTACATCCTAAAGAAGAAGATACAAGCTATAGGATTTGAAATATGTATTGCTACCAGAAGGACTATATAAAAGAAACTTGGATGGAGTCCTTCTGAAATGCTTAAAATATGATCACCAACAGAGGGTTATTAAAGAGTTCCATGGAGAACCAGCTAGAGGACATAACTCAAGTATATTTATAGCTTTGAAAATCATAATAGCTAGCTATTATGGCCTACAGTATTCACTAGCACTTTTAGAATTACTAGAGCCTATGACAAATATCATCGATATGTTGGAAGGACAAGGAATGCTTCATTCCCCTTCAGGCCAATACAAGTTGAAGAACCTTTTCAACAATGGGGGATAGACTTCATAGGGGTCATCAAACCTCATTCCTCAATAGAGCACAAATATATTTTGACTACCATATATTACCTTACCATATGGGTAGAAGTTATTCCTACCAAGAAATCAGATCAGGAAGTAGTGATTAATTTTATGGAAAATTTGATTTCAAGATTTGGGGTTCCAGAAGCCTTGGTGAGTGATAATGGGCCAGCCTTTATAGGATATAAGTATATTGAGTTTTCCAAAAAGTATGGCATCACTCTTAAGAACACTTCAAATTATTATCCTCAAGGGAATGGACTTGATGAATCTACTAATAAGAACCTATTAAGGATTTTGAGGAGATCACTTGAAGGGAACAAAAGAAGTTGGCACCTATTACTGGACCAAGCTTTGTGGGATGATAGGATTACTATAAATAAGTCCATTAAAACTTCCCCTTATACTCCGGTATACAATAAAGAGGTAGTATTATCTGTTCATTTGGAAATTCCAGTACTTAAGCTTGTAAATACAAAGGAGTTAGAGGAAAATCCAGTAAAAACTAGGCTGATCCACTTATTGCAACTTGAAGAGAATAGAGCTCAGGAATATGACAATTTTTAAAAGCATTCCTTAGATATCAAGGCATGGTTTGATAAGAAGGCCAGATTCAAAAAATTCTAGGTTGGAGATTTAGTTCTCAGGTGGAATGTTGATAGAGCAAAACTGGACAAACATGAAAAGTTTGATTCTTTTTGGGATGGCCCTTTCAAAATAGTGGAGTCCAAGGAGTCCAATGTGTTCCACCTTTAAGATCTAGAGGGGAACATACAACCAATTCTAGTAAATTATTTTCATCTCAAACTCTACTATGTTTTAAACATAAGCTCATTGTAACATATGTATATACATTGTATTATATTTCCATTTCTTTCTATACTTTGTATTCAGTTTTTCTTTAACATTTTGAAAAGATAAAAATATTCACAAAAATGGCTAAGTGTTGATAAAGGATTCAGTGAGGTTCCATTCCACACGTAAATACACATGAAGTGTAGTAGAATGGCGAGAATATCTAATCCACATTGAAATGCATGAAGATATCATCAGAACATAACCAATGTTATTGTCTGTTGAACTATGTATATAGTGTGAATGCATTTGTATTTTTTACATAGCTTAGGATAAGCATATTTCTTGTTGAAGAGCAATTATAGGAAGAAGCTATGTTTAGATTATGCAATTCAGTTTATGCAAATTATGGAGCTTCAACTATGTTGAGCTCAAATTAGATTTCTCCCATCCTATAAATTGTATCAAGTATTTGCAAATCAATGAATTGAATGTAAGATTTTTACATTTTGGTATCAGAGCAAGAGAAAAGCATTTCCAAAATAGTTTAGTCTTGATTACCCATCATAATAATTGTGAGTTCAATCCTAACTTTTTGGAGGTGCAAAGCGTTGGTTTGGTGTGATTATTGAGAGATTGTTGGGTTTGGTCATTGTGATCAAAGGCATTGGATATCCTGTTGTAGACGTCTTGTATTGATGATCTATTGAAATCATGCGTTATTACTGTAGACATTCTATGTTGAATATGTATGCGTTGATGAAGATATTCATGGTGTGATTTGTTTTCTTGCAATGAAAAAAATCTCAAAAAAAGACAAAATCGATTTATTCTCTATGAATTTATTTTTTGTGGTTTTGATGTATATGAGTTGGATGTCTAATAATCCATGGGGTTTGTGCGTATTGAGAGAGACATCGTATGACCATGATTGAGATACTATTAAGAGATATTTGTGAAGATAGCTTTGTGTGCATTGAAATATGTTTGTGCGCATTGAGAGATGTCATGAAGACATCTTGTTTGTGGGCATTCTAAAGGAGATTGTTGGCCGATGGTTAAAATATGATTGCACCATTAGAAAACGTAGACCAGATAATGTAGCTAGATAAATTTAAGATAAAGTGGTTGATCATCATAAAGAGATGCATAAGGAGCTACACATTCCTACTGTAAGAACTCAATAAAAATAATTGAAGATGACTGGAGACAATTAGAGGTTATCAGAGGTGATTTGGAAGATGTTTCCTATTACAGACTATGAGAGAGAATGTTGACATATGTAAAATTTCTTGCCCAAATTATGATTTGTGATTTGCTATGTAAGATGACACAGTTTTGAATTATCTGCCTATGTGAAATCAAAATTGGGAATAGAGTCTGATTTCTACCAAATTGCAAGCATTGATGTGAAGTTTCATTGTGGTATTATAGTTTCAATTAAAAATTGTGACGATATGTCATGTCACTTTTTTTTTTTTAAGAAAAAAATTCCTTGTGGGGCTGCCTTGGTCTGAGAGACCACGAACAGGGGGTTCTACACAGTCAAAGTCACCCGGGAGTTGCACCCGGCCCTACCCGCACCAACATTATCAATTGGATTTTGGGTACCCAATTCAGCTTTTTGGTAGGGTGGAGATTCGAACCTGGGACCTCCCTAGGAGGATTGCCCTCTCCTCTCCAACTCACCTACAACACCTGGGTGTGTCATGTCACTTTTAAGGAGACTACAACACTATGTTATAACACTGTGAGATAATTATAACACTATGAGAATGGAGAAAAGACACAAAATATAGTCTATTAAGGATGAGACCAGTGGTGGAAAAGTATTGTTGGTGATGAGCAAAGGCAAGGAGAAACATGTGACGAGCAAAAATACCAAATCTAACATCGTCATAATTTTTGTGAGAGCATCGAGAAACCTAAAAAAAATCTCCAAGTTTGGAAAATGCGCACCTGAGGTCAAAGAAGGACATGAATTACGTGAGGTCAAGTATTACCTATGTAAATCCATAAGACAAGCACTGAATTTGATTCGCATGTTTAATTTTTTTTTTGTTTTTCGCATGATTTATCCATGTGAAAGATGATGATATATGAGAGTAAAAGTTGTCATGGAGAAGACACATCACATCCATAGTGTTGTGTGGTCACTGTCACTAAAAATGTCAATCAACACAGTATATCTAAGTTTCGCTACCTTCAGGCCTATGAAAGGAAGACTCTACAAGATTGTTGACATAAGGAATGTTGTAAAGAGCCACTGAGTTGACATACAAGCATTGGCAGATACTATGCTTTGTCCGAGAAGACATCCGGGTAGATAATGCCAAAGGAAGTTGCACCTAGAATAAATTAAAGTACAAAGTTACAACCAAACCTAGTTTCACAAAATATTCAAGTTTTTTTATATCTTTCTACAGTTTGGGTCTTTAAAAATAGGCATTATTTTATGGCTTGGTTGGAATAATCATATGGTTCAATAAATTAGACATCCTTGTTTACTGTCACTCAAATACGAACCATGTTGTAAGAGAAGAGAACAGAGAGAAATAAGATAGTGTGAGGCTAGCATTTGCTACTGTTGTTGAAAATAGATACATAAGTGTTTTTTTTGTTTTGCATAATATTTGTCTTAGTTTTCTTGATTAAAATAATGGTAGCTAATAATAATAATCTTCCCATTCCTGAGTTTAATGGGTTAGATTATGAGTATTGGTCCATCAATATGAGGACCTTACTCATTGGAAAATGACTATGGGATATAGTCAAAGAAGGTTATGTAAAACCTGCAGATTGGACAACCTTAAGTGCAGCAGATAAAACCAACAAGAAGGATGCCCAAAAGAAGAATTCATCTGCCCTCTATCATCTTCAAGTTGCTTTGGAGAAGAGCATCTTTCCAAGGATTGCCTCTTGTTTATCAGCCCAAGAAGCATGGAAAGCTTTGAAAGATAGCTATCAAGGTAGTGATCAAGTGAAGCAAGTGAGGCTTCAAACCTTGAAGAGGGATTTTGAAAATCTAAAAATGCAAAATGATGAAAATGTAGGTGATTATTGTATTAGAGTGAAATCCATTGTAAATAAAATGTAAACCCTTGGAGAAGACATCAAAATTGAAGTAGTGGTGAAGAAAGTGTTGAGAACACTTCTTCATAAATGGAACCATATTGCTATCATTATTGAAGAGTCTAAAGATTTTTCTACTCTATCTTTTGATGCTCTAATTGGTTCTTTGATGTCTCATGAAGAAATATTATAGGGTTCTACATCAACAAGCTATGGAGGTGATGACAAAGCTTTCTCATCCAAGGAGGGTGAAGGAAGAGGACAAGGAAGAGGCCAAGGAAGAAAAGTAAGAGGCCAAGGAAGAGGACAAGGAAGAGGACAAAGGAGAGGCAAAGGAAGAAGTAGCTCAAGAGGTGGCAATCAAGGAAGAGGAGGTGACAAATCAAAGAAAGCTTGTTACAATTGTGGTAAGCTTGGTCACTTTGCAAAATATTGTTGGTCCAAGACTTCTCAAGAAGGGAGAGGTAAATATGGAAACTATGGAGAGGAAGAAGGTTCTTCAAATTTATTTCTAACCTATGGAAAATCAGATCAAAATCTTAATGAAACTTGGATTTTGGATACTAGTTGTTCCAATCATATGAGTGGCAAAGAAGAGCTATTTGCTACTATGGATTCCACCTACAAATCAAATATAAAGTTGGGAGATGACAAGGCACTACAATTTGAAGGTATTGGAGCCATGGAGGTTCCAACAAAATGAAGGCACCAAGAAGGTAAACGACATCTATTACACCCCCAAACTCCAACATAATTTGCTTAGTGTTGGAAAAATTATGGAGAAGAACTATAGGCTTGTTTTTTATGATGGAAAATGTGTAATTTTTGATAAAAAAAATTGTAATAGAGTTGTTACACAAGTACCTATGACAAATAATAGGTTTTTTCCTCTTAAGTTTGGGGAACAAGGAGGTGCTCAACTTGCTAGTATTGCAATTTCTAATCCAAGTGTGCTTTGGCACTTGAGATATGGTCATCTCAATTTTGTAAGCTTGAAGATGTTGACTTCTCAAGCTATGGTGAGTGGACTTCCAAAATTTGAAGAACATAAGGAGGTGTGTGAAGGGTGTGCTTTGGGAAAGCACTCAAGATCAAAGTTTCCAAGAGGACAAGCATGGAGAGCAAGCCATCCACTCCAATTGGTGCATTCGAACATTTGTGGTCCAATGCAAACCAAAAGCATGGGTAACAACTCTTACTTTCTCACTTTCATTGATGATTTCTCTAGGATGTGTTGGATTTATTTTTTGAAAACTAAAGATGAAGCTTTTGATTGTTTCATAGATTTCAAAAATAATGTAGAGAATCAAAGTGAGTTTGTTGTAAAAATTCTAAGGACTGATAGAGGAGGAGAGTATTCATCTAATGCATTTCTAAAATTTTGTAAAGATTGTGGGATCAAAAGGCAATTCACAACTACCTATACCCCACAACAAAATGGTGTGGCTGAAAGAAAGAACCGCACTATAGTAGAAATGGCTAGATCAATGCTTCAAACTAAGCATCTAAGTAACATGTATTGGGTTGATGTTGTTAGAACTAGTGTTTACATTTTGAATAGGAGTCCTACTTCTAGTTTAGATGGGATCACTCCTTATGAAGGATGGTATGGCAAAAAGCCAAATGTAAAACACTTTAAGGTTTTTGGTTGTCTTGCATATGCCCACATTCCTGATGAGCAAAGAAAGAAACTTGACCCCAAAATTCAAGCATGTATTTTTGTTGGATATTGTGAGTCTTCCAAAGCATATAGGCTCTACAATCCCAAAACACATAAAATTGTACTCTCCAGGGATGTAATTTTTGATGAAGGGGGAGAATGGGGTCATCAAAAACTTTTTTTTGATGATGGATCTCATGATGCAAGTTCCTCTCAAGTGCAGCAAGTGCAGCCCAAAAATAGCAAAGGAAGTCCAAGCCCAAGTATGAGTACTACTTCAAGTACAACAAATGCTACTCCAAGTCCTTCTCCACAAAGATCAGCAAGTTCTTCTCCAATGCCAATGGAAATAGATTCACCATCAAGAGGTAAGAGAACACTTCAGTACCATCCCTCTTACCAAATGTTGGATAAGAATTTTCAAAAAAGATACACTAGAAGTCAAGCTAGTGAGATGAATGAAGTTTTGAAAAGACTTGAAAATTTGCACATGTATGGTGATGATAACTCCCAAGAGCCTAAGGGAGATGTTGTAAATTATGCTTTAATGACTAGTGTAGAGCTAGAGCCATCTAGTTATGAAAAAGCATGTATTCATGATGTATGGCAACAAGCCATGAAAGAGGAAATGACCTCTATAAAAAAGAATGATACTTGGGAGCTAGTGGAGCTTCCTAAAGGTAAGAAATGTGTTGGATGCAAATGGGTCTACAAGACCAAGTTCAATGCTGATGGGAGCATTGAAAGACACAAAGTAAGGCTAGTAGCAAAAGGGTTTACTCAGAAGTATGGAATTGACTATGAGGAGACCTTTGCTCCTGTTGCTAGACAGGAGACCATCAGATTAGTACTTTCCTTGGCTGCTCACAAAGGGTGGAAAATTCAACACATGGATGTAAAGAGTGCCTTCCTTAATGGGTACTTGAATGAAGAGGTTTTTGTGCAACAACCTCAAGGATTTGAAGAACAAGGTAAGGAGAACCTTGTCTACAAACTAAAGAAAGCATTGTATGGCCTCAAGCAAGCACCAAGGGCATGGTACTCACACATTGATGGCTACTTTTAGAAGTATGGATTCACTTGGAGCAAAAGTGAACCTACTCTCTACTACATGAAACAAGGTAAAGATATTCTCATTGTATGTTTATATGTGGATGATCTAATATTCATGGGTAGTAGTGCTAAGATGAATAAGGAGTTCAAAAAATCCATGATGAAAGAATTTGAAATGAAAGATCTAGGCTTGATGCATTACTTTCTAGGCATGGAAGTACATCAAATAGGTAAAGGGATCTTCATATGTCAACACAAATATGCTCAAGATATGATCAAGAAATTTGCTATGGAGCAATGCAAGTCTATTGCAACTCCAACGGGTCATGGGATCCAATTGAGCAAAGAAGATGGAGCACCAAAAGTTGACATGACCACTTACAGGAGCATGGTTGGGAGTCTAATGTTCCTCACCAACACAAGGCCGGATATTCAATATGTTGTTTCTCTTGTTTCAAGGTATATGGATGATCCATATGAACTTCATTTACAAGAAACTAAAAGAATTTTGAGATATGTAAAGGGTACATTGGATTTTGGGATCCATTACCACAAATGTAATTTTGTAAAATTAGTTGGCTTTAGTGATAGTGATTGGGGCAGAAATATAGATGATAGTAAATATACTTTAAGGAATTGTTTTAGTCTTGGATCAGGACTAATTACTTGGAGTTCAAAAAAGTAGACTATTGTAGCATTATCATCTACTGAGGCTAAGTACATAGCAATCACAAATACTAGTACCCAAGACTTATGGTTGAGAAAAGTTCTTGAAGATATAGGAGAGAAAGAAAGTGGTCCTACCATATTGTATTGTGATAATATGAGTGCAATCCAATTGGCACATAATCCTATCCACCACAACAGGTCAAAGTATTTCGATATGAAGTATCACTTCATTCGAGACATGGTGGAGAAACAGGTGGTTGAGCTACAACATTGCAGCACTTTGGACAACATAGCAAATATCTTCACCAAAGGAGTTGCTAAAGCTCAATATATAAAGCTGAGAGACTATCTTGTCAACTCTCTCAAATTTAAGGGGGAGAATGTTGAACTATGTATATAGTGTGAATGCATTTGTATTTTTACGTAGCTTAGGATAAGCATATTTATTGTTGAAGAGCAATTATAGGAAAAAGCTATGTTTAGATTATGCAATTCAGTTTACACAAATGATGGAGCTTCAACTGTGTTGAGCTCAAATTAGATTTCTCCCATCCTATAAATTGTATCAAGTATTTGCAAATCAATGAATTGAATGTAATATTTTTACATTGTTCATGCATGAAATGAGTTAATTATCAACAGAAATTAAATGCATCTTCAATACATCGGTTTCAAGACTAAGGTGAAGTGGAACGGTGATTTTGCAATTATACCATGTGGAGATGAAGGAGAGAGCCTGCATTTAATGCTAAAAGATCCTGCACTCAAATCAAAGAGTAGCTGAAAGGACACCGTGAAGTGGTAATGCAAGTTTGAATTTTTGGCCAATGAGATATCAGAACACCACCTTCTATCAGCCAAAACGAATGACTGGGAGTTGGAAAGCATGCCAACGAGTATATTACGTAGTAGCCACATTAATTACGAAAGACATGCATGCACTAGGAAATAAAAGTGTCAAAGCATGAGCTACATTCATTCGAAGACATACCACATTCACAGAGGAGAAAAGAGTGAAACAATACTCATAAACACTCACTGTGAATATCAGAGAGAATGTAGTATTGTTACTGGCAGAATGGCTCCGTAGAAAGTGCTCACAGAAGCATAGAAGATAGGAGAAAATTTGTAAGCTCATGTGCAATGAACCAGATGAATACTAGACATAGTAATGACACAAGTACGGAGGACCTCTCTAAGAATGAATTTTGAATTCAGACACTTTTGTGGAAAGCCAATGCGACTACAAGGTACCATAGCTATAAAATATTTCTTATTCTCTTAAATTTATGATTTTGTACACTATTCTCCTAAGTTAGTCTCTGCTATGGTCTAATTCTATGATTCCAAAAATAGAATGATTAAAAATTTTGAAGGCTTCCCCCTATTCATAATTACCAAAGAGCTTTACCATGAATTATTCACCGTAGGAGTAGGTCCACCTTCAAAATCCAAACCATTTGACATAGCAGAACAATCAAGGGCTTATACCTCATTAATAACATCAGAAGAGAAGGGAGCTATAGAAAAATGGCTTCGTCTCAATTTCAAAAGAATAAGAGAACAAGATGAAATGCCTGAAGTTCTGATTCACATTGATGAATTTGCAAACCCCAAGTTGTTTTCAATGTTGGCTTGCATGGAGGGTTTAGACTCCGACAAAATGGTGCATGGCTGGAAAATTACCGCAACCTATTGTATTTCAAATGAAATAATGTATGAGGAAGGTGCAGAGGAAAAAGGGACTAGGGTTATATTTTTTGATTGGCTAGCCTTCCTTAGCCAAAGGATACATTAACAATTTGTTAGAATGAAAAGGGGCTCTGATGCACCTAGTTTCAAGCATTGCTCAAGCCTGGTATGGATGTTTTATGTGGTTGTTAAGGATAATATGCCTTGGATTCTAGTTAAGAATAAAACCAATGATGGGGAACCCTTGTCGATCTATTATTGGATAAGTCATTTAAGGAGTAGTGAGTCTTTCTATAGATTCAACCTAGAATTCCTAGGACCTACATTAAAGATAATGTATGGAGAGTGCCCTAGACTACCACCTTTGGCTAAGAAAATTCTAAGAATAGAGGGTGCTAAAGAAGGAGACTGGTATATTTTGACTGAGGGTACCGTAATCAGATTATATGGATTCATGGGTAAACCTTTCCTCCTGCCCCATTTCATTATAGATAGGCTATTTGCCTTGGAATATTTGAGGGAAGCAGAATACATTGATTCAAATTATGGTTCTAGAAGAAAGATAAAATCTCTGCTAACCTACCACATTGTGGATGATATAACTATCATAAAGAAGGGGAAAAGTGAGCAAATTGACCAATACCTAGATAGGTTAGGTCTATTTTATATTCCTCAAATATGGAGTTACGATCCTGATGATATTTTCACCAAAAGGAATGTAGCCCTAAATGGAGATAAAGCTTATAAATTTGATAAGAGGTCTAGATCCCATTTTGAACAGGGCAAAAATAATGATGAGACCACTCTTTTGGAGTGGAATGTTTCAAAAATGGATCAACTGCCTCCATGGCTAGATTTTTATGAGTAGATTATGGATTTTGATCTAGATAAGAAGAAGAGCCATCGACTGACAAAGGCCATCATTCGTGATATTGAGGAGAAAATCATAAAGAAAAAGGACCCTCAACCTGATGAGGACACTGCTGAAGAAGTAGAAAAAGGAGAATAATAAAATGTAGCAAAGATATCAGATTGGTGGAGAATGAGAATTGAAATTGGAAAACCTAAGTCCAAGTTTGGCATGAAGATTGATAATGTGTTTTCTAAAAAGTATGATGAAAATATCAAAACCTGGAAGCCTAAGGACATTAGAAACATAGTGTTGATAGTTGAAAAGTACCAGGATGGTTTTGAATATTTCTCTCTACCCAAAAACCAAGAATCTCTAGTAGAAGAGTATGAAACTCCTTTGACAACAGTTGAGGTATTGAAAACGTTTATCCCCACCACTGAACAAGTGGAAAATTTTCCTAAGGGAGCATAGCTTTTGAGAAAATTGTAATATTCAAGTGAAAAATTTGTTAGTACTCCAGTTATAGAGGTAGTGACTAGGCATAAATGCTTAGCTCTGGAAGGAAACCTCTAGATACATATATTTACTAGAAAAATAATGATGAAAGCTTCAAATTTACACCCCTCACTTTACTACCACAACATCAGTAGAATGGCATCCCATTTTTGAGCAAGTGTTGCTTGAAGAAACAAAACAAGAAGTATCTGAGGAAGATACAGAGAGTGAGTTGGCTACCTTTCAATTGATTCATAGAACTAAAAGAGCTCTAGAAAGAGAAGAGAAAGAGGTTTCTAAGAAACAAAGTATAGACAAAGGAGAGGTTATTAAAGAGGTAGCTATTTTAGCTGTAAAATAATTGACTCAACAAGAGTAGTAGTAGAATATAAATATAGGGCAAGAACACCCTACATATGTAGGCAAAGGTATGGTCTCTAATCCCTATTCTCCTCTTCATCCTCATGAATCCCCAAGGAAGTCTTCCTTCATTTTTGGTCAAGAAAATGTAACAAAGGTACCTTCCTCTTCTCATAGTGCACCACATGTTTCATTGGTCACCACTGAGGTACAAGTCCTCCCTTCTCCCCCAAAGTCATCCCAGATTTCACTTTCATCGTCTAATATTCCTACTTCATCATCTCCCATAATTTCACCTTCACCATTGCAATCACCACCATCAAAGGAGAAAATTGTTCCAAGCACCCCCATTCATCCAGTTGTTAGTCTTGCTTCAATTTCTATGAGTTTACCAGTAGCAACTACAATAGTAGTTACCGAGTCCACTATTGTTACAGAAATTGTTGTAACTACTTCCGCACCACCATTATCAATGGTTGAGTTTGCTCTTAAATTTATAGTTTCTTCATTTCCCCTAGCTACTAGTAATTCAAGTCATGTAAATTTTCCAAAGGAGCAGGCAACCACACAAAAAATAAATGATTTCTAGGCAAAGAAGCTATCTAAGCCTTCCAGTAGGATGGTTGTAAGAAGAAGGAGCATGTATGTAGATCCGGTATCAAGGTAAAGGATATATAGATCTATGGTCCCCATTTTAATCAAGCCTAATACTAAGATTATTGTCCAAGTTTATAGAGTTGAAGAAGTAACAGAGGACATTGAGAAGCTTCCTAAATAAGATGATTTGGTAATTACCAAAGCCCACTTAGAGACCTTCTATGTGAAGAATGATATATTCAAAGAGAAGGTGGGTAAACTGGAGAAATATATTGAAAAGCTTTAAAAGACTGTGAAAAATCAAAAGGAGGTGGAAAAGGCTCTAAAAAAAGAGGCCAAGGGCTAGCAGGAAAAGTTCCAAGAAGCCAATAATCTCAAAGATCAACTAGGAGAGCAAAAGAATCTGAATGAAGACCAAGAAAAAGAAATTCAAAGTTTGAAATAGCAACTTCAAATTGAGAAAGTTAAGTATTCTAGATTTTCTAAAGCTGGACTAAAGAATATTAGAAAAGAATTGCTCTTTGAGGTCTAAGAGAAATGTTCAGGGCTTCAAATTATCATTGACTATCGAGATGATGCCAACCGCTTACTCCAGAATGTGCATAAGGATTTAGATCAAATCACTTGAGAGCTAAAGCATATGGTGATTCTAGAAGAGAAAATGTACAAGCTGGTTGATAGCAGACTCAGTGATTCTGCTCAGCCAATTTCCAATAAAAATGGAATCTTGCTAGAGTTGCTGCTAGAACCATGGTCAAGAAGTACAAGGCACTTCAAAATTATTGGCTATTATTTGATAGAATTTAAGGAGTGATTAAACATGTGGTAGATGTAAATAAATAACTAATTTAGGTTGGTTTCAAATGTTTGTGGATGGAGGATCACAACTTGCTATCTATGGAAGAGATTCAGAAGAGCATTGATGAAAATCTATAGGATGAATCTGGAATTGACTCTCTAGAAGAGCCACTGAACCAAGAGCAAGCTGCTCAATTGATCATTGATTTTACGAGGCTGAGAGATCTCATGGAAGATCTGGTAAATATAGGGAATGTTGCTAACTATGAATATATTGGAGAATTGTAGTGTATTTACAAGCAGTTTAAAGAAACATCAAACTCCTCTAAAGCAACCTGGAATCAAGCTTCACACACTTTGAAGTTGATAATTCAAAAACTTGGTGATAATTTTGGAGAAAGAAATCAAAATCAATCTTCTCCAGAAGAATAAAATAAAGAGGAAATTGAAGAAGAAGATGAAGAAGAAGAAGATTAAGAGGATGTCGAAGAAGGGGCCCATCAAGAAGAAGAGCAGGATGGTTTCACAACAGGCCCAGAAGGGGCACACACTTAGTTCATTTTTTTTGTTTTTGTACATATGCACAAGTTTTGTATATTTTTTTTTTGCTTTGACATTGTTAGAAACAAAAAATAAAGGCATGAAGTCAGAGAGGCACAGAAAGCAACAAATTTTGTGTGAAGGCATTTTTGTAATAAGGCCTTATAAGAGGAGTAGAGCTATGTCTTGCAATAATAGTAAAGTAGTTTTGTTGAAGATGCACAAATATTGATGTTTCCTACATAGTCTCAATATGAATGTTTATCCTCAAAATATTTTCACAGAGTATTATAAGGGTAATGTTCTTATTGAAATTATCCTTAGAGACATATTTTAAAAATAGTGGCAGCAAGCCTATATTTTTGGCATAGTCTCCATATGAGCGGATAGTTTCTAATGTTTTTGGCATGGTCTCCATATGAACCTTTACCCTCTAAGAAGACCATTAGATTTTTAGAGGGTATTTTTATATGGAAATTATTTTTTAAAGCATATTTTTGAAGATGAGCCTTTTTTTGACTCTTGAGGCCCAATGGATAAGACTCAGAGTTCTATGGATTTGCAATCAAATCCACCTGGGAGGCACCAGAATGTAGGACCAAAATGACCACATACTTAGGAAAATTTTGAATTTTTTTACGTAAGGTATGAAGTTCCTGTTCTGCACATGTTTCAGTGTATATTGGAGCAAATCCACAACAAAGGTTCTCAATCCACCCAACACTTAGTGTATTTTCGTACTAGGAGCAATTCTGCATAGTTTCTAATATTTTTGGCTTCGGACTAGCGACACGTCCCGAATCCACAAAAGTTTTTGGGAAAATATGACATCAGTGTAAAAAAGTTTTATCAATAATTATGAAGTATATTAAGGTGAATTTCTCATCGAATTCAAAACATAATCGTTTAGAGGAGGAAGTCAAAGCATCGAGGGTTTCAAGAAAATAATAACCATAGACAATTATAGAACGACAATGATGAGGGGCTTCCAAGAAATATTAACAATGAATATGTAGTCTCCAATGGCCAAAACTTTAGTTGACACCGAATAAATAGCAAGTTGTAGAGGCTCTGATCTTCCATGACGGTCCACTTACAGTAGATTTTGTGGAGGATGAACCAGTAAGGAAATGCCAACTTGAACTCTCTACTAAGCTGTAAATAATAAATCTTTGTAATGTTTCTTAATATTTTTAATTCTGTAAACTATAAATATAGGTTGAACCCTCATTTTTAATGGTTGGCTCTAGTGTGTTTTCCTGCACTACTGTAAATATTTCCAAGAGCTAATGAAAGGAGCATTGCATTGATTTTTACCTCAAATTTTTTGTCTTCATGATTCGATATTAGAGGTTCAAATTCTTAAGCTGTATTTCTATAAATACTTGAATGGTTAGTTTTTGTCACATTAATGGATTACTACCTACTAGGGTAATTGAAATTTTCTTCTAAATTGAATCTTTGTTGTTAGGGAGTACATTTATGAAAAATCTAGATATTGATTAATTCTGCTATTTGGATTATCATTGTTTGGATATTGAAATTGTTGTCTGCAATATTTCTCTAATGTTCTTTAATGAATGAAGGTGCATTTAATTTGGGATAATTTTGATCTGAGTAATGTGTATTTGAGATGGTTCATGGGAGCTTTTTGTTGTAGTGATATTTTTGTTAGCCTATCCATCCACTGTTGTTCACTTTCTCTAACCCTAATCTCTTTTTAAACCCTAATCTCCAAAACCCCAAGTGAGCATAACAGTGTCAACACCCTATTTGATTTGACAAGGAACCAACCTACTCTAGAGGTTGGATCAAAAACTTTGTTTTGGTCCATCCAATGTTGATTATTGAGTTGTAGCTATCGAGTGCATGCTTGGACAAAAAGTAGGAAGATAGACAACCATAGTATTGAGTAAAAATTGATGCAATTCAGTGTCCAACACTTCTCATCCCTTATTTTTATCTACAACCACCTATCATTCATATTCAACACCTCCCCTTCTACTGACACCACCTTACCCTCTCATTTATCTGTCATTCACCCCTATGGTCCACCATCCTAGACCCCCTACATCCCAACCCTTTTATTCCACTCCTTCCTACAATTCTACTATTCAATCCATTATTTCTACTCCAATTGCATCCATCACTGGATAGGTTACCACCCCTACCATTCCTACCACTACTGTAATTCCTACCAACCTTATTGTCCCTTTATCCACTCAATCTTCCCAATCCACATCCTCTTCCACGGTGACTAACCCACCCCTACCTCCAGATCCATTGAGTATGAATCCTATCCTTGATATCTTTCCTGAGAAACATATTTCTTTATCCACCTCCCATCCCATTTAGTGGATACTATTTCCACTCCACCTCTATCCACTCATGCCTTCATCCCCACCTACCAATATTGTTGTACTTATGACAAATCTTAGTATAAGTGAATATATTGTACATAGTGTAACATTTATGTCTCCCATAGAGTCGATTAGGTATTTTGCTCACCTTAGCCATCCTCCATTAACCATTGGTGCTATTATCCCCATGAGACCCTCCTCTAGTGCTACCATTTTTTTGTATGGGAGGTTGATTCATCTTCTAAAAAACCATTGAACAATGCACTTGAAATGTCATTTTGCAAAAACACTAGTTCTTATCCAACCCCTATTTTACCATGTAAAATTTTTAATATTTCCATTATCAAGGTTGCAGTCTCAGTCGATATGAATAAGGCATTCACCGTCCCTTGAAGCCTCATTATTAGCCTCCTATAGATAAATTTGGTCTAGGGTATAATCAAAATTCCTTGGTTAACCTCATTGAACATGATCTATGATGTATCACTCTTGGTCTCACAGAGGATAAGGTTAATGACTACACTAATCCTAAGTGTGCTCCCCTATCGCCCATAGACTCTTTTCAAGTTGCTACTATTCACATCATTCCATATGATACCTCAAAATATGAGTTCAATGAGCAATTTGAGGTACTTTTGATTACCTCTAATAGCTTTATAGAAGAGTCATCCCTCATTGTTCCCATCATTGATTCCTTAGCTGATGGTTATGTTTATCTATGTCTATTCTCCATTCCACTTCCCATATTTCCTATGATACTTCCATGAGAGCACCCTCACACACCCATACACCCCCCACCTTCACCATTTCTAGAATACTTACCCATCCATTCTTGACCAACTTTTCCCTTGTGAGCATGTAAATGAGAACCTACCATATCATCCATAAACCTCTTCATTCCTTCAATTAAAAATGATCTCCATTGACTTATTCACTCCCATCCATAATCTAAATGAACCTAACCCCCATATCCCTATTAACCCCACTATCACTAATTTTGAGCGGATCTCCTCCCCTCCATCCATATTTGATTTTCTTTCCTTTACCCGATTACTCGATGTATCCAATGTTTACTTTCCTCATTATCCTCCTATTTTTGCTACCTCTATCTATCAGGACAATATTAGTGATACCAAATCAACCATCCTAAAAAATATCATCGATGACATCCACCTCATCCCCTCCTATCGTCATCTTGAGGAGGGTTCCCACATGCTCGTTGAGGAAACCATTGAAATCATTCTCATCACTGACCTTGACAACCCTCAAATTATTAAAATTGGAAAATATCTCTCACTCAGTGAGCAACAATATTTTGTCACTCTATTTGATTGAATACAAACAAGTCTTTGCATGGTCTTATAAAGACATGTTTGGCCTCGATCCAAATCTTGTTGTCCATAATATCACATTAAATCCTGACGCCAAATCAGTCAAACAAAATCTAAGAAAAATTCATGTTACCATTGCCCTCATGGCTAAAGAAGAATTACAAAAACTCTTAGATGTGGGTTTTATTCAACCCATCAATTATTTGAAATGGCTTTCAAACATGGTACCTATTTGCAAGCCTAATGAAGGGATACACATCTACAATGATTTTTATGATTTAAACAAAGTGTACCCAAGGATGATTTTTCTCTTCCCCACATCGATACACTCATGGATTCCATCGTTACCCATGAAATGCTTTTCCTAATAGATGGTTTCTTGAGATACAACCAAATATGTGTCAATCCTGATGACAAACACAAAATATCTTTCATGACACCTTGGAAAATATTTTGCTCTAAATTCATATCGTTCGGTCTCAATAATGTTGGAGCCACTTATCAATGTGCCATGACTTATATATTCCATGATTATATACAAAAAATAGTTGAAGATTATGTGGATTACCTTTTGGCCAAATCCAAAACTCACAACAAGCACATCAATGTTTTACGCAAAGTTTTTGATTGGTTACTCGAGCATATTGTGAGACTAAACCTCAAAAAGTGTGTATTTGATGTTATTTTCAAGAATATTTTAGGGTTTATAGTATCCAAATGAGGTATTGAAGTGGATCCTAATAAGGTCAAGACCATTATCGAAATGCCACCTCCAAAAAACCTCAAAGAGTTATGTAGCTTGCAAGGAAATATCCAAGTGATTCATCGCTTCATTGCTCAATTATTGGATAAATGCAATCTAGTCAACCATATTTTACAAAAAGAAGTTGCTTTTGCATGGATCCCCAAATTTTAAGAGACTTTTGATACCATTAAGTGTTACCTCACTTCCCTAGAAGTTGTATCACCACTTTAACTAGGCATTCCATTTCACTTGTATATATCCACCACTGACTTTGCTTTAGGAACTATGTTGGCATAGAAAAATGCTAACAATCAAGAATAGGTCATTTATTATATTATTCATAGCTTTATGAGTTATGAAACCAAATATGCATATGTGGAGAATTTATAGCTCGTTGTAGTCTTCACAACTAAAAATATTCACCATTACATGCTCAATCATACCACCTATGTTATTTCTAGGGAGAATCCATTGCGTTAAATGATGACTTACATGAATACTCGCACTACCAAATGGATAATAAAAATTTGATCTTGAATTCATAAGTCAAAAATTCATTAAGAGGTAAGTCATTGTCGATCATCTTGTCGAAGATCCCCTTTAAGATGACCAACCACTTATCATCGATATTCTAAACAACTCTATCGTAAGTGCTACTAAACTTGAAGAACCTATCAAACCTAAGGACAAGGTTGACCTTACCCCTTTCTTTGATGGTTCTAAGTGTGCCCACAAGGAAGGTGCTAGAATTGTTTTCTTCATGCCTAAAGGGGATCCTATCTCTTTTTCATTCATATCAATTTTTGTTGTGCAAACATTAGCATAGAGTATGAGGCCCTAATTCTTGGACTTTAAATTTTTGTGGCTATGCACATTAACTAACTTTATATACTCGATGAATCCCAACTCATTGTTAATCAAGTTAAGGGGGTTTACCAATGTAAATACCTAGTATTATAGTTCTACAAGAAGATCATAGATAAATTGCTCATCCACTTCAACTGATATGACATTGATAACTTGCCCTAATAATCTAATCATTTTTTAGATACTATGGCCTCTCTTGGTTCCCTTGTTTCACAAAGTCATTCTAATAGCATTACTACTATTTATGTTACCATGATTGCCCAATCAACTCTTAGTTGTGAGTCTTCTTATAATGAATGCGATGTCCATCTCATTCAAGTTGAGACATATTAGGACTTGCTCAATTAAATAAATAATTTTCTAAAACTTGGTGCCCTTCCTATAGAATTATCATCCATCACTAAATACAATTTCAAATAAAAAGTGACTCGGTACATTATTTTGGGGGACTTGCTTTATTGTCATGGATATGATGGCATTCTTCTATGTTGTCTCAAACCATTAAAAGTAAATTGGATAATATCTCAAGCCCATGATGGTACATTTGGTGGTCATTTTAGTGGGATGGCCATCACCAAGCACATTTTGCACATGGATTATTATTGTCCCATAATGAAACATGATTGTTGCACATATGTTAAGAAATACCATAAATGACAACATCATGCCAATTTAACCCATATCCCATCACAGGTATTGCAAACCATTCAAGACCTTTGGTAATTTTCATAATGGGACCTTGCTATTATTGGGAAAATCTCCCCTCCATCCTTGGGACATCATACATTCATCATCATGATCATAGAGTACTTTACCAAGTGGGTTGAGGTTATTCCTCTTACCATTATTATAGGACCTCGAATTATAAAATTTATACTCCATTATATCATTTATCACTTTGGTATCCCTTCGAAGATCATCTCTAATGATATTTTTGAGCGTTGTGCACCAAATGTCATATCCAGCATAGCTTCTACCCTAGACCAACAGACAAGTTGAAGCCACCAACAAAACTATCATAGCCATTCTTAAGAAAATAGTCAACAAAAACCATAAATATTGGCATCTTTAGCTCCCTTTGGCCCTCTAGGCTTATCACACAAGTATTTGCACACCCATAGGGTTCATGTCCTTCTCACTCATCTATGGTGCTAAAGCCAACATGCCTCTTGAACCTGATATCCCATCACTACGTATATCCTTGCATGAATTCATGGATGATGATACACTGAACCAAGCATGGCTCGATCAACTTACTCTCCTTTATGAATGTTGATAAACTCTCTAGAGCACCTTCATGTTTATCAAGATGAAATCAAAATATTTTAGGATCATAGAGTGCATCTTCATGAATTCCAAATTGGTTGGTGGCCTCATACGTAAATAAAATCATCAAAACTCAAATATTCCACCTCATATATGATATAAATTTGCTACCAATTTGTTGGTCCATTCATTTTCACACAAAATTTTAGCTCTAGGGCCTATAATATTTCCACTCTCAAAGAAATTGAGGACCCTGAGACCATCAATATCCTTAATTTACATGCATTTTACACTTATCTTCTATTATGTTCTATATTTTTGTACATAATGAACAACAACAAAAAAACAAACACAAAAAAAAAAAAAAAAATCCCCAAAGACATGCCATCTCAAACAACAACCTGCTCATGTCACAAGCACTCTCCACTTTCCACTTTCCAATCAGTTCCCCTCCACTCCATGTTCACATTCTTATTTTTTTCTCTCCTTTACACATCCCTCCTAGTTGTATGGTCATGCTTCAAGCGGCTACGTACCATGGACCGATGGGTTCTCCTTCTTCTTTCTCCCTTGCTTCTTTCCTATTTTCTCTCTCTCTTTCACCTTCTTTCTTGTTCTCCTTCGTCTTCCATTATTATTCGTTCCACTATCTCATAGTCATTTTCTTCACCTCTTCACATGCTTATTCTCAAATATAATGTTACTTTGATTTTTGTTTAGTTTGTTTTAACCATTTTTGTTTAGCCTGGCTTAGTTACCTTAATCAAGGATATCTTCATGATTGTATTTGTCCTCACATTTCACGTGTTATTCACTTTCATGCATATTTTCCTTCCATTTGTCCTCATCCTATCATATCCCTCATATGTCCCTTTGTATATTTTGAAGTCTCTAGCTCATAGAATCTCTAGGTTCTTTCAGTCACTTAGCCATACCTAGTAGCTCAATCAACCATCATTGGGTGTCACTCTATCCTTGAGTACTTGGGTTTTCTTTTGTACCACACACATGTATCACATATTAATCATTTTTTTATGCCTTGGGAATATGAATTCATGCATTGCTATCACCATAAAGAAAATATTTTTCCCTGCTCATCCTATCATGCACATTATCTAACCCTAAGAATTTACAAAAGGAAAATCACATAAAAAATAAAAAATGAAGTCATGTAAAAAACAAGTAAAAATCTTGAATCCCTGGAATTCTCAGGTCCTTAGATCATGGGTTAACCTTCATTGGGACTATAGACATCTGACTAGTAGTGGAGTACACCTTTTGTGTGGTGATACGTCTGTCACATTAGTGACCTTTTGTATAGACCTATGTACGCTCATGGACAATCTAGCTTATTGGTGTAAGACACAAGTGATTAGTCCAATATTACTAAAAATTAGTAATGAATACTCAATGCACACATTGTTGGTCCTTGAGCACCTTGACTTCCTAGGATAGTTTTTGTATCTTCAAGGGTCTTTTTGATTACTAAATGAGTTTGATTGAGGTCACTAGGGTGTTTGAGTCTCTTGAAAGCACATTTAGATTATTCATCCCTAGGACATACGCATTAACAATTGTCTCATCCCCATTCTACATCAAATGTTATTGTTTATCTCTAAGTCAGGTAAGTACTATTGTGTCTACACCCTGATTAAGCAATTAATATCGTGACTCATGATCCATGTCTATGCATTTTTTTTAACGATCATCAAATACACCTACATGCATATTTTCTATTATGTCTATCACATTTGCCATCGTCTATTCTTATCCATTCTACTTCTATTCTCTAGAATATCTACCAAGCCTAATATGGCACATCTTCATCATCATCCATCACATTCATATCATACATAAATAAATAAAATAATCCACTCGAATAAAAAAAAAAAAAAAAAAAAACTTAAATCAAATCTAAAATACTCAAACACCAAAAAAAGCCCTTACACATCATCATCCATGCACTTCAACGTATCCAGTCCATATCATATCACATGTCCTATCTACCCAATCCCATTCCCTCATCAAAGCATCTAAATCTAAAAATGCCTACATCACACCATCCACATATCATATCCCCCATTTCAATGAATCAAAATAATTCATCATATCAATATATATAATATATGATAAAAAAACGAATGAAAATAACTATAAAATGATCTTTAGGTTCAAAAGGTTGCACCTTTGCTTCACTGTCTCAAAATTTTTAATTTTTAGTTCAAAGGCTCTAAAGGAACCAAACCCCTTCGATCAACATTTAGAATAGTTTTTTCCATAATTTTTCCTCCTCTCATACCACATTTCATTATTTTTCGATTTCCCATTTTATAAATTAGCCCATCGTTGTCATCCATTCTATCTTCCACCCACTTTTCGCTTGAGGAGATTGACAATATCCATCAAAAATTTGATCTCAAACAAGGTCAATAACCAAACACCCATTTTTGGACTTGATGTCTATCCAAGAACTTTACCCAAGGCTATCATGAACCCTACTCTGTCGATTCAAAATGTATAATTTCTCCTCTCAATCAAACTCTAATCAAATTTGATTCACTATGCACCACACCTATGTATGGGTCTACATGACTTATGCTACAATTGAGGTGGCAAAATTGATTGACCACCTATATTCAATTGTAGCATCATGAGGACACCTAACCATATGGTTGGCTCATTTACCACATCAAGTGATCTCATCAATTCATCAAAGGTAAATATTCAAAGATATTTATCCATTCCATGATTAGGGCATCCTACATTGTCCTTGATTTGGGGTAACCTTATGTCACCCTCCTCAAGCACCCATTCATTATCATGTGTCATCAATCCAACCAACCAGGTGTCTTTTGTTTTTGCATCGCATTGTATTTTTACACAACGCAATACAAAAAGGGGCATCTATAGACACCAAATTTTAGTCATTTGCATCCACTAAAATCCCCAACTCACTAAAACCCTCGCTAATCCCCTCTTAGCCTCCCTAATCCTCCAATTTCCCTCTAATATTCCACTTAACACCCACATTTAATGTGAAAAATCCCCTTTCACACTCCATGGGGTCTAAATTCAAATTATTTGAATTTAAAATTCCCATGGGTGGCCCAAGTCAAAATTATTAAATGCCTATTAAACCTATCCACACCCTTCATTTCATCATTTCACACTACCACATGAATTTATTTGAATTTAAAATTCAAATTTGAGGCCTAAGTCAAGAAAATTAAATATTCACATTTAATGCCCTAGGCCCAGTTCACATTGCCAAATCAATATTTTTGAATTTAAAATTACTTCACACTTTCCAAGGCCACTAATGTGGGAAGGCACCCATAAACACACATTAAATGCCTAAAACCCTTTTACACTAGATAAAAGTAGGCACTCCAGATCTTGGATACCCTCCCCTCTCCCTCGCAGTTTCCTATAAATACCCCCTTCTTTTCCTCAAAAAAATATGCATGAACGATAGAAGGCCTATGTCAAAACATTTCCAAGTTGGTCAGACATGAGAGATGGATGGAATAAATGGAGGAGAGCATAAGAAATCGTAGGGACATGCTGCCAAAATTGCTCTAGCCTCTTGCATCTTTCTTGTAAAGGTTTATGTGATTATGTACCTATTCAATTTGCTTATGTTAGTTTTAGTTTACTTGCATATGTAAACAGGTGCTATTAACAAAGTTTCATGTTTGCATGCATATATATACTCAATATTCAAAGGCACAACTCAAATAAAAACAAGAGCACAACTCCAACGGTGGTCACAAATAAAACCCACCACTTACATTTATTTTAGCACATGGAGAATGAAAGCACCATAGTTATCTTGTGAAAGGGATCACCTCCTTTATTGGCACATTCCTATGTTGTAAAAGCACCCTACCAAAGGGTTAATTTGTAATAAAAAATGACATTTCTTAGCTTAATACAATATTTCACTCTTATTGCAAATGGTGTATTTTTCATGCTTATACAATGAATAGGTTTTATTGAACCTTCTATGTGTGTCATGTGCCATATCATTGAGGAGAATATTTCAAATTTATTCCTTCATATATTTACATTGAAATTTTGGACTTGGTTCATTGGAAATTTTGGTAAGCCTTGGATTTGTCCTCCAAATTTGACTGTATTTTTACACACCTTGAAGATGAAATTAAATAGTGCAAGAGAAAAATATGAATTCAAGACCCCTTTCTAATCTCATGGTCATTATGGAAAAAGAAGAAAATAATATTTTTCCAAGGGGATAATTTGATTATAGGGATATTAGTATTATTTTTCCAGGGGGATAATTTTGGGATTAGTATAAACAAAGTGGTCAAGAGCAAGAATCCTTCTTACTAGTTGTTGCTCCCTAAGATAGACTCTTCTATTATATAGCAACATAGCCTCTCATTTTCTTCTTATAAATTAATAGGATTAGTGCAAAATGGATTACGAGAAGTTTTATAAAATGGTCCCTACCCATCAAAGGTAAAGTAAATTTGATTTTGATGGATCATCATGAGGAAACCTGGACCTTGCAAGGTGTGGGAATGTGTTCCAAAATCATTATGGAAGGATAATCTATGATTTTTTCTTAAGAATTCATCCATAAACATAAAATTATGTCAACAAATTAAGTCTTATTATAGGGATGCAAATAGCTAAAGATAAAGACTTTGATGACCTTATTATGTAAGGTGACTCACAAGTCAGAATAATTGCATTAAAGGAGGAATCAAATAATCATTGGAGGCTTGTGCCCCTACTATAATCATTCCATATGGTTAATACCAATGTTGAGATTGAGTTAGTCAACACTTTTTATGAAGGTAATTTTCTTTTTTATCAACTAACCATATTGGGTGTAGATTTTCTACTACTTATAGTCAATTAAAAGCTTGGACTTGTATAATTTTCTTGTATATATTTTTTATAAGAAAGGATGTCAAATATCTCACTTACCACTTAAAGTTGATTGGTTTTGGTGACCTTGTGATTTAATGTCAACTATTCTTATGGCAAGATACCTTTGTATGGTGTGCTAATAACACATATTTGTTAGAACTCAATGCTTTAATGATTTACATTATAAAATAGTAAATATTTAAATACATAGAATACCTAATAATGGTAGATATTTAAATACATAGAATACCCAATAATGGTAGATATTTAAATACATAGAATACCCAATTTTGGAATAACAAAATTCTACATTATCTTGTAACTACCCTTGTCCTATAGTGCATGCATAATCCTTGTGATGGGTGGTTATACCACACTCATGTCACATGGGTTATGATGTAATAATTCCTAACATACCTCCCTTTATTACATCATAGTCTTAGCTCTAGCTCTATATTTATCTCTTGGCTCTCACTTTGGATTGTGGCTCTTGCTCTTGCTCTTGGATTTTGAATCTGATTATTTTATCTTTTGAATTGATGAAATTTTTTAGGATGATGTTGGAATTTGAGAGAGAAATTCCTCCCCTCAATGTAGACTCCAAATTAAAATACGTAGGAGTGTCGAGTTCCACCAATATTGCACTCCAAAATATATTTATTACAAATACTTATTCAATACATATTCATATTATAGAATTTAATGCATGAAATATGTGTCTCTTCCAATGTATTCATGTGAAATATGTGCTACTGTGCATATTGTGTCGATTATTGAATTAACTAGTCATCAATATTTGTTGTGTATGTGATGGGAAGAAATTTGTATAAATCTTATTTTACTTCTTCATCTTATTCTACTTTTCATTTCTTCTATCATGATCAAGTTCTAGATTCTTTACAATTTTTCCTTTTATCATGACTACTTTGATATGATAAATAGGATGTGTGTTCTAAATACAATCCTTAGTAATTCTATGTACTTTTTTCAACCCTTTATATGATTCCATAGTTGCCACCATTTTTCCTTGATATGAATGCAACATCTTGTCAAGTGCTTAATAGCCTTTATCATTGAACCATTAGGTCCCAATGACTATTGATGATATTTAATAGATCTTCATTTATTATGGATTATGTTATCAATTTTGATATCATATTGTATTTTACCATATAGCATCTAGATTGCTTGTGACACGGATGTTGAGGTATATTACAATATTTGGTACATGTTAATGTACCCCCATGGTACCTTCATGGTACATTTGTAAATAATAGATGAGGGTTGAGTCAATAGTTTAGAGTATGATTTATATTTTCCCTTTTATGTAAGTGTGAATGTGTAGGAAATGCATAAGTGTCATGTAAAAGTGTAATGTACAAGTGTAGACACTAAAATTCAGCACCCACAAGACCACATCTACCATCCCACCTCAAAATCCTGCATAATAAATCATATACCTAAGTCTCAACTTAGGGATATAAAATCCTACACATTATCCTATTTTCTAGATTTATTAAATCTAGAAAAACCACCCTAGGATACCCTACCTACCCACTGGACATGTGTCCTAGACACCCCATCCAACATCCTTGCCTCCTCCCCTTTCCCTTCACAGAATTCCCAACACCCATGCCACATCTAATCCACCTTGCCTCCCTTGTCCCTTCACATAGGATAGGATCCCACATCCCACTCCACTTGTAGCCACATCACCCCAGTTAAGTGAGGCACACTGAGTGACTCACTGTAACTATCCCTTCCACCTAGCAGCCTAGAATTACCACTTGGTAATCTAGGCTTACCACCTTCCACTTCCCTCCAAAACCCTAAGGGGCCTATAAAGGCACCCTTACCCCACCAAACCAAGGGAGCTAAATTAAGACACCGCCAAGCTACAAAAATTGACCATGACCCCCAAGCAGATCATGAGCATAGCCCTTACTAGATCTTAGAGGCCCATTTCCTAAAGCAATCTATGTTTCAGCCTAAACCTTTTGTCCATGGTTTCATATTCAAAGCCATGCATCCACATTTTCCAGTTCACCACCACATACCCATGGTTTAGCATATCTAAGATTACAATAGTAGAGATCAATAATTTTTGTTTTAGCAAGGCTTTTATATTATTATATGCTTTTATGATTTACATTACATGATTACTAGCTTAGGTTTTTATGTGTAGCATTGATTTTATTTCTTCATCTGTAGGTGCTACTAACTCTTTGTTGGTTTGAATGTGTGTAGGTTATAGGTATTTTGGAGAAGGTATTGAAGCTGGAGTGGTCCCTGTTGGATACCAAAGCCCACTCATCTTTGAAACTGTAGCGGAAGACTAGAAGGACACTGTACATTGTTGAAGACTTGGAAGACCCTCCCTAGAAGATATTGTATCATACTGAGACACACATTGTAACATTACTCCAAAGATACTTGGGGTAATTCAAAGATTGTAAATTTGTATCAAAATCAATATAAAAGGTATTTTTGGCAATATCTTTGTCTCTGTGTGATTTCATTATTTGCAAGTGTTCAGTAATTTTGCTACAGAAATGGCGATCATGGTGGGACCCCCAAGGGTTCCATTTTGTTTTGCCTTACTTTTAAATTAATTTTTTGATCTCTATTTTCTATTTTTTAAGGTCTTTGGGAGTTGGAGACATGCAAAGATTCGATCTCGAGTCAACAGATCTAGGAGTTGTTTGAAGGTGCCACTGTGAAACCATGCTCACGTGGTTTTTTTTAGAAAAATGCATTCATGGTTTTTGTTGAGGAAATGCCCTGTTTAGGAGATAGAATGCAACGGTTGGTGATGGAGGAATGCACATGGTTGTTGCACTATGGAATCATAGATCTAGTGGTTGAGAGCTGGAGGGAGTAATGAAAGGAACACAGGTCTGTACCCCTGTGCTATCTTTTCATTTTCTCTTTAGTTCTATTTTAGGCTGCATTTAAGTAGATTAAAGGTCTTAGTCTTGTATGCCATTGTTTGCATTTAGGTCTTAGGATAAGGAAAATTTACTTAGATCTTGCATTCATACACACAATAAAAAAAAGAAAAATATGCATCTGCATAGTAGGGAATAATCATTTTGCATGTGCCAAGTTAGAAATAATCTAGGCATCATTTTTTGAGGGATTAGGCTAGTATTCATTTTCTATTGATAGAAAGGACTCATGCATCCATGGTTGGGATCTCCCAAATGCGAGTATGCGATTGGTAAACCATACACCTATGGTTTACCAGAACCAACCACCCACCTACGGTTTGGCCCTGTTAAATAGAAATTTATCGAATATTACCTGAAGTTGGCATTTTTGCCCCTGATTTGATTTTATTTGCCATTCTCTATTTCTTGCACTTCTACATTAGGCATAAAAATAGAATTGCATGTTAGTTTTGCATCACACAATAAATTAAACAAACCTCACACACTCACTTAAACATTGGAAAATGGTTGGATTTCATCACCAGGTTTGGATTTCATCACCAAACCACCAACATATTACCCTATTTTTTGGCCAAGGTCGGCTCCAACAATCTTCGTAGCTTGGAAAATTTGCATGTATTTCTCTTTAGAGAGGTATAACATTGACCAAGTGAGATTGGGTGAGGACTGGTAGGACCTGTGCTCCCTGCGGGTGTGGGTTTCATCTCCACACTTTGGGGGGAAAACGTGACCTGGACTTCATCACCAGGCATGGGCTATGAGCATACAGGTGAAATCCTAGATTCATTTAGGGCAAAACATTTTCAATTTAAATAAAAAAAACTAAAAAAAAAAAAAAAATATTAAAACTAAAAAAAAAAAAAAAAAAATAATCAAATCAAAACTAGCACAAACTTAGGATCAAAAACCTTGCGTGTTTATTTGCTTTGTGTGTTGTATTGCATTGTACTTTCATTTCACTTACATAGATTTACATTTACATTTCACACATCATTGCATATTAGCGTATGGTAGTGACTCGTAGTCAGGCCAAGAAGTTAGCATTAATCTAGAGTCAGTGGTCTTCCCCCATGGCATCTCAGTCTAGTGAGGTCCCTAACACTTCGGTGGTAGGGCAAGTCAGTATGCCCCCTCCTATGTCCTAGAGCCTAAATGTAGGGCCCTCTAGTAGTGCCCCCATTTTAGACATAGATGTTATGCATAGGGCTACCCACACCGCTATTCTTGAGACTCCTAGGAGTGAACCACCTACCCCAATAGATGGTCGTGTCACACTTGTAGACATGGACGCCATTAGGATGTATCTGAATGCTACTGGAATGGTTTTCCCATCATTACCACCGCTCACCATCCCATCCCATGTCATACCATCATTACACCAAGAGTCCACATTCACACACCCATAACAGTCGGGACAAGTCTTTACAAATCCACTCTTTGAGTTGACTACTACAGCCCTAGCTGGCCAACCATCATCATCTAACCAACCACCCCTCACATTACCTCAACAAACCATCACTTGCACTAATCCCCTGTATGAAACAACAACTCAGGTTGCTTCACAGATCCCCACATCCATTCCATCTACTACACCCATAGGTTCCATGCATCATACCATTTCACATTCGATGGCAATACCTTTTGCTACCTACCCTCCACTTACATCCACTACCATGGTTGTCTCACAACCAACTCAGCCTACCACCTCCCATGTGGTTGTGCCCACATCAAATGCAATTGCTATGCAATAGGCTTTCTTGTAGCTACAATAGATGATTTTGGATAATGCTAATCATAGTGTTAACCCTGACCCTAATCAACATTTGTAGAGGATTGAGCATAACCTACCACCTACCTCTCACCAAACCCATACCTTTATCCAAGATCCATCTTGGGTATTGCATCCCCCATCCACTACCATAGCAACAATCCACCATATCACATGTATGCTAACTCGATGGGTCAACATACTACCATCCCTCCATCACCTCATCCATATCAAAACTTTCATCAACCTCCATACCATCACACATTTCAGCCCAACATTCCCCATCATATGCATCCCACATACAATGCACCCCATTACCATCAACATCAGGTAAACTAGGGTTTTAACCCTATGGATGATCCTAGATACTAGTTCCTACAGAGTCAGATTGATAGTCTTGCCATGCAAACCCTAGGTTTGCAATATCAAAAGCCAACATTAAGGCAACTACTCAATCATCCTATCCATGCTTCGGTGCCTGTGCCACCATATCCAATGGACTTCCAGATGTTGAAGCTTGAGTTTAAGGGGGAAGAGGACCCCCGAGAGCATGTAACAAGGTTTGTAAATGCGTGCTTTAGGATTAGCAGCAATGATGCACTCATGCTACACACATTTCCTCAGACACTTGGGGGAGAAGCCCAAGATTGGTACAACCATTTACCGCATCAGAGTGTTTTCACTTTTGAGCAGCTTGCAGACCAATTCTTGGAGCAATTTTCCCTAAATGTCAGAAAGCAAACCACATTGACCGATCTGATTTACTTGAAGTAATATGATGATGAATCGGTTCATGATTTTGGCAACCATTGGAGGGCGGTTATGATTAAGTTACCATTCTCCCTCCCCATGATAGAAATAACATGAATATTCACAAAGAGTTGTGCCAAGCCCATCTCTTTGTTACTATAACTACAATAGTATAGAACATTCGATGAGGCACTCACCCAAGCCAAAGTGATAGAAGAGATAAAAATCCAAGAGGGTGAGATTAAGCCTAAAGAAAAGAAGTGGTAGAATAAAAATCATAAGGGGAATAACCATGACCAATCCAAGGCCACTCAGGTTAACTAGATAGTCTTGGGCCAACCACAGTCAAATCAACAAGCCCAAGTATAGATCCAACAACCCCAACAACAACAACAACAATCACAACAATCAAATTATCAAGCGGTTCCACCCCCATAGTAGGTGCAAAATCAAATGCAACCTGTAGAGAGGTAGCAATATCACTTTAGGCCTAGGTGCAACTACACACCATTACAAGAGCCCTATTCAACTATGTTTCAAAAATTGTATGTGACACAACTCTTTACATTGCTAGAGATTAAGCTCGAGGATCCTAACAAGCCAAAGACAAAAGGCTATAAAGAGCACCTATTTTACATTTATCATAGGCAAAGAGGACATGACATCGAAGCTTGCCATGGATTTAAGGGTATTGTGCAAGACTTATTGGAAGTGAGAAAGATCAAAGTCGATAATCCACTAGCCCAATCCAATCAGAACCTTGGTATATATCAGACACCTTTGCCCCACCATGAGGTAAATCAACAAGCAATGGGAGCATCAACTTCTACAGTTCCTCCCAACCAAGTCAATTACGTGTCTCAACTACACCAAGGTTTTGTAGGGGCTATCAGTGTGGTCACCCATGGGTAAAGACAAGACAAATCACACAACACAAGCTTCGACGACACAACCAAGTGTCCCCATACAACTAGGGCCATCAATTCCACCACCACCATTTCATAATCCAAGTAATCCATCTCACCCAATTGTCACCTTAGGTAGCCGGTTGACCCAAAGTTTGAAAATGGCATCGACAAAATTATCAATCTATGAGTTAATACAACAATCACCCCCACATCGAGAAGCATTGATGGAAATCCTAAAATCCATCCAAGTACAATCAGAAGATCCCAATGCTTTCAACTCCTTTGTGGGGAGTGTACAAAAGTGCATGGAACCCTCGATAGCATTTTATGATTTCGAGGAAAAGCAAGTTTCATCAGATTTACCAGATCCTCCATTGCACATAGTAGCTCATATTGACATGAAGCCATTCAAGAGAGTCCTTATTGACATCGACTCCTCCATCAACCTCATTACCACACCCACCATCAAAAACCTCAACATCCCATCATCACACATCACAACATCCACCTTCACCCTTAGAGCCTTTAATGATGCCTTATGCTCAACTGTGGGAAATATTGTTCTTCCCATCATCGTGGGGGTGAAAACTATACATGTCCTCTTCCACATCTTGGAGGGGGTGATGCAGTACAACATACTTCTTGGATGCCCTTGGATTAGGGAAATGAAGTGTGTGCCTTCAACATTGCATCAATGCCTAAAATATGTACATGAGGGCAAAGTACATTGCATCCCAATAGACACAGAGCCTTATAAGTACTACAACTTGATCTCAAACCCTTATGAGCCTCTACTTCCATCAACCCATCTATCCATCCAACCACTCATCATCCGAACCATTCCCACTAATGACACCTCATCAAAAGCCCCCATCCTAGAGGAATTACCAATAGTTGACCCTACTTTTGCATCTAAAAGCATTAACTCTAGTCAACCCTCAACCACCACATTCCATTTCCCCATCACACCTGATCATCCCACCAACCAATCATCAACTCCATCCACCACACTACCAGATTCACAAAAGCCATTCATATTCATAGCACAACCCACTCCATCCACTAACAAACCTATCCAATCACATACATCTCAAGCTTCACAACCCATAGTCTCATAGATAGGGTCACCTATCCGAGAAGATCCACCACCTCCACCTGAGCCACAAGCCACCCCAGAAGTACCCTCTTCATCCACTGAGCCATCATCATCCCAACCTTCTCGAGTTGTAGTACATCTCACTAATCCAGGCATTGGTGAGTACATCATTGAGAGTGTCACAGTCACACCACCTATTGAGTCAGTTAGAGACTATGGTCACCCACGTGACCCACCCTTAGCCATAGGTGAAGTGTACATAATGGGTTCCCAATAAAATAAGATTAATTTCATATATGGGGGAGTGGATTCTTCATCCGATCCACCTCCTCCTAATGAGGAACCCTTACAAGAATTTGATGGAAATTTAGATTATCTGTCCAACCTAGATTTCCCATTGTGATATTTTTGTAGGGTCAACTGGTAGGGATATGGACTTGGATGACATGAGCAGGGTCCTCATTACATTGTTGAGCTTGAATATAGAGAATCACATGATCACTCTGGTTTAGGGTATAGACCTTCCACCTCAGACTCTTCCTTCAATCAAACCTTCCAATGACTCACCATTGAGTATGAAGAAGAGGAAGAGGAGAGCGATGAATGTGATGATTTTGATGATGTTGATGATGAGTACTTGGATCCTGAATTTGCTCCTCATTTACATGAGGCTTTTTCAAATATTGTATTGCATACATTCATGATTGATCAAAGTGGCTATGATTGAAGCAGAATATGGATTCTTCATAAGGATGATGATTATGAGTATGAAAATGAGATGGTTTATCTTGGACAAGATTATATGCACACATCGATGAAGACTTTGGGGATTTTAACATATGGAAGTAAATCTAGACTGGATCATTCGAATATTTGATGGTCCCCAAGAGGATGTGGTTTATGTTGAACCCATCCAGAGAGATGAGTGGTACAAAAAGATGTTTCCCATAGATCACACTCTCTTTCGAGTCAACAAAGAGTGTGAGCACCCCGAGCCAGATCCTCCACCACCACCTTGGCCACTCCTACAGCAGTGCCATTCACCCACACTAGGTCAGTTGCAACCTAGAGAGAATGAGTCATCATCTCTTGAATCACAGCCACCTCATTTCCATCAAGTCAATATGATTTTTGTTGACTTGCTCACCCCACTCTACAATCCCTATGATTTGGTAAAGCCGATTCATGTCGACACTAGCCTTATCACCATGGACAGGATTTCATCCCCACCCTCCATAGCCGAGTTCATCCTATCTGAAGAGTTACTGCATGCTTCAAACGCTTACATTCCACAACAACCTTCACCCTTCGATGCCTCAATTTTTCAAACTAAAGTAGAGGGGGAGACCCATGAGACATTTGAGAATGTGGCGGATGATATCCATCTCATCCTGACTCCACATCAATTAGAGGAAGGTTCTCACATGCTGATCGAAGAATCTATAGATGTGAACCTTAGCCTAGATGCGGACAATCCTCAAATTGTCAAAATTGCTAAATATTTATCCATAGAAGAGAAAGAGCGTATGATCGACGTCTTGACAAGAAAGAAAGAAATTTTTGCATGGTCATACAGAGACATGCCTGGCCTTGACCCCGACTTGGTGGTCCACAACCTTACTTTGGTGCCAGATGCTAAGCCTTTCAAGAAAAATCTTAGGAAAATTCATCCAATAGTTGCATTAATTGTAAAAGAAGAGCTACAAAAACTATTGGATGTGCATTTCATAGTCCCAATTGATTACCCTGAGTGGCTCTCCAATATGGTACCCATTCGTAAGCTGAATGGGGGGTACATGTATGCACTAATTTTTGAGATCTAAACAAAGCATACCCCAAGGATGATTTTCCTCTACCTAACATTGATCAACTAGTAGACTCCTACACCGGACATGAAATGCTTTCACTAATGGATGGTTTCTCGGGATACAATCAAATTTGAATCAATCTCGAGGACCAACATAAGATAACATTTACAATGCCTTGGGGCACATTTTGTTATAGAGTGATGCCTTTTGGTCTCAAAAATGTAGGAGCCACATATCAGTATGCCATGACGTACATATTTCATGACTATATGCATAAGATCATTGAGGATTATGTAGATGATCTGATTGCTAAATCAAAAATGCGTCTTGAGCACATTGAAGTCTTAGAGAAAGTGTTTGATCGATTGCTTGAGCACAAAGTAAGGTTAAATCCTAAGAAGTGTGTATTTGGTGTCACATCTGGAAAACTTCTAGGATTCATTATCTCCAAGCGAGGCATTGAAGTGGACCCCAATAAGGTCAAGGCCATAATAGAGATGCCTCCTCCAACAAACTTGAGAGAGTTGCATAGTTTACAAGGAAATATTCAATCTATCCGATGATTCATTGCACAACTCTCAGATAAATGTAGGCCTTTTAATCACTTGCTACAAAAGGGGGTGACATTCTCTTGGACAACTGAATGTCAAGAGGTATTTGATGACATAAAGAAGTATCTGGCTTCACCACCAGTTCTTACACCACCTCGTTCAGGAGTCCCTTTTCACCTCTACATCTCTGCAATAGATTTTGCACTAGGGACAATGCTTGCTCAAAAAAATGAGTATCATAAGGAGCAAGCCATTTACTATATCAGTCGAACATTGGTAAGTTATGAAACAAGATATGCTTATGTCAAAAATTTATGCTTAGCAATGGTTTTCACCACTAAGAAACTCAGACATTACATGCTAAGTAACACTACCTATGTCATAGCTAGAGAAAATCCTCTATGATACATGATGACTCACACATACAACAACACCCGTACCATAAAATGGATAATGCTTTTAATAGAATTTGACCTTGAATTCATCAGTCAAAAATCCATTAAGGGTCAGGTGATAGCCGATCAACTTGTTGAAGCTCCATTACCTAATGACAAACCACTTATCATTGAGCTTCCAGATGATTCGGTATTTTCCACTAAACAAGAAGAGTTAGTCCCTCCTGAGGATGAAGCTGACATGACAATGTTCTTTGATGGATCAAAGTGTAAAAGAGGACAAGGTGTTGGAGTTGTGTTTTACACACCCAAAGGAATCCCAATTCCTTTATCATTTAAACTCGACTTCACATGCACAAATAATAATGCAGAGTATGAAGCTCTAATTTTGGGGCTTCAATCAGCTATAGCTATGGGCATCAAATGACTAAGCATATTTGGTGATTCTCAACTCATTGTTTACCAAGTAAAAGGAGAATTCCAATGCAAGGAACCAGTCTTGAAATAATATCATGAAGTAGCAATGAAGTTGCTAGAGAAATTTGATTGGTATGAAATTAGTAACTTGCCTCATTCAACCAATAGATTTGTGGATGCAATGGCCTCTTTGGGATCCTTGATCCCTAAGAATGAGCATGGAGAAGTCCAACCGCTAATCATAACAACTGTGTCCAAACCAACAATCAAACGAGCAGAGTCTAAAGGTGAGAAGAGTGTCTGTTTGGTCCATGTCGAACCATACAATTCTTACCTTGATGAGATCAAAGACTTTCTCAAGTCTGGGACCCTCCCAATAGAAATGATGAGGGCTACAAAAAGAATGTTCAAACAAAAAGTAGCTCGTTTTACTCTCTTGGGGGATGTGTTGTATAGACATGGCTATGATGGAATCTTACTACGATGTCTAGATCCCGTTGAGGCACAACGAGCTATTATGGAAGCCCATGATGGTACTTGTGGTGGTCATTTTAGTGGAATGGCCATTGCAAAGTGCATTTTGTGCATGGGATATTATTGGCCCACCATGGAAAGTGATTATTGTCAATATGTCAAGAAATATCAAAAATACCAACATCACGCCAATTTAACTCATGTACCATCACAAGCTTTACAACCCATTCAAAGCCTTTGGCCCTTTTCACAATGGGACCTTGATTTGATTGGAAAAATTTCACCTACCTCATCAAGACAACATAAATTCATCATAACTGCCATGGAATACTTCACTAAATGGGTCGAAGCAATTCCAATGACCACTACGACTGGACCTCGAATAGCAGAGTTTATACTTCAGCATATTATCTATCATTTTGGGATACCTTCCAAGATCATCTCTGATAATGGTAAGTCATTTAAGAATAAGGATGTTCAAGAGCCTTATGCAACAAGTACAATATTCAACATAGTTTCTCGACACCTTATTACCCACAGGAAAATGGATAAGCCAAAGCAACCAACAAGATAGTGATAGCCATTCTCAAGAAGCTCATCAAAGAAAATCATAGATATTGGCACACTCAACTCCCCTTGGCACTATGGGCTTATCGAACAAGCATCAGAACGCCAACGGGAGCAACACCTTTTTCACTAGTCTATGGTGCTGAAGCAATAATACCTCTTGAGCTTGAGATTCCCTCCTTGCGAATCGCATTACAGGAATTCATGGATGATGACACAGCTAGACAAGCACGTCTTGACCAATTAACACTCATTGATGAAAGGTGCATCAATGCCTTGGAACATCTACGAGTATACCAAGACCGCATCAAACGTGCTTACAATGCAAAAGTCCATCCTCACGAATTTCAAGTAGGGGATCTTGTGCTTAAAGAGAACCAACAAAATACCAATGCATTGCCACACTTGAGAGATAAATTTATGGCTAATTGGTTAGGTCCATACATTGTCAAACAGAAGTTGGGTCCAGGAACGTATAGACTTGCCAACTTGGAAGGAGAATTGGAACTAGAGCCATTGAACATAATGCACCTAAAGGTATTTTATACATAATGCGACTTATAAATATGTGTATATATACATGGCTAAAAAAAAGAAAATCATCAAAAATATTTCATTTCATGCATCTCATATAGGCATTTTTTTTCATACCATTCATTTACATTAGATCATATGGTAAAATATGACAATGCCTAGTCCATCAAGTTTACTTGCCTTAATCAAGGGCACCTCACATCAAACACTACCATAAGCATCTATCATAATAATACATTGCTTCCTAAGCAAAATCCTAATATTTTCAATCACTCAGCCACATCTAGTGTCTCAAGCAACCTCCATTGAAAATCGAATAATCTTTAGATGCAACAAGGTCATTCCTGGTCAATCAAGTTTCCTCTTGGATCATGCACATCAAAACACATATAAAACATTGTGAACCTAGGGAAAAATGAAGTCAAAAGTTGCTATTGCCATAAGTGAAAGGTTTGGGTCTGTGTGAGGTGATTATAGATGATAAAGGTGCTCTTCTTCTAGCATTTAAAAAACTTTGGACATCCAAACTTATCACTTCATGGAGGCAAGAGCTATGTTTTAAGACCTACTATTATTGAACTCTTTAGATGTCAAAAGAGTTATTATTGAGGGAGACTCTCTTAAAATTATTAATACCATGAAGGGGTCTCAGATTCCTAGTTGGAATATAACTAATTTAGTTTGGGAGGCTAAAATATTTTTGTACTCTTGAGAAGATGTTCATATTTAGCACATCTATAGAGAAAGTAATGATGCTACAAATTTTCTTGCTAACCGAAGGTCTCTCTGATTGACCTTTTTGTGTGGAGGAGGGACTTCCCTCTTAGCCTCCTACGTTTGACTAATGGTTCAACTTTTTAATAGGTGTTTGGCTAGTTTTCTTGTCTAGGTCTTGAGGGAGGGTTGTTGGGTCCTTTGCAATGGTTTCTTATGGTTCTTTTTCTCCTTTGGATCGGGTCTTCTTTGTTACCTATACCCTTTTGCTTTTTAATTGTTTTTCATGTTTTGAGAGGGTGGTCTTGTTGGTGGTGTTTTGGTCCTCGTCGATCCTCTATGAAGTTTTTTCCCCCTTCATTTTGCATTTTTAAATTTCATTGCTTTGGTGCCTATTGGATTCTCAAAATCCAACTTAAGAATGACCCCTAATTTTAATTTTTGAAAGGTCTTGTGAGTCCTAGGTAGGTTTTTTTTTTTTGAGTTAAAATAAAATGACTATCAGGTTTTTGAAATAAGGCTAGTCAAAAACACATCAAGGTGTTCCTTTGTTACGATCATGTCCATAAGTCCTTTTCTTTGTCTTAGTCAAAGTATGTTTGTTCAAAAAAGGGTCCTCAAGGTCTTACAAGATCATTACTTCATGAATCTTAGTCCTTCAATGTTAAATTCTTAGTACCTAATGTCACTGCCCAAAGATCCCTAAATATCATCATCCATCTAATTTTCCCCCATAGTTCCTAAGATCACTTTTTTTACAATTTTATAACCATCACCCTCCATAAATATTTCTCAAAGTATAATATTCACCAAATATTTATCCATTCCCTAAGCCTTAGGCCATTAACAAAAAATCCATTATTCAAATATCAACCTCCATTCATAATCCCCCTTTCATAAACCCTTAAACCTAAGGTCCGTTAAATATTTTTCCTATGTCATAAATATTAGACCTTAGGCCCCTTACATATATCATTTCCCCTTTCATATTTTATATTACCATAATTCACACCTTAAAAGACTTCTAGAAAATCATACCCCACAAATGCCTAAGGTCTATAACACATTACCACAAAAATTAAAATTTTTCCCCTTTTGCCCTATGTTCTTATATTTAATTTCTTTAAGGTCTCGCTCCCTATGTCCTAAGTCCTAATTCTAAGTCTAAATATTCCACTCCCCCTTATCACCCTAACCTTAGGGATGATACTAATTATTGTTTGGTAATATCTTCCTCCCCCACTTTAAGGTTTGCATAGGTTTCTTCTTATTCAGGAAGATCGAATGGTTAGGAGGCAGGATTGACAAATCAATTATGCAGAGGGAAAGCCTACGATCCAAGGGAAAATAATATTCTCCCATCAAGGTCAAAGTGCTTTTGTCTTATTTGCATCAAGATATATTGCTAGGAGGTAGGGCCAAAAGATATACAACATAGAGGGGCAAAATTTGATCTAAAAGTTAATGATAGTCTCAAGGTGCTTTACCTTATTTGCACCCATATCTAATGGTGAGAAAGCAGGTTCCATAGATCTATGGTTTAGAAGCCTAGCTAGTGGATAAGAGAGGGGTACACAAGTTATTCATCTCATTCAAACGAATTTAATTATTAGAAGGAGTAGCCTAAAAATATATGGTGTAGAGGGGTAACCCATAGTCTAAAGGATAATGATGGTCTCAAAGTGCTTTGTCTTACATGCACTCAGATCTGATGGCTAGGAGGTAGGGATAGGAAATCAGCGGTGTGGAGGGGCATCCTATAGTCCCAAAGGTAAGATGATATCAAAGAATATTTGTCTTATATGCACTCATATGGATGGCTAGGAGGTGCATTCTAGAGATCAATAGTACAGAGAGGAAACCTACAATCCAAAAGATAATTGTATTCCCCTATTGAAGTATCAAAGTATTTTATCTTATGTATGCCTAAATCTAATGGTGCAAAATTAGAGTCAGTAGATCAATGATCTAGATGGAAAACCAACAAAAAATGAAGAATCTTCAAGACCATGACTAAGTCAAAGAATTTTGTCTTATATATGCTCAGATCTTATGGTTAGGAGGTAGGATCAAGGGATAAATGACTCAAACCCATGATTGATGAGACTAAGAAGCTCAAAATAGAATTCTTAACTAATGTATCAACCTTAGTCTACATTATCCAAGTCCTTTATATACATTCATTTCCTAAGGTTATAAACCTAAGCTATAATAAATTATAAAGTCCTTTGAAGGCCTAACCCTTGTCACCACATGATCCCTCACAAATCCTGAGGACTAGAAGGATGTATTTTTGCCCCCCTCTAGGAACTTATTCTTTTACCTTAATTCATCCATATTGTCTAAAAAATCCTAAGGTTACACCTTAAATAAATCAAGAAAAATTACCCCCCCTCATTCTTATGTCCATGTACCCCCTTTAAATTTGACATTGTTTGTCAAGGTTGGTAAATCTTGAGGATGGGATCCTTTCCAAGAAAGCTATGAAAGTGGCTACATATTGTAAAATAACTTGGTGTTTTTGCTAGGTTGTAGATGGAGGTAATCTTGTGTGAGCAGTGATGTAGCATTGGATCAAAGCACCAATGTCCAGTTATTTTACAATCAAAACTCTTCGAGGGTGAAGGTACCGAAGTGCTAAGTTGGAGCATGAGACAGGTTGTCTTCTGGCAGAACCTTGAGCAACTTAGCAAGATTTGATGATTATTATATGGGATATATAACTCAATGGTGTGGAGGAAAATCCTGCGGTCTGAGGGTTAATGATAGTCTGAAAGGTCTTTTGCCCTATTTGCATCAAGATAAATGGCTAGGAAGATCTCATAAATCAATGATATAGATAAGTAACCTACCATTCAAGAATTAACATAGTCTCTATCAATTCAAAAGGGCTTTTTCTTATCTGCATAAAAATTTTATGATGTGGAATCAAAGTCATTAGATCAATGACTCAGACCTAAACTCGATGAACTCAAAGGCACCAAAAATATTTATCTTATTCTTGCATAATCTTGGTGAATATAACACCATTGTAGACTGTCAGAGCTGGTATAATTGTCAATGGTCAAAAGGTGAATAAAATTCTCTAAATCAGGTCCAATAAAAGGCTAGAAATAATTCATAGAGAATGATAGAAAAGAATGAAGAAGACATCTTCACCTATAATGAGATTGTAAGGCTTGACAAACGAAAAATTTCATGCTTGATTTTATTTTTACTAAAAAGTGCTTTTATTTTTATAAATCCCATACAACAACAAGAGAACCCTTTTAGAGATTATAAACTACACAATCAGAGACTCAAAAATTATGAAGCATTAATACCACATGCCCATATACACATTTGGAAAGTAATGGCACGTGCTTTAAAATAAGATAAACCAACTACAACATGACAACACAGTACTAAGATAGTTAGAACCATTAAGAATGATAAGTTGGTGCATGTAGGGTGGTGAAAATGAAAGATAATAGTTGGGTATTATAAAGGCTAGTCCATGCAAGGAATCCCTTTGACTCACTATAAGTAAACATACAAGAAAACCAAAAAATCTTCATAGTGACTCATCATATTAAAGAAGAAATGTTAGAGGTAAAGAGCATCAGTATCAGAATAGAAGATAAGCACTCATAACAAGGAAAAGAGTATACTTCTTTCAACACTCAGCCAATATTACCTGAAGGTGTCATCACCCACATGAGAAAGCTCATTGAAAATAGCTTGTATCAGTCTCTCCTTGGGCTAGCAAGCACAAATTAAATGTTGCAATACATACAAGGATCAAGGCCTGATGAACAAATTACCTCAACTCATATATGGGAACTAGATAACACAGTTGTAGGTTCTTATGAGCTGGTAGAAGAATAACAAAAATAACCTACTCTTCTCATGGGATTATTCAAATAAGCTTAGAGGTATAGGATAAAATACAAGATATACTATAACATATGGACTAGCAACTTTGGCAGGTTGACTTCTCCTAAAGTCTATTTTTCTATAGACTTAATATATTGGTTGACAATGGCATAAGATCCAGAAAGGAAGTAGTTCCAAAAATACAATGGTAGGCCCTCTATAAAAATCATGTCTGATGTTTTCCAAAGGGTATTCAAATTAGGAAGAGCTCATTTGACATTGGACAAGACAGTTCTAAAGGCTTAATATAATTAGGTATTATTCACATATTCATACACCAAACTATTAAAGTATCATGTAGGAGTCTCTTATGAAATTTCTCTCAAGAAAAATGTTTTGCAACCATAGGCTATGGATTATGCAAACATGATTAATATAGCACTAGCCACCCCTAACTTGTCCACAATATCCAAAGTAGTATATTTGATAATCAAATGCAATAGAAAATATCAAACACCTATGTACTGCTGGGAAGAAATCATCATTGAGAGGATGCATGAAGAACTAAAATCCCTATAGAAAGCCATTAATGATGGGAAAGAGGTGATGTCCCTATTTACACATTACTCCCTATTGATCCATTTGCTTATCGAGTATTTAGAAAGAAGTAAAATCAAAGAACTAGGAGGGGTGCCAAAAGCACTTGATGTACAAGATAGACTACCATGGATTCATGAGGGAGGATCTAGCCATGCTCACTTCCTAGGAAAATTTCTACCCCTAGTCCATGAATACCTCTATGGTTACTCTCCCAGTAGGATGCCCAGAGGGATTATAATTTTTTTGAATGAAAATAAAGTAGGGGACTTCTTCATTACTGAAAATTTCACTTACATCAGACTATATGGGGCCAAGATCCCCCAAAAATACTCACATCATATGACCCTTTTTCTGTACCTACCCTAGATATTACCAGATAAATAGCAAAAGAATTCAAAATGAGGATCGATAAGAAGGTAAAAAGGGTCCCTTAGTTTAAGATCCCTTTCAAAATGGGTATATATATTTTCAAAGGATACCCAACTTGCTGAAAGCAATGTGGAATATGGATGAGTATAGTTTTCCAAAACTTAGTTGGAGGCTATATGATTCTCATGGCCATTATCAAGTAATCATAGAAGGCATGAAGTTTTATTGGGTTAACCACAGGTCTAATTCATTTGAATATTACCTACAAGAGGCCATTAAAAGAAATAATTCTCTAAAATATGTGTGGAATCAATTTGAAAATAAGAGAAGGGATCATACTCAGATGGAATTCCTTGGGTACTATTCTGCTAACCTGATATCTTTAAGGAGAAATTTAGTCGAGGCCTACGAACCTATAGTCCTAGCCATGCAACAAGAAGAGTTTCAAGATCCAATATTAGAGGCTATCAATGTTGATGCCCAAAAAATAGAAATCCTTGTGGACATAGTGTATTTAGCTAAAGCAATAGCTGAAATAGTCCAATCAGCCTTGACATGCCCAAAGAGCACCACAACTCCTATTAAAGTAGGGCCTCTTTAAATCACATTTGTTGAGAAAAGAACTCTAGAACAAATTTCAACAAATATAAATAAATTATTTCTACTTCTTATCAACAATAATAATCCATTTTTCAAATATCCTCTAGGAGTCAAGTGTTTAAGGAAGATCAACTCCAAATGGTAATACAAAAACCATATTTTGTATCCAAAGACATTGTGATAGATAACAAGGAGAGAAAAATATCTTCCTTTGTACAAAAAAGGATTGAAAAAGTTAGAGGATTGACCACCCTCCTAAGGGAACATCATGTCAGCATACCCAATCCTTCTAAATCTCCAGAACATAAGAAAGCAAGGATTGAGGCTAACCTTGTTACAAAAATTATTAGTCTAGTCAAGGTAGAGGAGGTGATCTCCATTGATTATTTTGATAAAAAATAATTACAAGCCATGGAGAAAGGGAAATATCCTAGGAGTATCACATTTTCAAGAAAATATACCCATACTGCATCATCACAAGTTGCATCAATAACAATCCCTAGGCCAAAAAATATCATTGTTGTCCAGATCGATCAAAGAACAAGGGATGTTTAGGTGTTTTTCAAGCCCACAAATATATTGAAAATAAGAAAACACATTCAAGAGCAAGCTCACAGGTCACAACTTTATAGGTATAACCCTATATTGTAATTAAGGATATTGATTGCTCTAATTTAATTTCTAAATTCAAAAAATAGATGTAAACCAAAATCTAATATGATCTAGGAGATCTAAGAGAGATATTCTACAACATCGGATTGATCAAGCTCACTACATATGATCTAAAACTTCTCTTAGTAAAAGCATATCAAAGAGTGAGCAAAGTATACCCCACATTTTACATATTTGAATAATACTACAAGGATATGAGTGAAGGACATAGAGTAATGAATGATGGCACTGTCATATTATATGCTAAGGAATTTGCAAAGATCTCAATATATCTAATAGATAGGCTAGAATGGTAGACTTGGGAGATAAATGTGGTAGAATTGAAAAATAGGATCAATGAAGAGATTTCTGAAGTAAATCTCACTTTAGAAGAGTACTTACAAGTGGCCAATTTCAAAGACTTAATCATAAACACAATATAAAGCTTCAAATGTGATCCTCATAATGAAAAATTGGCCAGACAAACCAACTTTCTAGCAAAATTTATAAATTACTTATGCATATTTGCTCAAGATGGCAAAGAAAGGTCTAAAACTACTAAGAATAAGATCATAAAAAGTATGAACATGCTAAAATTTGCCATGAATTTTAGTGATAAAATCCGAGGGTATATTGATTAGGATGTGAAGGACATTCAAGATGAAATTGATAAAGGACAATATATAAGGAAAAGTAGCCTTAAAATTTCCATAGTCATAGATGCCTAAGATAAGAGCCTAGAGCAAAGAAAAAAATCACAAAAATACAAGGCAAAAGAATTCAGTGTTAGTGAAATCCGAATGTGGAGTGACAGCGTACCAGATTATGATGCAAACGAAATTGATACAAGGTATGGATGCTAAGTCCTACAAATGGGATGAAACAAATGCATGCAGGAAATAAAGTAGTAAGAAGCAAGATGTAAGAAAAAAAAATTGGGGCCTCTTTTATTAATGTTGCTTTCAGTCTGGTTACAATACGTCTCCCCCCTCTAGGGCACAGAGCGTTTGATACAATTCGTTACATCAATGGATGGTACGCTTCCAATGTCTTCCGCATGCCCACATTCAAAATGGGTGGGCCAAACATTGTCACCACTTGCATCCATGTGTTCATGGTTCATTTCTGCCCCTCCGATGTTCTTGGTGGTGATATCCTACACTCAAAGAAATAGAAAATAGTTAATAGCATATGCGGATATTAGGAAAACATGCAATCCCCAAAGCCTTCGGTTGGTTAATGTAAAAAAGAATGAAACGATGGTAAAAACATGTCATAATGAACCCAAAATTTGATAGAAGCATCAATACATCATCAGGGACCCATTGCAAAAAGAACATTCAAGAAATCATGCATGGATTTCTAATCGCTCTGGGGTGGGATGATTAGGACTGTCACAAAACATGCAAGAGTGACCTTGCAAATGTCCTACCCAGAGGCCTCCAAAACTCCTACAAACTTGGGGTTAGGCTAAAAGGGGAATTTTGGGACAACCCAAAAGGTCATATTTGGTAGATTCTACCCAAATTGTCATGTATTTGAAAATGCTCCCTGTATGTTAGTAAATGCATAAAATGATAAAAACACAGTCAAATCAAGTCAGAATAACATGAAACTTGAACAGCAGCATAAGTACATGAAATATGACTCAATGCAAAAAAAATAGTAGGGAAATCCTTCACATATTTCTAATCACTCCAAGATGGGATGATTAGGACTGCAGTAGTGTGGAGGGTGCCCGAGAGCAGGACGCCCACCATTTGGGGCTTAGTTTTGGCACCAATCCAAGTGGGATGGGTCCAAAACCTCCTAGGGGTTGTGTCAGCAAATTTGGTGTGGTATTGTGGACGATTGCTTAGGTTTTGGGTTGGGATTGCGTTCCTAATGTTCACTCGATAACCTCTCTTCCAAAAGAGAAATTATGGATGTAGGAAGCACAAAAGGGAATGGGGGTACAATTTGGCAGCACTCCGTTGTAGCAAGTGTGAACTCTTAAGTTAGTTGTCGGCTAAGTTTATTTAGTTAGATGTCGGCCAAATTATTATTTCATTAGTCGGTATGATATTTTTCAAATATCTCTCCATTCTCCTTATCCCTCCATTCTCTCCTATATTCCCTCTTTTCCTCCAACCTCCCTTCCCTCTTCATATAAATTAGTGATTATAACCTATGGTTTCCTAATGACTGTAATAGCTCTGTGAGATCTTAAATAAAGAATTATTTATTCTGTTAATTTCTCTTATTGCCACCTGGTCTTGGTTTTAGATTTGGTATCAGAGCTAGCTAGGCGAGCATGCTGGGCACGAAGCCCGAGGGTGCACGGTGATCGAGCATGCTAGGCATGAATCTCGAGGGTGCACGATGATCAAGCTGGGCAAGGAGATCGAGGAGGTGGTAGAGCAGTCATTGACATAGCAAAGCGAGCAGCTGACATGGACACGTAGCTCGAGGAGCTGAGGTGGACGCTGACGTGGCAGAGTAGGCGCTGACGTGGCGGATCGGGCGTGTGGTGATGTGGCAAAATTTGGTTTGTACACATGGCGAAAGTAGATTCGTCAGAGCAAACACACGTGGTGGAAGCAGATTCATCGAGCAAGGACACAGTTGAGGGTTTGATTGCCCGAAGGCAATCGAAAGTCTTTGCGCTCGCGCGCATATTAGAAGGGCATTTTGCCTTCTTCCCACTGAATGTGGGATAAAATCCAAGTTTTTTTTTTTTAACTTGCCACCCGTAGACGGCATAAGGAACAGGTGGTTCCTTCCTCTACCCGCCGAAGCGCGTAGCGCAGTTGGGTGAGTCCTTTGCTTGCGGAAGAGAGGTCCCGGGGTCGAATCCCGTCGGGGTAAAAAAAATACAAAGTTTTTTTTTAATCGTCGGAAGAAGAAGGGTTTAAGAAGGTGGAGGTCAGCATTTTTACCACAGCAGCCACGTGGTGCAGTGGCTAGACCTTCCGGGGAGAAAGCAGAGGTCAGCAGGTCGAATCCCGTCGGGGATTTCACAAAAAAAAAAAAGGTTTTTTATTTAATTTTTTTTATTATTTAGTTTTAATTAAAGTTTTTAAAAATTATTTAATAATTTCCATATATTTTTATTATTATGTTTTTTAAATAAACTTTTATTTAAAAAAAAGGATAATTAAAATATATATAGGAAATTGTTAAAAAAATTTCTAAGGGCTTTATTAAAACAAATTTTGGAATTTTTTTTTTTAAATTAAAAGGGTGAAAAGTTTTTTTTGAGGTAGAAGTTTTTTTTTTGGCATCATAATTGTAACCCAGTTCATGCGGTGTAATTCTGGGTAGATGATTCGGTCATCTGGATGCTATAATGCATTGCTCTCTCTGTTGAGAAGAGAGACTCCTGATTCCTTTGACAGGAAAGTCCAGCAGTGTGGACTTCATACAATGTTTTGCCAATTAGAAAACCAAGTGATTGCACATCAGAGAAAACCAGACTCTGGATACGAGGCGGATTTTGAAGATAATATCTTCGGGCAAAGGATAGTTGACTCCGAGACGGTTGAAATAGTACCTGAAGAACAGTCAAGTGACAGTTATACACCTGTAGTGCCTAAAGTAGAAACAAGTGAGAGCTATACACCACGCTCTCCTGATTCAAAACCAGAAGAAGAAGAAGAAGAAGAAGAAGAAGAAGAAGAAGAAGAAGAAGGAAGAAGAACCAATGGAGGTGAAACCTGCAACTGAAGAACGAAAAGTTCTTAAAAGAAGTTATGAACCAGTAGCAGCACCTGAAGTCATTATAATTAGTGATGACGAAGCAGACAATTTCACCTTTCCAATTTTGGGTGATCCTCGAGAAGAAGAACGCCAAATCAGTGAGCATATTAAGAAAGCTAGATTTGATTTAAATCAGTAAATCAGTGATCTATTTTGTACTTCTTTGTACTACTTGTTTGAAGTTGAAATAAAGTTTGCTTTCTAATATGGCTTCCAATACTAGTCTACCAATCCCTGAGTTCAATGGTGGTGATTACGAGTATTGGTCAATTAAAATGAAAACTCTTTTGATAGGCAAAGGTCTTTGGGATGTGATTGAAGAGGGATATACTGAACCTACTGCTGCTGAATGGGCCGCTTTGAGTGTTGCTGATAAAAGGGCTAGAAAGGAAGCACAAAAGAATAATTCTTTCGCCCTTTATCATATCCAAGCCGCCCTTGATAGAAGTATTTTCCCTAGAATAGCTTCTTTTATAACTACTGAATCTACTTGGAATGCTTTAAAAGAAAGTTATAGGGGTAGTGACCAAGTCAAACAAGTTAAACTACAAACCTTGAAACGAGAGTTTGAGACTCTTAAAATGCAAGAGAGTGAAAAGGTTGGTGATTACTGCGTACATGTGAAAGCCGTAGTAGATAAGATGGTCACTTTAGGAGAAGATGTCAAGCCTAAAGTTATAGTGAAGAAAGTGTTGAGGACACTTCTTCCTAAGTGGAATTCAGTAGCCATCATTATAGAAGAATCCAAAGACCTAACTTCTCTATCTTTTGAATCCCTAATTGGCTCACTTCTCTCACATGAAGAGAGGTTACAACATACTCCTTCCACAAGTTACAGAGGAGATGATAAAGCCTTTGCTTCACAAGAAGGTAGAGGTAGAGGTCATGGTAGAGGACAGAATCGAGGTAGAGGCAGAAATAATCAGAGAGGTGGAACTCCTAACAGAGGAGGATTCTCAAACAGAGGTGAACAATAGAATAGAGGAGGACAGCAAAATAGAGGAAAACAATCAGGCAGAGGCAAAGGAGGAGATAAGTCAAAACAATCTTGCTACAACTGTGGCAAACTTGGCCATTATGCTCATGACTGTTGGACAAAGATTTCACAAGGAACTAGTAGCAGCCAGAGCAGTCAGTTTGGAAATTTTGGAGAAGAGGAAGAGGCCACAAATCTCTTTCTCTCTTATGGTCAAGCAGATCAGAACATGAATGATACATGGATCTTGGACACTAGGTGTTCAAACCATATGAGTGGCAAAGAGGGGCTCTTTGCTACTCTAAACTCCTCATACAAATCCAGCATCAAATTGGGAGATGATAAATCATTGGCGAGTTGAAGGCATTGGAGCAATGGCAGTTCCAACTAAAGAAGGCATCAAACATGTAAGTGATATCTATTACACACCCCATCTTCAACACAATATTTTAAGTGTTGGTCAAATGTTAGAAAAGAACTACAAGTTGCTTTTTGATGAGGGTAAATGCACTATTTTTGATAAAAATAATAGTAATAGAATCATTACACAAGTGCCAATGTCAAAGAATAGATTGTTTCCTTTAAATTTTGGCCAGCCAGGGGAGATAAGTTAGAAAATGTTGCTATTTCCAATCCAAGTGTCCTATGGCACTTGAGATATGGTCATTTGAATTCAGCTAGTTTGAAAATGCTAACTTCCCAAGTGATGGTAACCGGACTTCCTAAAGTTCAGGATAGTAAGGAAGTCTGTGAAGGGTGTGCTCTTGGAAAGCATGCCCGATCAAAATTTCCTCATGGACAAGCATGGCGGGCCAGCTATCCACTCTAGCTAGTGCATACAGACATCTGTGGTCCGATGCAGACCAAGAGTCTTGGTAACAACTCTTACTTCCTACTCTTCATTGATGATTTTACTAGAATGTGTTGGATATATTTTTTGAAATATAAGGATGAAGCATTTGAATGCTTTGTCGATTTCAAAACAAGAGTTGAAAGTGAGAGTAGATATTTTGTAAAATGTCTTAGATCAGATAGAGGAGGAGAATACTCCTCTAATGAGTTCTTGAATTTTTGTAAGCAACATGGCATTAAGATGCAGTTCACAACTGCCTACACTCCACAACAGAATGGTGTCATAGAGAGGAAGAATCGCACCATTGTGGAGATGGCAAGGTCTATGCTTCGAGATGAAGCATTTGACTAATTCATATTGGGCGAGATGCAGCCAGGACCAACGTACATATCTTGAACAGAAGTCCTACTTCAAGTTTGGAAGGACAGACACCTTACCAAGCTTGGTATGGTAAAAAGCCAAATGTTAAGTATTTTAGAGTGTTTGGCTCACTGGCATATTCTCACATTCCTGATGAGCTTAGAAAGAAGCTCGATCCAAAGAGTCAGGCATGCATCTTTGTAGGATATTGTGAGAATACAAAAGCTTACAGACTCTACAATCCCAGGACAAGAAAGTTTGTGCTTTCCAGGGATGTGATTTTTGATGAAGGGGGAGAATGGGGTAAGCCTCAGATTTTTAGTGATGATGAATCTAGTGATGTAGGTTCTCAGCAGGTGCAACAATAGACACCACAAAAAAGTAAGCAGTCTCCTCCCAGAGATCCAAGTTCATCTTCTGATTCAACTTCTTCACCAAGTCCTTCTCTGCTCGAGATCAGTGAGTTCCTCACCCATGGACATCGATTCTCCATCTAGAGGTAAGAGAACTCTACAGAATCATCCATCATATCAGATGTTGGATAAGAATTTTTCAAAAAGATACACTAGGAGTCAAGCTAGTGAAATGAATTATGTTCTACAAAGATTAGAAAATATGCACTTGTATGGTGATGATGTTTCCCAGTAGGAACCTAGGGGAGATTTAGTTAACTATGCTTTGTTAACTAATGCACATCTTGAACCTTCTAGTTATGAGAAGGCTTGTACTCAAAATATTTGGCAAGATGCCATGAAAGAGGAGATCACCTCTATAAAAAACAATGACACTTGGGAGTTGGTGAAGCTTCCTAAAGGAAAGAAACATGTTGGATGTAAGTGGGTCTACAAGACCAAGTTTAATGCTAATGGTAGCATTGAGAGGCACAAGGCGAGATTAGTTGCAAAGGGATTTACTCAGAAGTATGGAATTGATTATGAAGAGACTTTTGCTCCTGTAGCCAGACAGGAGACTATCATAACAGTTCTTGCCTTAGCTGCACACAAGGGATGGACAGTCCAACACATGGATGTAAAGAGTGCATTTCTAAATGGTTACTTGACAGAAGAAGTGTATGTTGAGCAACCACAGGGATTTGAAGAGAAAGACAAGGAACATCTTGTTTACAAACTGAAGAAGGCTCTTTATGGCCTCAAGCAGGCACCGAGAGCTTGGTACTCATGCATTGATGGGTACTTTAAAGATTATGGGTTCATCAGAAGCAAAAATGAACCCACGCTCTACTACCTGAATCAAGGAAATGACATCCTCATAGTTTGTTTGTATGTGGATGATCTCATTTTTATGGGTAGTAATGAAAAAGTTAACATGGAGTTCAAGCACTCCATGATGCAAGAATTTGAGATGAAGGATCTTGGCTTGATGAAATACTTTCTTGGAATGGAAGTACATCAAACAGATTCAGGGATCTTCATCTATCAACTTAAGTATGCTCGAGATATGATTCACAAGTTTGCTATGGAGCAATGCAAATCAGTTGCAACTCCAATTGGACATGGGATCCAATTAAGCAAGGATGATGGAGCACCGAAAGTTGATGTGACCACTTTCAGAAGCATTGTTGGGAGTTTGATGTTTCTCGCCAACACCAGACCAGACATTCAGTATGTTGTATCTCTTGTTTCTAGATTTATGTCTAATCCATCTGAGCTGCATTTGCAAGCAGCTAAAAGGATTTTGAGATATGTGAAGGGTACATTGGATTTTGGAATCCAGTACTACAAATGTGATACTATCAAGCTTGAAGGCTTTAGTGATAGTGATTGGGGCAGCAATATTGATGATAGAAAATCCACATCGGGTAACTGTTTTAGTCTTGGTTCAGGCCTAATAACTTGGAGTTCCAAGAAGCAGACAGTAGTAGCACTATCTTCAATAGAAGCTAAGTATATAGCGGTGACTCATGCTAGTACTCAAGCTCTATGGCTCCGAAAGGTATTAGAAGAGATTGGAGAGCAGCAAAGTGGTCCGACTCGAATATTCTATGACAACATCAGTGCCATTCAGTTGGCATACAATCCTGTCCACCATAGTAGATCCAAGCATTTTGATATGAAGTACCACTTCATCCGAGATATGGTGGAAAATGATATTGTTGAGCTTCACTATTGCCACACTTTGGAGAATGTTGCAGACATCTTCACCAAGGCACTGGCTAAAGCTCAATTTGTAAAGCTGAGAGACTGTCTCGTCAGTTCTCTCAACTTTAAGGGGGAGAATGTAGCAAGTGTGAACTCTTAAGTTAGTTGTCGGCTAAGTTTATTTAGTTAGATGTCGGCCAAATTATTATTTCATTAGTCGGTATGATATTTTTCAAATATCTCTCCATTCTCCTTATCCCTCCATTCTCTCCTATATTCCCTCTTTTCCTCCAACCTCCCTTCCCTCTTCTTCTCCGACTTCCTCCCTTCCCTCTTCATATAAATTAGTGATTATAACCTATGGTTTCCTAATGACTGTAATAGCTCTGCGAGATCTTAAATAAAGAATTATTTATTCTGTTAATTTCTCTTATTACCACCTAGTCTTGGTTTTAGATCCATTGCTCCAGATGCTCCAGCTCTATTTTTTTGGGGGGTGAGGATGCTCACCCTTTTATAGACTTCAGGGGTCTCCTTTGAATGCACATGTGAGGGTGCCACTTGGCTTGTCATACCTTTTTTGGGGGAGAGAAGATTCCTCCCTAATTTAGAGTCTCTTTGCATGAGGCCTCCATGATCAGGGCATGCTTGACTGAAGTTCCTCTCTCAGATTTGAAACCATTCCTTGCAATTGCATGCTCTAAAGGTACAGTTGAGTGGTATATCTAGGTTTCCATTTATTGAGGTTTGACTTTTTTCTAGCAAACCTGCTATTCGTCCCATCTTGGGACGATCGCTGCTAATCGTCCTAGGGTGGGACGAATAGGATTATAATCGTCCCAAGGTGGGATGCATAGGGAGCAAAGTGCTTAAAAGGTGCCAAATTGACCTCTGACCTTCCAAAACTTATTTTGGAGTGGTTAGGACCATTTTTTAACCTCTGGAGGCTGCCCTAGGGGGTGTGTATGCCAATTCTGTCAGTGCTTGTAGTCGCATAATCAGATTGGTGCTTTTTTGGTGTCTACAGATGCCCCTTTTTGGGATGCGATGTGTGTGGCATAGTGCTGAGCAAAAATAGATGACCAAAGCACTTAATGATTAGGTTTTCTTAGTAACCTAACCAACTTTTGATACCCCAAGTATGGAAATGGCATGCATTCTTGAATCCTTGCTTCTGACGAGCTAAGGAGCTTAACTCAAGTGTAACCTTTTTTGTGAGGTGTACTTGATCTTGGACATTGTTCAGTCATGAATACGTAAAGGGAGCAACATTTTATCTAAGGAACCTTGTCTTCATGCTTCTAGAATGCCAAGTGTTTTTTCAGCTTGTGATTGTTTCTTGTTTTCTGCCCCAAGCAGGGGCATGATTGTCTTTGTCAATGATTCTTTGAATGCATGCCATTTCCTTGATCGGGTGTGTATTTGTTGATTTGGTGACTAAGTGTGACTATCCCCTCAAGCGACGAATCGATGAGGGAATGACCAAAATGAGAAAAGAAATGAGTTGCTTGACCTAAGATGACATTTGTAAGGGTGCCTTTAGTTGTTTTCCATTGAACGTGTGCAGTTTACTAGCAATCGGACCTATTTTTGGTGGATTTTTGTCTTTTCTCTAACGCCTATTGGGGTAGAAATTATCAAAAATCCTCCTTCCCATGGATATGTTCGGCTATGGTAGCCTTATTCAGGAGTAGGATAGAGATTATTCATGACCTCGACGTTATTTTTTTATGCCAGGAATGTCATGTGCAAAGGCACCTTTGTTCGACAAATTTATTGCTATTTTTTTGGTGGGTTTTTGTGTCTTTTTTTGATGTTGATTGGGGTTGAAATTGTCGAAAATCCATCCTCACGTGGAGTGATCCGGATATGGTAGCCTTCTTAGGGAGTAGGATAGTGATAATTTGTGGTCTCGACATCAATTTTTTATGCCAAGAATATCAGGTGCAAGGGCACCTTTGTTTGGCAGCTTTATTGCCTTTGTTTTTTTTTTTGGTGTATTCTTTGGATTATGTTTTTGTTGCTTTTTTTCTTGCTCTGTAATCATCCCTGGGTGGGATGAATACCAATTTTGTAATCGTCCTAGGGTGGGACGAGTGCTAACTAGAGCACTTGTCCTAGGGTGGAACAATTACAGGCCCAATAGCCTATAAAAGGACCAAAACTAGGTTTTAGGCTCATTTGCAACCTTTTTTTCTGGCAATTTGGAGTTGTGAGGGGGAGTGCGAGTTTTCGTAGCGGAGTGCTGCAAAAATTTCATAGACACCATGAGTGCAAGGACTGGATATTCGAGTGGGGGAGCTGAGGAAATACCGGTAGGTGCTCCTTCTCTCTCCTTTATTTGTTTTTCTTTTGTCTAAGTTAAAACCTTAATTAATTTTTTTTGTATTTCGTTTTTGCGTTTTTAGACTAAGATTAAAACCCTAGTTACTATTTTTTTGTGTTTACGTTTAGACTAAGGTTAGCATTTTTTTGGTTGACCAAGCGATTGTGGGAACCCTTGGAGCTTTTTGGTTTGACCAAAGGGATTATGGATACCTTTGGGGCGTTTGGGGTTGACCAAGTGATTGCTAGAATCCTTGGGGCTTTTGGTTTGACCAAAGGGATTATGGATACCTTTGGGGCATTTGGGGTTGACCAAGCGATTGCTAGAATCCTTGGGGCTTTTGGTTTGACCAAAGGGATTATGGATACCTTTGGGACGTTTGGGGTTGACCAAGTGATTGCTAGAATCCTTGGGGATTTTGGTTTGACCAAAGGGATTATGGATACCTTTGGGGCATTTGGGGTTGACCAAGTGATTGTTGGAATCCTTAGGGATTTTGGTTTGACCAAAGGGATTATAGATACCTTTGGGGTATTTTTGGGGTTGACCAAGTGATTTTTGGAATCCTTGGGGCTTTTGGTTTGACCAAAGGGATTATGGATACCTTTGGGGCATTTTGGGGGTTTACCAAGCGATTATGGGAACCCTTGGAGCTTTTGGGGTGGGCTATGGCTCTCTAAATTTTGAATGGCTTCAAATTACTGATGTTCAAGGGTTCTAGTTCCTTGATTCCTTCAAGAGAAGTGATCCGATATGTTCCAGGTCCTATTTTACTATCGATTACATAGGGACCTAACCAATTTGCCACAAACTTGTCCCTTAAATGGGGTGGCAAGTTTGAATTTTTTTTGGTTCTCTTTTAAGACTAGGTCACCAACCTGAAAGTCCTACAAGTGAACTTTCATGTTGTATGCTTTCTTAAGTCACTCTTGATGGATACGTAAATGCTCGAGAGCATTGATGCATCTTTTTTTGAGCAACATAAGTTGGTCTAACTGGGCCTACCATGCAGTGTCATCATTGATGAACTCTTACATTAATATGCGTAGGGAGGGTATTTCCAACTCGAGAGGCATGACTACCTCGAAGCCATACACTAGCAAAAATTGAGTTGCCCCAGTGGGCATCCGAATGCTAGTGCGATAAGCCCATAGGGCAAGTGGTATTTGGATGTGCCAATCCTTATGACTATCTACGATAGTCTTTTTAAGGATGGCAACTAGCATTTTGTTTGATGCCTTTGCTTGCCCATTTTCCTACGGATAATAGGGTGTTGAAAAACTATGCTAAATTTTGTACTTTGTTGTCAAAGCATGCACATATTTGTTCTTAAATGATGTCCCATTATCCGATATGATCTTGGATGGAATACCAAAATGACATATGATGTTATGTAAAATGAACTCCGTAATGTGGGGCCTAGTCGTAGAGGTAAGTGGAATTGCTTCCACCCACTTAGTGAAGTACTATATGGCCATTATGATAAACGTGTGATGACCTAACGATGCAAGGGAGATATTTTCAATGATATCTAAGCCCCACTACAAAAATGGCCAAGCCGATTGGATCGGCTGTAAGGCCAGAGAAGGTACATGTGTCAAGTTAGCATGGTGTTGACACTTCACGCACTTCCACACTTATGCACAAAAATCTCACTCTAAAGATGGCCAATAATAGCCCATGCAAATAATGCACTCGACGATGGCCATACCGCTGAAGTGGCCATCGCACGTACCGTCATGCGCTTGGGTGATCACCCAAGTGGACTCCTACTGGTCCAAGCAACGGATGAGGATCCCTTTGTAGCTTCGATGGTACAAAATGTCTCCTAACAAGACATGTTTTGCCACTTTCTATTTGAATGATCTTTTTGTGATGTGCGACAATCCAAGTGGGAGGCTACCTAAAATGAGATAGTCTCTTATGGGTGTGTACCAATCCTGCTGATCAGAAACCTCGATGGTATGAATGAAAAATCCCTCTTGAAGTTCATCCCTAGCAAAAGCTGAGTAGGAAAGAACTTTTAGAAATAGCATTGTGTTGCTATTAAGAGGGGTTGGGGAGAACAAAGACCCCTAGTTGGCATGATTCAGACTATCATGGATTTGAGAGAACCTATCCTGATATGGTTCAATCTAGATCAGATGGATTCCTGGCATTATGTCAGAGCTTGCACGCTCCATTGCGGATTGCAATAATGTTGTGACTTGAATGGTTGTCATCTCACCGAAAGGGTCTTACGGGATTAGTGACCCCAAGGAGGCCACAGTGTCCACAAAATGATTCGATGATCGAGGGAGTGCCTCTATGTCGTACCATTCAAGCTTTGCTAATAATTTTTCCACAAGGGCTTTGTAGACCTGCAGAACTAGGCATTTGCATTGGAATACCCCTTTCACTTGGTTGACAATTAACAATAAATCACCAAAGATATTAAAGCGTTTGATGTTCATGGTGATAGTTGTCTGAATACCTATGGGCAAGGCTTCATATTCAACATTGTTATTGGTGCACAAGAAATCAAGTTTAAATGATAAAGGCATTGGAGCCCCTTACGGTGTGAAAAATATGATTCTCGTGCCACCCCCTTGCTCACATTTAGAACCATCAAAAAATAAGGTTATGTCGATTGATGACCCAGGCTCTTCAGAATCTGGAAATTCTGAGACATGAAAGACACCATCATCAGGTAGTTCTACAGTCAGAGGCTGATCGTCTTCAAGAGGAGCCTCTGCTAGTTGATCGTCAATGACTTGACCTTTGATGGAATTTTGTCCAATTAATTCGATGTCAAACTCCATCAACAACATGATCCATTTCACCGTGTGACTACTATGATAAGTATGACTCATCATGTACCGCAATGGATTCTCCTTAGACACAACATATGTTGTATTGCTCAGCATGTAATGGCGTAGATTTTTGGTGGAAAATACCACTACCAAGCATAGCTTCTCAACGTATGCATAGTTAAGTTCATAACTGACCAGGGTGCGGCTAAGATAGTAATTAGCTTGTTATTTATGTATTTCATTTTTTCTGGGCTAGCATGGCACCTAGTGCCAGCTCAGTAGCTGAGATGTATAACGACACTCCTGGTCTAGGTGGTACCAATACTGGTGACAAAGCCAAGTATTGTTTGATGCCATTGAATGCGGACTGGCACTCGTCATCCCAATGAAATGCTACCCCCTTGTGCAATAATTTATTCATGGGTCGGCACTTGTTAGATAACTATGCTATGAAGCACTTGATCAACATGACCTTACCCTGCAAGCTTCTGAGTTGCCTGATGGTGGTTGGGGGAAGCATTTCAAGGATTACCTTGACTTTATTTGGATCTACCTTGATGCCTCATTTTGAGACTATGAAACCCAAGAGTTTTCTAGATGTGACGCCAAATACACACTTCTTGGGGTTTAGACTAACTTTGTGTCCGATGAGGCAATCAAGGATCTTGCATAGGTCATCGAGATGATCTGGGCACAAAAGAGATTTGGCCAACAAATCATCCATATAATCTTCCAAAGTTTTATGCATGTGATCATGGAAGATGTATGTCATAGTGCGTTGGTAGGTGGCGCTAACATTTTTAAGGCCAAAGGGCATGACCTTATAACAAAATGTCCCCCAAGGCATCATGAACACCGTTTTTAGTTGATCATCGAGATTGATACGAATATGGTTGTATCCTAAGAAATCATCCATGAGGGAAAGCATTTTGTGGCCTACTGTAGTGTCTACCAATGCATCGATGCTAGGCAAGGGGAAATCATCCTTGGGAATCACTTTGTTTAGGTCTCAAAAATTGGTGCATATGTGAATCCTCCCGTTTGGCTTCTTAACGGGTACCATGTTGGAAAAACATGGTAGGTAATCCACGCAGATGACAAACTATGCATCCAATAGCTTTTGTAGCTAATATTTGACCATTAATGCCACTGTTGGGTGCATCTTACGTAGCTTTTGCTTGACTGGATTGATTGTTGGATCAAGCGTTAAATTATGCGTGACTAGATATGGGTCTAGCCCTGGCATGTATTTGTAGGACCATGCAAAAACCTTCTTCTTTTCTTTGAGAAGGGCAATGTAATCGGCTTGCTCTTCGGGGGATAGGCTTACCCCCAACTTGATGATTTGTGGATTCATTGGATCAGAACCTATGTCTATGTCAATAATTTCTTCGACTGACATGTGGGATCCATCCTCTAATTGGTGTGGAGTTGGGATCAGGTGGATATCATTCGTCGAATTTAGATCTATGCTAGGAACATCAAGTTCCTCTTCAGCATGGAAGATATCCTGATTCTGTCCCAAGGTGAAATGAAACATCTCATCGCAAGGCTAGTACTCTAATGGGGATGGTGGTGAGTCTGTGCGATCTCAATCTATGGCATCTAGGTCTAGATACAATGGTCATGTTGGATCGGCTGGGTTATGGATGGGGGTGGTTAAGTCAATGGAGATCATGTTGATGAAATGAATTTGGTCTCCATTACCATGGGGGTGTTGACTTGGACTTCCTTGGTGATCCTTATACCCCAAATTTGGCTCTATGGGTATTGGCATGAATGGATCAGCCCTATGTGTGGATAGAAGGATAGGGTCTTCCCTTGGCACTGATGGCTCTATAGGGTCTCTGGGTGGAAGGTGCTCTGTGTATGCCTGAAGTGGCAAATGTAGCACTTGGTCCAACTGTGCTTGGTTCAAATTCCACCTATGCCTTGGCCCCATGTTTAGTTGTTTAAACATATCATCAATGTCCATGGGGTGTTGTTGTTGCCGCATATGGTTGAGATATGCCATCTCGGTCTCATCCTCATAATCACTATCGAAGATCCATAGGCCATCATTGGCTCTAACAACTTTGTGCGGTATGTGAGGCTCATTCTATTCGAGAAAGTTGATTTGGTCCCATCTGGGTTGTTCTGCTCTCTACGGGAGGACCGAATTCTCTTGAGGTGGCAATTGCCCAATGGGAACATTAAGGGGGAACATTGCCTCGAAGTTTTCCTGATAGTGATCAATGGGCGTCACTTGCGAGTGATTACTATCAGACTCGAAAGGGTCCCAAAGTGCTACCTCATACTCTGACTCATCTTCAAAAGATCCTCCTTGACCTTGTCTATATCCCTCTTGGAGGTAAGTTCTTGAACTTTCCCCTTTCTCGATCGAAGGGAAGGAGTTGTTGAGGTCAAAAGGGTTTGTTGTTAACCATGGGAGATAGTCCCCCATTGTGTATGTTGTGTTGGGTTTGGCATATGGATCTTGTGCCAACCCATCCTTGTTGCCTAGCCCTAGGCCTTGCATGTTTTCTACCAAGATGTCAAGGGGCAAAGGGTGGTTGAACCCTACTCTTGATTTATCGTATGGCATCTGATATCTTGGTTGACAAAGAACACGCATTCCTTGTTCGTATCTGCCCAATCCATATCCATGCCAATTACATTGGCCAAGGTATTTCAAGGTGAAGTCTAGGTTGGACAGATAGTCGACATTCTCACAAAATGGATTTTTGTCCTCTTTCTCTTGTAGGTAAGGTTCGATGCCGTTGTCGAGGCCCCCATATATAAAGTTTGTCTAATTTTGTGGGTAGTCTAAGGGGATGATACTCCCTATGGGGAGGCGAGGTCTCCCCATGTCTTGCATGGATTCGAGCATGGATGTTGCCATGATGTTCTACACTAGGTACTCCCCTAGGCTCGTATTGGCCATCTCAATGGTAACTATCGATGGTTGAGGGGGGGGAATGGGAGTTCTCCCTGAGTCCACTCCATGTTGGGTGAATCATGTGTCTTGACATCCATTCATCTAGGCACCTCCTCGATAGATATGGTTGAGACTAATGGTGGTGTCTCCTCTAGGGGCTTCTTCTCATTGTCCTTTGGTGTGGCCACCATAGGTGGCATTGTTGGTGAAGGGACAGACAGTGAATATGGGACAGGTCGGTTACTTGAGGGACTCAATAGCAAGGATTTCAATGGAATCAAACCCTGTGTGGATGGATTCAATTGAAAGTCCAAATGTGTTGATGGGAGGGTCAATTGTGGCATCAGTTGCATCGCATTGCAAAAATTGAAGGGCTCTAAGTCTGCTAGGACTATATGTACTTGCCCTTTGTATGTTTACTTGAGGCATTGATGGGCTATCGAAGGGACACACTTCATGTACCTGATCCAAGGCTGACGTAGCAAGATATTGTAGGCCATATCACCCTCAAGGATGTGACACAACATAGGAATGGTATTTTGTCCTACTTTTATGGGCAGGACAATTGTGCCAACCATTGAGCATAACGCATCGTTGAATGCTCGAAGAGTGTAGGTGGATGCCACAATGTGGGATACTAGTAGCTTAAGATGTTTTAATGCAGCAATCATGATTATATTTTTGGATGATCCAGTGTCCACCAACACCCTCTTGAATGGAATCCCGTTGACCCACGTGATGACATGCAGGGGTGGATCCACTATATCACTAGTCATCGATTTCAATTCATCTTTCCTAAAGGTTTTGATCGGTTCTGTGCATTGTCTCACATGTCCCACAAAGTTGTTGAAAGAATTGGGTTCTTGGGGATGTAGCTCAATGGCTTTGAGTATCTCCATCAGAGCTTCCCGATGGGGAGGTGATTGTTGGATGAGCTCATAGATGGAGAGCCTAGTCGACGTGGTCGTTAAACTCTAAGTAAGCTTAGTCAGAATCATGGTCATTGGTCTAGGCGAGGGAGGTTGCGTAGGGTGTTGTGGAGGTTGTGATGTTGATGGAACATATCCTATAGCTATAGCGGGTGTGGTTGTGTTTGGGTATCTCTTGTTCCGTGTCACGATGCTTATCATCCCTACGTACCCTTGCATGGGGCAATTTTGTGTCACCTCATTCACTTGTACAGTCTTTGCCTATGCATCATGGGCAAGCAAGGGGTATTTCAAGACATCCATATTTTGGTTGCTCAGCGCTACAAGATTATCCATCATGAGCATTTTGTTGTCTATCAAGTCTTGTACCAAGTTTTTCAATTTTCCAACAACTAAAGATATCATGTCCTTTCTACCGGTGGAATCTACAATATAAATATTCCCTATAGCCCTTGGGTTTTGGCATGTTAGGGTCTATGGGTAGACTTTCTAGCAAGTTTATCAAGTTTTCCACAAACAAGAAGTCAAAAAAGGAGTCTTTAGACTCTGTGAATTGTGTGAATTGTCGCTTAGGGTGACGCTGTTGATTTTTCTCTTGCTTGTGGTTTTCCTTTTAATAGTTAGCAAGAGGAACTACCTGATAATTAACCTTTGGGGGCTATGTCATTTGTGCAGGCAGTGGTATAGTTATGGCAACCTGATTGACCACAGCGGGTTTCGATTGTGTGGGCCCAATTTTGGCATTTTTGGTCCACTCCTTGCACGGCTTGGCAATCTTACTGTCTTGAATTTTGATCTCCTTAATTATCCTGGCTTGCACCAAGGATTCTTCTAGGGTGGCATATTGTTGCATCTGCAATAGCATAGATATCAACCTTATGCAACTCTTTGAGAACATCTAAGTCCTATCAGCCATGGGAGGGAGGTAAGGTAGCTTTGAAAGTAATGTCCTCCATCGATTCCCATAAGTAGCTATGGTCTCATCATCATACTACTTGAGGCCAGATAGGTCACTTAAGGATACCTTCTTCTTGGTGTTGAAGGCAAAACATTCAAGGAATGTGTCCACTAGTTGGTCCAGATTGTTGATGCTATGCTTCGACAACTGGGTAAATCAATCCAAGGCAGGGCCTGTGAACGTGGTTATAATCATTCTCAGAAGCAATGCATCATTGTCTTGGATGCCAAAGCATTGACTTAGTAACCTTGTCACGTGTTCTTGGGCATCCTCATCCCCTCTAAAAATTGCCAATTGAGGCATTTTAAAGTGGTCGGGGTATGGGGGTGTCAGAACTAAAGGATGCACAGGGTGACTACGGAGCTAGCGTAAGGTGGGCTTTTGGGGCCCTGAATTCTTGGTCTCCACAAACTCTAAGCATTCTAACAACACTTTGTATGCATAAGAGGATTTGATTTCCTCTTCTTTGGTTTGTTCCCAATGTGCATTGCGAGGAACTTGAGGACTATGGAGGGGTAGCCGGGTAGCGCCCCCTGGCTTGGTAAGGTGTTTCAGCTCGCTCTTCTTCTTGCTCAAATTCCTCATAGGCTTCCTACGGAGTTTTTTTGTGTGACCTATAAACATGGACGGGTGCTCAAGGAAGGCGCCCATCATTGGTTCTAGGGGTGGCCTCCCTTTCAGGTCTCAGAGGTCTTGAAGGCAACACTTGATAAGGTCGTGGAGACCTGTCTCATACTAAGGGGTTGTACCTCTCATGAATTTCTATCCTATGCATGCGAGGGGTTGAAATCCTCTTATGCATAGTGTTCTAGAGCAACTCATCTATCTAGCACTGAATGCACTCTTTGTTATGATGATACAGTTGCTCTAACTACTATTGATCTTGACTAAGATGCATGATTTGCATTTTGCGGGCGGTATGTTTGGCAAATTCCAAGTCAATCTGTTCCATCATCCTATGTTTAGGAGGCCTAGATGCCTCCCTTACATGTCTATATCGGTCGTGGTGATCTGAGTTATCTATGGGTTGCTTTCCTCTATCGAGGTTAGCGGCATTCACCTAAGGCTCTGTCCTCAATAGGTGATCTTGACAATTAGCAGGTGCGGAGGCGCATTGCTCCCGCATGGTGTATTGCTCTTGAGTAATGTACTAGTTTTCCTCATGCTCCCTTTCGTACATGTGAAAGGGATAGGCAGAGTTGGCTCACCCTGTTTGAAGAGCCTTGCACTCTAGATTTGGTCTATTAGGTCTAACAGTAATGAGGGGTAGAGGTGGGATGATATAATCATGTGGTCCCTCCTTGTGAACCCTATGCTACTCTAGCACTTCATCGCGTAGTGGCCACTCATAATGAGCATCTAAGGGAGCCTTCCCATGTATGTACTCCTCCTGAGAGGGTTTGTGTTGAATGGGAGTGCCCCTCAAATGGGTGCCTATATAGTCCTTTTCTGTAGTGGCATAGTGTGGACTATTTTGTGGGTCAGGTCGTCAAGGTGGTATGACCAAGTACTTGGGGCTATAATGGAGGTGACTTGTGCCTCCTTGTACACTTTTCGTAGCTTTTGCTCATGATTGGGCTTGGCTACGGGTATACACCATGGTGGTGGTTCTATATAAGATATGTATGTTTTTACCTCCTTTATGATTTTTTACGCTACACCAAACAAAAAGGGACCACACAAACAAGAAAATGATTATCTCGTTTATAAATTAAATGTGTGTCCTAAATATGGTTTAGTGTGTTTTGATTTTTTTTGTGCAAACCGTGTAAAGAAAATTTTGTTATTCATGCATGATGGGGGATCTTATATCTCCAAAATGGTTGCCCCTTCAATATACCACTACCAGGCTGTTATACCGAACCTCTTAATATACCTGCCCTTACGTGGGGAAAACTATTGGTACGTAAGAGCATAACAATACGTGGAACATAGGCGGTATGGAAGGGGAATCACTCTATTTTTGAAACCTACCATAGAAGACTTATCCTCATGCACTAGGAATCACCCCCGCTACACTTGGTCAACTTTCATCAGGATTTACGTCTAGCAACAGTCACGATCAGGGTTATGTATGCAAAATCCAAGCCAAGGTGGTGGTGAAATCCATCGTTGGTCTTGATCAAGTGTTGGGGTTTTACGACCAACTTCTTGATGTTAATATTATTACGTGGTGTGTGCATTTCCTTTTACTTGCACAAAGAAAGAAAAAATGCAACAAACTTCCCTATGCAAGCAAAGAAAATAAAAAAATGTAGAGACTAAAACAGAAAAACATAGAGGATGTTTAGAAAACCTACCTCTTCTTTGCCCAAACCAGATGCCTTTTAGTTTCTTCTCAGAAAATGTATAGAGAGCTAATCGTCCTAGGGTGGGATGTGGTGAGCAGAAATTCATGTCCCGAAAAACATTCATTTCTCTTCCATAAATTATCAATCCGATAAGTTCATAAACTTATGAGTGTCACGCACAGTATATGCCTGCAGTGTTGGGGAACAAATCTGGTTGTACCTTATTTAGTTTGGTGGGGAGGTTTGTGTAATTGGATTCCAGCCAAACCAAATAAACTAAGTGCGGGAAATGAAATAAATAAATTATAAACAAAAGTAAATGCTGAAAATAAAATGCAAGAAATAAACACACACACCTAAATTAAATAAAGCAAGAACTAAAGCAATAAACTAATCTACAGAAAATAAATACAAAATAAATAGGGGAGGACTACTGCAGGGAGTGGGCCCAAGCTCCCGCAGATAGTCCGCCCGGCTAGCTACGTAGAGCTTGCTTTAATAAGAGGAGTTGCACTCTTGATTAATTAAACAATAAAATAAAATAAGTTCTATGTAGAATTAATCATTGATCTCCTTTGTTCATCTGGCCTGCGTCTTTATATAAAGCACAACCAGATCTCATTACAATAACAAATCAGTCTATTTTAATCACGTGATGTGATTTAGTTACAATTGATTCTACTCATATTTTATTCTTCTATTTGAAAGTATGTTCGTTCACCAGAAGGATAAATATAAACATCCTTAGGTGTACGTAACAACAAATCCTAAACTAATGCATCCTAAAAATAATAATATGCTTTAAGAGCTTTACAAGGTCAACCGGCCAATCGGTTGATAATAATAACAAACACTTTATTCTATTTAATAAATGCAGATTAAAATAGATCTCCTTTGTCTTCACGTGCAACCTCCTCCATAGTCCTTGGTCAACCAGTCAAAGTTGACTTGGTAAATCTTGCAAAGTATGAAGGCATGGAGGCGCCTTCCGGTTGTAGGGAGGCGCTCTTCTTCCGTTGGCGCCTTCCGGTTGCAGGGAGGCGCTCGTCTTCCGTTGGCGCCTTCCGGTTGTAGGGAGGCGCTCGTCTTCTGTGGGCGCCTTCCGGTTGTAGGAAGGCGCCTACTCTCTTGCCTTAGTCTCTGTAAGCAGAAGTATGTCGGGTCCAAGTGGATGTAGACTGGAAAACACCATATTAGTACCAATACCTGCATTTATACACATTTCCCACTAAAAACACCAATCAAGCATAATACCGGATTTTCTATCAATTATATGCATAAGTTATATAAAATACATCTCATATGCTAATTGAACCAATGATAATTCTCCTTAACCGTGTATATAAAATGAGCATTTTTGGTGCTCATCATCCCCCCATGCCTAACATGTGCCACGCCCTCGTGGCACCAAAAGGTGAAGTTATCCCTCTCGCAGGCTGTCCATGCCAAAAAGTTTGTCATGTCTTCGTGATAACAACCCCTGGGATATATATATATATTTTTTATTTTTTATTTTTATTTTAATGGCCTTCAGCATCTCTGTTTCTCTGTCGCTGAGTGCTGCTATTTTTTCCCATTCAGCACTACTGTTTTCTTTTTTCTCAGTACTATTTTTTTTATTCAGCACTGTGTTTTTTTTTTCATTGAGTGTTGCTATTCTTCATCCATAGAGTGATGCGGCACCAGCAGAAGTCAGAAACACATCCTGACTAATCATTGCGAACAAATAGTTAAATTGTGACCACACTGTTCAGGGCAAATGACCACTGCATTTTTTTTTTATAAATGCTGGCATTCTCCAATGTTGCTCATTGGTCATATTTGGTGAGACCAAATTGGTTTAAAATAAGTGCAGTCACCAGCTGCTACTTTTACCCACATTTGAAACGTATTTCACATCTCCAGAACCTCCTTTGTGGTATAGAGTAGCATCATTTATATGTGTTCGCTCAAGCCAGTTGCCATTGTCATGAGGTGGCAATGAAAATGATGCCAAATTTATTCACGTAGATGCCATAGCCTCTCTCTTCTTTTTTTTTCAATTATATATTTTTTTCAAGGCACATCATGTATTTGAATTCTAATGGGAGATTTTGAAAAACTGTGGAGGCGTCGACTGGTATTAGCATAGAAATGATTTTAAAATAACTATACACATAATTAATAAGAAAATCAGTACATACCTGGGTGAATTTCGTAGAATCTGATATATATGATGTTGGTGGTGTGAGATGTCTTCACGTTGGTGCTCCTGGAGATTTTATTTATTTATTTATAAGTATCTTTATCTGTTCTGCCATGAACAGAACAGATCTTGACTCTCTCCCTTTTTTTTTTCTTTTTTTTTTCATTTTTTTCTTCATCCTCTACATCAAAGAACAGAGTCAATCCACAACAACTGAGCTGGTGACTCTAAACTTTGAAATACCCAGCTTTTTCTCAATAGCACAAAAAATATTTTAATCCTGCATTGACGTATCTCTCTCCGAATGCATTTACAGGATGAATATTAAAATTTATACCTGACACGTGTGCGTCCAAAATGACATCCCCTCTGAATTATTTCTTTTGCATGCATAATTGGAACAACACGACATTCCTTTGTTTTTTGGAGTGAAGAAAAACAATATTTCTTTCATCATTCACGACATATGTCAAGTGCATTGCTGAGATGTATGTGCTGGCATTGGTAGGATGTTCTCATCCATTGATGCGATCCCCAAATTAACCTACATGTCGTAGAGTTGGAACTGCACCAATATTTGTTGCCCACATCGTGCTTGTCTAGTCAATGGGCGAAGAACAGGGGCACCTTCCCTATGAGGAAGGCTCTTGCCTTCTAGTGGCACCTTCCTATCGGTGCCTTCCTATGAGAGGAAGGCGCTTGCCTTCTAGTGGCGCCTTCCTATTGGTGCCTTCTTGTGGCACCTTCCTATCGGCGCCTTCCGGTGAGAGGAAGGCGCTTGCATTCTTTTGGTGCCTTCCTAGAAAAGGAAGGCGCTGGCCTTCTATTGGCGCCTTCCTGGAAGAGGAAGGCACTTATATTTTCTTGGTGCCTTCATGGAAGAGGAAGGCGCCTACCTTCTATTGGCACCTTCCTTGAAGAGGAAGGTGCCTACTTACCATGCATTGATTTTGAAGGAAACAGATATTTGACATCTATTTTTTTTTTTCAAACTCCTCCCCCATTTTATTTAGCTACCAGTTGGAGGTTTCTCATTTCCCTTCGGGACCAGGCTGGTCCTCGGGAAAGAGGATACTCTCTTCCAATGGGCAACAAAAATAAAACTTTGCTTTTGATTTGAATTTCATCGTGGAGCTATTTCAACACAAGGTTTTTTTTTTTATAGGAGTAAGTTAGGCGCCGACAATAAGGCGTCTTTCCCCCATGTCTAAAATTTGTCACGTCCTCATGACAACAGCCTTTCGAACTTTTTTTTTTCATAGGAGTAAGTTAGGCACCGACAATAAGGCGTCTTTCCCCCCATGTCTAAAATTTGTCATGTCCTCGTGACAACAGCCTTCTGAACTCCCCTTTTTTTTTTTTTTATGGGAGGTTTTGATTCACCCGCATCTTCCCCCACTTAAATTGGTGATGCCCTTATCGCCGACAATAGGTCCCTCTATGCAACAGTCTGCAGCCCTCCAAACGTCAGGTCCCACATTGAACAACAGGTACCCCCATCCAAGGGAGAAGAAAATTGCTTATTGGTGCCTTCCTCCAGGTGGAAAAAGGCACTATTGTATTGGGCTGATTGTAGGCACTCTCTTCCTAGTGGGAAGTAAGTGCCTTTTCTGCTTCGCCGCACTCCTAATTGTAGGGCACAAAATGTCACATCTGTTAGGCCTAGTTTAAGTCGGCTCCACCTACAGATCATGCTCATGGTTGTGTCCTGCAAAACTACACCTACAAAAACTGCACACACGAAAGCAGTAAAACAAGAGTCATGACTCCGTGCCTGTTAGGCCCTGGCTCTCAGGATGCCTGTAGCTTGCATTCGGTTCATGATTTCCTGCAAAGCAATAAGAAAGAAAATTTTTATGCTAAACAGGACATGTTCTATGCGTTTTTTTTTTTTTTCACTAGGAGGATTCGCATATATATATATATATATATTTTTTTGGTGGAAGGCGTCTTCAATGTATGGCGCCTTCTTGATGTGGAAGGCGCCTCCAATGTGTGGCACCTTCTTCCTGTGGAAGGCACCTCCAATGTATGACGCTTCTTGATGCGGAAGGTGCCCCCAATGTATGGCACCTTCTTCATGCGAAAGGCACCTCTAATGTATGGCACCTTCTTCCTGTGGAAGGCGCCTCCAATGTATGGCGCCTTCTTGATGCGGAAGGCGCCTTCTTGATAAACAAGGCGTCTTTCACTTCATTTTTTTTTTTTTTTCACGTATCCTCCCTCTCTTTTTTTTTTTCTTTCTCTTTTTTTTTTCTTTCTCTCTTTTTTTTCTTCTTCCTTTTTTTTTTTTTCGACGAATGTTTGAACATTCGTCCAAGCTACTGGTATGGTATGGGGTCTCCCCCATGCCGATGTCTGATCCACTCTTGTGAATGTGAGGCAGTGGTTAATGGAGCTCGTTGACCGTTACTTGAACGTTGTCTCGAAACTCTTCTCTTGCACTTGGTGTAGCATATCTGACTTTGTTTATCATCCAGGCTATAACAGTCATGCACTTTCCAGCAAAATTTTCCCCCAAATTCCACAAGCACCTTGGGCTGGAAGCCTTTCGCTTGATCAGGGTTACTTAGCCTGCCTTCAAGTGCCAATGTTTCCAAGGCAAAACTCTGCTGGCTTTCACCTGTTAGATTGGATGCTATACGATCAGGTACCCGAGACAGTTCGTATAGTGCTATTACGAACTCCATGTATGAATCTCAATTCATGAGATCTTCACAGACACCTCCTTATTTTTCTACTTCGCACTTCACGTTGTCTTGCAAAACATAAAAGAAAAATCTAAACTAAAGACGTTAAAATAAAATTCTAACTAATTTTTTTTCTCTGTTTTTTTTTTTGTATTTTTTTTTTCGGTCTATTCTGCCTTGACCAAAACAGATCTTGGATTATCATTTTTTTTTTCATCATCTGCATCAAAGAATAGGATGTCTACTTCAACCATTTGAGTCGGTGATTTTCACATCCGGAGGTTTGTCAATGATCCATCCTAAGAATTTGGCAAAATGTACCATGTATTGAAACATCTTTGCCCTCACACTTTTTGTGAAAAGCAGATTTCTCCATGGTTTGAGATCCTCTCAAAGTTGATGTTATCTTCCACCATAGTGAGATTCTCGCCTCTCTTTTGTATATTTTTTTCATATGACAACCAACAACTCACATTTTTGAAACACCAAGCTCCTCCTCAATTAGCACATAAAAAAAAATGTTAATCCTGTGGCCTTTGTGCGAGACATTTGAAATCTGATCTCCTCCAAGATTTTTCCTTGTTTTATTTAGCTACCGGTTGGAGATTTCTCATTTCCCTTCTGGACCAAGCTGGTCCTCGGGAAAGAGGATACTCTCTTTCAACAAGCGAGCAAAATAAAACTCTATTTTTGAATTGCTTCATTAACTTGGAGCCTTTTCAGCAGATGATTTATTTTTTCTCTTTTTTTTTTTTTTTTTTTTCATGAACACTATAAATAGCGTTCATTGTGTTGTTGGTGGCATTTGATGAAGGTGGGGTCTCCCCCATGCCTACATCTGAACTAGTCTTCTCGAAATCTTTTTTTTTTTTCAACTAGTCTGATATGTTGTAGCATGAGAAGAGTATTTTCCTTCATGGCCTCGCAACCAAACTTCTTTCAACGTAATGGCAAAGTGTGCAGGCCAGCAAATGACTATCCGCGAGTTAGCAACCTGAAGAAAACATGGCATAGCAGTCTGTTAAAAACACATGCTAGTTTCTGATTCACCAGGTCGCCGTAAGCGCAAGTGAAGAGCATACTCCATAACAAGGCGTTCTCTTTAAATTATGCTCTGTCATTTTCCCTGCATTATTAATTTCATCATAAAAAAAACATTTACCAATACGTTGCAAAAATTTCAAGCCTGTAAAAATTTTTAATTTAAAACCAAGCTTCTAGAGGCACAATTTTTCAATGGTTTCCGTATAAAAACATGTCCCTAAAAATTTTCAATCAGACTTGGGTTGTGCTTTTTCTTTTGATTTCTTGAAACCATTTAGAACATGATGGAAATCCTTCAATGCCAGATTTTTTTTTAATTTTTTTCAACAACACGTTTTATTCCTACTTCTACACTTAATTATGGTACAACAGGTTCATTCCCGCGTTTACCTGAGAAGCTAAAATATATAAATAATTGCCTATGGGATTTGGCTCTGAATTTACCGACAACTATTTTTGGCCTTATAAAAAGGCCCTTGGTGGACTCATGCTTCTCAGATAAAATATTTACGGGTAATTTCAAATAGGCTTTTTATCTGACCTGTAAATCAGAACACTACGGTTTAGACACTCCCCGACAACGGTGCCAAAATGGTGAGCAGAAATTCATGTCCCGAAAAACATTCATTTCTCTTCCATAAATTATCAATCCGGTAAGTTCGTAAACTTATGAGTGTCACGCACAGTATATGCCTGCGGTGTTGGGGAACAAATCTGGTTGTACCTTATTTAGTTTGGTGGGGAGGTTTGTGTAATTGGATTCCAGCCAAACCAAATAAACTAAGTGCGAGAAATGAAATAAATAAATTATTAAACAAAAAGTAAAGTGCTGGAAATAAAAGCACACACCTAAATTAAATAAAGCAAGAACTAAAGCAATAAAATAATCTACAGAAAGTAAATGCACAAATTAAATAGGGGAGGACTACTATAGGGAGTGGGCCCAAGCTCCCGCAGATAGTCCACCCGGCTAGCTACGTAGAGCTTGCTCTAATAAGAGGAGTTGCACTCTTGATTAATTAAACAATAAAATAAAATAAGTTATGTGTAAAATTAATCATTGATCTTCGATCTCCTTTGTTCATCTGGCTCGCGTCTTTATATAAAGCACAGCCAGATCTCATTACAATAACAAATCGGTCTATTTTAATCACGTGATGTGATTTAGTTACAATTGATTCTACTCATATTTTATTATTCTATTTGAAAGTATGTTCGTTCACCCGAAGGATAAATATAAACATCCTTAGGTGTACGTAACAACAAATCCTAAACTAATGCATCCTAAAAATAATAATATGCTTTAAGAGCTTTACAAGGTCAACCGGCCAATCGGTTGATAATAATAACAAACACTTTATTCTATTTAATAAATGCAAATAAAATAGATCTCCTTTGTCTTCACGTGCAACCTCCTCCATAGTCCTTGGTCAACCAATCAAAGTTGACTTGGTAAATCTTGCAAAGTATGAAGGCATGGAGGCGCCTTCCGGTTGTAGGGAGGCGCTCTTCTTCCGTTGGCGCCTTCCGGTTGCAGGGAGGCGCTCGTCTTCCGTTGGCGCCTTCCGGTTGTAGGGAGGCGCTCGTCTTCCGTGGGTGCCTTCCGGTTGTAGGAAGGCGCCTACTTCTGTTGGGCGCCTTCCTTGAAGAGGAAGGCGCCTACTCTCTTGCCTTAGTCTCTGTAAGCAGAAGTATGCCGGGTCCAAGTGGATGTAGACTGGAAAACACCATATTAGTACCAATACCTGCATTTATACACATTTCCCACTAAAAACACCAATCAAGCATAATACCGGATTTTCTATCAATTATATGCATAAGTTATATAAAATACATCTCATATGCTAATTGAACCAGTGATAATTCTCCTTAACCATGTATATAAAATGAGCATTTTTGGTGCTCATTAGGATGAATAGTAGGTCTATATTCGTCATAGGGTGGGAAGAATGCCTATTCGTCTTGAGGTAAAATGAATGCCAGTCTGTATTCATCACAGGGTGGCACAAGCAGAAGTCTAGCGCCCTAAGGATTAACACACCTGCAAGAAAAACATAAAATTTTGATCAAAAACTTGATCCCAATAGTATGGGATAGGTTCCCACCGTGATAGCCATTGAAAGCCGAATTTCGGGTGACGGCGTGCCAGATTATGATGCAAATGAAATTGATACAAATGGTGCAGATGCTAAGCCCTACGAATGCGAGAAACAAATGCATGTAGGAAACAAAGCATAAATGAAACTAGATGTAAGCAAAACAAAGTGGGGCCTCTTTTTATTAATGTTATTGTCAATCCAATTACAATACGTCTCCCCCCTCTAGGGATCAGAGCATTTGATACAGTTCGTTACATCAACGGATGGTACGCTTCCAGCGTCCTCCACATACCCACATTTGAAATGGGTGGGCTAAACATTGTCATCGCTTGGGTCCATGTGTTCATGTGTTCCTTACTACCCCTTCGGTTTTCCTAGAAATGGGATCCTACACTCATAGAAATATCAAACCGTTAATAGCATATGTGGATAGAGGGAAAAACATGCAATCCCTAGGGCCTTCGGCTAGTGAATACATAAAATAGAAAAACGATGGTCAGAACATGTCATAATGAACCCAAAATTTGACAAAAGCATAGAAACATCATCAAAGAAACATTACAAAAATAACAGTCAGGAAATCATGCATGGATTTCTAATCGCTCCAGGGTGGGACGATTAGGACTTTCACAAAACATGTAAAAGCAACCTTGCAAATGGCCAGCCTATAGCCTCCAAAACTCCTACAAACTTGGGGTTAGGCTAAAAGGAGCATTTTGGGACAACCTAGAAGGTCAGATTTGTCATATTCTACCCAGATTGTCCTATATCCGAAGGCGCTCCCTGTATGTTAGTAAACACATAAAATGATAAAAACATGGTCAAATCAAGTCAGAATAACATGAAACTTGAACAACAGTATAAGTGAATCAAAAATGATAGAATGCAAAAAGAATAGTAGATAAATTCTTCATAGATTTATAATCGCTCCAGGGTGGGACGATTAGGACTACAGCAATTTGGGGGGTGCTCGAGGGCAGGATGCCCGTCGTTTGAGACCTGGTTTTGACACAAATCAAGGTGGGATGGGTCCAAAACCTCCTAGGTGGTTGTGTCAACAAATTTGGTGTGGTATTGTGGCCGATTTCTTGGGTTTTGGGTTGGGATTGCATTCCTAGTGTTCACCCAATAACCTCTCTTCCAAAAGATAAATTAGGGATGTATGAAGCACAAAGGGGGAATGGGGGTACAATTTGGTAGCACTCCATTGATCCAAATGATCTAGATCTCCTTGTATGCTCACCCTTTTATAGACTTCAGGGGTCTCCTTTGAATGCGCATGTGACGGCACTACTTGGCTTGTCATACCTTTTTTGGGGGAGAGAAGATTCCTCCCTGATTTAGAGTCTCTTTGCATGAGGCCTCCATGATCAGGGCATGCTTTACTAAAGTCCCTCTCTCAGATTTAAAACTTTTCATTGCAATTGCATGCTCTAAAGGCGCATTTGAGTGGCAGATCTAGGTTGCCATTTGTTGAGGTTTGACTTTTTTCTAGTCAAACCTGCTATTTGTCCCACCCTGGGACGATCGCTGCTAATCATCCCGGGGTGGGACAAATAGGATTATAATCATCCCGGGGTGGGACGAATAGGTAGCAAAGTGCCTAAAATGTGCCAAATTGACCTTTGACCTTCCAAAACTGATTTGGGAGTGGTTAGGACCACTGTTTAACCTCTAGAGGCTGCCCTAGGGGGTGTGTATGCCAATTCGATCAGTGCTTGTAGTCGCATAATCAGATTGATGTTGTTTTGGTGTCTATAGTTAAATCCACCACTAAAGAATATATTGAGCAAGATGCTAGCCATTAAATGTCATACAATTGTTTTCCACTTTTTGTTGAAAACCTAGAGCCCTGAAAGTAAACAAAGGGAGAAGATTTTTTTTGAATAAAATAGCCATGAGATAGTTGTGCATTTATTATAATATATTCAAAGAATCAATGGCTAAGAAGTCACTATAGGGATAGATCCACTGCACTCAAGCCATAATAAAACAAGAGTTCCATAAATCTATAAAGGGAGCTTCTCCAACCAGAATAATGATCAAGCTTTTTGAATACCAATTTTTGCTAAGAGGTATACTAAGAGTACCCTTTCTTCTCATTGTATTTCATTTTCATGTTTTTCTTCTTTGCCATCTCTTATTCCTCCCATTTCTTTGTAGGTCTTGATAGGGAAGTACTCAAGAATTGAGATCATTTCCAGCTACTGAATTAGAGGTTTGGAGGCCTTACTATTACCATATTGGAACGAGAGGGTGAAGGATTCTTGTTACATCATTTGAACAAAAAATTCTTATTGTATTAATCTAAAAAAATCTTTATGGAAATTCAAATAAAATATCATTGTAACAATCATTGATATTAATACAATTCTAGGCTTCTTAGTTGATCAATTCTCTGTATTTAGTCTTGTGTGTATGTCTCTTTTATATGTTACATCATTTGAACATATAATTGATGCTTTCCTTCATTGGTAATCAGTTATGCTTGTTACATTATTTGAACGAACATAATTGAATCAACATATTTTTTCCCTTTCTTTCTTAATACATGAATGCGTTTAAAATCTTGCTACAATGGGCAATGGATAAGGCACCAGTCTAGTATAAGGTACAATTTAAGATTTATGCAAATCTTGGTCAAAGAATAACTACTTATCTCGATGAACATGAATATATAACAAAAATATCATACTTCAAGGATATCCTAACCCGATTTGGTCTATTTAGAGTTAGTGTGATAGTATTTTCTCGAATAAAAGTGGCAAATACACCAAAGTCTACAATATTGTTTGTGAACATGAAGTATTCTATGGCATGACAACTTTTTCTACAGGATAAAATAATTCTGCAATAGTACCCTTTTGGGGGGTAGGTGGTCTTGTCAGTGGTTAGTGGCTTCTTATGGTTGGTTTTCCATGTGAATTTTTTTAATTGGTAAGTTTGTCCTCTCTTGTTTCTACTTAGGGTTGCTTCTATGGCATGTTTTTTTAGCCCTGGAAATCATTGGGCCAAGTGGGGTTGTGTGTTTGTGGAATATTTGTGTATGCTCCACTTGTTGGACATGCGCTAGTCAAAGGATGTGTCTCAACTTGAATTAAGAGTGGCCTCTTTTCCTTGCTATACAGGATGTTCTATATCTCAAATTCTCATTTGTTGATGTGGTTTGTTGATCCTAATCTATCTAGATTGGGATATCAATTTGGTAGTACTTATCATTCGAAAGCTAGATGTTGGATTTTGCTTTATATTCATCAACTTCTTTGTCCTCGCTATTTGACCCAACTCTTGAGGTGGTGAATCATAAGCATGTTGGTAATAGTTTTTTTTAGATTGGAAGTTGAGCCTTGTCCATTGTACATTTGGGAACAGTGGAGCAACCTATTTGTCCAATCTTGATATGAGCTCTAAGCTTTTGAATTTGTACCTCTTTTGGAACTGGTAGTTCTTTCCAATTTCCCTAGGAAGGATTTGACCATGCTCCAACGATTGGGTGGCTATTTTATGCTCATGGGTGGTGGTTGTCCATCAAAATAGTAAGCTACTAAATAGGTTGATGGGTGGCAAGAGGATTCTAATCTTGTTTCAGTATAGCCTACGGGTGATTTGTGAGAACATGGAAGGAGTAGTGTTGAAGCCAACCATGCTTGAGGTTGAGGATGATATTAGGAAGATTCTACACAAAGGGAGCCTCCTAGACTGTATTTTGAAGTTTCATGAGCATAATAAAGATGTGTCAAAGCATATGGTATGCTTTTGGAAATATGGTATGGTGAAAGCGAGAGGTTTGGAATTTAAAATTTGTATGGATTTAATTGTTGAGGTGATGGTCTTGTCCCTGGATGGTTACTACCACAATAGGGAAAAGCACTCCTTGATAAAATAATTGGGATACTTCTTGGATGTATATTGAATACCTATCGAAAATCCAAAATGGATACCAGGTTAAGACATTGAAGGTCTTGTGGAATAAGGTAGTTTTACTACTTACAAATTATTTTACTTTAGATTAAAATAGGGATGTCCTTAAAATATATCATGCCATGCTTTTAAATAAGCTACACCAAAAGATATTGATGAATGTTCCATCCTTATTATTCCATTCAATTGAGAAATATATGCTAGATGTAAAGAGAGGGAAAGAATCTGACCCAATTCATCAAGGGTTAGCCCTTTTAATTTTTGATAATGTGTAAAGTCCAAAGAATTATCTTGCAATATTGCTCTTAATTAGGTGGTGCTTCAAAAGGAAGCCCCAATAACTATCTTTTCTCTAGGATCCATTCACTCTAATTCCAGTTATTCAAAGGTGTCAGATGACTAAATAAGTCCTATCATCTCTATAAATTTATGAGGAAAGCATTCAAAGACTTCTAGGTGCATTTCATTTTTTCCTAAAGGGATGAGATGCGGGAAAACAAGGAGGTCCAAGCACCTTTATGAGGAATTTTTCAATGCTAAGAAGTACCATATTTTTATGGTTGTGTTGAATTCAGAGAAGTAGGCTCTTATGAAGAAGAAGGATAAACTCTTTATGGATTCGATCTATGGTTTGAGAAAGTCTCCTATTTTTTCAAACAACCTCCCAAATCCATTCTTCAAAAATTTAGAAGACAACCAGAAGGCTATGGTTGGGACCCTCAAGGTTCTTATAGCCTATGTGAATGATATCCAAGAGATGATACAACGATGCCAGAGTAATCCTAGTGCTGCCAAATTGGTCCTATGGACTATAGGAGAGACTTCTATTAAGAACAAATATTTGGTGGTGTTTTCTCCATTCCTGTGTTTTCTTTTTGGCCCATGAGTGGGGTGCTCATATTTCTATTTTTTGGTTGATATCTTTTCTGCTAGTCTCAAGGAGTTAGATCTTGTTATATCTTGGGTATCCTCTGGGTTGGGATGTTGGATTGTTGGTTGGTGTTGATGGGTTGTGAGATCTAGTGATATTTTTTGGGGACCTTCAATTTTTTCCTTAGTTTCCCTATGTTCCATATTTTGTAAAAGGTTTGGGGTTCCTTTCAAAAATCTCATTTTTTAATACCAAATAAAAAAAAGTATGCAAGTGGAAAATAGATAAGCCAAGAGTCATGAGACTTGGCATATGAAGAGAAATAGCCAAGTACTCAAAGATTCACATCACTATTTCTATATTATGAAGATAAACTCCATTAGAAAGCAATTCATTCAAGAATCAAGAATTGGCAATTCAAGTTGTAAAAAAAAGAGGAACAGTAAAGCTTGTATATATTTTGAGCAATTAATATTGTAAGTTGTTCTTCATGCATAGTACATAAATGATTCAGGCTATTAACATTCATATTTTAATATATAAATGAATGTTATTTGATTCATTAATAGCCTTGATATACATATTAATTTTATCATATTATTCTACTCATTATTATCTTGACCTTTATTATATTTTGACTATTTTATATTGGGACATGTGTGATATTGTTGAGATACCCTATTATATCTTATGGTAGTATAAGGCTTAAAAATCCAATAGTGGTATCAGAGCTACTACAAAATTTTGTCAATTTTTATTGAGTTTATTTTATTAGCCACCATCATGAATTGATTTTATCTATATTTTATAAATTCAATTTAGAGTCTATCTATTTTGAAGGTGATGAGACCCGAACTTAAAGAAGATCTATTCAGTAGATAAGGCTAGGGTCTTTCCACTAGGTTGAATGAAACTAGTGAAGGATAGGACTCATCTAGATTGAGGGTGTACCAACTCAATATTAGTTGGCCATTCAGGGATAGAGCCAAACCTAATATTGATTTGAAAAATTTGAAGTTTTTGCAAATTAAATATTAAAGCAGAATCAACTCTGAAGATAGTTGATCATTTAGGAACATTCAGTTGCACGCTGACATTGATTTAAATATTTGTAGATTTTAAGACAAATGTTGAATAAACTTAGATAAATTTAGTCATTCAATAAGACAACCTAGCATTGATTTGAATATTTACATATTGAAGACCAAGGCATAACCAACTCAAAGAAAGTTGATCATTTAGGAAGCCACCCTAACATTGAATATTATAGAATGGAAGACTTGTCTCCATAATTTTCTTTGGCAGGTGTGGCTAGAAATAGAGCTTTCCATGAGTCGAGCCATGATGTCACCTCCATTACCAATAATATTCTTACCTTCGCTCGTGAAAATGTTAGCCTTATACCTTATGAGGATCAAAATTCTTTCCCCTGGGAGAGGCGAATCGCTCAATTAAATATTACTCTGAGCAAGAAACCTGTAATCAAGGTCAATCCCAGATTAGAGGTTAAGTGGAAACCGCCCCCGGTTGGTTTGTTCAAGCTCAACTTCGATGGGGCATCTAAAGGTAACCCTGGCAATGCAGGTGCTGGAGGAGCAGTGAGAGATCATCAAGGTAAGTTGGTGATGGCCTTCTCTGAACAGCTGGGAACTAGGACTAACAATGAGGTTGAAGCAAGAGCATTATGGAGGGGTCTTCAGTTGGCTCAGGAAATTAAAGGTAAACTAATTATCAAAGGAGATTCGATGCAGGTCATAAACCTTCTCAGCAATGGGAAAAATCCTTCATGGTGGATTAAGACTATCATCGAAGAGGCTAGGATCCTTTACCATGCCAGGAATGATCGGAAGGCCCAACATGTTTTTAGGGAAGCAAATAAAATTGTTGATATCTTGGCCAATTTAGGGGTGGAAGTCGTTGGGTTGGTCACTTGGGAACATGGAGTCCCAAGTGAAGTGGATAAAATAATTCAAAATGATCGCCATTGATGGTGAAGTTGTGGGGATCGGAAAAAGGGAGAGCAGTTTCAATTTGGTTTTGTCAGGAGTGCTTCGGTCCGTATTGTGATAGCTTTATATTTCTATGCAACAGGGGAAGGACCCAGGTGGCTTTGTGCTTCAAGTTTTGGGGTTAGGGGCAATGGCTGAGGCCAAAGACTGTTGTCATGTTTTCACTAATTGTTCGAGTTTCAAGAAAAGCAATTTTTAGCAAGAAAGGAAAAGTGTAGCGATTTCGTGACAGGTTGAGAAAAAAAGGAAAAGTGTCATAATATCGTGACAAGTCGAGCAAGAAGAAAAAAAGGTCACGATTTCATGACATGTTGAGCAAGAAAGGAAGAGTGTCACGATTTTGTGACATGTAGAGCAAGAAAGGAAAAGTATAACGATTTCGTGACATGTCGCGGTGTCGAGATCAAAAGAGAAGAGAAAAACCAAGAGGGAAAAAGTGTCACAATATCATGACATGTCGCATTTTCATGACCAAAAAAGTAGAGAAAGAGCAAGTGGGAATATGAATCGTGATTTCGTGACATGTCGGGTTTTTGAGACTAAAAGAGAAGAGAAAGAGTAAGAAAGAAAAAGTGTCACGATATCACGACATGTCGCATTTTCGCGACCAAAAAGAAGAGAAAGAGCAAGTGGGAAAAAGTGTCGTGATATCGCGACATGTCTTGGTTTCGCGACTAAAAGAGAAGAGAAAAAGCAAGAAAGAAAAAGTGTCACGATTTCGCGACATGTCGTCTTTTCGCGACCAAAAGAGAAGAATAAGAGCAAGAAGGAAAAGTGGCACGATATCGCGACACGTCGCATTTTTGTGACCAAAAAAGAAGTGATAGAGAAGGAAGGAAAAAGTGTCGCGATATCGTGACATGTTAGAAAAAGTGTCGTGATTTTGCAACATGGAAATAGTGTCACGATCTCACGACATGTCACATTTTCATGACCAAAATAAAAGAGAAAGAGCAAGAAAGGAAAAGTGTCATGAAATCATGACATGTTAAAAGAAAGAGTGTCACGATTTCGCGACATGGTGAGCAAGAAGGATTTGGTGTCGTTGTCCGACGATATGTTGAGCTTGAATAAAAAAGGGTCACGATTTCGTGACATGTCAGATTTTTGCGTCCAAAAAAGAAGAGAAAGAGAAAGTGGGAAAAAGTGTCACGATTTCGCGACATGTCTTGGTTTCATGACTAAAATAGAAGAGAAAAAGCAAGAAAGAAAAAGTGTCGCGATTTTGCGACATGTCGTCTTTTCGTGACCAAAAGAGAAGAATAAGAGCAAGAAGGAAAAGTGGCACGATATCGCGACACGTCGCATTTTCGTGACCAAAAAATAAGTGATAGAGAAGGAAGGAAAAAGTGTCACGATATCGCGACATGTTAGAAAAAGTGTCACGATTTCGTGACATGGAAATAGTGTCACGATTTTGCGACATGGAAAAAGTGTCACGATTTCATGACATGTCGTATTTTTGCGACCTAAAGAAAAGAGAAAGAGCAAGAAAGGAAAAGTGTTGCGAAATCGTGACATGTTAAAAGAAAGAGTGTCACGATTTCGCGACATGGTGAGCAAGAAGGATTTGGTGTCGCTGTCCGACGATATGTTGAGCTTGAATAAAAAAGGGTCGCAATTTCGTGACATGTCAGATTTTCGCATCCAAAAAAGAAGAGAAAGAACAAGAAGGAAAAAGTGTCGCGATATCGCGACATGCCGGTTTTTCATGACCAAAAGAGAAGAGAAAAAGCAAGATGGAAAAAGTGTCACGATTTCGTGACATGTCATATTTTTGCAACCAAAAGAGAAGAGAAAGAGCGAGAAGGAAAAGTGTTTTGATATCGCTACATGTCGCATTTTCACGATCAAAAGAGAAGAGAAAGAGGAGGAAATAAAAAGCATCGTGATTTCGCGACATGTTTAGAATGAAAGAAAGGGTGTAGCGATATCGCGACATGTCACTTTTTTGCGACCAAAAGTGAAGAAAATGAGCAAGAGGGAAATGTTTCATGATTTCACGACATGTCAAATTTTTGCGACCATAAGAGAAGAGATAAAGCGGGAAGGAAAAGTGTCACGATTTTGCAACATGTCGCTTTTTCGCATCACAATCAATGTAAGCACTCTAGGGGATATCTTCCTCGTTATTGGTCCGTTTTTGACCAAATTTTTTGTGTTGGGTTCAAAATTTTCTGCAGATTCATATTTTTTGCTCCTAACCAAATTTTTGGCATTGTAAAAGGGCTAATTTTTCAGCATTTTTAGTGCACCTTTGTAATTACAAAATTGAAATCTATTTTGTAAAAGCACTAAAATAGCCTATTTTTGAGAGCAAAATTGTAAAATCTAGGCATTTGCTGCATTAGGAACATTTTCAAATTCCTAAAGCCTAGATTAGTTCTTGCATCCATTTTGTAATCCTCCTAGTCTGGCATATACTAGGCAAAATATGGCTCATGATATTAGAACAAACATGGAAAACCTCACTGAAGCAGTAGACATTTTGGCAGATAAAGTGAGAGACATTGTTGTTCAGTTTAATCCTGGTGACATCAAAATCTACAATAACCATCCAAACAAAGCCAAATGTGAGGTTAAAATGTATGATGGATCTAGGGATCCCGATGTCTTATTTGCATGGATTTTGGATATGCAAACTTGGTTTGCTTATGTTGAAATTCCGGAGGATGAAAGAGCCACATTCGCTACACTAAAACTCACAGGTTTAGCAAAAGTTCTCATTGTAGAAATACAGAGTCATAATGCCACCATGACTTGGAAAGAATTAACTCAAATTCTAGAAAACACCTTCTTTCCACCAAACTACCAATGTGACCTCATTACCAAGTGGTATAGATTGAGGCAAACCTATGGAATGTCAGTTTCTGATTACATTTTCCAATTTAATAGGTTGAGGGTATTGCTTGGTGTGAAAGATTCAGAAGATGATTTGATTAATAAATTCACTCATGGCTTGCAAGATCATACTTTTAGGGAGATAAAATTCAATGTCTTCCTCACCTTGGATGTGGCATTCAATCATGCCATTCTTGCAGAGGAGAAAGTTGGTGCATATCTAAAGTCTCGTTCATCACAGGAGGGCTCTTCCAAAGGCGGGAATCATAATCAACAGTAGGTGAAGAACAATTCTCAATATTCCCCTCATTATTCTTCTCCTCCCACTTCTCCTAAAGCACATTCGTCTTCCTTTCATGCTAAATATTCTTCTTATTCATTGTATTTTGACTTTTGTAAAAAGCATGGACATGTAAAATCCAAATGCTATACTTTTGAGAAGTTTAAGAAGAAGAAATCCCTAATTGTATAGCCTACACATGAGGAACCACAAGATGGTCCCATTTTGGCTACAAGGATAGAAGAAGAATATCCTGATTTAAAGGGTAAAGCTGAACAAAGTTACCCTAATGTCTAATGCATTTGCTCAAGGGGGCGTGATCATTTGTTTGTCACTAGAGCCCACTTGACGCATGATTTCTATGTTGATTGTATCATTGATAACGGATAGCAAAAGAACCTCATTGCGAAGTCCGTTGTGGAGAAGTTGAAACTTCCCATCAAACCACATCACCAACCTTATGCACTTGGGTGGAAAGATGTAGACTCCACATCCAACATCACCCATACTTGCACCTTGAATTTTGCTTTTGGTGACAAGTTTGTGGACAAAGTTAGGTGTGATGTCATAGATATGGATTGTTGTGGACTCTTGCTAGGTAAACCCTATCAATTTTATAGGAATGCTATTTATCATGCTAAAAAGAACACCTACACATTGGAGTTGCATGGTAAAAACTACTTGATACAAAGCACTACACCTACTTCCAATTTGATGTTAAGTTGTAGGCAAGTAAGGAAGCCATTAAGTCAAGCACTCATTTTGGCTCCTACTAGCATTTGTCCCACACAAAATGAAGAAAAAGCACCACCTAAGGAATATGCAAAGGAAGAAGTTTCACTCCCACATAATGAACAATCACAAGAGCAAGTGGTTAAGGAACCCACCATTCTCACTCATGAGAAAGATACCATTGATTCCATTGGTATAATTTTGGGTACTCCTACAACTATTGAACCACTTGTTCCACAGAATTTACCTTTGGCTTTGCCCACACCTATTGCACACATGGAGGAGCAAGCTAAGGTTACTTCCTTTACTAAGCACCGGAAGAGCCTTCTAGGCAAGATACCACAGGACTTGCAGGAGACTCCGTAGGGAGTGGTGCGAAAGCATCATAATCCTCACTCACCACAGGTTGGAGGCAGAGTATGGGTTCCTTTGGATGAGCGCAACTTTCTAGAGACACCATTTCAGGACCCTCTTTTGGTACCTGATCTTGTTTTCAGTCCTACAGTAGCAGTGGCACCTGATCGTCAGCTTTCGCTCATTTCAGATAGAGTTTTTGAGATGAAGACTCATCACACTGGACATGGTTCTTCCACTACTTACCTTGTCACTCGTCGCGGTCACTTTCCACACATGGCTCGCTGGATTCCTCACCATGATATGTCCCATGACTTTCCACATTTGTTGATAGCATTGGGGTCCAATGCTTATATGGTTGGGAGGAGTGTTGAGGATAACTTAGGCTTATCCACTTAATCCTAAGTTAATTATTATTATATTTACTATTCCTATTTCTTGCACTTTGTATTCACGTGAGGCATAGTATGCCCATGTTAGAAATAGGTTGTTAGCATGTTGTTAGCATGTTGTTAGATGGTTGTTAACTATTAGAGATCTTGTTTGTCTTCTAGCAGTTAGTGGACTTCCATAGTTAGCATTTGGTTAACTAGTAGTTAAGTGGTTGGCCATGTTTGGCAGATTGTTGCAACCACTTAACCTACGTGAGATTCCTATGTAAGCCTATATATACTTGCATATTTCATGAATAAAGTAGCTTCATACTATTGTTACTACATCATAGAAGCTCGACCTGATAGGTGGGGCTAAGGCTTTAAGTAGTGTAAAGGATCAAACTTTTCAATCACCAATATCTTATGGCTGAGCATGTAGTGTCTTAGCTTCTAAGAAGCAAACACTATAGCAAAGCAAAGATTTTCTAAGGGAGTGTACCTGGTTTTATAGCTAACCAAAGTTCTACTAATATAGTAGATAGCTATCTCTTTGTTTTGTCATCATGTTGAGCCAACATGACTCCCAAATTGTGAGCAATGGATACTATGTAAAGCAACAAATGCCTACCAGGCATTGGGGGAACTAAAATAGGTAGGGAGGTAAGATATCTTTTAAGGTCGTAAAAAGCTTTCTAACACTCAAAATCCTACTGAAAAACTACATCCTTCTTAAGGATCCGAAGGAAAGGCTGATACTTATCGACTAACTAGGTAATGAACCGATAGATAGATTGCAACTTACCTTGCAAACTTCATAGCTCAATTAAGGTGCAAGGAGGAGGTATATCAATGATAGTTTCTACTTTAGCAGGATCCACTTCAATGCCTCATCTGGACACTATAAAACCTAATATCTTGCTAGATGTAACCCCAAACACACACTTAGAGGATTTAATATAAATCTTGTATTGCTTAAGCCTTTCAAAGATTTGTCTTGTATAGAAGGATGTCTAGTCCTTCCTATAATTGTGGTGTTCTCAACGGAATCCCCTCATGTGGAATTATCCCCTCTAATTCCTATTGAAAAAATTCTAGGAGGATTAAGTGATTGAGAGTGTTCCACATCGTGTTGTGTGCTAGGTGGAGCTTGGGCTTCGATATTAGGTCTATGCCTGGATCGGCCTCTCCGTGTTTGCACCATTATGTATTCTATGTCTAACTTTAACTTTTATTAGCACACAAAGAATACAATTATGTTTATCTCCTTTTACAATTTTTAAAATGAGCCCCAAACTGTTTGATGTATTTTCAGTTTGTTGTATCAGTAAAGTAACTCTTGTCGTGTTTTGCAATAAGTTGATGATTTTCTTAATTGTTTAATGGATTTCACCTATATGCTCATATCTCAACAACCTAGCTATGAACTCTAGGTTGCGTAATCCCCCAAAGTGTGGTAATGGAGTCCACACCCAGGCAGGTAGCACATGTCCTCCTAAATCCTCACCCAATCTCACCCAGTCAGCGTTATACCCTATGAAGAGAAGTACATGCAAAATTTCCAGGCTACGGATGGTTCTTGGATCCAATATTGGTCTAGTAACAAGAAGGTACAAGGGAGTTGGGCCAATGGATGGAAATCACCTCCACCATCGTTGAAACCCTACTAGTGGTTGGATGTGACTCCCAACTCACTAGCATTTACCGTGAAACATGGTGTGTGTGGTTCTTTTTACTTTTCATAAAGGAAAGATGCATAATACAACATTAACATGATCATTTCCTACATGATATGCAACCAAGAACGTTTGATATTTAGAAAGTATGCATGCTACATCCTACATGACCTTTTGACAATGCAACTTTATGATGTAAATGGCCTTTGATTTGGCCTCAAGCATGCAAAATCAACACACAAATTATTCTAGCATGCTGGAGTCTAGGGAGGACTGCAATCAAAGGTCCACTGTTCCTAGCAACGCCTAGCAAAAATTAAAAAATAATAACCCTAAGGACCTAATTCGTTTTATCCTTCTTTCATGGTTATCCTACTTAACTTTCATTTTTTAGTCTCTGGAAAAACATAGAGATAGCAAACAAACACATAGGGTGTCATAAGGGCCTACCTTAAGTCCTCATCTGATAAAGCTTTAAAATCTTACTCTGTGATTGGTTTGTTGCTAACCACGGCTCTGATGCATGGATGCGACTGTTGCCCGCACCTGTCAACCACGGGCCAACTTTTTAAGCATATCTGTCAGTCATGGGGAGTACCTATCATAAAAACACCAAACACAATCAACAAATTATGGCAAAAAATATGGAGTCCCACCGTGATCACCTACTATAACCACCAAAAAGGCTCCACACCTAGTCTAACTATTGCAATTGACAAGAAATACACAAATAGGCATGCATAAATTGACAACAAGAAATAAAGAAAATACAAGGAATCCTTTATTAATTTTAATGGAGTCAAATCCTCTTAGGGATACCCATTTGATATGTCAATTACAATAGTGTCTTAATCCCTCTCAAGGGTAGATGTGAATCAAATGCCTTCTAGGGTGACACAAACTGCTCTAGGGTGTCGATGACCCTCTTCTCCATGATTAGAGGTATTCGCTGTGTTGAATGGCACAACCCTGTTAATCCTGCATTCAAGAAACAACAAGAAGCATGTTAAAAGCAAAGGTAGCCTCTCTTGATGAGGTCTTTAAAGGGTATTAACATAAAGGATGTCATGACTATCAATAATCAAGAAAATGCAAGAAATATGCTAAAACTATGCAAGTCATGTAAATATTGTCAGAAAACATGTAAGTTAAAGAACATATAACTATCTAATGGCCTAATTACCAAATTAAAAGCATGGAAGCATGAAAAATATTCATTAGAGTGTTAAATGTTATAATGAAAGCAACATGCATAAAACTAAAAATCTATCTGTCAAGGTCTCTAAATTGCTAATTAAACTGCGAATATTCTTAATTTAACCCATTTAAGTAATTTGCAAAAAGAAAAACAAGGTACTCTCCCCTAGTTTGCTCACTATGGATCTGATGCATGGGTGGCATTGTCAACCATAGCTGAGAGCCGCGGTGGAGCTCTAAGTAGGTTTTGCCCTCCAAATCAAGGATTTCTCTCTGATCCACCTTGTCAAATTAATGTCCAAGGGTCACCTTTGTGTCCTCTTACAGGTTTGGTGGTTGAATTAATTCGATGGTGCACGGATTGCACAAATTAACATTTCTTGGCTCTCCTAGGCTCCTAGGGATTCCATGGCAATTTGATCTCCAATTGGGTAGCAAAATTATCCCTCTCAATGCATGTAGTTGCTTATGCAATTCGATAGGGCTTTGCTACTCAATTGATGAATGTTTCTCTTGACTTATCCCCAATTCATAGGGGAATATTATAGCAATTGCCCAGGGCTAGGGGTGGCTTCCTCATGAATCCAAGATAATATTGGGTAGTTGAGCTTGTTGGATGGAAGGATCCAAAACCTTCCACACTCAAACCACTCCAATCTGTAACCAATTGGTTGTTGCAACCAAATTTTGGGTCAGATGAAGGCCAACTGATTCTGAGTGCTGACCGCGGATGACAAGCGTGGTTAGCATTGCTAACCATAGGTGTCAGCAGCGGCTAGCACTGACTAGGCAAAATTTCCCAATTGAGTGGTAAAAACCACTACTATACCTTGGATTTGTCCAAAGGTCTTCCATATGGTCTTCTAGCATGTCCCATATGAGTAGTCGCCTCGGCATGACACGTTTTAGGTGTCTACAGATACCTCTTTTGAGATGCATTGTGAGTTTGTTCAATGTTGAGCAGAATTAGACCTCCTAAAATGATGGCGTAGGTTAGATGATGATCATTGATCTGATCAACATTAGATGCCCTGAGTCCAGCAAAAGAATGTGCATCCTCGAATCATTACTTCTAACTCGATAGAAGGTTTAAATTTGAAAAATTTTGAACTCATCATCAAACATTCGAATAGCATCAATGTCAAGTAGGCTTTCGCATCTTTCAATCCGAAAGGATGAGAGTTACAAACTAACTATCATATTTGTTATTTTCCCCAAGCAAAGGGGTAAGTTTATGATAGTCTTTGGCAATGATTCATAAGGATGAAGGAAATTTTGACAAGATCAAGGGATATTTTATTGACTTTGATTATGATTTGATATTATGACTACCCCCTCAAGTGATGAGTCGATGAGGGTAATGAAAATTAAATGAAGCGACGAGGTCGATTGACCACTATGAATGATCTTTACACAAATTAATATTTAACGTTTGAATATTTTACAAGGCCTAATCAGCTATAATTACACCATTTAGAGTAATTGCCTATTTCTATCCCATGGAGCGGTCCAACCATGAAGGCCTTCTTAGGGAATAAAAATGATAGCAATATCTATGAGGCTTGTAGTGAATCATAATATCGATGATATGTTGAAAATATCTAGGACAATTGCAATGAATATCTCATTCCCATGGAGCAGCCCGGCTGTGTAGGCCTTCTTAGGGAATCGAAATGAAGCATAGCCATTCAGAAATGATGAATTTGCCCTAAATGTCCTTATGGTAGTTTACTCATCTTGTCAGATTGCATGGATTGCAAGTCACTGCAACCACCAAGTGTATATGGTAAATAACTGAATACGAGGTGCATTTAGCCTTTGATTTATTTGAGTTTTTATTAATTTTGAATTTTTTGACTTATCTGGTTTGATTAATATCCTTGATTTGACCTTTTAAGGCTTTCCACAATGGGAATTTGTAGCAATTAATGTGGTTTGCTAACCGCGTCTATCAAATGCAGGCCAATTCCTTAACCATGGATGTCAACCACGGGAAGAAAATGCTAATCCGGGGACCACGGATGTCAACCATGGGCTGCATCAAAATAAAATATTATAAAAGGTTTTTCGTTGTGTTAATTTTCATTATTCACCTGACAGTGATGGTAAAACTAAGAGATTTAATAGGTAAAAATTGAATTTTGACATGGAACGTTGCTAAAAACCCGACACACTTCTAATTTTCCACACTGATGGCTGATCAGCCCGAATTGTCGACTAGTGGAGGAGTCGATGCTTCTAAGGTAACTCACAAACCGAGACCTTGCTTGTCATTACCGGATGTAAAATTAACCTCATTAATTAATTGATAAATGAACTACACTAAACCATTGGTAATGAACTTCACTGTAGTTAGGGTTTAGTGTAGGTTAGTTAGACGAAGGTTTATTTTTAATTTTTCAAGGTTTTTCTAGGAAGGGCGGACCCATTTAGGGTTTTTCTCCCTAACCGCGGGTGGTAGTCGCAAGCCCCAATTGATATATTTGGGGCCACAGATGGGGGGCCGTGAGTATCAGCCGTGGCAAGATTCAAATCCCAACGATTGAATTTTTGACCGTTGGGCCACCCACGGTTCTTACCCACAATGCCCAATTTTTAGAAAAAAATTCAAAAAAATATATTTTTTTGAGTTTTTCTATGCACTTAATGTCTTTTGTTGCATTTTTGGAATGCTTTTCTGATGTTTTTGAAATTGGTGATCATTTTTTTATATGTGTTTGTATTTTTATGTATTTTTTGATTTGTTTTGACATTTTAGAGTTGTTTTTTTTATTAATTTTATTGTTTATTATTTTTGTTGTCACTCAGACTTTGACCAATAGAGTGAGGGAGATCGATCTCCTTCATGAACTTCATTGTGATCTCACTGATGGGGAGCAAGAGTGGTTCACTACTATGGGTTTGGGCTACATCTTGTACCTCCCTATCATCTAGATTGATCAGGCATATCTGACTACCTTGGTCCGTCATTGGGATGCACGGACCAACACATTTCACCTACCAATGGGTGAAATGACTATTACTTTAGAGGATGTGTACCGCATCTTTTGTCTACTAATTGATGATGAGTATGTCACCTCTTCTCCTACCATGGCCATGAGGGTCGTATTTGATTCCATATTTGGTGGATGGAGTACAAAGGCACAGGACCATAATGCCCACAAATGCATCCATGTCAAAGAGTGGTTCAAGGCCCGATTCTCCTCACAACAAGAGGTTGTATTTATGCACTTTATTATTCAAATAGTCCTCCCAGACTCTTCAAGCATGAGGTTCCCTTGGAACCTCCTGGATTGGACCAAAGAGGTGATGGTGAGCTCGACCTGAGATCCTCTCATTCTATCATGAGGGAACGCCCTGCTATCATAGCTCTATCATGAGCTATATCATATCACACATCAGAGCAGATTCGACATCAGCTGCAACATCCTCCTCCAAGTTTAGGGTTGGTAGTACATCCTAATCGAGTGCCCTATTTATTTACCTATGACGATCACTAACATCGATGATGAGAGTCAGTGCTATGCCACCTGCTGGCCCTGGGAGCGATAGGGCTTCAAAATTAGGTCTCATATAAGAGACCTAGAGCATTATATTTCTAAATTTGCATAGCTCTATCCTCAGCACATACAAAGAAGATTGTATATGGACTGCTCAGCCTAGAAAAAGGTAGATAGGTACCTGCATCGAGCATGCAAATATAGATGGATCTTCAATCGAAAGGTTGACATACAAGAGTACCACTTCTACTCTCGTGTGTTGAGGTAGTTTGGGATCCAACAGGATGTCCCATAGTTGCCACTCATCTACATATGCCTAGTCCTAGAGAGGGACCTGAATTGACCCTAGGTGACTCTACTGGGGGATGATGATGATGATTTTCAAGAGTCAGGCCAAATGGATGTAGGTACTACTCCTGACTATGATGGCTGGTGGGCCAACTTCCATTGGCATGATGAGGGTCCTCTAGGTCAACCGGCTAGGGGATTTTTAGTAGAGGGTGTATAGGTTGCATAGTTGGATCCTCGGGTGCACAAAGCCCACCAATGGATATAGGGTGCATGGGGCACAAGGTTCATTGTAGAGGAGGGCCCATATGTGGAGGTAGAAGAGGAGGCATTAGCAAAGGGTGAGGCACCTTTGGATAGTGAGATTGAGCAGTTGAGAGCCTAGATTGCTGATCTCAGGGCTACATCAAGCTGATAGGTTGGGAGGTACCAAAGGATACCCACACTACAAAGACTCAGCAGACCAAGTCTAGGACCAGGGAGATAGGACAGTCTTCTGCCAGCTTGAGCCACAGGATGCACAGGACTGATAGGACTCATAGGTCTTTGATAAATCATGGTCCTAGATTGCAGAGGACTCACAGGGATGGCAGAGGTGACAGAGGTGCCTCACATACTGGGGATGTAGGCCCTATTTAGTATAGATCTTTAGAGATGATTTTTGTACCAATTTTGAGTGTAAGGTCGAGGACCTACACAGTTGTAGCCTACGAGCATTTTGATATACCTTGATACTATGTACTCTTTGACACATATATACGATATGATAGTTCATCTCATTATATGTGTATTTTATTTTTGGTATTTTATGTTTATGTTATGCACATGGATGTAATGCAGATATTTGATTTATTGCTATATGATGTGATGTATAGATGACATGCACTAGATATATGATGTGGATGTAGTGATATACATGTGTATATGGACTAATTTATTATGTTATGTATAGAAATGCAATATTTTATGTTTTAATGTAGTTTTGATCTGCTTCACTTGTATGCATTTACTTTATGTTGTTTATGACATGATTCGTGCCATGTTTGTACTACATGTATTTTTTATGATATTGATTTATTGTAAATGGACATGTATGTTTTAATCACTTAAAACACAATGTATGCAATATGATATGATTTTTAACAATATAATGGATGACACCACAAAATGTATAACAATCATGCCTGATAATTGCTATATTTGATTATGAATCTTTATTGATTTGACACTCATATGTGAGTTGCAATGCACTGTTTCTATTTATAAGCTTTTGTAAATTAAAATATATGCATAACATAGTTAGTGGCCATTTAAATATCATTTCTAACATCCATCCGGTATCTAACATATATCACAAATAGTTCTAATAAATAAAATCTCATAAACGGGATTTTATATTTGATGATTGCATTTGAAAATTTTATTGTTGCTATTTGGAAATTTTTGAGGTTTGCCATGAGACTCAAACACCCTATTTGACTGATCAAAAGTTGTATACTAACCATACTAGACTTCTAAAACATAAGGCTTTTGCTAGGATAGGCCCTAATTGTTCATTACCCTTGTGTGTGCAAATGAATACATTAAGATAAGGCACAAGCATACCCCGATGTCAGGCAGGATTCTTTTAGCCCATTGCTAATATTGGGGGTCCGCAAATGTTTATCCAATCCTAGGTTTAGATTTTAGTTGGACTAGATCATTAGGTGATACAGGACACCTGAAGTTAGCTCTTCCACATTCAAACATTGTTCTGCACAAAAACGAAGTGCTAATATATCAGACATATCGTCATGTGTAAGGTATAGTAGTGCTAGAAATTCCATGGATTCAAGCTCACTCCCTTATTTTCTTCAATTTTTTGGGATACTTGCTCATATAAAGTGATAAAAATCATTGTTTATTTTTGTACTTTAGTGACAATAATCATTGTTTATTTTGTACTTTCCTTTATTTTTCTTTATTTCTTTCTTTCTTTCTTTCTTGAGCAAGGGATTTGATACTGATTTTTATTTCTTTGTACAATTTTATCTTCATTTGACTTGACTTTTTGGAATTTTACATTTGATAATTTGCTTCAGAAACTTCCTTTGGGGATTTTACTTTGGGGAATTTTTTTTGGGATATCAATCTTATGATATCAATATGGGATATCAATTTGGGATGTCAATCTATGATATCGATCTAGGGTATCAATCTAGAGGATTGATCTAGGATATTGCTCATTTTAACGTAAGCAAGGGATTCTAGGTAGGGAACGAACTTGTCCTTTTATCAATTACCAATATTTTTTATATCGTTCGCACATGGGGATAAGCAAGAATAACTATTTTCACCTTAGGATACCCGGTCCTGCTTTGTGGCTTTCATCTTCCCCTAGTCCTTATTAGGATTGTTTAATTTTTCTATTAGTGATAGAATTCTGATATGCTAAGGGTTATACTAACTAGACCTCAACTACAAAAGAAAATCAAGTTGTCTATCAACTCTTGAGAAGACCTCTAGGTATGGTTGAATGACCAAAAAAACCTTAGTATATTCTTCATAACAACAATTTGGGTTGTGTTGAAAAACACAATTAATCACAAGGGTGATAAATGATAATGATAGTGCATAAATGCATGATTGAAACACAAATGTGGTGTCATTTGTAATATTGTAAATATAATTTATTCTAATACAAGAGCAGTGGATTATTATGCCTAATGCAATGCAAAGGTGAAATGCATGTGGAAAATGAGATGCACGATACAAAATGCAATGCAAATTATGCAAATGAAATGCAAATATTTTTTATTGGTTTGACCAAAGTGCTTACGGACGCCTTTGGAGCCTTTTGATGTTGACCAAGTGGTTCTAAGAAACCCTTAGAGCCTTTTAGGATTGACCAAGTGATTTTAAGAAACCCTTGGAGCCTTTTAGAATTGACCAAGTGGTTTTAAGAAACCCTTGGAGCCTTTAGGATTGACCAAGCGATTTTAAGAAACCCTTGGAGCCTTTTAGGATTGACCAAGTGGTTTTAAGAAACCCTTGGAGCCTTTTAGGATTGACCAAATGGTTTTAAGAAACCCTTGGAGCCTTTTGACTAGGATGACCAAAGGGCTTACAGATGCCTTTGGAGCTTTTTGATCGGGATGACCAAAGGGCTTACATATACCTTTGGAGCCTTTAAGGGTTTAGGCATAAAATGCTTTAATATGAAGGATGTTGAGAGGTTTAGGCTCTTCAACTCCTCCAAGCAATGTCAAGCGATATGTCCAAGGTCTAATATTCTCTGAGATCATATAAGGACCTAACCAGTTAGCCACGAATTTGTCTCGCATTTGATGGAAAATGTGAGTTATGTTGGTTCTCTTTTAGCACAAGATCCCCAACCTCAAAGTATCTTAGATGGACTATGCTATTGTAAGCTCATTTTAAGTGCTCTTGATAAATGTAGAGGTGCTCAAGGGCATTCATGTGACGTTCATCAAGTAGTGTCAATTGATCTAGGTGAGCTTGTCGTGCGGTGTCGTCATCAATGAACTCTTTCAATGCGATGTGCAGCGTTGGAATTTCCAACTCTAAGGACATAATGGCCTCAGTACCATATACTAATGAAAATAGAGTTACCCCAATGGGAGTCCAGATACTAATCCTATAAGCCCATAAAATAAGGGGCAATTGGATGTGCTAATATTTGTGGTGCTCTTGTACCATATTTTTCAAGATGGAGACCACTTTCTTATTTGAAGCTTTAGCTTGTCCGTTTGCTTACAAATAATATGGAGTCACAAAACTGTGTTTGATTCTATACTTAGATTTCAAAGCTCTCACATTTTTGTTCTTAAATGATGTTCCATTAACTGACACTATATTGGATGGTATTCCAAAATAACTTATGATATTGGTGAGTATAAATTCAGCAACACGCGCTCTAGTTGTCGTTGTTAAGGGGATGGCTTCCACCCATTTAGTGAAATACTTAGTAGCCATGATAATAAAGGTATGTTGTCCTGATGACAGAGGAGATATCTTACCAATGAGATCAAATCCCCACTGAGCAAATGGCCAGGCCACTTGAATGGGTTGTAAGGTATGTGATGGTAAGTACGTAAGATTAGTATGATGCTGACATTTAACACATTTCCTGACATACACATTGCAATCCTTCTCCATAGTGGGCCAATAATAACCCATTTCAAGGATGTTCTTGACAATAGCCATGCCACTAAAATGGCCATCGCACGCACCATCGTGAGCTTGTAAAATTGCCCAAGATGACTCTTGGGGCTCAAGACAACGAAGAACTCCATCGTAGCTTCTTTAGTATAGTATGTCTACTAAAAAGACATATTTTGTTGCTTTCTGTTTAAATGTGCGTTTTATGGAACACAATAATCCCTAAGGGATTACACCAAGTCTAAGGAAGTCATATATCTATGACGTCCAATTATGATAAGCTTTAGCCTCAACTGACAAGACAACATGTTCCCCCTATGGTTCTACATTTGCAAATGCAAACTAGGAAATAATCTTGTGGTGAATGGTAATACCACTCCCCATATGATCCTATGATATCAAAGACCCCCAAGATGCTCTCTTGAGAAAGTCTCTAGCTCTATAGAACTATTCATGATTTGGTTCTACATGAATCATGTTGATTGATTCTTTGTTATCCAGTTCTTTGCGCTGCATAGCAGAGTGTGACAACGTTTTTACATAGATGGTCGTGAAATTGACAAATGGATTCTGAGGGATTAGAGATCCCAAAGATGACATTATGTCAACAAATCTATTGGATGAATGAGGGATTGCCTTGATGTCATACCATTCCAATCGATCTAGATAAATGTCAACAATATCCTTGTAAGCTTTCAATACCAGATATCGGCACTAAAATAATCCCTTAACTTGGTTCACAATGAGAAGGTAATTGCCAAATATATTTAGCCTTTTATCTTCATGGTGATAGTTTTTTGGAGACCCAATATTAGGGCTTCATATTTAGCATTGTTATTAGTGCAAAGAAAATCTAACTTGAATGACAAGGGCATTGGAGCTCCTTGTGGCATGAACAACACTATTCTTGCACCACCTCCTTGCTCACACTTTGAACCGTTAAATAACAAGGTTATATTGGCTATGTTATCTATTTCTTCGAGTTTGAGTTCTTCTAGTAAGGCAAAGATTGCATCATCAAGAAGCTCTATGGTGAGGGGTCTACTATTTTCGAGAGGTGCCTCAGCCAGTTGATCTGCTATGACTTGTCCCTTAATGGACTTTTGGCTTATGAATTCTAGATTGAATTCTATCAGTAGCATGATCCACTTTGCAGTACATGTATTATGATATGTCTTTCTCATCATATACTACAAAGTATTTTGTTTGGATATAACGTATGTTGTATGACTCAATATATAGTGTCGTAATTTCTTGGTAGCGAACACTACTACTAAACATAGCTTCTCCACATATGCATATCCGAGCTCATAGCTCACCAAGGTTTTGCTAATGTAATATATGGTTTGTTCTTTGCTTTGTGCATTCTTTTTGGCTAGCATGGTTCCCAATGCAAAGTTGATTACCGATATATATAACAGAAAAGGCTTGTCTGACCTTGGTGGAGCTAGCACTGGCAGTGTCACCTGGTATTGCTTAATTTCAGCAAAGGTTGCTCAATAGTCCTCGTCCCAATTGAATGGGACCCCCTTGTGTAGAAGTCAATTTATGGATCGACATTTATCCAATAATTGAGCAATAAATTGCTTTATGGATGTTACCTTGCCCTGTAGGCTCCTTATCTCTTTGATGTTTTTGGGGGGACACATTTCTAGAATAGCCTTGACCTTTGTTGGGTCAACTTCGATGCCTCATTTTGAAACGATGAACCCTAAGAGCTTTCCTAAAGTTATGCCAAATATGTACTTCTTAGGATTCAACCTGACATTATGCTCTATCAGGTGATCGAAGACCTTCTTCAGGACCTCTGCATGCTCAGAATGTAATAATAACTTGGTCAACAAGTCATCAATGTAATCTTCTAGGATCTTATGCATATAGTCATGAAAAATGTATGTCATAACCCACTGATATGTGGCACCAACATTTTTAAGGCTAATAAATTTATAGCAAAATGTCCCCCATGGCATTATAAACATGGTTTTATGTTGGTCTTCAGGCTTAATTCGAATTTGATTATAACCAAAAAAATTGTCCATTAAGGAGAGCATCTCATGACCTGCAGTTGCGTTTACAAGATCATTGATATTCAGCAATGGAAATGAATCCTTTGGTGTTTCCTTATTTAGGTCTCTAAAATCCATACAAATATGATTCCTTCCATTAGGTTTTCCTATAGGCACCATATTGCATACCCATTTCGAATAGTCGATGGAAATGACAAACTCTACATCCAACAGCTTTTGCAACTCATCCTTAACCATTAAGGCTATTATTGGATGCATCTTCCTAAGTTTTTACTTGACTGACTTCTTTGAAAAATCTAGCAAAAGGTTATGAGTAACCAATTTTGGATCTAGACCTGGCATGTCTTTGTAAGTCCAAGCAAAGAGATCAGGTCTCTCTCAATAGAGGGATGAGGTTGGCACACTCATCAGGAGTCAAAGTCTCCCCAAATTTGACATTCCTTTGATTGGTGAGATCATTACTAATATCCACTTCGAAGGTCTCCTCTACCAATATATGAGATCCCTCCTCCAACTAATGAGGCATAGGGGTCAAGTGGATGTCATCTACTGGGTTTCTAGGTTCCTCATTGGGATAATCCTCAACATTATAGACATCATGTGCATAGCCTGGTGCAAAATGGAAAGGTTGCACTATTTATTCATTAGGAAAGAAATATTTAGGCTCTAGTGGTGAATCAGCTTGATCTCAATCAATAGCATCTACATTTATCGATTGGATTGTGGAGTGGAGTGGTCAAATCAATGGAGATCATGTTGATTAAATGGATCATGTCTCCAGGACCATGTGCAAGTGACTCATTATTAACAAAGCTTCCATCCTCAAGATGTGGTTCTATGGGTTTGGGGATCTCTAGATTCGGTCTATGAACATACTATTATATGGGATCATTGGGCTCAAGGAGCTCCATGTACGTCGATGGATCGAGAAACACCATATGATAAATCATATTAATATTTGGTGGTCTCCCCCTAAGGTGAGGATGGATATTGATCTCTTTGTGCATATCCTTGGTCATATAAGGTGCATTGTGATAACTTAAGTAGGGATGTCCTAAGTAGGCTCTCTCTGTCTCGTCTTCCTTATCACTATCGTAATATAGACCTTCATCGCTATCTACTAGGATGGGATGTTCTGGCAAATGTGGCCCTATATAGGTCATCTCATGATCGCTATCATCATTATTCGGTAGAACTGGGTATAAATACCACAAATATGAAGACTATGAGTAAACTATCTCAGATTCATCCTCAAATTTATCATTGTGTGAGGATAACTTAGCATCTTTTGTTCCATAATCATAGTATGGTCTATCACTTTCGATGATAGATACTACATGAACATCCTCAAAAGCAAATTTTGATTCGGTACTCATAACTGTATCTAAATTTTGGACATGCATACCAATATTTTCGGTAGATCCATGGCTTATATTTTCCAAGTTGGCTCTTAGAATGGGTTCTGGGCTGGTCTCCACCAAGATGTTTGCGTGATATCTCTCGAGTGGATCTATAGTGACATAAGTCACTAGCCGGTTATCCCTCTAAAATGTAGAAGGATTAGGGTGATACAGATTGAGATCAACTTTGCCCCCCAAATTAAAGTACAGGCGGTCTAAAGATACTGCAAGGAGTTTAGCCTATCCTTCGATGTAGAATCCCAACATGAACCTATCAATAGTTAACTAATACTGTGGCTCTACAGGCTTCTTACGTCCCTGCTCGAATAGTCCAAGACCATAACCATGCCAATGGTAATGCTTTAAGTATCACATGGCATAGTTTGGGTTAGAAATATAATGAATGTTTACAATGAATGGTTTATTATCATTCTCATCCATGGGCACAAGAGATGCAAACTGGTCTAGCCCTCCATAGATGAAGTTGGTTTGGTTGGGTGGTACTCCCAGTGGTTCCACCATCCCTATGGGAAGGCGATGGGCTCACATTCAGTCCATGTCATGTGCAGTTTCAATAATTGGCGTGAACATCACATTCTTCACAATGTATTCCCCTAATCCAGGATTAACCAAATGGATGGTCACCTGCGGTACATATGACCCTCTTGAAGATGCAGGCTAAGGTACCTCCTCGACTCCTCCTTAAACTTCCTCTACTTCCATGGGAGTAGGGGCTTCAATAATGACTAACTCAAGTTTTTGCTTTATCTTCTTTTCTTCCACTTTTTCTTTCAACTTCCTATCATCTCGTTGTATTGTAGATGCAGTCGATCCAATGGAAGTAGCTATCGTGTGCTTTGATCTTTGAGATGTAGACATTGCGGGTCTAGCACACACTTCTTTAAGACTACCTCCTATATTTTTGATTGACGGTGCTAGTTGCACATCCAGTTGCATTGAAGGGAGTACAAATTCCCTCGATAAATCAACTAGATTCATGTATTTAAAGAGTTCTTCATCTAAAGGTACCACATGAACCTATCCCTCATGAATGTATTTGATAAAATTATGTAAAATAGAAGGGATACAATGGATTTCTCTGATCCAAGGCCTTTCTAGAAGTATATTATACTGCATAGAACCTTCGATTATGTGACACATAATCAGGATGATCTTCAGTACCACCTGGATAGGTAAAACTATAGTATCAACCGTCAAGCATAATGCATCATTGAAATCTCTCAACGTGAAGGTAGAAGGGATGATATGCGTATTGGGTAAATTTAGGTGAGTTAACATATTAGTAGTTATGATATTTATTTATTACCCCATGTCAATAAAAACATGCTTGAATGGTTTATGATTCATGCATGCAATGATATGTAGTGATGGGTCTGCTATAACGGTGGAAACCGTCTTGACTTCATGGTCATGAAATTGAATTACCACCTCCTGACACTATTGCACGTGCCCCACAAAGGCTGCACTTCTATGGACCTTAAGATTTCCATGAGCTTCTCCCTATTCTTAGGAGACTACTAAATTAGCTCATAAATTGACAACTTCACTGGAGTTGTCTATAGGTTTTGGACCAACCTACTCTTGATGGTCACCACCGGTCTAGTTGGTGGTTTGGGCACATGTTGGGCCAGCCTTGGAGGAGGCACATCTTGGACTCTAATAGGCATTGGAGGTTGATTCGGTCATTCATACCTTGTGTTCCTTGTGATAATGTTGACTATTTCGATGAACCCCTGGGTTGGAGGTTTGATGCAAACTTGGTTGACTTGGCCAACATTATCCTTAGGCGCCTCATGATTTGGTAGAGAATTTTTTTAAATCCCCATATTTTTATTGTTAGGCACTTGCGGGTTATCAACAAGAAGCGTACTTCTATCGATCATATTTTTCACAATATTTTTGAAAGACCAACATATCTCGATGTCATGGCCTTTCGATTGGTGAAAGATACAATAATGATCGTCCTTGTAGCCCTTAGGGTTGGGATGATTTGGGTCCATTAACTTGACCTCGGGTAAGCGTATAGCCTTCACCTTGCATAACTAATGAAAAATTGAAGCTAAGGACTCTGATAATTGCATGAATATGCGAGGTGGACATTGCTCTTTATTTTTACCCTTGTAATTGTTGCGTTGCTCATATTACGCAAGAGGAGGTTTGGCCTAATAGTTTCATTGTTGTTGCACCTTATCCTTTCTGAAGGTTCAACACTACCTGATTAACATGGGCCAACTTGGCCTGATGTCTCTCAGTGCTTTTCTTGTGTCCCTCCTTCCTATTCCTAAGCTTCAAGTTACCTTCCTATAACTTGATATCCTCTAATACCTTGGCTTGCACCAAAGCCTCTTCGAATTTCTAGTATTGATGCAACTGTAGTAATAGCGAAATGTGTTTAGCATAAATCTTTGTGAAAATTCATGTTAATTCAGAGGATGAGATGTAGAATGGCAGCTTCACCATAATTTTCCATAATCCATCACTAGCTCATCGTCATGTTGCGTTAAAGTTGCCAGGTCGGATAAGTTTACCTTTTTCTTAATGCCAAAGGAGAAACATTCAAGAAATGCATCAGCTAGTTGCTTGAAACTAGTGATGTTGTGCCTCTTTAGTTGATTGAACCACTCTCAGGCTGGGCCTGAGAGGGTCATGATGAATTTTCATAGGATCAAAGCATTTTTTCTCTCAATCTGAAAGCACATATCTAGAAAACTAGTCACATGCTCCTGTGCACCTTCCTCTCCTTGAAAATTTTCTAGTCTAGGCATCTTGAAATGCTCAGGATATGTTGGAATAGGCACTGACATGCATAGAGGTTAATTGTGAATTTTTTTCAAGGTAGGCTTCTAATAAGCCATCCTCTGCTTCTCTATGGCTTGGACCTTTTTTGTTAAGGTCTTGTAGGCTTACAAGGAAAACACTCCTCCTCTCGATATTGCCTTGGAGGCTCTGTTGGTCCGGCTTTCATGCACACCCCGGAAAAAGGATGAAGGCAAGGAAAGCTCCGGAGACACCCACGGGACTGATCCCACTCATCTTTAGGATCTAGCTGGTTATCCAAGGTGCGAGTTACAGAGTTGGGTCGAATGGCAATTCACTCTTTTCCACTTATGGAATAGATTTCAATATGGACTGCTCTGTTACCTTACGGGGGGTTCTTGAACTTGTTCAGTAGTTGCAAAAGTTGTTGACAATCAGATTTGACTTGAATTCTTTGATCTAGCTCTCATGGGTCGTGATTTAAATAAAAGGCAAATAAAGAAAATAAAAATGGATCATTAACGGTAAGCAAAGAGAGGGTAGGGTAGGGCGAGAAAGAGAAGTTTATCAAACATCAATTGTAAACCCAAACTATCAATCTTATCTATGCTATCAGCTTCACAACAGAACAAATCCCGAGAAGAAAGTGTCCGGTCGGTCTAAGATCACTTTCAACTAAGAGCACAAGGCGAGTGAAACGAGATCTAGCGAGAAAATCATAAATCCAAGGGCAGTTGGTTAAAGCTGGTATCTTTCACCGGCGGCCTAGCTCGCACGGTGAAGACAGAGCAATTAGAACAAACTTAACCTCAAATCTGTAATTTCCCCTAGCGAGACAATAGAACAAGCTGAAGCCTAACGACATATTTAATCTTGACAATGGCGGATTTACGGCATATATCTAACAAACTTTAAATGGAACGGATAACAAAAGAAAATACACTTATCACACTCTGCAAAAGATTAGGCTCCTGGCCATGCTATCAGAGAAAAGCTAAAGCACATCAACTCCAAGTCCGGAAACAAAGGATTTCACAAAATTTGCAAGAAATTGCTTATAAGCCTTTTATTTCTAAGTCTCCGCCTCCTGCGATTACATTTAGAATTTGTATTTATAGACTCGGGACGAGACCACGATCTTTTCCAAAATATCTTGCTCAAACCCTAAATATTATCGCACTTAAACCCTAGGACCCGGGTTTTACAATAAAAATCCATTTAAAAATCAAAGTCCAGATAGAACTTAACCCTTCGGCAAATCGGTGCGATCAATTGCCATAAATGGAGAAGATAAAATCAAATGCAACTTGCATTCATCCGCATCTGCAAATAAATGCCTCCATTAATTCTGCTGGTGAGCCGGATGAGTCACCACTTCTCCATCAATTTGATCTCCGCAAATCCATCCCGAAGTTGAAATGGTCTTCATGCTATCAAGTCTGCAATAAATTTGCTATTGAATGCTTTACCGGCTTCTTCTCTTCTAGCATGGCGGTCCTTGACTAAATCCGCACTTTATCTTTGCCTTTATGGTCTTTCCCGGTTGTCCCGTAAGTGCCAGGTGGAATCTGCATGAAAGACAAAAAGATGCATTAGATTAGCATTTTAATTAAATCGGAAGCTTAAAACATTAAAAACAGATTAAAAACCGCAAAATAAGCTTGCATGTCGGCCTCTGTTTGTCCCATTCACGCTTTGACACGTGTCGCTACCCCAGGAAGCCTTACGTTTCCCGTCGGAATGCACTTTCAGGTCAACTATGACTTTCTCTCTCCTGACGCGATTCTGCGACATGTCGCGATTTCGCGACATGTCGCGAAATCGCGACCCTGCCAGTGCATCGGCAACTTCCTCCCTCGTCGGCCGCGAAAACGCGACATGTCGCGATTTCGCGACGTGTCGCGAAATCGCGACCCTCCTGGCCTCCGTACAGCCATCTCGATTTTCAGCCGCGATTCTAGAACACGTCGCGATATCGCGACAGTTCCCTACCTGCATGCGTTGACCGCGTTGACCGCGATTTTGGAACATGTTTGCGACTTAGCCGATTTTTCATCCTGCAGCCCACTTTCTCTCTCCTACCGCGAAAATGCGACATGTCGCGATTTCGCGACATGTCGCAAAATCGCGCCCTCCGTACAACTTGCTTCTCTCGTCAAAAAACTGTCGCGATTTCGCGACATGTCGTGAAATCGCGACCTTTCTGGCACTTAGCTGCATTTTGACTTACCTGTCGCGATATCGCGACATTTCCGAAAAATGGAAGTGTCGCGATATCGCGACACTACCAAAAATGGAAAGTTTGATTTTTCGATGAATTTATGCAAGCTGTTTTACGGATTTTCTCGGTACCGGTGCAAGATTTTGCTTGTGCATGAATGATTCTAGCATGTAAAAAGTGAATTCTTGGATAACACAGCTAGAATGCAAGAAAAAGCACAACTTTAAAAAGGAGGCAAGCAAATTTGGATTTAAAACCTGAAAAGATCAAGAGGGTCCCTACTTTGCCAAAAATGGAAGTTCATAATTTTCTAAGGATGGAATCTCATTTTTCAGTGGGGGTGTGTTGCTTATCAACAAATGGCGATATCTGCGGGTAAAATAGTAGCACTATTTTAGAACCCAAGACTCCGGTTTCAAAACAAAAAGACCATGCATCATGCCTTGCCACGGGCATTCTTCACAATAAATTGACTACTAGCTGCCAGTTGTTAAAATTTCCCAAGGACATCCTGAGGTTGGATTACTTCAAGGAAGATTTACGATGTGCAATTACAAAGGGTATAGAACTTTCTTCAAGGATGACTGAATTGAATGATAAACTTGGATTAATCAACTTTTCTAGATTGTAAATGGGGAAACCGAGTAGAGCTCCGTTTACTAGTTTAGCTTTACAGCCTAGACAGAGTTACCCTTTAGATTTACACGACCCAATTTACAACTGTAGGGCAGAATCTAATATTGGCTGCCTCTTTTGATCATATAACTCTTTTTTTTTTTTCTTTTTTTCTTTTTTTTTCTTATCTCTCTTTTTTTTATCTCTCTTCTTTTTGAAATATATCACTATCTGGAAGACCTTAGAGAAATTACAATTTTCTTTTAATATTTGATCAATCTGGAACTATTTCAGTCTAGGCATTGATAGCCTCTGGTGACACCCAAATAATTGCATGAACCATAGTCCCCTCTTATAACCTGCTTTTCTTGGATTCCCCGGGAGTTCCTCCAACTAAACAGCATAACAGTTTTTCTATCATTAAAACAACTGTGGCAAGTAAGACACAAGATCCAATCATCTCTCTACCTTCATCCTGGATAACAAAATAGTTCCACAGTTCAGTGCAAGCAGACTATCTCAATTAGAATAATGAGCGAGAATGGGAGGCTTGGATTGAGGATTTATCGACTAGGAATAAAACAATTTTCAGCGGTGACTTTTCATTGATTGCTCAAGCAGAGGTTAAAAAATAGAATTTTAGAAGCCAAAGGACTTTGTACAGGCTTCCAAGGACAGGCACAAGCTTTAAAGCAAAACAGAATCAAAACTGCATAGACTGCAAATAAAATAAACTAAACAGAAAGCAGGTATGAGACAAAGGAATAAAACAAGCGCAAGGCTATTTACAAAGGATGCAAAGCACAGTGTACGAGCGAAAATTAAGAACTAAAACAAAAAGTACGACTGACAAAGAAAAGGAAAAGCAGGGAAGAAAATAAAAACTGTACCAGGCAATAAAAGAAATAAACTAAAAGAACTGAAGCAAATAAAAACTGCAACTGAAATAAATTAAACTACAACTGTACAAACAGCAAAGAAAAAGAAATGCAATAAAGAAAAGACTGTATAGACTAAAATAAAAGCAAGCTAAAATAAAAAGACAAAGAAAGGAAATAAAAAGCAACGACAAAAGAAATAAAGTGCACAAGCTAAAAGTGAAAAATAACTAAAGAAAGCGAAAAAGCGCAATATACGAGACATTTAAAAATAAAACGCACCGACAAAGAAATAAAGCTGAAAAACAAATAAATTAAAGCTGCGAGCATTAAAATTAAGCTGAAGCAGATTAAAGCGCACGAGACATTGAAATAAAAGCTGCAGCGACAAAGAAATAAAAGCGAAAAACTTCAAAGCTTATTTACAATGCATACATATGTTACAACTTCCCTTCATACTCAAAAAATGCGGCGAGTTGGGAAAGCGAGAGAAATGGTGCTTTAAAAAATTTTGACCATGCAAGTAATTTAAAAAAAATTACCTTTCGAGTCCTGTTGACGAAATGCACTCCAGATTGTGCTTCAAAAATTTGCTATCCGGGAAAGACTTGGGTTTCTTGTCTTCCCTGTCCCATTTGAAAAACAAATCTGCAACTCCTTCAAATTAAACAAATCATATAATAACAAATCATATGATAACATGTTTATGCTTCTAATTAAAGGGTTTGCGAGTTCTTTCAAAAGGATTTGAATGTAAAAAACCCCGAGGATCAAATACTTTAAAACCTTGACGAGGACCCGAGACCACCACATTTTCAAAATGATGTGACAGCTGAAAGAAATCATGTTTTATCTGTATGCCCCTGGTTCTTAACAACTTGAACATTTTGTGGTTGCTTTGCCTTGCTTCAATATCCAGGACTTCAATTTTTATCCCTCTAGCAGAGAATGCTTACAATTTTCCTTTTCACCTGAGCCTTGCTTAGATTTAACCTCATCAATGTGCAATGTCCAAACATCATTGTTGTGATTGATTAGAGCTGTAACTGTTCCCACCTTTTCAGTTGCCAAATCATAAACTCCAATATCTGCATCAACACAGTTTATAGCCTCCTCTTTGACATTATGTTCAGAAGTTGCAGGCTTATGTTGAGGCAGGTTCATCAATTCCAAGTTGGCTGACCAGATTCATATTTACTACCTTTTCCTCCTTTTCTTGAAATTCAACGGGTGGTCCAAAGTAAGCCTCAATCAAGTTAATGTTTTGTCCAACAATCTGAGGCAGTTCATAGAGGGTGATGTCAGCTTTAAGTTCCCTCATATCCTCAATGATGCTATCCTCCTCAGTTACTTCTGCATAGTGAGATTGAATCTCACTTTCATCATCCTACGATGAGGAAGGATCATTATTAAGTTACGGACTCTCACATTTCAAGTCATAACTGTCCATTTTGAGCTGTTGAAAATCTTGCATTTCATCCACGAAGTACTGTACAAGACTTTCCGTCTCTTCGAGAAAAGTGACAGAATACGAAACCACTGGTTGTACTATTTTTGGGTGAACTAGAAAGATCAATATTTCTTTGATCTCTAGGAAAATTTAACTCACCGGGAAAAACTTGATTTGGGTGGTGCCGAGATCTCAAGCTGTTCGGTTCAAGCACTTGCACTTTGAATTTGTCGAGAACTTTTCTCTGTATTTTGCACATCTTTGAGTGGATGTCACGATTAACGGAGTCTCCTTGGGTAGAGCATGACATGTTGGCACTAACTCATGATGTGGAATGGGAGTCCGGAGCAGGCATGTTACGTGTAACATAGGATATCAAAGAACTGCTCAGAATTTGAGGCCCTAACTGTCTTTCAAGAATTAAGGCTTCTTTATAAGCCTCTGCCAGGGTTGTGATATTAATGTCTCTCTTGAGGAAAATAGAGGTCACCGAATCCAATGCATTCTTGTAGATTTCTAAGGCCAGATTTGCATTTGGGATGTAATGGCCGAGTCATTCTACCGTAAGCTCTTTGGAACCTCATATTGAAAGACCCGACGGTTTCTCCCGACTCTCTCTTGATCTTGGAAAATTGCTTGATATAAAATCTTGGGATCTATCACTTCACCGAGCTGTGATATAAAAGCTTTCTCTAGATCATCCCAACTAGTAATGGAATTCTTGGTGAGGTTTAAAAACCAGTCATAAGCTCCCTCCTGGAGAGTGAACGGGAACAATCTGCGAGGCAACATCTTCATCCTTGTATATTCAACAATTTTAAAGCATTTTTAAAAGCTAGCAGATGTTCTTCTACAGTTCTTGTCCCATCATGTTTGTACCTAGGGAGATACCTTTCTGGACTTCTGGGCAGGTCATGGGCTATACCCGAAATGTTCAAAGCGGTGGAGCCCAACCAATTTGCCATTATTACTTGGCTGACAGTGATGTTATGATTTGTAATTGGATAACTGCAAGTGATGATAGAACTGTTCTTAACAAACCACTGAACTTAAGGCCTTCTCTGGCAATTTCAAAAACTGCACTGACAACTTTCAAAAACTGCACTGACAATTTATGAAACTGAGCCACTTTTAAATGTTAAAATGCCAGACTCTGGATAAAATACAGTACATACAACTTTACAGTTCTTAACAGGTTACGCATTTGGAAATTTAAAACAATTGACAATTTATAAAACATCTTGACAATTTATAAAGCATGTCTTGACAATTTATAAAGCTGTCTGGAGTTCATTGTGGGTCCTTCAAATGTTGCTGTTATGCCCTTACAATACTTGAACTGAGTTCATGCCCTCCTTCTAGCGCCAATTAGATGTTGGTTGAGGAGGAGGGAAAATTAGCTACAGAGACTTTGGATAAAATACGGTTTACGAGTTCCACATACAGTCGGATTTCTCAACTCAAGTGCACTAAGAACAGATGTTCTGTGGCCCTCCTTCTAGCGCCAATTAGGTGTTGGTCCGGCTTTCATGCACACCCCAGGAAAAGGATGAAGGCAAGGAAAGCTCCGGAGACACCCACGGGACTGATCCCACTCATCTTTAGGATCTAGCTGGTTATCCAAGGTGCGAGTTACCGAGTTGGGTCGAATGGCAATTCACTCTTTTCCACTTCGGAATAGATTTCAATATGGGCTGCTCTGTTACCTTACGGGGGGTTCTTGAACTTGTTCGGTAGTTGCAAAATTTGTTGACAATCAGATTTGACTTGAATTCTTGATCTAGCTCTCATGGGTCGTGATTTAAATAAAAGGCAAATAAAGAAAATAAAAATGGATCATTAACGGTAAGCAAAGAGAGGGTAGGGTAGGGCGAGAAAGAGAAGTTTATCAAACATCAATTGTAAACCCAAACTGTCAATCTTATCTATGCTATCGAGCTTCACAACGAGAACAAATCCCCGGAAGAAAGTGTCCAGTCGGTCTAAGATCACTTTCAACTAAGAGCACAAGGCGAGTGAAACGAGATCTAGCAAGAAAATCATAAATCCAAGGGCAGGTGGTTAAAGCTGGTATCTTTCACCGACGAGCCTAGCTCGCACGGTGAAGACGGAGCAATTAGAACAAACTTAACCTCAAATCCGTAATTTCCCCTAGCGAGACAATAGAACAAGCTGAAGCCTAACGGCATATTTAATCTTGACAATGGCGGTTACTGACATATATCTAACAAACTTTAAATGGAACGGATAACAAAAGAAAATACACTTATCACACTCTGCAAAAGATTAGGCTCCTGGCCATGCTATCAGAGAAAAGCTAAAGCACATCAACTCCAAGTCCAGAAACAAAGGATTTCACAAAATTTGCAAGAAATTGCTTATAAGCCTTTTATTTCTAAGTCTCCGCCTCCTGCGATTACATTTAGAATTTGTATTTATAGACTCAGGACAGACCATGATCTTTTCCAAAATATCTTGCTCAAACCCTAAATCTTATCGCACTTAAACCCTAGGACCCGGGTTTTACAATAAAAATCCATTTAAAAATCAAAGTCCGGATAGAACTTAACCCTTCGGCAAATCGGTGCAGTTAGCTGCCATAAATGGAGAAGATAAAATCAAATGCAACTTGCATTCATCCGCAGCTGCAAATAAATGCCTCCATTAATTCTGCTGGTGAGCCGGATGAGTCACCACTTCTCTCAGATCTGATCTCCGTAAAGCCATCCCTGAGTTGAAATGGTCTTCATGCTATCAAGTCTGCAATAAATTTGCTATTGAATGCTTTACCGGCTTCTTCTCTTCTAGCATGGCGGTCCTTGACTAAATCCGCACTTTATCTTTGCCTTTATGGTCTTTCCCGGTTGTCCCGTAAGTGCCAGGTGGAATCCGCATGAAAGACAAAAAGATGCATTAGATTAGCATTTTAATTAAATCAGAAGCTTAAAACATTAAAAACAGATTAAAAACCGCAAAATAAGCTTGCATGTCGGCCTCTGTTTGTCCCATTCACGCTTTGACACGTGTCGCTACCCCAGGAAGCCTTATGTTTCCCGTCGGAATGCACTTTCAGGTCAACTATGACTTTCTCTCTCCTGACGCGATTCGCGACATGTCGCGATTTCGCGACATGTCGCGAAATCGCGACCCTGCCAGAGCATCGGCAACTTCCTCCCTCGTCGGCCGCGAAAACGCGACATGTCGCGATTTCGCGACATGTCGCGAAATCGCGACCCTCCTGGCCTCCGTACAGCCATCCCGATTTTCAGCCGCGATTCTAGAACACGTCGCGATATCGCGACAGTTCCCTACCTGCATGCGTTGACCGCGTTGACCGCGATTTTGGAACATGTTTGCGACTTAGCCGATTTTTCATCCTGCAGCCCACTTTCTCTCTCCTAGCTCGCGAAAATGCGACATGTCGCAAAATCGCGCCCTCCGTACAGCTTGCTTCTCTCGTCCAAAAACTGTCGCGATTTCGCGACATGTCGCGAAATCGCGACCTTTACGGCACTTAGCTGCATTTTGACTTACCTGTCGCGATATCGCGACATTTTCGAAAAATGGAAGTGTCGCGATATCGCGACACTACCAAAAATGGAAAGTTTGATTTTTCGGTGAATTTATGCAAGCTGTTTTACGGATTTTCTCGGTACCGGTGCAAGATTTTGCTTGTGCATGAATGATTCTAGCATGTAAAAAGTGAATTCTTGGATAACACGGCTAGAATGCAAGAAAAAGCACAACTTTAAAAAGGAGGCAAGCAAATTTGGATTTAAAACCTGAAATGATCAAGAGGGTCCCTGCTGCAAAAATGGAAGTTCATAATTTTCTAAGGATGGAATCTCATTTTTCAGTGGGGGTGTGTTGCTTATCAACAGCTCCCTCAGAGGCAGATTCTTCCTCGATCAAGGCAGAGGACTATGATCACCCTCCTCCTTGAATTGGGAGATTTTTGGATATTCTTCTTCTAATTTCTCTCCCACTTCATTCTCATACTGCCTATGCTCATGTTGTTCTAATGCTAGATGTCGATCTCTATGTTGAGCCATATGGTGAGTACGTGTGTCGATGTTATTAGGATATAACTCAGGTTGTGAAGCCACTCATATATAGACGTGCTCCTTGATCTCACTACGATGGGATAAACCGATGCTAGCCAATCGATCCTCTCTCTCTCTACATACTCCTTCTGATCGAGGATACATTGTTCACGCATGTGTTGTTCATATAATTTATGTCTTATGAACCTCTTCCTCTAAGTATTCTCATTTTTGAGGCCCTCTTTCTCTGTGCAAACATCCTCCAATTGATCTTGGAGAATCTGTTGTCTCTGCTCTGACATTAGTCTATGAGCTCTATCAACATGATCGGCCATCTGAGGCCTCTAAGGGGTGCACTCTGTTCAAGCGACTTTGTGAGTATGTCCTCCAATGGACATATTCACCACAATATTGCCTCGGTTTGTAAATATGACATTCGTGTCAAGTTGTCTCCTATACTCAGTACCTGCATGCGATGTCAGAGCATGCATATCTTGAGAATGCTTGGAGCACTCTCCATGTTCTCGATCAGTCCTAATGGTGCTCTCACTACACATACTCGCTAGTCAGTAGGGTGCAGGCGTAGGCTTATATCCTAAATTCCCTAAGACTCTATCTAGACGTTCCAACTGTTTGCTATGCCATGGCTCATGAAACAACATACCATTTATTCCCACTTTGGATATATCTATGGTGAATGTGGTGGGTTCACCCCTATTGGGAGTCTATGTAGGCTTGTGCTCGAAAGTATCCCTCTCAGTTTACCCCTGAATGGGTGGATCTCAAACATTTCTAGACTCTGACGATGAAGGTCATGATCCTCCCTTAGATACAGATCAAAGGGGTACCAATTTAGATTCCTCGATGACATACTCCTTAGCTAAACCCATGGATACCCATCAAATGCAATCATGGTATATGCTACCATATGCGAAAATCCCATGCTAGGACATCCCATGCTCTGATCTGTGTGTAGAGGGATGTCTAGTCCTTCCTCTAATTGGGGTGTTCTCAACAGAATCCCCTTATGTAGAATTATCCCCTCTAATGCTCATTGAATGACATCCAGGAGGATTAAGTGATTGAGGGTGTTCTACATCATGTTGTGTGCTAGATGGATCTTGGGCTTCAATCTCGGGTCTATGCCTGAATCGGGCTCTCCATGTTTACACCATTATGTATCCTATGTCTAAATTTAACTTTTATTAGCATGAAAAGAATACAATGATGTTTATCTCCTTTTATAATTTTTAAAATGAGCCCTAAACTATTTGATGTGTTTTTAGTTTGTTGTATCAGTAAAGTAACTCTTGTCGTATTTTGTAATACGTTGATGATTTTCTCAAATTTTTAATGGCTTTCACCTGTATGCTCACAGCTTGACAACCTGGCTATGAACTCTAGACCGCGTAATCCCCATAAAGTGTGGTAATGAAGACCACACCCAGTCAGGGAGCATAGGTCCTCCCAAATCCTCACCCAATCAATGTTATACCCTCCAAAGAAAAGTACATGCAAATTTTTTGGGCTATAGATGGTTCTTGGATCCGATAACGGTCTAGTAATAAGAAGGTACAAGAGAGTTGGGCCAATGGATGGAAATCACCTCCACCGTCGTTGAAACCCTACTAGTGGTTGGATGTGAATCCAAACTCACTAGTGTTTACTATGAAACATAGTGTGTGTGGTTTTTTTACTTTTCATAAAGGAAAGATGCATTACATAGCATTAACATGATCATTTCCTACATGATATGCAACCAAGAATGTTTGATATTCAGAAAGTATGCATGCTACATCCTACATGACCTTTTAACAATGCAACTTTATGATGTAAATGGCCTTTGATTTGGCCTCAAGCATGCAAAATCAACACATAAATTATTCTAGCACACTGGAGTCTAGGGCGGACTGCAATCAAAGGTCCATTGTTCCTAGCAATGCCTAGCAAAAATTAAAAAATAATAACCCTAAGGACCTAATTAGTTTTATCCTTCTTTCATGGTTATCCTACTTAGCTTTCATTTTTTAGTCTCTAGAAAAACATAGAGATAGCAAACAAACACAAAGGGTGTCATAAGGGTCTACCTTAAGTCCTCACATTATAAAGCTTTAAAATACTGCTATGTGATTTGTCTGTTGCTAACCATGGCTCTGATGAACAGCTGTGACTGTTGCCCATGCCTATCAACCACGGGCCAACTTTTTGATCATGGTTGTCAGCCACGAGGAGCACCTACCATAAAAACACCAAATACAGTCAGCAAATTATGGCAAAAAATACGGAGTCCCACCATGATCGCCTACTGTAACCACCAAAAAGGCTCCACACCTAGTCTAATTATTGCAATTGATGAGAAATACACAAATAGGCATGCATAAATTAATAACAAGAAATAAAGCAAATACAAGGAATCCTTTATTAATTTCAATGGATTCAAATCCTCTTAAGGATACCCATTTGATACGTCAATTACAATAATGTCTTAATCCCTCTCAAGGGTAGATGTGAATCAAATGCCTTCTAGGGTGACACAAACTACTCTAGGGTGTCGATGAACCTCTTCTCCATGATTAGAGGCATTTGTTGCGTTGAATGGCATGACCCTGTTAATCCTACATTCAAGAAATAACAAGAAGCATGTTAAAAGTAAAGGTAGCCTCTCTTGATGACACCTGTTGAGGGTATTAACATAAAGGATGTCATGACTATAAATAATCAAGAAAATGCAAGAAAGATGCTAAAACTATGCAAATCATGTAAATATTACCATAAAACATGTAAGCTAAAGAACATCTAACTATCTAATGGCCTAATTACCAAATTAAAAGCATGGAAGCATGAAAAAGATCCATTAGAGTGTTAAATGCCACAATGAAAGCAACATGCATAAAACTATAAATCTATCTATCAAGGTCTCTAAATTGCTAATTAAACTGCTAATATGCTTAATGTAACCTAGCTAAGTTATATGCAAAAGGAAAAACAAGGGAATATCCCCTAGTTTTCTCACCGTGGGTTTGATGCACTGGTGGCACTGTCAACCGCGGCTAAGAGCTGCGATGGAGCTCTAAGTAGGTTTTTCCCTCCAAATCAAGACTTTCTCTCTAATCCACCTTGTCAAATTGATGTCCAAGGGTCACCTTTGTGTCCTCTGATAGGTTTGATGGTTTAATTAATCTGATGGTGCATGGATTGCACGAATTGATGTTTCTTGGCTCTCCTAGGCTCTTAGGGCTTCCATGGCAATTTGATCTCCAATTGGATAGCAAAAGTATTCCTTTCAATGCATGTATTTTCTTATGCAATTTGATAGGGCTTCGCTGCTCAATTGATGAATGTTTCTCCAGACTTATCCCCAATTCATAGGGGGATCTTATAGAAATTGCCTAGGGCTAGGGGTGCCTTCCTCATGAAGCCAAGATCAAGATTGGACAGTTGAGCTTGTTGGATAGAAGGATCTAGAACCTTCCACAATCAAACCACTCCAATATGCAATCAATTGGCTTTTGCAACCAAATTTTGGGTCGGATGAAGTCCAACTGATTCTGAGTGCTGATCGTAAATGGCAGGCACAGTAAGCACTACTAACCATGGGTGTCAGTGGTGGCTAGCATTGACTAGGCAAAAGTACCCAATTGAGTGGTAAAAACCACTACTATACCTTGGATCTATCCAAAGGTCTTCCATATGGTCTTCTAGCATGTCCCATATGAGTAGTCACCTCGGCATGACGCATTTTAGGTGTCTATAGCATGCTTGGGTATTAAAAAAGTGAAACTTCCTTTCGCTCTTGTAAACACTTTTATTATATTTAAGGGTTGAAATGGTTTTCGCTTAAAAAGCCAAGCGATAAACCCTTTCACCCATTTTATTGCCCAAAATAGCAAAAAACACGCATGCTTTCTTCCATTTTTTTTCCACATGGCACCTTTTAAATTATGAGCCTGATCTTAAACTTTACTTGGAACAGCAGTCAATATAGGAGTGAAACATTGTTTTGGAATGTTAGATTCTTGAAATAGCAAGTCTTAACTCAAACATATGTGAACTCTTGTTAACTAGGAGAAGCACTCAATACATTCTTTCTTTGGAGCAACAAATTCCTTTTTAATCTCTCACCACACTTCCTTTGCTTAGGAAGTCTCTATGGGCCACGATCTTGATTTTGCTTGAAAATGGGAGTGAAAATGCTCTTCACCCAATAATATACCCGAAATTGCCTTTGACCATTTTTTGATGTCGGATTAAATAATTATAACACCTCTTCCTTTTTTTTCTAACATGTGGTGTTTAAAAGCGTGAGCTTGTCAAAACTTCACACATTTTTAAATTTTATTACACGCATTTTTTGAACAATGTCGGTGAAACTTCTTTTCAAATCCTTTGAGGACCAAAATTTTTTTGAGTTGGTCCCGCATTAGCTATAGCTTTTGCTCCTTAAGGCATCGAAACATAGTTTTCTCCTATGCATGAGAGAAACTCCTTTTATCCAACCTTGAGATTTCAAACAAAAATTCACCTTTTATCTGCTAAATAGCTTTGCCAGGAAATGCATTTAAAATAGCAAAACAAACTCCTTTCACTCAAAAGGAGAGCAAAAATACTTTTATCCGGTTTTGGTGCTTGAAACTGTTCTTTTCTTTTTTTGGCGCTAGAAAACATGTGAACTAAAAAAGGCTTTTGATTTAAACTCTTCTGCAACATTTCCCTTCCAACATGATTCCTTACCATAGTGAGGAGCTTGGCCAAAACTGCACTACTAAGAGCACGAAGGGAAGGTATGTGAAGATACTTATTCTTCGAGGAAAAAGATATATACATACGAACAAAGGAATAATTATTTACATAGCTAAGGAACTTTTACTACTACCTCTTACTAGTAGTATGCCTTCAAATGAAGGCCATTGGCTGATATTGGGAGGGTGAAACCCTCTAAATATTGCAGAATGAAATAGTTTATCTGATTAACCCCAAAAATTTAAAATGGACCCTCCCATAATGCATCAAACTTGTCATGGTTCCCTGGTTTAGATTTTCTCTCATTCTATTTTAACACCAAGTCACCAACCTGGAAGGTTCGATCAGAGATTCTCTTATCGAACCAATTTTTCGTAGTCTTTGCATGCTTCATAAAAGCTTCATATACCTTTTCTCTTTCTTCTTCCAACTGCAGCAATTGGGCCATCTTGGAACTCTAGGATAAAACTCCTCATCTTCACCATCTAACGAATGTAGATACTGCAATGCAGGCAACTCGATGTGTGTGGGAGAACTGCTTCCTTCCCATACATCAGTAATATGGAGATGTTTTGATCGATTTTTTAATTGATTTGTGGTCGACCATAAGGCTAGGTCCAAGAGCAGGTGCCAACTTCACTTGTTGCCTTCCAAGGTTCTCTTCAGAATACTTAGCAAGTTCTTGTTTGTTGACTCTACCAAACCATTCCTCTGCAGGTAATAGTTAGATGAAGTCTTTAATTAAATACCATACTTGTGAATGCACAAATTTTGGCACCAGTAAAGTGAGTGCTATTATTGGTTATGATTGCATTAGATATTCTGAAATAGGTTATCAAACCCTCCAATAAGGCAATAACCACCTCTTGGTTAGCTTGCTTAGTTGGCACAACTTTTGCCCACCAAGTAAAATAGTTTATAGCAGTTAGGATATACTTGTGCCCTACGAAAGAGTTGGGATCTATCACCCCAATGAAATCTAAGCCTCATTGATGAAATTGAGCTTCAACCTAATTGGGTACAAAGATAAAGAAGCATTCATGATTCAATCAGTGTATTTCTAGAACTTATCACACTTTTGGTTGGCTTCGAAGGCACAACAAAGATGGTGGGCCAATAATAGCTTGCTTTAATGATTTTTAATGCCATAGGCCTTCTTGCAAAATGTCCTCCTGACATCCCAGAATATAATTAATAGAGTATCCTCTACTTCTCTATCATGTTGATGCATCTTAGGAGAACCCCATCGATGTTCTTGTCAAATAAATCATTTGATAATAACACATACCTGTAAGCTTCAAGCCTAAACCTTCTCCTTTGTGAAGCATTGAGGTGAGAATGGCATCTTCCATTATTAAAGTATTCAACAAAGTCCTATGTCCAATCCTTGTCATCTATATACTGATTCACAAGGTTGTTTTCTTGTGCTGGATCATCCCACTGGTATGTTATTACTTCAGATGCGACGTTCCTGGTGATTTCTTGGCACAATGCTCGGTCTTGGACCAGTTGAGTGGGCCTGACTTCTATGTCAAATTCTTGGATCTTGGAGATCCAACCTGCTCTTTTATTACCAAGCTCACCCTGGATGATGAAGTTCTTGACATTAGGGTGCACTACGTACACTATTGTCTTACTCTGGGAGATGAAATGGTGAAAATTCTTCAATGATCACATCACTGCATGTACCTATCTCTCAATGAAGTTATACTTATCTTCTTGTGGATGGATGACTTGGATTAGGAATGTTATCAACCGTTCATCCCCATTTTTATTCTTCTAAGTAAGAAGAGTTGCATAGCTCTCTGGTTTACAGATGATGTATAGGATAAATTATTTAGAGTAATCGAGGTTCACCAAAACAAGGGATTGAGAAATTCTCTCTTGGATTTCTTTGAATGCTCACTTCCTTTCCTCAGTCCACTGAAAATCAATGTCCTTATTTAGGAGTTCGGTCATTGGTTTTACCACCTGAGCAAAATTGGATATGAACTTCCTAATGAAATTGATCTGTTCAAAAAAGGATTGGAGGTCTTTCTTATTTGCTGGTAGAGGTAGCTTTAGGAGGGCTTCAGCCCTAGCAGGATTGAAAACTAGTCCCTTCTCTGAGATTACATGGCCAACAATCTTACCTTCTTTCACCACAAAAATGGAATTTTTTGGATTTATGGAAACTCTGAATTCTCGACACTTCTCAAATACTTGATGCAAATGTAGACCGTGTTCCCCCTTTTTTGGTAGAAAATAGTCATCTAAATAAATTATAATGATGTGATTTAGTAACTCATGAAAGCTAAGTCCATCACTCTTTGGAAAGTCACTCTAGCATTCGAGAGACAAAATGACATTTGCTGGTAGGCAAAAGTGCCCCACTTGGTGGTGAAAATAGTTTTGTATTGATCCTCATCCTTCACCTAGATTTGATTGTATCTAAAGAAGCCATCTGGTAGAGAGAACCTCTATTCTCCCACCACTACATGAAGAATTTTATCGATCTAGGGAGTGGATAGTGGTCCTTTAGAGATGCTTGATTGAGATTTTGAAAATCAATGCACAAGCAAATGTCTCCATTCTTTTTTGCACGAGAACAAGGTTTGCCACCCAAGAAGAGTGCTTGATAGGATAGATAATTTTTACCTCCAGCATCTTAAGGAGCTCGGTCTTCATAAGTACTTCGATCTTCGGGTTTATCGACCTCTAGTTTTGCTTGAAAGGTTTGATCCCTTCTTTTAGCTCGATTGTATTTTGAAATATGCTCTTATCATATCCCCTCAAGTCTTGATAACTCCAAGCGATGATATATGGGTCCTCCTTACATAGAGTCATGATTTACTCAAGATCTTTTGACGTACAATCGGTTCCAACCTTGATTACCTTTCTGGGTTCTAGCTCGAGTTCCTTATATTTTCTCACATCTACTTTGATCTTATGAGCAAGTGACCTAGTCATCTTGATCAAATAGACTTTCAAGCATGATCAAGCCCTTTGGGATGTGATTATTTTTCAATTGTATTAATCCCTTATACTCGTCTTCATCAAGGGTCCTATATTTGATAGTGCTAGCTTCATTAACCAAAAAATTGATAATTTTCTCATCATTGTCAAACACCTGCCAGTGGATATTCTTGTCTAGAACTGAAGGCCTATAAATAACTCTTACCATCTTCAGTTTCTACATCATGTGTTTAGTCAGGGAGAATCTAGCTCTAATAGATGCCAAGATGTCATTGTGCTTATTTCACTCTCGCAAAATAGGTTAGATATTAAGTGTTGTGAAAAATTCGAGCAGGTCCCATACCTTATTGTGGTATACCTTTAGGTAATGTCACTTTGTGACACACTTATTGGTGACTTGGTTGTAGATTAACTCTAAATATCTGAATATTTGTAATTGCTTGATTCCAAGTTTATCAGCTTTTCTTAATCCCAAGCATAGGGCTTCATACTCAGCTACATTATTAGTACAGCTCCATGTGAGTCTGTAGGAGTAGGTTCTCTGGTTTCCTAAAGGAGAGATAAGGACAACCCCTACCCTGATGCCATTCTTACGTCATGCATAATCAAATAAGAGATTCCATAGTTGATAAAAAATAGGGTCTTCATCACTTGGTACCTTAGCCTTTTTAATACTAGATCTTGAGGAGGAGGTTTCTCGCACCACCTCCAATTATTTTAGCACTCCCCTTCCATTCATGAGGGAAATTTCCACTCTCACATCTGATATCCTTACTAGTTTTAAGCCATCTTGCATGCACACCATGTTCCACGGTGAGACCTCTTGTTGAGTGATAATTTTACCCAATTGCAAAAACCACACTCACCCTTAGAATTTTGATCACAAAATCCTCTCTTTCAAATAAGTTAAAATAAAAAATAACTTTTCCAAGGTTCTATTGTATAAGCATTGCACAGGTGTATTAGTAATCTCAATGAAGATATATCAAATAGGTGCTAAATAATTGTTAACAAGGGGATTGTATTGGTTTATTTTATCATGCTATACTAATGATTGTTCATAAAACTTAAAAGAAAATAGATAAGTGACTGACCCTCATATGACCATGATGTAAAGTGATGCAGGAGCATCCAGGGCAGCACAACAATCTTGCATCATCGAAAAAAATACAAACAAAAGAAACAAGAAAAAAATTCTAAGTTTGAAAGAAAGTTCTAAGTGTTACAACTGGTCGCGATATCGTGACACAAAAATTATCGTGATATCACGACGTATTTAGAACTATGGCGAGCACAAAATAACTAGTCGCGATATCGTGACACAAAAGTCATCGCGATATCATGACGTATTTAGAACCGTGGCGAGCACAAAATAACTGGTCGCGATATCGTGACATAAAAGTTGTCACGATATCGCGACACCAATAGCAGAACGACGGGCACAAAATAAAGTGTCGCGATATCGCGACACTTTGGCAGACAAAGCCAAAAGCCAAAGAAGTGTCGCGATATCACGACACTTTGGCAAGCAAAGCCAAAAGCCAAATAAGTGTCGTGAAATCGTGATACTTTGGCAAACAAAGCCAAAAGCCAAAGAAGTGTCGCGATATCGCGACACTTTGGCAAGCAAAGCCAAAAGAAGAAGTGTCACGAAATCGCGACACTTTGGCAAACAAAGCCAAAAGTCAAAGAAGTGTCACAATATCGCGACACTTTGGTGAGAGAGAGCCAAAAGCAGAAAAGTGTTGCAATATCGAGACACATTGGCGAGAGAGAGCCAAAAGCAAAAAAGTGTCACGATATCGCGACACATTGGAGAAAGAGAGCCAATGGCAGAAAAGTGTCATGAAATCGTGACATGTCGCATTTTTGCGACCTGGCTAAGAAGAAGAAGACAGGTTTTTCGTGGACTGTTGCAGAATGACAGTTGGCGATTCCAAAATCCGTTAAGGCAGTTCCAAGTGGTAGTTTCAGAAGTCGTTAAGGTCGTTCCATGTGGTAGTTCTAGAAGTCGTTAAGACGGTTACGAACGATGGTTGCAGCAAGAAGCCATGATTATAAAAGGGGATTTTTTTGAAGGATTTGATAGGCTAGAAAGACATAGATTGAGACTACATTGTATTTCCCTTCTGTACTTTGTAATCTTTCCATGTTCTCTAAATAAAATTGAGTTTTCTCTTGTTGTTAATCTTGGCTCCCCATTAAGTGGTATCAGAGCAGCAAGATTCTGAATGTGTGAGTAGAGTGTCGAACATGAGGTAGCTTGCACCAGGATCTGGGGTTACGGGTTTTGAGAAATAGTGAAGCAGAATGCCATCACGAAGAAATCATGGTGCTGGAAGGAACATGGTTCCTAAAGGAGACTTCTGAGCATTGCAAAGACAAGTGTTGGCCTTGCAGGAAGAATTGCACAGAGTAGAACCAAGAGGAGAAGACCACAGCGATGATGATAGAGTTGAAGACCCGTTTAAAGAAGAAGAAGAAGCAATGAGTGCCATAGAATCGTGAATGATTAAAGCTATTTCTCAAATTAGGAAAATGCCGAAGCTAGATGTATCCACATATTCTAGAAATTTAAATCTCGAAGAATTAATTGATTGGATTAATGACATGGAGGAATATTTTGAATATGAGGAAGTTGAAGATCCAAATCGAATTAAATTTGCTAAAAAAAAATTGAAAGGCCATGCTGGCATATGGTGGAAAGGAGTGCAACTAGAAAGAAATCGAAGAGGAAAAGAAAATATCACCAGGTGGGATTGAATGGTGGAAAAACTGAAACGTCAGTTTATTTTGACAGATTATGAATTAGATCTGCTGAGAAAAATGCAGAGTTTGCACCAGTCTAGCAAATCTGTTAAAGAGTATACAAAAGAATTTTTTAAAATTTCTATTAGAACCGATCATACGAAAGCAAATAAAGAGAGAGTAGCCCATTACATTAATGGGTTGAGGACCAGCGTGCAAGAAGAATTGAGTCTGGTTTGAATGAAAAGCATTGAAGATGCTTACCAGTTTGCTCTGAAAGTGGAAGAGAAACTGAACCACAGATTTGATAGCAAGCAAATAGGAAGAGGTCGTGGTGGAAGAACCAGTGGAGGTAAATATGATGATCAAAAATAGACTGGTGAAACCAGCAATCGCCAAGAACAGAAGGAGGAGAATGCTTATCGACCCCATAATTAGAACAATGATTATCAAAGGGGACGAGGTAGAGGTGGACGTAGATATGGCAGAGGCAGATTCTGTGGAACCTATTTCAATTGCAAAGAAGAGGGGCATCGATCATATGAGTGTCCCAAACACCAAGAAACATCGAACAGAAGGCCTGAAGGTAATGCCAGAGCTATAGTTGTTGAGGATGGTGTTGAATCTGAGCACTCTGAAGAAGCAAAGGACGAAGAAGTGATGATCACAAGGAGAACCTTGTTGAATGAAAAGAAGGAACCATATCAGTGGAAAAGCCTATTTCGCACGAGGTGAAAATGTTCAAGTAAAATCTATAATATTATTATTGATAATGGTAGTACAGATAATTTGGTTTTTGAGGAAATGGTAGCTAAGTTAAAGCTAGAAAGAATACAACACCCGCATCCATACCGGATTGCGTGGTTGCAGAAGGATCATAGAGCATTGGTTAGTGAACAATGCTTGGTCAAGTTTCAAATTGGAAGATACCAGGATGAGGTCTTGTGTGATATTTTGTTGATGGATGCTTGCCATTTGTTGCTTGGAATACCATGGCAATTTGATAGACGTGCAACACATAATGGACATGCAAATACCTATTCCCTGACAAAAGACGGATATGCCACAAACTGAAGCCATTGAAGGAGGTTGAGGAAAAGGTATGCAATAATGCTAGAATTTGTTTAGTAGATGGCAAAAAAAATTTGTATGGTTTAAAGAGGGATTCAATGTGTTATGCATTAATTCCTACTGTAAAAAAAGAAGATACTACTGACATTTCAGCTGAAGTTGAACATCTATTAGCAGAATTTCCTGATATTATATTAGACAATGTGCCTGAGGGTTTGTCGCCAATGAGAAATATTAGTCATCAGATTGATTTAATGCCAAGATCTAGCTTACCCGACAAGGCAGCCCATAGAATGTATCCTGTAGAGAATGAAGAGTTGAACCGCCAGGTTCAGGAATTGTTGAGGAAGGGTTTGATTTGAGCAAGTTTGAGCCCTTGTGTAGTATCAGCAGTACTTGCACCAAAGAAGAATGGCGAATGGCGAATGTGCACTAATTCTCGATCCATTAATAAAATTACCATTAAATATCGCTTTCCATTACCCAGAATGGATGATATAATGGATTGCTTGAGTGGAGCTAAATACTTCACTAAGATTAATTTGAAGAATGGATATCATCAGATACGTGTTAGAGAGGGTGATGAATGGAATACAGCCTTTAAAACTAGAGAGGGTTTGTATGAGTGGTTAGTTATGCCATTTGGATTGACTAATGTACCCAGTACATTTATGAGGCTGATGAATGAGGTATTGCGTGACTTCCTAGAAAAGTTCGTGATAGTTTATTTGGATGATATTCTAATTTTTAGTAAAACATTGGACAAACATTTGTTGCATGTTCGGACAGTTTTTGAAAAACTACATGAGGAGCAGTTATTGATAAATATACAGAAGTGCAGTTTTGTACAGAAAGAGTTGATATACCTGGGAATTTTTAGTCAGAGGAGGGTCTAAAAATGGATCTTGAGAAAGTGAAGGCTATCCTTGAATGGCCTACCCCAAGGAATGTAACAGAGGTAAGATCATTTCACGGTCTTGCAAGTTTCTATAGAAAGTTTATTAGAGAATTTAGTAGTATTTGTGCACCCCTAACAGAAACTATGAGAGGGGATAAGAGAGAATTTAAGTGGACTGCCAAGGCAGATACTAGCATGAACATATTGAAAAAGAAAATGACAAAACAGCCCATTCTGGCACTTTTAGATTTTAATAAAGTGTTTCAGGTTGACTGTGATGCCAGTGGCAGTGCCATTGGAGCTGTGTTGAGCCAAGAAGGTAAACCTGTTGCATACTTTAGTGAAAAATTGAATGATGCTAGAAAGAAATACTCTGTTTATGATCAAGAATTTTGTGCTATAATTTAGGCTCTTAAGAAATTGAGACATTATTTGCTAACCAAAGAGTTTGTTTTATATACTGACCATCAAGCTTTGCAGTATATAAATAGTCAAGGTAAACTTAACCAACGGCATTTGAAGTGGGTTGAATTCCTACAGAGTTATACCTTTGTACTAAAGCATAGAAGTGGCAAATCTAATAGAGTTGTAGATGCCTTGAGTAGAAGGCATAATTTGTTGATAGAAATGAGAGTGCAGGTTGTTGGGTTTGATGAACTCAAGAGTTTATACCCAGCAGATCCAAATTTTGCAGAGGCATGGACAGCATGTGTGTCTCCTACTACTGTGGATCACACTAAGTGGTTGGATTTCATGATCCAAGATGGGATGCTATTTCGGTAGAATCAGTTGTGCATTCCACGAAGTTCCATGAGGAAAATTTTGATCAAAGAGAAACACAACGGAGGACTAGCAGGGCATTTTGGCCATGATAAGACCATTGCTCTTGTTAGTGAGAATTACCATTGGCCGCAGTCGCAGCCGAATGTGACCAGATTTGTGAAGGGTTGTAGAGTGTGCCAGATGGCAAAAGGGATCAGCCAGAATATAGGAATGTACCAGCCATTTCCTGTACCAGAGAGACCGTGGGAAGACATCAGCATGGATTTTGTTCTTGGTCTGCCAAGAACACAACGTGGAAATGATGCCATTTTTGTTGTTGTTAATTTTGGCTCCCCATCATAAAGCCTTATTTCCTTTTATCTTGAAGGATTTTAGATAGATTTTATCTTCTTTTGATTAAGTAGATTTTAAATAAGTTTTATCTTGCATTAAACCCTACTTTGAACATGAAAATGAAGATTAAAATCTATCTATGAATGTGAATATGAAATGATGAATAGATTCATTAAATATCGCTTCTATCATAAAGATAAATATAGCCTTTGATATAATAAATAAATTATCGCTCTTTGATGAAATTAATTTTCATAAAGAGATGACAATTTATTGCTTTAAAATAATGGCTTTAAAATGTCATTATAAATTATCCCTCTTTAATGAAATCATAATTTTCATAAAGAAAAAATAATTTAATGCTTTAAAACAATAGCCTTTGATGTAATGTATAAATTACCTCTCTTTAATGAAATCAGAATTTTTGTAAATAAAATGTAATTTATTTCTCTAAAAATGATGGTCTACAGAATGCCATAAAAATTACCCCCCTTTGATGAAATTGTAATTTTTATAAAGGGAAGTTCATTTATTGCCTTTCAATAAAATTGCAAAGCTGAAAAAATTGATTTACCTTCAAAATTGCAAAAATATGAAAATTCCAAAATTATAAAACCCTCATAAAACAACAATTTTCAATGATTTTTATAAATTCAAAATGGCTTCGGAATGAGTTCGAATTTGTTTTGGATGAAATATTGAAGTTCATTATTCACACCCATGTATTTATTTTTGGAGTTTGTATTTTTTTTTTAATCGTCGAAAATAAAATAAAAAACTGCAAAAAAGAAGAGAGAAAAAATAAAATAAAATATTTGGAAATAAAATGGATTTTTGCAACTCAAAATTTTCCCACAGACCCTGCAAGCATTAATATTTTTCATAAAAACTAGCATTAGTATTATCCAAATTCACGCAATCAAACAACTAATGCGGTGCAATTTTCTAAGGAAATTGTTCAATATGCCAAAAATAAGACACAGTTAACCAAAAACATGCATCAAAACTTGAAATATCTCCATTATACTGCAAAAAAAGGTATTCAACATCACTCACACAAGTGTAGAAAATAAAATACCCCAAATTGGCCTCATGTGGTGAAAAACAAAGTCCAGCAGGATGGCAAAATCAATCTAGCCATGGCTTCCAAAATGGTCAAGCCTTTGGTCTACAAAAATTCCAGCCTCCAATTTTGCCCTTCAATTTGTTTTTAAAATTTCAATATGGCCCTTCATTTCTTCTCCCTGGATTTTTGTTTCATTGTTTTCCAACGTTTGGCTTTTCATTTTTTTGTTTTCGCTTTAGTTTGGCTTCATAACGCCCTTCATCATTGTCTTTTGTGCAAATTATTATGTGGCAATGGCAACCTTCATTTGAAATAACACTTGGTCCACAAACACTATAAGGCCCATACAAAATTATTCATACTGTGTTAATGTACATGATGTTATTTATGATTATTATGTGTCTGACCTTTTAATAATTCCTTTTCTAGTTATTTCACACATTGCCCCTATTAAAATTTTATAATAAATAACCTATTTTATTCTCATGTAGGACCATGTACACTACGAGGATTAATTCGAATGAAATTCAAAATATTTCAACCATTGGGCCACGTGGCATGTCTGGACCATTTTGTATTCATGTACAACATTCTCCACTAGGTTAATCTCTAATGTTTTATCCATGCAGTCAATCATGTCATTATTTTTGTCATGTTGCTAGACTTACATTGCTCAGTGTTGCACTGATATTCTGATTATCCCTATTAAACATCGACACACCTTCATGTAACTAAAATGTCACTCGTTCAGACGTTCATCGATCTGCATGGAATAATCCACTTCATTGCTCAAGAATTTACGATAGTGCATCTACTATTTTTTCTTTATAGACCCACCAATGTTTTTGAGTTTTCCACCATCCTCTAAAATATGGCTGCTATGCACGGTTTGTCTACACAAGCGAGCCCAACGAAGAGTTCTACCCGTAACTTGGGCACTACTATTCCTTGGATGCTACTGTTCCTACAACCATAGCTTTGCTAAATACCTAATCAAGTTTTTTCACCCACATCACACTACTAGTTGTCCACGTAGGTTACTAGATTACCTACATATGCTCCTACCATTCACATCCCAAAAATCCATTGCTATGCATTCTCATTCCAACAGTGGATGATAGTAGAAGAATAGGTATTAAAGTGAAACAAAATTCCAACATATAAATATACCAATAAAAATAAACAGTGAAGATCAATGGTTTTTATGGCCCATTTAATCATCATAGCATTGTTTGTCGTTGCTTCCTATTGGTGTTACACTCTATTTAAGCCACGACATCTCCCATATCTGAGTGTATGTTTCTCATTTTTTGTGCATATTATCTATGTTAAGGCCCATATTTCTTTAGTACCATTCATCGAAGCCCTAAACATATTCCTCTATGCTTGGTGCATCCCACAACATCGAGCAACATCCACACTATGGTTCATATGGGCTCGATTCCCCTTCATGAGATGTCCACATCACCTCTCCTAACATTGTATGGTCTATTGACATCCGTTGGTTGGGTTTTTGGTCTACAAGTATCCGTGCATATGGCATCATCAATGTCTAGGCAGCATCGCCTAGTATTTATCGGTGACCCCTGATAGTCCATGTCCACCTCATGTATCCAAGTTCCTATGCACTGGGTTCACATCTGGTGTCCTCTACATGGCTAAGATAGCAAATAGTAGTCTTTGCTATCACTTTAATATTATGATAAATATGGCCCCCATGTAAGTGTTTCTGCTCGTCATATTCATCCTACATGTATATTAGAAAGAAAGAAATTTTTTATTAGTATCTAAAACAAACCATATAAAATTGAAAATGAACCATATAAAATCGAAAGCCATCCACTCAAAGCAAAATTGTAAGACACAATAGAGTGTAAAATGAGCAAAATGTTATTTCACCTTGTCTCACCCTTTATTAGATTTTTTTTTTTAAATTGGTTTTATTTCCATATATATATATATATATATATATATATATATATATATACAACAATTTTATATATTTTTTAATATATATTATTATTACATATATAAATATATAATAATAATAATAATATATATTTTTATTTTGATAATGTCACACATATATATATATATATAAGAATATATGTATTATTTTATTAAAACATGAACTAAACAATTGCTAATGCTAACAAATTAACAATAAAAAATTTCAGCAACAAATCAACAATAAAAATCGTCAAAAAATTGCTAACAACAAATTAACAATAAAAATCGTCAGCAACAAATTGACAATAAAAATCATCAAAAAATTGCTAACAACAAATTAACAATAAAAATCATCAGCAACAAATTGACAATAAAAATCATCAAAAAATTGCTAACAATAAATTAACAATAAAAATTGTCAACAACAAATTGATAATAAAAATCATCAAAAAATTGTTGACAACAAATTAACAATAAAAATTGTCAGCAACAACTTAACAATAAAAATCATCAAAAAATTGCTAACAAAAAACTACATGAAAACAAAGCAAACCTACTAGACACTCAAAATGAAACAAAAATACCCAAACACAAAAATTAAAAGGTGGGTCCCCAATTTTGGGGCAAGTTGTGCGACAATCACAACAAATGGTGACTCTACTGGGAAATGCTCCTAAGCATTTCGGATGAAGAACCCAAATTTGAAATGAGAACATCAAAGATTAGTGAAATAAAATTATTTAATGATGTCCTGAGAAGGTGTGGGTAAACAACTTTGACTAAAAATAACTAATCCATCTACCTTTACTCAGTGTGTGAAAAAGTGATTCATTTTTGCACCTCTAAAAACCTTTCGAATTCCATCATCTGGTTCACATTTAGGCTATGAAGCACAACTCATAAAAGAAAATTTTTATAGAAAAATCCCCACTACCATTCAGGCATCTATAGTCCGAGAAGGGTTTATCTAACCCACCCTTGTGTTTGATTAATACTTTGCAAAGCCTTTCTTATAATCGAGCTATGTCTAGATAGAGTCCTACTGCCTGTCAGGCATCCATAGCCCCGATAGAGTTTATCTAGACTTTGTGACTAATTTGATCAAGCTTTTCAATGATTGTTTTCTTTCTTTTTTCTTTTTTTTTAAAATGGATTTGCAATAATTTATGTATCACTAGGGTTAGGAAGCATAGAGATAGAGTGTGTTGAATTTTCTCCTTAATTTGTAAATCAAGATAACTTCATCCTTCAAGACTTCTAGAAATACCCTTTAATATTTAGGTTACATGTGGAGCTCTAGAAAAATATTTCATTTTTTTACTCTCCACCATTTTAGTCCCAAAATCTGAGCATGATCACAAAATAATTCATCCCCCTTTTCTCAAGTTCACCTACTTTCATATTAGGTATTCCAACCTACTTAGAAAAGGAACACAAAAATGGGCAAGAGTCTATAAATTAGTGACCACAAAACATCACCTCAAAACAAATGGAACAACCCAAAATACAAAACTAGAAACACAAACCAAAACCAGATACAAATCACAAAACAAAAAACCAACAACAAAAGAAGAACACCAAAACTATATACAACAATATACAATAATGTACAAGATGGATGTAAAATTTGAGCTATCACTTCCCTGGATCCCAAACATGATTATCACATTTCAAAAGACATATAACATGATATGCATAGCAAGCTTTGCAAGAATCCAATGACAATAAGATTAGGTCACACAATGCAACAATTTTCATTTTACCTCTTTCACCCACCATTTTAGTATAGTTTCATTAGTAATCCCACAATGGAGTTTCAAATCATCAAATTGATAATACAATAATTGATCTTCAATTCTATCTTGTTTACTCCTTACAATACAAATTTCACAATTCAATTCATGATTTAGAAATAAGCTTTCCTTTTTAAAATATAAGATCTTGCAAATAGGAGCATATTTCTACAAATTTCAAAGCCACGTCACTTTTCATGTTTGTAAGCCAATCAAACTTATGCAATCATTTGCAATCATCTAGGATGTTTATTATATGAGGATCAAGCATATCAACATTTATTTCATTCAACAAAGCAATATCATTAGTGGTGTGAGGAGAAATGAACTCAAATTCTTTATCAACCACAAATGGCATTTCATCATTGATAGTATTTGAATCCAACAATCCATTAGACAAACCTTCACCTGGATTTTGAATGGTGGAACCCAAAAGGTGAGATTTTACCTTTGATGCACTTTCATTTACCAATACTTGATGAGTCATCATGATTTCTTTATTTTCTTCATGGTCTTCATCCTCATCATCATGTAGCACTTTTTCTTTGTCCATGACCTGTTTATCAAAGACACCAAAATTAGGCACCCAATTAAAACCATGTCCATCCTTTTCAAACCATGATCCTTATTTATCTAAGGATGTTCCAAATAACACATGCTCTTGATTGATTGTTTGATTTGTTTTAGATAAAGTAACATTTTCAATTGAATCATCAGTGATATCAAACCCAAACCACTCAGGTTCTGGAATTTCCTCATTTTGAGATGGCATAGACATTGTAGAGCCATTAGGTGGATCAATATTTTTAATTTCTTGCCCCTCAAGGGGGATCAAAATAGGTTTTTCTCCTTCTTTATCCATGGTAGTAGAATCACTATCATTTTTCAGCACTTGATGAGATTCCAACCCTTCTTCCAAAACTTTCCCAGATTGTACAGAACTTGTAATATCCTCATGTAAGAAAGAAATTATATTATTTTGCATATCAATTGACACAAAAAGTTCATTAGAAGGTTTGTAGTGAGTATATTCTTCCCATTTCATCCAAGAATCATAGTAATTATCTTCCAAAATCAATTTGTGATGCTCAACTACTTCATCATCTTTTGATTCATCAATAGATTTTTCATCAAATTCATATTCACCTTCCTTAGATGGTTCAATTATTTTCAAGAGTGGGTTGTTTCTTGTATTCAAATTTGTAAGGCTATCATAATCCACATTGGTAACCCATGATTCAATTTTATCACAATTTGTAAGGTGTGTATTTTCTTGGCCATCAGTTTCAACAATATCATCCAAAGTATCTTTCAAGAACAAGTGGTGAAATTCTGTTATGTCTTCAAATTCATTTATTGATTCTCTTTCAAACTCACTTTCAACCACTTTTGATGGCTTAGGGGTTTCTATAATGGGATCAATTTTTACATTCTTATTTCTATGATCATCCCAATCCTCCTTTGTGAATAATGAATCTAAATCCTTTCTTTCCCAAAAAAATGGTGATCATTTGGTTCCAACTCTTTGTTACCCATCCACAATATTTCTTCTCCAAAATATTCAAGCTCTTCAAGAAATTATGAATAGGCATTTACTTCAATGTAAGTTAGATCTAGACCTTCTCTATCATTTGAATGAGCATAACATGGAATATCATTAAGATTAGTATCATGAACTTGATTCCTAGGATGTGTAACCACAAAAAAAGATCACACCTAATAGCGTCTATTACAATTAAATAAATATAACAACTAAACATGCACCAATTGACAACAAAAAGGGAATGAAAATACAATAATATTTTATTAATTCCAAATTGAGTCAAGTTACATATTCGTCCCTCTTAGGGATACCCATTTTGATACTTCAATTACAATAGATCCAATTCCTCTTTTGGGTAGATGTGAATCAAATCCTTCTAGGGTGACACAAACTGCTCTAGAGTATCGATGACCCTCTTCTCCATGATTAGAGGTATTTTCTACCTTGCATACCAAAATATTTTTAGTCATACATGCATAAACAAAAAGAAACATTTAAAATCAAAGGAAGCCTCTCTTGATGAGGCTTTATAAAGGTGCTTGTATAAAATATAACATGATAATCAAGGAATAAAGAAAGTGATTAAGTACATGTAAATTGATCCACAATAAGATAATTTACCATTAAAAATATAAAATAAACTAATATGAACCTATCTAAGCTCCTAATTAACCAATTGAAGACATGAAAGCATGAAAAATATTCATTATGCCTACGCTATAACAATGAAGGGAATTTGTAATTAACACCTAATCTATTTAGTCAAATGTCTCTAGAATGCTGAATTAAACCTGCAAAAGGATCAATATAACCTAACTAAAAAAAATTCAAAACTAAGAACAAAGGTATCAAAGGTCACCTGCTAACTGTAGGTCATTCACGTGGTGGGCACTGTTCCCCATGGCTAACAGCCACAATGGAGACTACAATAAGTTTGCCCTCCAAATTAGGGTCAATTATTTGATTCTCTTTATCAAATTGATGGTCAAGAGTTACTTTTATATCCTCTGATAGATTTGGTGGTTTAATTGATTATATGGTGCATAGATTGCATGAATTAGTATTTCTTGGCTCTCTTAGGCTCCTAATACCTCCATGGCAATGTGATCTCCAATTGGGTAGCAATAATGTTCCTATCAATGCATGTAAGTGGGCATGCAATTTGATAGGGCTTCACTACTCTATTGATTCTATTTCTTTATTTTCCCCAATTGGAGGGGTATTATATAGCAATTACCAAGGGCTAGGGGTAGCTTCCTCATGAATCTAAGATCAATATTGGGTAGTTGAGCTTGTTGGATGGAAGGATCTAGAACTTTCCTCACTCAAACCGCTCCAATCTACAACCAATTATTTTTTGCAACCAACTTTGGGTCGGATGAAGGCCAACTTATTCAGAGTCTTGACCACGGCTAATAAGCGTGTTCAGCACTGCTAACCGTGGGTGTCAGTAGCGGCTAGCACTGACTAGGTAAAAATACCCAAATGAGTGGTAAACACCATTGCTATACCTTGGATCTGTCCAAATGTCTTCCACATGGTCTTCTAGCATGTCCCTATCACCTCGGCATGATGTGTTTTAGGTGTCTACAGGTACCCCTTTTGAGATGCATTGTTATTTTAAACAATGTTGAGCAAAACTAGACCTCCTAAAATGATGTCATAGGTTGCATGATGATCATTAGTCTGATCAACATTAGATGCCCCAGGTCTAGAAAAAGGACATGCATATTAGAATCATTGCTTCCAACTAGAAGGCTTAATTTTAAAAAAATTTGCACTCATCATCAAAAATTCGGATAGCATCAATGCCAAGTAGGCTTTCGTGCCTGTCAATCTAAAAGGAAGAGAGTTACAAAAAAATGATCATATATGCTATTTTCCCTAGTATAAGGGTAAGCTTATGATAGTCTTTGGAAATGATTCATAATACGAATGTAATTTTGATAAGATCAAGGGATCTTCTATTGATTTTTATTATGATTTAATATTATGACTACCCCCTCAAGCGACAAATCGATGAGGGTAATGACAATAAATGAAGTGACGAGGTCACTTGACCACTATGAATGATATTGAACAATTTAATATTTAGAATTTTGAATACTTGGCAAGGCCTAAACAGCTATGATTGCAACTATTAATAGTAATTACCTATTTCTATCCCATGGAGCAGTCCAGCCACAAAGGCCTTATTAGGGAATCAAAATGAAAGCAATCGTGATTAGGCATATGTTGAATCATATTGTCGATGATATGCTGAAAATATCATAGGATAATTATAATGAGTACTTTTTTCCCTTGGAGCAGTCCAGATGTGAAGGCCTTCTTTGGAAATCGAAATGAAAGCAATCGCGATTAGGCATATGTTGAATCATATTGTCGATGATATGCTGAAAATATCATAGGAGAATTGTGATGAGTACTTCGTTCCCCTGAAGTAGTCCAATTGTGAAGGCCTTATTAGGAAATGAAATGAAGCATAACAATTCTACGATGATTAATTTACCCAAAATTTCCTTATGGTAATTTACTCATCTTATTGGATTGTATGGATCGCAAGTCGTTGCAACCGCCAAGTGTATAGGGTAAATCACTAAATACGAGGTACATTTGACTTTTGATTTTTTTGATTTTTTTGTTAATTTTGAATAAAATTTGTTTTATTGGTTGGGAAGTGTGACGCTCCATGAGAGGATTGTCATAGCGATGACCTCGATTGAATGTACTTTGGAATCTTAGTCGATTATTTTTTTTTGCCTTATGATGACATTTTCCAATGTCATTGTGCTTTGTTTTGCTTATTTAGATTATTTTATCTTTTTTGGTGTAATTCTGATCTGATGCACAATTTTATTTTGACCTTTTAAGGCTCTCCACAATGAGAATTGGGAGCATTAAATGCATATTTTTGATCATGTCTATCAACTACGTGTAACTTGCTTGACCATGGATGATAGTCGTAGTCACAAAACCCTAATTTGGGGACCGTGGGTGTCAACCGCGGGTCGACCTGAATACGAAAAAGGTTAAATAAGGATTTACTGGTGAAAATTTCATTATTTACTTGATAGTAAAATTGAATTTGAGAGCTTTGAGAGGTAATTAACAAACTTTAACCTAAAATGCTGCTAAAAACCTTACCTAATTCCACACATTCCACACTGATGGTTGATCAACCGAAAGCTTCTACCAGTGGAGGAGTCGGTGCTCCCAAGGTAACTTGAAAACCGAGACCTCGCTTGTACATTACCAGATTAAAATTAACCACATTAAGAAATTGGTAAATTAACCTCATTAAATTATCGGTAACGAACCTCACCCTAGCTAGGTTTAGCATAGGTTAGATTAGGGGGAGGGTTAGTTTAATTTTTAGGGGGGGGTTTCGGAAGGGTAGGCCCAAAATGGGTCTCACTCCCTAGCTGTGTGTGGCATTCACGGGCCCCAATTTGCAGATTTGGGGCCACGACTATCAGCTATGGCAGGATTTAAATCCCAATAGTCAAATTTTTTATCGTTGGGTTCGTCGCGGTTCCAACTTGCAGCGTCAAAATTTCTCAAAATTTTGCAAATTTTATTCAATTTTTTTATTTTTCTTGATTTTTTTTGGGCATTTAATGCCATTTATTGCTGCTTTGAAGCACTCTTTTAATGTTTTTGAAAATTTTTATCATATTTTTGCATGTTTTTGCATTTTTAGGATATTTGAATGATTTGTTTGTCATTTTTAATTATTTTAATTATTTTTTCTTTTTTTACTTTATTACTTTTATCCAATCCTTTACTAATAGAGCAAGGGAGATCGATCTCCTTCGTAACCTGCGTTGCACTCTAACTTATGGGGAGCAAGCTTGGATTGTTATTGTGGGGTTCATCTACATCCTAGACCTCCCGACGATCTGAGTGGATCAAGCTTATCTCACTACATTAGCCCGTCACTAGGATGCGAGGACCACTACATTTCACCTACCAATGGGTGAAATTACTATCACCCTAGAGGATATATACTCTATATTTTGGCTACCCATTTATGGTGAGCCCATCACCTCCTCTCTGACCATGGCGAGGAAGGTTGTTTTTTATTCTATATTCGGGTAGCAGAGTGTGGAGGCATAGGTTCGCATTGACCATGGAGGCGTCCACATGTAGGAGTGGTACTACTGAGTGAATATTTTGCCCTATTGCAAAATAGTCACCACAAATAGAGTATTAAATTGAAAACTCTCTCTTGCAAAGAAATTAGGTAAAATCACTCGTTTCTCCAAGGTTCTAGTAAGTAAACATTTGTGAGTATATATAATTAATGAAATTTGAGATAATAACAAATGTATACTAGAATGAGCTCAAATCTACAAGTGATAGTTAATAAGGGACCTTGAATAGTTCAAACAATGCTTAGCAATTATGATCTTTAAAACCTTCCAAAAAGCAAAAGATTGATTCTTTTTAGTGCTTTAGATATTAGTATGATCTACCATGGATTCTAGTTAGTAAATAACTTTTATCTTCAAATTAAAATTATTTCAAATGCAAAAGTGTGTGGAATTGTCCACTTCATTTTAATATCCATGCCTTTAATGTGTGATTTATTTTAAAGTTAGTAGATTCATTTTATCTTCATTGTAAGTGTTCCACTATCCCTATGTTAGAATTTGGTGTTAGTTCAAGTTAGTAAATTAGCATGTTAGTGTTCATTTGCTTTATTTGTCTTAGTGTAAATTTGGTGTTAGTAATCCTCCTAAACCAGTATTTTATTTGAAAATTAAATTGATGTATTTGGAGGGGCAGAAATTCTGGATAAGGACCAGAATAGAAGCAAATGAACCAGAAATAAAATAAAAAATTTTGGAAAATGGACCAGAATGAAAACTAAAATTTGAAAACAAACAAAAATTTTGGAAAGTGGACCAGAATGAAAACTAAAATTGAAAACAAACTGAAATTCTGGAAGGACCAGAATGGAACAAACAGAAATTATGGAATGGACCAGAATTAGAAATATGCAACTAGAGAAAAAAATTATTCTAAGTACAAGAACAAAAACAAAATCTACAAGGTTACCTAGAAAAAAAATAACATCAAATTTGGTTAGCAATCCCCTCTTTGCAAAACCCCCAGTTGTGAGATGAATCTAAAAAAACTTGACCTAATGGACCTACAACACAAGCACAATCAGATTAGACCAAGTGCGAGACTCAAAGGGTAAAACAAACTTACATTATCTTTAGCATTCACCTATTGCACCCATCTCATGGCATAAACAAATAGATATAAGCAAAAAATAATGCAGCAAAAGATACATAGTAAAACAATAGTCTTAGACGTAATCTCCCTTTGTTTTTCCTCACAAAGGTTGCTCTTGTCAAAATGAAAGTCTTATATTCCGAATATCTCCTTGGTTACAAAATTTCCAGCACCTTTACAATGGCCTCACTAGGTTTTTAATGGAGGCCAAAGTCTCTTTGTTTCCACTTCTCATATTTAATGATGTCAAAATAAATACACATAAAACAAGAAATAAAATGCTTTGTTTTACGTTTGCCTATTAGCCCTCTTCTAACATCATCAACAATAAAACTAACATTTATTTTCACCCTCTATGGTTTCCCTTACTTTATATTATAACATAAATGAAATTAGATAAAAATTTGTCTTTCATAACAACCCCTTATAGCTCCCATAATATATATGTTATAATATAAATTATATTAAAAAAAAAAAATTAACCTTTCAACACCCCTTGTGATTCCCGTGCACCATATAATGGGCATAAATAAGACTTTTATACCTTCATATAATATATGGAACCAAACAAAAAATAAAATAAAGCATAAAACTAGCATCACCTTATAGCTCCCTACGCCTGCAACTCTTGTGCGCTTTCATCCGTGATGTTATCCTAGAAATTCCATATGCTTCTCCCAGCATCTCTGTCCTCTACTGCTCACAAACAAAAATATGTTTGCCTCTTCCTGGAGATTATATGGACATTGATTAGGTTTTAGGATTTATGAAATCATCTAGGGTTTTCACTCGTCTGTTGTATGCGTGTCCACATTTAGCACTACCTTTGCTGCTCCCATCCTACCATACACATTGATGTCTACCATTTATGTCAATGGCTGCCATGTCTGCATGACTATTCTCTATCAATATCTGCATTTAAGAGAGAACGATTCCACATTATTCACCTACTGCCACATCTCCATATTGTTCTTCAAACTCCATGCTCTCATTTTGACGACATTCAGTAATGATACCATGTGGCACTCCGTATACCTGTTCCACATGTTGGATCAAACCATTGTCGAACCACTGTAAATTTTTGTGGTGCTTTTATTAAGACATGGACCACTATTATAAATGCAGCTAATTTTAATGTGACTGGATTTGTTCTTAGGTGAGCCCATAATTCTCGTTGTACTTGTTGGCTAAATTATGTTTGCTAGGTATGCTGGTATGCCATCCTACTACTATTTGTTTCGCTAAATTGCCATTGGCATCATTGCGTTGCACCATCTCATCTCATCTACCGTACATGTTGTTTTAAGTTGTGGTCCATTATTGTGTTAGAGTTTCAAACATCATGAAATACCTTATGGACTATGTCTATTGAAAACATCCTCCTGTGAGATTTTGCATCATCTACCATATCAAATTTTAACTAGACATCGTTCACTCATTTATCAGATGTATCTGGCACATAATTTTGTTTATCAAATGTATCCAGCACGTAAGTATAGTCTGCGTATACCACCATCCATGGTTATATCAGTACCCCTCACATTACCTATCGAATGACTTCAACGAGGGTTACGTGAATGTTATTGGACCACCCCATTACATTCATAGCTAAACCTCCCCTACGCACCCTTTAATCGAAGTCTTCGTTTAGGATCCAATGCTATGTTGCACAATCAACGCTGCCCGGCTCTATCATATTTTAGCTCTTACACTTTGACCTTGCTGTAAAAAAATTTTCTCGTAATAAACCTAACCATCGGATATCCTATCAAATTATGCCTGTGTGGATCCATTTCAATGGCATTTGGAGCCCACTATCATGAAAATTAGGCCCAAGCTCTTCATCCCATGATACTGTGTCTACCGCGTCATCCTGAAACCTACACTTAGAATTTTCCATGGTAATCCATCCAACCAATGTCACCTTAGCTTGTATACTTTTGACACCACCATTCGTTGTTGAGGTCTACGTAAACCACACACATCAATTTACCACCTACATCGCCACATCGCTATCTGATGCCTCCTTAGCGATGCTCGGCTTCATCGCTAGCATTAGTGCAAACTCCACTCATTCACCTTCAATATTCATCCATCTCGAACCATGTAGCCCTGGCACATCGTGGGCAGCATGTCTCTCACTGACCCCCTTGACATTGAATTCCACCATTGTCCATGTTATACCTACACACCAAAGGCAAGATGTTTATAAGCTTGACAAAATTATGAAACAATAACAAAAATCCCTATCAAAAGGGAATAAAAATTTAAATATTATAAAAGTCAAACTTTGACAATGTTAATATTATTAATATTAAGAAAACTAACTTTCATTTTGAAAAGTTTTTTTTTATTATTATTATAGAAAACATAAACTATATATGAATAATTTATGGTTTTATTATTTTTTTTAAGAATTATATATATATATATATATATATATATATATATATATATATATATATGTGTGTGTGTATATTATAAATATAAATATATATATATAATTCATTTTATTCATTTTTATATTTGTTTATTTATTTATTTATTTATTTATTTTTTATATATATTTTTAATTATTATTATTATATAAAATATAATAATAATTTTTATGTTATTTTTATTTTAGAAATGATTTTTATATGAAGTTTATATATATATATAGACTTCCATTTTATGAGTTATATTACCTCACTTCAAAATATTGGTTTATCGAAATTTCAAATGATACAATAAATACACACTAAGATCCACATTTGAAACCCAAAACATAGCGTTCAAACAAAGATTCCAAGAAAACAACAAAATCAAGCCTTAAAAATCTAATCAAAACTGAAATAATGGCTTCTTACAAGGCAACCAGAAAGTATCATCAACAAGGAACCCAAACACTCTTCAACCAAATCCAAAATACAAGACACCAAATTATGATTCCAGCCAAACTCCAAGGTGAACTTCTTTCAATAAGACAAGAAGACTTTCTGAATTGAGGATTATTATAAAAAGTATGGTAAGTTGATTAGGGTCCCATCAAAGATGATTTCTCAAAAGCTTCAAAATTTGCTCAAAACCAAAAATAAAAGGTGGGTCCCCAAGTTTTGGGGCTAGTTGTGGAGCAACCACAACAAATGGTGACTCTGGTGGAAAATGCTCCTAGCATTTTAGTGAGAACCCAACCTAAAAACACAAAAAACCCAAAAATTAAAATTAAAAACATCAAAAAATCTCCAACGAATGAGAATAGGCCAAAAGACATGAACCATCTGAATCATTCAGTAGAAGCTCAGTATGTGCAAAGTGATTCATTCCTTATCGTTTGAAACCCTTCAACATTCTAATGTCAGTTTCCCATGGATGCATATGGTATGATATGGATAATTTATGCATGATTGAATTTATGGCAAGGATGCTAGAATACGAATGGCCTATTTTGCAGAAACTCAAATATTTTTTGTATTATAAATAAACACATTAAAATTATCTAACCCTCGTAGGACCAAATGTGTGTGCAGTGTATTCACTTACTAGATCAAGAGCTTGGTTATGCACCACTACCATCCCAAACCAGTGTGTGCAAGTGGACTCAAATATTTGGGGAATCAGATTCTCAACCTAGGTATGATGAGAATTTAACCCTATCCTTACTACTTTGATCTAAGTTTATTACCTCATCTAGACCAAAATGATTAAACCTATTATGGATGCAAGCGTAAGGCTAGCATGTCCGTTTGAATGGTCAAAGGTCTCGATTTTAAATGAGACATGTCACCATGCATGAGCATACTCCACTACCAATCAAGCATCTATAGCCCCAGTGGAGGTTAGCCCCATAGTTTATGATTTGAATTTTTATTTCTTGAATCTTGGGGATGACTACCCATCCTTTTGAGGGGATATGTAGTACGATTCTTACAACTCAATAATTGGTGGTGTGATGGAAGTGAAATGGTGAATGTTTTGCTTTAAATTTCTTGAATATTAAGGATGACTACCCATCCTTCTAAGGGGACATGTAGTACGATCCTTAAGACCCAATAGTCAATGGTGTGATGTAGGCAGAATCAAAGCTTTGGGAAATTGGATTCTCAACCTAAGTATGATGAGAATTTGACCCTATCCTTACTACTCTAATTTTGGGTTTTCAAGTATTGTGGAAGTGGTGAAAACCACTTTTATATGGCCTATGTTGCATGATAAGATCGAGAAGAATGACTCTTTTCACCTTGCATTTTCTCCCAAGTATGGTTTTGACCATTTTGCCCAAGATGTTTTTATTATGTGCAAATCGTGTTTGGTTTAAGATAGTTTTGGCATCAGTTCTCAATATCAATATCTTCTTAGCGTATATTGTGTAATGATCCTAAGAGAGTTTGACATGTTTTTAGTGATTGTATTTGAAGTGGAGATGCAATGCTTAGGAAATTTACCATGAAACACCAATGAATGAGATGGAGTATACAACATATCACACCCTAACATGCAAAACTATCAATTTCATCCATCACAAGTTTCAAACGATATTCTTTAATGTATTTTTTGTACTCATGGAGCCTTTTGCAATACAATTCTGATGTTTCACATTTTCTACATCATAATTAACATTCGTGAGGACATGAGCTGACATCTCACTCTAAAATACTAGAAAACAAAAAAAACTTGGAAGCGAATGAATACCAAAACACACAAATCAAACTTGTAAATATTCAAAACAAAATCCAAACCTAGAATAGATGGAAAACAACACATGACCAAAACCAAACAAGCAGAAACCAACACATCCAAGTTATATACAAAATACTAAAAATCAATAAAATATTGGAAGTGAATGAATACAAACACAATCAGACTCAACATCGTCAAACACAAACATAATTACATATAATACAAGATCTTTGCCTTTTTTAGGCCTAAAAGTAGTGCTTCAAATACAACCTGTTAATGAGAAAAGCCAAATCATTCCCATCCAAGGTTTTTAGTCTAAAACTATTTTCACCTAGGATTTCATAAATTTGATACGGACCCAACCACAAACAATCAAACTTTTGATGATCTCATTTCTTTTCATGTCCTTTATCCCACAATAAAACTAGGTCTAAAACTTTGAATGTTTTTATTTTAGATCTCTTATCAAACTATCTTTTCACTACATCTTGATTATTGTTGAAATGAAGCATAGCCTCATCTCTTTTCTCATCAAGATGCATAAATTGTGTTAACCTGGCTTCTAGTTTATCACTAGTTCCAACATATTCCTTCATGAAATGCAATGTTTGTAATCTTAAATTTGTGGGAAATATGGGATCCTACCCATAGACTAAATGATACGGAGGTTTTCCTATTGATTCTTTGGTTCTGATCCTATCATCCCAAAGGGTGAATTTCAACTTGCTATGCCAATCCATAGGGTTATTTTCAAGTAATTTTTTATTACACACAACAAGTTCTTATTTGAGGATTCTGCTAAACCATTACCTTGTTGATAATAATTTGAGGAGAATTTCAAGCTTACCATATTACAATATGCCCAATTTGTAAACTCCAAAGAATAAAATGCAGAGCCATTATCACTTACAATCGAGTTGGGCATTCCGAAATGAGTCATAATATTATCCTCTAAAAACTTAATGATAACCTTTGAAGTGGTATGCCTAGTATGAATAGCTTTGGTCCACCGTGTGTAGTAATATGTGGTAGTAAGGATATATTTATGAGAATCGAATGAGTTGGGATTGATGATCCCAACAAAATCTAATCCCCATTGTGCAAAGACCTTGCCTCTACCATAGATTGTAATGGCATTACAACATTTCTTTCTCTATTGGCCACCAATTGACATATGTAGTATGATCTCACATGAGCATGTGCATCCTTGAACAAATGGGGTCAATAATATCTAGCCCTAAATATTTTATGAGCTGTAGCATTGGCTAACCCATGTCCAGTTCCATACTTACCATGGAAATCCTTAAGTACTTGGGTCGCTTCTTCTTGACCAACGCAATGAAGGTAAATTCCTTCATGGTTCATCCTATACAGAACATCGGATTAAATTAGGAAATATACAGTATTCAAGCATAACGCTCTTCTTTGAGTGGAATTAAGATGTGATGGGCACTCACCATTTAGAAATAAATATACAATATCAATGTACCACTCATCTTTGGTTATGTCATATACCTCATAGTTTTGACATGATATCAACGGGTCGATTTATGCGATTGACTTAACCAAGCCCTGTCCATGAACTATTTTCATGGGTTGAATTTCCAAATTGAATTCTTGAAGGGTAGAAATCCATTTTCCCCATATTTCACCTAGTTCATTTTGTAAAAACATAGACTTAATGGTCGGGTCAAGAACTACAACAAAGACTTTACTGTGAACTAGATAATGCTTGAATTTCTTGATGGTCTTGAACAATGCATACATTTGTTTATCTAGAATAGAATACCTCATCTTCACATCCTTCAAATGGAAACTCATGAAGGCTATAGGATTTTCAATGTTACCTTCACTCTTCTGAGTTAAAACGCTTGCAAAAAAATGATCTGAATCAAATGTATAGACATAAAAAGACTTTGAATAACCTAGACTAATTAAAACAGGGGCCCTAGAGATAGCATCCTTGATGCTTTTGAAAATTTCCCTATGTTCATTTGTCCATTTTATTTGAACATCCTTCTTTAACATGTCATTCAAATGCTTGGTGATCTCGGCAAATTCGAAAATAAATTTCCTCACAAAGTTAATATTATCGAAAAAGGATCTTAACTCTTTCTTGCTATTAGGTGGAGGAATGGCTAGTATAGCAGCTATTCTTTCTAGATCAATAGCAATCCCATATTTTGAAATGACATGACCCAATAAATTTCCTTTTGTTACTCCAAAAATGCATTTCTTTGGATTAAGGGAAATTCCATGTTCCCTGCATCTCTGGAGTACCTTCCTCAAATCCTTGACATGATCTTCCCTTTTCTTAGAGAAGAATGAAATGTCATGAACATAAATAATAATACACTTACCAATGAGCCCTTTGAATGCAAAATCCATGGCCCATTGGAAAGTGGCACCTGCATTCAGTAATCCGAATGGTATTCTCCTATACGCGAATGTGCCTCATTTTGTCGTGAAGGTCGTCTCCATTATGTCATTTGGATGAATAAGAATGTGATTATATCTTGAAAAACCATCCATAAATGAAATCATCTCTGACCCATTAACCTTTTAAAGAATCTCATCAATAGTGAGCAATGGGTAATTATCCTTTTGGTAAGCCTTATTCAAATTCCTAAAATCTATACAAAATAGTATCTCTTCGTTCTTCTTTCTTATCAAGACAAGATTGGCCACCCATGTGGAATGTCTATTAGGAAAAATGATTTTTTATTTTAGCAATCTCCTGACGTCTTTCTCTATTAGGGGTTATAAAATTGGGTTGATCGTTCTTTGTCTCTATCTGAAAGGCTTGGAGTCAGGTTTTAATGGAATCGTATGCATTATCACATTTTGATCATAAGTTTTCAAATCCTTATAGCTCCATGCTATGCAATCGACATATTCCTTTAATGCATGAGTGATGGACTCCCTTTATTTTCTTGTACACACCTTAGCAATAGAAACCTCTTGTGTATTTTTTGCACTCCCTAAGTTGATTAAATCACATGCTTCTTTAGGAGGTGGTACCTTCCTGCCTTTTATTTCTTAATATCTAATGTCAAATATATTTTCTAAAGAAGCCATACCATTCAGAATTTCATTCCACACTCCGGTTACATCCTATTTCAAATATGCTTCTTCTTGCCCTCTCTTATCTTCATCTATCACTTGATTTTCAAAAATACCAGAATTAGTGGCAAAATTGAACACATGTTTGTCACTATAGAATACTTGAAAATTGGTAACATTGTCTGGTATTAAGGGGAAAGGCACTAATTCGATTGAGAATTTCTTACACTTTTTATGGTCCATAGGTTTAAGAATACTTGCGACTACAGATAAAGAATCTTCCATGTGATTATTTTTCCTAGATATAAGGGATATATTAAACGCATCAAACTCATCTATCAAATCCTTGACTTTGGTTTTGTAAAGGCTTAATATTTTATCCTAACAAGTATATTGCCCTTTGACTTGTTTAACCACCAACTCCAAATCTCCCAACACCTTGAGACACTTCACTTTCTTCCTTAGGGAAAACTAAAGTCCAAAAATAAGGGCTTCATATTCTACCACATTGTTCGTAGCTAGAAACTATAATCTATAAGCAGCAAGCATAGGCTTGCTATCGGGACATGTGAGTTTGATAGCAGCTCCAACATCGTGTTTTGACTTAGATCCATCAAATCTTAGAGTCCAAACTAGATTATCCTCTTCTAAATTTTTGTAATAAAAATTCTCTTTTTGAGGTTCTTCGATAGCTCCTTCTATGTCCAAGTTGTAGACCCCTAACTCCATTTTAGTAAATTGAATTTCATTGGGCCTATTATATTTTGTTATCATCTCTTTGAGTCTAGGCTCACTATCCACCCAAATTTTATTTGCTACACCTCTCCAAGGTAGCCACATATGGGAAGAATTTATAATGATATACCCATTCAAGATTTTACTCCAGTCTCTTCCCAATACCATGTCGTATTTGGTAGAAATATTTAGCACAAGTATGTCCACATGATGTTGAACTCTAGACTCGGCATTAATCTGAATCAGGACATCATTCAAAATTCCAACCACATCAACCACTGATCTATCCAACTGAACCACTTTACTCTTAGATGGAATAGGTGTGAATCCTAACTTTTGGCTAATCTCGAGGGGCATGATGTTAGCCGAGGCACCCGAATATATCAAACAATTATGCAGATTTTTACCTGTGATTCTAACGGTTATGATAAAAGGAGGTACTTCATGCTTTTCTTTTCTCAAAATTAGTTGGGGCTCCATGGATTTGACTTCATGAATTTGACTAGGGGGATTCAGTATTTTCCTCATGAATTTCTCTTGTCCCAACAGTTGAGAAACCTCAAACATCAAGATATTAGCCTTGGTCTTTTTCATATCCTCTTCTAAATCATAAGTGGACTTTTTAGAATTTGGCACCTTTTGTGTTGTTTTAGATACTTCAACAACAGGAGGTGGAGGTGGATTAACATCACACTTCACGTCAGGAGGAAGTAAGGGGTTGTTTGGAGGAGTAGAGGAAGTTTTGGGATCCTTAGAACTCCTTGTGTAATACCTATGATTTCCTTTCCCAAAATGTTTAATGGCTTGGACTTCCAAAGTTTCATCATCTTCTTCTCCCAAAACCTCTATGTCATCCTCCCTTTCCTCATTCTATTGATAGTGAATCACTTAAGTCACCAAGCATCTTGCTTCCCTTAGAAACAATGGGACAATTCATCATCACAAGGTTCCAACTCACCATAATCTTCCAAATCATCTGCCTGATTAGCTACGGGGTTGGGTATGCGCCCATTGTTGGGTTGAGTATTATATGGTCCCTTTCCTCTATGGTTGTGAGGTCAGTTATGTCCAGAGGGTTGTGCCAAAATTTTATTTATATTTCCCATGTGAATTGTCAATTTGGCCAACTGTTCTTCCATTTTCCCCATCTTGGCTTTAGGCTCTTTCAGTTGGGGCGCTGTAGTTCCAAGTCCAAATGTATTTCTTGCATTAGCCACCTCTGGAATCGGTACAATGGCTTGATTCTAAGTATTTTGGTTCCACCAAGGACCTTAATTTTGGATAGGTGTAATCATGGGATAAGTCCTTGAGGTTTGAGTGTTAATCACCTCAAATCCTGACAGAGTTATCTGATTTTTTGCCATCATTGGTGGGGTAGGTGGAATGGTTGCATAAGGATAGGTTGGAAAAGATGAATGTGTGGGCATGAGAGGGTATGGTTGGTGATATGGTGATTTGTTCATCGTCAAAATTTGTGATGTCATCATTTGATTCATCATGGATAATTATAAGGGCCATATTATCCTATCATGAGGATTTGGGGCATTGCTCCACCTTGCGATGTCATTTTTTGCTCAATTGTCATGGCTTCCATGTAAGCTAGGGCAAGTGTTGTAACCTAAGGGTTTCTTCTAGCAAACATGGCTATCATGGGATCTAGAGTTGCGAAGTATAATTGCAAAGCCATAACGACATATACCACAAAGTGATGAGTTACATTTGCATAAAGCTTTTGAAATCTCATATTGAATGTCCTGATTGGCTCATTCGAATACCTTTTACAAGACACAAATTTATTATATATGATCGTAGGATCTAACAAAAATCTAAACTGATTGAAAAAGGCTACCTCTAGCTGGGACCATAAAGTTATGGACCCTATGAGAAGATTCCTATACCATTCATGAGCCATTTAGTCAAAAATGTTAGGAAAAAGTTGGCAGACAATGTCTTCATGATTAACCCCTTGTATAATCATATGGTCCTTGTAAATTTGGATATGTTCCTTAGCTATAATGGGACCATCATGCATGAATTTGGGTATCGACCTCTCAATATGTCTAGGTATGTCATGGACATCCCCAGGTATATTTAAGAGAGAACTTTGTGCACCATACCATGGGACTGGTGGTTGGGCCATGTTATTCAATGGTAGTGACACTACGAGAATAGTAGAAACTATCAAATTGATGGGGACACATACAATTGGTGTAGCTATCACAATGGAAATAGTGGGTGGATATCCACTAGATGTACTTTAACCTAAGGTGACCCGATATCAAGTATGTTGGGTGGGATTTTGATCTCTTGAGTTTTTTTTTTTGGCTTCCTATAATTAGGAGTAAGAATTGAAAGATAGTTTCCCCAGTGGTTTTAGACCTAGTAGCAATATGCTCATATGGGTCTAGCTTGGGAAACTTAACTATTCTAACAAGGCTTCTCACAAACCACTCAATATGAATCCGAGTAATGTTGTACCTGTAAGCATAATAAGGTGGAAAAAAATTGACCATGTTAACTGTCAGAAATATAAATCTCAAAGCAATGAAGAAGGCCCTCCTTCTAGCACCAAAATGTTGAGTGAATGTTTTTCCCTATTACAAAATGGTCACCACAAATAGAGTATTAAATTGAAAACTCTCTCTTGCAAATAAATTAGGTAAAATCACCCATTTCTCCAAGGTTTTGGTAAGCAAACATTTGTGAGTATATATAATCAATGAAACTTGAGATAACAACAAATGTATACCAAAATAAGCTCAAATCTTCAATTGACATTTAACAAGGGGCCTTGAATAGTTCACACAATGATTAGCAATTATGATATTTAAAACCTTCCAAAATGCAAAAGATTGATTCTTTTTAGTGTTCTAGATATTAGTATGATCTACCCTGGATCCCAGTTAGTAAACAACTTTTATCTTCAAATTAAAAGGATTTCAAATGCAAAAGTGCATGGAATTGTCCACTTCATTTTAAGATCTGTGCCTTTAATGTGTGATTCATTTTAAAGTTAGTGGATTCATTTTATCTTCATTGTAAGTGTTCCACTATCCCTATGTTAGAATTTGGTGGTAGTAAAAGTTAGTAAATTAGCATGTTAGTGTTCATTTGCTTTATTTGACTTAGTGTAAATTTAGCGTTAGTAATCCTCCTAAACTAGTATTTTATCTAAAAATTAAATTCATGTATTTGGAGAGGCAAAAATTCTAGATAAGGACCATAATAAAAGCAAATGAATCAGAAATAAAATAGGAAATTTTGGAAAATGGACCAGAATGAAAACTAAAATTTGAAAACAAACAAAAATTCTGGAAAGTGGACCAAAATGAAAACTAAAATTGAAAACAAACGAAAATTCTGGAAGGACCAGAATGGAACAAACATAAATTCTAGAATGGATCATAATTAGAAATATGCAACTAGAGAAAAAAAAAGTATTCTAAGTACAAGAACAAAAATAGAATCTACAAGGTTAAATGGAAAATAAATGACACCAAATTTGGTTAGCAATCCCCTCCCTGCAAAACCCCAAGTTGTGAGATGAATCTAAAACAACTTGACCTAACGGACCTGCAACACAAGCACAATCAGATTAGACCAAGTGCAAGACTCAAAGGGTAAAACAAACTTACATTATCTTTAGCATTCACCTATTGCAACCCATCTCATGGCATAAACAAATAGATATAAGCAAAAAATAATGTAGTAAAATATACACAATAAAATAGTATTCTTAGACGTAATCTCCCTTTGGTTTTTCTAACAAAGGTTGCTCTTGCCAAAATTAAAGTCTTATATTCCAAAAATCTCCTTGGTTACAAAATTTCCAGCACCTTTACAATGGCCTCATTAGGCTTTTAAAGGAGGCCAAATTCTCTTTTTTTCCACTTCTCATCTTTAATGATGTCAAAATAAATACACATAAAACAAGAAATAAAATGCTTTGTTTTACGTTTTCCTATTAGCCCTCTTTTAACATCATAAAAAATAAAACTAACATTTATTTTCACCCTCTATGGTTTCCCTTACTTTATATTATAACATAAATGAAATTAGATAAAACTTTGTCTTTCATAAAAACCCCTTATGGCTCCCATAATCTTTATGTTATAATATAAATCATATTAAAAAAAAAAACTTTAACCTTTCAAAACCCCTTATGATTCTTGTGCACCATATAATGGGCATAAATAAGACTTTTATACCTCCATATAATATATGGAACCAAACAAAAAATAAAATAAAGCATCAAACTAATAGCACCTTATAGCTCCCTACGCCTACAACTCTTATATGCTTTCATCCGCGGTGTTATCCTGGAAATTCCATATGCTTCTCCTAGCATCTCTGTCCTCTACCACTCGTAAACAAAAATATGTTTACCTCTTCCTAGATATTATATGGACATCGATTAGATTTTAGGATTTCCAAAATCATCTAGGATTTTCGCTCGCTCACTGTCTACTTGTCCATGTTTAGCACTATCTTTGCTGCTCTCGTCCTACCATACACATTGATGTATGTCGTTTATGTCAGTGGCTACCATATCTGCATGACTATTCTTGATCAATCTCTGTGCTTAAGTGAGAGTGATTCCACATTATTCACCTACTGTCGCATCTCCATATCGTTCCTCAAACTCCACGCTATCATTTTGAGGACATTCAATCATGATACCACATGGCGCTTCGTATACCAGTTCCACATGCCGGATCAAACTGCTATCGAACCACTGTAAATTTATGTGATGTTTGCATTAATATGTGGGCCGCCATTATAAATGTAGCTAATTTTAATGTGACTAGTTTTTTTCTTAGGTGAGGCCATAATGCTTGTTGTACTCCTTGGCTAAATTACATTTGCCAGGTATGCTGGTGGTAGAACCCTGAAGGTTCTAGCATAATTTTAATAAAGAAATAATTAAAATAGCATCTAAATTAAAAGAATCACTTTTATATATGAATCATCTTTTGCATTGGTTTTGGAAATCCCTCCAATGGGTCTAAATAATATATATTCTTCTTGTTGGATGATTTGATATGGATGACCAACCTAATATATATATATATCTACCCTAAAGCTACATTGGTGAAGAGACGTGATGGTTCACGTTATGAAGGGTTGTGATGGTTCACTTTATGAGTTAATAATATAATAATTAAATTATTAATAATACTAACTAATACTAACTAATAATGTTAGGATTGAGGATCCTAACATGCCACCCTCCTTAAAAATATCTTTGTCCTCAAAGCTCAAGGTGAGGAGCTTTATATTTTGTTTTCCAAGAAGTATTTGCATAAGTTCTTGGACTCTTTTAATGACATCCTTTCGTATGCAAGGATATAAAGAAGGATGAAGCATTAGTGGGGGGTTGCCAAGAACAATAGTAGAATCTTCCTTATAAAAATCATGATGACGATGGGAGGGCAACCCTTGGGGTTCCTCAAATACTTCATAATGATGCATCAAAAGTTATGGTAATGATTTCATATCCTTTTTTGGTTCTTTGGTAGAGCCAACGGAGGAGTGTGTGGTCACTCTACATTGGTTCCAAATACGTTTGGTCATATGGCAAGAACTCACTATTGATGAGGAAGGTATGTGTAGGTCTTGTAGAGTTCATGTTTGGCTAGAATTTATCACTTTGGGTATGTCTACCTCATCCTTGCTTGGTACATCAATCACTTCTTGCACATCGACCTCATTGTCTTCATTGTGGTGAGTAGGTGCACTGGTCGCTTTGGACACAACTACCTCATTTGCTTGCTCTATGGAGAGACAGGGATCAACTTCCTTCAATAAATACAATGTTAGTGTAGCACATTTATGGTGGGGTCCAAATTGTTCATCACAATTATCATAGAGTCCTTTTGCTCGTCGTTCCTTCATCTCCTCAAAGCTAAGATGTTTAATTCATAAAGTTTGGTTAGATTTGCGGGATGTGTAAGTGCTTTGCGCCCTTCCATTATGCATAGGTTTGGGAGTGATGTAAATGGTCGACAATTTTTCCATAAGTGGTTTCCCTAATCGTTGTTGTGCATTGATTTTATCTTTAGCTAATTTTACCAATCCATAGGTCTGCATCATGGTATAGGGATTGAACCTTGTCACCTCCATTCTAATTTCCTCTTTTAATACCCTAATGAAGCCATTGATGAGAATTGATTCATCCAATATTGTGTTGTGTTTGGTGATATCCTCAAACCGAGTTTGATACTCATGTACAGAAGTGATTTGATTAAGATCTTTGAGAAATTCCCACATGACTAGGTCCCACATGGCTCTGATACCAAATGGTAGAACCCTAAAGGTTCTAGCACAATTTTAATAAATAATTAATTAAAATAGCATCTAAATTAAAAGAAACGCTTTTAGATATGAATCGCCTTTTGCATTGGTTTTGGAAATCCCTCCAATGGGTCTAAATAATATATATTCTTCTTGTTGGATGATTTGATATGGATGACCAACCTAATATATATCTACCCTAAAGCTACGTTGGTGAAGAGACATGATGGTTCACGTTATGAAGGGTTGTGATGGTTCACTTTATGAGTTAATAATATAATAATTAAATTATTAATAATACTAACTAATAATGTTAGGATTGAGGATCCTAACAGCTGGTATGTCAGCCTACTACTGTATGTTTTGTTGAATTGTCATTGGCATCATTGCACTGCACCATCTCATCTTGTCTACCATACACATTGTTTCAAGTTGTGGTCCATCACCATGTTAGGGTTTCAAACATCATGAAATGCCTTTTGGACTGTGTATATTGAAAACATCCACCTATGATATTCTGCGTCATCTACCATGCCAACTTTTGGCTAGACATCGTTCACTCGCTTATCAGACATATCCAACATGTAATTCTATTTATCAAATATATCTGGCACATAATTATGTTTATTGGATGTATCCGACATGTAATTATGGTCTGCGTATACCACCATCCATGGTTATGCTAGTCCCCCTCATGTTCCCTGTCGAATGACTTCAACAAGGGTTACATGAATGTTATTGTACCACCCCATTACATTCGTGGCTAAACCTCCCCTATGCACCCTTTAATCAAAGTCTTAATTTTGGGTCCAACGCTGCATTGCACAATCGATGCCACCCATCTCTGTCATATTTTAGCTCTTACACTTTGACCCAACTGCAAAAAAAAATTCTTGTAATAAACCTAACTGTCAAATATCCTGTTGAAGTCTATCAATCTATTTCAATGGTATTTGGGGCCCATTGTCATGAATATTAGGCCCAAGCTCTTCATCCCGTGACACCGTGTCTATCGCGTTAGCCTAAACTTTGCACTCAAAATTATCCATGGTGATCCATCCAACCAATTCCACCTCAACTTGTCCACTTTTGATGCTGCCATTCATTGTTGGGGTCTATGCAAACCACCCGCATCGATTTGCCACCTACACCACCACATCGATATTCGATGCCTCCTTAGCGATGTTGTACTTCATCACTGGCCTCGGTTCAAACTCTGCTCGTTCACCTTCAAGAGTCATCCATCTCGAACCATGTAGCCCTGGCACATCGTAGGCATCATGTCTCTCATCGACCCCCTTGATGTCGAATTTCACCATTGTCCATGTTATACCTGCACACCAAAGGCAAGACGTTTATAAGCTTGAAAAATTTACAATAACAAAAATCCCTATCAAAAGGGAATAAAACTTTAAATATTATAAAATTCAAACTTTGACAATGTTAATATTATTAATATTAACATGAATAAAGGACTTTATTAAGAAAACTTTCATTTTGAAAAGTTTTTATTATTATTATTATTATTATTATTATAGAAAACATAAACTATATATGAATAGCTTATGGTTTTATTATTTTTTGTTTTTAGAATTATATATATATTATAAATATATATATATATATATAATTCATTTTCTTTATTTTTACATTTGTTTATTTATTTATTTATTTTATATTTTTTTATAATTTTTTTATTTTTAATTATTATTATTATATAAAATATAATAATAATATTTTATGTTATTTTTATTTTAGAAATGATTTTTATATGAATTATATATATATATATATATATACTTCCATTTTATGAGTTAGATTACCTCGCTTCAAAAGATTGGTTTATTGAAATTTCAAATGATATAATAAATACACACTCAAGATCCACATTTGAAACCCAAAACATAGCATTCAAACAAAAATTCCAAGAAAAACACAAAATCAAGCCTTCAAAATCTGATCAAAATTGAAAGACTAGCTTCTTACAAGACAACCAGAAGGTACCATCAACAAGGAACCCAAACACTCTTCAAACGAATCCAAAATGCAAGACACCAAACTATGATTTAAGTCAAACTCCAGGGTGAACTTCTTTCAAGAAGACAAGAAGACTTTCTGAATTAAGGATTCTTAAAGTATGGTAAGATGATTAGGGTACCATCAAATATGATTTCTCAAAATCTTCAAAATTTTCTCAAAACCAAAAATAAAATGTGGGTCCCCAAGTTTTGGGGCTATTTGTAGAGCAGCCACAACAGGTACGAGACTAGATTTTTCTCTCATAGGGAGGCAGTGTTCATGCATCTCATTATCTAGATCAACCTCCCAGATTCTTCATGAGTGAGATTCCCTTGGAACCTCCTGGCTCATACCAGAGAGGTCATGGTCAACTCGATCGTGCGGTCACTCATTTTGTCCTAGGGGAATGCTCTCTTAGCATTGCTATATCATGAGTTGTTCTAGATTACCTGCTGGAGCAAAGTGTTCTTGAACTTTCTCTACTTCCATGGGAGTAGGGGCTTCAATGATGACTATCTTGGGTGTTTGCTTTATCTTCTTTTTGTCCACTTTTTCTTTCAACTTCCTATCATCCCATTGTATCATAGATGCAGTCGATCTAATAGAAGTAGTTTTCGTGTGCTTCGATCATTGAGATACGAACGTTGTGGGTATAGCACACACTTATTTGATTTTAACTCCTAGTTTTTTTATTGGTGATGCTAGTTGTACATCCAGGTGTGTTGAAGGGAGCACAAATTACCTTAGTAAATTAGCTAGATTCACGTAGTTAAAGGGTTCTTCATCCGAAGGCACCACATGAACCTGTCCCTCATGAATGTATTTGATACACTAATGTAAAATAGAAGGGACACAATGTATTTCTTTGATCCAAGGCCTCCCTAGAAGTATATTATACTGCATAGCATCTTATATTATGTGACACATCACTGGAATGATCTTCAACCCTACCTAGATAGGTAGAACTATAGTACCGTCCGTTGATCATAATGCATAATTGAAAGCTCTTAACGTGAAGGTAGAAGGAATGATATGTGTCTTGGGTAACTTCAGGTGAGTTAATACCTTGGTAGTTATGATATTGATTGATGAACCCTTGGGTTAGTGGTTCGATGTGAACTTGGTTGACTTGGCCAACATTATTCTTTGGCACCTCATGGTTTGGTAGAGTATTTTTGTAAAATCCCATATTTTGATTGTCAGGTGCTTGTGGGTTGTCAACAAGAACTATACCTCTCTTGATCATATTCTGCACAGGATTTTTGAAATATCAACATACCTCTATATCGTGGTCTTTCGATCGGTGAAAGATGCAATAATGATCGTCCTTGTAGCCCTTAGGCTTAGGCTAATTTGGGTCTATTAACTTGACCTCGGGTAAGTTTATAGCCTTTGCCTCACATAACTAATGAAAAATAAAATCCAATGACTTCGATAATTGCATGAATAAATGAGGTGGGCATTGCTCTTTATTTTTACCCTTGTAATTTTTGTTTCATTGCTCATATTGCACAGGAGGTTGGGCCTAATAGTTTCATTGTTGTTACCCCTTATCCTATTTCGAAAGGTTCAATACCACCTGATTAACATGAGATGACTTGGCCTGATGTCTCTCAATGCTTTCCTTGTGTTCCTCCTTCATATTCCTAAGCTTCAATTTACCCTTCTGTAACTTGATATCCTCTATCACCTTGGATTGTGCCAAAGCCTCTTCGAATGTCTGGTATTGCTGCAACTGTAGCAATAACAAAATGTGTTTGGCATAACTCTTTATGAATATTCACGTTAATTCAGAGGATGGTATGGAGAATGGTAGCTTTGCCATAATTTTCCTCCATCATTTTTTATAATCCATTACTGGCTCATCATCATGTTGCATTAGAAATGCCAAGTCGGATAAGTTTACCTTCTTCTTGATGCTGAAGGAGAAGCGTTCAATAAATGCATCAACTAGTTATTTGAAACTAGTAATGTTGTGCCTTTTTAATTCATTGAACCACTCTTGAGTTGTGCTTGATAGGGTCATGATGAAGGTGTGTAGGAGCAAACCATCATTGCTCTTAATCTAAAAGCACATATCTAGAAAACTAGTCACGTGCTCCTATGCATCTTCCTCTCCTTGAAACTTTTCTAGTCTAGGCATCTTAAAATGCTTAAGATATGTTGGAATGGTCACTGACGTGCATAGAGGTTCATTGTGAATTTTGTTCAAGGTAGGCTTCTAATAAGTCATTCCTTGCTTCTCTATGTCTTGGACCTTCTATTCTAAGATCTTGTAAGCTTACGAGGAAAGAAACTCCTCCTCTCGATATTGCCTTGGAGGCACCTTCAAAGGCAGATTCTTCCTTGATCAAGGTGGGGGACTAGGCTCCCCCTCCTCAAATTATAATATTTTAGGGTAATCTTGCTCTAATTCCTCTCCCATTTCATTCTCATAGTTTTTTAGACATTGGATGTTGATCTCTGTGTTGAACCACATGGCAAGTATGTGTATCATGTTCTCAGTGTGTAACTCAAGTTGTGAAGCCACTCATCTATCAACACGCTTCATGATCTCACTACGAGGAGGTAAATCAATGCTAGCCAATTAATCCTCTCTCTCTACACACTCCTTTTGATCAAGGATACATTGTTCATGCATGCACTATTCATATAATTTCTATCTTATGAACCTCTACCTCTGAGTATTCTCATTTTTTAGGTGCTCTTTCTCTTTGTGAACATCCTCCAATTGATCTTGGAGAATCTGCCATCTCTATTTTGACATTAGTCTATGAGCTCTATCAACATGATCAGCCATTTGAGGCCTCTGAGGGATGCACTCTATTTGAGCAACTTTATGTGTATGTCCTCCAATGGACTTATTCACCACACTCTTGCCTCAATTTATAAATATGGCATTCATGTTAGGTTGTCTTCTATACTCAGTGCCTACATGCGATGCAAGAGCATGCATATCTTGAGAATGCTTGGAGCACTATCCATGTTCTCGGGTAGTTCTAATGGTGCTTTTGCTACACATGCTCATCGATCAGGAGGATGTAGACGTAGGCTTATATCCTAGATTTCATAGGACTCTATCTAGACCATCTAGTTGTTTGCTACACCATAGCTCATGAGGCAGCATTCCATTTATTCCCACTTTGGATATATATCTATGGTGAATGTGGTGGGCTCACCCCTATAGGGAGTCTATGCGGGTATGTGCTTGAAAGTAGCCCTCTTGGTTCACCCCTGAATGGGTAGATCTTGGACATATCTAGACTTTGACGGTCGATCTCATGAACTTCCATTAGATATGGGTCAAAGGGGTACCAATCTAGAACCCTCGATGACATACTCCTCAGCTAAACCCATGGATGCCCATGAAATTTGGTCATGGTATATGCTACCATATGCAAAATCCCCATGCTGGGATGTCCCATGCTCTAATCTATGTATAAAGGGATGTCTAGTACTTCCTCTAATTGGGTTATTCTTAATAGAATCCCCTCATGTGGAATTATCCCATCTAATACTCGCTAAATGACATCTAAGAAGATTAAGTGATTGAGGGTGTTCCACATTGTGTCGTGTGCTAGGTGGAGCTTGGGCTTCGATCTTGGTACTATGCCCATATCGACCTCTCCGTGTTTGCACCATTATGTATCCTATGTCTAGATTTAACTTTTATTAGCACGCAAAGAATAAAATGATGTTTATCTCCTTTTACAATTTTTAAAATGAGTCTTAAACTGTTTGATGTGTTTTTAATTTTTTGTATCAGTAAAGTAACTATTGTCGTGTTTTGTAATACGTTGATAATTTTATCAATTGTTTAATGGCTTTCACCTATATGCTCATAGATCAACAACCTAGAAATGAACCCCAAGCCATGTAATCCCCCCAAAGTGTGGTAATGAAGTCCACACCTGGGCAAGGAGCATAGGTCCTCCCATATCCTCACCCAGTCAGTGTTATATCCTCTAAAGAGTAGTACATGCAAATTTTCTAGGCTACGGATGGTTCTTGGAACTGGTATTGGTCTAGCAACAAGAAGGTACGATGGATTTGGGCCAATGTATGGAAATCACCTCCACCACCATTGAAGCCCTACTAGTGGTTGGATGTGACTCCCAACTCACTAGCATTTACTGTGAAACGTGGTGTGTGTGGTTCTTTTTAATTTGCATAAAGAAAATATGCATAATACAACATTAACATGATCATTTCCTACATGATATGCAACCAAGAACATTTGATATTCAGATATATATGCACACTACGCTACTTGGCATTCAAAAAATGCAACTAGTATAATTAATTGGCCACTGATTGGGCTTTATGTAAGAAAACTCTAACATTCAAATGGCCTAGACCTCTATATACTAGGGTGGTCTACAATCAGAGACCCGTTGTTCCTAAAAATGACTAGTAGAAGCATCAAATAAATCCCAAGGACCTAATTCATTTTATTGTTCTTTTTATCCTTGTCCTAGCTAGATTTTATTTTTGTTCTGGAAAAACATAGAGATAGAAAATATACACAGATGGTTTCATAAGGGCCTAACTCAAATCCTCATATGAATTAGCTTTTAAAATCCTACCCTATGATTAGTCTATTTCTAACCATGGCTCTTATGTGTAGTTGTGACTATTGTCTGTGCCTGTCAATCGCGGGATAACTTTTTGCCCATGGTTGTTAGCCATGGTGAGTACATGCCATAAAAACACAACCCAAGGTCAGTAAAATATGGTAAAAAATGTGGAGTTTCATCATGATCACCTACTGTAACCACCAAAAATGCTCACACCTAATAGCTTCTATTACAATTAAAGAAATATAACAGCTAAACATGCACCAATTGAAAAAAAAAAGGAATGAAAATACAAGAATATTTTATTAATTCCAAATTGATTCAAGTTACATATTCATCCCTCTTAGGGATACCCATTTTGATACTTTAATTACAATAGATATAATTCCCCTTTTGGGTAGATGTGAATCAAATGCCTTCCAGGGTGACACAAACTGCTCTAGGGTGTTGATGACCCTCTTCTCCACGATTAGAGGTATTTGTTGCCTTACATCCCAAAACCTTGTTGGTCCTACATACAATAAACAACAAGAAATATTTAAAAGCAAAGGATGCCTCTCTTGATGAGGCTTTATAAAGGTGCTTGTATAAAAGATAACATGATAATAAAGGAATCAAGAAAGTGATTAAGTACATGTAAATTGATCCACAATAAGATAATCTGCTATTAAAAACAAAAAATAAACTAATATGAACCTATCTAAGCTCCTAATTAACAAATTGAAGACATGAATGCATGAAAAATATTCATTATGCCTACGCTGTAAAAATGAATGGAATTTGCAATTAACACCTAATCTGTCAATCAAATGTCTCTAGAATGCTGAATTAAACCTACAAAAGGATCAGTCTAACCTAACTAAATGGAATGCAAAACTGAGAAAAAAGAGATAAAATTTCACCTACTAACCATGGGTCATTCACACGGTGGGCATTATTCCCCGTGGCTGACAGCCACGGCGGAGACTGTAATAAGTTTACCCTCCAAATTAGGGTCAATTCTCTGATTCTCTTTATCAAATTGATGGTCAAGGGTTGCCTATGTGTCCTCTGATATATTTGGTAGTTGAATTGATAATATGGTGCATAAATTGAACGAATTGACATTTCTTGGCTTTCTTAAGCTCCTAAGACCTCCATGTCAATGTGATCTCCAATTGGGTAGCAATAGTGTTCTTATCAATGCATGTAAGTGGGTATGCAATTCGACAGATCTTCACTTCTTAATTAATTCTATTTCTCTCTTTCTTTTCTCCAATTTGAAGGGGGGTTATATAGCAATTGCCAAGGGCTAGGGGTATCTTCCTCATGAATCTAAGATCAAGATTGGGAAGTTGAGCTTTTTTGATGGAAGGATCCAAAACTTTCCTCACTCAAACCACTCCAATACTCAACCAATATGCAGTTGCAACCAAATTTGGGTCAGATGAAGGCCAATTTATTTTGAGTCCTAACCATGGATGATAAGCATGGTTAGCATTTCTAACTACAGGTGTCAACAGTGGCTAGCACTGACTAGGAAAAAATGCCCAAATGAGTGGTAAACACCACTGCTATACCTTGGATTTGTCCAAAGGTCTTTCATATGGTCTTCTAGCATGTCCCATATGAGTAGTCACCTCAGCATGACGTGTTTTAGGTGTCTAGAGGATGATTTGGAAGCATACTTTGATTCACTTGTTTTTGTAATGGAACCATATCTCTATTTAACTTAATCAAATTATTTCGGTCTTTTATTTCCAACACAATCTCCTTGGGTTGGGTGGTAGAAGTAGTAGGATTAGTTGGATTGACATAAGTAGGTAAAGCTTGAGCACTTGTTGCTATGGCTCCATGAGTGACCAAATGGTTCTCTAACCATAATGGAGTGGTTGGATGGATAGATGTATTCATATAAGTGCATGTGGGAGGATAAGTGGGCATGGTAGGATAAAATTGATTGTAGGGCAAAGCATTCAACATTGGATTCAGTTGTGCCTATGCTTGGTTTATCATCGGGGTTTTATTGTAAGCCCCTAGTTGTCCTACCATAGGTAATTGTTCCATCCCATAACCTTGCGACCTTAGTTGTTGTTCTACAGTCATGGTTTTTGTGTAGACCGAGGTAAGAGTAGTGGCCAAAGAATTTTTTCTAGTGAACATGGCAAGCAAGGAATCCAATACCCAAAGTATATTTTAAGGGCAACACTTTTTGCAATAGTAAATGGAGTAATCAATCTTGCATATATATTTTGAAATATCATGTTGAATGTTCTCAATGGCTCATTAGGTTCCCTCCTGCAAGAAGCAAATTGATGATATATCATGGCAGGATCTATGGGTAACCTAAACTGACTGATAAAAGTAGTTTCTAATTGGGTCCAGGATGTAATAGATCCAACGGATAGATTGATGTACCAATAATATGTCGTATGATCTAGGCTTCAAGGAAACAATCTACAAGCCACATCCTCATGTTCAAATTTTCATCTAATTAAGGTATCCACATAGGACTCAATGTGCTCCTCAACTAATATTGTGCCATTGTGTTTAAACTTGGGAAAAAATTTATCTATGTTCTTGGGTATGTCATGAGTATCTCCCCCATTGTTCAAATGATTGCCATGCACCCCATACCACTTTCCAAAATTTGTAGTTATTTTATTAAGTTGTAATGTGATTAACAATGACAATAAAAAATGATTGTTAGCAATGCCTCAAGATAAAAAATATTTCTAAACAAGAGAAACGGTTAGCATCAATTAAAATATATGCATCAATTAAAACATGGCATAAAATAACAATTTATAATTTGAAACAAGGTTAGCATTAATGCATCATCAATTATAGAATGTTAAAATCAATGAAAGTGATCACATGTAAAAAAAAATTGTTAGTCCAAACCAGTGCTTTCAAATAAATATTTCAAGCAAACATGAATAATTTAGCAACTAAATAGCAATAAATTAAACCAATTCATGCCCTCCTCCTAGAGCTAAAATGTTGAGTGCTAAAGGAGGCCCAAGATGCTAGTCAAAAGAACTTGAAATATTTAGCAATTTAGAGCTCTCAAGGTTACACCAAAATCATATTATTCATTGCATGAATAATTCAAAAGCATTTAGAACAATGATGAACAATTTAGCATAAATAAAATAACACCAATTCATGCCCTCCTTTTAGCACCAAAATTTTGAGTGGTAATTTTTTCCAATTGCAAAACCACACTCACCCTTAGGATTTTGATCACAAAACCCTCTCTTGTAAAGAATTTAAAATGAAAATAACTTCTCCAAGGTTTCACTATATAAGCATTGCATAGGTGTATTAGTAATCTCAATGAAGATATATCAAATAAGTCCTAGGAATACCTTAGTGATTACAAATAACTGTTAACAAGGGGCCTATGTTGGTTTATTTTATCATGCTCTACTAATGATTATTTATGAAACTTAAAAGAAAATAGAAATGTTATTAGCCCTCATATGATCATGATGTAAAGCCTTAGTTCCTTTTATCTTGAAGGATTTTAGATAGATTTTATCTTCTTTTGATTTGGTAGATTTAAACAAGTTTTATCTTGCATTAAACCCTACTTTGAACATGAAAATGAAGATTAAAATCTATCTATGAATGTGAATATGAAATGATGAATAGATTCATTAAATGTTGCTTCTATCATGAAGATAAAGATAGCCTTTGATATAATAAATAAATTATCCCTCTTTGATGAAATTAATTTTCATAAAGAGAACAATTTATTGATTTAAAATAATGGGCTTAAAATGTCATTATAAATTATCCCTCTTTAATTGAATCATAATTTTCATAAAGATGAAGGTGGAGGGGCTTCCTTTGGTAGGAGGAAGGAGGAGGGGCTCTGTAGGTGACTTCCTATGGAAGTCCTGTTCCACTTTCCTACATCCCTTCCTCAGCCCTATCCCAGGTCCTTGATCCTTTTCTAGTTTCCCTGGCACCTCCTTTTCCCATCCTTTTAGGCTGGAAGGTGTTGCAGATGATCTCCTTTTGGGGGGGAGATCATTGTTCCATTGTTCTGCCCCTTTCCTTGCCCTACGGTGGGAAAACATGTGTTCCACCTTTGCTCCACTGTCCTGCATTTTCCTCTGGTGTCTAGGTTTTGGGTTGGGGTTAGGATTTTTTTCCTGGGACTCTTCCTGGGTTTTCTCAGGTTGCTTTTGGAATTCTTCTTGACATCTGCTCATTGAGGATATTCCATGGTGAATGGTTGGGTCTGAGGAATTATGGCTTCTTGAGTAGTTTTGCACAACATCCTTTTGGTCAGAGGAGGGACCATGTGCTTGATACTGTGACTTTGCTCTTTGGATTCGATGTGGTGGGTATTATAGGATTTCAATTTCTTTTGTGGCTTTGCATCCTTTGGTCTTTTTGCTGTTGAATCCTTGTAGGTTCTCCTCCTTGTTTTCTTGAAGCTACTTTTGGTAGGTCTAAGGAATTTTGGCTTCATGAGCAATTTTGCACAACATATTTTTGGGTTTTGAGGGTTGCCCATGTGCTTTCTACTGTGACTCTACTCTTTGGGTTTGAGGTGGTGGTTCCTACAGGATTTCAGTTCCTTTCATGGCTGGCAGGGGCCTCTATTTTTCTTGTCACTGATTCCTTGTAGGACTTCCTCTTCTGTGGCCCTAAAGTTGTTGAAGGTTGTCTAGGATGCATGGCTGTTGTTTTCTATTTTGTGCTTTAACACCTACAGTCATGCATCTTCGGGACTCCTTTCTCTTGAATTCATGTGGCACTTTCCCATCCTTTCCTTCAGAAGTGTTGTTCTGCTACTACTGCTTCCTTTGTTGGGTAGGTGTTCTCGAAGGCTTCCTTTTTTGCTAAAGGACCCTGTGGCCTAGGGTGTTCCTTTGCTGCTGAACCACTACAGTTCCATTTTATAGGATTTTGTTCCTTCTATGTTTCTTCTAGGGCTCCCCTACATGGGATGCTTGTTTTCCTTCAGTTCTCTATTTTCCAAGGGTGGTTTCTGGTTTTCCCACCCTTGGGTTGTTTCAATTTTTAAATTTATGGCTTTGTTTCTTTTCTCACCTTTGGGAAAGGTTCAAATTATCATTTAGTGGTTGGTGTGGTCTATAACTTTCTCCCACCCTTTGTGAGCTTCAAAATCTTGTTTGGCACCTTTTGATTCAAATTTGGTTTCTGGCGGGCCTTCCCTTCCTGCTCGTTTTTCCTTTGGTGCAATGGAAGACGTTTTCCTCTGGCGCAAAGGAAAGTGCCTTCCTCTAGTGCAAAGGATGGCACCTTCATTTTTGGTCCTATTGCATGCTCCTTATTTGTTCCTTTTGGTTGTCCTTGCCTTGATTTAATCTGATGTACTTTGATGCAATTTGTTCCATTGTAATCAGGTTTTGGGATCCTTGACAAAAACCCACTTTTAATCTACCAAAAAAAAAAAATCATAAAGAAGAAATAATTTAATGCTTTAAAACAATATCCTTTGATGTAATGTATAAATTACCTCTCTTAATGAAATCAGAATTTTTGTAAAGAAAAGGTAATTTATTGCTCTAAAAATGATGGTCTACGGAATGCCATAAAAATTACCCCCCTTTGATGAAATTGTAATTTTTATAAAGGAAGTTCATTTATTGCCTGTGAATAAAATTGCAAAGCTGAAAATTTTGATTTACCTTCGAAAATTCAAAAATATGAAAATTTTGAAATTGTAAAACCCTCATAAAACATCAATTTTCAATGATTTTTATAAATTCAAAATGTCTTCGGAATGAGTTTGAATTTGTTTCGGATGAAATATTGAAGCTCGTTATTCACGCCCATGTATTTATTTTTGGAGTTTGAAATTTTTTATTTTTTTTAATCACCAAAAATAAAAATAAAAACTACCAAAAAAATGAGTTAGAAAAATAAAATAAAATATCTGGAAATAAAATAGATTGCTGCAACTCAAAAGTTTCCCATAGATCCTGCAAGTATTAATATTCTACATAAAAACCAGCATTAGTGTTACCCGAATTCATGCAGTAAAGCAGCTAATGCGATGAAATCTTCTAAGGAAATGATGCAATATGCCAAAAATAAGATATCGTTAACTAGAATCATGCATCAAAACTTGAAATATCTCTATTATATTACAAAAATAAGGTATTCAACATCACTCATACAAGTGTATAAAATTGTAGACACCTAAAATATGTCATGTTTAGGAGACTACCCATATGGACACATTCGTAGACCATATGAAGCCTCTTGGATATCTCCAAGAGCAAGCAGTGGTCCTAACCACTCAAATAGTGTAGTTCTAGCTCATCCAATCCTAGCTGCTCTCAATAGGAGCGACCACCACACGTGGCTACTGAAGACTACAATGGCCACACCTGGCCACTAAACCTTATAGAAGCCAACATCACACATAATCTAGCCATGATTACGAGCCCATATCAGGTAGTCTGACTGCACCTATGCATGGATTTTGGGTGGATTTTTGTGAGGAAATCCTTGAGTCCCTCCTAAATACCCCTTCAATGAAAATTTATGATTGATAATTCCCACCTAAAATGGTCAGTCACATGCAATCTGGATGGAGGCTTCTTCAGGAAGCCAATTTTTAGATCTGATATGGAAGTCTACATATAGACTCTCCCACAAAAAATAAAGGATCCATGAAGTTTTAGAGTTAAACAGTGAAGCCCTATCGAAATGGAGGACCGATCTCTAGCACTTTGAGGAGGATTGTAGCACCATTCGGCTAAGCTACACCCATGCAATAGTTGTCATATTTACCATTCCCAATTTCCAATCAGTGTAGGAGACACACTCGGTGACTCTTGAATATCAATTTTGGCAAATAGGATAGTGCACAAATCCCTAAACCACAAGGAGGAGAGCTTCACATTGTGGTTGTTGTCTTGAACAATGGCCCGTAGGCATATATTAGGGCATAAGCGTTATTTCCTCTTGCTTTTAGCTTAGATTTATTACTACTTAATTTATGGCTTGATCATATTTTAGATTTGGTTTTATTTAAACTTGTATCTCGTATTTCCTTAGCTTATCATGCATTTATTATTATTTTCATGCTCATATTTCATTATTAGTATCATGAGTATTCAAATCCGCTAACAAAGGCCTCATCCGGAGAGGCGGCCCATCCTACTAAGCATGTTTTTTTGTTTTCATGAGCATAGGTACAAATCCTCAAGACTATATTGAAGCAGTAGGAGCATAGAGATCCCTCCAGGACTATATCTAGAGAAGGGGACATCTGTAAGCCCTCATATAGTTTCATGTGTGAGACCAAGAGGCCTGCTTAGATGCATCGTTCCCTAGTAGGGAATATATCTGATTGTTGCTCTATATTGTGTAAATATTTGTATCAAATTGATGGGTATCCCTCAGAGGGATGGAATTGTAACTGAGGATTTGGGATATCAATAAATAAAACCTCTTTATTTGCTTTCTTATTTCTCGTGTTGCATGTGCTTTCAGTGTTTTCATTTTGTACGAGTGGTAGCATACATAATAAATCAATATTACAAGTAGGGTAGATGAGGTACATGCTTCTTGAGGTCATGCAAATGGTGATCATGGTGGGACCCCCACCAGGTTTTTATTTTTTGTTGATTTACTAATGTTTTGGGTATTTTTCTCTATGCAGGTCTAGCCACTTTTGTCAACAATGGCCAGCAGATATTAGCCACTATAGCTATCAGTGGCCAGAATTATTCGCTCTGTTCAATAGTGACCAGCAGTAAAATAGATATAGAGATCAGCGAGGTCATCATCAGGTGAGGAATTGAGGTTGATACACATTTCTAATTCTTTGTAACTTTTTTTCTATATCTATTTTATAGAAATAGCAAGAAAAAACATAGCTAAGTAGGGAAAAATGAGGAAAATGAAATAAAAACTGTATTATAAGTTTCTTAATTTTCTTTAGTTTTCTCTAGGCACTTCTAGGAATAGCGGGCCTCTGCATGTAAGGTCTACCCTAGTATCTAGTGTGCTAGGCTTTTGTGTGTAAGTTTGCTTGCATGTGGCCCAACCAGTGGCCTCTATTCACAAAGTAGGAAGTGCAGTACATGAAAAATCATTTAGATTAAATTAGATGTGCATATTTCTGAATTCAAAATATTCTTTTTAAGCATGTAGAAAAGTAGTCATGAATACTGGTTGATGCATTGTTTTTTATTTCAATAATATAAAAATAACACCACACACTTACATGTTCTATCATAGCATTGGTAAGGTCAGATTTCATCATCGACCCCCAATTCATACCAATGATGTTGGAGTTGATCTCCTTCCACCAACTTGCCCCTAGATGTCCTTATATGGAATAGAGAATTCTTTTTAAGTTGGTACAAGTCACTTGTAATCAAACTATCTCCCACTATGGCATAGTGGAAGAGCTATGCGAACCCCCCACTAGGATTTAAGCAATGTACCCTAGACTATTTTGAGAAATCATGTTCGGCACTAGTGTTCTTAACCTCCACTTTGATTGAGTTTCCTCATTCCAAGTCCAAAGCATAAACAAGAAATCAAGGTCATCAAAAAATATAAACACACCAGACAGTTTAGGGAACACATTAAAATCCTTAAACAAGATAAACATATGCTCACTTTATTTGTGTGATTTGGAAATTAATCAAGAAAATAACACAAATCATAATGGTGAACACATGGAGCAACCACCCTTGATCCATTACTAAGGGGGAAACTAGTGCTCCTCACACTCACAAACACACTAGCGTTGAGCCGCCCACCCATAGTGTCACCGGATGAAGTTTGGCAAGTCTTAGGGGCAACAACTCAACCCTTGGGGGGACTCCACGAGAAACCCTAGTGAGAGATCCACTTCCTAGGTCCCCATCACATAGATATGAGGAGGCCTCAAGGCCCCCCTCATCACATAGGAACGAGGAGTCCTCATGGCATTGTAGGCCCAAAATGGCCACATACTTAATAAAATTTTGTATAATTTTGACTAAGTAATAAATCTATCATTCTGCTCAACCATGTTGATAATATGAGTCCGCTCACAGTTATTTAATTTTGAAATGTTTAAGGATATTTTTGATAACTGCATTCTGAGTCCAGAATGACGACAGGTCTCAAATCTACAAAATTCTTTGAGAGATGATGATGTTAGCAGTAGAAAAGTGTAGAATAGCCTCCTCGCATATTCAATTCCAAAAAAGTCTTTTGTTTCCCACTATGGAGTGGCACTATCTTCAAATCTGTAAAATTCTCAAGTAAATTATGATGTCAGTGGCAAAAAAGTGCAGAATGGCGATCCGAGAAATGAACAAGTTTCTAGAATGAAGATAAAGTGGAACGACTGAGTAATAATGAGGTGGAAAATAAAATCCTGGAGTGGATTCAAGTTTTGGATACTCCAGATCCATATTGGAGATTCTGTTATTAAGAAAGACGATGTCATAAGAGGAATGGCATTTTTCTTATGTCGGATTGAATCTAAACCATGCGATTAAGAAGATCGACAATGGAGGTTAGTCTTCTAAGTTTGGGTTGTTTAAAAGAGTTTTCTACATTAGAACTATAACAGTCAACCAAAATATGAAGCGTCAAATATTTCCAAGAGGATCGGACTAGATGCAATTACAGATCGATGGTGGCAATCTATTCTCAAGAAGGATCAACGAGAATGTATGATCTGGAATGTTCTAAACTGTAGTTCTACTAAGCGACCAAGCAAGTTGTAGAGGCCCCGTGCTATCATGGCAGATGCCCTTCCAACAGAATTCTCAGAGAATGAACCAATGAGCTAATGCTAGCTAAGCTCCTTGCTGAGCTGTTGTAACAAGGTTTGATGTACTGTTTCTTGATTTGTAATATGAAAAACTATAAGTAGATTTTGAACACTCATTTTGAAGGGTTAGCTCTAGCGTGTTTTCCTGTGCTATTGTAAATATTCCTAAAGATCTAAATGAAAGGAGCAATACATTGATATTCACCTCAAGTTCACGTTCTCTTGCTTGATATTAGAGGTTCAAATTTCATAGTTGCATTTTTGTAAATACTTATATGGTTAGTTTGTGCCTCTTTTGTATTACTAGCTATTGTGAGTAATTGAAATATGCTTTAAATTCATTTTGTGTTATTTGAAAGTACATTTCTATAAGATCTAAGTGTTTGATGAATTCTGGTATTTGGATTATCATTCCCTAGATATTGACATTGCTTGCTATAACATTTCTTTATTATGCTTTAAATACATGAAATAATCTGTTATGAGATAATTGTTGATCTGAGTGTATGTCCTTAATCTAGTTTTTTGGGAGATTTTTATGATGGTGCAATGTTGTTAACCTATCCATCCATTGTTATCTACATCTCTCTAACCCTAACCTTATCTTACCCTAAACTCCAAACCCTAAGTGAGAATAATTATGTCAACAACCTACTAAGTTGAAAAGGAACCAACTTACTCTAGAGGTTGGATCGAAAACTCCTATTTTGGTCCATCCAATGTTGAGTTTTGAGCTGTAGCTATCAGGTGCAAGCCTGGACAAAATATAGGAAGATAGACAGCTACAGTACTGAGTGAAAACTTGGTGCAATTCAGTGCCCAATAGTTTTTGGCATGCCCAATGGGACCAGTTCACAAGGAACATGAAACCCATCAAAAGAGTTATTATTATCTCAACCTGAAGGAATCAAGATTGGGTGAATTGTCTTGACCTTGTAAGCAGAGAAAATAAAATCCACCTGGCGACTCCCTGGTCAGAAGACCCTAAAAAAGTATTGTAGACCAGTACCCTTTCATCTATACCAGGTCTTTCAAGAGGAACAACCTTGATTATTTCTTTCATTGTGAGTTACCTCAGAGAGGGGCTGCTATTATGAAAATTTTATATCAAGATTTTATTGAATAAGAAGAGCTTCTGGAATAAAACCCAATAGTTCCCCCAAGAATACCTACAGCCAAAAACATGGCACATAATGTGGCTCCTAATCATCCACTTCAGAAGTACCCTAACTAGGATTCAACTAGACCCCTTAGATTAGCAAAAATGGATGTCATTCCTCAAGCTGTATCTAAGGCAACCCCCACATATGATGGATTTGGAAAAATAGCTTATGAGCATTACCAATATATCTTGAATTTGGCAGCAATACACAACATAAAAGAAGAAAATATTATTGTCAAAATTCTAGCCCTGTCCTTTTGTGGAAAGATATTGCATTGGTTCAGAAATCTAGAAGATAATTCTATCACTTCATGGCAATATTTGGTTGATCCATTCATAGAAGAATTTAACGAATCTACTGATTTTTTTTCCCTGTTGAATTAGTTTATAGCCATGCAAAAAATCTAGCAAGAAATTGTCTTAGACTTCAATCTGAGATTTAGCAAAACATGGAAAATAATTTCCCCTACTGCTAGACCAACTATATTTTTGGCTTATATATATTATATACGTACCTTGGTATCATAAATAGGTCTATAGACATAAAAATCTAGAGTAGAAACCTTTCCCCAAGTTTATAATGTAGTCGTCCATGTTGAAAATATCATAATCAATGTAGGAAGGATTCTCCCCAAAACCGTGTTACCCTATAACTCAAAAACCAATAGTGGCCATGAACAATCTAAAAAGTCCTCCTATATGGACCCCATTGCTTTAACATCCCCATATCTGCAAATGAATCATATTCCTTGGTCTAAACTGGTAGCCTCTACACCTCATTTTTCTCTCCTTCCTCCCAACCTTCTCAATAATTATCTGCTATTTTGGATATACAAAATACCATGAAAACTTTGAGTAATAGAATGAATTCAATGGAAAAAAAAAATTGGGAAAGATCACAATAGAGGAGATTCCCATATGTGAACAAAGATCAAAGGCTTGGTCCTAGCAATAGTACCCGGGTTAGGGTGAATGCAGCATATGAGGAGCCAAAATTTTTTGCAAATACCACTCTATCAAATGTTTGGTTTTTGGTATGCAGTGACCCCCATGACTCACAATCTTGTGTGATGTATCAACACCATGTTCAGAAAGCTATGGATCAACCTGAAAGAAATTAGAAAGGGAGGGTTAATATGTTATGGCACCCTGATCAGATCATGGCCAAAAAAGAGTTGGAAGAAGAAAGCCCAATTGTTGTGATGACAAGATATGGAAAGAAATATTTACAAGTAGACCCCCAGAAGATGGAACAATTCCAGGTCCCTTCTCAAAATAAATCTGACTTCCCCCCTCAAATCAATGACACTTTTCCTATTCCTAAATCTAGAGGAAAGGAGAAGACAGATAGTCTCCCTAAAAAACTTGAAAGAGAAATAGAAGGAGACAGAATGAGATCCAAGGGTGAGGATCAATAAAGGCTTAGGTTCCCCTCTATCACCAAAAGACAAATATTAGAGGTAACCCAACAATACAAAAGGAAGTATGGTGAGCCATACAGAGGCCTGGAAATACTATCCCTGACCAAGTCTGAGTATAACATTGTTGAGAAGATGAAAAGGATTCCATAAAAAGTTATTCTATATGATACTCTTTTCATCCTGGGCCAGATTGACTTGCTTAAAGCTTCCCTCAGCAAAAATCCATAGAACAGACCAACCACCACCATCTTCAGTATACCACCAGAAAAGAGAGTAATGACACCCACTATTCTAAAAAACAAACCTCCATCTTTCTACATGTCCTTAAGAATGGAAGGATGGGTAGTCTGAAATTGTATGATTGATTCAAGAGCATAAGCCACAGTCATGACTGAGGTGGTCTGTGAAGATATGGGTATGGAATATACCCAGTCTTGTCCCAGAGTGTTGCAATTAGATGGGACACCTATAAAAATGGTTGGGGTTAGTAAATATGTACTGATGAGGTTGCACAAAGCTCCCAAGGTAACATAATTAGTGGTGGTGGACTTGGAACCTTATTTCGGGTTATGTCTCTCAAGAGAATTTACTACAAAATTAGGAGGATGTATGTACATGGATTATTCTAGCATGGTAATCCCTTTCAAAGGAAAAATAATAAGGATAACACCAGAGAAAATAGTTTCTTGTCATATTGAAAAAAATGAAGAGGATTTGTGCGATCTTAATCTTGTGGAAGAATTTGAGCTAGTGGAAAACATTGAAGAGCTAGACATTGAATATGAGTTGCCTCTCAGAGAAGACTATAGTCTATTTGGAACTGGTATGGGTACATACAGTATCATAACTAAACTGGAAAAGAAACTCCCTGCTATTTCTAATCAATCCCTAAGAAACAAAGAAACATGGTGCATTTTGATGGTGATAAATGTAGAAATGGTGCAAGGACTGGTGTGGTTTTGCAATCACAGTCTAAAGGGATAAATACTTTTTCTTATAGACTGACATGGTCATGTACCAACAATGCCACAGAATAGGAATCTTTATGCCTTGGATTGATGAAAGCATAAAGTATGGGCATCAATATTTTGAACATATATGGTGATTCTGAGCTAATAGTCCATCAGGTAAGAAATAAGTGTAGTAGTAAGCACCATTACTTGAAATCTTACAAAAATAGGGTATGGGACCTAATGGATTCATTTGATGTCCTAAATCTAAGTTTTGTACCTAGAGAAGATAATCACCTAGCATATTATTTGGCAACAAATGGGGCTAATTTCAATCCTCCTGTATATTTTGGAACTAAGAAGATCAAAGGCATTAAAATTGTTTTCATACCTATAGTACCAAACAAGCAGATATTCTGACAGGTTTTTGAAAGTGATGAACAAATTCTGGATTTCATAATAAGAGAAGCATGGTTCTCAATTGTCCAATAGGAAGACTTGAAATAAATATATCAGCAAGACTTTATCCAACTAAGAAATAATCATATCCCAAGGGGATTGGTCACCCTTGAAATTCTATCTAATAATGAATATAGAAAGAAGTTTGGAGCTATGAAGGTTGGTAAAAATATCTATAAATAAGTAGAAGTCAGAATAGGAAAGAAGCTCAATGTTGGGATCCAATGTTCACTTGAAGAAGCAGAAGATATTAAAGCTTTATGTTTAAAATACCAAGACACTATGGCTTGGTCATATGAAGACCTTAAGGTGTATGACAAGAGGATTATCCAACATACTATCGAGTTAGAACCCGATGCTAAACCATTCTAGCAAAAATAGAGGCCTGTTAATTCGAGGATATAAGCCATTATGAGGGAGAAACTCTTAAAGCTACTGAATGCTAGTATAATATATCATCCAATAAAACATTCCACTTGGGTGGCCAATTTGGTACCCATAAGAAATAAGAATGGAGATATATGCCTATGTGTAGATTTTAGAAATCTTAATCAAGCATCTCTCAAGGATCACTATCCTCTCCCTCAGATTACCAAATCTTATAGGTGGTAGCTGGAGTAGAAAGATTCTCACTTCTGTATGGTTACTCTGGATATAATCAGATTTAGGTAAAATATCAAGACCAATACAAGATAGCATTTACTACAAAATGGGGTACATTTGCCTATCATAGAATACCCTTTGGGTTGTCCAATGCTAGAGCTACATTTCAAAGGACCATGGACTATGCCTTTGTTACACTTATAAACAAAGTTATTTTGATTTACCTGGATAACATGACGGTATTTTCTCATGATAAAAATGATCATTTATCTCATTTGGAACGGGTTTTTCAAAAATACAGAGAATTTGGTATCTCACTTAATCCTAAGAAGTCATTCTTTGTAGTACATGAGGAAAAATTGTTAGGCCATGTGGTCTCAAAGGAAGGTATGGCCATAGACCCAAAAATAATTGGAGCAATTCTAGATATTCCTTTGCCTACTAATCAGAAGACCTTACAGTATTTCTTAGGTCAAATCAATTTCATCAGGAAATTAATTTCTAATTTTGCACAAAAAGTGAGGCCTATATCTGAACTACTCAAGAAAAAGACAGATTTCAAGTGGAATGATGTTAGGAAGCAAGCTTTCGAGGTCATCAAGCAATCCATTGCAACAACCCCAATATTGATAAATCCTGATTTCACTAAGGATTTTATCCTCTATGCTTATGGAGTTGAAGAAAGTTATGCCTCGGTACTCACCTAGAAAGATAGTCAAGGGGATGAGCACCCTGTGTTCTTTTGAAGTCGGACTCTACATGATTATCACGTAAAATACAACTTTATTGAGAGACAAGTTTTTGTTGTAATTAAGTCACTAAAGAAGTTTAGACAATATCTGGTATAGGGAAAAACCCTATTATATGTGGTTCATCCAGATGTAAGGAGTTTTATTTTACAAGGTGACTTGGGAGATAAAAGGGCTAGTTGGATTATTAAGATCTAGGAATATGATGTAGATATATGTCCCACAAAATTGGTAAGAGGTAGAGCATTGTGCCAAGGATTGACAGATGCTTCAACATTGGACAAAATAACAACTTGTTAGATGACAGAAGAGGATCATATAGAGATTGTTCACACTCCAGATTCTGATTGGATTGAGCAAATTACCAGGTATTTCCAAACCCGTATCTACCCACCTGATCTAAATTCTTCTTAAAGAAGGAGGTATAGAATTCATGCTCTAAAATATGTGTTACTTCCTAAAGGATTGTTCAAAAGAAACTTGGATGGTATTCTCCTGAAATGTTTGAAGGAGGACTAACAAAAAAGAGTCATTGAAAAAATTCATAGAGGCTCAGTAGATGGTCATAGATTTGGTAGAACTACAACTTTGAAGATAATAAGAGTAGGTTATTATTGGCCTACTGTGTTCAATGATGCTTTTAAAATTATCCAAGCTTGTGATAAGTTTCAGAGGTACGTTGGAAGAACAAGAAATGTTGTCTCTCCCCTGAAGCCTATTCAAGTCGAAGAGCCTTTCAAACAATGGGGATTAGATTTTATAGGAGTTATAAATCCTAATTATTTAGTAGAGCACAAGTTTATCTTGATAGCTACAGATTATCTTACCAGATGGGTAGAGTCCATTCCTACAAAGAAGGTAGACCAGGAAGTTGTGAATAACTTTGTGGAGAGTTTTATTTCCAGATTTGGTGGGTGATAATGGTTTGAATTTCATAGGAGTTAAGTACATTGAGTTTTCCAACAAGTATGGCATCACCCTTAAAAATACTTCAAACTATTACCCAAAAGGTAATGGACTTGCAGAATCTACTAATGAAAACCTATTAAGGATTTTGATAAAATATTTGGAAAGTAACAAAAGGAGTTGGCACTTGTTGCTCAATCATGCTCTATGGGTAGACAAGATTACTATTAAAAATTTTATCAAAACTTCACCTTATGCATTGGTATACGAAAAAGATGTAGTATTACCGATTCACTTAGAAATCCCAACACTTAATCTTGTTAGTACAAAAGAAGAATTAGAGGATGATCCAGTTAAAACCATATTGACACACTTGCTACGATTGGAAGAGAGAAGGACTTAGGCATATGATCATTTTCAAAAGCACTCATTGAACATTAAAGCATGGTTTTATAAAAAGGCTAGGTTCAAGAAAATTTAGGTTGGAGATTTAGTTCTCAGGTGGAATGTTGACAGGGCAAAACCAGGTAAACATGAAAATTTTGATTCCTTTTGGGATGGTCCTTTCAAAATTGTGGAAGCAAAAGAGTCTAATGTATTTCAGTTGAAGGACCCAGAAGGAAACATACAACCAATTTCGGTGAATGGTTTCCACCTTAAGCTTTACTATATGTAATAAATAAGCTCATTGTAACATATGTATATACATTGTACAAATATTTCCCTCTCCTTTCTACACTTTCTATTTCATTTTCTTTCTGCACTTTGTAATTAGTTATTTTTTGAAGAAATGCTAAAAAGAGGAGAGAGAAGAAATTTTGCAAGAAATGACTAAGTGCTGGCCAAATTCATGGTAATATTCCATTTTGCACATTATGTTGTGCAAAACTTCCCGGAGTGGCATTCCGCCCTCAAGATCGCATGGTTAGATCTGGATTGGCAATTCCATGTAGTGGTCTATATTTTTCTATCCCGCATAAGGAAGAAAATTGGGTAAAATAACATGCATGTAGACTTAGCAGACTCAGGAAGTTCTTAAATATTTTGGAGCATAATCAGGCCAAATCCAAGTAGCAAGTTTCAGTTTGACACGTGGAGGATAAATATTGCTCGTGCATTCAATTCTAAAAAACTCGCGCATGAACCAAATAATAGCCGAAGGGATGTGATGAGCTGGTGGTGCAATTTCAAATTTTGACAAATAATGAAATAAGACATCACTTTTGAACCACCAAAGAAATAATGGAAAGGGTGGTGAAGTGTGCCAACAAGATATCACATAGCAGCTGCATTTATGGCTGATGATACATGAGTTCTAGAAGATAAAAGTGATGAAGTTATGCGCAGGATTCATTTTGTAATCACAAGACTATAGAGAAGCTTAGCAATGTTTTGAATTTCTCCTTACTTATTCTAGTGTGCAAAGTCTTAATGTTGCAAAATGGCTCCTAAGAAATCACCCATAGAGACTTCAGAAGATGTTCTAGAATTTGAAACTCTATACGATAGGACGTCGGTACCATACCTTAATAAAGCTGAGGTTGTGGCAGACACGGTGATGACCATTACTAAAAGGACAAGACTAAGAAGGATTGTGAATTATAGATACAAAAAAAATGTTTCTCTATCGATGGAAGGTATATGCTCCATCCTTTCTTATTTTTCCTTTTACATTTGTGATTTTGTCCACCCATGTCCTGAGTTGATAGCTGCAATAGTCAAATTCTACGACCCGCTGGCCAAAGAAGTTAAAACCAATGAGGGTGAGACCCTTTTTAGCATCACTACATCTTTCTATCATTATATTTTTGCCTTAGGATCTGGCTTGCTAGTGCCACCAAAAACCTTTAGAATTTTTGAGCAAATTAGATTTTATTCCACTAAGAAATGGGTAAAATATGACAAGTCATTTAGAAATTGGGTTTATAAATAGCTAAATACCGAACCCCAGGAATAGTTTCCTAAGATCCCCATTTCTATTAAGAAATTTGTAACCCACATCTACTCTCTATGTTGGCCTAAATGGAGGGTTTGGACTCTTATGAAGAGGATCATGGTTGGAAAATTGTCACTGCATACTGTATCTCTAATGAAAGGATGTACAAAAAGGAGGCCGTAAAGAGAGGGATAAGGGTGATTTATTTCAACTGGCCAGTGTTTCTCACCCAAATAATACATGAAAAGTTAGTAAGCTTGAATAGGGGATATGGCAATCCTAGTTTTAGGCATTGCTCAAGCTTGGTATGGATGTTTTATGCTGCTGTGAAAGATAGAATGTTGTGGATTCCAGTCAAAGATAAAATTGATAAAGGAGAACCTATGCCAGTCTACTATTGGAAAAATAATTTAAGAAGCAGTGAGTCTCACTATAGGTTCAATTTGGAATTTCTTGGACCAGCCCTCAAAATAATGTATGGGAATTTCCCCAGATTACCACCCCTGGCCAAAGAGATTCTAAGCAATAAATATGTAGAGGAAGGGGATTGGTATCTGTTAACTGAGGGAACAATCATCAGATTATATGGTTTCATGGTTAAACCTTTTCTTTTGCCCCACTTTATCATGGAGAGACTCTTTGCCTTAGAATATTTAAGGCAGACAATACATTGATTCAAAATATGGTTCAGGGAGAAAAAGGAAATATTTACTTTCCCATCGCACTTTGAGTGATATCACCATTACTAAAAAGGGGCAAATTCAGCAAATTAACTGATACCTGGATGGGTTAGGTTTGTTTTATATCCCTTATAAGTGGAGTTATGATCCTGATGATATTTTCACTGCAAAAAATAAAACCCTGAACGGAGATAAGGCCTACAAATTTGATAAAATGCCTAGGGCTCATTTTGAACAGGGAAGAAACAATGATGAGACTACTCTGTTAGAATGGAATATTTCCAAGATGGATCAGTTACCTCCATGGTTGGATTTTTATGAGCAGATTGAATATTTTGATCTTGACCACCAGCCTAGTCATCAAATAACTAAAGAGATGATTGACAAAATTAAATCTAAAACTACAAATAAAAGTAGGCCCTCCTCCAAGTCAAAGTTGGCAAAGAAAAAAGACATGTCTTCTAAGAAGGAAGTTTTAGAATATGAAGAAGAAGAGGAATCCAAGGGACCGTGGGAGGATGCCAAGATCATGGATTGATGGTGTATGAGAGTTGAAATTGGAAAAGCTGAATCTAAATTTGGGATAAAATTTGATAAAGAGTTTTCAAAAAGATATGATGAGAATATTGATACTTGGGAACTAAAGGATGTAAGGCACATTGTATTGACGGTTGAAAAACCCCAAGGTGATTCTGAATCTATCCAACGTTCTACATATCAAAATACTTATTTAACAAACACTGAAGCATTGAGGACTTTTAATCCTAAATTTGAGTAGGTGGAGATATTCCCTAAAGGAGCTAGGATGATGAGCAAAATGAGATGTTCTAAAGAAAAGGTTGTTAGTGCCCCGATTATTGAAGCAAAATCTAGGACTAAACATTAAGCTCTAGGAGCTCAACCTCAGGATAAAGTTATTGATCAAAAAAGGAAGGGTGAGAGCATTGGAATCAAGCCACTTTATTTTACTTCTATGGCATCAGCAAAGCCACAATCCATTACTGAGCAATCTTTACCTTTTGGAGGAGTGCAAGGAGAATTATCAAAATAAGATTTTGGAGATGAGATGGATGCTTTTTGATTAGTTCATAAAAGGGCTAAGAGAACTCCGGATACATAAGGGAGAGAGCTTTCCAAAAGGTAGAAGATGAGTATGGAGGAAATTACGGAAGAAGTATCTACTTTTAATATAGAAGTGTTAGTTGAACAAGAAAAACATATTGAAATAGAAGCTGAGCAATAACACCATACATATGTAGGTGAAGGTATGGTTACTAATCCCTCTTCTTCTCATCTCCAATAATCCCCAAAAGGACTTCCCTCCCTTTCTAGTCAATAAAATATGGCAAATTTGCCTCCTTTACCTCATAGTCCTCACCTCATCTCATTAGTAGTTATGGAGGCATCATTCAATTCTACTATATCACAGCATCCTTCAAATCCACCTTCCACTTTCGAGACATCCACTTCAGTATCCACCATCATTGCACCCTCATATATTTTACCACCATCCATGGGACAAGGCATTCCAATTTCATCTATCCCCTCTATTACTAGTTTTGTCCCTGTTTCCTTAAATTTACCTGTATCAACAACAGTAATAGTCACAGAATCTACCATTGTAATAGAGTCTGCTATCAATGTGTCTCCACCCCCACCAGCAACAAGTCAGTCCGCCCTCATGTTTTTGATGCCATTATCTCCTTTGGTTGCTGATATTTCAAAAAAAATTGTATCCAAAGAGTAGGCAGTTACTTAGAGCATAAATTATTACTTGGTAGAGAAGCTTACAAAGCCTTCCAGTCGGATGGCTGTGACGAGAAAAAGTATGTATGTTAATCCCATCACTAGGCAAAGTGTTTCAAGATATTTGATGCTGCAAGTGAGTAAGCCTGAAAATGAGATGATTGCTCAGGATTATAGAGCAGAAGAACTCATAGAAGATATTGACAAGCTTCCTGCTGAAGATGAGTTAGGAATGGCCAAGGTTCACTTGGATACCTTTTATGTTAAGATTGATATAGAAAAATATAAGGTAGAAAAGTTGAAAAAATAGGTCAAAAATCTTAATAAGAGCCTCCATGATCAAAAAGAAGTAGAGAATGTTCTGAGGAAAGAGGCTAAGAGTTGGTGGGAAATATTTCAAAAGGCTAATGAGTTGAAAAACCAGCTAGAAGATCAAAATAAGCTAAATGAGGATCACGCAAAAGAGATTCAAAGTTTGAAACATCAGCTTCAGATTGAGAAGGCCAAGTCCTTAGGATTTTCCAAAGATAATTTGAAGAAGATAAAGTAGGAGTTGTTTTCAGAATTTCAATAAAAAATTTCAGGTCTTCAACTCATAATTGACTACTTGAAGGATGCTATCCAATTATTATCTGCCATTCAGAAGGATTTAGATCAAATCACTGAAGAGTTACAACCTATGGTGATTCCGAAAGAACAAATGTACAGGTTGGTTGGTAGTAGGCTCAGTGATGCTGCTAAACCAATTTCTAATAAAGAATGGAATCTAGTCGGGGTAGCCTCCAAAATAGTGGTGAAAAAGCACAGGGTAGTTCAGAGAGCTTGGCTATTGTTTGATAGATTGGATAGGGGAATTAAATATATTATCAAAATAAATGAGGATATGGTTCATGTTGGTTTCAAATGGCTCTGGAAGGAGAATCACAACTTGATTTCTGTGGAAGAAGCCCAGCAAAGCATCAAAAATAATCTATAGGATGAAGCTAAAATTGATTCATTAGAAGAGACACTATCCCAAGAACAATCTGCTAAGCTAATTATGGGTTACACCCACCTAAGAGATCTCATGGAAGATCTGGTTATTAGAGGGAATGCTGCTAATTATGAAGATGTTAGAGAATTACAATATGTTTATAAGCATCTTAAAGAGACATCAAATCCCTATGCGTAAGCCTGGAAATAGGCTCTTAAATATTTGGAATCAATGGTCCAGGTGTTCGGGGATACTTTTGGTAAAGATGATCAAGGAGTACAAACTCTTGGAGAAGATGAAGATGAAGATGCTTTAGAAGAATAAGAGTAAGATTGAGCAATTACTGGCCTAGGAGGGGTTCATGCTTAAACCATTATTTTTCTATTTGTATATATGCATAATTTTTGTATTCCTATACATCAGTTTTGTATTTTTGTTTTTACTCTAACAGTTTTCAGAAATAAGCAATAAAGGCATGAGGCCTACAACGCAACATTTTTGTGTGAGGGTATTTTTGAAAGGAATCCTTATAAAGGAGGAGAGTTGTGTATATTTTCTTAAGGTAGTAGTAATACTAATATTATAGACATAGTATCTAATTGAACAAATGAGCTCTATGATGGTTTTGGCATAGTTTCGATATGAACCTCTACCCTCTAGGCGGAATTAAGTTTTCAGAGGGTAGGATTTGTATGGAAATCATTCCTTAAAACATGATTTCAAGAATAAGTATTATTTTGACTCCTAATGCCCAATAGATAAGACTCTGGATTTGATTGGCTTTGCAAGCAAATCCACTTTGGAGGCACCAGAATGTAGGCCCAAAATGACCACATACTTGGTAAAATTTTGTATAATTTTGACTAAGTCATAAAGTTGTTATTCCACTTTGGAATCAAGTTGATAATATGATTCCGCTCATAGTTATTCAATTTTGAAATATTTAAGGCAATTTCGGATAACCGCATTTTGGGTCCGGAATGACGACAGGTCTCAAATCCGTAAAAGTCTTTGAGAGATGATGATGTTAGCAGCAAAAAAGTGCAAAATAGCCTCCTTGCATATCTTATTCCGGAAAAGTTTTTTGTTTCCCACTTCGAAGTAGCACTATCTTTAAATCTACAAAAGTCTCAAGGAAATTATGATGTCAGCAACGAAAAATTGTGAAATGGTGATCCAGGTAATGGATAAGCATTTTATTTCCAAAATGAAGATAAAGTGGAATTGCTGAGTAATAATGAGGCAAAAAATAAAATCCCAGAGTGGATTCAAGGTTCAGATACCCTGGATCCAGATTGGATATTATGCTATTAAGAAATATGATGTCATAAGCAGAATGGTAGTTAGCTTGTGCCAGATTGAATCTAAACCATCCAATTAATAAGATCGACGATGGAGGTTAGTCTTCTAATTTTGGGTTGTTTAAAAGAGGTTTTTGCATTAGAACTATAAAAATCGATTGAAATATGAAGCATCGAAGATTTCCAAGAGGATAATACTAGATGCAGTTACAGAACGACAGTGGCAATCTATTCCCAAGAAGGATCGACAGGAACGTATGATCTATAATGTTTTGAACTGCAATTCTACTAAGTGACCAAGCAAGTTGTAGAGGCCCTGTGCTATCATGGTGGATGCCCTTCCAAAAGAATTCTTGGAGAAAGAACCAATGATCTAATGCCAACTAAGCTCTTTGTTGATATGTTGTAACAAGATTTGATGTATTGTTTCTTGATTTGTAATATGAAAAACTATAAGTAGAGGTCGAACCATCATTTTGAATGGTCAGCTCTAGCATTTTTGCCTGTGCTATTGTAAATATTCTTGAAGAGCTGAATGAAAGGAGAAATACACTGATCTTCACCTCAAGTTTGTGTTCTCTTGCTTGATGTCATAGGTTCAGATTTCATAGTTACATTTTTATAAATACTTAGATGGTTAGTTTGTGCTTCTTTTGGATTACTAGTTGCTGTGAGTAATTGAAATTTGCGTTGAATTCATTCTATATTATTTGAAAGTACATTTCTATAATATCTAAGTGTTTTTTGAATTCTATTATTTGGATTATCATTCCTTGGATATTGAAATTGCTTGCTATAATATTTCTCTGTTATGCTTTAAATACATGAAATGATCTGTTATGAGATAATTGTTGATTTGAGTGTATGTCCTTAATCTGGTTTTTTGGGAGCTTTTACGATGGTGCAATGTTGTTAACATGTCTATCCATTGTTATCTACATATCTCTAACCATAACCTTATCTTACCCTAAACTCCAAACCCTAAGTGAGTATAATTGTGTCAACAACCTGCTAAGTTGACAAGGAACCATCCTACTCTAGAGGTTGGATCAAAAACTCCTATTTTGGTCCATCCAATGTTGAGTGTTGAGCTACAGCTATTGGGTGTAATCCTGGATAGAATATAAAAAGATAGACAACCGCAATACTGAGTGAAAACTTTATGCAATTTAGTGCCTAAAAATCACCTCTCATCATATAGACACATGGAGGCATCACGACCTCCTTCATCACATAAACAAGCGGAGGCATCACGACCTCCCTCTTTACACCGACATGCGGAGGCATCATGACCTCCCTTGTCACACAGACATGTGGAGGCTTCGAGGCCTCCATCCTCATGCCAGCATGAGGAGGCATCAAGGCCTCCATCATCACATAGGCAGGAAAGGGAGGTAAGATCCCAAACATCATATGACACACATAGAACAAATCCACCCACTGAGGGGCAAGACCATAGGGCTGCACCCAGTCATAGACCCAGGACATCCTATAGCCTCCCTATGGATGGGAGAGTACCCCTAGACCATGAGCTCATTGGTGCAAATGGGACTCCATGAGATCAGCCATGGAGAACTAGACAGCTAGATGAGCTAGATCGGTTTCCCCCGAGACCAACTCTGAGAAGCATCACTACCACACATTTTTCTTTAGGGATAATTAGGTAGCCACTAGATGTACCAATGAACCAAGGGAAGCTTCAAAGTGACCCCACAGCACATACACTACTTCAGATCATGAGCATACTCAACCCTTAATGCAGTACACAGAGCAAGTTGCCCTAGCAGATAGGGGCATGCGCACAACAAGAATCTCCCCGAGAGGCCTCAACATTAGAACTCCTCACACAGAGGTAGAAAGACATGAACCCTCAATAGCAAGTCACTCTGACCACCTACGTAGGTTGGAAGAAGAGCTATGCATTGAGCGAGAATGCATGGAAGATCTTGAGCAAGAGGAGCGTAGAAAAAGGTGCATGCGCTTACAGGAGCAACTCTCAAGAGAAGAAAGGGTAGAGCATGAGGAGCTAGCAGAGAGGCTAGCTCGAATAGATGCACACATAGCCGATGAGAGGTATCAACACGGAGGGCATGCCGATTCTCCATGGGAGAATGGTGCTAGATATGAGCATATTTGCCACGCTCCACAACATCAACAACACCTGGACCCCGAGCAAACACAACTCAATAGGGACCAGACAAGGATAGGAGATCAGGAACAAACCCATCTAGAACCTCCAAGCATGGTCATGGGGGATGAGCATAGAGGTCCGATTAAGGCAAACATCAGAATACCTCCATTACCACCATGGGAAAACCTTCAGGAGCATGATATTATCTCCTCGAAGGTATACCAAATACTCACCGAGAGAGTCAAGTCTCTCAAAAAGGACACAAATGGACAAAAGCCAACATTGACGAAGAAACACACCCCCCCCCCCCTCCCCTCCCTGTAGGGGGGGGGGTGCACAGAGACCCCCTGCCCCAATGCTTCCACCTCCTTGCAACCCAATGGTTCAATCAGTTGCCTAAGCACAACATCACCAATTTTGAGCAACTGGTAAATGCGTTCCTAGAATGTTTCTCCTTCGGTGCTAAGAAGAAGGTGAACTTGTCTGACCTAGCTAACTTGAAGTAATATGATGATGAGCCAGTGATGGACTATGGGGATAGGTGGAGAAAAATCATGGTGAAGCTATCATTCTCTATCCCCATAGAAGAACTCATTTGAATGTTCACAAAGAGTTGCGCAAAGCATATCTCTCTACTGTTATAGCTACAACAGTACGATTCATTCGAAGAAGCCTTGGCTCAAGCCAAGCTTATTGAAGACATTAAGGTCGATGAAGGAGACCTCAAGCTCCGCAACAAGAAAGAATGGAGCAAGAACAATTAGAATGACAAGAACAAGTAGAAGTAGGCCAAACCTACTCAAGTTAATCAAGTTGTGTTAGCCACACCGCAAGGGGGGAATGGACAACAACCCCAAAATTATCAAGCGCAACCCCCATCGGCTAACTATGATCCCAAGAACAACCAGGGCTAAAATAGGGAATGTCAGCCACCTCGTTATTTCATGCCTCTAAATGAATCGATGTAGTTGATATTCAACCAATTAAATGAGGTATAGAGGATAAGATTTCTTGATATACAACTGCTTGACCCTAACCATCCCAAGCCAAGGGGATACAGGGAAGATCACCACTACCCATACCACTAGATACTAGGGCATGACATCAAGAACTGCATCAGATTTAAGAATGTCATGCAAAACATGATTGAGAAGGGAGAACTAAAAGTTGATAACCCACTAGCTCTCGACAATAGGGATATGGGTATATTCAGGAACCCTTTACCTAACCATGAAGCCCCTAGGGATCAGGGCACATAGGTCAACTAGGTCCGAGTCGAGCCACCTATTCAAGGATGCATCAGAATGGTTGAGTTGGTCAATGTGGCAACTAGGAGTTAGAGATATGGGCAACCACAACTACCGATGGCTCCCATAAATATCTCGGCTACACCCCGATAGAGATAGGTGCAAAAAAATCCGCCAAGTCCACCAGCGAGACCTGTAGTAATGGTTTGGAGTAGATTAGAGAAAAATCTACAAATGACTTTAGCCAAATTATCCATCTATGAGCTCATACAATAGTCTCCTAGGCATAGGGAGATGTTAATGGAGATTTTGAGATCAATCGAGCTCTAGCCCCAGAACCCAGATGCATTCACACATTTTGTGGGGCAAGTTCAATAGTGCCAAGAGCCCGTGATACATTTTTATGATCATGAAATCAAAGAAGTGCCAACTACTATAGTAGATCCACCTTTGCACATCATTGCATCTATCAATGACATACCATTCAAGCGGGTTCTGATTGATACAGGCTCATCAATCAACATCATTACTACCAAGGCTATAGGGCACTTGAAGATACCCAAGTCCAACATTATCCCGACTTCATACACCCTTAGGGATTTTAATGATGCATTATGCACCACTGTGGGCACAATCATTTTACCTATAAAAGTAGGACACAAGACCATCCCCATGATGTGCCATGTGTTAGAAGGGGCAATGCAATATAACATCCTCCTAGGGCATCCCTGGATTAGGGACATGAAGTGCGTACCCTCGATCCTACACCAATGCATCAAGTATGTGCATGAGGAACAAGTGCATGTGGTTCCATCTGATGAAGAACCATTCAAGTATGTGCATCAAGTTGATTTGTCTAGGGGGTTTGACCTACCATCAACACACTTGTACATCCAACCTTCTTCTCCAACCATGTATCCAGGAAGCAAAAGCAAATCAGTACGAGGTGACCCATCCACGTCGGCACCACCTCCTACATCCAAAGCCCCTAGAACTTCTGAAAATCCTTCTACAGATAAGGCTAGGGATAAATAGAAGCTGAAGGCACCCATGGTGGAGGAAGGACCCCAAGAGCATCTAACCAAGCTGGCTATAGGTATCCCTACTCCAATGGAGGAGGAACATTCCCAAGAAAGAGTCGAGGATGTACCTTAGCCTACCTCACCTACATCATCGATAACATCATCTACACCCAGTGATAGTGCACCTAGCCAACATAAAAAAAAAAAACAAGAGTGGAACAAAAGTTCCAAATTTAGTGGGGGGTTGGCCCTGGGGATTCCCCCTCCACACTAAATTCATATATGCCGGTCTAGATTACACCCACACTGCTCCTGACTTAGAAAAGGATGAGGATGAGCCATTCACCATGAGTGTCCACTACTTGTCAAACCCTGAGTTCGTATTGAGATACTTCAAACAGTGTCATTGGCATGGATATGGTTTAGGCCTATATGAATAGGGGCATAGACTACCATTTCAATTGTAGTATCAACTACCTACTAATAGGTGTGGTCTAGGCTATCAAATGTAGGGCCATGATGACTCCTTAGAAGCATCCTTAGATAGGTTAAACATTGGGCTTGAAGAGGGCATTGATTGGAACCCATATCGACCCCCTACCAAAAACCTTTGGGGTGATGAATGGGTGTCGACAATCAATATCACACCCCTTGAGATATATCACATTGAATCCTCCCTTGAATAGCCACTATCATGGATACGGGCAAGAGGAGTACAACTATGTCCCAAGCGAGGATAAAAATAAAGTCGGATTGGCCTACCATGGGCCACGGTATGTGCAAAACCATGTTTGGATAGGCCAGACAGAAAGTGGCTACATCTCAGATGAAAGTGAGTCCATCCCAAGTGATGGAGGATATAGGTCATATGGAAGTGACTATGAGTCAGAGGACTCAACAGAGATGGCCTACTTATAACCAAGACATGCAAGCTACAATGTTGGGCCAGAGACAAATGCCAATGGGTTCTTCATAAGTGATGATGACTATGAAGACGATACTGAGATGGCCTATCTGGGGTATCAAAAAGCCACCCACTAGCCTATCCTAGGACCAAAAACCAATTCCAATGGCTTCTAGATAAGATGATGACTTTGAGGATGAGACCGAGATGGCTTATCTTGGACCTCGACACTTGCTTATGGAGAGAGAAGCGGTGCTCCATGCCATCGATCCTAATATTCACTTCCTAGGAAGGCCAATAAACCTAGATGCCATTCATCACATGGTCAACCCGAGTCCACCCACCTTTAGAGAGTTGCTACTACCTAATTTCCTAGTCATCTCATCTATTCATAGATCAGATCCTGAGATCCCCATGCCCCCAGAGCCTCATCGCGAGTATGGGAGGCACACCCATGATATAGAATTTCACCCACATGGTCCTGGAGATTCAATTCCATCCATCAACATGATCTCCATTGATTTGACCACTCCACTCCATAACCCAGTAGATCCTGGAAAACCATTGTGTCTTAATCTAGATGCTATCGATTGGGATCACGTTGCCCCTAGAGCCTGAGGATTTCTTCCCCAATGAAGAGATGCTACAACCATTCCATTTTGCATCAGGTTGCATGCATGATGTCTATCATACTGGTTTTGACCCTGAGTCAGTAGGAATCATGAACCCAGTAGATGACATCCATCTAATCCCCACTCCTCATCAGCTTGAGGAGGGGTCACATATGGCAATAGAGGAAACTTTCGAGGTGGACATTAGCAATGATCCTTCTCAATCAAAGAAATTCAAGTTTAGGGAAATCTTATCTCTAGAAGAATAGGCCATCATAATTCCTCTACTGAAAGAGAGGCCAAATATCTTTGCTTGGACCTACAAAGACATGCCAGGGCTAGATCCAAAGTTGGTCATCCACAACCTTTCGATAGACCCTACGAAGAAACCGGTCAAGCAAAAACTTAGAAAGATGCATCCAACCATCACTTTGATGGTTAAGAATGAGTTGCAAAAACTATTGGATGTGGTCTTTATTGTTCCCATCGACTATCCGGAATGGGTATCAAACATGGTACCCATAGGAAAACCTGATGGAAGGATCCACATTTGCATGGACTTCAGGGATCTCAACAAGGCAACCCCAAAGGATTCATTCTCGTTGCCCAACATAGATGCTCTTGTAGATGCAACTGCAGGTCATGAGATGCTCTCCCTAATGGATGGTTTTTTTGGTTACAATCAGATTCAGATTAAAGTCGAAGACCAGCATAAAACTATGTTTACCACTCCATGGGGGACATTCTGTTACAAAGTAATGCCATTTGGCCTTAAAAATGTTGGTGCCACTTATCAGCAGGCTATGACATACATTTTCCATGACTACATGCACAAGATCTTGGAAGACTACATTGATGACTTACTAGCCAAGTCATTACTATGAGAAGAGCATGTTGAGACCCTCATAAAGGTCTTTGATCACCTAATTGAGCACAATGTCAGGTTGAACCCCAAGAAATGCATCTTTGGTGTAACTTCTGGAAAACTCTTGGGATTCATCATTTCTAAATGAGGCATCGAAGTAGACCCAACAAAGGTAAAGGCTATCCTAGAAATGGCCCCACCCACGAATATCAAAGAGCTAAGAAGCCTACAAGGCAAAGTAGCATCCATAAAATGATTTATCACACAACTTTCGGATAAATGTCGACCCATGAATCGACTGCTACACAAGGGGGTCCCTTTCCAATGGGATGAAGAATGTCAGCAAGCCTTTGCTAAAATCAAAGAGTACCTGGTAACACCACCAGTCCTAGCTCCACCAAGGCCAGACGTGCCATTCCTGCTATACATATCAGCTACAGATTTTTCTTTGGGCACCATGTTAGCTCAAAAGAACATGCAAGATAAAGAGCAAGTGATATATTACATTAGCCGCACCCTGGTGAGCTACAAAATTGGATATGCATACATAGAAAAGTTGTGCTTAGCAGTGGTCTTTGCAACCAAGAAATTGCACCACTACATGTTGAGCCATACCACATATGTAATATCCAAACAAAATCCTTTGTAGTATATGATGAGCAAGACATATCATAACACACGTACTGCAAAGTGGATCATGCTACTGATAGAATTTGATTTGGAATTCATAAGCCAAAATTCCATCAAGGGATAAGTCATAGCTGATCAGTTGGCTGAGGTGCCTCTCCAGAATAGTAGGCCCCTTACCATAGAGCTTCTTGATGATGCGGTCTTTGCATTATCAGAAGCACCCAAACCCGAAGAACTAGAAAATGAAGCAGACATGACTTTGTTCTTCGATGGTTCAAAGTGTGAGCAAGGAGGCAGTGTGGGAATTGTCTTTTTCATGCCACAAGGTGCTCCAATGCCCTTGTCATTCAAGCTAGACTTCCCTTGCACCAATAACAACACCGAATATGAGGCCTTAATCTTGGGTCTCCAAATAGCCATCGCCATGAAAATCAAGAGGCTAAATATCTTTGGTGACTCCCTCCTCATAGTCAACCAAGTCAAAGGACTATTTCAATGTCGAGATCCAATCCTGAAAGCTTACAAGGAGCTTGTTGACACATATCTAGCCAAATTAGAGTGGTACGACATCGAGGTGATCCCTCATTCATCAAACATATTCGTAGACACCATGGCATCTTTGGGATCCTTAATCCCTCAGAACCCCTCTACCGATTTCACTACCATTCATGTCAAAATGCTCTCGCATTCAGCGATCCAGCGTGAGGCTTTTGATAACAAGGAATCAGTCAACATGATTCATATAGAGCCAGACCATGACTGGTTCTTTAAGGCCAAAGACTTCTTAAAGAAGGTGCCTTGGGGGTCCTTGATCTCTCAGGGTCCTATGGGGAATGGTACCATTATTCACCACAAGGTTGTGTCTCAATCTATGTTTGCGCAAGTCAAATTGCAGGAGGCACAAGTCATCTTATCTATCGAGGTTGTAGCCTATCAGGATTGGCTATCCCAATTACAAGACTTCCTTAGGCTTGGAAGTGTCCCACAGGGACTATCGCATGCCGAAAGATGAGCATTCAAGAAAAAATTGACTAGATATGTCTTGATAGGAGGCATATTGTATCATCGAAGCTATGATGGAGTTCTCCTACATTGCTTAGAGCCCCAAGAATCATCTTGGGTGATCTCGCAAGCTCACGATGGTACGTGCGGTGGCCACTTTAGTGGCATGGCCATCATCAAATGCATTCTCCGAATGGGCTATTACTGGCCCACCATGGAGAAGGATTGCTATGAGTATGTCAAGAAATGCATTAAATGTCAACATCATGCAAACCTGATGCACTTGCCATCTCAGGCCTTACAGCCCATTCAGGCGGCTTGGCCATTTTCTCAGTGGGGTTTCGATCTGATTGGAAATATTTCTCCCCCATATTTAGGTTGGCACACATTCATCTTAATGGCCACTGAGTACTTCACCAAGTGGGTGGAAGTGGTCCCCTTAACCTCAAAAATTGGTCCTCGAATTATGGATTTCATACTTCACAATATCATTTGTCATTTTGGGGTACCCTTCAAGATAATCTCGGATAATGGACCATCATTCAAAAATAAAAATGTGCAAGCTCTGACAACCAAATACAACATTCAACATAGTTTTATGACACCATACTATCCATAGGCAAACAGGCAAGTAGAGGCCTCAAATAAGATAATAGTAGCCATCTTAAAGAAGACGGTGAAATAAAACCATAGGGATTGGCATCTACAATTACCCTTAGCATTATGGGCTTACAGGACTAGCATACGGATGCCCACTAGGGCAACACCATTTTTTCTTGTATATGGCACTGAGGCCATTATGCCCTTAGAGTTGGAAATTCCAATGTTGCACATCGCATTGAAAGAGTTCATCAATGATGACACTACGCGGCAAGCTCACCTGGATCAGTTGACCCTTCTGGATGAATGATGCATCAATGCTCTGGAGCATCTTCACATCTACCAAGATCGTCTAACATGAGCTTACAATACTAGAGTCCACCTAAGAGACTTTAAAGTTGGTGATCTTGTGCTCAAAGAGAACCAACAGAACTCAAATCTACCACCGCATCTACGAGATAAATTTATGACCAACTGGATAGGGCCCTACATCATCTCTGAGAAGATTGGGCTTGGGGCATATCGCCTAACAACATTGGAAGGTGTTGAGGAGCTAGAGCCTCTCAACATCATTCATTTAAAGGTATTCCACACATAAAACAACAAAATATCAAAAACATTCAAATAACTTCAAAAGTTTCAAAAACAATAAAAATCATAAAAATCCAAACAAATCAAAAAACATTAAAATAAAAAACAATCACAAAAATGCTCCAAAGGCATCTTAAAGCCCTTTGGTCAAATCACAAAAAGGCTCCAAAGGCATCTTAAATCCCTTTGGTCAAATCACAAAAAGGCTCCAAAGGCATCTTAAAGCCCTTTGGTCACAAGAAAATCAAGGAAAAACACAAAAACAATTTAAAATCAAAAAGTTCCAAAAACATTCATAATAATCAAAATATCAAAAACAATTGAAAGCATCAAAATTACAAAAACATTTGCATTACTCATTTGCATTTGCATTCATGTACTTGCATTGCATTAGGCACGTTGCATCCACTGCATTTGCACTAGGATAGGTTGTGTTTGCAATCTTACAAACAACACCACATTTGTACCTCAATCATGTATCTTCAAAAGCCACCATCATCCATCCCCCATTGTGTGTAACTATGTTTTTCAACACAACCCCTCCTAATGCTATGAGGAATATACTAGGGTTTTTCGGTAACTTAAGCCATACCTAGTGGTTTTATTAATACTCTTTTTTATTTTTTTTTTTTTTTTGTTAGGTGTGGTTTTTTTTTTTTTATCTATAATTTATTTTAATATCACTTAATCAAAACACTAAAAAAAATCCTAGTTGAAACAAGGTAAATATGAATATTACAAAGTGTTATTAGGTATCCTAAGGTGAAAAGTTTATTTTCTTGATCTCCCCCCTGTGCACCTTCAAAAATTCGAGGAATTGGCAAAAGGAAAAGTTTAACCCTTACCCAAAGAAATCCCTTGCTTTAATCAAAACAAGCAAAATCCTGAACAAAGAAAAATTCAAAAATAAAGTAAACAAGTGATTATCATCACTACAAAAATCCCCAAACAAAGCAAAGTTCAAAGTTCAAAAGAATTCAAAACACAAAATAAATAGTGATAATCATCACTACATAAATCCCTTGCTCAAAAGAAAGACAAAAACTCAAAATAAATAGTGGTTTTCATCACTAAATCATGAGCAAGTATCCCAGATAAATATGAAGAAAAGAAGGGAATAGAACTTGAATCCTTGGAATTCTCAGCATGAACGAGCCTTATGCACGATGATATGTCTGTCACATTAGCATCTCGCTTTTGTACAGACCAATGTTTGCATGTGGAAGAGCTAGCTTTAGGTGTCCTATACCACCTAGTGGTCTAATCCAACTGAGTCCAACTTAGGATCGAGATAAACATTTGAGGATCCCCAATACAACAATGGGCTGAATGAATCCCGCCTAGCACTAGGGTATGCTTATGTTCTATCTAATATATTCATTTGCACACACAGGGATAATGAGTATCTAGGTCTTCATGATAGAACTTTATCCTTCAGGAGCTCTGTATGGTCAGTATACAACTTTTGATGAAGTAACTAGGGTGTTTGAGTCTCATGGAAAACCTCAAAAATCCCCTCATAGCATCAAATCATTCCATCGGGTAAACCATCAACTTTCTTTATGAAGTCTTGTTCATTAAAGGATGTTCATGAAATAGGATAGATACTGGATGAATGTTATCAATGACATTTAGATGACCACTGACTATTTTGTGAATATATTTTACTTTATAGAAGTTCATAAAGAAAGTACATATCACATCATCTCATCTCACATTTGGATGCGTAAATGATTAATTCTTATTTTAAGAGTTATTATTTAAATTCATGATTGCTATACATCCTGTGGTGTCACCTATTAGATTGTCAAACTCATGTCACATCATACCATATGTTTTAAGTGATTAAGCATACAGGTTCATTCACATTAGATCATCAGCATAACATCACATATTTACCATAGCATAGAAACATAAGGTTAGATACATATCAATACATCAAAGTTAGACATGCACATAACAATAAGCATTCCATCCATATGGGCATCCATGCCATCATCTACATCATACCATCTAGTCACTCACACAACATAAAGCATAAGTCATGTAATCCATACCATCCAGCATAAGATCATGAAGTGTTCATCCAAAGAACATCATGAAACATAAGTCATATAAACTAAACCATCTGCATACATCATAAATAGTACACCTACACGTGTAGGTAAAAGCATCATCTGAGCATACATCTATCACATCACATCACATCATGAAACATTAAATCACATCACATCATAAAATCATAATACTGCATCACATAAACATAAAAGCATAAGCATAAAGAAATACACATGATGAGTCTCAAAGTCTAGATATCATATAATCATGTGTCAAATAAGTACATGTAAGTACAAAAATAACCAATAAGGCTATAACCATGTAGGTCAGGTGACCTTACACCCAAAAATAGGTACAAAGTATCAAATGAGCCATAACAAATCAGGAGTGGCCTGCACCACTAGTCTCACCACCACCCTCACCACCCCCTCTGGGAGGCGGTATAGAACTGGCACCTCCAGTCCGCTCTATCCAGGACCTGGTCCTATGACTCGACCGAGTTGAAGACTGTCTGGAAGTGCTCTACATGCTGCACTAGGAATCCCCTACTATGGGCCTCTCCCAAGGAGTAGCACCTAGGAACCATATCTGTGACTTGAGGGTAGCAATGTAGGTGGTATCTGATGTCATCTGAGCATCATCCTCCTCTATAATCACCTATAGTCATCTCACCTCGATCCCAAGATCTACACATACAACTAGGGCAACCTAACTTCGAGCATCATCTCACTCAGCAGTAACCTAGGTAAGCTATCTTTGAAGCTCTACAATAGTGGCATCCCTCTGCTAGACCTGAATCTAGGATGTCTGAAGCTCAGCCTCGACCTGGTGTAGCTGAGCCTAGAGGGGAGAATCCTACTCCTTAGGAGCTAACTCCTCCTCCTCCTTAAGGGCAACCTACTCCTCTACAACCTACTCCTTTGCAACCTACTCTACTACCACCTGCTCTCGTTGCCCTACCTACCCCCACTCATCTATTCAAGCCCACACTCGATGCCCATCAGGATCCTCTACCTCAACCTCCTCTAGAGACCACCCTAGGTAGCCACCTCCATGCCATAGTCGCGTACCCCACTAGAGGGTGTACACCTCTATCACTCCAGCATCAGCCACACTAGGATCAACTACGGGAGGGTCATCCTCCTCAAGCACTATTGTAACTTGGGGTGGTGGAAGGTTCTTCTTGATGGTAATCTGATGATAGACAACCGTCTTGAGAGGAACATCCTACTAGATCCCAAACTATTAGAGCACCCTGGAATAATAGAAGAACTCCCTGATATCGACCTTGCATCCAATCAACCATCGGTCATGGTGAGTCCTCGCTGTAAAACTAGTAGGATCATCCCAAGTGGGACACTCATGATATGGTCTCCATATGATATCGTCAACCTGTAAACCTATCAGAGATGCCCTATAGTGGGAAAGATCCCCTGCATGACATCGGCTCTTGTGCTCCTTGAGCGCCCTGGGCCACCTAGATCCGTAACACTGTACATCCTTGTCCAAATTAGTAATCTCCATTGGAAGTCCTTCGAGGTGGTCAATCTTGATGTGCTCCCATCCCTAGACCTGAAGGAGCAAGCTACAGGTAATATTGTCTCGTCCATGGTGCTGAATGCGGTACAACTCATCATAGCACTATGCCAGTAGTGCACTCCCCTAGCATAGATAATGGGTTACTCACTATCAATCAGGTCTTGTACCATCGCTAAGAGGTTCCATGGGAACCTCAATCCAGAGTAGTTAGGTATAAGGTTATTGCAGATAACCATCAACAACATGACATGCAGTCGGGAAAAGACATCCACCTCATACCAATGGGAAATGGAGATTCCCCCGAGTGAGTATCCTTGGAGGCAGCAGTGACATGCTCCCCAAAGACCCTTGCAAATACAACACCTCGTGTAGTAGTGGGGGAAGAAACAATGGGCACTCCATCAAAAGGCACCCTGAGAATCTTGTAGATGTCCTCCAGCGTGATGGTCATCTCACCGGTAGGAAGATGGAAGGTGTTGGTACTAGGGTCCCACCGATGGGCCAGGGCCATCAAGTAGGCCTGATATGACATGATCATGGGTAGTCTAGTGACATACTAGAGCCCATGAGCCTTGAGCTAGGCCCACTCTATGTCAGGCATCTCACGCAAGAGATCATAGAGCAGATTTGGATCTCGAGCCCGAGCAGACAAGATCTAAAAGTGCAAAATAAAGCTTAAATCAATGCACTACAACTAAATAAATGCAATAAACATGTCAAACAGTGCAAATACAATCAAACTACTCTAAGGCTACATGAGCAACAAATAAAATGCACCTAATCATGCAAAAAATTTCATAAAAGCAACTCAAAATTTCAAAAAAATCAATTAACTTGCCTAAAAATTCAAAAATCTAAAATAAAGTCTAAAGTTTCTTGGTCACTCGTGCCAGGAGTGGCCATGACTCAACCGTTGAAGCTGGTAGTGGCCAGCTCCCAATGGTCAAAAATTTGACCATTGGGGTTTCAAACTGGTCGTTGACAGCAGCAGCGACCAACGTCATTACAAGCTAGCCGCTCTGAGTGGCAGCAGCCAATGGGCGATATGCCAACGATGTTCCTCTCGAGCCCAAAAACCATAAAAAAATACAAAATCATAAAACTAAAAGAAACCCATCTATCTAAAGCCTAAATGAAGCCTAACTACTGGTGAAATTCATTGCCAACATGGTTAATGAGGTTCATTTACCAAAATTTCTTAATTAGGTTCATTTTACCATAATAACAAAGGATGTTAGGGTTTAGAGAGGTACCCACAAAGCTTCGGCTCCTCCCCTGGTCGAGGCTTCTCCCTGACCGGCCATAGTGTCTACTCTGTAGTAAGTCAACAGTGCTCCACATCACAGTCACCCAAACACACTCCAAAGCTCCAAAAGCGTGAATTGAAAACTGAAGAAAGTGATAACTCAAAACCCTAATTTTTCCTTTTGTTTTTCCAAATTGCACCTTGGTCACTGCTAGCATCAGTGGCCCAAACTTCTTGGCCACTAGACCTGACAACAACCACACACGACAATTGGGGGCCACTGGTCCTGATAACGGCCAATAAATGAAGAAAATTTTCACCAAATTATCACCACAGAGCACTTCAAAATAGGCCATAAAAAGCACTTATTGGTTCAAAGCATGTAAAATCTAAAGCAAATACCCAAAAATATCCAAAAACATCATAAAAATCAAAACTAAAAATCAAATAATCAACAAAAATCCAAATGAGCCTCGTACCTAGTCATTTGCTCTATACACTTGGTGATTGCAGCGACAAGCACTCCATGCAACTCGGCAAGATGAACAAGTAACCATAAGGCCACTTGGGGTAAACTAGTTATAGTAGAATTGAGATGCTTCACCTCAAACCTGAAGAAGGCTATAATAGTTGGACCACCCCACGGGAGCGAGAAACCTTCTCATTCTTCCTATAACAAATAGTGATTCAACACACTACAAATTAGAATTGCTATCACCTTGATTCCCTAAGAAGGCCATTATGGTCGGACCACCCCATGGGATAGAGGTGTACAATTACCAAACATGGTTGAAATCACACCTGGATGGGAACTACTCTATAACAACAAATGCAACCCTCTAAAGAGGTCCAGATCTTTCATTTTGGTCAAGCGACTCATCGCTTCATTAATGGTCCTTTTCTCATCGACTTGTCGCTTGAGGGGGTAGTCAAAATTTTTCAACAATCATACTCAAAGTCAACAAAATATCTCTCGATCATGTCAATATTGCATTCATCTTATGAATCATTGCCAACAACTATCATAAGCTTACCCTTTGCTGGGGCAAAAAGCAAATATGATAGTTAAGTGTGTAGCTCCCCTCCCTTCGGACCTATAGTAGTACTGAAGCTACCCGATTGCTTGATGAGCGAGTGCAAACTTCCACAAATTTAAGCCTTCCATTCTGTTGGAAGCAATGATTCTAGGATTCATGCCCTCCTACATGATTGGGGCATCCTATGTTGATCAGATCAATGATCATCATCCAACCTACAATATGGCCCTAGGTGGTCTACTTTTTTTGCTCTGTGCTATGTTTTGCTCATAGCACATCCCAAAAAGGGGTATCTGTAGACACCTAAAATACGTCATGTTTAGGAGACTACCCATATGGACACATCCGCAGACCATATGAACCCTCTTGGATCTCTCCAAGAGCAAGCAGTGGTCCTAACCACTCAAACAGGGCAGTTCTAGCCCATCCAAGCCTGGCCGCTCTCAAGAGGAGCGGCCACCACACCTGGCCGCTGAAGACTACAGCGGCCACACCTAGCCACTGAACCTGATAGCGGCCAACATCACACATAGTCTAGCCATGATTACGGGCCCAGATCACGTAGTCCGACTACACCTGTGCATGGATTTTAGGTAGATTTTGGTGAGGAACTCCCTGAGTCCCTCCTAACTACCCCTTCAATGCAAATTTGTGACTGATGCTTCCCACCCAAAATGGTCAGTCACATGCAATTTGGATGGAGGCTTCTCTAGGAAGCCAAGTTCTAGATCTGAGAGGGAAGTCTACATATAGACTCTCCCACAAAAAGCAAAGGATCCACGAAGTTTCAGAGTTAAGCAGTGAAGCCCTATCAAAATGGAGGACCGATCTTCAACACTTTGAGGAGCATTGGAGCACCGTTCGGCTGAGCTACGCCCATGCATCAGTTGTCATATTCACCATTCCCAACCACCAATCAATGTAGGAGACACACTCGATGACCCTTGAACATCAATTTTAGCAAAGAGGATAGTGCACAAATCCCTGAACCACAAGGAGGAGAGCTTCACATCGTGGCCGCTATCTCGGACAGTGGCCCATAGGCATATCTTAGGGCATAAGCATTATTTCCTCTTGCTTTTAGCTTAGCTTTATTACTGCTTAATTTATGGCTTGATCATAGTTTAGATCTGGTTTCATTTATGCTTGTATTTCGTATTTCCTTAGCTTATCACACATTTCTTATTCTATTCATGTTTATATTTCATTATCAGTATCATGAGTATTCATATCCACTAACAAAGGCCTCATCCGAAGAGGTGGCCCATCCTACTAAGCATGCTTTGTTGTTTTCATGAGCATAGGTACAGATCCTCAGGACCAGATTGAAGCAGCAAGAGCATAAAGATCCCTCCAGGACTAGATCTAGAGAAGGGGGCATTTGTAAGCCCCCATATAGTTTTGTGTGTGGGACCAGGAGGCCTACGTAGATGCACCATTCCCTTGCGGGGAACATATCCGATCGTTGCTCTATATTGTGTAAATATTTGTATCAAAATGATGGGTATCCCTCAGAGGGATGGACTTGTAACCGAGGATTCGGGATATCAATAAATAAAGCATCTTTATTTGTTTTCTTATTTCTCATGTTGCATGTGCTTTCAGTGTTTTCATTTTGTGCAAGTGGTAGCATACATAATAAATCAATATCGCAAGTAGGGTAGATGGGGTGCGCGCTTCCCGGGGTCGCACAAAAACAAAATACCCCAAATTGGCCTCATGTGTTAAAAAACAAAGTCCATCAAAATGGCAAAATCAATCCAACCATGGCTTCCAAAATGGTCAAGCCTCTGGTCAGTAAAAATTCTAGCCTCCTATTCTGCCCTTCGATCTGCTTTTAAAATTTCAACATGGCCCTTCATTTCTTCTCCTTGGCTTTTCGTTTCATTATTTTCCAATGTTTGGCTTTTCCTTTTTTGTTTTTTATTGTTTTCACTTCAGTTTGGCTTCATAACGCCCTTCATCATTGTCTTTTGTGTAAATTATTATGTGGCAATGGAAACCTTTATTTGAAATAGCACTTTGGTCCATAAACACTACAAGGCTCATACGAAATCATTCACACTACGATAACGTACATGATGTTATTTATGATTATTATGTGCCGAACCTTTTGATAATTCCCTTCCTAGTTATTTGACACATTGCCCCTATTAAAATTTTATAATAAATAACCTATTTTATTCTCATGTACGACCATGCACACTACGGGGATGTACCTGAATGAAATTCAAAATATTTCAACCATTGGGCCATGTGGCATGTCTGGACCATTTGGCATTCATGTACAGCATTCTCCACTAGGTTAATCTCTACCGTTTTATCCATGCATTCAATCATGTCCCTGTTATTTTTATCCTACTGCTAGCCTTACATTGTCTGGTGTTGCACTGCCATTCTGGTTATCCCGTAAATTGGGCGCAACTGTTCCTTTGGGTGCAACTGTTCCTATAACCATAACTTTGTTGAATACCTAATCAAGGTTTTCTACCCACATCACACTATTGGTTGTCCACTTAGGTTACCTGATTGCCTACATCCACTCCTACCATTCACATCCTGATAATCCACTCCTGTACATTCTCATTATGATAGTGGATGATAGTAGAAGAATAGGTATTAAAGTGAAACAATATATCATTGGAAATAAATAGTGAAGATCAATGGTGTTTATCGCCCATTCAATTATCATAGCATTGTTTGTTATTGCTTCCTATGGGTGTTACACTCCATCTAAGCCATGTCATCTCCCACGCGGTCACTGAATACTACGTTGTGCACATCTCCGATTGTATGTTTCTTGTTTGTTGTGCGTATTGTCTATGTTAAGGCCCATATTTCTTTAGCATCACTCGTCGAAGCCTTGAACAGATTCCTCTGTACCTGGTGCATCCGAAAACATCGAGCAGCCTCCACACTATGGTTCGTATGGTCTTAATTCCCCTTCACATCCACATCACCTCTCCCAATATTGGGTGGTCTATCGATATTTGCTATTTGGGTTTTTGGTCTGCATGTATCCGTGCATGTGGCATCGTCAGCATCACCTAGTCTTCATCGGTGGCCCCTAACAGTCTGCGTCCACCTCACGTATCCAAGTTCCTGTGCACTGGGTTCACATCCGGTATCCTTTGCATGGCCAAAACAGCCAAAAGTAGTCTCTGCTATCACTTCAATGCTACGACGAATATGGCTCCCATGTCTGTGTTTCTGCTCGTCATGTCTGTCCTACACGTATATTAAAAAGAAACAAAGTTTTTATTAGTATCTAAAACGAACCATATAAAATGTAAAATGAACCATATAAAATCGAAAGCCATCTACTCAAAGCAAAATTGTAAGACACAATAGTGTAAAATGAGCATAATGTTATTTCACCTTGTCTTACCCTTTATTAGATTTTATTTATTTTTTATTATTTTTATTTTAAATTGGTTTTGTTTCCACATATATATATATATATAAAACAATTTTATATTTTTTAGTTTTTTTATTTTTAATATATATTATTATATATAATATATTATAATAATAATAATATATATATTTTTATTTTGATAATGTCTCATATATATATATATTATTTTATTAAAACATGAACTAAACAATCATTAATGCTAACAAATGAACAAAAAAAAACAAATGTCACAACAAATTGACAATAAAAATCATTAAAAAAATTGCTAACAACAAATTAACAATAAAAATTGTCAGCAACAAATTGATAATAAAAATCATCAAAAATTGCTAACAACAAATTAACAATAAAAATCGTCAGCAACAAATTGACAATAAAAATCGTCAAAAAATTGCTAACAACAAATTAACAATAAAAATCATCAACAACAAATTGACAATAAAAATCATCAAAAAATTGTTGACAACAAATTAACAATAAAAATCGTCAAAAACAAATTGACAATAAAAATCGTCAAAAAATTGCTAACAAACTAACAAAAAACTACAACATGAAAACAAAGCAAACCTACTAGACACTCAAAACGAAACAAAAACACCCAAACCCAAAAATTAAAAGATGGATCTCCAATTTTGGGGTGAGTTGTGTGACAGTCACAACACCTCTATTTCTAGTAATATGCTTGCCACATATTTTGGTGAATATTATCCTCTTCTTCCTCATTCACCCCCACCTAATCCACAATCCACATCCTACGATAATGTTATCTATACTACCCCAGGAGACACATCTTCATTCTTTACTATTGATGAGGAAACTCCGCTTACCTCACCTACTTCTACTCATCATTTCCTCTAGGATCCATCTCATTCCCTTATTAGGGATGATACCTCTTTGCTTAATCATATGCATCCCAAAGCTACATCATTCGCTCCCATAGTAGGTATGATTTTAGATCCCCAGTCCTCCACTCCTGGAAATTAAGTTCCTTCATCACAATCAACTCTACAATAATCCTCATTGTAGCAATAGTGCACTCCACTCATATCATCCTACCAATACACTTCCCAAGCACCACACCAATCACCTTCCTAGTAATCGTACTTTCCATCCTTCGATGCCACATTATAATCACCATCTCAATCACAACAATTCATTCCTCAATAGCATCCACAAATTTTGTCTTCACAAATATTTTTGGATACATTCACCATGCCTTCTTCTCAAACTTTCGTATTTGATGCCTATACTCCTTCATCACTTCCTCCACCTACTTTCTCCTCTTTCAAGATGTATGGTATGTCATCTTCCACTCCTCTTCTACCTCCATCTGCTTCCACATTTCATATCCCTTCACCTCATCTGTTTTAGGCTCCTCCTTCCATTCCTCTATGCCTATAATCCACTCTATCCATCTTACCTTACCAATCCCCCATGTTATTCTACCTAACCTGAGTTCTCTATTCATTGCTTGTTCAGTCCAACATAGTTACCATATATTGGCACATCATATCACCATCCACCTTCATCCTCTATCCAAACACCACTTCCCATCGCACTCTATTGTGCCTACATTATTCATGATACATCCTTCCTGGTCATCCTCACCAATCGTGCAACCATTATAGCAAATTTTTATGTAGTAGGTACATGCTTTGCAACCACAATATTACCATTCACATTAGAAATTTACCCCATAGTATTCTCCCATTGGCCTCCATATTACATTAAACAAAAACCACATTCCTAGAAACAGTTTCAGTATACTCCTCTCTCGCAATGGGAGGAACAGTAGCTTCAATACCCCTCATTCCCAGTATTCCATCATATCATCATAGTTCATTGCACCCCCATCACCTGAACTCCAACTCTTATGAGAACAAGTTAAGATGTTGGATCTCCACACAATTGGTTACGAGCCCTAGAAACCTACATATAACAAGTTGTGCAATGAACCCATTCATCTATTAGTTCCCATTCCTCCTTACCCATATCATTTCAATATTTTGAAGTTTGACAAATACAAAGGTAAGGAGGACCCTCGAGAACACATTAGTAACTATCACTTCACATGCTACTAGCTTCACAATAGTGATCCTCTCATGTTGCATACCTTCACTCTCTCACTTGGGGGACAAGCCCTCAATTGGTACAACATGCTCCCACACCATAGCCTATTCACATTTGAATAGTTAGCTAGTTCATTTCTAGAATATTTCTCCATCAACATCAAGAAGAAGATAAAAATTTTTTATGTCTATGCCTTACAATATGCTAATGATGAACCTATCATAGATTTTATTTCTCAATGGATATAGATCATCCACAACCTAGCTCATAGTCTCCTATCCTTCAATATCATCGTATTATTTGCCAAAATCTATCACAAACACATTTCTATGCCTTTGCAACTTTATCAAAGCCATACATTTGATGAAGTCATTGCCCAAGCAAAGGTCATTGAGGACATCAAAGTCCAATATGACAAAATCAAACTTTAGTAGAAGCCATATTACAATTCAAATTTTGATTTCAATCGTAATACACCAAATCAACCCTTTTTCAAACCACCATAAACCAATCAAGTGGCAGCAACTTCTCCCGCATCATCATAAATCTCATGACCTCCTCCTCCATAGCAACAAATATTTCAAACTAATGTACCTCCTCCATCTAACCCATAATAATCTCATGGTCTTCATCCTTAGCCTCCAAGGCAAAATTTGACTCCACTTTCTAAGCCCTTTCCAGCTCTATTCTAGAGGTTGCATGACACTGTTCATATCACATTGCCTAATGTTAGACCTATTGACCTGAACCAACCCAAACCTCATGGGTTCAATGAATAGGAATTCTATGTGTACCATCAATAGCATGACCATGATGTAGGGTCTTGTTGCTCCTTCCACAACCTAGTAAAGGATCTCAATGTTATTCAGGTTTTGAACCCCCTCATGCCACAAAACCAAAACCGGTATCTATCAAAATCCCCTACTAGAAAATGGAGGGACCAATCCCCAAGGAGACCAATCCAATCCACAAGCCCCATCTAGGCAAGTTAATAATATATCCCTCATGTAGAGTGGTTGATATTATTAACCTCACCACTCTTACCAAACTTTATCTTCCATGTCAATATGCATCTATAACTTCACCCCCTATACCATTCACTTCTCCTCATTCACCCATAGCATCAAATAATTCACCACCCCTACCATGAAATATCATCACTATTTGTGGTAGTCACACTCATTAATTTCATAACGCCCTAGATAGACTATTTATTTTTGATTTGTTACAACAATCTCAATCTCATCACAAGGCATTAAATGAAATTCTTCACTAAATAAACATTGAAACCCAAGACACAATTGCATTTGTAAATTTTATTGGGAACATCCCCTACTGCATGCAACCTTCTATCAGCTTCCATGACCATGAGATTTTTGAGCTTGTATGCAAGGGAGATGATCCTCCCCTCCATATCCAAGCCACCATTTATGACATCACCTACAAGTGTGTCCTTTTTGATACTGGTTCTTCCATCAGCATCATCTTTATGGTCGCACTTCATCACCTCCACATTCCACCTACTCATTTTGCTACATCATCACTCAACCTTCATGCTTTTTATGGTTCTATGTGCCCCATAGTAGGTTCCATTATCCTTCCCATTCATGTGAGTGTAATGACCATGTCTACCTTATTCCACATAATTCAAGGGGAAATGCAATAAAATATTTTTCTTGGACATTCATGGATCCATGACATGCAATGCGTACCATCAACCTTGCATTATTACCTCAAATATGTGCATGAAAAATTTATCCATTGTATTCCCACCGACGGTGATCCATTAAAATTTTACAATATTTTAGACCTCCTTCCAGGACCTTCATCATCTTCTATCTAGGTCCTCATTTCCACGTCATCAGGAAAATACTTCGACGTCCTCTTCCACACCAGGATCATTCTCACAATGCTCACCTGTAAACACACACATTCCCCTACATCTAATTCCAACATGCCTCCATCCTCTTCCATGGATCCCCCTCTTGTATTTTTATCCTTTTCATCACCTTCTTCATGGTTTCCTCCTCCTTCCCAATCATATTCTTCCATGAATCCCATTCCTTCATCCATACTTTTTTTCCACATTCTTGGCTTCCTCTTTTTCTCATTCATCTTCTTCTATATATCCTCCTATCCTTCCTGCTCCTCATACACCCCCACTTCCATTCCTTCCTTGGCCTTTTCTTTCATTTATTCTCGTAGCACAACTCCTACTTGCCCCATGTTATAGTTTTCACATGTTTCTCATCTCATTCCTTCCACCGTAGTTGAATGTCATGATTGGGAACAACGAGCCTCTCGTTTGGATTCCCAAATATTCCATTATTCTACTACTATTGTACATGACTCTCAAATTTCATATTCTTCTTCTTATTCAAACTCCCCACCTTGTTCACCACCACATACATCACCACAAGTATCCATTTTCATGATAAATTCTAGTCTTGGTGAATATAATGCTCATGAAACTCATGTGTGTCCTCCAATGATCCCATCTGGTAGTGACTTTGGTCACCCTTTTACTTTAGTGCTAACCATTGGTACCATCATACCATTTGGTCCACCAAACAATCATACAAATTTTGTCTATGTGGGCCTTCATTCATTGCTCCTAGCAGTTGTGCCCCCACCACTACAATCTAGTTTTTATAGAACCTTAGACCATATGTCCAATCCACACTTCACCTTATGCTACCTTAATCATTTCCATTGGTGTGGTTTTTGTCTAGGATGATATCAATAAGGCTTACAAATGTCCATTAACCTTTACGTTCAACTATCCACAGATAAATCTAGTCTGTATTATCACCATACAATCGATCACTCACTTGAATATGAGCTTCAATATCTCTTCCTTTATGTCATAGTTGTTCCTATACATATGTTAAAAGAGAAATTCAACATCGACATACTCAATGAGTTTCCATCCCCCCATTCTACCATCAATATTCCATGAATATTCTTTCAGCAAGCACCACCCTCTAATGCCATGTCTGCTTAATTTATTGATGGTCTCATTGATAGATTTGTTACCCTTTATTTCACTTATCCCTACTCAGATCACACTCCTTCACCTTCCCCTCCATTACCCATTCATTCCTTCATATCTTTGAATAATCATTAGTGGGTTTACCATTCTACGGCTCAACTCCACTCTCCACCTATAGTTCTACATCCCCCATTGAATCTAACATATTGTTTACATCCTTCAAAATCCTCATCTCTCACTGTCTCAACCACCTCTATTAACATGGTTGATATTGAATTATTCACCCCACTTTGCTACACATCTCATCTTATTCACACCAACACAACCAAATCACACTTCATCAACTTCACTCACATATCACCTACACCTTCATCACAAGACTTCTTGCTATCGCTAGCCATGATTTTCATCGTAAATGCTTCTTCACCACCTAATCCATGTCATATCCCTTGGATCATTCACACGGATTTATATCTAGGTGATGAATTTGACTTACCTGAGGCTATCGATGACCTCCATATCATTCCCATTTCTATTCAACTCCAATATGAGTCCCACATGCTTGTGGAATATATAATGGATGTGGACATTGGTGATGATCCCACCAATATCCACATCGTTAAACTTGATGCTAGCCTCTCCTTAGAGGAACACACCTCATTTACCTCTTTCCTTAAAGAGTACATCAAATTTTTTTCTTGGTCCTACATGGACATGCTTGGACTCAACCCATCATTAGTCATCCACAACCTCACACTTTATGGGGATTCCAAGCCTGTAAAACAAAAATTATGACACATGAATCCTAGGATTACCTTAATGGTTAAATTTGAACTCCAAAAGCTTCTCGATTTGAGGTTCATAAAACCAATTGATTACCCAAAATGGGTATCCAACATGGTCCCAATACCAAAGGCCACTAGAGATGTTTGCGTATGCATTGATTTTTAGGATCTGAATAAAGCTTGTCCCAAGGAAAACTTCCCACTCCCAAACAATGATACATTGGTCGATTTCATAGTAGGACATGAAATGATATCTCTCATGGATGGATTTTTTGTCTATAATCAAATCAATATCAACCCTACTGATCAACACAAGACATCCTTTATGACCCCCTAGGGGAATTTTTGTTATAATTTCATGCCCTTTTGCCTTAAGAATTCTAAGGTAACTTACCAACGTGCTATGACTAACATATTCCATGACTACATGCACAAGCTTTTGGAATATTACATTAACGACCTCATCATAAAATTGAAAGAATGTTCATAGCATCTCATAGATCTCCGTAAGATCTTTGATCACCTTCTTGAATATAACGTGTAGCTAAACCCAAAGAAGTGTGTCTTTGGTATCACTTTAGGTAAGATCTTGGGGTTCATTTTTTCTTAGCAAGGCATTGAAGTCGATCCCAGCAAAGTAAAATCCATCATCGATATGCCTTCTCCCATGAATCTCAAGTAACTAAGTAATCTATAGGGAAAAATCCAAGTCATTCATCACTTTATCACTCAATTATTTGACAAGTTTAAAACATTTAACCACTTACAAAAATGGGTCACCTTCAAATGGGATACTAACTGCCAACAAGCCCTTGACTCAATAAAATTTTATCTTATGTCACCACTAGTTCTATCTCCACCACATCAAAATTTATCATTCTTCTTATACGTTTTTGCCATAGATTTTGCAATCAGAATGTTATTGGCTCAAAATAACATGCTCAACCACAAGAAAGCCATATATTATATTAGCCACACTCTAGTCAACTTCGAAATGCGATATGCCTATACAAAGAAACTATGCTTGGCTGTAGTCTTTGCTACATAAAATTTGTGCCACTATATGCTCAACCACATAACTTTTATTATCATTCATGATAACCCCTTATGATACATGATGAATAATAGTTATCATAAATCTCGTACCGCTAAATGGATCATGCTTCTTACCAAATTCAACCTCAAATTTATTTCTCAAAAGTCCATAAAAGGATAATCGCCAACTAACTCATTTAGGCTCCATTGCTTGATAACCAACCACTACTTATTCAGCTTCTCGATGATTCCATCTTCCACATCATAGAAGTAGAATAATATGTGGAATCCAAAATACCAACTGATCTAACATTTTTTTTATGGCTCCTATTGTGCATACACTAGGGGTGCTAGGATTGTATTTTTCACACCTGATGGGGAACCATTCCCTTTCTCCTTTAAATTAGGTTTTCCTTGCACAAATAACAATTTTGAATACAAAACCATCATTCTCAACTTGAAACAAGCACTTTATATGCACATTAGATGCTTCTAAATATTTGGTTATTCTCTCCTTATTGTTAATCAATTCAAGGAAATTTAGCAATGTCATTGCCCGATCCTCCAACAGTATAAACAAATTGCTTAGCAGCTACTTGCTCAACTTTAGTGGTATGATATCGAGTCCACTCCTCACTATTCAAAACATTTTGTAGACACTATGGATTTCCTAGGGTCTTTACTACCACAAAAACCACTATTTGACATGACACATGTGTCCATTCATACTTTATCCCAATCCACCATTTCACCTTTGTCCCCAGTCGACAATGATGGCATTCATGTCATCTACACTGAGCCACATGATCCTTGGTTTTCTTATATTAAGGATTACATCAAATTAGTATTTCTCCCTTGTGACTTACCACATGCTCACCGTCAAGAATTCAAACAAAGGGTGATATATTACACATTTCTGGGGGACATCCTCTACCATCGTAGTCATAATGGTATCCTTCTATGTTGCCTCAAACCACAATAAGCTCAACAATTTTTCTAAGAAACCCATGATGGAACTTGTGGTGGCCACTTCAATGGCATGGCCATTACCAAGTACATTTTATGCATGGGGTACTATTGGCCCAAAATGGAACACAATTGTTATGAGTATGTTAAATGATGCATCAAGTGTTAGCAACATGTTAACCTCACACACTTACCTTCACAGGTACTGCAACCCATCCAATCCATGTGGTCCTTCTTGCAATGGGACCTAGATATTATTTGGTAAATATCACCCGCTTCATCTATCAACCACAAGTTTATCATCATTGACATCAAGTATTTCACAAAGTGGGTCAAAGCTATCCCACTTGTCCAGACCACTATAGCCAAAATCACAACATTCATCATTGATCACATCATTTTTTACTTTGGAATACCCTCACAAATCATCTTTGAAAATGGTACACCATTCAAGAACAAAACTATCCATGCCCTATGCACCAAATTCAACATTCATCATAGCTTCTCTACATCATACTACCCCCAGGATAATGGCTAGGTAGAAGGTACTAACAAAACCATCTATGCTATTCTTTGTAAAACTATCATAGAATCTCATTGTGATTGGCATAATAAAATTCCATTGGCCTTATGGGCCTACTGAATGAGTATCTATACTCCCACTAGGACAAAATACTTCTCTCTTGTCTATGGTGTTGAATCCATTATGCCTCTCGAGCTTGAGATACCCTCTTTATGCATATCCATGTAAGACTTCATCGATGATAACACTACTCATAAATCTAGACTCGACCAACTAACTATTTTATATGAGCATCACATACATGCTATAGAACACACACATGTTTATCAAGATCATATTCACCATGCCTACAATAGCAAGGTACACTAGTGCAAATTCTAGATCGATGACTTGGTTCTTAAAGAGAACCAACATATCACTAGCCAACCCCACCACATACGTGACAAATTCACCTCAATTATCTAGGTCCTTACATTATCACACATAAATTCAATTCTAGAGCCTATGATTGGCTAATATCGAAGGACTCATAGAATACAAACCAATCATCATCATTCATCTACCCACATTCAATGCCTAGTTGTCCTAGGTATAAATCACCGATCATTGTACATACTATCATCGTCATGTTGCATATATCACCGCACTAATACGCTCATATTCTATAGTGCACCAAACACACACTTTCCACTTTCTGTTACACAATAGAAGCACTTTTACTTTATATGTCATTCTTATGGTGTATATCTCTTTTGTATTACAAGTTCACTATTGCCAGCTACACCACATTCATTGGGACACCTCACTCTAGATCTACATCATAGGCATACCCTCAGTCCATAATGCATGAATTTTTTATGCTCCTCCCCATACCAATAACCATGATTGAACATACAAATCCATCTGATTCTACTCATGTTCGCTATTCATCTTTCTCTTCCCATTCAGACCATGATGATCCACTCTAGCCTCATTCACCTGATCATGGAGATTCACCTATTTCTCCTTGCTTTGATGATAGTCAGTACTCTCTCTCCTCCTTTAAAAATATAGGAGAACATTCCCACTCCTTGTACCCTCACACAAGGGGTCCATCTCCTCCCACCTTAGTTGATGAATGAGACCCCTACCTATCAGCTTCTTCAGCTCAATGACCTTTATTTGTCTCCTTCCCTCTTAATAAGGGGAAATCACCTACTTACCCATATGTCTTAGGTTTACTTCCACCCCTACATAAGGGGATAATACCTTATGATCAATCCCTTCATCAACACCTTTCCTAGGTCATCCTTTATGTACATAATCATCTATGTCTCTCCCTATAGTTATCACAAGCTCCACCTATTCTTCAAACACCTCTAATACCCTTATGTGGCACTCACCTTTAACCTCCACCACCACCGCCTCACCACTATCCATATGTACCTCCTTCACCTCATCCATCCTCATATATGTGCCCATATCCCAACTCTCCCATCCCATTAGGATATCATTCTCCTCTTGCCTCACACCATCCCCTCCATCTATCAATCTCCAACACATTCTCACTCGACTCAAAAACCTTGAGCTACACATCAAAAATTATCGAAGTCATTCACCCATGCACCATTCTAGTACAACTCCTACTTTCTTATTCTCTTCCATGCACATCCCTCATCCTTGCATGTAACATCCACCAAAACCAAGATCCATAGTCCACCCAATAATGCCTATCCCACATCTCTTGTGCTTGTCACCACCCGCACCTTAAATTTATCCCATGCCTATACTTTTGGAGCCTCTCTCCCACACATTCTACTAACTGCTTCGTGTAGATCTCCTAATTTTACCAAAGATATGACAAATCAACCCACTTCATCCCAAGTCAAAGGGCTATAATGAGCATCAATTTTACATCTACCATCACCAACTGGGGCATGACATCGATAAGTATCACATATTTAATCATCTCATCAATGACATGGTGGATGGAAAAACTCCTCCATGATTAGAGCATACCACCTCTTCTCTTATATTTTAAAGCACTTCACCTCATCACGTACCTCACCCCACACCATCACGTACATCATTCACATCCACACCCCACTATTTTTAGCAGCTATCCAACCATGCCACATATCAGGATACTAGTCATATTCCCACTCTTCCTAATCATTCGTGATATAACCTTCACCACTTCACACATCCTTAGTTCATCCCACTATCCCTTTATTTTCCCTAATATCTCCTTCTTGTTATTTTGCATTGTTGTATGATCATGCTTTGAGCGACTACATACCCATGCTAAATTTCCCTTCTCTCTCTTTCCTTCTTGTTATTTTTCATTTTTGTATGGTCACACTTCGAGTGGCTACATACCTATGCCAGATTTTTCTTCTTCTTTCTCTATATTCTTTTTATTTTACATTGTTGTATGGTCACACTTCGAGCAACTACATACCCATGCTAAATTTCTCTTCTCTCTCTTTTCTTCTTCTTGTTATTTTCCATTGTTTTATGATCATGCTTTGAGCAACTACATATCTATACCAGATTTCTCTTCTTCTTCTTCCTTCTTCTTGTTAGTTTGCATTGTTATATGGTCATGCTTTGAGAAGCTACATACTTTTCTAAATTTCTCTTCTTCTTCTCTTCTGTTACCTCCCTTATTTATTTTCTTGATCTGCCTATAGACTTCTTTAGGAACTTTGAAAACTAGCATGAAGAAAATTGGAATACTTTGGAGGTAAGCTTGGACTAAATTTGCTTTGGTTGCTTAGCTGACGAAAGTGCTTTTCCACCCCACCAACTTTTTCATGATATGTTGAATGACTCCATTCCACATAGCCTTCATGGGTTTGCCCTAGAAGAGAGGAAGACCAAGGTAGGTGGCTGGAAAGTTTATGATATTGCAACCTAAAATCTAAGCAATTCTGATTTGTCTCTCTTGAGGATTATTGATGAAATACAAATTGCTCTTAATAAAATTAATTCTTTGACTTGTTGCCTCTTCATAGTTATTGATAATGCTCTTGATGACTTGAGCTTTAGGGATAGAAGAATGGGTGGCCAATATGGTATCGTCCACAAATTGTTGATGGGATAGCGGAGCAAGAGAAGAGGATGCTTTGATACTGGAAATGGACCCATTAGCACAAGCCACCTTGAGATTTCACCCTAAGGATTCAGTAATAATGATAAATAAAAATGGGGACATGGGATCTTGTTGCCTCAGTCCCTTGTGGCTTTTTAAGTAGTCGGTCAAAAACCCATGTCAAATATAGGGATTGATTATATGATATATCTAATTCTTTTTCTCTTTTATTTTGCAATATATTTCTAATTTTTTTAATGAATTGGATAGTAATTTTTATATTCATCATATTCTTTTGATTTTTCTAGATAAGTTTTTCATGTTTTTTGATAAAATCTCTTTGGTATATATCACTATGTTTCACTAGCCATTATAGATTTATAATAATACTTTATACTCAAATAATGAAATGCATTATCACGATCATATAATAATTTGTAAAACACAATGAAATTAATGTTTTTTTAATTTTATTCATCAATATTTTTTTGCTCCTACAATATTTAGATAAGGTTCTTCTTATTTTTCTTCTTTTTGGATTCTACTAATCATCTAGCTTTCAAATACATTACAGTTAATTTTTAAGGAGATCAATTAATTTATTCTCCCTTTTTTTAATTGGTGTTTTAGTATGTGATATTTATTATTTTTTTATTTACCTTTTTCTTATAGCTTGGTTGTCATGATGTGTTTTCCTTTTGTCCAAATTCTCTAGATATGGAATTATTTGTAAGTGTGCATTCATTATTTTCCAATAATATTGTTATGATCATTTTTAAAATTTTATTACTATTTTTATATTAGATTGGATATTTATATTTATTTTATCATGTGCTTAGTTATTTTAGTGTTTTTTTTTGTTTCTATTTTCTTCATATAGAAAATATCTTCCCATGTTTCCATGTTAATTATGTATCCATACAATGTATTTTGGAGTCAAATAACACTTTTAAAAAAATAATTTTGATTTTCCATTTATATGTTCCTTTCTTGTCCTATTTTGTGATTTAAATTTAAGTAAATAAACACTATCACTATTTCTATCATATAATTTATCTTGGTTGTTGTTGAAACATAGATAATAATGAAACATAATATAATATGAAAAAATTAAAGGCTAAAGCAACTAATATTTATTTTATATATATAGTGAATCTCCAAGAAGATATGTAGAAGTAATGAAAATTAGTTTCTCACATTAAAACAATATAATTTAAGTTTTTTTCCATATTTAAATTATTTGTATTAAGTTGATATTGATATGGATGCTTTAGTGGTAAACCAAATCATATATTATGAGAGAAGAAGTTCTTCTTAATACAATAGGTCCCCTCTTTTATAGATGTTATAACTAGGGATGGTTATCTTCCATAATTAAATATACCAAACAATATATTAGTTGGTAAATAATCACAAGTAAATCATATCCATATATTATTTTTAAACTATTAGAAAGATGGATATTCCTAAACACAGGGCCTCAAATAAAAACTTAATATTCCTATGTTTACTTTTTATTATAAGATCTCATCCTTAATTTTTGGTAAATAATTTTGGACTCTATGAAAATGGGATGAAATAGAATAGCATGCAATTATTTAACCATAATATGGATAATATCAATACTAAATATGAAAATAACCACCATAGTTAGGGTTGGATCTAACAACTCTACTCGTTAGGATCGTTAGTCCATGAGAGAAATTTTATTCATAATTTACAATGGTCCCAAAAGAAAAATTATGATGTCCATATTAAATATACATGAATATCTCAAATTCCAACCCAAACATGGTCTAGAGTATATCAGCTAGATCCACATATTAGCTTACCCTCAATTTGTTATCACTAAGTCAAATCAAAGTGGTTTAGAAATTATTAAAAAAATGGATTCAAATGGATTATTATTGTAGCTTATAAATTATTATTGCTTCCTTATATTCATGGTAATTTTCATATGGATTTTATTCATGATTTTCAACAACAAAAAACCATCCTAGGTAATGTTGGAAATTTGAGCATGTTTTGTTGTCATTGATGTCAAGAGGTTTGATGTCCTAATTTTATGGAATTAATGTCAAAAGGTTTAATATCCTAAATTGATGGAAATATTTGTGAGAATATTTCTCTTGGTGGCACATGAGGTATAAGGCAGCAAGAAGAAAGGAATACCTCTCCATAATATTTGAGAAAGGATTTATAAATTACCTTAGTGGTAATTTTACAAAGGTTAAAATATTCATTAATGGTGTCAAGGTCATCCCTAAAAAGAAAAGGTCCAAAAGGTTTTTAAATATTTAAATTATAATATTTAAATCCTTTGGATTTAAATTATTATAATTAAATATAATAATTAAAATTCGAAATACCAAAATTTGAATTGCAAAAAGAAGCCGACGTCAAATATAGAGGAGGGTATGTGTATTAATAGGCTAAGGTTTAGCCTAAGCCTAAGTAGTATTCGTATCATTAACCCCCAAAGTATTTGCCTTACACGTTCGATGCGATGGAGGAAACAGAAAGGAGATAGTGCAAATTTTAGTGCAAAATATTTGGTCAAAGCATGGATGGGGTGTGTCCCCACTCGTGTGAGGTGGCATCTAAGTTGGTAAGAAAGTCTTGCACAGTGGTATAGGAGGCAGAAGGCGCGGTTTTGATTCGCATTAAGGGCCTTTTGGTTGTGTGGTCTATTTAAGTTTTGGTGCTAGTAGAAAAGGATGCAAGAGGTCTTGCATTGTGGTTACGTGTGAGTTGGCTAGCCCACATGGTAGCCTAGCGCTGACTAGGGTGTAGGGCAAGCAGGTAGCACAGGTTTGACTCCCAGTGGGCAGTAGGCGGCAACAAAGAGGGATTAATTTTTTTATTAAAAATTAAATTATACCCTAAGGTCTAAGGTGGCTAAGGTATGTGCTAGGGAGATATAAGGTGTTTTAAATGGTTTTTATTTTTGCAATAAAAGGGTTATAATATATAATTGTTTTTGAGAAAAATTAAGGTAGCTTGTTTTGTTAATGCATTGGGATAAAAAGTTAAGTGATATTTTATTTATCTTTTGAAAATGCATTAATGACAAGTAGGATATATAAGGTGTAAACGAAATTTTTTCATATGTAATTAGTAACTCTTGTGGATGAAACTTATTGTTAAAGTTAGGAGTAATAAGGTGTATAAGTGGTTTGGCATTTTATTAATATTTGTATGGTGAAATATTTGTTGAGGTAAAATATTCATGTGGAGGTTTTGAGATAGACTATTGCTATCTAACCCTAAATTGGCACAAAAGGATTTGGTTGTAAGTGAGACAGGTTTTGAAGATATAACTCCATCAAAGCACAGAGGTATGAGCACTTCATATTTTTTTTGAAGAGTTTGTTGGAATGAATGTTGTGAAACATAAGGTGGAGTAAAAAGGCTTGTTTGATAAGCATTGTTGAAAATATTAGAGTGAGTCTTATATGCTTCATTGTTGAATGTTTAGAGAATATTTGAGATAGATATTGGAAATTATTTGAGTTAGGTTTTGAGACCTACATTGTGCTCTTTGCTTGAAGAATTATTAAAACACTTGTTTAGGATTTATTTGCTTGAAGAATTATTAAAACACTTGTTTAGGATTTATGAGCAAGTTGTGTTTCATTGGTTGAATGATTGAGTGAAACTTCTTGAGCATTGGTTTTGAGTGATATTAAAAGTGAATGTACAACATTAGAAATCAGATTTATGAAAGCAAGAGTGTAGATCAGAAATATAGGTGTCATGTGCTAGATTGAATCTATATTTAAAAATATAAATAAAAGTAAGACATGTGGAAGCGATGGAATTAATAATTGAGTAGAACATATTGAGTTTTTGATAGAGTACATCATTCTCTATATGTTCTATAGGTTAAAAAAAAATTGGATAGAAAATATCTAAACTACTTCAAGTTAAAGTAATTACTTTGAAGATTAGACAAAGCATTTGATAGCATTGTGTGCAAGATTTGAGATTGATTGAGCATATTTTATGAGTTGTTTTGAGCATGTGTTAGAACAGGTTTGAGAATATGCTAGAGCATATTTGAGCAAGTCTTTGAGAAGACTTGAAGGTAGATTTGAGCAAGTCTTGGTGAAGAATTGAGAGCATATTGAGCAAGTTATTGAGAGGACTTGAAGGTATATTTGAGAATAATTGAGAGCGGATTGAGAAAATTCTTGAGAGGACTTGAAGGTAGATTTGAGCAAGTCTTGATGAAGACTTGAGAGCAGATTAAGCAAGTTCTTGAGAGGAATTGAAGGTAGATTTGAGCAAGTTATTGAGAGGACTTGAAGGTATATTTGAGCAAGTCTTGTGAAGACTTGAAACAACATTAAGAGCAGAGTTGATTGATGATTTGTTCAAGCTTTGTGTTAAGGCTTGGGGTAGATATAAGCAGAGTTGATTGATGATTTTTTCAAGCTTTGTGTTAAGGCTTGGGGTAGATCTAAGCATAGTTGATTGATGATTTGCTCAAGCTTTTTGTTAATGCTTGGGATAGATCTAAATATATTTTATTGATGATTTGATCAAGCTTTGTGTTAAGGCTTGAGGACAAATTTGAGACAAGTTAGTGCAAATTTATGAGCAGATTTGTGAGAAAATTTGTGAGTATATTTGTGATCAGAATTAGAGTAGATTTGTGAGCAGAGTTAGAGTAGATTTGTACTAGATTTGGTATAGAGTTTGGTGTAGATTTGAGATAGAGTTGATAATAATATTTGGGGATCACAGAGCAAAGGATAGTAGTCTCCAATGGTTAGAGATCCATTAGCCAGGTTAGTGATGATAGAGGTCTTCTATGGAGAGAGATCCACAAGCTAGAGTGGTGGGGGTAGAATTCTTCTAGAAGAACATCAACCAAAGTAGAGGGGATAGAGTTCTCTTGTGGATAGAGATCCACAAACTAGAGCAAGGGGAAAGAGTTCTCCTATAGAGAGTGATCCATGAATCAACTAGGAATATAGAGTTCTTCTATGGAGAGATATCCATGAACCAGTTGAGAATATAAAGTTCTCTTGGATCATGTTCCACAAACCAGAGCAAGGGAAAAGAGTTCTGATGTGGAGTGTGGTCCATGAACCAGCTAGTAATATAGAGTTCTATGGAGAGAGATCCACAAACCAGTTGAGGAGATAGAGTTCTCCTGGATCAAGTTCCACGAACCATATAAAAGGGGAAATAGTTCTCCTGTGGAGAGAGATCCACAAATCAGAGCATAGGGGATTGGTGTCTCCTTTGGATAGAGATCCATAAACATTGTAATAGGGAATTGATTCTAAAGAAGATTTGTTGAGAAATTTTAGTAGAAATATTTTCTCCATGGAGTAGCCTACATTGGATGAACCACGTTAAATTGGTGTCTCTATTGTTTGTGATGATTATGCATTGCTTTTATTACTATTATTGATAGTTACATTGATAATATTGGATAATATTGTTTGGGAAATAAAAGTGAAAGTTGATCTTATACTATTCACACCCCCCACTCAGTATAAGCTTGTGTTCTTCAAGTAAAATCTTAAATTATAGATATTAGAATACAACATATCATATCTAGATCTTGAATATGATAATACCCCACAAATATCTTAATATATATAGTATCTTCATGGATCCCTCCATTTTTTATGCTTTATTTTTTAATTATCACATTTTCCAAAACTATAATAGTTATTGAACATGACAAGTAAAATGTAGACTCATTTTCCATCTAGTACATTAATATATTTATTCACAAAAGAAGAAATGATATAAGGTATTATTTAAATTTTCAATGAATTGATCATAATCGCTCTAATATGCATGATTACAATGACCATGTGAAAAACTAAAATGTTGTAAATAAATAAAATATCTTTGATCATATTTGGTAGAATTTATCAATGATTAGTTCATTTCTTGTAGACTTAATTTCAAGAATTCCATAATAGTGAACATATAAGAAGATACAAAGATAAGGTATTATAAAAAACCCATACAATAAGTTCTTTATTTCACCATCATAAAATAATTTGAGCAATACTTGTATCAAAATAAAATGAAGAGGAGAATGTCAATGTTGAAATATGTGCAATTTAATCTTTGTTTGGCTAATATCAAAAGTGTAAAAAAATGCTTATGAACACTATTAATGTAGCCTATAGGTAAGGGTTTATGTACTACTATGGGAATTCTTTGTGTAAATCCTTTAGGCATAATTTATATAAGCTTATAGGCATGTAATACTAAGGGAACCCTTTACATTTCACCCATAGTGATATTAGTTAATCCACCCTTATGGACAACCTTGAATAAAGGGTGAAATTATTTACTCTTTTATTGTGATTTAACCTCAAATTCAAGTTGATATTAGTTTAAGGTTAATTCTTATTAGGATTTTGGTATCATCCTAAATAATCTCCAATGACTAATCCATTGTATTAGTGTGTGATAAATGAAAATATTTTGGGTTACCTATGGGAACCCACCCCTTATTCTTTCTATCAAATCATGTCATTTACATTTCTCTTTCTTTCATTTTTCTTTTGTTTATCAATGCTATATTCAATCTAAACTTACAAATTTTTTTGATATGATCATGGTGAATGCATATTTTGAAATATTTTTGAAAAGTACTGTGAATCTCAATATGGTATCAAAAAAAATGACTAAAGCTACATCACTCAAATACAAAAATATATCATTTTTGGCAATTGAAGAAGCAAATTCAATGTGCAAATTTTAGAATGAATTCCTAAAATTTGAAATTTTAACTTTCAAATCTATTTTGATGTTAATTTCTTTTGCCTCTCATGTTCCTTTTCCAATATGGTTTTTTGTGTGCCTTGTGTGTATGTCTATTGATGCATATTTTCCAAAATACCATTAGAAATGTATGAGGACTATCAAAATAAAATAGTCCACTAGTATCAACATTGGTTGTTTACAAAGAGGTTGTAGTTTCAATTATCTTGGTCTTTTTATTTTCTTTAAACAATTCATTTTTCCTCCTTTACTTTCCATATTACACCTTCCCATATTTCTTCCATACTAGAGAGAATGGCATGATGATATTGATGGTTGTCTAAGTAGGTATCTCTAGTTCAATCTCTAGTTTTGATAATTTTACCAGGGTTTAGCTTCTACAAGGTCTTTGGATATGGGTAACATTGGGGAGGCATACACATCTCCCTTAACCTTCTAGAAAAACACATTAATCCCTACCATTTTCTCCATCCAAGTTACTATACCATAATTATTGGACATCTTATTTGCCTAGTAAATATCATCAATTGAATTCCAAGAATTTTTTGGGAACACAATGCTTTTTAAGGGATATCATATGCTCTTTTCTCTTTATTTTTCAACCAATAACTATGGCGCAACAATTGGTTAGCTCTCTTATTTCACTAATATTGATATTTTGATTTCTATAAGTAATCATTTTTAGAGGATCCTTTGCTTGGTGTATTTTGCACACATAGACGAGCACAAGGTGGATTTCACTCTATCTCTAGTAGCATTATTAGTGTAAAATTTAATATATCTTGTGGCTTTCATTTTCTAAGGTTAAAACTCAATGTTGACCCTCTTTTTGAAAGATGTGCAATGAGAAATCATCTTTTCACATTTTCTCTTCCTCTTAATTTCAAATAGCATGCATGGTGGATTGGTTTATTCACACACTTTAATGGACAAGGTTATTAATTTGATCCCTATAGGCTATGAACCTATTAAAATTTAAATTTATGTATGTGTATATATGAGGATCCACAACCAATCATATGATAAAAAGTGCTAATTTGTGACTCACCAATCGAATAAGGTGATGTCCAATATAATTGTGGCAAATGTCCAATTCGATAAAAAATTTCTAAGGTTTTGTAGTTTAAATTGTTTTGTCTTAATATATAAAATCTTCCAAAGGCTACAACTTTTGCATACAAGTGTTTGGAACCCTTTTTTCCATATTACATGGTTTTTTGACCTCTACATAGAGGTGATATTAGTTTATGGCCTCATCCAAAGGACTTCAAACCAATGGAATATAAGGATTAGTCACCCAAGGGCAATTCCAAGGTTTTAAAGAAGTCAAATACTTGTGAGTGTCGTAAAGGAAATGGATACTCCATCAAAAATTACATAACAAAATTGAAGAATATTGAGATAAAATTATTAAGATATGGACACAATATTTCTAATGATGAATATAAGGATGAATATAGTAAATAAAAGGCCTACTAAAGCATCCATTATGGGGATATGTTATTTCTAATTCCTCCTCTCCTTGGCCCCTCAATTTAAATTATGGGGGTTTGAAATTTGTGTAATCTTATCTTGTTAGGCCAAGGCTAAAAGTGTGGAAGAAGTTCTTTTGAGAACTATTAATGTAGCCTATAATCAAGTGTATATGTAATCCTATGATAATTCTTTATATGAAGCCTTCAGGCATCATTTATGTGAGCCTACAAGCATGTTCATGTAAGACTAAAGGTACCCTTTTCATTTCATCCTTGGTGATATTGGTTAATCCATTCTTATGGATAACCTTGATTAAAGGGTATGATTTATTATTATTTTATTTTAACTTAACCTTAATTTCAAGTTAATATGGCCTTTATTTTAATTCTTATTGGGGTTTTGGTATCATTATAAATAACCCCAATGATTAATCCATTATATTAGTGTGTGATATGTGAAAGCATTGTGGGGTTCCTACAAGAACCCACTCCTTATTCCTTCTCTATTATTAATTTATCTTTCTTTAATTTTTCTTTTGTTTATCAATGTCATATCCATTTGATCTTGTATATTTTCTAGATATGATCATGGTGAATACATGTTTTGGAATAATTCTAGAAAGTATTTTGAATCTCGATAGTTCAATAATGAAACAACTTATAAATTTTCACCATCACAAGTAAAAATAAACTAAAATTTTGGATTTTGGTAGATGACACTTGGAAAAATAATGTATTTGAAATAATGTGAAACCTTTTGATAACTTTTAAGTTTGGAATCCCCATTCCAAAAGACTATTTATCTTCATTATTAGAAAATAATATTTTGGGATGATATATTTATGATATGGTCATATGATCAACATTATGGGGCCCAATATGGGATGACTTGGAGGACAAATATTAAAACCAACTTGTGAAACCTAAAATGTATGTTTCATTATGTAATAGGAAATAAGGTCTAGTAAAAATCTTTCTCACACAAAGCATTTATTTTTTATTTACTGTGTTTCAAATGTAAAAACATGTTATAGAATTTAAGTCTCATATAATAAATATGCAATAGTATAAAAAATTAGTGCATGGGATGTGTGATTCGTAAGTTGTAGGAAACTCCATTATGATGCAGTTAAAGAAATAGAAGAAAAAATGTTGAGGTAGGAACAATGTCTATAGAGTGATAAAGGGAAATAAAATAAATAGGAAATAGAAGAATAAAGAAGCAAAAGAAGCATAAGAGAATAATATATTCTATGATTTATAGAATATGTAAAACAATTATAAGGTAGTTAGAATGTGAAAAGTTCAATATCTTACTATTCAAGTTGTTCTATTAATAATTATATAACTTTACTCTTTTGCTTCGTCTAGATAAAGCACTAGTTTATGAGATGTCATATGGTAAGATTAAATGTGTGTAGATGCATCCCTGGCACATAGTACTAGAAGATTCTAAATGTATCCTGATGTCTAACAATGACATGAATTCAATGTGTGTTTATTCTACTAAGGTTGGTGCTATAATAATGTTGGTCTCATAGAATTCATGATTCCACAAGTTAAGTTAGCATCAAGAGGAAGTTTTATGTTGCATGAAATCATATAACTAGCCTATATAGTGAATATTTTAAATAGGTGCCAAGTCTTAAAAATTAAAATTTCTCTAGGACTTTATCCTTAGGAACTAAGCAACCCTTGCATTGATCATATCATTTATCCATACTTTGAAAGTTATTTTCCCCATTGCACTAGCCTCCAACTATGGAAAAAAATGATTGATTTGATCAAGTATATACCATTTAGCCTAGGGAAACTAAAATTTCTTTACAGCCTTGAATAGGTTGTGTGTTCCCTATAAAGCACTATTATTAGTAGCATTATTTATCTGGTCTACTACTATAGGTTCCAACTAAGTTGGATCTAGATTTTTTGTGAGTTGTAACACCATAGAATTTATCAAAGAATAATGGCATGAATTTAGAATTTTTCTATGAAATACTAGATACATCCCTAAGCAAGGTGGAAAATCAAGAACAACAACATTCTCACTTACCTTGCTTTGAATGGTTTATGGACTATATTTTAGTGGTTTTATCATTAGGTATTGTCCATATAAGCATTCAATATTTATATAAAATAAAACCTTATCTTTAATCTAAAATTTATGTGGAGTCCTATGTCAATCATGGCACTCTTTATTTTGTTCCTCAACTCTCTAGAGTTAGATTCTGTTGATACTATTTTATTCCTTAGCTCTTTCGAGGATAAACATTGGGCCCTCTATGGTTCTCTCTAGGTTTCCATTGCCTACATTAAGGATATACAAGTGATGAACCAAAATCAAAAAGATATTGTTCCCCATAAGGACTCAATAAATGTTGGCAATCTACCTTTATTGGTGTAACTATTTCAAGTTGTATCCTTGTGGTTTCTTTTTGTGTTGGGTTCTTTCCCTTTTGGGTTGGGTGGTTGGCCAGCTGGTGTGTTTTTGTGTCTTTAAGCTAAGCTAGTTGGTTTTCTCATGTGGTTCTTCAAGTTAGTTTGGAGACCATGCTACTCCTTTTTTATGTAAAAAGGTTTGGGGACCCTTTCAAAACCCCTTATGTTATCTAATAAAGAAAAATTATGGCACTCTTTATGATTCTACTATTATCACTAGAGGATATCTTTAATGTGATTCTAAATATTCTATACCTATTGTAGAAATATCTTAGTCCTATAAAATTCCTTGACCTATGATGGTGTTATGGTGCAATTTGAAATGTGAAATATGGTATCCAATACAATGCTAGGCTAAAATTTAAATCAAGTTTGGAATCGAATGTGAACTATGGAGGTGTATGGGACCCTATTATAGAAATTTTGGATGTATAAAAAACTCGCATACCATGTTAAGGGATGTTTATGGTTGTATATATTGAGTCAATGCATTATCATTCTATGTACAATATTCATCTATCCATCAGTTTGTGAATGGTATCTAGTGTAATATTATGTTTTGGTGTCCAAATGGTTTAATATATGGTGCCACAAGTTATTGATAAACCTAAAATCCTTTATAAAACTATCAAGCTAAATAATTACAAATAAATCAAATCTTGTTAAAATAATAGGCAAATAGTCTCAGTAGCATCAAAGTTTTTCAAATATGGTTCTATAACCATAATCTCATTAGTCATTTCCACAACCACAAAGATTCAATAGTGTTTCTACCATAGTGGTTGGTAACCCTAAGAAAAATATATGCTAATGAACTCCCTAGACCTAGAATGAACTAGTAGAGGTGTGTAGAATCCTAAATTCTTATTTATTAGTTTAAAAAATTTATAGAGTGCAAAGAATTACATGTAGATATCTACTTCTTATCATACATAATTCTATTGAAAATACAATAGTAATACTCTGTGTATATGTAATAAAAATTTATTCAACCACTTGAAGTAGTGAGATTCACATATAAGTAGTTGACACAATATGCTAGATGGCACACAATTTTCCAAGATGATACAACCCATCTTGGAGATGGTATTTTACAATAAAATTGATCTATATCATTTGTTGATGGATGTTTGATAAAGTCAACATTATTAGACTATAGTGTTTATTAGTCATTGGACTCTAAATATATAGAAGGAATTGGTAGAAGTATGAAAAACCCTAACTTCCTATTTGTTGATTTTACAATCTTATAGAATGCATAAGATCACATATAGATATCCAATTCTTGTAAAATGCAAGCCCATTGAAAATACTATTGTATACTATGTTTCTTGACAACACCAAATCACCTATCCATCTTAGAGTAGTGAGCTTCCTAGATGAGAAATTAGTATGATGTATCAAATAGCATGCATAGATTTCCAAGATGATATAACAACTCATCATAAAGGTGATATTTTGGCATAGACTTACCCTATGTTAGTTATTGGTGGATATCAAAAAAATTAATATTATTATAGGACCATGCCTACTAGTCATTGGTACCATGTCCTTGGCATTGATAATAGTCAATAATTTCTATATCGGTGGATGGATTATATATATTATTTCCTAATTCTCCTTTCTCTTGTATATTTTATCACAAGGTGTAATAGTTATAGGTATGTCATCAACAAGCAAAACTAGGCAACATACAACAAGCAAAACCTAAGGTAGATTAGATTGATTATTATCAATCTTCAAATAAGCTAAAGGTAGATTAGATTTGGGATATGATAAAAAGATAGATTAATATTTGGGCTTGCAAATGAATGTCAATACTTACTTTTAGGGGTTAGACTATAACTAACAATGGAATGATTTAGTTATGGTTTTGACTGGACTTAAATATTTGTGAAAAATATTTGAGAAAGAAGTATGGGCTTCTTTATTGGAATGGTTGTGTTTGGAAATGAATAAACTTAACATTTGTGGAGAATGTTTTGAAAATAAGTATGGGCTTATTTTATTTTTTGATTAGATGTGTGAATCTAATATTTGTGGAAAATATATTGAATAGAAGTTTGGACTTATTGGGTTTTGGTTTATGGATTTTTTTTTTTGCATAGGATTGCAAGGCTTAAGATTTGGCATATTTGTGGAAAATGTTGGGAAAGAAGTATGGGTTTATTTTATTTGTGTTGCATTAGTTCTCATAGGATGCGTTCATACCTGCATATGAGTTGTTTTGATCCCCTCCTTCCTATCAACTATCATGAAGGCCAAGGAAAGAAGGTGCTAGATATTGATAAAATGAATCTTTAAGTACTCTAAGGTAATATAGGAAATCTCTCTTGTTGAAAGAGGATTTATTGTAATGCAAAGAATATTCTTTTGTAATATTTGATTGAATAAGCTTTATGTTGCCATTATTTTGAATGGTTTTTATGGAGAGAGAGAGAGAGAGAGAGAATCTAAATATTAATAAATTAATCTAACATTAGATTCATTACAAACTAATCTATCATTGTATTAATTTGAATCTAAATATTAGTAAATTAATATAATATTATATTCATTACCAGCTAATCTATCATTGTATTAATTTGAATCTAACTTGCAAAGCAAAGTTGAAGCAATAAGCAATAATCAGACCTTAGATTATTAAAAATAAAAACCCGACCTAAATACTAATGCACCAATCAATCAAAGATTTGTGCAACCTTAGATTTTGTTTAAAATATTTCTTAATATAAATAATCATAATCCAAGCTTTGCAAACCTTAGAGCAAAACAATGCAAACCACGAGAGCAACACCAGGCAACATACAACAAGCAAAACCTACTTCATGCAACCAAAACTAGGAGTGATCAAGGTAAATCTGAATTAATATTTGTAGAGGGTAAGGTTAAATATTAATCCCCCCAAGCATCCCATAATATAACATAACCTAGGTGGTAACCCTAACTAGTATGTGCACACCATGTCCCTCCATTCAAAGCTTAGGCGAACGTGTCACAACCCAATTTCTATAACCAATTCTCTAGTAACTCAGCAAGTTTTTTTAATACCAATTCTATTATTAGGCACTCAACCTAAGTTTATACATATCTATAATGTATACTAATCATGTATTTGTTTCTTCCACATATATCTCTTACGAGGTTCACCCATCCTTACATCTTACATAATTTTGGCTACACAAGCATACTAGGTGAAGTCAGTTGATTCACAACCTACTCTTCTCATTATTCATTCAATGATTTGGCTTTCTATTTCATTCCATTGAAAGGTACAAGTTATCCTTCTCGCATCCCATAAGTATTTCTATGTTGGTGCTAGGACATACTAAAATTGACTATCTATCTCTTCTACTAGATGAGCTAGTCGTGTCATTGTTAAGCCTTGTTTCTAAAACTAAATTTGTGGATTAAATGACTTGGTATTCCTATTAACCAAAATTTCATTAAGGTTATCACCTCACAATATTACCCAAGTAGCACCAAGAAGCTTCCTTTTATTTTTATATAACTATTGCATCACTTAATTGCTATGTCCATCAAGATTTTCTTATTATTGTTTGTGGATATCACTCAAGCATAATACATTCCACTAATTAATGTGAGATTATCCATTAGTATTATTTTGATTATTGAACTAATGGCAAGCAATTACCAATTACAAGAGATCCATAATGAAATGCTTGTTTATCAAAAATCGTTAAGGTTTATCTAATTTTATCAACTTGGCATCTTTTTTAATGAAATCTAAAATAAGACTATTTCACATATGCAAGCACGATAAGGCATACAAGTCCCATAGACATTCCATAGATTACATTTCATATTTTCAAAGCATAGTCAAGTATTCCATAACTCATAACAAACTATTTTTATAGCATTATTCAATATCATAACTAAATTCATTAACTTATTACAATATTTTACATTAAAGATAAAAATACCACAAATTCACACAAACACCAAAAATTACCCTAGGAGAAACCCCAAAGGGAAAACCCAGCCTCAAAATTCATTTTCCTTTATTGAATCTAGAAATCGTAAAATCCTTACATTGGGAAGAGTCAACCCATAATGTCCCCTTCATTTCAATAAATGAGATCCACAATCATAATGGTTTCAATGTATGAATTGTTCATTCATCTCATACAGTAAAATAGTCCTTTTCTAAGAAATAAAGGCATCATATGTGGCCCTTCTTGTTAGTGTAAGATCTTCACAGTTACAATATACACCATAGTCTGGTCCTTCTTTAAAACAATAAACATTCGGGTTCCAAGATAATTGGAAGAAAAATGTATGGTGCATACTTTCGGTAACCTACAATTTAAATAATGCATACTCCCTATTCTTTCAGGAAGTAAACTTTTAAGAAAACCTTTCCTATCTTGCTTACCACAATCTATTCAACTTACAGCTATTGATGCTCTTACTAGAGTCTAATTTCTCACTAATCTACAAAATATTTCATGAGTACTAGAAATATTCACAACCATGCAAGCTCCATTGCTTCCATATCAAACACAACAAGAACATAACCAAAGGAAATATCTTGTATATCATTCAATAATTTTTAGTGCCACTATACTAAATATTTACCTATAATATTCCTGAGTATACCTGCATATCCATCCCTTGGGAAAACAACTTGTTCACTGAGCTAAGATGGATAGCTCACCACCTCAGAAAAAAAAAACACAATCAATGGGAGATATTTTAATAATGAATTAACTCGAGAAGGATATGTTATTTTGAAGTAAAACATCTTCACAAAATATGTTTATAACTAAGCCAACCTTAGCTTAACATAACTAATTCTTCATTAATATCCCATCCCATTTTACTTATCCTTATTAGTAAATTGAGTTGGCAAAAGTCATGCTACTTATCACTACACCAAAAGATCTCCATTATAGACACGTTTGGAAATGACTATAGTTATCCCTACTTCAAGATGAATTTTTCGCCACCTCTTATGCATTTTATTTCTCTAGATATATCTAACACATCCACTAAGGTGTAATTCTAGAGTCATATATAAGTTCAACTTCACTTATAAAACACTGAACAAGTATTCATCCACTGCCCTTAACTATTTCACACCCAAAAGCTTTGTTTTTCTATCTCCACATTATATTAAGTAATAAACAAGGCATTAGTTAAATAGATAGATCTATCACTATACTATCTTCTATGTGGTGAAATATACAAGAGTAGATATGTACATATTCCTACTCACATTAGTCTAGCAAGGGTGAACTCTAATATCACTCAAGTGATTGGTTGCTTGTTACTTTCACCTAAGGCTATGTATCTCTAGACAACAATACCCATGGATAAGGACTCTATTGAGTCTCACCAAACACTCACTATCCCACTCAATTACATCATTCTAGGGGAATAGAAATAAATACTATAACAAAAAGCTTTTCCTTTATACAAGCAAATCATGGTTCTATATCAAGCGCAGGTGCAATATGAGCAATTAACAAAATAATTCTTTTTTTATAAGGTTGAACCAAACCAGATTCATCACTAACATTCTATTTTCACTCTCCAACCAAATCACTAAATTTATAACTCTAAATTCATAGCAAAAATCCACAACCTAAGAGAACTTCTAGAAATATTATCTGGTAATTCTTGAGATGTCTCCCTCAAAGCTCCTCCAAGTCAGTAACTCCAAATATTGAGATGAATCACCCATAGAATAACTCTCCACAACCTAATATCCCTTCTTTCCTATTTTCCTTTTACCACTTCTTCCTCTCCCATGGCATCTCAACCTACCACATATTTCTCCTAGATCACTTCTGGAAATTTGATTGTTAATTTTACCTCCACTCAGTACATTACCTACTCTTTTTCCAAAGCATGACATAACATGATAATCGCCAATGTTTCCTTTTTTATTTGAACTCAGCACCATACCTCCATTATCATTTCCAAATCAAAGTATTTATTCTATCTTGTTATTTCCTCCACATGGACACTTCAACCCCATGCTTTTCTTTTCAATGCAGAACACAAATAATATTCCTTACCAAGGAATAATTTAATAAATAGATAAATGCATCCATTTATAAATTTATGTGAGTATTAATCAGATTTTTTGCTAATTCCACACTCACATAAATCAAAAAGTAGAAGCAACAAAACTTTTTTTTGAAACAATATCTTCAAAATGATAGCATATCTATAAAGAAGGAAATATCAATGCACCATCAATCCTCTTTTATTTTAAGTCATTTTCTTATAAAAACCATATTCTAATCAGGATAATACATTCATACCACAATGAATCCCATCCAACTTGGTTTATTCTCCCTCATTTTCTTGACTCACTCTACATAACAAAATATTATATTCTTGATGCCTAATCAATTCTTCTACTTCATGGGAAAAGCTCCATTTTCCTTTGAAAAAGTGCAAATCAATTAGTGTTATCATAATATTTCATAAAAAATAATTACTTGCATCAAGTAAACATGAAATTGTCGGTCCTCTCAATAACATGAAACCTATAAATGTTTGATTTCCAAAACCAAGCCTAACAAAAATCAATCATTCATCCAAAGATATATCACATTTTCCATGAAAAATATATGTTTTGCATAACTAACTACAAAATTGCCAATCATCTCATTAGTATAACATAATAACAAAACATAAATCCATCCAAGTAAAATTCTACCAAGGGAGGGTCATGACATCCTACCCCCTTAGGCTTAACACAGTTCTTTGTGTTTTAAGTAGTTCAACATGAAATAATAATTACATATTTTCTCAAATAGAAAATGAAAGTGTCTTTGCATGTCTACTACTTTCTTCTATGTAGCATTCCTTTCAGAGTAGCGGTCCCACTGGATCTTGCATTTCTCCAAGGTTCCTTTCCTCATCGATTTGGAATGAAAATCAAGGATTTTTATTGATCAAACCTCTATAGAATCTGGATCCTCCATCTGCAAATTAGAAAATTCCCACACATGCTCAGGATTAACTACATATTTCCTAAGAAATGAAATGTGAAATGTGTCATAAATATTTGATAGACTGGGTGGCAAAGCAAGTCAGTATTCCATAGGATTGATCTTCTTTGCAATTTCAAAGGGTGCCATAAAATGAGGATCTAGTTTTGTATACTTAATAGCACTCTTCCTTGGTCTCACCCTCATAAACACTCTGTCACCCACCGCAAACTTTCTTGGATATATCTTAAAGTTGGCATAATTTTTTAGTTGATTTGTAGCTTCTTTTAGCCTTTTCCTAATCATCCTTAATTTTTTATCCATTTTTTTAGCCATGTTTGGTCCTAGAACAACTCAATCCTCTGTATTGTCCCATGATATTGGTTTCCTACACCTCCTACCATATAGAGCTTAAAATGGTGCCATGCCTATGGTTAAATGATGACCATTGTTGTAGGTAAATTCTACTAAGTGTAGGTAATCTTCCCATCAGATTTTTTGGTCCATACAATACATGTGAAGCATGTTCTCTAATACCTGGTTCACCCTTTCAGTTTTCCCATTTTTTTCTAGGTGATATGCAAAATTGATGTGTAATTTAGTGCCAATGGCTCGATACAAAGCTTGCCAAAACTTGGATGTGAATCTCGAGTCCTATTTGAAATGATCACTTTTTGAAAAACCATGAAGCCTAAATATCTCCTTGTCAAATCTATTAGACATAACCATGGCATCATCCTTGGTATTTTTGGGTATAAAGTGTGCAAATTTGATCAATCTATCAAACACAACTAGAATTACATCATACTAAAACTTGTTCTTTGGAAAACCTACAATAAAATCCATCGAAATTGTATGCCATTTTTGAGTAGGCACATCATGAGGATATAATAGTCTTGTAGGATGTCTTTTGTTTACCTTCACTTTTTGAAATTCAAGACATTAGGCGATAATTCGGTTATGTCCTTCTTCATTCCTGGCCAGTAGAAATTCTTCTTTATATTCTCTCTCATTTTTGCCCCTCCTAGGTGAGAAGAATATGGAGATTTGTGTGCTTCATTCATAATCATTTTCTTCAAATATTTGGCCTCAAGAATTCCTATTGTATCCTTAAAGCATAAGAAACCATCTGTAATGCTGAAATCCTTACTTTCATCAGGTTTTCTTTCCATTATTTTCCAAATTTGATTGCAAAATACATCTTGATGTTGCTTTTCCCTTACTTATTCCATAAAATTGACATGGATGTGAGTCAACACAGCTATGTGTCTTCTCCTACTTAGTGCATCAATGAATTTATTTTTTCCATTTCATGTATTCAATGCTAAAATCACATTCGATAAAAAATTCATCCACCTTATCTGCCTAGAATTTAACAAAGGTTGAGTAAATATATATTTCAGACTTTGATGGTCTATCCTCAACTCAAAGGGTTTTCCTCATAAGTAGTGTTGCCAACTTTTGAGATCAAATACCACTACTACCAATTCCAATTCATGAGTTGCATAATTAACCTCATGTCATTCTAGTTTCATTGAACCATAGGCTACCACTACTTCATCCTAATAGATCACTCCTCCCAAACCTTCCAATGATGTATTTGTACATACATAAAAAATGCCCTAAGGGTCTGGTATATTTAGTATGGGAGATATAGTGAGTTTTTGTTTTAGCAGATCAAAAGCTACCTCACACTTTTCTATCCATTTGAATTTTTTTCTTTCCTCTGAAGGTTAGTTATTGAAGTGGTTATCTTGGTGTAATCCTTCACATAATACCTATAATATTTGGTAAAAACCCATGAAACTTTGAACTTCCATCATATTTTTGGGTGGTGGCCAATTCAGTATGGATTTTATCTTCTTAAGATCCATTGTGATCTCTTTTGTTGATATAATATGCCCTAAATAATGCACTTTTGATATATAAAACTCACACTTCAATAGATTCTCATATAATGTATTCTTTCTTAGCAGCTCCAAAATGATCCTAATATGTTGGTCATGCTCTGATTTATTCTAGGAATATATCAAAATATCATTTAAGAACACAAGAACAAATCAATCTACATTCTTCCTAAAAATGCTATTCATTAAGTTCATAAATATTGTTGATGCATTCATTAGACAAAAAGGCAAGATAGTAAACTCATGATATCCATAAAAAATTTTGAATTTTGTCTTATGGGTATCCTCTTCATAGATCCTCAATTGGTGGCATCCCATTTAAGATCGATCTTTGAGAAAATCGTGGCATCCTTGAGCTGATAAAATAGATCTTTGATTCTGGATAGAGGATATATGTTCTTGATGGTTGTCTTATTTAGCATTTTATAATTTATGCATAGTCATAAGGAACCATCCTTCTTTTTAAAAAATAGCACTAGTGCACCCAGGGTGACACACTTGATTTGATTAACCCCTTTTCCAATAATCCTTGCAATTGTACCTTTAGCTCTTGCATCTCAATAGGGTTCATTATGTAAGGAGCCCTATGTATAGGCTTTGTTCTAGGTTGAAGCTCAATTATGAAATAAAATTCATGATTTTGAGGTAATCTACGTAACTCTTCTAGAAATAAATACCTAAACTCTTACAGTACTAGGTGTTTCCCAAACACATCCTCTTTCTTTTCCTTTTCAATCTCATTTATCTTAACTATGTATATTTTTTCTCCTCTCTTGATGTCTTTCTTAAGTTGCATTACTGAGAGGATCTGGGATTGAAAATCCCCTTGTAGGTTGTACACCCTCTATACTTTCCTACCATATTCTAAATATTTAATCCATCAATATTTGAAATTTATTACGGCCTTATGGTATTGCAACCAATCCATTCCTAGGACTACATCAAAATCATGCAATGGTGCTACATAAAGGAAACCTACAATTGGACCACTAGGTAAGATAATCTTAGTTATAGGGTAACATTGATCTATAGAGTATATTTATCCTAAGCCATACTCAACCTTCAACCCATGTACCAAGATTCCTAGTCTTTCTGGTATATTTTTAATTAACCTAGTGGAAACAATGCTATCTATGGCACTACTATCAATCAAAATTCTAATATTTCTACCAAAGATATTATCTTTTATCAGTAGTGGAGTGGCTTGTCCTTCCAAATTTTGACTCCCTATTACTACATAAATCTTATATGTTGGTTCTTTATACGAAGGTTATTTTCCCTTTAAAATGGATCCTACTTTTATTGGAAATTTATTCGTGTAATTCAGACCACCACATTTAAAGCATCCTATCTTGGGTCTTGGATGTATTTTCTACTTCTATCCATATTCTGCTTTCACTGCTATTGAGGTATTGGCCTAACCCTATTGCATTGGTCTCTTATTCCCATTGTTTCTATTTTTAGAATTATGGTTCTTCCATTATAACCTCTTCCTAAACTTTCCTTGTTCATGTCATTCCTTTTGTCTTATATAGGGGAACTCTTGTTTGCCTACTCCCCTTCCCACTTCATGAAGCCTACACTATTTCTTTTTCTTAGTGCCTCTCTATCCTGCTCATATACCCCTTCATAATCAAAATAAATCTTAAGATAAGTTTCAGCTTTCTTGGCCAAATCATAGGCCTTCTTAAGAGTACTAGGTTCCCACATGTTCACTTCATGCCCCGCTTTGGGATCTGCTTCTAATATAAACTTATGTACCTTTATTTTCTCATTATACACAGGCACATACTTTAGTAGCTTGATAAATATTTTGTAATAAACTTCCACCGTCTTATTCCCTTGTCTAATATTGGTGAATTCCTCAAATTTCTTGGTATAAAAATATTCGGTGAGGAATATTTCTTTAAAAGCTACTACAAATTCTTCCCATTTCAAATCAATTATTGTTGCAATTTCTTTTTTCTCACTGAATATTTCTAGCTAATCCAAGCCAATACCCTATAGGTGTAGAGTGGCATAAGACGTTCAAGTGCCAATGGAATAGTTCTTCATGTTACAAAAATTTTCTATCTCCTTTAACCAAGATTTGGATTTATCACCATCTTCCTCTCCATTGAACTTGGAGGATTTTAGGTGTCTTATATCCTTGTCCAACTCTACCTCCAGTCTAATTCTAGCCTGTTGTACTTTTGAATGGGCCTCATTCACTTGTTCTACTCTAGTATTTCTATCTTGTGAATCTCGATTCACTATAGCCTCCAATAGTTATTTTTGCATTCCAATATATTCCCTTAATAAGGTAACTATTGTAGTAATATCCGCCCTATAATTATTAGGAGCATCTATACCTATATCTACAGTCTCGACATCTACATTATTTTATTGTGTCTACCTTGTTGAATGGGAAATGCTCCCTCTCCTTATCTCGGGTGGCATTGTACCTGGACACATAGGATAAATAGTAGGAATAAGTTCATAATTACATCTTTGAATTGTTTTTTCTACTAACAATTATATTCCTAGTTATCCTAACTAGACAATTGAGGTCTACTTTTAATGGGCACACTTTCCTTATAAGTATAGTCTTTTCATGGGGCTCATCCCATTATACTTCATCTATTCTTATGCAAGAAAACTTGTATCCATACAAACCAAACACTCTAATACCAAATGTTACGACCCAATTTCTATAACCTATTCTCTAGTAATTCAACAAGTTTTTTTTAATACCAATTTTATTATCAGGCACTCAACCTAAGTTTATACATCTCTATAACGTATAATAATATTGTATTGGTTTCTTCCACATATATCTCTTTTGAGGCTCACCCATCCTTACATCTTACGTAATTCTGGCTATGCAAGTGTACTAGGTGAAATCACTTGATTCACAACCCATCCTTATCATTATTCACTCAATGAGTTAGATTTCTGTTTCATTCTATTGAAAGGTACAAGTTATCATTCTTGCACCCCATAAGTCTTTCTATGTTGGAGCTAGGATATACTAAATTTGACTATCTATCTCTTCTACTAGATGATCTAGTTGTATCATTGTTAAGCCTCATTTATAGAACTAAATTCATGAGTCAATGACTTGGTAGTCCTATTAACAAAATTTTAATTAAGGTTATCACCTCACAAGATTATCCAAGTAGCACCAAGAAGCTTCATTTATTTTTATATATCTATTGCATCATTTAATTACTACGTCCATCAAGGTTTTCTTAATATTGTTTGTGGATATCACTCTAGCACAATACATTCCACTAAGTAATGTGAGATTATCCATTTGTATTATTTTAATCATTGAATTAATGACAAGAAATTACCAATTACAAGAGATCCATAATGAAATGCTTGTTTTTCAAAAATCATTAGGGTTTCTCTAGTATTATTAATTTAGCATATTTTTAATGAAATATGAAACAAGACTATTCCACATATGCAAGCATGATAAGGCATACAAATCCCATAGATATTCCCTATATTACATTTCAGATTTTCAAAGCATAGTCAAATCTGCCATAACTCATAACGAACCTTTTTTATAGGATTATTCAAGCTTATAACTAAATGTATTGACTTATTACAACATTCTACATTAAAGATAAAAATACCATAAATCCACACAACACCAAAAATTACCTTGGGAGAAACCTCGAAGGAAAAACCCAGCCTCAAAATTTGTTTTCCTTTATTGATTCTAGAAATCCTAAAATCCTTACATTGGGCAGATTCAACCCATAATATCGCCTTTGTTTCAATAAAGGAGATCTACAGTCATAATGGTTTCACTGTATAAATTGTTCATTCATCTCATACAATCAAATAGCCCTTTTATGAGAAACAAAGGTGGCTTATGTCACCCTTCTTATAAATGGAAGAGCTTCGTAGTTATAGTATACATCATAGTTTGGTACTTCTTTATTAACAACAAATGTTTAGGTTCCAAGATAATTGCCAGTTGAATTCAATTTGTGGTGCATACTTTTGATAACCTATAGTTTAAATAATACATACTCCCTATTCTTTTAGGAATTAAACTTTCAAGTAAACCTTTTCTATCTTGCTTATCGTAGCCTATTAAAATTGTAGCTAGTGATGCTCTTACTAGATTCTAATTTCTCACAAATCTACAAGATCTTTTAAGAGTACTAGAAATATTCACAATCTTGCAAGCTCCATTGCTTCCATATCAAACACAACAGTAACATAACCAAAGCAAATATCTCATAGATCATTCAATAATTTTCAATGCCACTATACTAAAGAGTTGCCTGCAACATCCTCAAGTATACCTGCATATCCATACCTTGGGAAAACAACCTGTTTACTGAGCTAAGATGGATATCTCACCACATCAAAAAAACACAATCGATAGGAGATATTTCAATAATGAATTAACTCTAGAAGGATATGTTATTCTCAAGTAAAACATATTCCCAAAAGATATTGATAACTAAGCTAACCTTGGCTCAACATAACTAATTCTTCATTAATGCCCCACCCATTTTTACTTATCCTTATCAACAAAATGTGTTGGCGAAAGTCATGCCTGTTATCACTGCAACAAAATATCTCCATTATAGAAATATTTAGAAATAACTATAGTTTTCCCTACTTCAATACGAATATCTGGCCACCTCTTATACATTTTCTTTCTCTAGAGACATCTAGCACATCCACTATGGTTCAATTCTAGCATCATATATAAGTTCAACTTCACTTATAAAACACAGAATGTGTGGTCATCCACTACCCACAACTACTTCACACCCAGAAGCTCTATTTTTCTATCTCCACAATATATTAGGTAACTAAACAAGGTATTAGTTAAATAGATAGATTTTTCACTATATCATCTTCTACATCATGAAATATACAATAGAGTAAGTTTGCACAGGTTCCTAGTTAGATTAGTCCAGCAAGGGTGAAGTCTAATATCACTCAAGTGATTGGCTACCTGTTACTTTCATCTAAGCTGATGTATATCTAGATAACAACGCCCTTGGAGAAAGAATCTACTGAGTCTCATCAAATACTCACTATCCCACTCAATTACATCATTCTATGGAAATGGAAATAAATATTATAACAAAAGGCTTTTCCTTCATATAAGCAACCTGTAGTTCTACAATGAATGCAAGTGTAATATGAGCAATTAATGAAACAATTTTTTTTTAGGAGAAGGCTGAACCAAACCAAATTCATCACTAATATTTTTTTCACTCTCTAACCAAAGCACTAAATTTATAACTCTAAATTCATATCAAAATTCCATAGCCTAAGAGAACTTCTGGAAATGTTACCTGGTAATTCTCGAGATGTCTCCTTTAAATCTCCTCCAAGCCAGTATCTCCAAATACTAATATGAATCATCCACTAAATAAATTTCAACACCCTACTCTCCCTTGTTTCTCCATTTCCTTTTTCCACTTCTTCATCTCCCATCGTGTCTCAACCTACCGCTCATTTCTCTCAAATCACTTTTAGAAATTTGATTGTTAATTTGACCTACACTCAGCATGATGCCCACTCTTTTTCCAAAGCACGACATAGCATGATAATCACCAATGTTTCTTTTTTTATTCAAACTCAACACAATACCTCTATTATCATTTCCAAATCAAATCATTTATTCTCTCTTGTTATTTTGGTAAACATCTTACATGCGAACTTCAATGTAATATGAGGTAATCTACTCATTAATGTAGTCAAGTCGTTGGTTCCTCCACATGGACACTTTAGCCCCATGCTTTTATTTTCAATGCAAAATACATATAAGATTCCTTACCATGGAATCATTTAATAAATAGATAAATGCATCCATTTGTAATTTTATGTGAGTATTAATCAAATTTGATGCTAATTCCCCACTCACACAAATCAAAAGTTAGAAGCAACATAAATTTTGTTTGAAACAATATCTTAGAAATGATAGCATGTCTATAAATAAGAAAATATCAATGCACCATCATTCCTCCTTTATTTTAAATTATTTCCTTATAAAAAGCCACATTCTAATCAAGATAAGGCATTCATGCCATAATGAATCCCATAAAACTTGGTTTATTATCTCTTAGTTTCTTGACTCACTCTACATAACAAAATATTATATTCTTTATGGCTAATCCATTCTTCTACTTCATGGGAAAAGGCCTTTTTTTCCTCTGTAAAGTGTAAATCAATTAGTGCTATTATAATATTTCATAAAAATAAACAAATACTTGCATCAAGAAAACTTGAAATTATAGATCCTATTAATAACATAAAACCTATAAATGTATGATTGCCAAAACCAAGTCTAACAAAAATCAATCATTCATCCAAAGAAATATCATATTTTCCATGAAAAATACATATTTTGCATAACTATGAAATTGCCAATCATCTCATTAGTATAACATCATAACAAAACATAAATCCATCCAATTAAAAGTCTGCCAAGGGAGGGTCATGACAAGGTGTGCACAAAGGTGCCCCACAGATTTCAAAGCAAACAACTCCCCTAGGCAACCCATATAAATAGTATTTGAATAGCAAGGATCCAGGGATGCATGGTGATGTCATAGACATATGGAATGAACGTCCCACTATGGCCACTCCCAAAATACCCTTCACCACTAAGGAAAAACCCTTCCAATATGATGAAGGTACATAACCAATTCAAGCTTCACAAATATATGTTAATAAGAAATCCATCACAAAAATTAGAGGTAGAAAGGTAGCAACAAGAAGCTATCAAAAATTATTAGAATTATGAATGAACAAGCATAATAAGCAAATAAAAAATACCAAATCTTACCTAACTCTCAACTAAACCTATGACATTAACTGCTTGCTCCTTGAATCATATGATACTATCTAATTCTACATTGCAAACCATAGAGGGGAAAACCTCCCTATCGCATACAATTTCCAAAAGGCTAGATCCACAAAAGAGAAGAGAAAGTCTTATGGGGTGAACCATGGGGGCTATGTTGTTCTCTACACTTAGTGCTAGGGGATATGGTTTCACCAAGAATGACTTTAAGGACTCGCTCCAAGTCCATAGGAATTTTAGGAATATTTGATGTATTCGATTTAAGACAAACATCTAGATTTGACCTTTCTAGATCTATACTATAAAATATAAATGACAATGCAGGAATACAAGAGGTAACTCTAGAATTATTCTTCCTTTGAATGCTTTTCTAACCTAGGATTCTAAACAAATAATATTTTAATCAAGGATTCAATAAGATATGCACAAATAGAATTATCCCTAGGTGCACACGATATGTTGTTTATCTTTCAAATACCTAGAACTAATTGAATATACTTAATAAAATTATATCTAAGGTTTTTTTAAAAAATAAAAGCACTCAAGAATTAGCCTAGAAGACTAATCATAACACTTAGCTTATCCAGTGTTTTATCCTTATTTTTATCTCTTTGTCCAATGCTATCATTAATACTTTTTCCTACAAGATAACAAACACTTGAAAATGGAATTAGCGTTAGGGGAGCTGCTTAGGCCATTGTACAATAGTTCTTGGGGGTACAACAAGCCCCCTAGGTCCTTTTAGCTGATATTTGATAATTAAAAATAGAAATTGACCTTTGGAGGAAAACAAACATTAATGCAATACAGCATAATAGAATGTAAAAATCACATAACAGAATATGCCACTATACTCTAAATGCAATTTAGAATGCAATGGATAAAACAAGGACAACATATTACCCCCAGTTTGATCTTAGGTGAAATCACATCCCGTAATGGGTGATCATGATAACGCCATGTAAAGTCACACACCATAGCAGATCGGGCACGATTTCACATAAACTATGTGAAAAATAAAATATGAATGCAAAAACTTGATTACATCACTCAAAAAATCTAAATATACATGCAAAAGATTGAATTCCCTTGGAAGAGAGTGTAAAGCAAAATAGAAGGGTTTTAGATCTCCCAAATGGTCAATATCTTCTTAGGTCTCCAAAAAAAATCCACCAAGAGTGTTGAATAACAATGCAGCAGACAATAAAACACTAAACTTCAAAGTTTCTTGTGAGAGAAGAAGAAGGATGTAGTCCAAACAAAAACACTTTGTGATAAATTAAATATGATCAACAAAATCATCAAGAGCAAAATAAAATGAGTGTGTGTTAACTTGTGTGTTATCGTTTGTGAAAAGTGAATTCAAACCCTCCTTATATAGCAAATTTAAATGTGAAAAGAGTGGGAAAACCAATGAGGACCGACATGCAACATGCCAACCCCACAAAATTAGGGTTTTAATGTGTCAAACCCTAAAAAGGTGAAATTGCATCCCGTTCGGGCTGACCATGATATCACAATTTGAAGTCATGCCCCATCAAGGATTGGGCATGATTTCATATAAAGAGGAAAAACAAGTAAAACATAAGGGGGAAAGCCTTGCCATTGCCTTAGGCAAGTCTAAGGGATCCCCTTAGAGAGCTCAGGGAAGATTACTCATTAAAGTGGATCAATTTTTTGCGTCAGCATTTTTCCCCCTCTTTGATGCCTAATAAATGTGTCAAAGAAAATATGTAAACACCCACAAAAAAAAAATGATAAGAAACATGGGGTGGTTGGTTTAGAAGAAAGGGATGGTGCAAAAATGGTGTTATTTTGAACACTTTCAAGTTTTAAATGTAAATCGAGGCATTAGGTACATTAATACATTTTAAGGACAAGGTGCCCCATCAAGTTTTATGAGGGATACGATCCTCATAAAAACTCAAAAAGGTAAACTTAGAAAAAGAAACAAGAAAAACCAAAATGAAAAGAAAAAAAATATGAAAATAGGGTTAAAAGTGAAAAGGGGAAAACCCTAATTCATTTAAACCACATGAGGGAGAAGAAAGGGGCTCTAGATAAATGGAGAATATGGCACTACTGATACACTATTCAGCAATCGTGAGGAGTGAAGTTGGCATAGAGGTGGAGCAGACACAAGTAGGATCAAAAACCCTTCCTTGCATATCAAATTTTTCAATTTTTTATGTATTTTAGTGGTTTTCCACAAAAATCGATGGTTTTGCCATGTACAACCCGAGAATGATCTCATGTACCAATCACAATTTTACCCTGGGTAGTAGTGATAAAATTGCACCTAGCAAAAAATGACCATGCGTGATTTTGCAAAAATGCGTCAGGTGAGCGTTATTTCATCGAAAAAGGAGAAAAATAGAAAAAAGGAAAAGAAAATAGAGAAAAAAGAAAAGGGAAGGAAGAAAAAGGGAAAAAAATGTAATAAAATAACTTTAAAGACATAGAATTTTATTGTGTTATGTATTTAGATTAATTTAAAATTAATTAATTAAATTTAATGTATTAAATTTTTAATTAAAATTATTAATGGAAAATTTTTGTTTTATTGTTATTACAGCTTAGGGTAATCGAGAGCTGCGAGTGGAGAGCAGGATCCCTAGAGGTATAGATAGAGGTACTCAAGATGGTAGAGAGGGATACTTTAGCAGTGGTGGGGCTAGACCACCTGGTCAGACTACCTCGGGTAGAGGCAGATAGGGCTCTACTGACAGCATTGACAGAGAGCTGGTACCTGGAGTCATCTACCTTCTGGTTACCTATGGGAGAAATAACCATCACATTAGAGAATGTGTGGCACATCTTGTGCATCCCCATTATGCAGATAGTATTTTATAGAGTGCGAGGGAGGCTAGCTACATTGCAATAATTTTTAGGAGGCTGGACCCATTAGGTGCGAGAGAGCACCATAGTCATAGATGACCTGGTGGGGTGGTATCAGGCATATCCATTGATGATCATACTCTATAGGGTGGTTGCAGGTATGCTAATATGACACATTAGTAGGAAATATATGTCATGGATGAAGGTGGATGTAGTGGTATACATGCAAGACCAGAGGGCTAGATTCACATGGGATCCATATGTGTTGACCCACTTGCACAAGATGTTGTACAACATCATGTGCAAGTGATATATAGGGTTAGTGTGTATGATGTTGCTCTAGGTGTGGAGTTGGAAGCACATAACAGTGTGGAGATGGATGCACTACCATATCCATTACCCATTCCAAAGTGACCAAAAACATATAGGTGGCCCATATCCTCAGAGCAGGCTATGAGGACCTATACTGGATATCTGGCACTAGCAAGGTGGATAGTAGATGAGTTGAGGGAGGCCAAGATAGTATTGTGATCTTGGCATCTACACCCAATATGGGCTAAGGATAATATGGATTTGGTGAGGGTTAGGAGGATCAGGAGGCTGACTACGAAGAAGGGGGAGCCAGATATTTTCAAATTTTATCGAGTCTTAAGGTAGTTTAGAATATTGTAGAGCATCCTAGACCTAGGGGACTACTGGTACTAGAGATTCTACTAGGACCCAGCAGAGGTAAGAGGTAAACCTAACCTAACTAGGTGGTTTGAGGAGGACATAGATGATCCTTCTTACATGGATCCTAGGGTGGATGATATATGATTTGGCCTTCATCTACTACAAATGTTACAAAGGAGCCATGCCCCGTAGGGTCTCCTTGCTAGTTATGATATAGAGGTACCATGTGATGGTCTTGGGCATGTAGTGAGCATTTCGAGAGGTACCTCATAGAGCCATCAAAAGAGATTAGTAGGGACCAGCAACCTTGAAATAAAGGTAGGCTCAGGTTAGGATTGAGTTGATTATGGGGGATACCAACACTATCGGGACTAGGGAGGTAGGGACATCTAGAGTTACCCCCATAGAGGCTAGGGTACTACTAGGTGGAGGATTAAGAGAGACCTCCACATTAGTAGCAGCTACCCAGGATCAGGCTCCAAGATGAGGGGATTCGAGGGAGGAGGAAAGGGTACTATAGGCTCAAGTGATGATTCTATAGATGCAGATGGACCTAATATAGGGGGATAGTTCCAATAGGATTGAGGGATTGCAAGGCTCATTGAGCACCGTAGAGAGGTAGGGGGATGTAGCTTGAGTAGATTTTGATAATCTTTGAGGGGAGGTGAGCTGACTAGACATAGAGTACTAGAGAGATTGAGTAGAGGGGATGGATATCATCAAAAGTATCCAATCTAGCGATGGATTCTACCTTTTACAGGTGAACCTATAGAGGGCAAGATAGAGGCTAGAGGTGGCCATTAAGTAGGCTACATTTTATGAGATCATGTACTACTAAGAAATACCAACAGAGCATAGAGCAACACTTCCTCCATCCCTCTAATTAGTTAGCAAGTCATGGTCTTAGTCATAAATATTCTTGACATCTCCATCTATGGGTATACGGCTGCTTGGACCACCTCCTCCTCTGGGTGGAGCAGAAGAGATAGGCTCTTAGATTTAGTCTAAATATCAGGATGACATAACAATTTTGATTATGGCATGCACCCCTAGGGATTGGTTGAGTATATTAGTACTATACTATGGTACACCAACCAAAAATGATTTTATCTCTCTCTTTTCATTGAGTAATACATAGTTTCTTTCTCTTTATATTTTTTGAATGTGTGCATGTGATTAATTCTTATCTTAGATGTTCTTTAATTTGATTTTTTATGAATGCAATCTATCTTAAAATGTAATGCTATATGAAATGCATGGATGAAAAATGGATGAAAGAAATAAAGAAAAACATGAGATGAAAACAAGAAAGAAGACCAACACAAAGAAGAAGACAAAGAAAAAATAAGATCCAAAGGTCAACCATCTAAAACAAAGAAGGATGGGCAAAACATAGTATTGAAATAAGTGTAGGTTGCAAGGGACCAATGTGGTTAAATACTATGAATTGTACCAAAAAAGAGAGGAGCTAAACCCAATATGGTTGTAGTGCTCACCAAGAGGGATGAGGTGTTGGAGTTCGATTCACTATGGGTGGTTGCTCACTTATTGACTATTATGGGGTGATTACCTACTAGGATGTATGTCGAGGCTTTCTAAAAATGGCCAAGGATATTATCCTATAATGGGGTGTTGAACCCACTGAGTCAAAAGGGAGTATAACCCAATAATATATCATATCTGATAAGATACCTTCTAGGATGTATAGCTATCCCATGTGGGATGTAATATAAGGATAAATATATTAGATGAGTGCTACCCCTGATAGGGATTTAGAGCAGAAAACAAGCTAGTGAGTGTGTGCATTTGTGCCAAAATATGACTTTTGAAAAGATGGAAATAAAGCATATGTATTTCCTTGTTAAAAGCAAAGGAAGACAAAAAAATAAGGTAACAGAAAAGTGAGAAGGATATATTAATGAGCTATCACCCTTGATCTAAGAGAAACTCTCACTATTTCCAACATTAAGGAAGATAAAATTTGAAGAAGCAAAAAGCAAGAAAGAAGATTGAAGAATAAATCCCTAGGTGGGGATATTACTAGGCATCAGAATCCTAGAGAGTGTGCAATGCATGTGATATATGACCTAACTAGGTATTTTCACATGCCATTATCACAAGATTCCCAAAAATCTATATGATCAAATAGTCATGCACAAGCAATCACGTAGATTATGACATTCAAGCATGCAAGTTGGATTAAATGTCAAGAGGATGACAAGCAATAATGCAGTATGAACAAGCAAATGAATGCGATGGAAATGCATTACTAAATGATGATTAATTGATTTGATGCAAAAAAAATATTTTTAAGTTTTATTATTATGTAATTTAAATACCTTAATTTAAGAAAGCAGGACAAAAGTTGACACAACATCTAAGTGTGTCTTCTTTCTTAAAAATGAAAACAAGTCTGCCATGGATTGTTTTATCAAAGAAATATCTAAAAGGTAAGCCATATTGATAATTATAATTATGGAGAGTCTCCTTCATAGTTATTTCTTTGGTAGACATAGCAGGATAATCAATGCACTCACGAACATAACCATTCTTTTTAACATAATGAGGAGCAATTCCTAACTTCGTAAGATTACTATAGGATAGTGAAGTAGGATCCTCTGCTAAAATAAAAGGTTTACTTTTAGAACACACAGAATCAATCATATTGTAAAATAAGACACCATAATAATAAGGGGGACCACCATCCTCATCATCCACTTCTTACTTCTGATAATCCATATATTTAGCATAAGTCATAATATGATCATCATTGTCAAATGGTAAAGGTTGGTCTTTGCTAGGTATAAAACCTATGCCACATCTCCCAGACTAGATTTTGACATCCAAATATTATTGAATGTCCTTCTATTGTGGCCCCAAGCCTTTACCTACATATCCCATACTAGATAGGATCTACTTAGGAAGTGGGTAATCATTGGAAAGGTAACAATGAGCAAAAGAACACTCAATGGGATAGGGTTTGCTACCACGTATCTTATCCTCAAAGGAAGTTCCTACGAATACAAAGATACATGTACAAAAGTGTACAACATCACCTTTATTATGGGGTAAACCCATGGTTCTTGGTGATGGTTGTAGCTTGGCTAGATCCAGAAGAGTTTCTTGAAGAAACTGATTATCATGATCCTGAGATGAAGAATTTAAGATATGTTCCTCACTCATTTTTAAATTTTTAAATTTCTTTAATATTTTAGATAAGGAACGTAGAGAGACCATTGAATATATTGAGGGACACAAATTGAACTCAGATCGAGCTCACTCTAAATTTGAGAAAAAATCAAATGGTCGAGGGTCACACAAAATGGTGATAACCTGATTCTTAAACTCAAACTTAAGACATTGATGAAGAGTAGAAGGGACGACCTTAATTTCATGGATCCAAATTCATCCAAGAAGAATATTAAAATATGGAGTACAATGTACCACATAAAATAGAGTATCCAATATTTTAGGCCCAACTTTAAGAGGAAGGGATATGATACCACAGGCTTCTTGGGACTCATTGTTGAAAGCTTTAATAATGATATCATATTTTGTTAAGTCTTCCTATTTTAATCCAAATTTTTGAAATAATTGATTTGTACACAATTTGAGGGAAGAACCATTATCAATCAAAACTAACTTAATAAAATTATCCCCAATAAGTGTAGTGATGTAAAGTGAAGAATATTCTTGCAAGTTTGAGGAATATTTATCATCATCCGAGAATGAGATATGATGTATACCAAGAGAGCCTATGACATCAACTATAGCATTGGGAAAAATATCTTAAGGAATTGATTTTTTCTTTAAAAGTTCCTTCAAATCATATCTATGGCTATGAGAAGTTTGAAGGAGCTCTAAAAACCTATATCTTTGTATGAGTACTAGCAAACTATTTTTGGATATCAAATTAAACCTTAGTTTGTGGTATCAATACAATAGGTGGAATCCTTGTATCTAAAGATTTTCCTTGATTATTCTTCAAAACAGAAGTGGGTTATAACACAAAATTTTGTCCTTGCTGAGGATGTTGAGTCTGAGCTTGTCTTCTTGTAGTTACTCCAACCATACAAACCATATTACCTTAAGGAGGGGGCTCATTCTGATGAGCCACCTAATTTGTTACTTGTTGATTATGTTTTGGTAATGGATCTTTAAATATTTCCATATCTTTATTGGTAGTTACATTTTTTTGGATAGGTACTTGATTATTCATTGTTTGAAAATTGCTTAAGTCAATGCATCTTGCATCAATCAAATCCTGAACCACATGTTTCAACTTCTTGCAAGAATTCATCCAATGTCCTTCCACTCTATGATATGCACAATGCTGACCTACCTTATACCAATGAGCTATAGTATATGGTTGTCTAATAGGAGGTAACTCAATTGCTTTAGCTTCTAAAAGTTGTTTCAAAATTGCTTCCATAGACATATTAAGCCTTGTAAAATTCCTTTGTGGAGGTTTTTGAAGTACTATCTTTTGTAGGTTGTTAGTAACATTATTAACAGGCCTACTATCCATTCCATTATCACCTCTTACATATCTATTTTTATGTTGATGCTTAGTAGGTTTTTCTTCCTTAATTTTTAGTTGACCTCTCCTGATGAGAGCATGTTCTGCTTTTCTTGTTAAATCAATTGCCTTATCAAAATATGTGATAATAGTAGTCTCTAATGCATAAGATAATTGTTCTTGTAAATTACCAATCAATATCTCAAGCATATCTTTAGGAGGTAAAGTATATCTCAAACGTCCAACTAAACTTCTCCAATGAGCCAAAAATTCTGAAAAGCTTTCTTCTTTATTTTATTTTAAATTATACGCATCTTTCATTATCATTTATTTCTCAATGTAAGTACCAAATTGCTGAAAAAATAATTTTACTGTTTCTTCAAAACTCTTCATAGAATAATTAGGCAATTGATAATACCACTCTAATGCCATACCACCAAAGGATTTTAGGAAATGTTTTAAGCAACAACATATCATCATGGCAAGTTGTTCTAAATCTTCTTAAATTCTCTATTGGATCTTTTGTACCCTTATAAATAGATAATACTAGCAAAGAAAAATGCTTAGGATAAGGTCTAGCAGCAACAATAGGATCCAATGGTTTATTACATATTTTCTTATCATTGTAAGTAAAACTTAAAGGTCGTATCATCTCAACTTTTGAAACCAACTACTTCACCATATTTTCCAAATTTTGTACTTTTGGATTACTGTTATGTATTAATCCTAAATTCCCATATATGTGTTGGGGAATCAATGCTTAATTCAAGTTGGAAGTATGAATTTTATTGTTATATGTGGATCCTTGTGAAAGTGGACAACTAACATTGGGAAGAATAGAAGCAAAAGTATTTATATTAGAATATTGAGGAATAAATTGAGAACATTTTTTAGTAACACTACTAATTGGAGAAGTTTGCATATTCCTTCCAATTTTGGTGGTTGTAGTAGTAGCGATAGCTAAGTTAAACTTATCAATATGTACTAATTTAGGCAAGGGGTTTTCCTGGTTAAGCATAGGAGAGCTTATTGGAGGAGGTGGAGGAGTTTCATCTCTTTTGAAGTGAGCTTCTCATTCCATGCCTCTCAATATCCTATCCCTATTAGCTTTCATAAATCCTCAAATATGCTCAAACGATGAAAATAAAAAGCTACCATTATGTCCCTTATAAGGTTCAAAACTCATCTCAATATCCATGTTGTCTTGTTCTTTTAGATATATGTTAGGATCCTCTCTATCAATCTAATCATCTTCTGAAGGAATACAATCAGATTCAAGATGATTTTGCTAACTTCTAAGGACAGGAGCCATTAGAAAGGTAAAAGGATAGAAGATAAAATTAACAATAGGATCAAAAATATTTTTAAAGATATTATTACGATTCTTCAACCATACAAATATATTTAATGATCTTGTTTAAAAAAATTTACAAGAAAAGAAGGTGTTCACGTTGGGTTCACCAAATATGTAGAGGGGGAAAACCACCCTGTTGTGTACAATTTCCAAAAGGTTGGATCTGCAAGAGAGATGAGAAAGCCTTATGGGGTGAACCACGAGGGCTACTTTTTTCTCTACACTCAGTGCTAGGGGGGATGGGTTCACCAGGAATTGCTTTAAGGACTCGCTCCAAGTCCACAAGAATTTTAGGAATATTTGATGTATTCAATTCAATACAAACACCTAGATTTGGCCTTTCTAGATCTATGCTATAAAATATAAAGGACAACACAAGAATACATAAATGCAGGAATACAAGAGCTAACCCTATAATGATTCTTATTTTGAATGCTTTTCTAACCTATGGTGCTAAATAAACAACATTTTAAGCAAGGGTTCAAGAAGATATGCACAAACAAAATTATCCCTAGGTGCACACTATATGATGTTTATCTTTCAAATACCTAGAATTAATTGAATATACTTAATAAATTTAGATCTAGGTTTTTTAACACAAATAAAAGCATTAAAAAATCAGCCTAGAACACTAATCAGAACACTTAGCTTATCTGGTGTTTTATCCTTACTTTTATATCTTTGTCCAATGTTATCAATAATACCTATTCCTACAAGATAACTCAACAAACACTTGAAAATGGAATTAGCATTAATGGGACTACTTAGGCCATTGTACAATAGTTCTTGGAGATACAACAGTCAAGCCCCCTAGGTCCTTTTAGCTGACCTTTGATAATAAAAAAGTGAAAATTGACCTTTGGAATAAAATAAACATTAATGCAATACAATACAATAGAATGCAAAAATCACAAAACAAAATATGTTCTAGATTTAATTTAGAATGCAATGGAGAAAATAGGATAGTAGATTACCCCCAGTTTTATCTCAAGCAAAATCATACCCTGTAATAGGCAACCACAATAACGCTAGGTAAAGTCGCACCCCATAGCAAATTAGGCGTAATTTTACATAAACTATACGAAAAATAAAATATGACTACATAAACCTGATTACGTCACTTAGAAAATCTAAATATACATGCAAAAGAGAGAATTCACCTGGTAGAGAGTGCAAAAGAAAAAAAAAAGGTTTTAGATCTCCTGGATGGTCAATCTCTCCTTAGGGCTCCAATAACAATACACCAAGAATGAGGAAGAACAATGCAGTAGACAATAAAACTCCAAACTTCAAAGTTTCTTGTAAGAGAAGAAGAAGAAGGATGTAAACCGAACAAAAACACTTTACGAGAAATCAAATGCAAGCAATAAAATCATCAAGTGCCAAATAAAATGAGTGTGTGTTAACTTGTGTGTTATTGTGTGTGAAAAGTGAATTCAAACCCTCCTTATATAGCATATTTGAAGGTGAAAAGAGTGGGAAAACCAAGGAGGGCCAATGTAAAACATGCCAATCCTAAAAAATTAGGGTTTTAATGCATTAAACCCTAAAAATATGAAATCATACCCCATCTAGGCTGACTGTGATATCGCAATGCAAATTTGCACCCCATCAAGGACTGGGTGTGATTTCGCATAAAGAGGTAAAATAGACAAAACAAAGGGGAGAAAGCATTTTCATTACCTTATGCAAGTCTAAGGGGTCCCCTTAGAGGGCTCGGGTAAAATTGCCCACTGAATTTGATCAATGTTCCATGTCTACACAAACCATCATTGTTCTTCCTATCACTTCCCAATATAGCATCCCTATGCACAATATCTAAAATACCTTAAATATTCTCTAAGGAGAAGGAAGAGGAAGCACTACATGCTAAGGCAGAGTGGTAGTGTTGCAAGTGTTTCCATAACACCCCAAAACTCCACTCTTGATGCCCCTCATAACATAGCACAATGTGGAAAATAAAACCAAAGGTACATTGGCTAAAGGTGGCTCCACCTTCACCACCAAGGCATTGATGGTGCTCCCACTAGCAAGGTCAAAGGCAGCTCCACAACCACATACGCGCAAGATGAAACACAACTTGACCAAGCAAAACCATAGTCTAAAGCTATGGTAAACCAAAATATTAAAAGCTTTAACATAGGAGAAAAATTAATCAATAATCATTCCTCTAAATAAATATCAAAGCCAACATTAGAAACCAAATCAAATGATTAATACTAATATAACATTAATGATTGATACTAACATTAGATTAATCACTCCTTAGATTAAGACACATTAATCATTTTCATTAATATAAAATTAACATTAATTAAATCTAACATTATATTAAAATAATATTAATCATTCTTTCAATTAATATTAAATCTAACATTAGTTAATGGTATCCTTAGGTTAAACTAACATTAATAATTCTTTTGATTAATATTAAGTCTAACACAAAAAAGGCTTAAGATTTCTTAATCAAACAGAGTAGATTGAATGAAACCATCTAATCTATCAATAATATCATTCAACCACAAGTGCAAAGGAAAGAGATCCAAACAAAACACCCTCTTGGTATTGTGTACCATTGTTTTATCCCTAAATGAGTGGCTCCTTATTTAATATAGACCCAAGCTATCATCGGCTCATGTTAAGGAGACTCGTTGGATGCAGCTTTCCTATTCTGATGGCACAAACATGAGCATATATAAACTATAATGCATCTACATGAAAAGGGTATTCATTCATGTTACCCTAAGTTGTTTGGTCATCATTTCTCCTTCAATATGGACTCTCGTTCATTATGGTTAATTATCCTTTCCACCCACGAGAGTACTTGATCTTTCAACCAAGAAGAGCATTAGCAATACCATATCCTTTTACAAAAATAAACATAATATCAAAAGCTTATATCCATTAAAACCACAAACTAAGAATTAAACATCATTCATAATACAAATTCCATATTTAGTAGCTCATACTATCAAGGAGGATCATGGCATACTACCCCCTTTGACTAAACACAATTCATTGTGTTTCCTGCAAAGTTTTACATTTCAACATTATTAAAATAAATAAGAAAAATATCTTTTCATCTCATCCACTTTTCCAAGTGGTATTTTCTCATAATATTGGTCCTATTGGACCTTGCATTGTTCTAGAGTTTGTTTCCTCATTGCTTTGGAATGAAACTCTATAATCCTCACTAGCCTTACTTTAATGGTCGATGGATATATCACCTATAATTTTGAGACATCCCACACATGATTAGGATCAACAACATACTTCCTAAGTAGGGATATGTGGAAAGAGTCATGGATATTTGATAGGTTGGGTGGTAAGGCAAGTTTGTAAGCCATCAATATGATCTTTTCAATCCAAATTAGAAGAGTTAATGATACTATTCATTGGCTTGACTCTTAGGAAAACTTTATCCCTTATAAAGAATTCTATAGGTGAAGGCTTCAGATCAACGTAGCTCTTATGACAATTGGTGGCTTTCTTTAGACTTTTCTTGATTGTCTTGAGCTCCTCCTCCATATCTCTAACTACATCTGGTCCAATGACAACCTAATCCTATGGGTTATCCCAAGATAAAGGAGTTTTGCATCTCCTACCATACAAGGATTTAAATGATGACATCTTCAAAGAAGCATGGTACCCATGATTATATGTAAATTCAACTAGATGTAAAAAGTCTTCCCATCGATACTTTTGGTCCATGCAATCCATGTGAAGCATATCTTCTAATATTTGATTCACTCTTTTCATTTGACCATTTGTCTTTGGATGATATGTAGAGCTAACACTCAGCTTCGTGCCAACTACATGATGAAGGGCTTGCCAAAATTTAGATACAAATCTAGAGTCCATATCTAAAATTATCATCTTAGAAAAATCATACAACCTAAAAATATCTTTGGTGAATCTATTGGTCACTATCAAGGCATCATCCTTGGTGTTTTTTGGAATAAAATGAGAAACCTTGGTCAATCTATTGACCACTACAAGGATTGTGTCATGTTGATACCTAGTATTAGGTAATCCCACTATGAATTCCATAGATATTACTTGTAATTTTCATATTGGTATGTCATGTGGGTACCAATGACCTGTCAGATATCTTTGTTTATATTTTACTTTCTAACATTCCAAACATTGATCTATGAAATTAATGATATCTTTCTTCATTCCTGACCAATAGAATGTCTTCATATTCTCCCTTATTTTTACCCCTTCGAAATGAGCAAAGTAAGGATATCTATGCACCTCTTTCATGATCAAATTCCTTAAGTCACCAGTTTTAAGGATCACCATCCTATATTTAAAACATAAAATTCCATATTTTATGCCAAAATCCTTACTCTCACCAGAGTCCCTTTCCATCTTGGCTTAAATTTCACTGCAAAATTGGTCCTGTGCCTACATTTCCTTGACTTGGTCCATTAAGTCCATGTGACATTAGGTCAAAGTAGCTATATATCTTCTCCTAATCAAGGCATAAGACACCTTATTTTCTTTACCTTTGATATATTCTATACCAAATTTATATTCTACTAAGAACTAAATCCATCCCCTCTACCTTGCATTGAGCATTGTTTGGGTAAATATATACTTTAAACTTGGATGGTTAGTCCTTAACTCAAAATGCTTCCCTAAAAGATAATTTCACCAAACCTTAAGGGCATGCACAATAATTGCTAGATCTATACAATACGTAGCATAGTTGAATTCATGCTTCTTGATTTTCCTTGATTCATATGCCATGATTGAATCATCCTAAACTCCTAAACATTCCAAAGAAGCATCAGTACAGACTAAAAAAATTCTTTGGGGATCTAGAATCTTGAGGATAGATGTAATAGTAAGCTTCTATTTAAGCATATCAAAAGTGGCTTCACACTTGTTCATCCATTTATATTCCTTCCCTTTTCTTTTAAGGTTAGTTATGGAATAGTTTATTTTGGAGTAGTCCTTTACAAACCGCCTATGATACCATATTATGCCCATGAAGCTATGTACTTCATACACATCAGTGGGTAGTGGCTAGCTCAAAATAACCTCTATCAAATTTGGATCTACAACTATCTCTTTAGCATATATAATATATCCTAGGTATTGCACCTTAAGAACATAGAAATCATATTTCAACATATTCCCATAGATTTGGTTCCTTCTCAATGATCCTAGCACAATTCTTAAATTCTTATCATGCTCATCCTTATTTTAGGAATATATTAGAATGTCATCCATGATTGTTAAGATAAACTAGTCCAAGTGTTTCCTGAATACATTTTTCATCAAATTCATTAATGTTATTGGTGTATTAGTCAATCCAAAAGGTAAAACTATAAACTCGTAATATCAATACCTAGTATTGAAAGTATTCTTGTGAGTGTCCTCCTCATGAATACTTAATTGATGGTATCCTTATTTCAAGTAAATCTTTAATAATATGGTGGCACCCTTGAGCTAATCGAACAAAACCTCAATCCTGGGTAAAGGGTACCTATTTTATAGTAACTTTATTCAACATTTTGTAATCTAAGCACAACATTAGCGAACCATATTTCTTTTTTACAAAAATAATAGTGCACCCCATGGTGATACACTAGGTTTAATCAACCCCTTTTCTAGTAAACCCTAAAGTTGCACCTTTAAATCTTGCATTTCTATAGGGTTCATCTTATAATAAGTTCTATGAATAGGTTCTAAACCTAGCAAAAGTTCAATGGTGAAGTAAAATTCATGCTTAGCTAGAATACCTAGAAGATCTTTAGGAAAAACATCCCCAAATTCCTACATTATTCAATGTTTCTTAAATATTTCTTCCTTATTATCCTCTTCGATCTTGTGATTCAATTTAAAGATATAGACCATACCACCTTTCTTGATAGCTTTATTTAGTTGCATTGTAGAGATCATCTAAGAATGAAAATCCCCTTGTTCATTATGCACTCTCAGAGTCTGCTTGTCCTTATCTATAGATTCTATCCATCTATAATGGAAATTAAGTAAAGCTTCATGAGCCTTAAGTCATTTCATCCCTAAGATGATGTGAAATGCATGTAGTGGTGCTACATATAAGTTCCAAAGGGTAGAGCCATTGGGTACGGTAATCTTAGTTGTGGGAAAACTTTTATCCATTGAGTAGGTTTATCCAGACCCATACTCAACTTTCCACCCTTGTGCCAAAACTCCTAGTCTTTCTAGAAAATCCTTGACTATACTAGAAGAAATGAAACTATTTGTAGCTCCACTATCTATTAAAATCTTAACTTTCTTATCAAACAACTTACCATCTAGAATCATAGGTGTGGCTTGGTCATCCATATTCTTATTTCTATTTTCCACATAGATTTTGTGGTTGCGTTCTTCAATGTTTTTGCTTGGTCCTAGATTATTTGGACACTTGTTTTCATAGCAACCACCTTTGGGACCTGAGTTTTTCTCTTAGTTATTTTCCCTTGTTCACTCGGTTTGAGAGGGTTCAGGTTGTTTCTATGCTTGAGGGGTACCATTATCCTTCCTCTTCTAGAATTTCTTCTTGGAACTCCCTTGTTTCCCATCATTTTTCCTTTTCCAATATCAAACTAATTTTACTTTCCTTGTTTTGTTCTTGATTCTATTTCATAAAGCCAACAATCTTTCATTTCCTTAAGTCTTGTCAATCTCTTTTAGACAAAACCACATAGTTAAAGAGATACTTGTTCAACTATAGGTTGGGCTCAACTTGATGAGCCAGATTGCATGCCTTATACAGAGTCTTAGGCTTATGCATGTCTACTACCAACATCATATTATGATTACTATTTAGATAAGTTTGACTTGATAAGGTTTCTAGAAGTTATTATTACTAAACCAATTGTTCCTTCTATTGCTTTATTTTCTCTTGGAAACAAATAATATCTGCAACCACCACTCTACTTAAAATACCTAAAATTTATTCAAGGGGTCTAGCATTAGCTCTATTCTACGTAGCTTGCCCTTGTGGGATAGCAGATCTTGTTCTACCTCTCTTTAAATTTGGTGTCATATTTTTCTAGTCACACAAAATTCCTAAGGTTAGATTATGGTTCTCTTTATCTTACCTCCTACCTACTAGTTAGTCACATTTCCCCAATGTACTAACATCAAGATACTATCATCCACTAATAGTATTAATGGAAATCCTAATTTCACATAGAATTCCATCTACCCAAAACTCACCATCAAGTTCAATATCTCTAAGTTCTTTCTTTTCTAGGGAAGCTCCTAGCCCTACAACCTAGAGCTTTGATACCAATTGTAACAGCCCCAAATACTAACAAACCTGAGATATTTTTTTTAGAACTTATTATGGTTCTTAAAAATATTCATGAAATACATAGGTTGACTAGACATAATCACATTTCGAGTCTAAAATATTGTAGACATAACTTGAGTGGATAGGACAGGTCAAGCTCCCATAAGAAACCAGGGTTTACCTCATATACCTTTGTGGTATAGAGGATGTCCTAAAAGGTCTCCCCACTTTTTTTATATTCTCCATGAATGTAGACCTTTTGACCTTGGCATTAGGATTATCCCTTCTCAATATTTAGAAAATAGGATGGTAATTCCCTCTTCTAGTCATACTTCAAGCTACACTATATCCCTAATGCATAGTGTCTTAGTCTATTTTAACTACACCTCTATGGTGATCTCTTAAACTTGATGCTTGCCTAACCATATTCATGATGGGTCCTTAAGAAATAATCACTTTGCTTGATTGTATTCTCATGGAAATCAAAAATTAGGTATTGCTACCCCCACAACAATCCAAGTCTTAAAAGGAGAGTTTTAGTCAAGAGTACCTTTAGAACCTATCTCAAATAAATCCCTTAAAACCCAAGATCTCTCTCTCTCAGCATAAAATATAGCATCAACAATATGAAAGAAATACTAACCATCGAGAGTTGCATAATAAATATTTCAAACATTTAGATCAAAGTAACAACATGGATAAGGACCATAAAAACCATTCAACATCATGGCAACATAAATTTTATCCAATAAAAGGTCTAGATTACAAAAGAATAGTCTTTGCTTTGAATTACAATAAATCCTCTTTCAACAAGAGAGATTTCCAATATTACTTTAGAGTAATTAAATAATAAATTTATCAAGATCTAACAACTTCTTTCCTTGGCCTTTGCAATAGTTGATAGGAAGGAGGGGATCAAAATAGAACATATGCAGGTATGAATGCATTCTATAAGAACTAATGCAACACAAAAAAAAGAAGCCCATACTTCTTTCCCAAAATATTTTCCACAAATATTTCAAATCTCAAGCCTTGCAATCCTATGAAAAAAAACAATCCATAAAGCAACACCCAAGAAGTCCAAACTTCTATTCAAAATATTTTCCACAAATATTAGATTCACACATCTAATCAAAAAACAAAAGAAACCCATACTTCTTTTCAAAACATTCTCCACAAATGTTAATTGTATTCAATTCCAAACACAACCATTCCAATAAAGAAGCCCATACTTCTTTCTCAAATATTTTTCACAAATATTTAAGTCCAATCAAAACCATAACTAAATCATTCCCTTGTTATATATAGTCTAACCCCTAAAAGCAAGCCTTGACATTCATTTGCAAGACCAAATATTAATCTATCTTTTGATCATATCCTAAATTTGATCTACCTTTAGCTTATTTGAAGATTGATAATAATTAATCCATCATTTGATTAATTTGAGATCAAAAGAAATAACCCATCATTAAATCAATTACCAAATTAATCTATTATTGGATTAATTTAAATCTAAAGATTAATAAATTAATCTAACATTAGATTCATTACCAACTAATCTATCATTGGATTAATTTGAATCTAAAGATTAATAAATTAATCTAACATTAGATTCATTACCAACTAATCTATCATTGGATTAATTTGAATCTAAATATTAATAAATTAATCTAACATTAGATTCATTTCCAACTAATCTATCATTGAATTAATTTGAATCTAAATATTAATAACTTAATATAACAATAGATTCATTTCCAACTAATCTATCATTGGATTAATTTGAATCTAAAGATTAAAAAATTAATCTAACATTGTATTCATTTTCAACTAATCTATCATTGGATAAATTTAAATTTTAAGATTCAAAAAACAATCTAACATTGTATTCATTACCAACTAATCTATCATTGGATTAATTTGAATCTAAATTTTAATAGGTTAATCTAACATTAGATTCATCACCAACTAATCTATCATTGGATTAATTTGAATCTAAAGATTAATAAATTAATCTAACATTGGATTCATTACCAACTAATCTATCATTGGATGAAATTGAATCTAAAGACTAATAAATTAATCTAACATTCGATTCATTTCCAACTAATCTATCATTGTATTTGAATTTAAAGATTAATAAATTAATCTAATATTGGATTCACTACCATCTAATCTATCATTGGATTAATTTGAATCTAAAGATTAGTAAATTAATCTAACATTGGATTCATTTCCAACTAATCTATCATTGGATTCATTTGAATCTAAATATTAATATATTAATCTAACATTAGATTCATTTCCAACTAATCTATCATTGGATTAATTTGAATCTAAATATTAATAAATTAATCTAACATTAGATTCATTTCCAACTAATCTATCATTGGATTAGTTTGAATCTAAAGATTAATAACTTAATCTAACATTAGATTCATTTCCAACTAATCTATCATTGGATTAGTTTGAATATAAAGATTAATAAATTAATCTAACATTGTATTCATTTCCAACTAATCTATCATTGGATTAATTTGAATCTAAAGATTAATAAATTAATCTAACATTAGATTCATTACCAACTAATCTATCATTGGATTAATTTGAATCTAAATATTAATAAATTAATCTAACATTATATTCATTACCAACTAATCTATCATTGGATTAATTTGAATCTAACTTGTAAAGCAAAACTGAAGCAATAAGCAATAATCAAACCTTATAAAATTAAAAAGTAGAACCCGACCTAAATACTAATGCACCAATCAACCAAATATTCATGCAACCTTAGATTATTTTTAAAATAATCCTTAATATAAATAATCATAACCCAAGCTTTGCAAACCTTAGAGCAAAAACATGCAAACCATGTGAGCAACACCAAGCAACACATAGTAAGCAAAACTTACTCCACGCAACCAAAACTAGGAATGACCAAGGCTTAGGTGAATTAATATTTGCATAGGGTAAGGTTAGATCTTAAGACCCCCAAGAATCCCAAAACCTAATGCAAACTAGCTAGCAATCCTAACTAGTACACACACACTGCATCCCTCTATGCAAAGCTTGGGCAAACGTGCACAAATGTGACCTATAGATTCCAAAGCAAACAACCTCCCCTAGGTAACTCATCTCAAGAGGATTTGAATAGCAAGGATCCAAGGATGCATGGTAATGTTTCTGACATATGGAAAAAAATTCCCAACATGGCCACTCCCAAAATGCCCTTTACCACAAAGGAAAAATCCTTCCAAGATGACAAAGGTACATAACCACTCCAATATCCATAAATCCATTCCAACAAGCAATCCATCATATAAATTTGAGGTATAAAGGTAGTAACATGCAGCCATCAAATAGTGTTATAAGGATGAATTAACAAGCATAGCAAGCAAATATAAAAGACCAAATATTACCTAGCTCTCAATCGAACCTACAACATTCCCTGCTTGCTCCTCAAATCCCAAGATGCTACCTGATTCTAAGCTACATACCATCATCATTCTTCCTCTCACTTTTCAATCTAGCATCCCCTGGTAAAATAGCTAAAATCCCTTAAATAGGATCCAAGGAGAAGGAAGAGGAAGCACTATGTGCTAAGGAAGAGTGGCAGTGATGCAAGCATTTCCATAATACCCTAAAACTCTACTCTTGACACCCCTTGTAATATAGCACAAGGTGGAAATAAAACCAAAGGCACATTGGTTGAAGGTGGCACCACCTTCACCACCAAGGCAAAGATGGTGCTCCCACTAGTAAGGTCAAAGGTGGCTCCACAACCACATACATGCAATATGAAACATAACTCGACCAAGCAAAACCATAATATAAAGCTATGGTAAACCAAAAGATTGAAATATTTAACATAGCAGAAAAACTAATCAATAATAATTCCTCTAAATAAATATCAAATCTAAAATTAGGAAAAACCAAATCAAATTATTAATACTAATATAACATTAATGATTGATACTAACATTATATTAATCACTCCTTAGATTAATACTAATATTAGAGACACATTAATATTTTTTATTAATATAAAATTTACATTAATTAAAGCTAACATTAGATTAAACTAGCATTAATCATTCTTTCAATTAATATTAAATCTAACATTAGTTAATGATATCCTTAGGTTAAAATAACATTAATCATTCTTTTGATTAATATTAATTCTAACACTAAAAAGGATTAAAATTTCTTAATCAAACAAAGTAGACAGAATGAAACCATCTAATCTATCAAGGAGATCATTTAGCCACAAGTGCAAAGGAAAGAGATCCAAACAAAACACTCTCTTGATGTTTTGTACCATCATTTTATCCCTAAAAGAGTGGCTCTTTATTTAAGATAGACCCAAGCTATCATCTGCTCATGTTAAGGATGTCTATTACATGTAACTTTCCTATTTTTATGGCACAAACATGAGCATATGTAAACTATAATACACCTACATTAAAAAGGTATTCATTCATTTTACCTTGAGTTATTTGGTCATCAGTTCCCCTTTAATATGTACTCTCATTCCTTGTTATTAATTCTCTTGTCCGCCCATGAGAGTACATCATCCTACAACCAAGTAGATCATTAGTAGTACCATATCCTTTTGCAAAAATGGACATAATATCCAAAGCATATATCCATTAAAACCAAAAACTAAGCATTAAACATCATTCAAAATACAAATTCCATCTTAAGTAGCTAATATTTTCAATGAGGGTCATGATAGAAAGGGCCCTTCTTGAGCTAAAGGAGAATGCTAGATTCCCTTGGCTAGCATAAAACCCTAATTTAGATAAGGATTGATTTTTTTATAATTATAAATGGATAAAATTAATTATTAGAGGTAAAAATTCCATAGAGTTAGAAATAGCATTGTTGGCACTTAGTGCTTTTGCTCTCAATATTTGTGTTAAACTAGAGAATGATAGTGTGATCATACTTGCAATCTAACATTTCTTTCACTTTAGAGAGTAGCAAAGCAATATTAAATATAATATTAGATAATTTAATAATTCATATAATGGTCTTTGACATAGGAGTCACAAACTCTATTAAATGACATAAAAATAGAGAAGTGTTTAGAATGTAAACTAATGGTGATGAAATGTGAAATACCAAGCTAATTGCAAATGCAATATGCAAGATAAATGATTGTGCAATATCATTTAAGCTTGGAGATCTAAAGCAAAGAAAGTGTCAAAAGCAAGGGGAAGGAGAACAACCCAATATGTTAATGTTGTTTTCCTCTCGTTTGTGTAAGCTTACTTATTTACATGTGGAGACTTAAGAGCTTGAATAGGAGCTTGGATGCTTGAGAGAGAGCTCAAATGCTTGGAGGGTTAAACTTGGAAACTTGATGGTTATATGCTTAAGAGAGATTTAATGTTTGAAGGATGGAATTTACAATATTATGGTAATAATTAGGCATAACCTTAGTATGCAATAATATGAATTCCTATGAAACTGAATAGATTTTGGCAAAATTTTGTTGCAATACAAGATGATCTCAATTGGTCACCCCAATTTTTAGTTTTACTGGAAGCCATGGTTCCTTGGAAGAAAGATTGCATTGAATATGATAGGATTGGACATGATAATAATTTGAAATCGAATTAAGATGGCATTAATGGAGGAAGGTTGAAAATAAAAAATCTTGGATTTGGGATTTTTGTTGAGAGCTATGAATTAGATATTAATGATCAGATCCATCAATGGTGGGTAGCTTTAAAGGTACCAATAGTCAAATTTCTTGGTTTTGGTATATGACAACCAAAAGCATTGATGTCCAAAAGTGTTGGCAATGCTTTCAAGTTGGTGCTTTCACTGATATGACCATTGGAGGTCAAATTTGGGTGGAAAATATCAAAAAAAAATAAAAAATTAAAAGTGCTACGGTGCTTTTGCTTATACCCCTAAGATTTCACTTCTAGAATGATAAATGCTCTAAATTTGGTTTCAAGGATGATTGATTAAATTTGGATTATTTATGAAGATATTGAAAGACTTGAATATTGTCAATGCACTCAAAATAGGGTGTTTATAGAACCCTATATTATTAGTTTCATAATACTATAAGGTACACATGATCACAATAGATCTTCATTTATTGGCATATGTGATCCAATTAAAAATACTAATATAGTATTGCAACTGGCATGTTGTTTCCAAAGTATCTTGCACCTTTAAGTAGTGAGCTTCTTATATAAGCAATTGGTATGGTGTATTATATGACACATAGATGTTCTACATGATACAACTCATTCTAAAGATGGAATTTTAGCATATACTTACCCTATATCATTTGTTGGTGGATGTTGATAAAATTGGCATCACTAGAGTACAATGCTTATTAGCCTTTACCACATTTCCCATGGCATTGATGATAGCCAACAACATTTATACCAATGGATGGCTTAGATTTTTTGCTACCTAGTTGTCCTTTCCCTTGCAATATTTGATCATGAGATGGAATTGTTGTAGGTAGGTCATCCATTTCATGCAATTTATATTTTCAAAATTACTTTTAGAATGTAGTAATTATAAAGGCCTATGATCATACTGAAAAATAGATTTGTTACCCATGATGTAGAGGTTATACTATAATATAATTTGTATAATGGTGTATAACTCCTCATATGTTGATTAGCACCAATATATGTCTAGAATACTCTTAGAACTGTATGCCACCATATGTTAATTTTGAATAAATTTTGCACCAAGTTCATAGTTGAAAATTTTAGTCTTTAGCTATAATTAATGAGTGATCTCTAGCATGAAAAGCATTGATATTAAATAGAGGTATTTTTTTAGCTCATTGAATGTCCTCTCATTGTGAAGTCCATAGAAAAATAAACTTCCCATGCATTACCTAATTGAGAAGCCATAATATATGTGAAAAATACAAAAGCAATTTATGGTAGAAGGAAAATCCAAGAAAAAATTTAAGTTCCATAATATATTTTAGGTTGGATATTCTTAAAATTATGTGGATCTTCTTTGGGTCTACATATATTCCATATTGATCGGCGATACAACTTAAGCTTGAGATATTTATCATATTGATGGTATACCTTCCCAAGTTACATTGAAGCTTATGCTAGCATATAGTGTCAAGAACTTGGTATAGATGTTGTAGATGCTCCTCTTATGTCTTGTTGAAATCTAGGATGTCATGCAAGTATACTATGATGAAGGACCCTTGAAATGGATTTAGCACATTATTCATTAGTCACATGTATATCTAGATCATTAATCCTTCAAAAGTCATAACAATCTGCTTACATAGTTACTCTTTAGTCTTGATGGTTATCTTCTAAATGTCTATGGTGTTAATAAAAATTTGATAATAACCTAATTTTAGGTCTTCCTTAGTGAATTATTGAACCACTTAAATTAGTCTAATAGATCATAACTGCATCATCATGGGTACTTGTTCTTATGATTTTTTTCATTGCCCTATAGTTGATGTAAATGTACCATATCCTATCCTTCTTTAGTGCTAACATAATTGGATTTCCACAAGGTGATAAAATTGGTCAAATATTTCTATGATCAATAAAATCCTATATCTATCATTGGATATCATAATTCTCCCTAACTAATTGATGGTGTTGTTGTTTGGGTAGTTTTAATCTAGGAACCCTATTAATTGTATGCTTTACTAAGCAATCTAGAGGGACTCCCTTGGGAACCTAAAACACATCAAAGTGTAGATGAAGAAGCATGTTAACCTACTAAGACTATGTGAAATAATCCACAACTTTAAACTTATTAGTTTCATGGTTCTCAAGTTAAACCATTAGCAAAAATAAACTTTTATGCATGTAAAATTAGTTTCTTGCATTATTTTATTGATATTCGTATTATATTCTTCTAAGGAAATAATTATCATATTGGTATATCATCCCTCTAATATTCATTGACTAATACTATATACATGCTTGAAAATTGAATAGATATGGTCTTTTTACAAAGAAATCATAGATGTCCAATGGTACTCCATCATAGATGACTAAGTTGTACATTGAATTGATATTGTACTTGAGGGTGTACTAGCATTGAACTTCTATGTATGTACCCGTCTAGTCAGAATAGAGATTAATGTTATGGGTGCACCATTATCTACAAGTTTAGGTTCTTGACTATCTTGTGTGATATTCTTCTAGATTCATATGTTATTGATGAGATGAAGAAACTTACCCTTTACCTATAATTGAGTGCAAAAAAATTATTCTTGTTCTTTAGAGGGATACAATATCAAGGCATTAATTTTCTATTGAGTCTTAGTAGTTAAGCATGTTGTATTTACCTTTTTTTCTCTATCTTACATAGAGGGTATTCATTCACATATTGTTGAACAATCAATATCTTTTGATGTGGTTGGAAATCTACATCAGTATGAGTGGTTATTTTTTATGGTTGCATCATTTGTCTGCCACTTTTTAATTTTGTTTATCCTATGTTGTTGAGGATTTATGGAATTATATGATGACATGGGTTGATTGGTTATTGATATCATATATGGTCATGTAACTAGTGTCTTTAAATTTGATACCAACATTCTATATGGTCATGATATTGGTCCCTTCTATTTACCACATGATATCTCTTTGCTATTTGGTGGAAAATAAAATGTTTGTGCCAAGGAATCTACTCAAAGGAATTCCATATCTGAATAAATATGGTATTGCATCTCAATGACATTATTCAAGAACTAATAGCTATCATTATTTTTAATTCATATGTAGTTGATATGTTTGTTGAAATCATTTTTCCACTATTAAATGGATTAGTTTCTATGTTAGAATAGTTGCTTGAAATGCATGTACTCATATTCATATTGATGCAACAAAAATATCCTTTAACATAGAATCCATATAAATATTATCCAAGTGGTCATGGCATCTTCTTTATCTATGATCCTACTACTAGTGGTTTCTCACCAGTGGAAAGCCAATTTTGATATCTTTGAGACTATAAAAATAATCTTGTTAGAGTTAATTTATTGGCAATATGGTAAGATTTAATCTATTGAATCTATGTATCTAAATATTTACTATCTATATAACCTAAGAATATTGAAATATTGATGTTGGTCTACATCTTTAGAGGTTGTGTCTTTGGAAAGGTAAATGGTTGGTAGTTGAAGATAAGGGTCCCATATTGATAATCTTAGAACTACCCATAAATTGAGTTCCTCTATTTTTCCAAGGTATCTTGGATGATATTCTTTATATCTTGGATTTTTATACTACTTATTTAGATCATTTGTTGTGGTTGTGGTGGCATAGATAACAACTCTCAAAAAATCACACTTGGTATGGATTCTTGAGAGAGAGCTTGAATGTTTGAAGGATGGCCTTCACAAGATTGTGGTAATATGTTGGCATAATATTTCCATGCATGAATATGAATTCCTATGAATCTAAAGAGATTTTGGTAAAGTTTTGTTGTAATACAAGATGATCTCAATCTTCAAATTTATTACATCATAGGATATGATATTTATTATTGAGTGGTTAGAAACACTCACATAGGATTCTCATGAGTTGTTAGCAAATCAAGTTAGTTGTGAAGTATTTGTAGGTAAGATTAAAATTGGTTGTAGCATCATTTTATATTTGAAATATTGTTGAAGTATATTACTGGTCAATTGTGTTGTATAAACATGTTTATTTTATTAATTGAAATTTTTCAGCCTCATGGTGTTCCATAAATGGTATAAGAGTAGGAATTCAAAGGTAAATCCAAATCTTCTAATCCTTTGAAATGAAGAGCACCAAGACTTCCTCTCTCTTTGATATTGAGGATATCCAAAGCATTCCATTAATAAATATATGGGTAAACATGATCTAAGCATAGAACTTAAAGCCCAATTATAAGGGATGCTACCAAGAGCTTAGTATCAAGGCCTAGCCTACCTCTCAAATATTTAGGTCCTCACCTTCAACCAAAAAGAACCATGGTTCTAAATTTTTTTGTAACAAGGACCTAATTTTTATAGTATCAATAAATCATGAGAAAAAAATCGAACACCAAACTAGGAGAAAGCACAAGGAAGAATCACCAGATATATCTCTAGAAGCAGCTAAAACTTTAAATTCTACTAATTTATAATGATCCAATGTCAATATTTTGATTTGAGTTAGTAGATTCTCAGATAGTAAAATGAATTAATATTTTTATGGCCACCAAGGGATTTTGGCTTGCCTAAATGATATGAAAAGCACTTGAAAAATTTAGCCATAGCAAGAGAGATCCTAGTTTTTGGAAGACTGTCCATTTCTATCAAATTCTAGGAAATTCATCATGTACTAATAATCTTGTCAGACTTGTTGGACATTGAAACCCATGCAATATAACCATCAACTTCCTCATTTTTGACACTCAACTACAACAAACTATTTTTGTCACTTAAAACTAAATTGATTGTATCATGCTCATCTACACCATGAACAAGATCATTTTTATGACTATTCATCAAATAAATATTTGCTTTTGTCTATTCCATGACAAGTTAATTATGCATCAATAGAATATAATATGGCTAATATTATGATTAAAGTTATCATTATTTAACAACACTTTTAAATGTTGGATATTATCAATGCCATTGTTTTGATGATGTCTTTTGTTAGTGCAACCTCAAATTAAATCAGAGATTTATAAAATTGAAACTACTCCATTCTAAAATTCATGAGTAGGGGATCAAAATCCTAATATCCAACATGGTTTTAAAGCTTGGGCTTCTTGATTAAGGGTGCCAATAAGAGGAGTAATTCATATCTTTCAACAAAGAACATATGATAGGCATCATTTGCACCTTCATTGTGGGACTGGACAATTACACATGAAAAAAAGATTCACCTAATATTTTAAAGCATTAGAACATTGAAAGAATATTATGAGAAAAATTCCTTGGAGACTTCAATTGAAGTAAAAGATCTCAATCCCCTACATTTATTTTTTACCTAATGAGACATTGTTGATTTCTCACAGTTCAAGGCAACGATCAATTTGCAAGTATAGGCTTATATATACTCAATGGAAAGTTCTTTTTGAGGTAACTCTAGTGGTATAAAAAAAATTATTTTGTGAATATTGAACATGGTTGTTGTGCACAAAAATTTATATTACCCAAATTCTAGCTATTGCAAGGAAGCAATATTCTACTTAGAAAACTATACTCAAAACTCAACTTGATTTTGAGGAAGTGTGAGATGTCATAATGGGTACACTACTCATATTGATATAGATGTTGATGAATAAATAAATTTTGATAAAGCAGATAGGAAGGCTCAACTAATCATCATGTACAAAGTTCATATATAAAATGTATGGAGTGCATGATTGGTGGTACTCGATACTCCTCAAGTATTGTTCAAATAAAGAGTTCATATTGAGGGGGAAGGAAAATTTAATTTTTTCCATATTCAATGTGCACCTAATAATCAGCATTTTAAATATTGTATTTAGTAATCACTAGGCAACCAACGATTGATAATATTTTTTAGTAGTAAGGAACATCCAACTACCCTGTTGATCATATGAACAAGTGAATCTATATGGATAATAGTGAAGTTCCTAGATTCAATTCCTAGTTGGTCCATACTTCTAGTAGAGTGATAAAAACCATTGGATGAAGATTATATGTGGTAGAATCAAGGTCCCACAAATAAGAGAAGAAATATAAATTTTTAATGTAAAAACAATAGAATGAACATCATAAGCAATGATCTACTCTATTACACATGCAGGTTGTAGCGACTAGTTATCCTTACAATTTGATAGGATGAGGTTACCATAAGGACACCCATGGTTGCGTCATGGGATCACATCCATGTTTAATAAGAAAAGAAATCCAATAATTGAAAGTTCAAAATATGTGAATTTGTATAGAAAAGTGAATGCCCACACCACACTCAAGGTGAATGGTTGAGTTTATCCTCATTCACAAGAAGATAAAAATCAATAAGAACCAGTTTGACTAAGTATATATGATTAGTTGTATGTGTCTCTAATCATAATTATTGTGAACAGCAGTATGTGTCCCTATTTGTAACTAGGATGTTGGATAGAGTATGTTTTCCTATGCAATTATGTTGTATGACCACGGATAGAATAATGATTCCCCATCCTTGGTTGAGTCTAGTAAGGTCATTCCTACTAAATAAGCATAGAGATATCATTCCCACTATTTCTTATAGTGAATAGTTAAGTGTATCCCCAATTGTACTCTAAGTGTGCTATGGTACCTAGGAATAGGAACATGGGGATATGGTATTATATTGTATAAGTATATTATGGATAGTTGGCATGGAATACACATAATCCATGGTTGATTATATTATAATACTATATTATAATAAAGAGTTGGATAAGGGTTTAATATTTTGCTCCACAAGTAGCATTAGAATATGGGTATATAAATAAGGGAGATGATCATTGTTAGATATTATTACATTATTTGGTACCTTGCAAGTACATTGTAAATACTTTATAAATATTTAGTGTCTAGGTGTCCTATAAATATTTGTTATTTAGTAATCATTAGATGTTTTTCATTATTAGAGATTCAATAAAAATATTTCTCCTATGATAAATATGAAGACTCATATATCCCATTATTTTGAGGAGATGAAGAGTTAGTTGAAGTTGAAATATCAAGAGACTCATTGTAAATGCTATTAATAAGGATAACATGTGAGGAAGAAATATAATGTGAATTGCAATACATTATTTTATACTACAAGGTATTGTAATTTTACCATCCACATGAATATAGCATGTGTGTTCATTTTATGAGTCATGAGTTGAATATGTGTGATGCATCCTACTATATTGTGAGAGTGATTTGAACATTGTATTCATTATTGAGTATTGAATTTAGCATAATTGCTATTAGTGGTATTAGATCCTTTGCAAGAACGAGGTCATAGGAAAGTATCCATAAGTTGGAAAGCATTGATTTAATTATGAAAGTGTCCAAGCAAGTCATAGTGTTGGCCATACCTATTTCATTGAAGATAGCAAAACATGATGGAATTTTTAGCCAAATTAAATCATAGGTCCTAATAACCAATATCATAAATAGACTCAAATATTAGAGCATTCAATATTTCATATGAATATAAATAAATATAGCATTCATGAAATATATCAATATCATTATAACACAATGGACAGATGCATTATATTATGAATCAAATATACAAAGATGTCTTTTATGATTTTCTTCGATACAATATATGGAGTTTTGTCTTCATAATACAATCTTAGAAGGTGATTCTTTCATACTTGACTATTGTTATCTTCACATATCTAGGAGATACATCCTTTCATATATCCACATATAATCATGTCTCTTGACTTTACATCTTGCCACATACATGTGACCTTTCACTTGCATACTTGACACGTACACACATGAATATTAACTAGCCTATATGATACATTGCACACTCTCTCACTCCATACACTTACACACCTTATTACATGACACTTAGACCCATCCTACACAAATACACATACTTTAGAAAAAATATAAATCATGCACATAATCTAATTACTCATACTTTATTATAATATTTATAATATTACAATGGTACCATGGGGGTATACTCACTTCTATCAAATAATGTATGATTTTCCAAAAAATAATGCAAGACTAGAAAGCCAAAAAATTAAGTGCTTTATGGATTGACCAAGCTAGAAGAAAACATTGGAGAATTCATAGCAAAGGAAAGAGTGTCAGCCATCGTGTAAGTATATTTTTAAATATATATTTTTTACATTCAATCACTAACCATAAATTAGTGAAAATAGTTTATAGTTGTGAGTCAAAATATACCCCAATCCCTTAGAACCATAAATCTACTAGAGAGACAACTAAAATTATGTCTAAGAAGAATCTGAGTGAGCATGATAGAAAAACATGCATAAGCAATTGGAAGAGGAGCATCTCTGAGATTGTAGTGGAAACAAGAATAGTAGAAATATGGAGTAAGCATAACATTTCTTACAAAGGATCCTGAGAAGCAATTGATGTATAAAAGTAGGTCCAAATAATGCTCAAGGTGGAAGGCGATATTATGCTCAAGGTGGAAGGCGTAATATCAAGGAGGAGTCGTAATTATTACATAAAAGTAAAGTAATACCAGCGAGAGTTTCAAACTAATTCGATGATAATTAAGCCTAAGTCAAATAAAGGTATTTGAAAATTCTCTAATTTTGATTTATTTATCCAACATTAAATATTACATTGAAGTTTGAAAAGGGAAAGTTAATTCCTCAAGAAAAGCAATATTGTTAAAGTAAGAAGAATTAATTAAAGTCGACAGAATTAAAAGGTTGCAAGTGAACAAAAATTAAAATGGATAATATTAGCATTTTTGGAGAGAATTAATTCAAAGAGAAACTTGAGGAAAAAGAAATAAAAGTTAGTTTTTGGTGGACCTAGTTTATTTTCCAAAGCATGTTTTTAAAGGAAATATTTGAAAGGATCTTTTGGAAACGAGCAAAGATATTAAAGTATTAAATTCAAGAAAGGAATATGAGGACATATTATTAAGTATGCTTTATAAAGTATGAAATATTTTTTACCTCCAAATTTTATTGAATTACTGAAAGGAAAATAATTAGGGAGATAAAAGGAATTCATAAGGAACGGTTTTAAATAAAATTTGAAAGAGAAGACAAAAAAATAGAAGAGTTTAAAAAGATATTAAAGATCACAAACTTTGAAGAACAAAAAAATATAACTTTTAGCTCTCATCATGGCAATTATAGACAAAGTATTAGTGACTCAAACATTACAAAACACAAAAACAATTATTGGTATAGTGACTCAGGGACAAGTAAAAATATGACTAGAAATAAATAGTGGTTTAAGTTTTTCAAGAAAGAAATGAAAAATTGGTTACAATTGCAAATGACAACTTATGAGGTCAAAGGCATAGAAAATGCTTCAATCATCCTACCTAAATGAAATTGCACAATTGAGAATATATTGTATGTACCCGGGCTAGCTAATAACCTATTGTCAATTTCTTGGGTGTTAAACAAAAACATGATGGTTGAATTTTAAATTATTGATGAAAATAAGAAATACTCCATTACCAAACTAGGAAAATTTATAGCTACTAGAAATTTCATAAATGGTCTAATTGCTCTTGTTATTTCATCATCAATTGATAATTTCTCTACCAATTAAAACATCAAAAGTAAGAGATATTTGGCATAAGAGATTTTTGCATATACGTGCTTCATCTATGAGTTGAACAGATTAAAATTTTAATCAAATTTAAATTACTAAAAATTTAAATTACAAAAAATACATCAAAACTATGTAAATTAAGAATTTGATTTTAGAAAATATGTGAGACAAAGTCTTAAATTCAATTAAAATTTTAATTATAAATAACAACTCAAAATTATGTAAATTAAAAATTTTATTTTGATACTTAACCTAAGGAGCATTTTTATTGATATTTAATTACTAAAATCATCAAATATATGGAAAGCTCTTGCCCATGAGATTGGGTAATTGGTTAGGAATAAATAATTTCACATTATAAGCCAAGATTATAATCTTGTTGTGGCATCAACTCAATTTATTAAATACATCAACTTTCAAGGAGGAGGCCTAGGTTTAAATCTTGTTAAGTGATATATGAATAATTACTAAGCTATTATAATACCATTGTGGTTTATGTGTAATATGGATTGGACCCATTTAAAATTCATATAACTAATTAAATAAAAGTATGGAAATCTCTTCAAGAGGTTTTTTCCTATCAAATATCTAATATTTGGGGCCATATAATTTTTAAGAATGGTATTTCAAGAAATATTTGTAAGCTTGACTCATAATAGTGTGAGATATACCTACAAATAATATATAAATATATTTTTCAATGACATGTAGGATATTATTAAGGATTCAAGATACATATTTCAATAGTTTTGTGTAAAAAATGGGGAAGTGGAGTGGACTAGAAAGAGTGAGACAAACTAGTAGTAAAGGAATTGCTCCCCATACTCTACATTTGGTAGTTCTTAACCTAAAAAGTGATATTTTTTATTGTGAGTTTAATCTCTACTAACATTGTTCTAAAGGAGATTAAATTTAAGATATTTAATGGAAATAGGGTTTTGAAAAAAAAGGAGAAAAGGTGGGTATCATAGGAACATAGAAGAACTAGGGAATAGGTATGAAAATCATATTTCAAACTGTGATGACTAGAATACACCAAGGAGGCCTACAAGCAACAAAGGGCAAACAATAGAGATCCAAGATCATAAATAAAGAAGACAAAACAAGTAAAATATTAATTAATTTAGGTTTACCAAAATTGTTGTCTAGATATATTCATCTTTAGGGGTTGGTCTAAAAAAGACACCTACTAAAATAATACAAGAAATGGTTGAATCTAGGAAAGAAGAAAATGGAGATTTCTTCTTTCCTTAAAAAAATGGATTTGTAAAAATAAAAGAATAAATTCCAAAGGTAAAGTTTGATGAACAAAACCTCATAGAGAATTCTAACAGGTTGGATAAATGTGGACTGATATGTTATTTCTTTAACCTATGGCCATCTTCTAAGGGTATTGAAACTTAGGTCTAAAATAATTGGATTCCATTAACCTTGCAAGAACTAGAGATAGTATATGTAGGAAGAGGGATTTTTTTGGTAACATTTAACAATCCCAAGGATAGAAAAATAATTTTTGAGAGAGGTCCCTCGTTCATGGCAAGAAGTGGATTGTTTATAAAATATTGGGATGATAATTTTGACTTAAGAGAAGAAATTTCAAACTCTATTCCAATATGGGTTAAAATGCATTTTTTCCATAATATTTTTGGTAGGAATAATTTTTTAAAGCATTAAGAGACTCTTTAGTATGATTCATTAAAACAATAAAGATGACAAAACAACAAAATAAAACCACATATACAATAATATGCATAGATGGGCATAATGGAAGGCTTACTAGAGTATATTGAAATTGAACTACAAGGTCAAGTATGGAAGCAAGAGCTAGATTATGAGAAAATCCCATTTAAATGCACCTACTACCATGAATATGAACATTATATCCATAATTTCCCAAGAAAAGAAAGACAAGTACCAAAAAAAATAGGATAATGAAGAATTTATGAATGTATCAAAGAAAAAGGAGCCTAAAGGAAAGTGGGTACTGACAAAAAAAGAGACATCAATAAAAAATCAATATAAGGCCTTAGAGAAGGAAAAACCACAAGAAAATATTACAACAGGGAGAAAATTAGAAATGAATGGTGAAGAGTTTGAATTTGATTGAATAAGCTCTAAAAGGAGAAGAGAAAAAAGCAAAAAAATGAGAAGAACATGGAATAGAAGGTGAAAATGGAAGATGAAGTAACAATACAAGGTGGTATACTCCATAAGTCAAATAGAATCACAAGTAGACTATGGGAAAAGTACCAAGAAGAAGGTAGCAATACCCACAATGTCAGAGATATTTTACAAATATATTTATAAAATACCTTCAAGTAGGGATCTCAAAAGCAAATTAGTATAGAGGACAAGATAGTAGAATTAAATCCCCCAAGTGGACAAGGAGGAAAAAGTAAGAAGATTGTATCACACAACCTAATAAAATGATCATATTCTCTTGGAATATAAGAGGTATGTATTCTACCACAATAAAAAGGACCTTAAAGGGAATATTCCAGAATTTGGTCTTGCTATAATTTTTCTTTAGGAAACTAAGATAGCATAAAATGAATGGACAACTATAGAAGGAATATAGAATATTAATATATACCAAAGTGAATGTATTAGCTTAAGATACCAGGAAGGAGGTATTGCTACAATATGGAACAAAATAAATGGAAGTTCATAAAAGTGGTTAAAGATGCACATTTGATACAAATACCATTGGAATGCCAAATATCCAAGAAAATATGTCATTTGATAAATGTGTATGAACCCACTCATTAATCATTGGCAAAATAATGATGGAAAATAATATAGAAATATGTATCATCAAATAACCTTGAAAATCAGATAATAGGAGGAGACCAAATTTATATTATCAAACTAAAGGATAAGAAAGGAGGAATTATAAGTCTATATCATAATTCAAGAATGGTATCAGATATGATGGAATAAAGGAACATGTTATATATCATTCCAAAAGATGATATTTTCACATGGAAAAATAGAAGAGGAGTAGACTTAAATATTAGATAGGTTTTTAGTAGATCAATACACCTTAGGAATAAATATATCAGTGTATTTTTATATTGTCTAGAGCGAGATCAAACCATGCATCAATATGTTGAAAATATAGGAATTTAAACCTCGAAAAAATGTGTTGTTTAAATTTAATCCTTAGCTTATGGAATGTGAGGAGTTTTAAAAAAATGGTAAAAATTGTGGAATGACATTGAAATTGAAGGAACAAAATTTCTCAGTTTCTATAGAAAAATGAAACACATTAAGAATTAAATTAAAGGATGGCAGAGAAACACGATGAAATTTTAAATAGAAAAGAAGAAAGAAATATGTGATAGATTGTAAGAACTAAAAAAACTAACACAAAATGGAATAGATACACATTTAAGTAGAGATAGTTAAGTTGATTGCACAATTGAAAGGATTGAGAAAGAGGAGAGTGGTCTATTAATGTTAAGAGCAAGAGTGCTCTTTGCACAAAAAGGGGATGCAAATTTTAAGTTTTTCCATAAAGTCTTGATAGCTTACAAAATAAATAATCGCATATGATGTATCATCAAGACAACGAGGGGAGATGGTAGAGGATAATGAAATACGAAATGTTGTGAAGAATTATTTTCAAACCACATTATCAAATGATAACATTGATAGAGAAGAAATATAGAGAGAAGTGGTTGAATTAATACCAGAAGTAGTCACACCAAAAATAAATAATCATCTAATGAAGTAAGCATGGAAGAATTAAGAGAGATAGTGTATTCATTTAATATAGACAAAGCTCTAGGTCTAGATGGATTTCAAGCAATTTTTTTAGAGGAGCATGGGAAATTACAGTTGAGGATCTACTAGGAATGGTGGAAGAAGCAAGAACAACAAGAAAAAAAATTAAATTCAAGAAATTTGGAATTCTTGGCACTTATCCCAAAAGAGGAGAAGGAAATTAATTTTGATATATTCAAACCCATGTTTGTATGCAACTTTTCCTATAAAGTAATTAAAAAATAATAGTTAGTAGACTGTAAAAATAGCTTCCTATGATCATATAAAAAAATCAATGGGAAGTGGTTAAAGGAAGATAAATTTTAGATGAAGACATCATTACACAAGAAGCGATTCACTCTATAATTAAATTGATAAGAAGAATAATGATGATCAAACTTGAATTTGCTACAACCTATGACAGACTCAATGGGATATTTCTCTTAATGGTCCTCTACAAAATGGGGTTCTATGAGAAGGTAAAATGGGTGAAAGGTTGCATCAACTCTAGAACATTCTCAGTTTTAGTCAATGGATGATCATCTAATTTATTCAACTTTTTTATAGGCATAATAAAAGGATTCCCATTATCACCAGCTTTATATGCCATCATGGTTGATGCATTGAGATATCTCATCAAGTAAGCAAGAATGCAAGGATATATTGAAGATAAACACCATCCACCTATAATTTATAGATGACTCTATGTTAATGGCACAAGCATCTATTAAGGAATCCAAGAAAATTAAAGAGATATTACAAAAACTTTTCGCAGTAATAGAAGCTACTATTAATTGTGGTAAGTATGTTCTTTATGCATATAATTGCTCAATAGATTTTAGGAGGAAAATTGCCAAAAAATGGCTTCAAACTACGCAAATCTAAAAAGAAATGGAAGAATGTCAATTGGCCCATGCAAGTAGTCCAAAAAGAAATGGGAGAATTTTCTCAATAAATTAATACAAATGTTGAATATGTGGTCCCATAGATGATTGAATTTAGCTAATCAAATCAGTTTTATTTGTCATATTTATATATTTAATGTCATCTATTCATGCACTAGTAGGGATAATTAAGAAATTTGAGAAGATAATAAGGATATTTCAATGGAAAGGTTCCATAAAATAATAAATATATAAGTTCAATTTGGTTAAGTGGGATATTGTATGCTTACCCAAAAAATGGGGTGGACTAGGAATAAAGCACTTGTCCTTTTTGCCAAAGATGTATGGAGATAAACTAATATGGAGATTAATAAAGGAAATCAACTCACTATGGAGCAAGATCATGGTGAAAAAATATCTTGGAAGCAACCCTCCAGAACATATACCAACCATAAATGTAACTTTAGATCAGGGATCTAATACATGGTTGAATCTTTGTGCAGTGCTATCCTTTTTTAGAAAAGATTATCCATGGCTCATCAGTGATGGCAAAATAGTATATACATGGACAAATATAATCAATGGCATACCACCAATAGGAGGATGTCTATAAATTCTCTAGCTAAGATATTGCTTTAAAACTGAAGGTATGGAAAAAAATTCAAAAAAAAATAAAACTAAAAATTCTCAAAGTGAATGGTAGAAGCCAAAATCAAAGATTGGGTGAATGAAATATTGAATCACCAGACTTGAAGAATGAATATCAAAAACTTTCCAGGTTGTTAAAATAAAAAAATGTTATACTCAAATATAAACCAAACTAGATAATATGGGGACCAATAAATAAAACAAGAAAAAAATATGTCAAACAAGAATACAAGTAGCTATTTTTTTTTTAAGCAAAAATCCCCTTGCGGAGCCGCCTTGGTCTGAGAGACCACGAACAGGGGGTTCTACACCGTCAAAGTCACCCGAGGGTCACACCCGTTCCTGCCCACACCAACATTATCAATTGGATTTTAGAAACCCATTTTAGCTTTTTGGTAGGGTGGAGATTTGAAACTGGGACCTCCCTTGGAGGATTACCCTCTCCTCTCCAACTCACCTACAACACCTGGATTAATACAAATAGCTATTAGCTAACAAATGTGGTCACTTAATTCCAAATAGCAGGTGCTAGAAAAATTATGGAGTGTAAAATCAATTCTAAAAAATGATCATTTTATGTAGATATTAATTCATAAATAAATTCTTACTGCTAAAATTCTAAGTAGAAGGGGTATACATGGGTTGTCAGTATGGATGTTATCTAAGAAGCAGGAAGAAAATATTGAACACTTGTTCATTCAATGAGAAGTCTCAAACCAAGTATGAATCTTCATGTGGCAAGCATTGGGATTTAGATTTGACAGCCACTCCAAATTAAGGAGTTTGAGGAATATTTAACCAAATGGGACACTAATTATCCTTTTTGCAAAAATGGAAAATCAACAATAGAGTTACTTTGGGAAGTACTACCATATATGGAAAGCTCAAAATGTAGTAATCATTCAAGACAAAATGAAGTAGCCTTTTGGAAAATATTTTCATAGCATAGCAATCCTAAAACTCTTAATTAAAGCCAATAGAAAAGGGATTGAGAATGAAGACTCACTAGTGGAAGCTAAAAAAATAATAGTTCAACTTATGGAAATATTATTTGTAACCAAGCAGGTAAGTAAGAAATATGAGCCCCTAAGATTTAGTATTGGAGCATACCATATATTTTTTGATGGTGCATTGAAAAATAATTTGAGAGCAATAGGACTTGAAGCGATTATAATGAATAAATCAAGAAGAGTATTGGTATAATTTGTTAAAGTATTAAGAGCAAATTTGAACAACTTTGCAGAGTTGTTGGATTTGAATAGAGGATTAAAAATTGCCATGTGAAAAAAGTGGTTAGAATTGATAGTATATGGAGATTCATAATTGGTCATTGAAGGAATGAGAAGAAAACTGGAAAAATCAAATCTAATGCTAGATGTGATTCTACAAGAGAATCAAGAAATATGCAACCATTTTAAATCCATAATTTGTGTACATGTGAGAAGAAAAGCTAACAAAAATGTTGATCAAGTTTCCAATGGAGTTCAAATGGAGCATGGAAAGACCAAAATTAGATATTTTGATATTGTTGGAAAAGGATTTATAGGTAAAGAAGTAATGTGATTCACATGAGCTACAAAATAGTATAAGAGTGGTGGAGAAAAGTGAAATAGATGTTGGTGTTACATTCCAATGGCCTACATGCCACTGGTGTCATAGATCATTGGTATTGTATGTCAACGATGCTACACATTAATGGCACTACACATCATAGGTGCTAAACATCACTAAGGTTATAGTTTTTATGTAATTAATGTTATGTGTTATGTGTGGGTTAGGAGATTCAGGTTTTTTAGTAGTAATGCATGTTATATATTTTATTTATTTCATCAAGAGTAGGAGAGTCTAGATAAAGAGAGAGCTTGGCTCAGATAAAAAGTGGCTAGATCTTATCTTCTTATTTTACCCATGGGAATAGGGTAAGAATTTTGTATTGTAAGCTTCTCTTTATATATAAGGAAATTAAAAAAAAAAAAACTAAAAAGTATTATTTATGCACAAATGCTTCCTTGGAAGGTTTTTGTGAAGCAATTGTCAATGCCTACACAAGAGAGAAGGACCATAATTAAGAGATTTCTCATACTCTTATGAGTATTTCACCATAGATATCATGCCTCTGAATTAGTAAGGATCTAGAAATCTATTCAACTTTATAATTTTGAAATGTGTAATCTTTCCTCATTAGACAAGGTTGAAATTGTATGATATAATATCTTGTGAAATCCTAAGGTCTAAAATTATGTACTATGACATGGCATTTATTGTATGGGTCTACGAGCCCATAATACACCTTGTAAAATGAACCTTATAATTTGATCTAACAATGTATCAATTAAAAATTTATTAAGGTTTATGTAGTTATAAGAGGTATTCATATGACTCTTCCACAAGTCTATCATCATAGATGTGTGATCATTTGATTATCATTAGTGTTATAGTAAATAAAAGCATCCTCTCATATTTTATCTTTTTTAATTTTCTTTTTTCTTTGTTTGTTTGACAAATGGTGAGTAATGTAATATTTTTGTTTATTCTACTAAATGTTGTGAATTGCAACATGGTATTAGAGTAGGTATGAAGCACCATTGCTTGGTTGTGTTGAGGAAATTTTAGATCCTCTATTTTGTTTCCAGTAGTAGAATGAATCATGTTATATAAAAATTCATATAATATTCTAAATAAAGTAACAAAAAAGGATAATTTCATAGTTATGAAGGGATATTTCATTGTTCTTTAATTTCTTGGCTTTCTCAATAGGTTTTCTAGTACAATTATCTCCTTGGAAACACCAAGCAACATTATCTATGGACATCTCCACGTTGGCTTTCTCCACAATCCCTTGTTTAGTAGTTCTTACATCTTCTTTTTCAATTATTCAACTATTATTCTAAGAGAATCATAGGAAATTTGCATTATTGGGGTCTCCCTTGTATATAGGATATGTCTTTCAATAACATGATTATTATCTTCTTACTTGACCTACCCATCTACTTCATATATTTGATTAAGTAGGGAATTTTTTAGAGTACTTTGGCTTGGATATTAGCCCCTCTTTCATCTACCTAATTATCTTTGACAAGCAAGGTATCACACTCATTAATATATGTGGGGTGCACCTTAGCACAAAGGCACTTGATTTGAGAAATGTTGGATGTACCTAAGCACACTTGGTCCCAAAGGGACTTAGCTCATCCCACCACTGATATCTTGACTTTATATTTTGTATGGAAAGTGCCTTCATGAAAAATAGCTCCCCTTTTCATTTCATCATCTAGAATTAGTGGGTCATAGGTGTAGTAGATGTTGAAGCTCTTTTCATTGATGTTCTTGATCAACCTACTTTCTTATCCCTTACACAGTGTCCAATACTTACTCTCTATATTTCCTCTCAAAGGATACTTTTGGACCAAGTGAGGGAAGAACTAATGGATGTCAATGTTGATATGTTCCTTCATAGTGTAAATTACCTATAAATATTTAATTCTAAATGGAAAAAAGCATGAATGTACCTATGGAAACCAATGGACCAATAAAGATAAAGATACCAATTGGACACAACATGGGTGATGGTATGGACCAAATGATGATAAATGATAGAGAGACTAGAATGATGATACATGGGGTGACACAATAACACTTGTGATGTGGGGGACCAAAGGATGGGTGCAAGGTGGATGGAATTGTAGGTGACAACATGAATGATGATAGAGAAAATTAGAGTGGACATGATATATGAAACGCACTGAATTGTAATCTGATTTATGTTCATGAACTGACATTATGCAATGTATGGGATAGGCCTAAGGGTATTTCAGTATACAATGTATTTATTATTTTACAATTGTTTATTATGTAATCCCAATGGGACATGGTTAACCTTGTTATGGTTAAACCTTATTTATTACTTATAATTAACCTAAATCCAACTTGTTATGTTAGCTTATATTAAAATTTATGATATAAGTTACGGTTTTGATATTATTATAAACACCCCTCTCACACTCCTCATTTTTCATCAGAGTGTTGTGCAATTTAATCTATGAATAATGATTATTTATGGTGTCTACAAGCACCCATTATATATTTCTCTTTTGTCCTATTTTATGCTTTTTGTATGAGATTTTGATTAAATGGATTGCTTTTGTTCATTTCTATAAAATATTATCATTTCCAAAATGGTATAAGAGTGGGTATGGATAAGTGTCATTGGTCATGCATAGAGTTCTTTAGAAGCCTTCAATTCTTCTAATTCCTAGGGCTAATTACTTTTCCAAGTCTCATAAGCAGTTTTGGCATAAATATCAAAGAGATTTTTTTCATGATTTATCACTTATTTTCCAAAATTATTTGGAATTTTTATGTTTACTTCATTATCATCAAAGTTTTTCAATTCTCGGCATGCAAATTGAATTTATTTTTTATTCTTCCTCTAGATATATGTAGAATCCCATATTCATTAAAAATACAAAAGGGAAAATTCTTCAAATTCAAATTTCCCATCTTCACATGCACTCTATCATTCATACTTGCTCTTATGGTGGCTATGTTTATCATTTCTTAAGGTGATTTATTCTAGCTTCATGGAATTCAAACACTTATTCGATGTTGCTAGTGGAATGGTAGGATAGTTAGTATAGGAGCATCTAGGGTGTTGCATCAAGGATATCATGAGTTTGATCATGTGTGCACCCTCTTTGCTAATATAGTGAGCATGATTCAGTGGATATGGATGCTAGGATGTAGATGTTTTGATGTGTTAGAGTGGCCTATTGGCTAGCTAAGTGGAAGATATTATGTATGCTAGAAGTGGTTCTAAGTTCAAACTACATGTGCATTGTTTTTCTTCAATACAATGATAGCCCATAGACCATGTGCATGGATACATCTATAAGGTCATCTATAGCTTTGGATCCATTGAGTAGATATCTCAATTAGTTATTCCATATATTTGAAGGTGTTTTCTACATTGAGGTTTTGGGTTCAAATCATCAAGAACTTTTTTTGCCTAGAACTCAATTACTTTGTTGTAGTCATGGCATGTCTATGCCTTAATTCCAAGTGCTCTTGACTTCAACACTCAAGTGAAAAGCATGGTTCCTTGGATAGCACAAGGTACTTAGATCATAGGCAACACAAGTCTGAAATCCTCTTTTGGTGTCAAACCATACATTTTAAAAATAAAGCAATCATGGATGTTGATATGACAGCCGACATGGCCAGCTTTGGTGTCATGAGTACCCTTTTTATTATATATATATATATATATATATATATATATATATATATATATATATATATATATATATATATATATATATGCCTTGGACCAATCAATGAAGGGAATATAATAGAGTTTCAATCAGTTAAAGGTGACCACGTGGTATAGAATTAGTGGTTGTCACCGTAAGTAAGTACCCACCAAATGGCATATTAGAATTTGCTATAATTTTTCTAAGGTTTGAGGCTTTAATTTTTGTTTTTTTGAGGATTATTAGGAAACAACTTCCAAAAGCAATAACATTTGCATATAGAAACATTTTGATTTTTTTCTAAAATCACATGATTTTTCAAGTTGTATGCATTGATGGCATCATTCTATGAACTTGTTCGTGTATTTGGGATAAGTTATGTGGAATAGTCATCAAGCCTTGTTATCATAGTTTGAAAGGGAGATTTACACTTTTCTATGCGACCAAAATCTTTGGCCTATTTTTTAGGAGAATTAGATGGATTTATAATAGTTGCAATAGATTTTGAGTCTTTTGGAAGCTGCAATAAAATGTTTCAATATATTGTTTAGTCAATCCCTCTTCCTCCTTTGAGTGATTCATTTAGCTTATTCATGATTATCTAATCCTTCATGATCACTTCCTTCTTCTATTATTTGTTTAGGCACTCTTGGAAGTTTGTTACAACTCTTATTTTAAGCAAGTTCATACAAAGCCTCTTTTTATGACTACAATTAGGTGTCCTTAAGAGAGTCTTCAAATAGGGTAATGCATGGCTTGAATGAAAAAGTTGTACTTTCAAGATATACCTTATGTGATAATGGAAGATTGAAAGATCTTATCTTTAAAAGAGGTGGTAATTTTAAATTTCCTTCTTCATTTGGAGTCTTATTAAAAGAAAAATTATATGTGTAGGGGTGTCTAATAGTGGTAGTGGTGACTACAATCAAGCCTAAGGAGACTCTTGTGCAAGAAATATATTTGCAACAATAGATTTCAGATGATAGTGGGTCTAGATTATTCTACTTCAAAATATAGAGGACTACTAAAGCATCCATTATGGGGGGTAATATTATTAATAATAATGTCTCCTTTCCCTAACTCCTTAGTTCAAATTATGGGGCAGGTGTTAACATTATAATTTGATTCATGGACAAGAGTTGGCATTGTGTGATGTATTATATAGGCTTAGGGGTGTCCATTATATAATGTATTTATTATTTTATAATATTTTACTATGTAATCCCAATGGGCCATGCTTAGCCTTGTTATAGTTAAATCCTATTTATTACTTGTAATTAATATGAAGCCCACTTGTTATGTCAGCTTAGGTTAAACTTTATGATGTAATTTGGAGTTTTTGGTATTGTTATAAATACCACTCTTACACTCCTCATTTCTCATTAGAGTGTTGTGTAATATAATTTATGGATAGTGATTATTTATGGTGCCCATAGAGACCCATCATATATTTCTCTCTTTTGTTCTAGTTTATGATTTCTATATAAGATTTGAGTGAATGGATTGCTTATGTTCATATTAGAAAAGTATTGTGAATTTCAACAAAATGACCCTATATTTTGAATAGGAAAAACCTATTGATAATATTGAGACTAGGGTTGCAATTACTTGAGATGGGATGGGCTCAGTTGAAGAAACTAGGGGGGTTTTAAGAAGTGTAAGTAGAAAAAATAAGAGGGGAAGAGAAAATAAAGAGGGAAGTAGAAGAACCAAGAGATGGAATTGAAGTGAAGATGGTTGTGGAAAAGATGGTAGAAGAAAATTGTAATTTTAGATTAGCAACTTCCATTTTTTCACTGTTTTCTTATTTATTTATAAATCTTATTTTTTGGAGCCCTTTTCTTCAGGGTTATCTATCATTTCTCTTCATCCTTCTATCCTTCATTTCCTTGAGTCATCAAAGGTCTATCATACTAAGTTATTTTTACCAACGCTCACATCAACAATTAATTCTAAGACTATATTGTCAACAAGGTTTATCTTCAAGTTTTCCCTATACATTGGGTTATGAGATCAAAAGGAAGAAAATTGTTAAAAAACCTAAAATAGTTTTTATCTCAAACGTTGTCTTGCTATCATTGTATTGTCAAATTGGTATCTCATCTTATAAATTTTGTGGAAGAAACCATTGGTCTTAAAAATATCTTCAAACAATATTAGAGTAAATAGATGTAAAGAAATGGGGACTTGAGTGTCTCTTGCAATATTTTTACCCTAGTGATATGGGGATTTTCTCTTTCTTTGTTTGTTTTTTTTTACAATAGGGAATTTATAGAAATAAATAACCATATCTTTAAGAAAAAACATTCACATTTATTGGCTCAAGATAATAGTTGCTTGCCCTTCTGATGTTGATATTCTAGCTCAAACTTTCCCAACACCTATGCGAATATAATAATTCAAATAGCATTAATGGTGCATATGGTGGGCCTTTTCCAAGGGGGATTTCCCAATTTAAAGGCTCATAGGGACATTTTAGGAGATAGTATGTTTCTTTTCTAGAATATTTGAAACCATGAGTGTATGTCATTTTGTGTGAGATTAGAATAACCTTTTCTTTTATCATTCCCTCCTGATCTACCTAATGCCAATAATTTTAGAATTGATGACTTCTTTTACTTTTGAAGTGGTGGGAAGCACAAGTGGGCATTGGTATTTCCACAGTGTTATAGCATCTCTACCATTTACTCATTCCATGGTCAAATTTGATGGCGATTATCAGTATGGATTGTCAACTTTATGCAAGCAATCAAATCAACATCACTCAACAATAATGGTTCTTATTCCCCAGACCAATTCAACATCATCCTTTAAAGAATTAAACTATTAGAGTATAATTTTTACCTTAGTTGTATTTCCCATGATTGTAGGAAAATATCCCATTTTTAGGATCATGTCTTCTTTGTCACTTAGTGTAGCCCAATTATCTAGGATTACTTAAATAATCATAGGAGTCTAGATGAATCCTTCTCCATGTGTTGAATAGAATCTATTTCCAATATTCTATTCCCAAAGAGGGATATTTCTTCATAAACAGGGCCCCATAAGTTTTCTTTGCACCCTAAAAGCTTAGCTTTCTCTAAGGCAAAGTTATTTCTCATATTCTAGCTTAGCTTCTATTTTATCTTTATCCTCCCATATTCTGGTTGCAAGATATCATTTTCTTTTTCTATAGGATTATCTCTTCCTAAAGATAAATCAAAAGTCTCATATTCTAGAAGAGCAAATATTTCACCATAGTTTGATGATTTATGAGGATCACACATGATGATATTTTGGATAAAAAAATAAATTTTAGCAACCTCGGGTGCCTTTGGTGTTGTAGTGAATTGAATCTCACATGGAATATTGGGAACTTGATAATATTCTAAAATGTCCTTATCCAAGAAGTAAAATCTTTTCATGAAAGGTGATTTACTTGTCAATTCTTTAGACTTTTGTAGTGTCTCCATATTATATCCTAATTCTTCTTTTTGTTGCTCTTGTCTACTTGAATTCCTTATTTGAGGAAGGCATTGATGCTTAATGATAGTTGTATATTTGCCCTTGTTATCCCCGTAGGTAGTACATCCTCAAAAAGGGAACCAAACCCCTTGTACTTTGGATTGGTTTCTACTTCCATCATAGACTCTTCTTCTTTAAAGGGAAAAGTAAATACTTTACATTCTTCTACAAACTCTGATTCTATATCTGAGAAAGGATTAATTGATTTATGATCTTCTTCATCCTTTTTTCCTTTTACACATTCTCTTTCTCTTCCTATTTCTCTTGTTGTGTTATGATAGGTTCTCCATCCTTTAAGTGTAAAGATAGTCTTTCCCTTCTAAATATCGTTGTACCCTTTCTAGTTTTGGCTTACTTATTAATTGCTTTCTTCTTACCTCTAGTGTTAACCCTTTGTTGATTAGTGCATATGGTATTATATTGGAACATTGACTCCTCATATGTATCTAAAACACAAAAATTTGTTAAGATTACACTTTTATTGGAAAGGGTAGCCATTGATGGTGGAGCCTAAGGTTGTTAGTACATGGCTAGATTAGTTATGGGACCTATGATGGTGGCCTGTTGAGCTCCACATTGGTGATTATACTTAATAGGATGAGAATTCATTGATGATTCCAATGCACTTTATGGGATCATGTCTATCACTACAAGGAAGACACCATGTTGGCTCCCCATCTATATTGGTATTAACCATATGATTGTGAGCCTAATTTTTTGTCTAATTAACACCATGTAAATGCACTTTATGTTTTTCCAAGTAGATAGTCTTTTGGGGTTGCCAATCCTATGGTTATTACCATTGTTTCTTTGAAGCATTATTCTGATTTACTAAATTTTTTATCACCTCCATTTTTCTCATTAAAAAATTATTGTTGGATTCTTTGCTTGAGCCAGGTTGAGCAGAAAGGGCTAGAAATTACAGTTGAAATGCTATAGTAGATGATAAAATTTGTCTAGGATGAGTAATAATGTATGGTAATATAGAAGGATGAGTAGAAGCATTTGGTTGAGCATTAGTAATAGGTGAAATGTTGGGTATGGAGCAAGATATAGGTATATTTTAGAAAATTTAGGCCACAATAGACCATTGGTGGAGCAAGCGGTATTTTTTCTACTTGAATGAGAACATCCTCTCCTCTAGTCATTTCTTCGAATGTTGAAGCTAGTGGATGATGATCACCATTACAACCCATTAAAGCTAAAGTCAAATTAAAAACCTTTGATGTAATATAGTAATGCTTATTCTTCATTTGGCCTAACAATTTATGGGATTAATTTCAAAGTCCTCAAGAATCTGGTATTAAAATTATATATATCTTCCTAAGAATATTTTTGGATTACACATAATTGAAATAAAATCGAGTAACCATTTCCATGTTACCAAATCTACATAGAAATGGTTCCACTATTGATGCCCAAATAGTAATTAAATAATTTGGTAATCCCCTATACCATAAGGAAACTTTATCGTGAAGAGTATATCAACAAGTGTATCATTATATCCTCGTATATGCAATGAATTGATTTAACTATAGAAAATTCATTGAGGTATTCCAATGTTATATTGTTCTTGTTCCCATCAAAGGTAGATAGCACTTTCATTGCTACTAAGGGGAGAGGAAAATAAACCACCAGATTTAGTAGTCCTTGGTAGGTCAAATTACAAAATTGGTTTTTTGTCCTAGGAGGAGCTCCTGTATTATTTTATTGAGGAGGAGCTCTTGTATGATTCTGTTGAGGAGGTTGACTATATTGTTGTTGAGGAGGGGTTTGATCACATAGCCATAAGGCAAGTAAAAAAGGTATGGAGGATAATAAGGAGGCTATCAAGATGGTAGATTCTAGTAAACCCCTATTGGTTTAGAGGTGGCTGAATATTTGGTTATAAATTATGTAGAAATTGTTGCTATTCTTAGGGAATCTATAGGTAATGTTACTTGAAACTCGAATTAATCAAAGACAAAAGTGGAGATCATATGATTCCCCCTATTCTGGGGGCATGGTTTAGGGAAGCACCCCAAAAGGAAATTTGGGATTTTTGGAAGCAAATTAGTCACTTGATTTTATTGAATTTCATACTAGTCACTACACTACAATCATCCTAGATCATCTAATATATGTACCTACAAGATTTTTGAGGTCAAAATTTATAAAAATTTAAAAATCATCCTATGGAGTGATTTGCTTAGAAAATCAAAGTGATTCACTCATAATTTAGGGATAATTCACTAACAAGGCATATTTTTATAATACAATGTAAATAGAGTGATTCATTTTGAAAATGCAAGTGATTTGCTTGCTATTTTTGAGCAATTCACTTGGATTATTTGAAATTAGAAAAAAAATACAAAAAAAAAATGGTCCAAGCAAATCACTTGGAGTGATTTGTATTTGAGACTAGAGCAAATTGCCTTCACATGAGGGAGGGAGGAAGAAACTTGTCTTTCCTAGAAAATCATTTTTTAGACTTAGAGCAGATTGTTCATTAGATCAGCCTTGTATGAATTTCACTATATTAGAGAAAATCACTCGCTTTTTATGAGCATATTGCTTGAACTTAGGAAAAATGACTTAGAATTTATCTTAAGTGCTTCTTGCCCATGGTGGATGCACAAACGAGGTCATATTCGAGTTTTGATGTTATTTGAATGTCATAGAAGTCATCTTATTTGCAAAAAAATAAAAATTTTAGAGTAAATGTCAAAATCATCATTCACAAAGTACATACAAAATTCAAACACGAATAACAAAAAATTGATCAATTTTTAAGTCAAATTAAGTTTGGGTAAAAAAGTTCATCCCATGGCTTTGGTGAATCAACCTAGATTCAACCTATGAAAATGTAGGTTCTATCAAACAAATTACTCACTAGTTCAAATTAAATCATTTGGATTTACCCAGTGAATCGCTCGCTTTTGAGGACTTCATAATTTTCCAATTTTCATCCAAAATCAACCAAATCACTCCAAATTTTAGAGAAAATCAATTGGTAAAATTAACTTTGTGAAAATAATTTTGATTTTAATTCAATCACTCCATTCATGACAAATGTAATTTTGGCACAAAAATCAAGGAATTTAATGTAGACAAGGGAAAACGAGGGTTTGTCCCACCAAGAATGCTAGAAACTATGTTGAATGACACGCACTGGCCGATCTTGGAAAGTGGATCACTCAATATTTTAAACTATGTAAACGTAAATAATTTAGAGAAAACTACTTGTAAAATGTGAGTGAATATATCACAGTATGATAGGTTCAAATGGAGTGAATCACTCCAAATTTCAAAGTGAATCGCTTACTAAACTCAATGAAATTTTTTTCCAATTTTGATCCAATTACTCTATCCATGATAATTGTGATTTTGACATGGAAATAAATAAGATTTAATGCAAATCCATGGAAAATAGAGGTTGGTCCCACTAAGCATGCCAAAATCTATGTTGAATCAGGTAATTGTCTTGTCTTTTAAATTAGGTTTTTCACCTATAATTCAAGTTTTAATAAAGTTGGATGACCTCCAAATTTAGGCCAGCTTCCTACTATCCTCATGTGGATCACTAATCTAAACTAAAAGAAAAAGTGCATGAAAACTAAAGTGAAAAAATAACATTGTGAGAAGTTTAGAGTGTAACAGATTGAAAGACAATTTGGATTTACACTATAGTGAGGATTGTATGTGATTAATCAACACATAAGAAGTCAAATAACATCAATATCCACCCATTCTTGATTATGAAATTCATAAATGAATGACAAGATGGGCTAGAAGGGTCATGTCATAATCGTTGCGCACTTAGAAACCTAGGAGGGTAATATCACTGATGGAATGCATAAGGACTTGTCAATTTCTTACAACCTCATGAGTACAAGCACGGTGTGGGTTTCACAACGTGGCTCTAAACTTTCATGGCCAAAATATCATTACAAGGGTCATAGGCCCTTATTTATAGTAAAATTTTACCCTTGAGTTACCTAGAGTGAAAAACAATTACTCCAAGTAAAAGTAAATATTTAGGGACAACTTTAGCAAAATTTTGTACCTCCAAATGTTACATACCTCCAATCATACCTCTAATAGGCTTAGAAAGATTTCAAAATGACTTAATGTGCTGCTAAATTAAAAAAAAAAAAAAATTAAAATATTTGCCTTATGATTCGTGCTTTATTTCACCTTTACGATATTTTTAGCTATTCTATCACATTTTATAAGTAAATCGACACCTTTTGTTAGGAAAATTGACACTTTTGTTGAGCCATTCGCATAAATTTTAAAATTCAAAACCAAAATATTTCATTTAGGGGCAGGAAAAGATAGGTGATGCATGCGTTTTGGCATAATATGAAGGATTTTGGTGAAATAGTATGCTCAAGGGTAGTTTTATTTTTAGCATTATGACATGGCACAATAGCATTAAACCTTTTGCAATGATGTCCACTAGATGGTGGTCGCAAGTTCAAATCACATTGGCAATATGTTTTTTTCCATTTTTTGAAGCGGCACCGTATGCACAAGGATATGATTACAAAGGCAAATACTATATTTTTTATAAGCTATAGCATAGTGGTAAGGTAGATACATAGTACTTATGAGGTTTTAAATTTTAAACCTCAAGCATGTATTTTTTGGAAGGAATATTCATAATTGGCCTTCTTCACTATATATGCATGACTTCTTTGTTATCTAGATGGCACATCAACTAGAGTGAGGTGTAAGGGGACTTATCATGGAGGAGGTTCTAGGTTTGACATGTAGCATAGATGCTATAATTTCTTTTTGCCTTGGAAATAGGATGGATGGCACATGAAGTGTATGCACTCCCCCCAAAGCCTATCACTTTGAAGCAAAGGCTCTTCATTTTTTTTGGAGCATGGAGCATCCATTGGCTTTGTGTCTTTAGAGTGCATGTGGTAAGACATTATGATCCTTAGGGCGTGGGTTTAAATTATATTTTTTAGATATGGAGAGAATGTGGCACGTGCAAAGAAGGTTGGAAGAGTCATTTTGAATAGTTTGTGATCATCTTGTTTTATGTGATCGTAAGCACTTTGGGTTTAATGTGTGATTGTAGGTAGGTGGATAGTGAGGTGTGTGTTAAAGCACGATTCCTTTTAAAAGGATTATGAACAATGACTTGACAAAATATTGAGCATTTTTATTCCTATGTGGCATATGCGCTGTGGCCAACTTGACATGCACCAAGGCTTGGCACATGCAATATGTTCGTGGTTCAAACACCTAGCCTGCACCATTGAATTGATTTAGCATTTGGTTTTGGTTATGTATCTAAGTTGGTGGTTGACATAGTGCCCAAGTGGACACCCATAACTATTTTTTCTTGTACATTGGATTCAAACCAATCCATATTACACACTTGTTCAATCTCCTTGTGTTTTTTTTCTTGTCAATAGATGGAGAAGACATGTCGAAACATGATTCACCTCTTTCCAATCTTTGTCCTAGTCAGTAGTAGATGTGGAATATAGGTAGTAATTTTGTAATTGATAATTCTACGACACAACACTTTTTGAAAGGTTGTAGGTAAATTTTATTTTTGAATTCAAATTTTTTGGAAGCTTTGTAAACATGTGGAGGGACAAAATTCTAGACACATCTTCTGCATAAAAAAGTAGTTTAAGCCCTTTTTTTATCACATGACTTTTTAAGTTCTTTGTAATGGTTGAAGCTCTTTTTATATTATGTTAGCAAAATATGTCAATTTTACAAGAGTATTATGGACCCCATATATTTCTTTTGTCCTAATCAATGGGTAAACTTGATCTAGATCATTTCCAAAGTGCCAAGAGACTGATTACAAGAGTATCTTGGATTTGATAGTTTGTCCCTTATGGGGGAATTGGTAGTCTTTTAGATGAATATGGAGGCTCACATTCCTTGGAAATTTGGTAGTATTCTAGATGACACAAGAGGATAGAGGTCAAGATATGCTTTGGCCTAATCAAGCACTCATTATGGAAAATATGATAGCATCTCCAATGTCTTCTCTCGTTGGACCCAAGGGTGTTGGAATATGGTAAGTAAAATTTATTTTCCAAATTTGATAAATGATAATAGATGCCTACAGGTATTCTTGATGTAAGCCTACAAGCAATATTGATGTATCCATCCCTATCATGATTGGTTAAACCACTTGTATGGTTATGTATTCATCACTAGTGGGATTGCTTAAATCACTTATGTGGTTAACCTGTTTAGTAACTTGACTTAACCATGATCCCTACATCATCCTAGGTTAATGTAATATATAATTGTAATTTGGGGAATAGGTATCTACTATGAATACCCCCAACCATTGATCAATTATATTAGTTTATCAATTTATGTGATATGATATTGTCACCCCTTCTTCCTATTTTGGATATCTATATTATTCTTTTTTGTTTACTTAACTTTTCTATTTCACTTCTCTATTGTCTTGTATATGACTTATCGTGAATGTTATGATTCATTTGATTTTTATAAAGTATTATGAAATCTTAATATATTCCATTATATGTGTCAAAGTTAAAATTACAAAATAGAGAATAAATTTCAAAAATTTAAATTCAAAATTATAAAAAAAATTCCCCTTCTTTTTTGCAAGTACAAATAAAAAGGATAGGATACATGTGATCTAAGGTGGATATTTTTGCCAAGTGCAAATCAAAAGGACACGTGATCTAAGGTGGATATGAGGTACTAATTTGAGGGCAACATTCAAGGACTTGTTGTTGGCTCTTTTATCACCCACTTAGATGGAGGGGTTCTCCTATTTGTCTATGTCTTCTTGGTTCTTTGTGGCCGTGGGATTGGCTCCCCTTTCTAGGCTACATTTTTTTGGCATGGAACTCAAAGGTACTAGAGTGAGGTGTTTTCAAAGAGTTCCCAATTTATTCCACACAACTGAATGCTTAGACACAATATTTGTGGCTACATTAGGTGCTTGTGGGTTCAATCCTAACACCCTATTTTTTATTCTTTAGGCATTAGATGTGTGATACATATTGTTTGCATAATGGAGCTCAATATTATCTTCAAGGAGCAACATCCTTCCCTACCTCAATGGCATTACATACTAGAGTCACCATTGTGCTTTGACCTAGTTCTTAAGCTTTGGTAGGTTGTAAGGTTGATTATTGCTCCCACAATTTGGACAACCCATGGATTACCTTTGTGTTTTAAACCACACACTCCCATTCATATAGTGGAGGATTACTTTGGATTTTAGGTCATGGATACGGGATCCAAACTAACTTAGCAAGGTATACCATGAACCAAGAGGAAAGGGTATGATTATCATAAGCTCTTTGCCTTGACTAGTTATAGATTGTGGCTATGTTAGTAGCTGATTTGGTGGTTGATGTGGTGTTGCGATGGAATATTCCACATTCTTTCATATATAAATAGAATTGAATACCCAATCATAACCAGACGTGCCTTCTTATCATTCATACCAAACATCCAATGGTAGACAAATAGATAAAATCTAGTGGTTGATGTCAATGAATCTATGTCAAGTGGTAAATTGGGTAGATTATTGCTAGACTAATGTTTTGGTTATGAAATATTTTTCTTGTTTTTGAGGTAATAGGTAAAACCTTATGGAAGCCATAACTTTGCCACACATAGGCATTTTGAGCATTTTTTTAAATTCACATGGTTTTCGAGATATTTTCATTGTCTAGATGTATTCAAGGACTTGTTGCATGTCGAGGGATGAATCAAGACATGATGGAACTCGAAGGTCATTTTTTTGAATGGACAAACACATGTTATATGGTCAACTCAAATGATTGGACTATTATAGAGTACAAACTTTTGGTCCATCTTCAAAAAGGATACAATAGAGGCCCTTGATCAAGCAACTCTTCACCATGAGAAGGAGAATCTAGGACTATTTCCATTGTTGATTGAGCCAAGTTTACTTTTCTACATTAAATATCAAGGAGATCTAGTTAAAGTGTGAAATAAACTCTATAGTTCCCACTTCGCTCCTTATTAGATATCTCTTTTATTTGCTTTACTAATTAGGATTGAGATGATACATTGATTGTTGAACTCAATGATTGAATTATTATAGTTATTGATATTACTGCTATCATGATATCATAGAAGTTGTTTTTGTTTCATTTCAAAAGACATCATAATGTGTGATATTGTTATGATAGATTAATGAATTCAATGTGGATTAATATCTTATTAGTTTTGTGCTTCAATGTGGAGCAACTTCTTGTATGATGAGAATTAATAATAAGATAATGAAAATTTAATTAATTAAAGAAGTGGAGAAGAAGAAATGGAAGTATGCAGGGATGGAAGGGGTGAGAGGTGGCAGGGAAGTGAAGAGGAAGTGAACTGGTGGAAAGGAGATGGTGGAGAAACCAAGGGATGGCATGGGAGTCAAGAGGGAAGAAGTTGCATGAAAGAGAAGAATATTGCTAGAAAGGATTTTAAAGGAGGAGAAACAAATGAGACTAGAATTAGAAAATGGTAGCAAGGCAAAGACTGGTTGCACATACCGAAGAAGGAAGTATACAAACTAGGTACCCCATTGCCACTTTAGAAGATTAAATAATAGATAACTTGTAGATTGTAATTTAATGATTTCACTTGTAATAAATCTAGTTGTGGTTGCATTGCTTATTTAAGTAATTTGTGTGTTGTTCCCTATATCAAGTTAAGCCTTGAGGTGGTATTGTCTATATGTGCATGTGGTTTCCCCCTTTTGGGAAGGATGTCTATTGCTTGAGAGTGATTGTGGATTTTTAGTATGAATAATCCTCAGGATATGTGGCAAGACTTGCTTGTATGTTGAGATTATGTATGTTGGAAGATTTTTCGCATGTTAGGATTATGTATGTTGAGCAATTATTCGTATGTTGGGATTATGTATTTTGGACAGATGTTGGCATGTGGGATTATGAATGTTGGACATATATAGGGCTTATGAATGTTGGTTTTATTTTTTGGAAGGTGGATGAGATGAGGAAAGGATTATTAAAGGACTAAGAAGGAGAAAATTTGATCTAGATCACGGTTTCCCTCAAGGATTGCCTAAATTTTTAAGGCCTGTAATTGTGCATATGATAATTGTTGAATATTATGTTGTTTATTAATGGATGTATCCTTGTTGCTTGTGGAATGGATTTACCTTTATTGCTTGTTGAATGGAATTATAGCATGCATATATGTTTGGCATGTTTATAGTCTACCCTTTACTTGTTGAATGGAATTATAGCATGCATATATGTTTGGCATGTTTATAGTCTACCCTTTAGATAAAAATAAAATTAATGAAAGTCTATGTTTGTGATCTTTCAACAAAAATAAGATTTAAAATTAAGTTGATTTTTCTAAGTGCATACATCTTCTAAAATATAATTATGAATTTAATACTTGAAACATTATTATTATTATATTTTTTTTTATTTGGTTAGTGTGAGAAACCCCTACGACGAACGGAAAGGGCATATATGTTTGGTATGTTTATAGTCTACCCCTTTAGATAAAAATAAAATTAATGAAAGATCTTTCAAAAAAAAATAAGATTTAAAATTAAGTTGATTTGTGTAAGTGCATAAATCTCCTAAAATATAATTACGAAATTAATAGTTGTAACAATATTATTATTAGTATTATTATCTTATTTTTATTTTTTTTTCAACAAAAATAAGATTTAAAATTAAGTTGATTTGTCTAAGTGCATACGTCTTCTAAAATATAATTATGAATTTAATACTTAAACATTATTATTATTATATTTTTTTTTTTATTTGGTTAGTGTGAGAAACCCCTACGACGAACGCAAAGGGCATATATGTTTGGCATGTTTATAGTCTACCCGTTTAGATAAAAATAAAAGAAAGATCTTTCAAAAAAATAAGATTTAAAATTAAGTTGATTTTTCTAAGTGCATAAATCTCCTAAAATATAATTACGAAATTAATAGTTGTATTATTATTATTATTTTGGGGGGGTTAGAGTGAAAAACCCCTGCGACCAATGCATGGGGCTGAGCAATCTGCTCCCAACCATGACCCATGTAAAGTTGAGAGCTATGCTTATCAATAGGGAATTTAATACATACTCACCACACACCTACCCCTCGCACACTTGCCCACACCACGGTTTGAACCTTGAACCTCTCGAAGAACCAAAAGAAGAGCCAAAACCCGAAGGGCTGTCCCTGAAACATTATAATTATTATTATTATTTAAAATTATTAATTTAAAATTAAGTTGATTTGTCTAAGTGCATAAACAAAAATAAGATTTAAAATTAAGTTGATTTGTTTAAGTGCATACATCTAAAATATAATTATGAATTTAATAGTTGTGACTTTACTATTATAATTATTTAAAACTATGGAATCCGCTCATGTAGAGGAGTTGGAGAGCAAGTGGGTAGTTAAAACTCTCCGAGTTATCGAGAGGCCCAGGTTCAAATCTCTACCCTCACATGTTGCGGATATGTTGTATAAAAAAGGTTCCTCATCAAATATATATATATATATATATATATATATATATATATATATATATATATATATATATATATAAGTTTGAATCAATTTTTATCCGCCCATGTAGAGGAGTTGGAGAGCAAGTGGGTAGTTAAACCTCTCTAGTTTTTGAGAGGCCCAGGTTCAAATCTCTCGCCTCACATGTTGCGGATATGTTATGTAATGGTTCTCTCGTGGTCACAGTCTGTTTACCCCTTGTGGTCACCACCAAAAAAAAAAAAAATTATTTAAAACTATGGATGGTTTAGAGCACGGCAACATTATAAATAATTTTTTCCCTTAGTAAAGGGAAGGTTTTCTAAATTATTTAAAAAAAAATTAACAGATTCTATTAATTAACCAAAAATCTCAACTTTCGTATAGTGGGTTGAACGAAAGCTATAATCCTCTAACGAGGGACTGATAATAAAGAAATGCAAAATTATTTTGATTTCAATTTGAGTCAGCATTTTGACATTGTTCCCCAATTTACAGTTTTGTTTTTCTTGATAACTAAGAACCTAAAATACTGCATGCCTTGACCATCTATATGGACTGGTCTATATTTTTTTAACACATAGAACTACTTTATACTCAACCAAAAACCAAAAAAAAAAATGACTTATGTGGTTGTTTTAGTGACTGGAATCTACAAGATAAGACATAACTATTAACTAGAAATTGACTTAAAGCTACAAGCCAGCAATCAATACAAAGTATTGGTTCGCAGAACCATTTTACAGGATAAATTCTCCTGAGCTTGCATGTGAGACTTTGTGCCTGCAACCAAATACGTATCTTAACTCTCAACAAGCTGATGATGTTTTTTCATATCATTGACCTCCTAACAAACTCGTGCTGTGATATTATCAAGTCTTGATAGATAATCTGAGAAATTGACATTTGAAGAATCTGGAAAGAGTGCAGAAAAATCATTAGCTTTAGAATCACAGAAAGTATCATTTGAAAACTCTGAATCATGCCCCAAACTTCCATTTTCAGGTTCAAAAGATGGGATTCAAACCTAACCATGATAGCCTGAATGTTGAGGAGATTCACAGATGTTCTTAAATCTTCTCTTTTCACAATGATGTTAAGTATATTATCACTTATAAGGACATAAAAGCATTATTGGCCAAGGAAAAAAGAAACAGATTTAACAGACCTAGGCAATATTATGACTTAATTAGAACAATAGATACTAGTGGTATTGTTTGAATAACAAGTTATATCTATATCTCAATATTTTCCATGCCATGTTTGTCACATTTAGCATGGAATAGTTCAAGCATGCAAAGATGACTAAAACGAGGTGTTTGGAAAAATATTTGATAAGACTACCAGAGTTACAACGGAACCTAGATATCTAACCAAGTACAAAGAATTTAAATATTGTATCCATCAATGATGCAATATAGAGAGAACTATATTGTCAAGTTTGACTAATGAATCCCTAAGACATGAATCAATCAAAATATTCAGAAGATCAACTGTCCCGTGGAACAAGTAACCATGAAAATATATATAAATATCCAGATTTAATGTTTTGCCACAAGAAGAATGACATGCACCAACATATTATGTATCCTTGAATACCCTCGAGAGAAACACCTGGATGGACATTAGAGCCTGCATCTCAACCTCAACTTGATTTATGCCTTTTTCTTTTTGAATTTTTTTCCCCATCTCGAGAGAATGATTCCCGCCATCTATGACATAAATCTCATTCATTGCTGTCATCTTCTTCCTCACTTCCTCGAGCATCTGCAGTGGACACAATCCATCTTTGCCACCCTGTCAATTCAAGCACCCAGCAACAATCAATGTTAAGAAAGAAAGGGATCACAACACATTATCAACAACATTATGAAGCTCAAGTCACTAAAACAATTATATTGAGCAACTTGGTTCAAAATCATCTTTGTATTGTTATATTATGGGTTTACCACTTGAGGAAAGTAGAATCTGCATTAGAAAAACAATTGTAATATAGTAAGCTTAGTCATATAGTGAAATATGGTTCAACTTCACTTTATCCAAAAAAATAAATAATAAGACAGATCAACATTGGCAAAACCTAATAATTTTTTAATAATAAATAGATAGTAAGGATTCAACAAATGAACATCAAAATTTGATGCCATAAGCTCAAATATAAATAGGCCATACCAGCATAAAGCAGTTTGAGATTATTCATTATAATTTACAACTATCAATCCAAGAGTGAACAAACAACTACATGAGTGCGGATAAATCTAATAAAAAACAAGATGGTGACAATAGCTTTACCCTCTTCATGATAAAGTGATTCAATGTAGCAACTTATGGGAAGGATATACCCCTAAGGCTTACACTAATTGAATGCAGACAGTCAATATTCCTCTTAAAGAGTTTATATATGACCAATGTTGTCCTTTTCCCAAATTCTCTTTATGTTGCAACATTGCCACTTTATCAAAAATATATCAAAACAAGTACCCTACTAAATATTCTAACGCCCCTCAAGAAATATTTTGTCCACAAGACAATGATATCCACTGATGTTAAAATTCTGAAACAATATACTTGAAACAAGCCCAACCATTTGAAAAAAAATGTGTCACACTCAGTGATTTCGAACTAGAAGTGACCATTGTCAATTACACCAGCTGCTCTTACTTATCCAACTTCAACTTCACATAAGTGAGTCAGAGTCGAGACCACCTCTCTGTTTATTTCCTATGCAAATGCACCTACCACACACCCATTATGATCTTAATGGTCATATCATAAACCAGACTATTACTGTCTCAAAACATATATCTCAACTCCTCTTGAAGAAAATAGAAACAAATCTATGCACACAACCTTTGACAGGCTAGTCATGGAACACTCTGAGAATAGCCAGAGTGGACACACCAGCCACCCTATCTAGCATTAAGTGGTTTTGACTCAGATCCACATCTTGTCACTGACAAGAAATGAGATCAAAACCAAAAATTGGACATGATTTTTAACAATTATTAAAATGAGGTCCGAGGTGTAGACCAATTGGTTCGACCAAACCCCATAAGGGGGCGGAGGTCCAAGGTTCAAATCTTGGGCCTCGCCGAACTGAACACTTGTCCCTTTCCTGGTGCTTTCAGCGGCATAAAAGGTTTAAAATGATTGTGGCATGGTGGTTATAGGGGCGGACTGCGCAAAGAACTGTGTGGCGGCTTCCGGGGCAGACAGCACAGAATAATGTGGAGGCCATAAAAGCCGGTCAGCCTGCCCGGATTCATGGCAGCTACCGACTCCACCATGTAAATTCAATATAAAAATTAAAAAAAAAAAAAAACAATTATTAAAATGCCACCAAACAAACCAGTTGCCCACTACTGATGTTGTATCCTAAGTTCTAACCACCTTCCACTCCAACAAGTTCACTAAAGTCATTCAAGAAAAGCTTAATCTCTAGCAGCCAGTTTAAAAGTTTACAAGCTACGGCACCTAGAAGTGCCTGTAAACATCAATATGGATAAACACTAGAGTTTAGTCATTGTCAACTAAGTTAATATTTGAGTTAATTCATCAATAAAGCCAAAACTTAAAATCCAGAAAGTGTAACATTCATGTCTGATTCTGATTCATGATCATTTCAAGAACAGCTAGGAATCACATCTGCCACTTCATATCTAATATAGGAGTTACTTCTATCATTGACATACCATTACAATTCACAGCGTGGAGTAATACCAGTGACAGTGTGATGTGTCATTAATCTAGAGTGTAGACAAAATGTAACAGAGGTGTGAATACATGCAATTGGCATAAGGTAGGCAGTTGTCATTGGTAGCCATAATTTGTTTCATTCTAGAGGATCTTTAATAATGGGAGTTTAATCCAAGCCCTAATTCTCATGTCCAAAATATTCAATATAAAATGTGGGATAGGGCACCCACATATCTTAAATCAAGGGATATAAAATTTAGCCTCAACTCTTCACTCTACAGACAGTTCAAGGGCCATGATTAATAGTCACTCTGTCCATGGTTTAATTCTAGTTATGGACCGCAAGCATTGTATATGTGTTGCATTCAAATTTGGGGCTCCCTATGCCATCTATTAGTGATGGCATTTCATGCTCAATAGCTGTGAATATGGGGTTCTGTTGAAACTTCTAGTTGTGACTTGACTTGCTCAATATGCGTGAATCTATTATTAATAATGATCTGTATCAGTAGTTTTGTGAAGGAAGATATGGTTAAGAAAAACAACAATATACTCTACATGACAAGCAGCTGCTTGTGTAATAATTATGAATAAGATGGAACCTGGATTTTAACCTCTGAAAGACTGCAAAATCTTCTACTACAAAAATTCCAAGCAAGAGAACACAGATTAACAAACAATGCAGAAAATAGGGAAATTAGATAAAGGTATCACGGACGTACTGATCAATAAGAATATAGAAAACATCAGCATCAAACATGAAATAGTTAACCAAGAAGTTCTGAACATCAATAGTTCACACAAGTAGAAACACCAATGCTAAACATATTTTCAACAATAGTCCAATTGGCATGGATATAATGAAGGGCAAACCATGCACAGCCACACAATGAACAGCCTGACAAAATGCCAATCTGCACAACTAGAACTAGTGGCTAAGCCTCAACAACAACCTCGTTTAACATAAAGAGAAAGAGATGATGGCAGGTGGAAACAAAAAATCTCAAGCATCTATGCTTAAAAACTCAATTTTTTGCCATAGGATAATGAGGCTTTATGAGAAAGGAAGAGCTCACAGGAGGATAACATGGATCCAGCCATTCTTTTCTATTTTGGTAGCATAGGACCTTTTTTGTGCACCCATAAGATTTGCTTGCAGCATGAGTTTAGTTAGTATGCCAGCATTTGAATGACGAGCAAGTAAGCACAAAAGTAGGAATTTAAATGAATTGTTTGGTGAGCAACATTAACTTGGTGAATGAGGCCTGAGGGTTTGGTCAGTTGGTAAAGCGCCTCGTTTGGCATGCGTAACCCTGGTTCAAATCTCAGGGCCTTGTAGTACCAGAGGGCGTGTTGTGCCAGTGACGCCGCTACGTTAGAAAGTTTACCTGGCTCAACTGGAGGAGGTTATAGTGGCAGCAAGGAGCAGGATTCGAACCCATGAAGAGGCAATGAAAAATGTAACAAGTTCAAATCCTCTAGTATACGCAAAAAAAAAACATTAACTTGGTGAATGGTCTCAGTGGATAAGATTGGGAAACATAGCAGTCCACAAAAGATGTACGAGTGGATGGAAGTCTAGCTGAGATTTAATTCCTCTGACTTCCAAGTAGGAATGACAATTGGATTCTTTCTATCCCCTATCCCAGCAAACCTTTTCAAAGAATATTTCAAACAAAAGGTCATTGACTCGTTTCTGAATAAATCAATGTGAAAACACTATCAATGACACAAAAATTGGATGGCTACATGGAAAGGAAAAGTTGGATAAATTCTTTACTCGTCTAAACTCACAATCCAAACACATTAAGTTCACAAAGGAAGAAGAACAAGAGGGTTGCCTCTCATATTTGGATGTCTTATTGAAGAGAATGAAAGAAAGAAATTGTATTTACGTCCACAGGTGACCAGAGTAGGTTAATGGGGCTCAAATGTTACAGTTGGTTACAATAGCCAATGGGAAGCCAGAAATAGTGCTCCAAATAGTACAAAAATACAAAGTACAAGAAGAATACAAAATACAAACTCCGACCCAAAATGGGTGGAACATGTCTCTATGTAGATCACATCCTATGGAACATTACATATCATATAGTACATATATAATACAAAAGACCCATATAGACCCATATCTAAGGACCAATTCCCATCATGACTCAGTCCAACAGATGGGTATCTTGAAAACTTTGGCCACAAAAGCCATTATAATCAAAGATGGACACTTGACAAAAAAGAAGGCACATCTTACCATTGTCCTAAATGAGTATGGGTACAAAGAATATCAAATCTATAAAGCTTTCGATAAGGACAAAAAGACACCTAACAGAAGACACGTTAGAGAAGACGAGATGAATAATACAATAGCGGTAAGGTGGCTCAAGTGTATTTACCATATACTCAAGGAACCACAAAGAACTTTGTTAAAGTGCTTAAGAGAAAAAGGCTTGAAACAGTTTCACACATCTTCACAAACAAAATAAAATTCATGAAGACTGAGTACACCTAATGCAACAGAGTGATGTATATCTAATCCCTTGTCCATGTGGTTTGGTCTAATAATGGGGAATCTAGTAGACTGATTAAAACAAGGATTATAAAAAAAAGCATTGTGATTATCTGCGATTCAATTGTATGAACAAATCAGCTTTGACTGAGCACCCATTCAGTATCATTCATCGCATCTAAATTGAGCATACAGGGGTGATAAAAAGAATTGACAATGTATTTGAATGCTACCTAAGAGAATCCATTGAAATAAAGAAGCAGGAAGCAAATTTAAATAGAGACAATGGCTTAGATATAAGCAGCACATGGTGACCCTTAATCAGGAAATTGCAACTTAGGAAGGTAATTCCCCCATCCCATCCTTAAGTCTAGTAGCAGGCTTGAAAAGTAAGTGTGGTTTTTTTTCTTCTACCATTTGGCTTGGTTTACACATTGGTTATTCTCCTTTTTTTTAAGTAGGAAACAACGTACTTTCACTAGCTTTTGTTTTGTTTTTTGTTTTGATTATTTTTGTTTGTGGGTTTTTAGGTTTCATCTTTTTGTCTTTAGTTCCTTCATATTGGAGGTTAGAGTTTGAGCTGACATTCATGAACGAAGTTTGCTTGTGGTTTTTAATAATTTTATTTTTTAATCTGTACTTCTTTGATAAAGTATACAATTCCTGATCTGAGGAGGGCTCTAGAAGCAGAGTCTATAAGTCACCAAAAATATCTCCAATCAGTACCCAGAACATAGTTCTAAAACTCATGGGTGACTCCCAAGGACCACATGCACCTTCTCCCCTGACCACCAGGCTAGTAACTTGCCTACAACTCACCAAGCTGAGTCACCAGAAAGTATTCAGCAAGTGTTGTTGTCAAGTACTTGCAAGTTACCTGGTTCGACACCAACTGTGAGAAAAGGGTGCCATGGGCTGTTAAGACCCAGAACACTGAAAATCTCGTTTTTCCCCTCTCTTACACCTGCATTCTGTTGAAACATGATTTGAGGAGACTGGATAGTGTCTAACATGGATTTCATTGGATTCGATTGTATTGGACCTAGACATCATCTATTCGAGTTTGGTTTTCAAAGGTAGATTTTAAGACTTTAAAGCAAATGCAAGGGTTTTTCAGTTTTTTTCGGTCCTCCTCCTTTTCCTTTTCTTTTAAGCTCTCTAATATATGTATATATGTATATTGTGGTTAATTTGTCTAGTTTTCACCAAGCACGAGTCCAAGTCAAAATGTTGAGCTGCTGAGTTCTTGCTGAGTCTCAGTTATTGAAATATGATTCAGAATACTTCATTATACTAAAGATGACATCAAAAATTCTTGGATCTTCAATTTCTTTCTACCCCATTGTCTCTTCCACTTGAAATGGCACTTATGACATCGTGCAGGCATACCATCTTGACGTGCCTAATATTTTACTTGACTACTGTAGGCCTATATTTTCTAAGATGAGACATTTCTACCAATGCAATCATAAAGCCATCTCTAATAGAGCAACTATAAAAGGAATGTAGAAAAAAAACGTGATCAGCCAATCAGCTTTCATGCAAAGTCAAGCAAGAAGGGTAAGGTAGCATATCTTCATGCAAATGTCGCAATTGAACAAGTGCTTGAAGGACCAACTGATGACATGCAGGTTTCTCAGCTTTAGCTAATGCAACAAAGCCAAACTACATGAGAAACAAGTAATATTCTGTTTATGAGGACGATCTCAAGATAAGATGAGATAATTCTATTGATGTCCACAGATGGCCAAAGTAGGCCAATGGGACTCATTGAAAAGAGTTGTTACAAATTACGATGCATTGTAGTAACCACAAAGTACTAGGAAAATAAGCTAAAGTAAAGAATCTAGTGTAAGCTACTCTAAAGTGAAACAATTGTATGGCATAAAATTATAGCCTCGAGTGTTACCCAAAACGGATAAACCCTAATATGCTAAAAGTAACAATTAAGAGAAAGCTAGAAGTTGAGGTACAACAGAGATAGAAAGCAGCTCCAAGGAATCCAAGCACCAACACTAATCTATAGTAGGATGTAAAGTAGAAGCACAATCGTCGTCCCCAACTATCCAAAAAGGGCCAACATAGGATCTAATGATGCTCCCAAGAGAACGGCCAAGACTAAGAGGGCCTGGTTAGATAATCCTGGGAAGACATGGAATTCCACCCCTCAAGACTCTTCTAGCATCCATGGTTGTGGAACCAATAGAAGAGGACAAAAACTAGTAAGTTGTGCTTCTCTACAACTCCTAGGTATGTGAAGGGTGGCCAACACTTGACGCCAAAGAACTGTAGTCTTCTCCTATCGAAAGAAAGAAAAAATAATTATAGCCACTCTTGTATGCAAACAAGGGCACACAGATATGTCATTAACATTTTGGATAGTTGTATCTTCAATCGAGCACTTATTACTCTCAACTACAAAGATAAAGTGAAAGAATAAGGTGATTAGTCGAGTAGTAGTTTGTCTCCCTTGTGATAACTAACACCAAAGAGTGATAGCTTCCTTGAGGTAAAGAGCCAAGCATCTTTGGTCAAGATAGCTGAAAAAAGTGGCAAGCAATCCACCTGAGTCTCTATACAAGCAATAGTACCTCCCTCGAATCTCATAATAAACAAAATACCTGAAGATGAAATGTTATTCAGCCTCCACCTCCCGAATAGAGCAAAGACGACATACCGTATCCTCTCAAGGAATAATGTGGTCCGTCTCCACCCACAACTGATATGTGCATACTCTGAGTTGACCAAGAGGAATCCTAAGGTTGTGTATCCAGTGTCACTCGACATAATTAGGACGAGTAATAATGTTATTCTCAATCCTCATGAAAAGCTTAGTGTAGAAGGCCAACTTAGGACTAGTAATAAACAAGACACTTGAAGATGAGATGTTATTCAACCTCCACCTCCCGAATAGAGCAAAGACTATATATCGTATACTCTTGAGGAATAATGTGGTCCGTTTCCACCCACAACTCATATGCGCATACTCTGAGTTGACCAAGAGAAATCCTAAGTTTGTGTATCCAGTGTTGCTCGACATAATTAGGACGAATAAAATTGTTATTCTCAATCCTCATGAAATGCTTAGTGTAGAAGGCCAACTTAGGACGAGTAATAAACAGGACACCTGAAGATGAAATGTTATTCAGCCTCCACGTCCCAAAGAGAGCAAAGACGACATATTGTATCCTCTCGGGGAATAATGTGGTCCGTCTCCATCTAAGTTGACCAAGAGGAATCTGAGGTTGTGTATCCAATGTCTCTCGACATAATTAGGACGAATAATAATGTTAATCTCAAAACTCATGAAATGTTTAGTGTAGAAGGCCAACTTAAGACTAAACGGTTGAGATGGAGTGACCCGACTGATCTGAATATATTGTCATTAAAACATCATCTCTAACTGCTTTATTAATCACCCTCTAATCAAAAAGAAGGCGAGGAGGAGCATTTAAAGAGTATTGGAAAGGAGCTAATTGATCTATGGAGATGCCAACTAATTGAAGAAGAGAAATAACTTTTGAGTACCATCCACAATGATGACCAAAAAAGCCCCTAGATGTAATGCATTCTGAGGAGCAAAGACACAAATATGGGTATCTCTCTCCGCTTGAGATGCAATCACCCGTGGATCTAAGGTGATGAAGATGAAAAATAATTCTGAAGATGCTCTCAAAGTGAAGAGAATGAGCACCAAACTTAGCCTGAACAATACATTAGGGAATTATTCTTTTACATCTGATAAGTTGTTGAAGCAAAATAGTTTGGACCCTCCCCAATCAAAACACCCTAGACTTGGACCCCAAATCTCAGATCCATAAAGGACTATGGGTTTGATGATGCAATCAAAGAGGTGTGCCTTTGTAGGTATGTCCTGAAAGTGATGTTGGAAGCATTGGTGTTCCAAGATTAATACAGATGTGTATCCCTTGCAAATACGTGACTGTGAAGTTGGCCGAAGGTTAAGGGAAGAACCTGTAAATTAAACCCCCAAGTAGGTGTAAGCGGTGGTGATCTAAATTTTAAATAGAAAATAAGATTCTATTGGATATTTATTGTGTGATATTAGGTTTATGAATGCAACCACCTTGCTCTACCTCCAGTTGGTGCATGGAAGGAAGGCAAATTCTTCTAATATTATCCCTCACTTTCTTATTTTTCTTCTCCCTAATTTATGCATACAATTAAGGTCTTTACTTGGTAAGGGTGGTCATGTTCAATTAATATGATATCTTGTATCTAGATTTTTAGTTATAGGGCTTCAACTAAAATTTATTTCTCAATAGGGATCGTCCAATGAGGGACTTTTTCACAAGCTCTTTTGATGCATTTGACAAGGTGTCTTCAAGGACACTTTCACAATCTCCTTTTCTGTCATCTTGAAAGTGATTGGTGTTTTGGAAGGAGTGTTCCTTCAAGCCCCTTGTTGCCACTCTCAGCGTTAGTTATTGCAACGAAGCTAAAGTACATGAGAAACAAGTAATATCTATTTATGAGGATGATCTCAAGATAAAATAAGGCTCTATTAGATATTTATTGTGTGGTATTAGTATAGTTAGCAAGTTCGTCTCAACCTGGACCAAGGTCTAAACTAGTGCGGTTTAGTTTAGTCCTGCTTTTTTTTCTTTTTCTTTTTTACATTTTTAATTTGTAAAACTTCAATATCTTCAAACTTAAAATATGGATCATACAATATAACTTAATTATTTATAAAGTATCACATATTCTTGAACGTAGAAAATATGGAAGAATATGATTTTTTTTCTTTTTTTAGGGCATATATCTATTCGAACTTTTCCAAACCAAACCAAACTCCCTTGATAAAACCGAACTTCCGAACATTTTTGGCCTTCCGAACCTCCAAACTGAACCATACCTAGTAACTATGGTACTATTAGGTCCATGGGGAAAAAAATAAAAAATAGAAAACTAAACTGTATATATACATACAATAAAACAGAATGAAGCAAGAAAGCACTAGGCAAACAAGCCTCTCTTGCATAGTGGCTATTAGATGCATGGCTACCATGAAGAGCATCAAAGTTGTCATCAGCATCTCAACTATTGCATCTACTCTTCTTTAAGCAATGAACAATATCAGTCAATTCATTTGTACTAACCTATATGATACAAAAATAATTTGTCTCATACTTGGAATTAAAATACCAATGAATCGGGTTTCTTGGACTTTACTTCTCATAAAGGCTTCAATCCCACTCCATACTTCTGATTTGCCTGACTGAGTTGTAGGTCCATAGACATTGATAAGGATGAAACGAATATCTGCAAAGTAGCATGTGACTAATGAAGCTATACAATGCTTAGTCTTGTGAATGGTTTCACAAGAGGATCTAACTGGATTCTAACATGTTAGAACACCCCATGCTGCTCCTAAATCCACAGCATCCCATTCACATCTTGCCCATACTGCTTTCATAGTTTTGAATCTTCTTCATTTGTCATTTTAGTTTCCTTGTTACAAAGAATATCAGGCTTATTACTTAAACAGAGGTCCCTAATACACCTATGCTTTGAGGTGGCATTAGCACCCCTTATATTCCATGAGATGGTAATCATGCTCAAGCCGCTAGCGCCTCCTATGAATTGCCGGTATCATTTTGTTGTTTGGTAAAGAGAAGTTCAACCAACTTAGATTGTGTTCCTTTCTCTATGTTTGCTCTTGCTTCCCAGGCTCTCGCTTGATAATTTGAAGGTTTTCCTCTTTTTGCCTTGCCAGTATCGAGGGTAGGTCTTATTATTCTATTACTCAATATTCTTTCACAACTTTCCTTTTCATTAGATATATCCTCTCCTGGCTCTGCTAAGGAAGCTTTTGACTTATTCTGCTCATTTTCTAGTATTTCATTGTTAATAGTAGAGATATTAACATCTAACATTGTGTTTTCTCTATCACTTTCAATCTCATGAATGGTGCATGGTACTTTTAGAGAGTCTTCAAAATCTGATGAGGTACATTCCTTAGGTTCAACAAGCATGTTCATCCCTCAATCAGGTTCAAACTAAGTAGACGGTTCCTTGTTAATATTTTGATCCTATTACACCATGTCCTTTAAGCTCTAATCTGCATTTTATTCATAGGCTAAAGCCTCGAAAGAATTGGTGTTTCTTCCAGTATCCTTAATTACCAGCCTCCATTGTTTTACTTTCATCTGTCCGGACCTATTTTTTGGAAAGTGAAAACCATCCTCATCCATACCCACTTGTAAGTTTCTCTTGTTTTTTTCTAAATATGTTGTTGTTGGACTCTTCTTAGGGCATGATCTCTCAGTATGCCCCACCTCATTACATCTTCTACACCTAAAAGATATATTTTCATAATCCATGGTTTGGGTCCACAACTTACCCCCATACTTGAGAATGTTTGATTCTAGTAAAGGTTTACTAAAATCAATCATGACTAATATCCGAGCATAAATAGCCAAGACTCGGTCTTTTGTAGTTTCTGAAATCTCAAGGAATTCTCCTAGAGTGTTGCTTATTGCTTTGAAGGTAGTCATTTCCTAGAATTCTATGGGCAACCCATACATGTTGACCAAAATGGTACTAGGGATAGATTTATGTTTTTAGGTGCAAAGCCTACAAACTAGCGAGTAAGGAATTGTCCTGCTCGTCCCATAAACCAAGGACCCCCTTTTAAGATTCTATCTTTTTCCTCCCTAGAATAGAAAATGGCTAGGAAGAAACCTTTGGGAAGAAAGGATTGACTCACTCCTAGAGACTTCCATCTCCTATCAATCCATTTTCTCATAGCTGAAGCCCCTGGCCAAGACCCATTAAATTTACCAATGACTACCTTATCTTTGAGCAACAAGGATCGTTGCTTTGTGAGGTCCTCCCTAACCTCTACTACTAGGGATGAATCTAAGGATTTAGCTATAAATTGGTCCATGCGAAGGAAACTATAACTCAATATTTACTAAAAATTATAAGTATATCCTATAGAAATTATAGTATTTGAAAATAAACCTACAATAATCTACATGCAAAACTTCGAAGAAAATGAAGGGATAAATGAAACTTAGCTGAAAAAATTCTACAACTAGACAAAATGCCCTACCTCGTTGATGCGCTAGCCCTTCATTGCTCCTCCCATCATCCAAACCTTGGCTGACAGATATCTGCAATTTTGTTTTTCACAACTTAAAAAATCATCACTGCCCTTGTTCCGGATGGATGACTTCATAGGGTCGTATATTCCTCAGTATTGCTTGGATTCCTTCATATGACCACTCATTTTAAAACTCTTCAAATTCTGCACAAATTGGTCCAAGAATCATCTAAATCAAACATTCGCAAAGATATGGCTCCTAAAAGACAAGATGTTTTTCCTAAAAAAATTTGCCCTAACGCTGCCCTTGTTCTAGACGACTATCTTCACATGGACATATTTCCCTCGATACTGCTTGGATTCTTTCGTATGACCACTCATTTCAAATCTCTTCAAATTCTACACAAAATGGCACAAGAATTATCAAATCGGACAACACTATGCAAAATATGGCTCCTAAAATGAGACGTTTTCTCAAAAAAAATTGTCCTAATTGTGACCAAGGTAGCTAGCTCACATACCCCGTTGTAAACTAATCCAATGGCTTAACCTGTTCCATTTCTTGCCTCCCTTGCATTGCAATAATCCTAATATTTCTTGAGGCACAAAATGGTGCGAGAATTGTTTGAATCGGACAACTCTATGCAAAGATATAGCTCCTGAGAGATGAGACATTTTTTCAAAAAAAATTGTCCTAATTGTGACCAAGGTAGCTAGCTCACATACCCTGTTGTAAACTAATCCAATGGCTTAACTTGTTCCATTTCTTGCCTCCCTTGCTTTGCAATAATCCTACTATTTCTCAAGGATTTCTATTCTCATAGCCTCCGATGTATCAATATTCCTATTACCTAATCCCATGGACCATATTAAGGTAGAATTCTTCAAAGTGGCTGGAACAAGTTTTAGTTTTTATGCACCTATTTTATAATCATAGTTGTGACACAGGGCATCAATTTCAAAGAGGAAGATGTCTAGATCTTCAAAGACTTATCCATGAAAGGTGGGAAGGAGTGAAGGAGAAATGTTTTTCATCCTTCTCTCTTCCTCCATCTCCCTTACAGGAAACTCAAAGATGGCGGTCGTAGCATCAATACTTCTTCTGCTATAAGTGGTTTGGATTTGCACAAAATAGGTACAATATTCCAATAATAATAGGACATAACCTGCAGTAGGCGTAAATTCTCCAAAAAAATCAGAATAACCGGAAAAAGAAAAAAATTGGATCTTCTCTTTGCCTCTGTTACAAAAGGTGCTTATGAAGCTTTCAGACTTAATTCATTCTAGAAGTTAGAAGAAAGATCGGAGGCTCCAAACAAACTTTCTGCATGACCAAGCAATGAAGCTCCATACCCACTCTTATACCATGTTGGAATTCACACCTATTTCCATAAACAAACAAAAGCAATCCATCCACTCAAATATTATACAAAAAGCGTAAAAACAGACGAAAGAGTGAAAGATATAATGGGCACCTGTAGGTACTATAAATAATCACTATATTATCTGTAGATAAGAAACACAACACTCTAATACAATGGATGGAGTAGTGGAGATATTTATACTAATACCAAAACCCCAATTACATAGAGAGTTTAACCTAAGCGAACATAACAAGAGGGCTTAAGGTTGATTGCAAGTTATAAGGTGAGTTTAACCATAATAAGGTTAATCGCATCCCATAGAGTTTACATAATAAAATATTACTATAAATTAAATACAATTGTACAATGATTGCCCATAGGCCTATACAAGATTATATCATACAATGTCAGCCTTGGCCATAAGTCAGATTACACTTTCAACATTATCTAACTTAAGTTAATAGTAAGCATATGATTTAAGGATAATTAGTAATGACAACAGCCCTTTTCCATAATAGTATTAGTCATGATGTGATTATGTACAGACAGTTGCATTCAACTGTTGTACACATCATTCATGAGATATAATATATTCTATGCATATCTCTTTGTCTTACTTGAATGAGTTTCGCTGGCCATGCAAAGGTGAGGATTAAAGTAGAGACTGGAGACACTGCATACCATAGTGTTGAGACTCTTCCCAAATCTGTGACTGCTAGTGAGTCCATGAGCCAGTTTACCCCATCCAAGTCATTTTGACCCTAGTCTAGTCTCTTTTTGTAAAATTTACTATATTTTATGTTTTTTCTTATTTGCAAAGTTGTTATCGAGTTTTCCCTCAGCCAGAGTCCATATCAAAAAAAACAGGACTGCCACATCTGAGACGACTCCAAGTCTTGATTCTATGTTGCAATTGACAGATGAGAGCACTCCCATTTCTTAGCACCATGTAAAATGTTCTCTTTAAGAAATTTAGATTGTAAATCAATGGGTCTGTTTGTGTTTAAGTCTATGATATAAGTGTAATAAAGTAGGGATAGGCATCTGCATCTTAGATGTCATTATCATTTCAGCATGAACTCCATCAATATTTTTGATGTCATTCAGCTCACAGTAGAAAGTCACACAGTCCATCATGTAGAAGTCAAGATGACCCTGTAGTGTGTGCAATCATATATATTTACAAGACATAAAATGAAGAAAACAAAAGAGAGAGGCTTGGTAGACAAATGAAGATTGAGACAGAAAGAAAGAAAGAAAATGTATCAATACCTGCAGGTAACCAAAGTAGGTCACTGTGACTAAAATAGTACACTTCGTTTCAGAGAGATTGCATAGGCTGCTTAGAGTCTGGTAGAAGTTAGGGGTTATGGGATTGTTGATGCTGCCAGAAGAGTTCTAGAATTAGTACACATCATACTATTCTACCAATTTTTTAAAATTTATTTTTAGAAAGAGGATTGCAGGCTAACAAAGACTCGGAAAGGAGTTTGACACGTCTGAATAGATTTGGTGCAGCCAATAGTAGATTGTTCATCCCAGTGGAATGCATGAAGCAACTTATTAAGACACGATTCTAATTCAGATTTTAAATGCCAAAGAAGTTCAGCCTGAAAAAGATGATCACTCTGTGGAGTAAGTTATAAGAGAAAAAAAATATAGGAGTTTGCAAAGCAGTTAGAATTTTGGAGAACAAACAATCATGTAAGTACATTATTTGAATTATGGACACCAGGCACAATATAATAAGAGATAATATGCCAAACAAAAGTAGGCATATGACATGAGTACAAAACATTGGTCAACCAGTAAACATGTGGCACAACTAGATGAAGAGATGGCTATAAAAACCAAGGGACAAGCAAATGAAGCAATCACATATCCAATTCCTGAGTCCGCAAAGCTACTTATGGAGGCTTGTGAGAAGTAAAGAAAGCAAACACTGAGATTCAAAATTTAAAGAATTAGATGTTTGCACTTACAGCTAGATTTCAAAAGAAATCAGGTGTAAGTTGTAAGCTGACTTCTATATTTTGTCATGACACAGAAGCTAATGAATCCTAGTACTTCAAAAACAAATACTCAAGCAATAGAGAACAATATGTCATCAGCATCTATGCTCAACTTGCATATTGTGTTTCTCCAATTGCCACTACAAGATGACAAGGGAGATAAGGGCAAAGATCAAGTTATCACTCCATTTTGATGAAGGAAGAGAAGCAGAGGAAGCAGACAGTCAGCCCACAAGAAATTAGATCATGTGAGCACTAGTTATCTCTGCAATAGATAATTACTCCCAATATTGTTCTGAGTTTGAGACCAGATAATGGAATAATCAATAATGTTCAGACACACCAGTTCACTGAAGGGCATAATTAGGCATACTGATCTAGCCATCATGAAAATGAATGTTGAATTTGAAAGGAATCCAGTGTTGAAGGCAGCAGCATTCAAGACTTTGCTAAAGAATAACAGTAAAAAATAATGGTGATTTTTTAGGTCACCGCCATGCTAGCACACCTCCCAAGCATATTTCAAGGATATTATGCATTGAATAGGATTGATCAAACAGACTCACTTTGAAATTTGGAAGCTGCTCTGGGCAAAGACTTGGTTAATGGTTCAAGCTTAAGATTTTATAAGCATCATGAACAAGGAAAACATACAGATATCAATTTCTTCTCAATCCAAACAGAAGGTTGGGGACCACCAAGGACACAAGATTTAAATGATATGGATCAAGTTTCACGACTCCCCCACCTTGTGAATTTTCATGTTACCAAAACTAGTAGTGGATGACAGCCATTTGGAGATTGGCCATGATGACAAGGGATTGGAGATGAAATGATTCCTTGATAAAGTGTAAAGAAGAACATGAAAACACATATGACCAAAAAACATGCCTGCACTTGCATTGAATTTCAAAATCAAACAGATATAGCAGAATTCTAATTGCCTTCTTTGATTTCATTTCTAAATGCATAGAAGGTATTAGTACTTTGAATGGAAATGCATCATATCTGCCACTCAATGAAAAGGTCGTAAGAAAAAGCATATCAAGTAAAAGGAAAAATCATGCTTTTCAATGCTCATATCATTTGGTATGTGATCTCAGTATAAACAGACATGGATGATTGTTTACAAAATGTTGTCACAAGGATGTGCTCAGCATACCACCATGACAAACATAATGGCAATGACATGGCACTATCATTTTGCTACTATCAAACTCCTTTCTGGACAAATATACAAAAGAAGCCGCCAATGATAAAGATTCCAACCAAGAAAACCCCTCATAGCTTAGATATGGAAACCAAGAAACAATGACAAAAACTTAAGGTTGAGTGGTAAACAAAGGTCTCATAAAAATTACCATTCTAAGTTTCTAACAGACTTGAACATTTTAAGAAGGCTCCTTTTTGAAGCCACTAATTCAAATTCATGTATAACCAAACGATAACAATCTAAACAGCTAGGAATCAATAAGCCTGCACTACCATAACTTTCAACTAAAACGCCAAACAAAATGCAATGCAAAACTTGAACAATATCATGCACCTTCTCAAAAAGGCGAGAATATTTTACCTGGACAAATATCACAGGAACTGAAAGTTGCAAAAGAACCTCGTCTCTTATTGCTCCATTAATCCCCTATTGCAGAACAACAGAACAAAGCTAAACTTAAGTTACATATGCACATTAAAAATACTTGGGCAACTTTATAAACACTCCAATCTAGGTATGCTCAAGTCATATAACTAAGAGATGCATACTTTTATTCCGAAAACATCTGCAGATATCATCTTAGAGAATTATTTCTAGGATTCTTTCAGCTTTCAGATTTTTTTCTAGAAATCTCAACACTAACCTTATTAGTAATATAAAAGGTCTAAATGCTTATTTCTTAAAACGTGGTACATCATCTAACAATACATTTTTCAACCTTCACTAAATTCATGAGAAGGAAGCATATGTAAGCTAAAAAAATTATCTTAACAGCATTAAGAAAAGAGGACATCTTGATCTATTAGGCTATTGATAATAGCTTCATTTGTATACAGAAAAACTTACTCAAAGTCCATATTGTACATTCTCAATATTAATACCATAAAAATAATAATAACATTCTAACATAAACATCAATTTCAATGGGTTCTTCTCAAACTGCTCTAAGCTCTGTTAAGGCTTTTGTAGGGTTTGTAGTTTTTGAATTTTCCCTTATATTTTCTTTTTCAACCATCCATGGTGAATGCATGAGGCACTACTGTAATTTCACATGCATGAAACATCATTATAAGATCTACCAGATTATAGTTTTCTCCCTCCATTGATTAACCTCTACACTAAGGGCAATTTGAACAAATGTGACAACTTGGGTGGAAATAAGCCATTGGCACTGAAGCATGTCAGAAAGTTCATCTCCAAGGTATTCAACAATGTAATATATCTGTAATTATAAATCCATCTCTTTGAATTTCCCTTGATGATTACCACTTGTCTTACAATTTTAGCTGGTCACTTTGTACCAAGGACTCCCTTGGATGCCATGATCTGAGCTTGGGCATGTGATGCTTGGAAGTTCATGCTTGAATAAACACTGCTATAAGGGATATGACCTAAAGGTTTTTCCAGTGTTCCACGTCCCTCCGTTTCCCACATCCCCCAACACGAGGGACGGCTGGGAAACGTCCCCGGGACGGTTGAGGCCTATGGCCTCTCGTCCCCGGGACGTCCCCTTTTTTGGGGCGTCCTTGGGGACGGCCAGCCGTCCCCGAGGATGGCTGGGTCCCTTTGGGGACGCTCGGGCCGTCCCTAGGGACGGTCCGAGCGTCCCCAATGGCGCCCAGCCGTCCCCCACGGCTGGGCGTCCTCACCCAAAAGGGAAATAAAAAAAAAAGGTAAGGGGTGGGACCCATTTTAAGTCTCACCCCCCCCCCAAACCCTAAACCTAAAAGAAACTCTATATAAAGTGAAAACAAAAAGAAAAAGTCAAAACAAACTTACTCATCTTTCAAGTTTCAAGAGTGAAGAAGAAAAAGAGAGTTGGGAGAGCAAAAGGAGGCAGCAACAGTAGGCAGCAAGGGCAGCATAGCAACAACAAGCAACAACAAAAGGAGGCAGCAATAGCAGACAACAAGGGCAGGGATAGCAACAACACTAGCAGGCAGCAACAGCAGAGATAACAACAACACTAGCAGGCAACAACACTAGGTTTTCAAATTTTTTTTACCTCTTCCAAGCTGTTTTCAAATTTTATATTTTAATTTCAACATAAAACATGGCCAGCAGTGCATCAGGTTCATTTGAGGTTAATTTGGAGGATGGAAACCAAACTGAAAATCAAAATATAAACATTAATGTTGTTGCTGTTAGGGATTCATCCTCTACCATCCAACCCCAAACTTCCAAAGGGGACAGCAATGCTTCTCAACCCAGTTTTGACTGCCCATCTTCGTTATTAAAAGAATATGCCAAGGGTCCATTTAGTATCAAAAAACCTCTGCTGCAATTTGTAACTAACTGTGACCAAGGAAAAAAAATTTGGGGGCTCAAGAACATGGCTGTGTAATTTTTGCAAAACTACATTTAAGGGCAGCTATACTAGGGTTGAGTCTCATCTCATGGATAAGGCAGGAACAGGGGTTAGGGCTTGCCAAAAAATGACCCGGGCACAAGTTAATGAAGTCCATAAGATTGTGCAAGAGTCTAGATTTAAAAATTGTGGCTTGTCTTTACCTACAACTGGCCAATCATTTAGAGGGGACATTGGGGCCTCCTCAGAACAGCCACAAGAATCAACCCAAACATCTAGTATGCCACCGCTGCCCTCAAAGAAAAAGGGAACCGTAAATGAGATGTTTAATGTGCAAGGAAGAGAAGAAGCAGATGATGCTATAGCAAAATTATTTTTTGCACATGGGCTTCCTTTCCATATTGCACGCTCCCCCTATTTCAAGGACGCAGTAAGACAAATAGCCAAGGCAGGGACTTCATATCTACCGCCTGGAGAAACTAGGCTGCGTACCTCTCTTTTGGACAAACACTATTCCAAATGCAGTGTGGTTATGGAGCAGATGAGGAACACATGGTTGACTCATGGATGTTCTATCATCATGGATGGGTGGACTGACATTCGTCAACGTCCACTCATCAATATCATTGTCACATGTAAAGCAGGTCCCTATTTTCTTAAAGCCATTGATTGCATGGGAAAAAAAGGATGCTGAGTTCCAGTTCCTTCAGTTGAAGGAGGCTATTGAGGAGGTTGGAGCCTCCAATGTTGTACAGGTAATCAATTCGACAATTTCCGTTTTAACTTTTAAGTTTTTCAGATTTTCTTATGAAAATCAAAATCTTTAAATTTTAAAATTATAAATCTAGATTCTAAATGGTTGTTAAATGAGACCATTTTTGTTGTACACTACAGGTAGTTACAGATGCAGCCCCTGTTTGCCAACGTGCAGGGAAAATGATAGAACAAGAATATAGACATATTTTTTGGACCCCGTGTTGTGTTCATGCATTGAACAATGCATTGAAGGACATTGGGAGGATAGATTGGGTGAAGGCTATGGTTGCACAAGCCAGAGATATACAAATGTTCATTTGCAACCATCACACTTCTTTAGCCCTCTTTCGGTCCTTCTCAAAGAAGGAGTTCATCAAACCAGGAGACACTAGATACGCCACCTACTTCATTTTATTGGAGAGGATGATTGAGGTGCAAGATGCTCTACAATCCATGGTAGTATGCACAGAGTGGAAGAGGTGGCCGGAATCAAGGACAGAGGAGGGGAAAAAATTAGAGACAAAACATTGGATGATAGTTGGTGGACTCAAGCCAAGTAAGAAATGTCATTTATGATTTTTCAATTTTCATTTTTTGTTTCAAATTGGATTGCTCATATGACAATGTGACATATAGTCTAAGTTTCTAAATTTTGTTTTTGATTTCTTGTAGGTATATTGTGTCTTTTGTTGCCCCAATTGTTGCTGTCATCAGATATGCTGACACAGATGCTCCTAGTCTAGGAGAGATCTATGAGACTTTTGACAACATGTTGGGGGAGATTAAAAAAATCATTTCTGCTAGAGATCCATCCCTATTATTCTATGAGGCCTACATCAGGCCTATTATACAGAGGAGGTGGGATAGGATGAACACCCCCTTCATATGGCAGCATATGCAGTAAACCCAAAGTGGTATGAGCCTAGGCCTGGGAGAGTGCCTCCCCATGAGGATCCAGAGGTGAGAGAAGGGTTTTTGAATGCCCTTAGAAAGATATATGCGAGGGAGGAGGGCTCAACTCTTAGAGATGAGTGGCTCAAATTTGCTAATCTCGAGGGCCCTTGCTTCAGCCACCCAGAGTGTATGGAGGATAGGGCTACCATTGCCCAAAGAAATCCCATTGGATGGTGGCAGCTATATGGGGATAGCACACCTAACTTGAAACATTTTGCAATTAGGGTTCTTTCACAGGTTGCTAGTTCCTCTGTTGCTGAGAGGAATTGGTCTACATACAACTTTATCCACAATGTGAGGAGGAATAGGCTTACCTCTCGCAGAGCGGAGAAGCTAGTTGCAGTGCATAGCTCTCTTCGTCTTCGTGAGAGAGTTAAGCCAGAGTACAAGCAATCTCCAGCTACACGATGGGATGTTGATCCAGAGGATGCAGGACAGATTGATGAGGATGAGAGTCATGAGGGGTTGGTTGGAGTTTCATTGGAGGATCTTCACTTAGATGATGAGGGCAGCTCATCAAATAGTGATACAGATTTTGATAGTGATAGCCCAACAGAAGTTCCATAGGAGTTCCATACAGTCTCATTCCTATTTTTACTATTTTAGTATTTACTAATTTAGTTTTATGATGTACATTGTATACTCTTTTGAGTCTTTTTGTTGTAAATGAGCATTGATACTATGAGTATTTCAGATTTCTGATTGCTGTCATATTTGAACAGTTAGTGACTGAAAATTTTAAAAAATGACAGTCTTTGTTTGAACATTGGTGGCTGAAAAAATGATGACTGTTATTACTTAAAATGATGACTGTTTGAACATTGTTTGCACTTGATATCCTTGGCTGAACCTTCAAGTTATAGTTGTTGAACTTGAAACAATTAAATGGCTGCACTTAGTAACTAATATGAATATCCTAATGACTCAAGCTGCACTTATGTGTTAGTAACTAATATGCATATGAATGGCTGCACTTACATAATTGATTACTAATATGAAATATCATTTTTGTTGGGTGTAGAATTCTGAATGTGTAGATTATTCTAAATTTCTAAAAAAATTCAATTTTTATAGTATTATACTATGTTACCGGTTCGCCCCCTAGGACCCCCGGATCCTGGTACGGTGCGTATCCGGTCCCGATACGGGTCCGGTTCGCCTGTGGGTCCGTCCAAGGTCCTGCCCGGGGACCCGGATACGCTCGGGTCCGTCCTGGGTCCGGTTCGCCTGTGGTTCGTCCAGGGTCCTGCCCGTGGGACCCGAATACGCCTGGACCAGGAAAATTAAAATTAAATATTATTATTAAGTTTAAATTTTTTTAATATTTTTAATAATAACATGTAAAAGCCCGCCTAAAGCCCACCTACCCACCTACTGCGATTGTAAAAGCCCACCTACTTTGTACTCTGTTGCAAGTGGCATCGTGGCGTCGTTCCGAGAATTAAAAGACACTACTTAGCTAATAAACTGTCAAAGACCTATTGTCACATTTTACACGGGGTGCAATGTCTTCAGTGTTGTGACTGTGCTGCTCTTCTTTTTCCCTCTTCCCCTATTTTCCTTCCTTCTCCTCTCCCTTTCCTTTTCCTTCCCGCATTCTCTTTCTTTCCCCCCTTCTTGGAGTCCCCAGCTGATTTTTCAACTTTCCAACAAGTTACCCGAAAAATGGCTAAGTGTTGGTGCGAAGTTCGCACTTCGCCCAGCCTGGTGCGAGTTCGCACTTCGCCCGCTTTGGTGCGAGGCGCACTTCGCCCGCTTTGGTGCGAAGTCGCACTTCGCCCCACTTTCTGGGCGCACCTTGCAACTGGCAGATTGACAGGCTGGCAGGCTGACAGAAGATGATAAAAGGCCGGAGCAGAGTCCGTACGGCGGCAGACACCAGTTTCCACCTGTGCGCAGCCCGACTTCGCAATGAAGTCGGAGTGCGCCCTTGACAGGTGCGCAGTAGGGGAACAAACCCAGAATTTGACCAAGGCATGAAGGCCTTCCCGACTGCACTGTTTTCTGCCCGCACAACCCGAGACGCTCTGATCCCAAGCGAAGTTGGACGGACCGCCTTCCAAGGCAGACACGTGTCACACAAAGATCATCCATCATCTGACAAGTGTCCAGCTTCGGGATTAGAGCCGAAACGTGCCGAGCAAAAGGACAAGCATGGGCTGCATTGCCTCGCGCCGCAGGCCTCATTTAAAGCTGATCTGAGGTTTCACCTGCTCCAGCTACCCGCATCACTGCCAGAAGGAGATTCTGCCCAACACACCGCCATGTAGCTGTCCAGCTTCCAGGAAGACCATGCTGCGGGTACAGTCCGGTCCGACAAAAGGTCAGCATTTGCAGCTCTTTCGCCGCTTTTGTCGCCTTATGTTTGATCGGGACCTTGTGCCCATTAATGTAATCGGGAGGGACTCGGGCTATAAAAGCCCACCGTGAATTCATTGTAAAGGGTGGAAGGGGAATGTCTGTTAGGGAACCACTGTGCCCATTGTAACCGTGCTTCTGCTTATAAATATAATCTGTATGCTTGGTTCTGTTCTGCTGCTTCTGTTTTTTATGCCGCCTTTCTTTATATTCATGCCTTAGGCTAACCTGTGTCATGGCTCGTTGATTCATTTCAGCATTTGATGATCAAGTGCCTCTAGCATTGCTTGTTTAAAGCACCCCCCGTACTTCATGAATTAAAAGGATACATAGAATAGATGTGGTAGCAGCTCCATCGCTTGTGTGTTTTGTTGCCGGTCCGTATCTCGGTGATTGGTGCGCCGCCGCATCGTTAGTTCCTTGTAGGGAATGTCCGTTAGGGGGCCATTGAAGCCGTGCGGTTAAATTCTCTACATAAACACATATACCCGGCTCGATATCTCTATGATTGCTTTCTACCCATGTTAGTGTCCGTAGGTGGTGATTGACGTGTTGCCGCATCGTTAGTTCCTTGTAGGGAATGTCCGTTAGGGAGCCGTTGTAGCCGTGCGTACACCGCTTGGGTATCGGAAGTATACGTTAGATTTTGCGCTTCTTTGTCATGCTTTGTGTTTATATGCGTAGAGTAGCGGTGATTGGTGTGTTCCCGTACTGTTAGTTCCCCCCACCAACCTTTGAATATATTTGTAAATCTCTTTCTGTACATTTATTTCTTTCCTGTACTCTTAGCTTGAACATAAACCCCCAAAAAGGAGCCGGCCTTCTCCGGAGATTGGCTCGGAAGGCATCTCTTCCTTCCGGCCTTTCATGCTGGTGGGCGAATCTGGGCGCATTAACCCAAAATCCTTTCCTCATGGCAGATTCGTAACCAACAGTTTCTCTGGCACGCCCGGTGGGACCCCGGTCCCACATTTGAAGAGAGATTTTCTGATCAGTCTCCACCTGGCGCTGACAGCTTCTCGAGCACTCGGTGAGACAAGGAAGTTTCTCACCCCCAACGTAATCGAAGCACCGGTGTTCGCTTCATTGCTGTTCCAAATCGAACACCCGGCGACTCGCACGAACAAATCCTCTCGAGTCTAGAAGACCGGTCCCAGCACCTTCATGCACACGAGAAGGTGGCAAGCAAGGGATCCGAGAAGCCCGCCCGAGTTCTACGAACCGGACATCAACGCCGAGGCGAGATCCCCAGCCGGGCTGATCCGCGAGCTCGCTTCGACGAAGCCGAGGCCGAGATACAAGAAGAAGCCGAAGCCGAAGCCTGAGGAGCCGAGTACGAAATAGAAGAGGCCGAGGAAGAAGAAGATCCCGCATCCTCGGAAAGTACCGACACTGAGTACACAACCGACGGCGGAGAAGAAGAAGAAGAAGAAGAAATGGCTGCCCAACAGCCGAATGACGATGATCTCTTCCCGGCTGTGGACTCTACGGGGCCCTTGGCCCTGGTCGGACAGCAAGCCGTGCCCCCTGCTGCTTTAAAGTCTATTCCCACATACGACGGCTACGGTAAGACGGCGTACGAGCACATCCAGGACATCCTTGCCCTGGCCGCATTGCATACTATCACCGATGAAAGTGTGAAGACCCGTCTGCTGGCCCTTTCCCTGAGGGGAAAGCTTCTCTACTGGTGCAGATCGCTGCCAGAGGGATCCATCACATGGTGGCCCCAGCTTGCCAGAAGGCTCGTAAAAGGATGCAACGAGTCTGCCGACCCTACTTCTCTACCGCACCGGTCCTAAGCTATCCGGAGACATCCTCAAGAGGAGGTGTCCGATTTTAACATTAGGTTTGCGAGATCCCGGAAACGGGTACCTCGCGAACTTCGGCCTTCAACCGGCATGGCCGCTCACTACTATCTGAGATCCTTCAACTCAGACATATGCCTGCTGCTGAAGATCGCCAGAATTGACGAGTTCCCTGCGCTGTACGAGGCTGCCCAGCAAGCTGAAGCTGACATTATCTCCATCGGCAGACTCCCGTCCAGAGTGCAGGAGCCCATCCATCCCGACTTCCCCAGATCTCAGTATCCTTCTGCTTCTGGTGGTGCGCCGTCCACATCAGGACAGCAACCCCAGCAGCAGTGGAATCCGGCGCCGGTCGTAACTCCTTACGGCCCGCCTCAATTGCATTACCCTCACCCGCCGCCTCCTGCTCCGCATTTTCCAGCACTTCCCGCTCCTCCACAGTACGCATCTTATTCTAACCCTCCTCCATTGGCCGCATTGCCTCCACCGGCACAATTGCCGCCACCCGACAGCAGAGATCCAGAACACAATTCTACAAGAAGTGCGGGCTTTGGCCTCCGGATACCATGCCATGTCCAATGACATGACCGCTATGAAGAAGAAGCAGGCCCAGATGGACCTCGCTCCTAGGAGGCCATATGCGCCCCCGGCGCTAACAAAAGACAAAGCGCCATAAAACCAGCCGCAGAGGCGTCCGCCTCCGAGAAATGCTGCTATAGAAGACCCGCCTGGTCCTCCCGACCAGGTTAACTGGTGCACTACGTGCAATGACCCGCATTCGGAGGAAGACTGCACTTTGCACCAGCACTACATTCAGACATTGGCCGGCAGCGCTATAGAAGACGATGAACTGTACATGATCTTGGATGGCGAAGCCAACTTTGCCCTCCCGGAAGAAAATCTAGCGCCACCCGCCAAGGAAGAAAAGAAAGCCGCAGATGCGGCCAAGCCTTTGCAAGTCTACGCGAGAAGAGAAAAACCGCAGCCCGGCGGGCTGCCACCATACAAGCGGCTGTGGCCCTACACAGCCCAGGAGAAGGCATCCAAAGATAAAGCTCCAGCCAAGCCTTCTCCGGCAAAGGCTGCCCCTGTTTCAGCCAAACCTCCAAAGAAAGGCCCCAACTCCGGCTAAGACTCCCGTACTTCAGCCTCCAGCTGAAACCAAAGAACAAGCCCAGGAGAAGCTGAAGTACCCGTCTCTGACCAAGAGGCAGCGAGTTGAGGCCACCCAAAAGTACCGGACAAAGTATGAGCCGGCAAAACAAGCAGAAGGAGCTAGTACCTCGAGCTACAGCATTGTAGACGAGTTGAAGAGAACACCCGCTAGAATCAGCATGTACGATGCTCTTCTGCTCCCAGGCCAGGTAGATCTGCTGCAAGAATCACTAAAGAACATGAAGAACGGCGGACGATGCAGCCCGCTGTCCCGGTTCAACCTTTGACAGCCTCCGCCACCGGGAAGAACAGACCGCCACCCTTTTATCCGTCTTTACGGATGCAAGGGCACATAGTTCACAACCGCATGGTGGACTCTCGGTGCTTCCTCGACCGTGATGCCGAAGGCCGTCTCGCGATGAGATCGGGATGGAATACACACGGAGCAGCCAAGGCGTGCCGCAATTAGACGGCACCCCCGTCAAGACAAGCTTGGTGTCATAAAGGACATCCCTATCCGGCCGCACAAAGCTCTCGACATCGTAGTCATCCAAGAGGTCGTGATTGTTGACCCGGAGCCTTACTTCGGCATGTGTCTCTCTCGGGAGTTCACCGCGGGTTGGGCGGGTACTCGTCTCTAGACTACTCGCACATGGAAGTGCCCTTCAAAGGAAGGAGACTGAAAATTTTTAATGAGAAGCCTTCCACCTTCCTAGTAGAGAAGATACCCGGAGGAGAGATGGACTGCATGGTCCAGTTGTCAGAGGAAGAGCTGGTGACAGTGGAGCTGACTGAGCAAGCCCTCGAAGTGCTACAGCTCGAAGATGAGTTCTCGTTGCGGGACTTCAATGCCGTAATCGGGACAGAGCAGGGCTGTTACTCCATTGTACAGCCCGAGAGGCTTGACATGTCGGCTGCAAAAGAAGTAGGACCTGCACCCGAGGAGCTGTGGAAGCTCTTCTTTGACGGCGCGCGATGCAAGAATGGCGCCGGTGCAGGAGTGCTGCTGGTTTCTCCAACCGGAATCCAGAAGGACTATGCCTACAGGTTGGCCTGGAGCTGCACTAACAACTCGGCGGAATACGAAGCCCTGTGCTTGGGTTTGCGAAAGGCGGAGAGGCTCGGAATCAAGCACCTCCGCATTTTCGGAGATTCGTAGCCGGTGTGTCACCAAGTTACGGAGAAGTGCGCATCCAAACAACACTATCTTAGAGCGTACCGCAATCGGGTGTGGGACCTGATGGAGTCATTCGACTCATTGAATGTCAAAGCGATATCGCGTGAGAAAAACAAGCACGCTGATATTCTGGCGTCTGTTGGAGCCAGTGCACGTTCCGGCCGAAGACGTTGTCCGTAAACCGAGCCGGTTCGTACCGTCTACAGTGCCTTCCGTGCTCGATAAGGACACCCACCGGCAGTGTTCGGCCAGGACGAGGAAATCGTCACATTCCCGGTTAACGAAGTGTGTGTAATCGAAGGTAGAGACCCCGATGACGAGCAATATGAGGGGTTGATACAGCTTACGGAATAATCACGTCCCAAAAGGACCGATTACATTAGAAAGTCTCTTTGATCGTAATGACAGAGCAATATCCCACAGGATCAAAGTAGACCCGAGGCAGTATGCCGACCTAGAACTTGAACCTGGTAAAACCATCAAGGTCGGAACAGACTGCACGTCGGAGGAACCGGAGCAGATCGAATCACTGTGCCAGGAGTTCCCCGACATCGTGGCCTGGTGCTACGAGGATTTGAGGGGGTATGACAGAACTGTCATCCAACATACCATTGAGCTAGAGGATGGCGCCAAGCCATTCCGACATAAGCAGAGGGCCGTGAATCCAAAGATTGAGGCCATGATGAAGACCGAGCTCTTGAAGATGCTGGAGGCCAAGATCATCTACCCCATCAAACATTCATCCTGGGTCGCGAATTTGGTGCCCGTGAGGAAAAAGAATGGCGACATTCGTCTCTGTGTCGACTTCAGAAACCTAAATCAGGCTTCCCTCCGGGACCACTATCCGCTTCCCCAAATCGACCAGATCCTACATATCGTTGCTGGAGCCCACAGATTTTCACTTTTAGATGGATTTTCCGGCTACAACCAGATTTGGGTCAAAAACGAAGACCAGCATAAGACGGCGTTTACCACCAAGTGGGGGACGTTCGCCTATCAGCGCATGCCATTTGGCTTATCTAATGCCGGTGCCACGTTCCAAAGGGCCATGGACCCGGCCTTCCGAGAGCCGCTCAATAAGATTATCGTCATCTACCTTGATGACATGACCGTTTTCTCTCACCAACGAGGAGATCATGTTTCGCACCTACGGCAAATATTTGAGAGTTGTCGAGAATTCGGCATTTCTATAAACCCGAAGAAGTCCGTCTTCGCGGTAAAGGAAGGAAAGTCGCCGGGACATGTCATCTCCGAGGAAGGCCTCGCCATTGACCCCGACAGAGCAGTAGGCCCTCGTTCGCTTGCCGCCCCCATCGACAAAAAGGGCTGCAGTCCTTCTTCGGTCGATTAACTTCGTGCGGAAGTTCATTCCGGACTTCGCACAGTGATCAAGCCTATGGCCGAACCGCTTAAGAAAGATACACGTTACGAATGGACCGATGAGAGAGAGCAAGCCTTCGAGGAAATCAAGGCCCGAATTGCACAAGCTCCGGTGTTGACAAACCCGGACTACTCCGCAGACTTCATCCTGTATGCAGTGGGAGAACCCGAAAGTTACGCTGCAGTCCTAACTCAGAAGGGAGACGATGGTGAGGAGCGCCCCATAGCATTCCTCAGCCAAGTGATTCTGCCGCATGAAGAAAAGTACAATTTTATAGAGCGGCAGGTTCATGCCGTCATGAAGTCCCTTCGAAAGTTCAGGCACTTTGTCTCCCAGAGCAAGACTACCGTCTTTGTGATTCACCCGGATGTTCGAAGCTTCATCTTGCAGGGAGAACCGGGTCACAAGAGAGCGGGATGGATTGCAAAAATCCAGGAGTTTGACATTGAAGTGCGGCCCACCAAGCTTATCGTAGGCCGAGCCTTGTGTCGTGAATTGGCCCGAAGCGCCCGTAGCCGGCATCTCCGCCTCGTAAGTGGGAGGACACAGCGACACGCATCTACCTAGCCGACTCCTTATCGGAGGGGAGTGATTGGACAGATGAACTGGTGAGATACTTCTGCACCGGAAGATGTCCCGATCACCTGAACGCCTCACAACGAAGGAGATTTCGGCTAGGTGCACTTAAGTACACTCTTCGCCCCGAGGGGCTTTACTTCAAAAACATTGACGGCATCCTGTTGCGGTGCGTCTTAAAATCTGACCAGCCTAGGGTCCTCTGAGAATTTCATTCCGGGATGCCTGGGGGTCACCATTCTTCAAGGCCAACGGCCTTAAAAATAATAAGGGCTGGGTACTATTGGCCCACTCTGTTCGCAGACGCGCATGCGGTCTGCTCTAAATGTGATCAATGCCGTAGGTTTGCCGGCCGAAACAGTAAAAGCACCCCCGCCCCTTCAACCGATTCAGAGCCGAGACTCCGTTCCAAAGAATGGGGTTTAGACTTTATTGGGGTGATTTCTCCTAACTCCTCTGCCGGCCACAAGTTTATTCTTACGGCTACCGACTATTTCACGCGGTGGACAGAGGCGATCCCGACCAAGAACGCAGACCAAGAAACGGTCATCAGGTTCATTGAGAGCCTGATTACCCGCTTCGGGGTTCCAGAGTCGATTGTGACATACAACGGTCCGGGATTTGTATGCGCCGTACTCACGGAGTACACCGGCATACTTGGCATCTATCACAAGATGTCTTCTAACTACTACCCGCAGGGGAATGGCCTTGCCGAGTCCACTAACAAGAACCTCCTGAAAATCATCCGGAGGACCATTGACATAAACAAGCGGACTTGGCACTTGCTCCCGAACCGGCGCTGTGGGCGGACAGAGTTGCATTCAAGAAATCCCTCAGAACGTCCCCCTATGCGCTCGTCTATGGCAAAGAGGCTGTCATGCCATCACACATCGAGATCCCTGCCCTGTGGATGATCGACGAAGACAGATGCAGCGGAGACCCGGTGGACGACAGACTGTGCCAACTCCTGCAGTTGGAAGAAGACAGAGAAAGTGCATACCAGGCCTTCGCGAATCACATTGCAGCCACTCAAGGCTGGTTTGCCAAAGGCACCACTGCCCGAGTTTTCGAAATCGGGGACCTGGTGCTGAAGTGGGACTCATATAAAGCAAAGCCAGGTAATCACGGGAAGTTTGATGCCCTCTCGGGAGGGCCCTTATCGTATTGCCCGGTAAACCAGCTCAATGCCTACATACCGCGGGATATGGAGGGTCGCTCCCGCCTATCCCCGTTAACGGGTTCCACTTGAAGCTTTACCGCCGCCGAAGGTGCCCGAGTGGCCCTTCCTTGTAAAAAATTTTCCTTATGCTTTTTATTTCCCAAGATGTACAGTTTCCAGTTTTCAGCTTTTAAATTGTTTTTCTTCGTTTTTTGAGCTTAACTGCGGCATGGGAGAGAAAGACAGACTTCGCAGCGAAGTCTGTCGTCGCCCCTCAGGAGGGGCGAAGTTCGGCTGTGCAAAGAAAAGAGAAAAGGAAAAAGGGCAAAAATTGGCTAAGTGTTGGCCGAAGTCCGACTTCGCAGCGAAGTCGGGCTTCGGCCAGCCACGGTGCGAAGCGCGACTGAAAGGAAAGCCACGAGGGCACACTAAAGACAGGCTTCGCTAAGCTTTGGCGAAGCCCGACTTCGGCCAACTTCCGCGCGAAGTCCGCGCTGCGCCCAACTTTCGTGCGAAGTGCGAACTTCGCGCAAGAGTTCGTATTTCGCCCAAAGTTCGGCCGAAGTCCGAACCCGCCTCGGTTGCGATCGCGCGGCTTGTCCAGGATCAGTCTAAAGAAAATGATAAGTGTGGTCAAAGGCCCGAAGGTTGCAAAGGACCCAGACTGCGCCCAAACCTTGGGCGCAGCAAGCAAGAAAGGAGAAGGAACAGTTCGAACGCGCACTTCGCGCGAAGTTCGAACTTCGCCCGAAATTGGCGAAGTCCGACTTCGCCGGCGAGTCGGGCCGCGCCCAACTTTGGGCGAAGTCCGGCTGCGCCTCGTTTTCTGGGCCAGTTTGGGGCAACGTTTAAAAATGAATAAAAAATTAAAAAAGGTTCCTAGCTGGGCCCAAGGCGCGTTTGTAGCCGTTCCAAAGTGGGTTTCCGCACCAATGATTCTTTCTTGAGCAAGGGTGCCCGCGCTCCGGCAGTGACGTCGCCCATGGCGCAGCGTCCAAGACAGAATTGATGATTGCACGTTCCTCAACGAAAGTGCAAGCAAAAGAGCATGGCACGTCCGCCGGAGCGCGCTTTTTCCAAACATTCTCCCGCGCAGCCCACCAAAGAGCCTTAACTCAGCCGACCTACCTCCTCTCGCGCGGCATTAATGGCGCCGTCTTTATCTAGAAAAGGGGGTCGATGTTTTTAAACATTCCGTACTATGCGGATTATTCCTGGACAAAGGCAAATTATTCCCGTGACAACAAAATCTGCCGCGTACGCCTTGAACTTGCAATTATTGCTGATTCGGAGAGATGGACAGAGGAAAGATGCCGTGTCGGCGCAGTCCAAACGAAAGTGGCGAACCAAAGGATTTACCGCGGCCGGGCGTTTCGAAGTGAAACCCCGCCGGAGAGAAAGTCAAAGTCCCGGACGAAAAAAGTACAGCGTGGGCAAGCCCCACCACCTCCGGTGAATTATTTGTCGGGATACAAGGACGGCTCTTTTTCTATGAGCCTGACGAAGCTGCGGGCAAATGTGGAGAGTTGGGCCGACAAAGTTTCGCCCTCCCACCATTTCTGGAGCGGCGTACAAATCCAATCTGCTCGTATTCTTGTGCCCTCCCGTCCACCAATGCCCGGAACTCGGTAGACCTAATTGTCAGACACTACAGACCAGCCTACCCGGCAAATTTGCAGCTCCAGCGGTAAACCCTTGTTCACACTGCGCAGGGAGACTGTCCAGCCAGCTTTCGCCCCAGGGTTGGAGTATGACTCCAACGCCATTCTCAGAAAGATAAATTTGGGCGAGCAGGCGGGACGTTTCACGCCAACAAAACGGATGAGGGATTTCCTCAATTCGTAGCCGAACGCCCCGCTTGCACCGGACAATGGCCAACCGGCCCCATGCCCTTGGCACAATTCCGTAACAAGTACTTGTACATCATTTTGGCATCTATTCTTGGCTGCGACTCTGATGAGCTGGTACAGCCGCACTAGCCTAGCGCCGCGTAATGTCTCCTATGTGGAGAGTCCTACGAACCGGCAAAGACAGAGAAGTGGGAAGCGTCCCATCTCTTTCGACTGGGCAGACTGGCTGGCTTATGCCATTCATTCCAGCCCCGGTAAAAATCCGTAAGAGGCGCCTACCGATTTTCGTTTCGCCCCGTTCTAGCCTGGCTTTGTTTGTACCATCTGCACTCCCTGATGCCGATCCTGAACCTGAAGAAGGTCAACGAGAGGGGAGAGCCACAGCCCGTCTATAACTGGACGGATGACTTATACCGGAAAGGGTCCTACTACAAGTTCAACATCAACTTTCTGGGATTCGTCATGTCACCTTCAGTGAAAGCGAAATTCCTCGCCCCCCGAGAGAAATGACGAGCGCTTTGATAAATCGAAGCTCGGGGACGTTTCGGACCGACGCAGGGAATTGTGGTCGAATCTACGGATTCAAGGGCAAACCCCATTTGCTGCCCTATTGGTGCTCGGAGCACCTGTTCGGGATGGAGGTTGCCCGACAAATGGACTATGTTGAAGAGGAGTTCGGCCTAGGAAAGAAGAGAGGACAGATTTTTCAATATCCTCTTTCCCGGGCAAATGTTGAGATTTTTGAGGTAGGAAAGCATGTCTACCTTGAGCAAGAGTTTTCTCGGATTGGCCTCGGTTTTTTTGCCGCAACGCTGGAAGTATGACCCATATGGAATAAGGGGAAAGTTCACACATCTCTGCCCCGGCGGATATAACCGAAGATAGATGCGATGTGGTCCATGTGGATCTTGACCGGGAAATCGAATTGATGGAAGCTTCTCCTCCCCGGCAGGATTTCTACCGCGAGGAGGTGACATATGACCCCAAGCGAAACCCGGACCACCGCTTTCATCTCCAGTGGTTCAAAAAATTTCTATCCAAGATAGCAGGCCTTAACCGGTCTAAAGAAAAGATTACCGAATGTCGGAAGATGAGATGCCGCACGCAAAGACGACAAATCAACAAGGAGAAACCCGGCCGTAGATGACGACTTTTCGGTTCTCTATGACCAAGCATCATGACAACTCGGCGGCCGTTCGCATATCAAGGTTACGTTCCCCGAGGTCCCTTTGAAGACTATAAAGGAGGGTCTCCCTCCCAACAGCTTGTACACTTCGGCAACTACCAGCCGTGGGCCCAAGCAGACTTCCGTGTCGATCCAATGCAGCCCGTGGCTTCCAAGACGGCGCCCGAGAAGGCGAAAGAATTAGTCAAGGCAACGCCCGAGGCAATCCCTCGTGCACGAAAAGCGCCGCCGCCGTCGAGGCGCGACCGGTTGCGGCAGACCTTCTGCAAGTCAAACCCCGGTACAAGTTCACCGTGGGAGCATCGCGCCGCTGCACCTGCTTCATCTCCTTCCCCTGATCCGACCGTTATTCCGTAAGAGAAGAAGCGGAAGAGAGTTGAGAAAATCAGGCGACCTAGCCTGATAGTGCAGCAGCCTGGCCGGCAGCCGCAGCCGCGTCTCGCCGCCGCAGAGACAAGTGTCTCCGGGCGGTCCTAAGCCGCCCGCCGAAATCGAGCTACGTACATCCATCCGGCATCGGCTCAGGCGGAGCCCGCAGGTACGTTTGCTGCCCCTGTCTCTTTGGTCTCACCCAGTCCCCCACTCCCACTCCGTCTCCCGCTCAATCCGAGCAAGTCATGGCCGCATCCTCCTCCCCGTCTCCACGCCCTTCTAGCGGCCCCCATTCTTTTGATCAGTTTGCTCAGAACCCTAACGTCTCTCTTTCTCTGAGCACAACTCCAAACCCTTCGCCTGAGGTTAGTGCTGAGGCCGTCCGTTCACCGTCACATCCTCCGTCTCGCCCGCTTCAAACCCTTGCAGCTGTCGCCCGCTCCCATCTCCATTTCCCGGTCGCCCCCACAAGCGGCCGATTCTTCCAAGGTCCGTCCGGTTCCTCCCCGGTCCCATCCCCCGCAGGAGAGACGTCTCGGCAGTAACCCTAGGGCCGGGGGAACCAGATTTTATGGACGACCTCCAGAATACAGACGACTTGCCCCTGGCAACGAGAGTCGTAGAGTATTCTGTCTCTTTCCTCCAAGACCTGAAGCGGAGGAGACATGAAGAGATAGCCGCCCCGGCAAAACGCGCAAAGTATGATTTCGGGAGGAGAGTGATTACGACAGAGAAAATAATCCCAAAAGTAAAGAAACCTCTCCGGGAAATGACCAGGGCGGACTACGAGCTCCAGACAAAGGAGAAGAGCTTTGACGACATTAACAAGCAATATGAGATTCACTCAATCATGCGCAAAGCTGATAATCTCTTTGTCAAAAGTCTGGAGGAGCAGGAAGAACTTTTCGGGTTGCAGGATAAAACAAGGCAGCTTGAAGAGGACCTGTCTAGGTCCACTGAGCAACTGGAAGCGGCGCGGCAAGAAATAGATGAACTCAAAGCCCAGCTGGCCGCTTCTCAAGAACAAGCCGCAACCGAAAAGAAAGCAGCCTTGGAGCAGATTTCTCAACTCCAAGAGTCTTTGAAGCAGGCGCAGTCGCAACTTGCAGAGAGAGCATCTCAAGCGACGGTCTTTTCAAAGACAAAGGTTAAGGAGATGCGGGCTGGTTTGCTGCGGGAATGCAAGCCCCACACCTACAAGGCGATGGCAGTTCTGGATTTCGCATCCGTAATTCAAGAAGTTTCTGCCCAGGGAAAGCCTGTGGTAGAGGAGGCCGAGCGCCAGGCGAAGCAATGGCTGGACCTGGCGGTAAATCTTCAAGAGCGCGAGCGCAACGGCCTCCAATTTTCTCCCGTGTCCTCATTCGCTGCAGAATGGGCAGGTGCAAGGGTGACCTTGCACAAATATTTCAAAAAAGTTGAAGAGGTGAGAGTTGCCATACGAATGCTAGATGCATTCGGACATGAAAGAGATATCTGTCTGGCTCCCTTTCGCGCTCTTTCGAACTAGGGTGCCCAGGTTTTGTTGAAAATGGCGAGCTTCTCACCCTAGATCGGGTGAAAAGGAATTGGCAGTCCTTCGAAGCAGATACAGCTGAAATTGACAGCTGGGCTGAGCCAATTCAAGACAGTCAGGTCACTCAGATGGTCTCCAAATATTCCAAGATCAGCTCCTACTTCCAGGAGTTAGAAAAGAGATACCTCACCATCGACCTGCACGCGGTCGCTGCTTTCCACGCAGCATTAGAAGATGTAGCTGACCGCCGGCCATTTGAAGCGTAAGCTTGGCGCCCAGCAAGGCCGCATACGATCGCATTTGCGGCGTGGTGGAGATGGAGAGCTTTCGGAAGGTGATTCTGAGGGGGCAACTGACAAAGATGAATCTGAAGAACAGTTGCCACAAGGAGGACAGTTAGAGCAGCAAAAGGCAGGGGAGGCAAGTTCCTCTGCACCCAAAGGATGAAGGCATGGATTCTTTGCGCCGAGGCGAGCTCGACACCCCGCGAGCCGCCAGAAATGTTGTCACATTTTGCACGGGGTGCAATGTCTTCGTGTTGTAACCGTGTCGCTCTTCTTTTTCCCTCTTCCCCTATTTTCCTTCCTTCTCCTCTCCCTTTCCTTTTCCTTCCCGCATTCTCTTTCTTTCCCCCTTTCTTGGAGTCCCCGCTGATTTTTCAACTTTCCAGCAAGTTACCCTGAAAATGGCTAAGTGTTGGTGCGGTGCGCTCGCTTTGGTGCGAAGTCCGCACTTCGCCCCACTTTCTGGGCGCACCTTGCAACTGGCAGATTGACAGGCTGGCAGGCTGACAGAAGATGATAAAAGGCCGGAGCAGAGTCCGCACGGCGGCAGACACCAGTTTCCACCTGTGCGCAGCCCGACTTCGCAGAGAAGTCGGAGTGCGCCCTTGACAGGTGCGCAGTAGGGGAACAAACCCGTAATTTGACCAAGGCATGAAGGCCTTCCCGACTGCACTGTTTTCTGCCCGCACAACCCGAGACGCTCTGATCCCAAGCGAAGTTGGACGGACCGCCTTCCAAGGCAGACACGTGTCACACAAGGATCATCCATCATCCGACAAGTGTCCAGCCTTCGGGATTAGAGCCGAAACGTGCCGAGCAAAAGGACAAGCATGGGCTGCATTGCCCCGCGCCGCAGCCTCATTTAAAGCTGATCTGAGGTTTTACCTGCTCCAGCTACCCGCATCACTGCCAGAAGGAGATTCTGCCCAACACACCGCCATGTAGCTGTCCAGCTTCCAGGAAGACCATGCTGCGGGTACAGTCCGGTCCGACAAAAGGTCAGCATTTGCAGCTCTTTCGCCGCTTTTGTCAGCTTATGTTTGATCGGGACCTTGTGCCCATTAATGTAACGGGAGGGACTCGGGCTATAAAAGCCCACCGTGAATTCATTGTAAAGGGTGGAAGGGGAATGTCTGTTAGGGAACCACTGTGCCCATTGTAACCGTGCTTCTGCTTATAAATATAATCTGTATGCTTGGTTCTCGTTCTCGTCGCTTCGTTTTTTATGCCGCCTTTCTTTATATTCATGCCTTAGGCTAACCTCGTGTCATGGCTCGTTGATTCATTTCAGCATTTGATGATCATGTGCCTCTAGCATTGCTTGTTTAAAGCACCCCCCGTACTTCATGAATTAAAAGGATACATAGAATAGATGTAGTAGCAGCTCCATCGCTTGTGTGTTTTGTTGCTGGTCCGTATCTCGGTGATTGGTGCGCCGCCGCATCGTTAGTTCCTTGTAGGGAATGTCCGTTAGGGGGCCATTGAAGTCGTGCGGTTAAATTCTCTACATAAACACATATACCCGGCTCGATATCTCTATGATTGCTTTCTACCCATGTTAGTGTCCGTAGGTGGTGATTGACGTGTTGCCGCATCGTTAGTTCCTTGTAGGGAATGTCTGTTAGGGAGCCGTTGTAGCCGTGCGTACACTGCTTGGGTATCGGAAGTATACGTTAGATTTTGCAGTTCTTTGTCATGCTTTGTGTTTATATGCAGTAAGTAGCGGTGATTGGTGTGTTCCCGTACTGTTAGTTCCCCCCACCAACCTTTGAATATATTTGTAAATCTCTTTCTGTACATTTATTTCTTTCCTGTACTCTTAGCTTGAACATAAACCCCCCAAAAAGGAGCCGGCCTTCTCCGGAGATTGGCTCGGAAGGCATCTCTTCCTTCCGGCCTTTCATGCTGGTGGGCGAATCTGGGCGCATTAACCCAAAATCCTTTCCTCATGGCAGATTCGTAACCAACAAGACCAAACCCTACTGGTAGAGCGCGCTTGCAGAAGGCTTCTCCAAACCCGTTCTTGACAATCACAGAAGGCTGCTCAGATTGCTGCACGGGTGAGGTATGTTATCTATACGCAAGACCATTCTAAAACTTCACTAGATTTACCTTTGTACGCGTAGAGAAACATTGTTGTTAATATATAGGAAAACCAAACATTTAAACATTTAGAAAAATTAGAAAACCATAACAATTTTCTAACGGAATTAAACCACATTTAAACATTTAGAAAACCATAACAATTTTCTAACATAATTTAACCGGACATTTAAACATTTAGAAAACCATAATAATATTCTAACAGAATTAAACCAGACATTTAAACATTTAGAAAACCATAACAAATTTCTAACAGAATTAAGCCAGATATCTCACTGTCCTCAGACACTCTCTCCAATAGGTAGCCCTTCACACTTCACGGCCTCTTAGATAATTTTTTTAATAAATTTTAAATATACTCCTTCGACAAACCCTGACGCCTTCAATGCCCGCATCACCCTGTTTTTCCATAGCTTTCACCCTGTTTTTCCATTGTTTTCTCAGGGCTTCCACATATTTGTGGCCCCCATGGCTGCTAAGCGCCCCCATCGCTGCTAAGCTCGCACTGACTTAAGCCAAAATTGCTGCTCAGCTCCCCATCGCTTCTAAGCTCGCGCTGCCTAAAGCCGAACTTCGAATTGCCTGAAGTGTTATATATTTTAATTTTTCTATAAGGATTCTGGATAATGCTAGGTGTCCGTGTTATATTTTTGCTAGGTGTTATGTATTTGGTAGGTATACGTGTTAATATAGGCATCGTGTTAGGGTCTTAGTCTAACTTAAATTAAAAAATAAAATATATAGGTGGTACTTTAGATTCCTAAGCTTATGGGCCCATAGTTAGGCTTATGTTCTATTCTTCGATAAATCTTTCATGAATATGACTTAGATGAAAGGCATCTCGTATGACCTATGACTTTGTAAGTGTTTACCTTTAAATGCATTAAACATTAAAAAAAAAAATGCCTTATATGTCAAATAATCCCAACACACACCATATGGCTATCTAGCAAATGTATTATATGGCAATTTGTTTTTATTGTTAATAAATCATGGGACTATATTATACACTCAAATATTAATATTAAGAAAAATGAACTATATCTACATTGATATTTTTCCCATTAATTTATCAAACTTAAATATATAAACCTCACATATGTTAAACAAGTATACTTATAAAATATTCACACATCAACATAAAAAATTATACGTGTTAAGATAGGCTCTAACCAACTCTCCTATCTAATAAAAAAAGATAGGGTGCTAGGGTCTTAGTCTAACTTAAATTAAAATATATTAATTAATATAATATTATAGTGGTCTTAGTCTTACACATAATATAGGGTGTTAGGGTCTTAGTCTTACACTCTCCGGGTGTTAGGGTCTTAGTCTAAGTTAAATATATTAATTAATTAATATAATATTATAGTGGTCTTAGTCTTATAATATAGGGTGTTAGGGTTTTAATATTATAGGGTGTTAGTCTTACACATAATATAGGGTGCTAGGGTCTTAGTCTTACACATTAATATAATTTATTAAAATTACCTTGTTTAGTAACTTAATTAAAAATTTAAATATTAAATAACAATTTTAATATTTTAAAAATATAAGTCTGTTAGGGTCTTAGTCTAAGTTAATATATTAATTAATTAATATAATATTATAGTGGCTTATTAAATATATAAACTTACTAACTTTGTAAATATTTATATAAATAAAAATAAAAAATAAAATAATCCTCTTTGTAATAAAAAATTAAAAAGATAGGGTGTTCCTTGTTATACATTAATATAATTTATTAAATTTTCTTGTTTAGTAACTTAGTTAAATATTAAATAACAATTTTAATATTTTAAATTTTTAATATTTTAAAAATATAAGTTTGTTAGGATTGGGTTATTAATATATAAACATACTTATATTAAATTATACTAAGATTATATTATTGAATTATATTTTAATGCCATTTTAATTTTTTAGCTCCTACTGTTTATTTCAGGTTCAAAGTTCATCAAGTAAAGGACAAATTTTTAAACTTTCAGTTTTCACCTACAGATTATAAATTAGAATGGCAACAAGTGAAAGCTCTATAGGCAAGCCCCGATTTAGAATTGATCCAAAAGCCCCACTATGGAAATATGTCACTATGTTAGAGCAACTTCCAGGGGGTGGGGGCTACGTATGGGTTTGTAATACTTGCAATGTCCGATATAGCAGCTCATACAGCCGAGTGAAAGCTCATTTGTGTGCAATTCCTGGCCAAGGCATCAGAGCTTGCCCAGGGTCAAAAGATGCACCAGTGCCAACATCTGTGATTATGGAATACATAAAAGAACAAGAAGACGCAGATGCTTTAGCTGCCTTACAATCGGGTCATCCTTTGGCAAAGAAAGGATCTCGATCAAAGAAGCCACCTACTGTCCCACCTCCTGCTGGTAGCCCATTTGTGGTTGCACCCCATCCATTTTCAGCCACACCTTCCACACATGAAGAGGATTCTTTTCTTTCACGGAAAAGAACAAAAGGACCGTTGGAAAAGGCATTCCAAAATGAGTCTAGGGACATTGCAGATCAGACGATTGCACGTTGTGTGTATGCCAACGACTTGTCTTTCAATGTGGTTAGATCACCATATTGGCAAGATATGGTGAAAGCCATTAATGAGGCTCCAAAAGGGTACCAAGGCCCAGGTTATGAGAAGGTGCGCACCACTTTGTTAACAAAAGAAAAAAAATTGTAGAAGATTCATTGCAGCCCGTCAGAGATTCATGGGTTGAGACAGGGTTGTCCATCGTTTCTGATGGATGGAAAGATGCAAAAAATCGTCCTTTGATAAATGTCATTGCAATAAGCCCCAAGGGGGCAATGTTTTTGAGAGCAGTTGATTGTGAAGGGCAAGTGAAAGATGCCCAATTCATTGCTAACATTTTGATTGAAGCAATCGAATCGGTGGGCTCTCAAAACGTTGTCCAAGTCATAACGGACAATGCCAAAAACTGTAAAGCAGCAGGGATGTTGGTGGAGGCGAGGTACGAGCATATATTTTGGACACCTTGTGCTGTCCATTCACTCAACTTAATGCTGCAAAAGTTGGGGAATCAAATTGAATGGATAAAAGAAATTTATGCCGAGGCTGAAGACATTCAAATGTTTGTGACAAACCATCACATGTCGCAAGCTATCTTCAGACAATTCTCAAAATTGGAGGTGTTAAAGGTAACAATTTTGTATGATTATGTTTCAGTTTAGTTTGTTTTAAATTTTGAAAACATTTTTGTTTTGTTGTTTAATTTTTTTTTATTTTACTAGGTTGCTGAGACTCGATTTGCCTCGCACACAATCGTCTTGAGGCGACTTGTGGAAGTGCGAGAGGCATTGCAAAATATGGTTATTAGTAACCTTTGGAGTATATGGCGGCAGTCAAGCACTGAGAGGGCACAAAAAATAAAGATGTTGATCCTCAATGATGATTGGTGGGGTCGTGTTGATTACTTGCTCAGTTTCACTGAGCCTATCATAAGCATGATCTGATTCGTAGACATGGATCAGCCATGTTTAGGAGAGGTATATGATGGGATTGACTCAATGATTGAGAAGATCAAAGCCATCATCAATGCAAAAGAGCAAGATCCCCATGAGACATTTTTCAAACAAGTGCAATCATTTCTAATTGAGCGGTGGAACAAAATGACAACTCCATTGCATCTCCTTGCCTTCGCATTGAGTCCCAGATTTTATAGCAATGAAATCCTTTCTTTGCCCGGTAGAGTGGCACCATATAGAGATATTGAAGTTAGTGAAGGGTACAAGGCAGCATTCAAAAGGCTCTATCCCGATCCTGAGATTGAGGACATAGTTTCAGCTGAATTCGCAGACTTCATTTCCTCTACAGGACATAGCCTTAGCGCTTGTCGTGACAAATACAAGAAGGATGCCCATATGTGGTGGTATTTGCATGGGCAAACAACCCCAACCTTGCAATCTCTTGCAATCAATATATTATCACAGGTCTGATTTTAAATTTTAAAATTTAAATTTATATTTTCTAAATTTTGAACTCTTTTTTATAGGTATAATTTCAATTTTTTATTTTGCATTGGTTTTAAAAAAATTTCCCTTGTGATTTTCTTAATAGGTTGCGAGTTCGTCTTCATCCGAGCGGAATTGGAGTACATACTCCTTTATCCACTCGCAGAAGCGCAACAAGCTAGCAGCAAAGAAGGCCGAGGAGTTGGTCTATGTGCATTCCAACTTGCGCCTTTTATCGCATATGCAATCAAACTACAAGGAAGGGCCAACAAAGCATTGGGATGTTAGGGCAGAAGATGTTGATTTAGATGCTTCCCACTCCCATCATTTATTACTTGACACAGAGGCTTTGGCTTCGCCAAGCCAACCGAGTGGTGCTAGTGCTGGTGTCAGTGGGAGTGGGAGTGCTAGTGCTAGTGCTAGTGTTACTGCTGCTACTGCTTGTGGTTCTAATGAATCACATGTTGATGTTGATGCTTTCGATGAAGACATTGAAGAGGAATATTAAAATAATAAATATTTGATATTTCATTGTCTCAATATGTGATAGTGTTGATGTGGTTCATTAGAAATGTTGGCATCCCAGTTGTGATAGTGTTTGTACCAATGTGAAATGCTTAATGTTGATTTAGTAAATGAAAATGTTGATTTAATAAATTAATATATGATTTTTATTTATTTTTGTACGGCCGAACCCAAAACGAACCCAAGACAAAAAAATTTGTCGTACCGGCGAACCGGGTTCTTCGAACCCGAACCCGAACCCAAAACGAACCGGTAACTTAGGTATTATACCAGCCGTCCCCCGAGCCGTCCCCTAAAATCGGCCTGCCGTCCCCTACCGTCCCCCGAAACCCGTCCCCCCATCCCCCAGGATCGTGGAACCATGGGTTTTTCCCTGCTTTCTTTCCAAAGTCCATGCCCCTTATGTTTGTTGTAACAAATCCATTGTTTCATCCTAGTGCTAAGAAGACTTCTTAACTATTAAAGCACCAAAATTTCAATGTTTTGGTTGGGTCAAACTCTCAGTCTCCCATTTAGCCTTGAGGCTTTTTGGAGAAGCTCACTTCTCCCTTGGGCCAAACAATGAATTTGTGTTCAACCCAACCTTGTTAAAGCCTTGAAAAAGAGCATTGAAATAGTTCAGTGAGTTTATTCTCATCCAGCAACATCCAAAAGATATGAAAAGAGCATTCAAATAGTTCAGTGATCAGGGTTCTTCTGATCCATTGATGTGTACCAATCTGCCTAATAATCGGTTTTGATGCCAAAGCCCTCAGGATAAGTTCAAGGACTGTCCATTGATGCAAATGGTCAACAAAGCTGAGGCTCCCACTAATTCACCTCCAGCAGCCATGTGATAATGTGTAGAGGGTTGAAAAATAGGCTTGGAAGACTATTCAGCCCACCTTTAAGCCTGCCTTCAAAACTAGCTGCTCCACTAAAACAATTATTTCAACCAACTCAGAATAGCAGAGTCCATAAAGGCAAGCAATTGCCTTGTGCAATATAAGCCCCCAAAATACTCTGGGTCAGTTGCCTCTTCCCAACGGCAGAAATCTCAGGGTGATAGCCATGTGCATAGCCCCTGTCTTAGTCAGCAAAACAACAAACATTCAAAGAAAAAATAAGGGATAAGTTAAGAAAATATTGAAATTGCATAGCCCCATGTACACTTGCACACTTTCGAGTGAAGAAAAGATTCTGGTTGCCTCCAATAGCTCTGAAGTGCTTGGTGCATTTCATATTGAGAAGGATATGAATTTGGAAAATTACTCAGCACAATAGCAGATGAAAGTGCTTTCGTGAAACATTCATGTGTTCACTAACCCTGTGGAAAGCATATGATCAGGAAGGTTCAACAAAATTTTGATGCGCTTGATAATTTTTGCATTTAAGAAATAAAAAATGTTGGTTATAATCTTCAGACAGCTCTTAGTTGTACATGGCCTCAGGCCAAGACATTCGTTAATGCCCATGAGAGCTAGGGTGAGTGGGGATTCTAATACTGCCCAAATTTGACCACTATGAAGTGAGATTGGAGACTTCAATATAATTGAGTTTCCACCAGCTAAAGATTGATTTGACCTAAGGGCACAATTGGGCTTTCCCAGCCAGAATGTACACCACAAAAATGATTCACTTATGTTTTACCAGGTCTAATTTGCGACGAGAAGAAGATATAGTTCTCAAAATGCTTAATAAATCCTTGATCATAAATCAAGAAATATTTGCTTCCATGTGCAGTTCCTCTAAGATTGAGCAAGTATTGTGTGAAGCCACATCCTAAACACCAGCCTAATGGAATTTTTGATGTATTTACAATTTTATAGACCATATGCCTTGCAAACCTAGTCTTTCCTCAATATTTCACATATCCAGAGCTTGACTTGGATTAATCATTAACAACATTTGTCATGTGTGGAATTTTTATTCCAAAGCCAAGATTTCACTTAGGCTGGATTGAATGGTGGAAAAAGGTATTCACTCACAATGCCTCTTTCTCAAGGACTATGGCACAATTGTGACAATTTCTACAATTTTTTATAATCTTCAGACTATAATCTTCAGCTCAAAATTTATGCCTGCTGACCTTAGTGTCAGCCTGACACAACCCTTGACTGCAAATGGCTTCTTGATGTCAGCAAGAAGTATAGTAGGCTGCTGTGATGGCTAGCTAACATCACAGGTTGCTTCAGATGTCACAATTAGAGCAGCCTCTTGTATGTCACTTTCTGAGCCCAAATTCCAATTTTATCAAAATCCTGATAATGGAATAATTTTCGAAAAAGAATTTTAAATTACCATCTGACAGGCTATATACCATGGCACTTTACATGAAGCTATCTTCAAAACTTAAGAGTGATGACTCCAAAGATAGAGGGCAGGCTGTTTTTCAATAGGCTTTCAGACTATGGACTATATCTTTGCTCTCTAAGCTATCAATAAAGCTCGAGCTAAGTCTTCTAAGGTCTTTTGTTGCTTTGATGACTTTAGGAAGGCCTTAATTTGCCTGGCCAATTGCTATTTAAGAGATAACGGGATATGAGCATCTCCAAGCTCCTTATAACAACTATCCTTAGGCTTTTAGAGACAGTGGCTAGTCAATTCCAAGCTGCTCATTGGTTCTCAAATGAGATGTGGAGTACTATAGGGGTTTAGTAGGCACTTCCTCCATTGTCAAATCTCTTTCGCATATATTCAGCATGAGGACTTCATTCGGTGGCACACTCATGCAAAGGACGGATGTCTTCTACATAACATGTTGAATTCCATAATACTCTTTGTGGATGATGAATTGGTGGTTCTCCTTGCTCACTCTACTAAGTATTTTGCAAAGATAGTTGAGTACACTTGCTCTATTTTGTGACCTTAGGAAGCTTTAGGTCAAAATTGTTAAGACTAAAGTTATGCCTCCAAAAATGCACCTTCCAAGTTTGGTTTCTTTCAAGGGTGAGACTATTGAGATCATGATGTCCTACACTTATTGGGAGATCAAATTTCAAGTCCATCCCTTAAATCTCACGCCCACTTTCCAATCATGACTTTGTGCGTGATACACAACAATCTTTTTTCTTGAATGATAATAGTTTTAGATACACCTTTAGGATATCCCCTAGAAGACAAGACTCAATAATTGTATCATCAAATGCATAGTTCTTTATGAGACTAAGGTGTGGGGGCCAAATTTGGGACCTATTGATTGGACACCTTGAAAGAGTGCAAACTATTTTGCTTTAATGTACAATCTGCTAAAAGAATATATAGTTCCTCGATGTATTCTACAAGCCGATTTTGCAACCAACCCACCTCTCGTTGAAGACATCTTTACAGCCACTATCCATCTCAATCGTTTACGATGCGTGGGGATCATGCTTCAGGTCGAAAAAGAAACCCATTCCTAGCCCTTTGCTCAAGAAAGATTGTTGCCTCTATGTATCTCCTTGGTCAAAGGAAATAGTGGTACCTAGAGATTAGCTTTACTTCTCCAATCCATTTGGATTTCCATAGATCACTTGTTAAGACCAAGGTTACGATCTTTAATACCTCCAAAAACCAATGTTCCACAGGGACGCGTCCCCCCGTTTCTCGCGTCCCCCAGCACGGGGGGACGGCATTGGGGAAGTTTCCCCCTCGTCCCCCTTTTGGGGGGACGGTTAGGAAATGTCCCCGAGATGGCTGAGGCCTATGGCGTCTCATCCCCGAGACATCCCCTGTTTTGGAGCGTCCCTGGGGGTTGCCAATCGTCCCCGGGGACGGCTGGATCCCTTTGGGGACACTCGGGCCGTCCCTAGGGACGGTCCGAGCGTCCCCAATGGCGCCCAGCCGTCCCCCACGGCTGGGCGTCCTCACCCAAAGGGGAAATAAAAAAAAATAAAAAATAAATTAAAGTTGAGGGGTCCCTAAGTAGTCAGCATGATAGGTTGAGGGGTCCCTAATCCTATGTCTAAAGTTGATAGCCTTGTGGAGGGAAAGCACCAAACATCTGTGATCTAGATAGTGGACCTCATTAGTCTCCATATACCAAGCATCTCCCTTGTATCTCTTAGTAGATAAGACACTGGAAGAAAAAGTGATCTGCAGTCTCTACTATTTGGAGAGAGCAGACACAATAGATCCTTTCATCATGCGAAGTATGATGATTTGTCTCAACTTGTAACTAGTAGGAGTGCTTACGTTATGTTTTCTTTCCAGGATTTTTGAAAGAACTTAAGTTTCCAGAATCCTCAAGAGTGCCATGTGTCAGTTCTTTTTGCAGTTTTAATATTCTAAGTTCTTCTTTAGCAGTTCCAACAATTTCAGACTATGGTATGGCTAGATGGCTACATTTTTAGGATTAATAGTTTTAGAATTAAAAAAAAAAATGTCAGAAGTTGCAGACTTCGTAGTTGAATTTTCCAGTTCCAAGTTTTAGATCAGAATTTGCTCCGTTAAAAATTTCCAGATTTTTCAAAACTGAGTAAGTTCCTGATTTGGCTTTCAAGTTTTCAGTTTACAGTGCAACAACATTACCATAGCCCATTTTTAGGGCAGATTCTGCTCAGTGTCAGTTTCACGTTTCAGATCTGGAACTTAAAAATGGTATCAAACCTATCACATTCTAGTATTTACTAATTCCTATGAGTATTTAGTATTTACAATTTAGTATTTTAGTATTTACTAATTTAGTTTTATGATGTACATTGTATACTCTTTTGAGTCTTTTTGTTGTAAATGAGCATTGATACTATGAGTATTTCAGATTTCTGATTGCTGTCATATTTGAACAGTTAGTTGAAAAAATTAAAAAATGACAGTCTTTGTTTGAACATTGGTGGCTGAAAAAATGATGACTGTTATAGCTTAAAATGATGACTGTTTGAACATTGTTTGCACTTGTTGAACTTGAAACAATTAAATGGCTGCACTTAGTAACTAATATGAATATCAATATGAATATCCTAATATCATTTTTGTTGGGTGTAGAATTCTGAATGTGTAGATTATTCTAAATTTCTAAAAAAAATCAATTTTTATAGTATTATACCAGCCGTCCCCGAGCCATCCCCTAAAATCGGCATGTCATCCCCGTCGTCCCCCGAAACCCGTCCCCCCGTCCCCCAGTCCCCCAGGCTCGTGGAACCTTGCCAAAAACGTGCTCTCCAAGTTCTAGTTCCCTTTCAAGTTTGAGCCTATTGAGATCATAACATCCTACTCTTATTTGGGGATCCAATTCTTAGGTCCATCCTTTAACCTCACACACATTTTCCAATCATGACTTTGCAAGGAGTGCTCTTTTTTTTTGAACGACAAGGTTTTTAGATATATTTTTAGGATATCTAGATAAGACTCTCTGACTATACATCAAACCCATAGTTCTTTACAAGTCTGAGATTCAGGAAGCAAGTTTGCGACCTATCATTTGGGCACAAATTGAAAGAGCTCAAACTGTTTTGCTTGGACATGTGATCTCATAAAGCATAAATGAAATATACCAACTCAGGAAAAACAAAACACTTGCAGAATTTTACAACAAAATATTGCTCAAAACCTAAGTTGCAGAAAACTGGAAAATACAGCAGAAATAACAGCAAAATATTTTGATTTTTTTATTTATATTTGCCGCAACAGAAATAGACTAAGAAACCCTTACAAATCTGATATGCACTTGTCAAACACAAAACTGACTCCAAAACTGCAATAACAACCTCTCCAAGGCTGGACGTTCACTTCCTGGAGCAATATTTGGCCAATGAATCACTTCCCGGGCTGAGCGCTCCACCTAGGGTTCCAAACCCTCTCAAATCTGATGCCAAAAACAGTCTTTGAAACCTCTGATCTCAACAATGGATGCACACATGCAAACCCTAAATGGATTTGCCTCTTCAATGGGTAGATAGCCCTAGGGTTTTACCCCTTCAAGCCTCCAATGGATCTCTCCAAAGGGAACCCCAATGATCTCCTGCAGGAGAATGCAAGAGCCCAAAAGAGCAAAGCTCTCCCAAATTCCAAATTCTCCAAATTCACAATGCCCACAAATGAAACCCTAAAGTCCCTTTTATTCTAAAACCCTAAAGTGAGATTAAGTCCCAGCCTTAGATTTAACCATGGAGGGCTGTGATTAGATCTCAATCTCATAAGATCCAATGGTTATGATATAATCTCATGTTGAGATCACCTAAAGTCACTTAAGTTATATTGGACCCCACCCAACAAAGAAATAAAAGAAATAATAATTATAATAACTTTCGAAACGTCACTTTGTCAAATGCCTCTAATATAGCTTTGTTTTTGACACAAAAACCCTCCTAATACCATAATTAACTCTACTAACCCATATACCAACATTCAAACTTGTCAAAACACACTTATTAACCCCTATAACTCCTATTTTAACCACAAAATATGACAAAATACTCTCAATGACGCCCAAACACACTTAAGACACAAAAGACAATATTTACAATGCTGGAATTATTTTGGGACATTACAATAAAGTTCCTCGATGCATTCTACAGGCCAAGTTTGCAACCCACCCACTTCTCGATAGTATATTAGACTCACTCTCCATCTTCATCAACAATGAATGAGGGATCATGCTTCAGGTCGGGAGAGATACCCATTCCTAGCCCTCTGCACTGTAGAGAGAGTTAACTCTATGATTCTTCCTAGTTGGAGGAAAGAGATATAACTAGACACTAAATTCTCCAATCCATTGGAATTCTATAGATTACCTCAGTGGATCCTCTATGATAGTTTCAGCCCCTATTGTGCCATGCATTTATATTGCTTGTAATTGTATTATATATGTACCATATGAGATGTATATGTTCCACACAATGCCATCAACACAAAAGCATGTTTCACAATTTCAGGTCGGATCTTGTATATTGTACTCTTCTTTCACTTTGTATGTTTGTATTCTTTGAAGCCTTATTTTTGGCTCTCCCCAAGCTATTATAACCAAAGTGTAACATGTGATTCCACTGACCTAATTTGGTCACCTATGGACATTAACAAAAAAATTATTTCTTTCCTTCTAGTGACAATATCATGTTAGTTCATTGATTCTTATTAACCTACTTTGTTCACCAATGGACATTAATCAAATTTGTTCTTTTCCTTCCATACAGACAACTATGCAGCTGTCTAGATGTTAGAGATATCAAGTTGACACCATAGGCCGAATTATATAGCAGATTTTAGCTTGCAAATGACATTCATGGTCTTTGTCAATTTTGATGCCATAGGGTTTGTAAAAAAGCTAAAATTCTCCCAGCACATATGATTTTCTTCCTATATGATTAAACAAATTGCACCTTGGACAACTGACATATAATGGTCCTTTGCACGACACATTGCCATTACAATGGAAGTCAGACAACTGTACTGGAAATTGAACTTCTATACGTTTCCCTTTTGACTTGCAATTTTGTAATATGACAAAACTTATTTGAAGTCCTTCAAATTGGACTTGGAATTCCCTTGTTTGAAGAATATAAATCTCAGAAACAAATCATTTATCTTTCTGGCTCAGTAAATTGAAAATGAAGGGGGTTTTCATAGTAAACCAGGTGTATATGTCTCGGCCAATGTATATCGTTTTTCTCCTTTCACCGTCCACGTAAAACTAGAAGTACTTGGTCCCATGTCGTTTCCATCACATTGAGAACAATGTTGCAAAACAAAGGACATCACTTTTAAAAGAAAATGTAGCAGAGGGAGAAAATAAGGAGTTTCAATTCTAGGGAAAATCAACTTAATTTTGGAGCAGCCATTACATCTGGGTGAGTAGGAAATAGAAGGGGCGATAGGTGCTAGCAAGTTTGGGGCTTTTTCCCAAAATCACAGGGTTTCACTCTTGTCAGCATTTTGTCCCAGGTAAATTCTTTCCTTTTTCCACTCAGCATTTTCATTTTGGCAGATTTAGTGTTCTATTTAATAATTGCAAGTGAAGAAAATTTTACAACTACCAATCCACTCAATGGATTTTGATTATGAGAGAAACCCAGTTGAGCATGTGGAAAAATAGAGGAACCCACGGTTTTTATTTTTCGAAAGGCACCCCAGCGTGTGGTTTTTTAGTAGAGGGAGAAACAAGGGTTTTCAATTCCAGGGAAAATCAACTTAATTTAGGAGCAGCCAACAAATCTGGGTGAGTACGAAATAGAAGGCAAGACAGAAGACAGCAAATTGCAGAGAAGAAATTTTTAGAAGTTGCAGATAATGGAAAGTTGTAGAGAACAATTATAGGTGAAGAAAATTTTACAACTGCCAATCTGCTGATTGGATTTTGATTATGAGAGAAACCCGGTTTAGCATGTGAAAATATAGAGGAACCCACAGTTTCTATTCTTTGAGAGGCTCTCCCAGCGTGTGGTTTTTCATTAAAGGGAGAAAACAAGGGTTTTCAATTCCAGGGAAAATCAACTGAATTTGGGAGAAACCACTATATTTGGGTGAGTAGGAATTAGAAGGGGTGATAGTTGCCAGCAAGTTTGGGGTGAGAGTTGCCAGCAAGAATGCAGAGAGAAGTGGAGTTGAAATAGCACGCAACTGAAGCATCTACAGCATTGGCAAGAATTTAGAAACAAATAGCAAAGCCAAGTGATGCTAAGGATTGTGAATGTGGAATTGACAACGCTCGAGCTCCGTCAAATCTATCTCTACGGATACTAAAGGAGAAGAACCCAAAAAGGACGCAAGAGAGTAGAAATCTGGACAAGGACAATAGAACATGGGCAAAACGGATGAAGGGGAAGAGAAGTGGGGAGGAAAACAAGACTCTGTGGATTCTAATCTCCTCTGAAACTAAGGAGGGGGAATATATCTGAATATTCCTGATAAAGTCTTTGAAAGAGCTCAAAACACACTTAATAATACTCTAATAGGAAAGTTCATAGGCTCAAGACCAATAGGGGATCATATCAGGAAGTGGGTGGCTAATCACTGGAAAGTTAAAGGACATGTGGAATTCTCCTTTCTGCCAAAATGTTTTTTCCTTGCCTCTTTTAACGAGGAAGATTGCCATAGGGCTCTTCTAGGAGACCTATGGTTTATGGGTAGATCTGGCCTATATCTCAAGAAATGGGCTCCTGGATTTAACCCTGACATAGAGAGAATAGATGTGGTCCTACTATGGGTAAGGCTCCCTGTTTTACCACTAGAATTCTGGGAGGAGGAAGTTTTCGAAAGCACAGCAAACTCCCTTGGGCGCTTTCTCATGGTGGATTTTGTTACCAAAGAAAAAAAATGGTATTTTTTGCTAGAATGTGTGTCATGGTTGAATCAGGACGGAAACTACCTGAGCAGATCAAACTAGTTTCGAGATGGGGGGTGTGGAATCAAAGCATAATATATGAGAACGATCCCTTTAGTTGTAGAATATGTGCCAAAACGGGTCATCTAGGAAAGGATTGCCCAAAGAGATATAGGAATTACAGAGAAAGCCTGAGTAAGAATGAAGAAAGGAAAAAAGGATTAATATGGAAGAAAAAGGAGTAGATCTCTAAGGAGAAGGGTAAAGAGAATCAAAGATAGGAAGTTGAGGAGAGGAGGGAACCAAAACAAAATAAGGAAGAAATGAAGGAAGATGGTATTAGCGAAGGTAAGGAAAACTCTCTGAAGGAAATGGAGATGGAAGCAGGTCAAATTCTGATCATAAGAGAGGAAACTAAAAACATAGAAAGCCAGGACACTCCAAAGAGGATAAACTCTCCAATACCACGAGATGAGGTGACTGAAAAGGATGAAGAAAAGATGGATCTAATGGAAGAAAAGGAGAAAGAAATGGAAGGGGAGATAATGTCCCATGGAGAATCAGATCCAAAAGTTGTGTCGTGTACATTCAAGAAGAAGTGGCTGAAGGGAAGGTATCATTCCTAAGGATGTCGAGGAGTGCTAAGAAGCTCCCAGATGTAGTAGAGGAGGTAAAGAAGGTGGGCATGCCAACTTTGAAGGAAAAACGCTTAAAGGAAACAAATAAGGATTTGAAATATGTGAAGCAGACAACCATAGACTAGAGTGGGCAGAAGCCCATTACTAGAAGCAAAAAATGAAAGTTATATCATGGAAATGAATGCCCATAACAAACACAAATTGGTGAGCTCCATGATGGACCACCAACACGAAATAGTATTATTGCAAGAAACTCAATTAACTTGTTCAAGTTGAGAAAATATTTAGAGTGGAATATTGAAGGGTAAGAGTTGTCAGGTGGGAGCCAGAGGAGCTTGAGGAGGATTGTTAACTCTATGGAACTCTGACCTCTATGAGGGAGAAGTCGTCTCTAGAAGTGAAAATAAGTTGACTATTCTTATCTCGGCCAAGTCTTCAAAGTTGGCTTTCCTTGTTACAAATGTCTATGCTCCAAATGTAAGTAGATTGAAGTATGGAGGACCACAACAATTTCATATGAGCATCAAGTCTTTATAATGTTGATTTGAATAGCAATGCATTCACGTGGACTAATAGGAGGTTAGGGGTGGACTTGATACAGGTGAGATTGGACATTCAAAAAAAAAGAAATACTTCGCAGCAGTAGCTTAGCGCAACAGAAATCAAATAGCGAAGAGGAAGTAGAAGCACAAACGATCAATGAAAAAAGGGCACTTCACGACATAAGAACAAGAGAAACTGAAATGAAAGGGAAACTCTGAAAATGTGTTTTGAATATCCTTGGAGTGGTTTGAGGAAAATTGTGAGCATTCATTGGCACCATTGCCAAGAACAGGTTCATACCATAACCCTCTTGTCTTTTGGTATAGTCTAGAGGATAGAAAGAAAAATAGCCCCTTTAAATTTGAATTCATGTGGCTATAGCACCCAAGCATTTACAAGGAAATGGAAAGATAGTGGATGCATCTGATCCAAGGATCCAAGAAGTATGTGGTTGTTGGGAAACTGAAACATGTGAAAGGGGAAGTAAAAAAGTGGAACAAGGAGGTCTTTGGAAACATCTTCTTGCAAAAGGAGTAGTTAAAGCAAGAATTGAGTCGACTTGAAGAGGAAATAAGCAGAAACGGGATGGACCAGGTCCTTTTTAGCAAAGAGAAAGTTATCTAGTCGGAATTGCATACAATTTTGGCAAGGGAGGAGACGTAGTGGAGACAAAAGTCAAGGAACCAGTGGTTAACAGAAGGAGATAGGAACACAAGTTTCTTTCATGTCTCTACCATAAGACATAAAAGTGCAGCAACGATAACTGAAATTCAAAAAGAGGATGGAGAAGTAATAAGAGAGGAAGTTTAAATCAGACACGGGGCGGTGGACTTCTTTAGATTGTTGCTCACCTGGCAGGGCTTTAGTGTGGTCAAAAATCTACTATCCTCTTGGTTATCAAGGTATTTATCTCTTAGAATTCTTGCCCATAAGGCATGACCCTCCTTCACTAGCCTCCATCCTACCTTTGCTGCCAAAGCCTTGTTCATATCCTTTATTCTTCTAAGCCCAAGTCCTCTACTTGATTTATCGTTGCATACTGTCTCCCATGCTACAAGCAGAATTTTGCTCTTCTCCTCTGGTCCCGACCATAGGAATCTTCTCTGAATACTTTCCAATGTATTAGCTGCCTTAAGTGGGATATTAAACTCTAATAATAAATACACAGGGATTGCTTGGAGAGTACTCTTAAGTAGTTGTAACTTACCTTCCTAACTCAGCATATTCCCCTTCCATGGGTGAATCTTTATATTTTATCAAATGGCATTAGGTCAATCGGTTATATTCCTCAACTTTCAAGAAGACCCAGGTTCGAATCTTGCCAAGCAATACATGCATAATTGCCAAGCTGTTGTAATAACACTATATGGTCATGATATAATATGAGTGGGGCTCGTTTCAATCCCATATAACTGATTAAACATATCATTCTCATTTAAGAAACGCCTATAGACATAATCAGGAGTAGGTACTAATTTCTCTCTCATTTGTCATGCAAATTAAAGACATATATCTGATTCAAGGTATACACTGTAAACTCTTCAACAGCATAAAACATGGCTTTGTAGAGATAGAACAGAAACTAAGCACTAAAAACATTAAAAATTAAAGCTATAAATGACTAAATTTCCCTGGATACAAAATTAAGCAGTGCTATTATAATTAAATTTAAATTTAACCAATAGTAAATACATAAATATTGATCCTAGTGAAAAAGGTGAGATTAAGGCATTCATATGGAATCTGACGGTTCTGAGCTAGGGTTTAGCACAGTAATGGCAGGAGTATGGGCTGATTGAGATGGACTGGAGGAATGTTGCGATGGCGTCGGGCCCGTCACAGAGCGTGCATGCTAGTGACGTTTTTTCATCTAAAAATGATTGGAAGGAACAGGATTTCCCAATGCATGTCGGGAATCGTTTGTTAAAGAACAATGGATGTTTGGAACGATGTGAAGCCAGGCCGGTTCTAGTGGTTCAACCAGACTCGGTGGCGGAAGATGTGGAGTATTTAACCAAGCATGCGCTTATTGGCAAATTTATGGGCATCCAAATTTCTCTTCCCTTTGTGGAGGCTTGGGTTAGGAAGACTTGGAACCCTGACGGTGACGTGGAGGTGATGTTGAGTGCGAATAGCTATTTTATGGTGGTTTTCTCTTGTCTTGCGGATCGTAACAAAGCATTTGAAGGGGGTCCCTATTTTTGTAACCAAGCTGGACTCTTTCTTAAACCTTGGCATGTGGGTTTCAACCCGTCAGAGGAGCGGTCGTCGCGGGTTCCAGTGTGGGTTCGGCTCCCGTGGCTCCCGTTGGAATTTTGGAGAAACGACATCTTGCATATGATTGCCCTTCTTCTTGGGAAGCCGGTTGGACCATCACAACAGACGATGGAGAAAAAGGTAATTTTTGTTGCCCGTATCTGTGTCGAAATTGATTTAAACAATCCTATTCCAGATTCTGTTGAAATACAGTTTGGATCGTCTACATGGGTTCAACAACTTGACTATGAAGCTCTTCCGTTTCGTTGTCGGATCTGTCATGAATACGACCACCTGCAAAGAAAATATCCTAAGTTTGTCCCGCCCGTGGCTTCAAATCCTGGGCCCTCTCGATCTGCACAAAATATGGATAAAGAAAAAGCCCCGATAAAGGAAGGGGATCGGGATAAGGAAGGCTTTGTTCCTGTAAAACCCCGAAACAGAGGAAGAAGGGTAAAAAGAGCCCTTAAGGATAGCCATCCAGATGCTCTGCTCAACCGTTTTGAGATACTGGATGATCTTGATCAGTGCATGGAGTTACCTAAAACGTCGCTACCTGATGCAGATATAACAAGGCCGAATCAGATGTCTCTTCTTGAGGTGGAACCTAAGGAATCAGATCTAGTGGGTTTAAATGAAGAACAGATGGCTTTGGCTCCGAGTACAGGTGATATGGTTGGCTCTAGCCCTGGAAGGAAAACTATTTTGGAAAGTGGCACAGATATAGTTGTGCTCTCTCCTACTCAGGCACTGATGCAGTCATCCTTGGACTGCAAAACTCCTACGGTGTTGGGATTGCAGCAGAAAACAATTAAAAAAGGTGCTTCGGATAAGAATATGAAGGTGGGTCGAAAGAAAGACCAGGATAAAATTAAGTTAATGGGGGAGACTTTGGTGGAGTCAAGCTTGGTGAGAACATTGGACTCCCATTTTTCTAACCCCTAGAAATGATTATCCTCTCATGGAATGTAAGGGGGTTGAACAACATCCCTAGACAAAAAGTTGTTCGTGATTTGATTCGTGTACATTCTTCGGATGTGGTGTTTATTCAGGAGACTAAATTGGCTATTGATAGTATGTTCAATATTGCTCCCAAGTTGTGGAGAAGGGGTCAATGCCAGTGTATTGGTGCATGTGGATATGTTGGTGGCGTTGCTTGTTTATGGGATCCGGTTAAGATCTCTCCTCTTACTTGGATTTCCAGTAGATGTTCTATTTCGATGATCGGGCATGATAATGAATCTGGTGAAACCATCCTACTTACAAATGTGTATGCTCCTATTGATTACAATGGTAAAGTAAATTTGTGGGAGCACATTGGCTTTGTGAGAAGTCTGGCTCCCCTGTACCCATGGATTTTGGTTGGAGATTTCAATTCTATCACTTGTCTGGAGGAGAAACACGGTGGAGTTGATCATCTCGAGCCTTTTTCTTCTGTCTTCAGTGCTCATATCCGGGCCCTGAACTTGGTTGACATCAAGCCGGATAATGGGATCTTTACCTAGCACAATAGAAGATGTGGGGAAGAGTCCATCTCAAAGAGACTGGATAGGTTTTTGATCTCTAGTTTTTGGATTGGTAATAACAAAAGCTCTAGTTCTGTGATTCTGGAGGGTAGGGGATCTGATCATTGGCCTATCAAACTCTCTGCTCTTGAGTTTGGGCTAAAGAAGAATCCTTCCTTTAAGTTTCAACTTATGTGGCTTCGGGATCCTAAGATTCATGATTTCATGCGAGGTTGGTGGACCAATGGCAAACCTTCTCATGGCACCGCTATGTATTCCTTTATGAAGCGGCTACAATTTGTTAAGCATAAATTGAAGAGGTGGAATAGTCTAAATTTTGGGAACCTTTCCTTGGCTAAGTTGGTGGCTCTTAAGAAGGTGGAAGAAGCTTCAAGGAAGATTAGAGATCATGGACTCACGGAGGAGCTTCTCTTTGAGGAATCTGAGGCTGCGAAAGAACTTGTTGAATGGGAGTTGAGGGAAGAAATTTTTTGGAAACAAAAAGCTCGAGTGGATTGGCTTCAGGAAGGGGATAGGAACACGACCTTCTTTTTTAACTCAGTTAAGGCTCGTCGTAATGGTAACCTGATTTCCTCTCTTGTGAATTCTCAGGGTGCCCTTCTCTCTTCTTTCAGGGATATTTCAGAAGAGACTAGGAGGTATTTTTCCTCTCTCTTCAAGGAGGACTCCCTCTCAGATGATGAGGATGAAAAGCTTATTCTAAATTGTATTCCCTCGATTGTTTCTAGAGAGATGAATGAGCATTTGATGGGCCCAATTTCCCTTGAGGAGTTGGAAAATGTTGTATTCAAGATGAAAAAAGGGAAAGCCTCGGGCTCGGATGGATTCTCGATTGAGTTTTATCAGGAGTTTTGGGAGTTAATCAAATTTGATCTTCTGGAGGTGGTCCATGAGTCCCAAAAGAACAAACAGATGCTAAGGGCCCTAAATGCTACCTTTGTGGTGCTTATTCCCAAAAAAGAGGGAGTGAATTCTCTGGATATGTTCAGGCCTATTGCTCTCTGCAATGTTGTGTATAAGATCATTACAAAAATTATTGTTGAGAGGTTGAAGATATGGTTGAGCAAAATCATCTCTGAGGAGCAAGGTGGGTTTGTTGTTGGCCGACAAATCTTGGATGGGGTTGTTATTGCTACGGAAGCTATTCACTCGATGGAAACTTCTAAGGAGAAATCTATGTTCATTAAGTTGGACATGGCCAAAGCCTATGACCGGGTCAAATGGTCCTTTCTTCAGAAAGTTCTTGCTGCTTTTGGCTTTGAGGAGGAATGGATTAGATGGGTGATGAGTTGTGTTTCTTCTTCCTCGTTCTCTGTTCTTGTTAATAATGAGTCGTCGGAGTTGTTTGAGGCCTCGAGGGGATTGAGGCAAGGAGATCCTCTATCTCCTTATTTGTTTATCATTATGGTGGAAGGGTTGGGAAGATTGCTCAAGTCTCAAGTTAGGCATGGTCTCATTCAGGGTTGGAAGTGGGATAGTAGTTCGCCGCCTCTTTCCCACCTTCAATTTGTTGATGATACAACTTTGTTGGGAGTTGCCACTACTAGGGAAGCTGGCAACATTAGACGGTCTCTTGACATATATCTTGGTGCTTCTGGGCAGTTGATTAATGAGGACAAGTCTTCTATTTTCTTCTTCAATACCCCTCCTCTTATTCAAGCCAGGATTGCTAGAATTCTAAGATTCCAGGTCGGGACTCCCCCTTCATTTATCTTGGTATTCCGATTTCATCTCATCCTCTGCCTAGATCTTCTTGGCAGTCTATGCTTGATAAGTTTAGAGGGAAGGTGAATCACTGGACCGTCATATGGCTCTCCTTTGCGGGTAGAGTGTTGCTTTTAAAATTTGTTGTTCAAGCTTTACCCATTTACAGGTGTTTTGTGCAAATAACTCCCTCTCGTTTTATCAAGGACATGGATGCTTTGTCAAGATAGTTTTTGTGGTCTAGAAAACTTGCTCAATCTAAATGGAGTTTGGTTAGGTGGGATTCTATTTGTAGGCCGGTTCAAGAGGGAGGCCTTGGGTTGCGACAGGCGGCTCTTTTTGGGTAGGCTTTGGCTGCGAAACTCTATTGGAGATGGTGTACTTCTCAAGATCAGATTTGGGCTAAAATCTTATCTTGTAAGTACTTGAGAGGTATTTCTGAGGTTGAGATCCCTAGAGTCAGCTTGGTTGGGAAAGGTTCGGTTATCTGGGACACTCTGAAAAGAGGGGCTAATTTAATTAAGCAGGGTTTGTTCTAGATTTGCAATCGGGGATCAGATGCTCTTTTTTGGGAGGATTCTTGGGATGGCCACCCTCCTATCTTGACTCAATATCCCAGGTTACGTTCCCTAAGCGTTTGTTTCTTGGAAGCGGGCTGGTCTCGTGTGGAGGACTTTAAAAGAATCCAGCCTTTTGGTAATCTGGAGATGTACAAGTGGAAAGATCCGCAGGAATGGCCCCAGGGGGGATTGGCCGAGGACAGAGATGTGCTTGCTCTTATTCTTGCGGGGAGGCCCTGCTCTTCATTGAGGGGTAAAGACATTTTGGCTTGGAACCCTGATCCCAAGGGAACCTACTCTGTAGCCTATGGTTATCAGGTTCTTGATATGCAAAAGTTTGGGAGCCTCCCTGTCACATGGTGGAAAAAGGTGTGGAACAGATTTGCTTGGCCTAAATGTAACTTCTTTCTCTGGTTGGTAGCTCGTAATAAATGCCTCACTTGGGATAACTTGAGGAAGAGGGGATTTCAGGGTCCCTCTTTTTGTGTCCTTTGTGGTAATAATGAGGATGACTCTTCTCATTTATTTTTCCAATGCTCCCTTGCCAGAGACATTTGGCACCGTTGGTGGAGTGCCTGGAACCATCCTTGTTTTCATGTGCTCTCCCTGGTGGAGTTTTGGAGCAGTCTGGGTAGACCTCCGGCCAATGCCCCCTTCCTCCAGGTGGCTTGGAATTTGGGCCCTTCTTGCATCATCTGGCAGATTTGGCTCGAACGGAACCATCGCATCTTTCAGGGTAGACATTTGGTTGTTCAACAGATCTGGCAAAGGATCTTGTGTATGGTTCAGGAAACTATCCATAGCAAATGTGATGTGGATCCTCTTTTGGACTCTAGGGAGGAGAAGGTACGGCAGGCCCTTGGTCTCTTTGGGGTTGGTGCGGACTCTTCTCGCCCTAGCAGGGTTCCCCAGCTCAGCAAGAAAGTTCGGAGAGATGGTAGGTGGAGGCCGCCCCCTGGAGGAGTTTTAAAAATTAATACTGATGGGTCGTCCAGGGGCAATCCTGGACATGCTGGAATTGGCGGTGTTGGGAGAGACTCTGCTGGCGTGGTCAGATTTTTCTTTTCCATTTATAAAGGTGTTCACTCCAACAATTTTATGGAAGCTCTTGCGATTCTCGAGGCCTTGCAGAGGGGGTTTTCTCTTGGCTGGCGCAGGAGCATCTGCGAGTCCGACTCTCAAATTTTGGTTAATATTTTAAACAACAAAAGGTTGGAGGATGTTAATTGGCAGTTGGCCTCTGTGGCCATTCAGATTCTCAAAATTAGTGAAGAGTTCGAATTTATCTCCTTTGTGCACATACCAAGGGAATGGAATGGGGTTGCTGATTATTTGGCCAAAAGGGCTTTTGAGCTTTCGGGTCCTTGGATTATGGATAACTGGGAGAGTCTCCCGACTGGGGACTCTCAGCGCCTCTAGGAGTTGATCCACAAGGATGTCCAGACTTAATGTGGTTTGTTCTTGTTGTCTTCTTCGGGTTTCGACCCTGTCTGGTGGTTTTAGCCTGTTTTGTTGTTTATTTGAGTCCTGGTTGGGGGCTTCGCTGTACTCTGTAATCTTGTCTTCTTATCAATAAATTTTTACCCCTTTATTTAAAAAAATATAAAAAAAAAAAATTAACCAGAAAAAGATAAATGTGGTTTTTAAGGTCACAGCCAAGCTAGAACACCTTCAGAACATATGTGACACCCTTGTGTAAATAAGGGAAAGTTTTCTATTATTAGTTCAAAGTGTAGCTCTTTGAGTTTCAATCCTTTCTTCAAAGGTCGTGATAAATCATGAGTCTTGCAAATTTGTCTAAGCCAATTATGAATTAACATGACTTACAGAATTTGTTGTTTGCTATGGTCTTTATATAAATAAAGCCAAAGAAATCCTTACATTGCCATAAAATTGCCTCAGCATCAAGTAGCATGGTCAAATTGTATACTAACTGGCAGCATAAAGCATGGTTTAAACAAAAAAAAATCTGGTCCACGTCTATTTGTATCATAACATCAAATAAAATTAATTTTTAAAAAAAGCATCATGAAGCAATTCTAGTGTAACATTTCTCCATAGGCATTGCTAAAATCTTCAGCAGAGAACTGATATGATTGATTTATTTAAGTTGATTTCTAAATTGAAATCAAAAATTGATACTGGGATTAATCAATTTCTATTTGTTGAACTGATATTGCAATCTGTTGAAGTCACTATTTTTCATTCTTATAGCTCTAAGCTGTCAATGGATAATGCTGCAATTCATGTTTCTATTTTTTGAATCTAGGACTTAAGAAATCAAATTCCTGTACAGACATGTTCACACAAACAATGTTATTATAAATATATGACTCAATATAAGCAGCAACCATATTAAATTCCCCTTACCTTTAGAGGGTAACCCAAGCATACTATTGCAGAGGCATCAATATCTTCTCTTTCTGCTACCATGCAGCTTACCCTGCCCACGAGAAGTAGTGAAATTATGTCAACTAATGTTCAGAAAGTAGACCAGTGCACATAATATATCTATGTTCTCTGCCATACTAGGAAGCAATAAGTTTAATAATTGGAATCCCTTCACATGCAAGCGATTGCACTTCTTTGACTATCCTCAAGATTAGAGTAAAAAGGTAATGATTTTGGCACCTTGATCCCATTGATTTTCCAACCAATACGAGTGGATGCCCTGGATGTTTGGCAGTAGCTTTCTTGACTTCTTCTACATGAGCATCAATCAGCTTCTCTGCCTTGGGACATGCCCCACGTTTTCCTCCAGCAAAATCTGCACATTTTATGTAAATCTTAGACTGTTTGCCTATAGAAGCTGTCGAGAAACAAACATAGTAAACTGATCTTTCCAAACGAGTGTAGTTCTAGCTTCCCATGCAATTGTGTAGTATGCATGCTCTACATTGGATGTGCTTGTGAGATGCATATGAACATTGTAAAAATGATGAAGAGACATTAAATGCCACTTACTAATCATAAGACTAGAGTTCCATAGCCTTAAGCCATATAAAGAAGCATGTTCAACCATTGCACAAAAGATGGAACCATATGTCTAAAAGCAAAATCCCACACAGTTCACAATGGAACAAAATCAACCCTCTAAAACCAAGCATTTCATAAAACTCAAAACAACCATGCATTGCAATAGGATAAACATATGTGATAAAGAATATTATTCACTCACAAGGATAGTCAAAGGTAACAACTTCCACGGCACCTGTTGCAGATGCCAACATGTTCTTCCATCTGTTGCAACACATTATTTGATGTTATAACAGGGCGCCTTAGAAAATCATGCATATATATTGGAGAAACATATAGGCCTGTTCACCTGATGAAGGCCTTACTAAATGGAGAATTGTACTTCTCTTCAGTGCTTGAATAGAAAAATAAAAGGAAGAATGGAATTGTAGCAATCTCCACAGTTGACCAAAATAGGTCAATGGAACTCAAAAGTATATCTTGTTACAACAGGATGGGGAAGCTGAAGGGAAGAACTTGAGAATTAGGACTGCAAGCCAAAAGCTACAAAAATCTAGCAAGAGGGTAAACTATGTCACCACATAAAATCACGTAACACAAACACGATACAAATATAATACAATTAAGCACTGAGAAAGATTCATTGCCAAAAAAGATCATAAATCTGATGGAGGTTGGTACTAGTTGGTAAAGTTTCAACACACAAAAGATCAATATCATCATCAATCATTATAAAGGATCCAATGCAAGATCTGATGATATCCATGGGAAAGTGACATGAACTAAAAAGGCCATGTTGAGCAATCCTAGACGAGTGCACGAAATGTCTCCAAGATGCTCTCCTACAATGCAAGCCTGACAACATTTATTACAATGTGTGTTTGTAAGCTAATTTCCCGGTTGATTTGAACACAAGCCTTTGAGAAGAGGTGAAAACCCTATCATGGTAGACCAGTTGTGAGACAACTTCAAATTTAACCATTCACCTCACCAACAAATCCAAACCTGGAATTATGACAAGAATCCAGTTATTTGAAGATTTTCGACTATAGTCGATCCCTCTTCCATGGCTTGATAATTGTTTTTATTTTCACTCTTTAATGAAACCTATATATTTGTCTGTGTTAGTGGAGGATTTTCTTCACAGAGCATGATCTAGTTATGAATTGATGTTTTCTACACACCATTAACTTCAGGTCATTGGAGCATAATTTAGTCAAGACACTTGAAGCCTCAAGGTTGCAGTCCAAATCCATTAAAAACAAGCTTCTTAGAACAGATCTGATGGTATAGATGCAATCCAAACATTCAAATTAGCTAAGATCAGTTTCCATTTTATTGAAATTCGATACCCAATGCTCCAGATATGATATTTTCTCTCTGGTGAATCTTGGCCTTTTGTTGGATTTCCGATTAGCCTCTATTGACATCAACACTACAGCATTTGTGGAGCTCACTTCGTACTTCGCTCCACATAAGCACAACATCATCAAACCTCCAAGTTGTAGGGGTTACAAAGCAGATCCAGATGCTTAATTTCAAAAAGCCATATCTTGGTAATATGATGGTTTTGTTTGAAGCTCTCAGTTTCTCCCAAAATTTTTAGCACTACATCTTGATGCTATCATTTTTCAATTTTTGGTGCAATTTTCACCCTCTATTTTGCAGATTTTGATAGAGTTTGATTTCAAACCTCAATTGCAAGCTCTAAGAAGTCATAATTTTTTCATTCCGTAACAAAATTTGATGCATTATTTTTTTTATTTTTTATATGGTTTCTTTTTATGCCACCACGTTTTTCAAATCCAATTTTGGCCTCCTGTGCTCTTTTGGCTAGTAATTTTCAAACTTTGATGGCTTCTGCACCTAAAACAACATTTCTGAGAAATGTTGGTGTTGTTCTACTATAACAAAATGACATTTTGTACAAGGAGGTCAATTCTTTGCAACAGAACATGATCAAGGTTATTGACAAGATCATGCACCAAAAACATCAAATCTCATTTAACAATTGGCCAATCCCCCACCTATCATGATTGCAAGTGGGCAATCACAAGGTAGTTTTGCTGCTCAATCCCTTCAAGTGTATCTTTAGGCCTATTTTCTATCTCCATCAACTCAAGTCCCTCAGTGATCCAACCTCAAATTGTGAGATACCTATATTTGGCTCTTTGTTCTTTACAGAGGGTTGCCTGCTTGAGCCTCACCTCAATATGCATATACATGGCTGATGCTCTAAGGCTTTTGTGCTTCTTTAATCTATTGGCATCTCTCTTGATTGGATTTCTCCATTTAGATATTCCTTATATGTACATCCTTAACTTCTTCCCTTATAGATATAGAATTTGATCATTTAAGCAGAGGCGGATCTAGAGGAACAAAAATGAACAAAGATCTTATTGATCTTGTTGATTTACATATGCAGAATACATATGCTTTTATAGATACATCCCAGCCACATACAGGTGATATGCTCTCCTTGAACACAACTACTACTCAGTTATGACTTCAACCAAACAAGTTCAACTCATAACTCTATCAACACTACAATAGACAAATAAACATTAAATATTCTAACATCCCTCTGCAATGTTAATTTTGGTAAGGTCCAAGGTGTATACCAATTGGTTCTTCCAAACCCCGTAAGGGGGTGGAGGTCCAAGGTTCAAATCTCGGGCCTCGTCGGACTGAACGCTTGTCCCTTTCCTGGTGCTTTCAGCAACGTAAAAGGTTTAAAATGATTGTGGCATGATGGTTATAGGGGCGGACTCTGCGAGTACTATACGGCGGCTTTTGAGGTGGACAGCGCAGAATACTGTGGCGACCATAAAAGACGGACAGCGTGCCCGGATCATCGTGGCGGCTACCGATTCCACCATGTAAAATCAAAAAAAGAAAAAAATGTTTATTTTGGTAAATCTACTGCTTGTATATGGATCCTAGCAATTCCTAGCCTGATTAGGTATTCATTTACATCATACAGGCCTATTTGGGTCTTATTGCAACACAACCTACCATTATTGGACTTTCAAATAAATTCACCTGCCACTTCGGTCTTACAGTAATTCGTCTGCCTATTTAGGTCTTATAACAACCATGCATGCCTTTGCAAGTCTTATAGCGACAACACATCTTTCTTAGGTGTCCATAATGTCATCATTCCATCTCACCGGATTGTATGGGTAACCAACCTCTGTAACTGCTGAGTTTGCTAGGTAATGATACTTAATCCTGCATTCATTTCTGATGCATTCAGAAAATGATTTCACAAAAATACATTATAGGTCCCACTTTTACAACATTAAGGTACTTATTTACAATTTATCTCTCCAACAATTCGTATGATGAAAACATCTTCAAATTTTGGTCTTTCTTTTAAGACCACATCCATGCCTCTTGAGAAATCACTTTTGATTTTTTTTTAATATCCAAATAACTTTTAGGCTTTTGGGGGATGAATCAAATCCTTATATAAGACTTTCCACCAAGACAAAAATGACTACAGCACATAACACAAACACCAAGTGAACATCACTTCTTGACTATCATTACAAAACATTTATCTATGACAAGACAAATTGGTACTTGGAATTAACCAAAACACCAACAGCACTCGATTTGATTCAAAACCAACTACAAGACTCTAAAATTTAACATGACATCATTTAACAATACAATCAAAGATTCCTCATTACTTGATAGACGATATGACATTAAAAACTCCAGACATGGGCCATGGTTTTTTTTAAACCTCTACGTGTTCTCCCCATATGGTATGCGGGCTTGATCAAGACATTAAACAATTGTTTAAAATACTTGTTTAATACTCGCGAATGTGCCATCCTACCCAAGCAAATACATGCACCACAATTTTGGTAAGGCTTGTGCAACCTGATAAACAATGACCTTCACATAAAAACTTACAGTATATGCTTTTAATTTGTTCCCATGAATTAAATCCAAATCAATTTACCAGCTTGCTGTTGACACCACCACAATGCTTGCTTCTTATCCTGGCCTAGCTTTGATACCATTCATAGATAGAGAATTACTCATTTAAGCACAGGTGGATCTAGAGGAACATAAATGAACAAAGATCTAATTGATCTTTGTTGATTGACATATACAGAATATATCTGCTTATGTAGATACATTTGAGACACATATAGGTAATGTGTTTGACTTGAACACGACTATTACTTGATTATGACTTCAACCAACCCACATACAAGTTTGGCTCATAACTCTGCCGACGCAATAGTAGAAAAATAAACATCAAATATTATAACATTCCCCCCAAAGGAAATGAAAAAAGAGTTAGCGAGGACATTCACTAGTAGGATAGCCAAGTCACTTGCAACTCTCAACCACAAGATGGTTTTCAACGCTAATCATTTCTTACATATTTTTAAGTGTCTAACCTTCCGATGTACAATGCCATTTCTTCACAAGATCCATGATTTCTTTTATTTCAATTAAGGCTTCATTCCAACTAATTACAAGTAGAATTCCAGCCACCATATTCCTCACGATGATAAGATTTGCAATCTTTGTTTTTTTCCACGATATGGAGAATGAGGAGCAATTTATCTTTGGATCTGTTGTCTAAGGTATTATAACATGTATAGAAATCTAAGGCACTCCTTGTCCACCTCTTGCCATCCTGACCAAAGGTGTTTAGCCCTTTTTCTTCATGTATATGTCACTTTCAAACATAGGGCATTGTAGGGCAGCTCCAAGACTACTAGGCCAATTACCTTGTTTCAATCTATTTTGAATATTGGGACTTAGAAGCATAAGCAGCACTTGGAAATAACTAGCACACACTAAGATGACCGCAAGTCAATGAAATGACGACATTGTCCATATGTTGTTGATAGGGTATCCAAATCCTCTCGCTCGAATAAGAAATATCATGGATCCACTTGTATTTAGCATTGAAGACCATCTTGCCCTCTTGACACATAGCCTATATGTCAGACAAAGTCATGTTTGAACTCTCCTCAAGTCTATGAAAACTCACGAATCTTCAAGCTAGGTGATCTTGGGCAAGTCATTTTGACCTTGGGTCGAGTCTCTTTCTATAAAATCTATTATACTTAAACTTTTGCTTATTTGCAAAGTCATCATTGAGTCTTTCCTCATGTTTTGCCCCAGCCTGCGTTCGAAACAAGAAACAGGCTTGTCAAGTTTGAGACAAGTTCAAGTGTCGATATTATGACACAAATACCAACGTATCACGAACTTTCTCTCTAACTCTTGTGATTTATCAACCATAAAGTCAAGAGAGATCGTAGAGGCAATACCCAACTTTTTGCTAAGATTATCCAACCTAGCCCTCTCGACCAAAGACATTCTCCTATGAAAAATACTAAATCCTATATTGGCCCTTTTATGGTGGTAGATCATGTTTTAAATTGTTCCTGTGCTCCAAACACCTTTACAAATGAGTGATGGCCATAGTCTTAGGCCTCTATGTCAAACTTTTGGCCTTCATAGAATCTTGATTTCCCTTGGGGGCTCTTTCTCTTTAATAAATTTATTTACAAACATTGTTATAATTTTTTAGTTTTTCTTTTCTTTAATACTCCTAGGGTTCTTGTGATGCTCCGGCCTTTCGATTGTAAGTAGACACATACTTAAGTCCCATTGACCTCCTTTGGTCACTCATGGACATTAATATCATTTCTTTCTTTCTGAGCTCTTTGTCAACGCTATTTCCAACCATGTCTTTCACATTTGCCTTTGAAGCAACTTAAAAATTCTACAGGGAAATTTTGCCACAGATTTTATAGTAGCAAATGCAGCAATAAGAGAAATGTTTCTTCCCTCTTGATTATAAACATTTAAACACAATGATTTTTTTGTTTTAGAATTAAATGATAAAGGGTAATGCAATACGATAATCAATATTGTTGTAAGAAGCGGTCAATTCATTTCTTGGATTGCTTATGATTTTGAGTTCTTTCTCATGCTATGAATATGAATATGTTTTCTAAATGAAAAAAATGAGAGATTCTTTTAGGATTTAAATTTTACTGTAGTGTGCTCACGAGCTTAATTTCTTTTTGATCTCTCAGCATTTTCTATCCTACGCATCTTGATCTACAAGTGAACTTTTTGATTTCTCATTTTCTTTTTGATGTATCGTTTCTTTCTGATATCTCAAGTACAAGTACATGGCCGAGCTGTGGGTGAGGATGGAACTTTCAACTAGAAAGTAATACGAAGTTTAACATAAAACATTTAAAAATTTGGGAGCTTTTGAAGTACCTTATCATCCATTCGGAGGTTGAAGGAGCACCAGCGCCATGAGCGAAGACAAGCAAGGGTTGCTTGCTCTTGTTCTCCGTCTGACTTTTGTTCTCATTGTCAACCTCGTTCTTATTCTTTCTTCGCTTGGCAGGGCGCGTTTCCTCCATGACTCTTTCCTTCTATTAGCTTTCCAGTTTTCACTGATGCAGATCGTTATGAAATAAATGTGAAGTAGTTATTATATACGTTTAGCGCCAATTTTTTAGGAACATTTTTTCTTGGGTAGTAGTGAGTGTTTAGGGTATTGAAATCCTCCTTTCATTGAATTTTTGTCGCTTTAGGTTGTTTTATACTATCAGTATGATTAGATAATTATATATTAGATGAATTTTTTATCTTTTATTTATTAATTATAAATATATTAATTAATATATATTGTAATGTGATTGTATGTTTTTTTTAAATAAAGAGGTTGAAAAGGAGAGGTATAGTGGGTCGGCTTTAAGAGAACCCAGTGACTTTTGGGTCTCCTTTTAAAGAACCCAATGATTTTTGCCATTACAGTCTTTAGTACAATCAGCAAAAAAATTTGAATCTAATTTTAGATGAATATGGGTTCTATTGGTTATATATTTTGTTAAAATATGTAAAGTTTATTTTAATTTTATGTAATTTTTTTAATAGATTAAATGGGATGAATCAGACTTCATTATTATATCATGATAATATAATAGTGTAAAAAAAAATGAAATTATATATGCATGGTTTTCCAAGATTTAAATGCAAGTTTCTTCTTTGAAGGTCACTTTTGAAAGTTGATAAATTTAATTAATTAAAATAATGTTTTTTTTTGAAAATTTTGAAAAAACTTGTATTAAAACAAAGATCAATTACAATTTGGGAAGAGACACTTCCCAGCCGAAATCAGAGAGAATACATGCTTACAATAGTAAAAGAAGATTTGCAATGGAGCCAAATCTCTTGAACCATTAATTAGCTAACAGGGGGATCGGTTTGGTCTGTTGATGCAACTTGTCGCGATATCGCGACACTCTTTCCTTCTTCTCCTTTGGCAATGAAAATGCAACATGTCGCGATATCGCGACACTTTTCTCCTTTGGCCGCGAAAATGCAACATGTCGCGATATCGCAACACTTTTCTCTTTTGGTTGCGACGTTGCATATTGTTGCGATATCGCGACACTTTTTCCTCTTCTAGTCGTGACGTTGCATATTGTTATGATATCGCGACACTTTTTCCTCCTTTGGCCGCGACGAAGTAACATGTCGCGATATCACGACACTTTTTCTCCTTGGGCAGCGGCGATGCAACATGTCGCGAAATCACGACACCTTTTTCTCACTTGGCCGCGACGAAGCAACATGTCGTGATATCACGACACTTTTTCTCTTTCGATCGCGATGTTGCAACATGTCGCGAAATCGCGACACTTTTTCTCTTTCGACCGCGACGAAGCAACATGTCGCAAAATCACGACACTTTTTCTCTTTCGGCTGCGACGAAGCAACATGTCGCAAAATCACGACACTTTTTCTCTTTCGGCCGCGACGAAGCAAATTAATTAAAATAATGTTATTTAATAATTTTATAACAATTTTTTTTTTTTACAATTGTTTATATGGGATTAAAACAACCTTACCTTTATTATGATTATATAATAGTATTACAACAATTTGGCAATTATGCATATATTGTTTAGCAAGATTGAAACTTAGGTCTTCCCTTGAAAGTTGAGGAATATATTTGATTGTGTTAATGTTATTTGATTAAAATGTTAAGGTTCATTTATGAAATTTTAACTTTGGTTTATGGTATAAAATTCTTCACACCCGATCAATTATCTTAAACTCCATAGACAATTTCATACAAGATATTAATACATATTAAAACAATGATTAGAGGTGAAAATAGGGGTTTTGAGTTGTAGGGATTTTTTACACTAACCAAACCCAAAAAAAAACAGGTTTTGAAAGGGCTCCACCTCATTATACAAGAAACCAAATCCCTTAAGCTAAGTGGTAAAGAAAATCTTAAGGGCAACGAAATACAACAAACTTAATCAGAAGATACAGCATAAAAACAATATAGAAAACAACAAAAAATACAATACAAAAGTTACAGCTCAAAGAAACTACATTCAAAATCAAGAGTTTGGATGATCTTGATTGTTCAGCTTCATTTTGAATAGGAGAACAAAAACTTTCATGTCTTTGTCCTTCTTCTTTATCTATTTATTTTTTGGATGCATGTTCCACTCTGTTTGGATCTCAAAGTGTCCACACACCACTTGAAGCACCATCAGTTGCATTTGTTGTTGTTTTTGCTTATCTCCACATATTATTCTTAATTATTAACATGTTGGTTGAGTCTAGATTCGTCTCTTGAAAGAGTAAAATATTTGGACTATTCATTTTTCTTAAGCTCTTAATAACTCATTGCTTGTTGGGGACATTCATCCCCCTCACACTCTAGCATATGATATGTTTGTTGTTGTGAATGGAGTTGTGACCTCCAATTAAGTTCAGGACGTTTTGGGTGTCGTTGGCAGTCTCTTTCGATAATCCTTTAGCTCTCGTCAATGCATTCAAAGGTCTTTCCACTTTGGTTTTGCCACCTAGATTTGCATTCTTCCTAGCATTGTGTATTTTTCTCATCATATTGGTTTCCTTTTTAATGTCTTCTTCTATAAATTTATCTTTGGACTAAGTTGCTTAATGCATGTAAAATTAATAATAAATATAAAACAAATATTTTTTAATTATAACATATCTCTTAGAGCAATTAGGTGATGTGTAGAGCTTCACACCCTAAATTAAGGTTCAAATCTCATGGGTTAATATTTAATCAAATGACATTAGCTCAATTGTTTAAATTTTTAACTTTTAAGGAGGAGATCCTAAGTTGCAAAATTGTTAGGTTATTATAATACCACTATGTGTTCATGATGTAAGGTGGGGTTGTTTCAATCCCATGCAACCCTTTTAAGAAAAAGAAATCTATAATATAATTATTTTATTTGTTGTTTTAAAACCTTCCTTAAAGTCATCGTCACGAAAATAAAAAATCAGAATAGTGTCCTTATGGGACAATGTAGTGGTCAGGACTTTCGGCTTCTTTCTAAGAGACCAATCTTCAAAAATATGGCGAGATGTGTGTACATAGTTGTGTTAGTGAGCTTGTGAAAAAAATATAATTATCATTATTTATAAAGGATATGTATATTATTTTTTATGTACATCCATACACACACCCACCCTCTCACACACTCGTCCACGTTGTGTTTTGAACCTTGGACCTCCCAAAGAAGAACCAGAGCCCAAATTGTTGTTTATGTACATCCATACACACACCCACCCTCTCACACACTCACCCACATTGTGGTTTAAATCTTGGACCTCCCAAAGAAGAGCCAAAGACCAAACCATTGTGTTGTCCCCTTGGGATATATAATGCATAGGAGAGTTGGTTACATCCATGCTATTTTTAGTAACTGTCAAGTGTAGGGTTCAAACCATAGGGGTTGCTCCCAAGAAACCTATACCACCTCGTTATTGTTGACTCGACGTGAAAGGGACCACCAGACTCTCGAGATTCATACCATCATTGTCTGTCTGGCGTGCACTCAGAGGATTCAGATCAGACTACTACCTTTACATCAAGCATGCCCCCGAGGTTTGAACCTAGGTCTCTTCTTGGTAAGTGCTTGGCCAGACAAACAATTACCAATCCACCTAACCCTTGGGAGCTAAAGGTAAAATATATTAATAAGGGATCTCAATAACAAATTATTTGATTAACTACACTTAAGTTTTTATTTAGGAAATTATAATTATTTTTAGAATATGTACTGGTTACATTGAATAATCTCACAAATATATAGGTTCTCTTAATGCAATGAAATTATTTAGGAAAATAACCCTACCCAAAAGATCCTCAACATGGAACTTTATATCAAATAGTTTGCAATTAATAAATAAACATATTAGATGCTCAATCAATGAGAGGAATTATGTAGATTTTTGCTTTGATGCTTCGTTGAAGCCATATTATATGGTAACCATTGGCTCATGCATACCTAACTTGTAAAGGTCCAAAGGTCAAAGACTATATTAATATGAGTAACAACTCTAAATCATGGATTTCTATTAGTAACATGGTTGAAAGAGAGGAACTCAAACAAATTATAGATGAACTTCAAAAGATGCTTCAAGAGTTTTATTCGTTGATTTTTATATAGAAGGGTGAGTTGGTTTTTAATCTATCAAAAGTTGGTGGATACTCATGCAAGTTGGGATATGAGGATTTAGAGCAATCAAAATTTTCTACTCCAAAAGAATTTTTTTGGAAGAATGTTTGGTCACTAAAGGCTCTACCTAAGGCCTCAACATTTATTTGGTTAGCAATTCAAAGCAAGATTCTTACAAGAGAGAGTCTATAAAGAAGAGGATATCATGGGTCTTTTAGATGTGCCTTGTGCAAGAAAGCCTTAGAAACATTAGACCATTTACTTATTCATTGTTCTTTTACTCACACCCTAATAATATGAAAATATATTGGGTAGCTCCATCAACATTGAAAGAGTTGATAAAATGTTGGATTAAGTATTTCAAATAGAAGGCATTATGAATTGTGTGGAGGATTAACCCTATCATTATTTGTTGGTTATGGCTTGAAAGGAATAATTAATTTTTTAAAAGTAAATCTCAAAGTCATGCCTAAGTTTAGAACCGTATTATTGCCTTTCTTGCAGAATGTTTATAGATATGGTGCTCATCATGGGAAGTCTCAAGCGTGGAAAAAAAGTGGTAACTTGGTTACATTATTTTAACATGCATAGAAGAGTCGTTTGCAATAATGACATTAAAACAAAGGATCTACTTTGTTCTAGGGTAAAATGGAAATGCCTAAATTGATGGTGCTTCTAAAAGAAATTTAAAAAAAGTTGATGGAGGCTGTGTTTTTTTAACTAATGATGGAAAAGTTCTCCTCACTTACTTTAAATAATATGGAACTTCAACTAACTATGGAAAAACTAGGGCAATTTTTACAAGGATTTAAAATTCCAATAGAAAAATAATGAAAATATATTTTAATGGAGGGAGATTCGTAAATTATCATTAATATTATCAACAAAAATGGATGGGATTGCATAGACAATGGGCAAGAATTCTTCTAAGTATGTTGATCCTAATGACTCAAGTCTAATAGTTATTGCATTTTCTCTACCAAATAGTTATGCTCTTTGGAATGGTTTAAAAAAATCTATTGATCTTATGATTAAAGGTTTAAGATGGGTGGTGGGAACTGGAGAAAAAAATCTATTTGGATGGATACTTGGTGTGATAAAAAACCACTCAATTTATATTCAATTTTGAAACCTTGGATGGGATTTCTTCAAGACAAATATGGTGATAGGGTTTCAAACATTTTGTACAAGGATCGGGAAGGAAGATACAAATGGAAAGATGATTTTTTCACAAGTATACAAGTCATTGATGCTAAGAGGCAATTGAGTAGAAAGATAACAACTATGATTATTCCAAGGGGAGCCAAGGATAAATTGGTTTGGGAGTTGAATATCTTGGGAGAATACACAATAAAAAGTGGTTATAATGAACAACTCCAACAAAATAGTAATGTCACTAGAATATGGAGATATATTTGGGATAGCCCAAGCATTCCTAAAGTCAAAATGTTTGTTTTGCTATTAGTTCATAGAAGAATTTCATCCTGGGATAACCTTATGAAAAGGGGTTTTCATGGTCCCTCTCAAGGTATTTTTTGTAAAATGGAGGGGAGTATAGACCATCTCTTGAGACATTGCTCAATAGTCTAGAATCTATGGCAATGGATTCTTAATATGTTTAGTAAATGCATGGTGATGAATAGCATAATTGAAGATTGGTTAAAACAATGACAGAGCACTTATAAAAGTGAGGCTTTAAAAACAATATGGGATATATCAAAAGATACGATACTTTGGACTATATGGCTAGAAAATAATAGAAGATTATTTAAAAGAAAGGAAATTGATTTAGAGGTAATAAAAAAGAAGATATTTTTAGCCATAAAGGAGTGTAAACCAACCCTATCAACTCATCTGATCCCTAATCTAGAAGCAGAGAGCCTTGATAGATGGAGTCGGATCATTAAATGGAATTATGATGTTGGGTACAAGAGAAGCAAAAAGAATGCAAATAATATAAAATGAAAACCACTAAATATGGAGTGGTTAAATTGAATTTTGATGGAGCATCTAAAGGAAATCCAAGACCAACAAGAGGAGGAGGAATTATTAGAAATAATAGAGGAGATTTTTTGTCTCATTATGCTTTTAATAGTGGATTTAAGACAAATAATGAAGTTGAAGCTTGGACAACTTTAGAAGGGTTAAAAATATGTAAACAAATGAAGTGGAATAGAGTATGGATGGAAGGTGATTCTCTCATAGTAATAAATGCAATTTTGAGGAAAGCAAAGGTTGCATGGAATATACAAGAGATAATTGTGGAAATTCAAGATCTTGATAAAGAGTTTGAAGAAAGCAGGTTTACACATATATTAAGGGAATGAAACAAATGTGCAGATAAGCTAGCCAATAGAGGGGTTTTGATTGAGGATCGTGAAGTTAAATTCTTATTTCCATGGTTAGAGGAAGTAGTAAGTTTAGTTGAAGTTGACAAGAAAATGTTGATTGCCTGATTCAATTAATTATTAAGATTTACTTTAATGTTTTCCATTGGTAATATCTACTTTATTTTGTAACAATAATGTTTTTTCATTTAGACTATTTATTATATTCTTTTGTTGCACTTGTGTTTCAGGAAGAAAACTAGCAATCCAGATTTGGTTAAGCAGACTATGATATTGCAATATTTTGGAAATATTACTCTACTAAGATGCAAGACATATATAGTAGAGGTGGAATTGTGAAGGCTACTATAGGAAAATGTCAAGATTGATGCTAAATTATAGAATAATTGTATTCATACAAAAAATTGGAAAGATCTAGAAAATAAAAATCAATAATTCAAACATTTTATGTAAAATGATGTAGGTTTCTAGCTATAGCATCTCAATTGAGATGAGAAGTGTATTTATTTATAAACTATCAAGCTCTAAATAAGAGAGTTGTAATTTTTCAAGGGTGGGGGATCCGAGTACAACCCCTTATTATCCATCCAAAAAATAAAAAAATGGATATGACTGGATAAAATTTAGTATTATTGCTAATGTTTATTATTTATTATTGGAGGTAATCTCTTGGAAATGTGAGCATATTTATAAAGAAGGAAATCAGGTAGCAAATAATTCAGCCAATCAAAGTGTTGATCTTTGTCTTGATAGAATTTAAATTTTGAAAGACAATTAGCCAACTAAGATTTTATATTTTAATAAAAACGATGTTAAGAAGTTGATTGTAGAAACATAAGACTTCAAAGAAGTTAAAGAAAATATTTGATAGAAAAAATGAAAAATATATGTGATAAAAGAGCATGCTAGATATGATTAATTGACTTAAGAGCAAATAAAAATTATGGTATTTTTATGAGAGTGGTCCTCAATAGAAGCCACATAACATATTTAAAATTTTATATTGAAGCAGCCAACATTTCTTAGGGAATGTCAAATCTCTCTAAGGAGGGTAAGTCTACAATCAATAAAGAAGCAACCAACATTTCTCAGGGAGGAGAAGCACAGGGAGATGGTTTTGAACAACCCAAAATAAGGAGAAGGCAAAAGAAAAAATATGGTAAAGAGCAAACCCAACTCAAACCCTCAAATAGGTATGAGATCTTCAAGACACTAGTGGAGTAGGAAGAAGAACAACTCATGGAAGGAGTGGATGGGAATAATGAAAATAATAACAGCCATGTTCAAGCCCCTCTTTTGGCTCCTCCTATCCTAGAGCAGGTAATAGAGTGCAATGAGTTACCACAATCAAATATTGCAGGGGCATTGATAGTGCATAACCAGGAGCAACCGATAATAAAGGATGTCATCATGGGTGTGGTAGAAAAGAATAGAGAAAATCCAACTCTAGGGATAAGCCAGGTGGAGAAGAGATCAAAGAATATCAGCTCTCAAGGAGTGGGTAGAAAATCAAATAAGGAATTGATAGCATCTCAAGGAGACAAACTGATCACTAGGGGATCGGTGAGGCCAATAGACTCTTACTGGTCTCAAGGTAACCAATGATTATACAATCATGGAATATTAGGGGTTTAAATAATAGAACCCATCAATTTGTTGTTCGAAGACTCTTAGAGAAAAGTAAAACATATTTTTTGCTTATCTAAGAGACAAAAATATCATTGGATCTCATGTATAAAATAGTAAATAGACTTTGGAGGGGTGTTGGTCATATGGAAGTGGCTGCCCAAGGGGCCTCAAGGGGATAGTTACCTTTTGGAACTCTCTTGAATGGATGACAATAGAACATATAGCTTGGAGGGGTGTCCTCACATCGCATTTTAGGAACAATGTGATAATTAAGCAGGTTTTAATCACAAATTTCTATGGGGCTCAAAACCTAGATGGTCAGATTCATCAATGGAAAGTGGTGCATAATATGAGAGTCTCGAGGGAGGAGTTAGACTAGATTGTTGTTAGGGATTTTAATGCTAAATTATCATCTAGATATTAGGAAGGGGGAACCCCAATTTTGGACCCAAGGGATCGACTTATGATTGCCTAGGTCCATGCATTACACTTGGTGGATATTAAATGTCCTAGAACCAACTATACTTGGACTAATAAGAGGAGGGAGCCACATAGCAGGAAGGTGAAGTTAGACCATTTTTTGTTTTAGAGGAGGTATTTGTGAAATGGAATCTAAAATTTTAGATTTTGGAGGGTCTAATTTTGGATCACTTCCCCATTCTATTGGAAGGGGGATCAAGATAGGGCAACATCACAAACCATTCAGATTTGAAAACTTTTGGTTACAAAAGGAGGAACTTCGAAAGAAAATCCCATAGTGGTGGGAAGAGGGATGATCGACATATGGGACAACAATGTTTAGATTCCACAAGCAACTTCATTATGTCAAGGATCAACTAAAATAATGGAGGTGAGCTAACAAGTTAGACTTCTAGGCCCAAAGAGCTCCATTGGTGGCTAGATGGGATGAGGTGCAAAAACTCTTTAGGGAAGGAACAATTATAGAGCAACTCAAAGAAGAGGATGATGAATTGCATAAAGTAGTTGAGGACATTGACAACCAAGAGGAGATCTACTAGAAATAGAGAGCAAGAACCACTTGGTTATTGGAAGGTGATAAAAACACCAAATTTTTCCATCGGGTTGCTTGTGCTAGGAGATAGATGAACAAGATGGAAGCTCTTTAGGATGAGAATGGGCACTCCTTTGATATGATCCTAGGTATGCATTTCCATTCAATGGATTATTTTTCTAAATTGTTTAAGGAAGGTATGTTGCAAGATGAAGAGGCTCAAAAGAAGTTCTTGTTGTCATACCCTCTATTATCTCTGAAGAACAAAATCAGGCCCTACTTAAACCCATTGATAGAGAGGAGTTGAAGAAGGTAGTCTTTGGAATGAGTATGGGAAAAATGCTAGGTCTAGATGGCTTCCCAATCAAGTTTTTAGACCTTCTGGGATAACTTGGAGGAGGATGTAATGGTTGTTATAGAGGAGTCTAGAGGTAGTAAAAGAATGCTTAAAGCATTAAATCATACATTCATTGCCTTAATTTTAAAAGGGAGGAGGGAGTGCATATTTTAGATTATAGACCTATTACCTTATGCAATGTCATATATAAAATAATCATGAAGGTAATGGTTGAGTGGCTAAAACCTCTCCTAGATAACATTATCTCCTTAGAGCAAGGGGTTTTGTAGAGGGTAGGCAGATCTTGGATGGTGTGGTTCTAGCTTAGGAGGTAATCCACTCAATGCAAAAATTTGGTAATAGAGGAATGTTCATAAAATTGGATATGTCAAAGGCTTATGATAGGGTGGAGTGGAGCTTCTTGTCAAGGATGATGGCAACCTTTGATTTCTCTCAAGATTGGATAGAATGGGTCATGAGTTGTATCTCTACTCTAACATACTCAATGTTAATCAATGGTCTTCCCTCACAATCATTTGGAGCCACTCGAGGCCTTCATCAAGGAGATCCTTGTTCCCCTTATATTTTTCTCATATTGGTTGAAGGCTTGGGTAGACTCATCTTGAGGAGAAGACAATAAGGTTTGCTAATAGGTATCAAGGTGGGTGAGGAGGTTTTGACTCACCTATAGTTTGTGGATGACATAGGATTGGTGGGAGTGGCCAACCTTAGGGAAGCAAGAATGATTAGAGATACTCTTAATGTTTACCTTAGGGCCATAAACCAAGTCATCAATGATAAGAAATCCAAAGTGGTCTTCTTCAATCTTGATCAAAGGCTTTAGGATAAAATTTTAGAGATCTTGGGATTCATGAGGACTTCTCTCCTAGTGGTCTATTTGGGGGTCCCTTTGCATTTTAAAAAATTGAAGATAGCTATCTAGAGGAATATTTTGGATCATATCAAAGAAAGAATTAACCATTGGTCTCACAAATGGTTAACCTTTGGGGGTAGATTAACTTTTTGTAGTCAATCATTCAAGCCATGCCAATTTATAAATTTTCTATCCTTGTTGCCCCACATACCATATGGAAAGAGTTGGACAAGATGGCTAGAAATTTTTATGGGAGGAGTAAAAGGAGAGAGGAAATGGGTATTAGTAGGTTGGGAGAAAGTAAGCCAACCCAAGGTAAAGGGAGGTTTGGGATTGAGGAGATTAGAGTTAAATAATAAAGCTTTGGTTGGAAAGCTTTATTGGAGGTGGATCTCCCAACCAACTTCTTTATTCAGTAGAGTTTTAACTAGTAAATATTTGGGATAGGTGAACCCAAATGAGGTGAGTCATTTCCCTTTGGATGGTAATGGGTCCCTAGTGTGGTAGGCTCTAAAGTTAGGATCTCAGGTAGTGAAAGATGGATTATTTTGGAAAGTGGGGAGAGGGGAGAAGGCATGATTTTGGATAGATTCATGGGATCAATACCCACCTATCATTGTTGAATTTCTATAATTACAACTAGTAAAAATAACCATGGAAAGTAAGGGTTGGATCAATATTGAAAGTTATTTCAACACTAGTTAATTAGGGGATTATAGGTTTAAGTAGTTTAAGAAGTTGGATGAGTGGCCAATTCCAATCCCTCTAGAATTGACACCCATCATGACTAAAATATTGGTAGAAATATTTCTCATAGGTAGAGATGAGGAGGATGAATTAGCTTGGGGCTATGGGAGCCTTGGAGTCTACATAGTGAAGGATGGATATGATAAGATCCTTCTAGAACCTCCTCCTCATGCATATCAGGTTGAGGATTGGAGAAAGATTTGGCAGTCCAAGGGTTGGCCGAAAGTAAACTTCTTTGCTTGGTAGTTCATGCATAATGGAATTCTTACTTTTGATAATCTGAGATGTAGGGGAATCGTTGGTCCATCCCAATGTGTTTTATGCTATAAAAGTGAGGAAACATCTGACCACTTGATGTTTGAGTGCCCATTCATGCGCTAGATCTGGGAGCGATGGTTTTTAGCTTATAAAATCTGAGCCAATGGTGATTTGAATCAGATTAATATTTGGGAAATATGGAAGAGGGGTAGATTTAAATCTGAAGCTCTTCGTATCGGGTGGAAGCTTGGATTAAACTTTATTTGGTGGCAAGTGTGGTTGGAGAGAAATGATAAAATTTTTAGAGAAACCTTTTCATCCTTGGATGGCGTTTGGTAGGTCATTTGGAGCAAAGTCATAGAAATTATGGTAGTGTATGCTAAAGAGGAAACTTAGGTTGATATAGGGATGATGGAGAAGGAAGTTGAAGTGTAGGAGGGGTAGAAAAGCTAGTTGGAAAACACCCCTAAAAGGTTGGATTAAAATTAATATTGATGGAGCTACAAAAGGTAATCTGGGTAGAGTTAGAATTGGAGTGGTCTATAGGAATCATGTTGGGACAATGCTCTATTGGGAACTATAGGGCTTGGTAGGGCCATAAACAATGAAGCAGAAGCCTTAGCTATCAAATTTGCTTCTATTTGGGTGGTAAGACAAGGTTATAGGAGGATAATCATAGAATTAGATTCTCAAATCTTGGTAGGAGCTCTGGATTGCATGAGGAACTTTGCTTTGGAGACATGGAGGTTGAGGATTCTTGTCACCCAAATTAAGGAGTTGTGGAGGGAATTGGATGATGTGATTCTGATTTATGTGGGTAGAGCTTTGAATAAAGTGGTAGACTTCTTGGCTAAGATGGGTATCGAGAAGGAGGTAGGGGTTTAGTGGCATAATGGCATGGCTATTGAGGATGAGAGGATTAGGTAGGTTGGTGAGCAAATCTAATGTTTGGCTAATTTGGATAACCATTGCAGACATATGGTTTAGGAGATTTGGCTCTAATGCAGATCTCCTTTTAGTGTTGTAATCAAAAGTGGTTAGTTCTTAGGATCTTGGGTTTTAGAGTTATGGAAGTTTGTTGGAAAGTTAAAAGGAGGAAATATGTGCTCTTGTTGGCTAAGGTTAGGAGGAGTCTCATCCCAACTTGTAAATAATCTTGTTTTAATATATTTTTTCAAATTCTTAAAAAATATATATATATATATATATATAAAATATATATAAAATATAATTATAATATATATTATTGAAGATTATTAATATTTCTAATAGTATGACTCCTATTCTTTAATAAGAAAATAAGTTTTAATTTTTTTAAACATTAAAATAATTTAAATATTAATATTATTATGTGTTCATTATGTAAATATTGTCAAGTTTGAATCTATATAATATTTAGTATTAAAACTAATTTTAAATATCATAAGAAATACACACATAAAATACTATCTTAAAGAATAACTTATTTTTAATCTATATATGATTTAAAATAGGATCTTATTAATTTTTGTATTAATGATATTTCAAAAACCATGATAATATTACTATAAAATTATAATATATTTAAAAGATTTTAATGTTTTTATTTATGTTTTTTTTGTTATATGTTTAATTTAAAAAATTATTATTTTAATTTATATGGTTGAATTTTGATAGATCAATTTGTTAATTTGGTAATTATGCATGTATATTTAAGATGTCAAGGGTCTCTTAAGGTAATATATATGATATATATAATGTTATTTTTTTATTTGTGGAAAACATCCCAAAAGGGATGCCACTTTCGGGTAAGACCCAAGGAGGCAGGGGTATCCATTCCGCCAAAAATGCCCAGGACTCGGACCTGGCCTACCACCTTTGACATACTCAAGGAGCAAACAAACACACAAAACCAATTTAAAAATAAGTAAATAACAACAAAAATAATAAAATAAAATAAAAAACATGCTCCTTGAGTGTGTCAAAAACAAAAGCACAACCAAACACGCACAATAAGATAAAAGAAACCACAACACGAACCACATAGAAAAACACAAGAACCACATAACAAAACACAAACAAGACAAAAACAACAGAACACTACAAAGACATAACCCAAAAAAAACATGAAAAATAAACACAACCAAAACCTAAAAAATAAAAAAATAAAATAAAAATAAAAATAAAAAACAACCAACAACAGACAATAAACAAAAACAAAAAACATAGAAAACACTCACACATAAAAACACGAATTAACACAAACAAAGAGAAACCCAAGAACAAGAACGAAAAAAACACAAGAACAATAACAAAAAACATAAAAAAACACAAAACAACAAAAACACAAGAACAACAAAAAACAACACAAAGAACACAAAAACAAAACAAAACAAAAAAAGAACCCACCCACCTTAAAAAACTAAACAAAAAAAACAAAAAAGAAAAAAAATTGAACATAACAATGACCTATCTAGACCGAGAAGACTATTAAGGCAAGAATCAACAGAGGAAACAAAATAAAGAATAGAATGAGCTAGGGAACTAAAAAAACTGAATGAACCAAAGAGAAGCAAAAAAAAAAAAGAAGAAACTAGGTACCTTCAAAACTGGAGCCATCCAAAGAAATGATAGAAAGAAGAGCTTCCCTAATTTGAGAAGCCCACCATCTAGGAGGGTGGCCATAACAAGTAAGATCACCTTTGTCCAAAGCCCAATTAGCTAAAGCATCAACACTCTTGTTTTGATCTCTGACCACATGATTGTAATCAACTTTCAAAAATCCCATCTGGATTAATTGAATCTTCTCAATAATTCTTTTTATTCTCCAATCCACCTTATGATTCTTAGAAGGAGTCTTCAAGAGATTAATCATAAGTTGAGAGTCAGACTCAACTAACACCTTTTCCCATCCAACCTTAGTAGCCTCTTGAAGGCCTCTGAGGATACCATACCCCTCAGCAAGGTTATTGGAAAGAATACCCAAATTCTCAGCAAAAGTAAAAACCAGGGAGCCATCTGAAAGTCTACCAATTCCTCCCACACTGGCTTTTCCAGGGTTCCCTCTAGAGGCTCCATCAGTATTGACTTTTCCAAAATCCTTAGGAGGAGGTTGCCAATTTCTTGTCCTATCCATCTTACTAATACTCACATTCCCTTTAAGTTGGTTGCCCTTAGAAGATTTAATCTTCAATCTTTGCATCACTTGATCCCATCTTTGGTGGGAGTTTTGGGGGTGATTAAGGAGTTGATGGACTGATTCAACTAAGTTGGCTATGGTCTTTTGCCAAATATAGTGAATATCCTTCCTATCTTGATTAAAAATTTGGTTGTTCCTTTCATTCCAAATATTCCAAAGAAGAATGGTAGAACCCATCCAAACTAACTGCCTAATAAAATGATCAACACCCTCTTGATTAGGCCAATCCCTCCAAAGTTGTTCAAAAGTAAAAAAATTGGACCACTGTAAGCCAAGTAAAGTGGCCATTCTCCTCCATAGCTCAGAGGCTAAAGTACACTCAATAAAAATATGGTTGAGATTTTCTACATTCTCTTCACACATTTCACATCTAAAAGGGCCATGAAAACCATGCTTCATAAGTTGCTCACCAGTAAGCACCCTACGATGCAATAAAAGCCAATTAAAGAACCTCACCTTAGGCCAGAGCTTTTGAGCCCACAATCGAGAAAATATGTCGAGAAGAATGGTTGGGATTATTATGGCATAAGGTCAAATAACCTTGAGCAACTGAATACTCACCCTTAGTAGTGTTGTTCCATCCAAAACAATCTTTTTCATGGGACCAAGAGAGGGATCTCATATGAAGGATGCCTTGGATATCTTGTCTTTGCCTTTCTGGGATTTGAATAGGCCGAGTCCTCAATAGGGATCCAATATCTACCAACCTTTGAATTACCAGTATGGTACCGACAATAATTAGCCACCTTTATCCAGTTAGCTCGGTGAAGCTCCTCCATCCAAGGCCTCCAATCGAGAAACTGAGTTATCAAAGGCTTGTGACCATCCCAAGAATCTATCCAAAAATTTGCATGTTGACCATTATGAATGATCCAAAATAATTTTTTCTTTATCAAATCCTCACCGAGTCTTAAGAACTGCTAAAATGGGAGAACCTTTGGTAGGAAGTTGATAGCGAACAAGGTCTTCGGGACTTTTGTTCTCAACATATTTAGCACGAAGATTATTGGCCCAAAGAGCATTGGGGTTATGCAACATCCTCCAATATAATTTAGCAGCTAAAGCTTTGTTGTTATTAATAGAAGACCGGAATCCTAACCCCCCTTCACTCTTAGGAAGACATAAAGTATCCCATTTCACCAAGGCCCATTTTCTTTTCTCCTTAGTACCACTCCAAAGGAAACGATGACTGATTTGATCCAATTCTCGAAGAACAACCTTTGGGATATTCAAAATGGAAGAAACATAAATAGGAATAGCTTGAAGGACTGATTTTACCAAGGTGATTCTACCCCCAGAAGAAAGCCACTTGTTGGTCCACTTTCCAATTTTCTTCTTGACTTTGTCCAACAACCAATTCCAATATTTATTTTTTTGCCTTTGAATATTTATGGGAATACCTAAATAAGTGATTGGAAGGGAGGTCTTCTTATATCTTAATTTATCCAAGACCATGGATTCTTGTCTAGAAGAGCAGTGAAAGAAAATAACTTTAGATTTGTCTTCATTGATCAACTGCCCAATAGCCTTAGAAAAATAGCTAATGATTTGCTTAATATTAGAAGCTTCCTTAACTGTAGCTTTACCTAAAAGAGTAGAGTCATCCACAAATTGAAGATGAGAGATAGGTCTAGCTCCATGAGCAATGGTAACTCCCTCAAGGGTTTTGTTTTCCCTCTTTTTGGTTATAGTCCTACCCAAGCATTCAACAAGAATGATGAATAAATAAGGGGATAGCGGGTCACCTTGCCTAATACCTCTGGAAGTTGGGAATAGCTGAGAAGGCCTGCCATTGATAAGAACTAAGTAGGAAACTGAAGAGATACATCCCATAATCCAATCCATCCAATCCTTAGAGAAACCAAATTGCCTCAAAACTTTGATAAGGAAGTGCCAATCCACTCTGTCATAAGCTTTGGATAAGTCTAACCGAATGAACATGGAAGGAGATTTTTGCATATCCATGGAATGGATGGCTTCCTGAGCAAGAACTATCTCATCTACTATTTGACGTCCTTCCACATAACCCCCTTGCTGCGGGAAATAATCTTATGCAAAAGAGGCTTCAACCTTTCTGCCATGATTTTAGTAATGATTTTGAGAAGAACATTACATAAAGCAATAGGTCTAAAAGCTGAGATATGATCAACCTCTTGAGCTTTTGGAACAAGAGTAATATAAGTTTTATTGATAACCTTCAAAATTTCTTTGGCTTTCCTGGCTTCTTCCACCACCTCTAATAAATCAACATGAAGGATATCCCAGAACTCTTGGTAGAACTCAATGGGAAAACCATCAGGACCTGGGGTTTTCCCTTTTTGCATTTTAAAAACTACTTGTTGAAGCTCATTGATAGTAATAGGAGCAGTCAAAATAGAGTTCTCCTCAGAAGTGATAAGAGAAGGGATTGCTTGAAGAACATTTTGTTGAGAAGTTGAGTCAAGAGGAGTAGCAACAAAAATATTGGAAAAGTAATCAACAACAATAGAGTTCATGCCATCCCAAGTATAAACAACATCTCCAGAATCTGATTTTAAGGAAGAAATAAAGTTGTGAGATCTTCGAGCTAGAAGAGATTTGTGGAAGAAATTTGTGTTTCGATCTCCTTCTTTGAGCCATTGAATTCTAGATTTTTGCTTCCATAAGATTTCTTCTCTTTTTCCCATTCCTCTAACCGAGTTGTGAGTTTAATTTCATCTGCACTTCTCTTCTCTGTGAGGCCATCTAAACGGATTTTCTTATTCAAATTTTCAAGATGAGCAATAACTTCATGTTTTTTTTATGAACATCCCCAAACTCTTTCCAGTTCCAAGTCTTGATTTTGGATTTAATGTATTGCAGATTTTTGGCAAAACAGAACATCTTAGTCCCATGCCTAGGTTTACCTTCCTTCCACCATTGTTGCACATGAGGTCTGAAGGAAATGTCTCTAAGCCACATTAATTGAAAATGAAAAGGAGAGAAACTCACATTGGTTTTCCACATTTCCACCATGACTGGCCAATGATCCGAACCAGCATTATTAAGAGTCTTCACTTTAGGAATGTGACCATGGATTAAGAAATTTTCAGAGAGCAAAAACCTATCCAATCTCTCCATTATACAAGCTAAGCCTTGCCTTCTGTTAGACCAAGTCATAAGGCCATTATCTGGTTGGATATCCACAAGATGGAGGTTTGCAATATATTCGCTCATGAGGTCAGTGCTTTTGTCCAAATTTCTATTTCCCCCCCTTTTCTCATCCAGAGAGAGGATGGTATTGAAATCTCCTCCGATCAAGATCCAAGCTTTAGGAAAATGAGAGATAATATGAGTAATATCCTTCCACTATCTTCTTTTTTCCTCCAAAGAAGTCGAAGCATAAACAGTAATGCAGAGCATAATTTGGTTGGAATGTCTACTTTGAATAGCTATAGCCAACAAACCCCAACTGCCAACCATATGGTGAATAACTACCTCTTTTGGGTCCCAAAGACAAGCAATGCCACCAGAAGTCCCTTGGGAACTGAGGGAAACCACTTTTCCAGTTGGCCAAATTTTACTGGCAATTGAGTCCATATCCTCCATTGACATCTTTGTTTCTTGAAGGAAAACAAGATGTGGATGATTTATCTGAATCATTCTTCTAATTTCATTTTGTTTTGAAAGACTCCCTTTGAGTCCTCTAATATTCCAAGTGATGATCTTCATTAATACCAGGGCTAAAAAAGTTGGGAAGGGCATTAATCTTACCTTCCTCTACAAGCTTTTCACCTTCTTTTACCATATGATATTGATTGGTCTTGCGACCTGCTTTTTGATTAGAATCCATCTTCAATTTTTTTTCCCTGTTTCTTGACTTATTCCAATTGAATCTGAGATGGCTTCTAACCTTGAAGAATGCTCGTACACAACCAAAATTTTACTAGATGGTTCAACGGAGTCTATATTGGGACCTGCATTATTTGAAGTTTTGACATTTGAAAGATTGTTTTTCTTGTGTAAATTTTCTCCCTTTTTTTTTGTTGAAAACCTTTGATTTGTTGGTTTGTCTCTGAGTTCTTCCCTTCATATTTAAATTGTGTTTCTAAGATTTTTGTTTCCATTATTTCCTCTTCCTCACTTGGGACATCATTTGTGGAAAGGATTTCAAACATATTAGCAGATGACTTTGATTGATCCTTCATAACTGGTTTTTTTGAGTGTTCTTCTTCTTAGGTATTTGGAAACCTGTTGAGTTTATATCTTCTTTCTTTTGATCAGGAATTTTATTTGGGCAAGCACTGGCCAAATGACCATATTCATGGCAAATTCTACAACGAAAAGGAATGTTCTCATAGTCCACTACTTGCTCCCAAGTGTCTTCCCCAAATTGTAATGTGATCTTTTTAGGTAGGGGTTTGTCAAAATCCATTAAAACACAAATTCGAGCATAAATAATATGTTCAAAATTTTGAGTACAATCAGCAGTCATCATAAAAGTTCCTAAAGAGTTTCCAATTGAAGAAAAAATAGTAGGATTCCAAAATTCAATAGGGAGGCCAAAGAGTCTAACCCACATGGGAGCTATAGAAGGCATCTCTTCTTCGGCTTTAAATTTAGTATGCCAGGGCTTCATGAAAAGCCCTGCCCTTCCAAAAAACCAAGGACCCCCTTGAAAAGTTTTCTCTCTATCTTCATTATTAGCAAATAAAACAAGAAAATAACCATTTGGATAAATAGAGATTTGTAACTCACCTTTAGTTTTCCAGCTTTTTGCAGCCCGGACTTTGAAAGCAGATAGACTCGGACGAAAACCCACGAACCAGACAAATTAGTCCTCTTTTTTCCAAATCTTCAATGCCAGTCTGAATGTTACCCATATCAAGCTTAACAATAGGAGTTCCATCAACTGCTTTAAGACATCCCGACTCCATTTTCTTGGGATCAATCTTAGGCATTCTTAGAGGTTTATGGGAAGCCCTAAGATTGATATTAGCATTGGGCTGAGGTTGTCCACCATGGAGGGCATCCCTAAAATTCATTTTTGGGACTCGAGTCTTCGAAATTCTTACCCTTGATAAGGGTTTTCATAGTAGAATTATTTTGTGGGTGCACCTTAGCACCAGATTCACTTGAGATATGAGCCATTTTTTGATCAACTACTTGAAACTTGTTTCGTGATCTCTTTAATCCTTGCCCTAGACGTCGTGGAAAGGTATGGTTTTCACTTTTCTTTTGTGCAACAAATTGGAAGCCGTTGTCACTCAAGTTCACAGTATGATCTATTGAAAGACAAATTTCTAACCCATCTTGGATCCCCTACAACATTTCCTGCTAAAATATTGAGCATAAACCACAAAAATATTGGCCGCTAGGGCCCGAAGGCCCTAAAAACCAACCTCTGGAGCTGCTTGCACTCAACCCAGATGAAACCCTCGCATAGCCACTTGCCAAATATCTCATTCACACATAGGGATGCGCTAGGATCTGTGTTGCTCCAAATGATATGAAAATTGGTGGAGACGTTCTAGGGTTTTTCAGGCATCTACCCTCAAAATTTCAGCTCAATCCGAGTCCGGATGAGTGAGATATGGCCAAAACGAGTTCGATAGTTTGGGCAGTCAAACTAATGTCATTTTGACTTAAATAATAAATTATATATATATTTATTGCTTGATAATAAGGGGTTGTACTCGGGTCCCCCACCCTTGACAAATTACATCTCTCTTCTTTAGATCTTGAGAGTTTACAAATAGATACACTTCTCATCTCAATTGAGATGCTATAGCTAGAAACCTACATCATTTTACATAAAATGTCTGAATTCTTGATTTTCATTTTTTGGATCTTTTCAAATCTTTGTATGAATACAATTACTCTAAAATTTAGCATCTTTCTTGACATTTTTCTATAGTAGCCTTCACAATGCCAAAATTTCACCTCTACTATCTATGCCTTGCATCTTAGTAGAGTAATATTTCCAAAACATCGCACTATCATAGTCCGCTTTACCAAATCTGGATTGCTAGTTTCCTTCCTGAAACACAAGTGCAACCACAAAAATTATAATAAATAGTCTAAATGAAAACACATTATTGTTACAAAATAAATCAGATATTACCAATGGAAAATATTAAAGTAAATCTTAATCATTAATTGATTTAGGCAATCAACATTTTTGTCAACTTCAACTAAACTTTCTACTTCCTCTAACCATGGAAAGGAGAATTTAACTTCACGATCCTCAATCAAAACCCCTCTATTGGCTAGCTTATCTACACATTTGTTTCCTTCCCTTAATATATGTGTAAACTTGATTTCTTCAAACTCTTTAGCAAGATCTTGAATTTCCATAATTATCTCTTGTATGTTCCATGGAGCCTTTGCTTTCCTCAAAATTGTATTTATTACTATGAGAGAATCACCTTCCATCCATACTCTATTCCATTTCATTTGTTTACATATTTTTAACCCTTCTAAAGCTGCCCAAGCTTCAGCTTCATTATTTGTCTTAAATCCACTATTGAAAGCATAATGAGATAAAATCTCTCCTCTATTATTTCTAATTATTCCTCCTCCTCCTCTTGGTCCTGGATTTCCTTTAGATGCTCCATCAAAATTCAATTTAACCCACTCCACATCTGGTGGTTTCCACTTTATATTCTTTACCTTCTTTTTGCTTCTCTTGTACCCAACATCATAATTCCATTTAATGACTTGACTCCATCTATCAAGACTCTCTACTTCCAAATTAGGGATTGGGTGAGTTGATAGGGTTGGTTTAGACTCCTCTATGGCTAAACATATATTCTTTTTCATTACCTCTAAATTGCTTTCCTTTCCTTTAAATATTATTCTATTCCTTTCTAGCCATATAGTCCAAAGTATTGTATCTTTTGATATATCCCATATTTTCTATAAAGCCTCACTTTTATAAGTGCTCTTCCATTGCTTTAACCAATCTTCAATTTTACTATTCATCACCATGCATTTACCAAACATATTAAGAATCCATTGCCATAGATTCCAGACTATTGAGCAATGTCCCAAGAGATGGTCTATACTCTCCTCCTCCTTATTACAGAAAACACATTGAGAGGGGCCATGAAAACCCCTTTTCATAAGGTTATCCTAGGATAAAATTCTTCTATGACTTACTAGCCAAACAAATATTTTGACTTTAGGAATGCTTGGGCTATCCCAAATATCTCTCCATATTCTAGTGATATTATTATTATGTTGGTGTTGAACATTATATCCACTTCTTGTTGTGTATTCTCCTGAGCTATTCAACTCCCAAATCAATTTATCCTTGGCACCCCTTGGAATAATTACAGTTGTTCCCCCCCCCCCCGGTGGGGAAAAAGTATGCCCCCCCAAAAAAAAAATTTCTCTCCCCCCCAAAACCCTTAACCCAAAAGGGGGTTTACCACACCATCCAAATAGAAATATTTTCTCCAGTTCCCACCACCCATATTAAACCTTTAATCATAAGATCAATAGATTTTTTTAAACCATTCCAAAGAGCAGAACCATTTGGAAGAGAGAATGCGATAAATATTAAACTTGGGTCATTGGGATCAACATACTTACTTAGAAGAATTCTTGCCCGTTGTCTTTGACTCTCTTTGTACAATCTCCAGATAACTTTTCCCCTAAGAGCTAAGTTTGCATCTGTAAGAGCTCTTAAACCAAGACCTCCCCTAGTTTTGTCATCACACAACTTGCTCCATTTCACCAAAGGAAAATTCCTTTTATCATGTAAACCTGACCATAAAAAGGATCGCATAATAAAGATTAAACTTTTTTCAATTGATTTTGGCATAGAATACAATGACATATAATATGTTGGAATGGCTTGTAAGACTGACTTAATTAATTGCACTCTTCCTGCTAATGATAACCATCTACCTTTCCAAGTTGGAAGTTTATTTTGAACTTTACTAATAACTGGATTCCATAAATCTATCCTCATTCTCCCCTCAAATAAAGGCATCCCTAGATAAGTTGTTGGTAAATTTGCCTCCTCCATTTGAAGCAACCTACAAATTCTTGCTTTGATATTAGCAGGAGTGTTAAGGAAGTAAATTTTGGATTTAGTCCTATTAAATTTTTGCCCTGAAGCTCTTTCATACTCTTTTAAAAAGTTATTCAAAGCTTTGGCCTCATTTATCCTTGCCCTTCCAAAAAGGGTTGTATCATCTACAAACTATTGATGGGTGATGTTATCGATGTTATTACTAACCTTAAGTCCACTTATAAGCCCATCTTTGTAAGCCTTCTTTAAGTTCCTACTCAAAAATTCTACCATAATAATGAACAAATAAGGAGATAGAGGATCTCCTTGTCTAAGGCCTCTCTTGGCTTTAAAATATTCTGTCACTAACCCATTGACCAACATTGAATAAGAAACTGTAGAGACACAAGCTTTAATCCATCTAACCCATTTCTTCCCAAAACCAAACTTATCTAAAACAATAAAAAAATCCCATTTAACCCCATCATAGGCTTTACTCATATCAAGTTTTAAGATCATAGCTTTCTCTTTTCTTGAAGTTGTTGAATGTATAACTTCATGAGCTACTATGATCCCATCCAGAATTTATCTCCCTTTCACAAATCCTCCTTGCTCTTCTAAAATAATTTTGTCTAACAATGGCCTTAATCTTGTTGGCAATTTGAGTTATTTTATATTGTCATCAATGTCACATAGATCACATTGAGCTTTGGTGGCCAAATGATATTTTGGAGAGCATGGATATATATATATAAGGTTTTTTCTAAAAACCAAGGCAAGAAAAATAAAAGGCTTTATTTAAAACCATGGATGGCAAATTTGAAATGAATTTTTCTTAAAACCTAGGTTGGATTTTCATTTCCTCGAAAAATGTGCCCCGATGATGGAGATATTTAATTTTAAATATTTAGTTTAAATTTTAAATTATTTAAAATTTAAATCTAAACTTTAAATTATTTAAAATTTAAATCTAAACTTTAAATTATTTAAAATTTAAATCTAAATTTAGAATTAAAATTCAATTTATAGTGCCGACGTCAAAAGAAATGAGGAGACATATTAAATTTAATTATAGTGCCAATGTCAAAAGGAAGGAGGAAGGCATATATAAATATGCCACCAAACACTTTGATAAAACCTAGGAAGTCCTCGATAGGGTGGTGCATTCGAATTGCTAAGGAAGCGAAAGGTGCCAGTGTGTTAAAGAGTGTGCAAAAGGGTATTCGTTCGAAGAGGGAGCAAAGGCATCGCAACTCATTTGAAACCTGTGAAGAAAGGAGGCAATAAAAGTAAGGGAGGTCCCTTACCAAGCACCATAGGTTCTTGTGGCCTAGCGGCAAGAGGAAGGTGCGTAAGGTGTTGAAGAGCCAATAGATCCAAAGTTCGAATCCTATCGGTGTTGGTTTTGCAAAGTAAATGTGAGGATACTCTTTTGGCACACATGGTGTTTAAGGACACACTTGGAGAAAACAAAAAGGAGGTTTGCGCTCACTCTTCTATGTGAGCGGTTGGCTCACGTGGTTATTGGTGCCGCGGTTAGAGTGGTGTAGGGACAGCGATAGGGGATCGAATCCCGCTGAGGATAGAGGCAAGTTAAATATTTTTTTAATATTTTATCTTTTCTAAAAGTTGCCTACGAGGAATAAGGGTTATGATGCACCTTAGGAAAAAGAGAGATTTTTGGTGATTTATTTTTGAAAGTATATCATATTATATATCGTTGGAAAGCTTATTCTGAGGGCTACTTGATTAACTTTCTTAGAGGGAGAAATAAGGTGTGTATAAAGAGATATTTCTAATTTTGTATATATTTTGAGCAAGTTCTTAGTGAGCTTGTTGAATATATTTTGAGAAAGTTCTTGGTGAGCTTGTTGATCAGATTTTGAGCAAGTTCTTGGTGAGCTTGTTGAGCAGATTTTGAGCAAGTTCTTAGTGAGCTTGTTGAGCAAATTTTGAGCAAGTTCTTAGTGAGCTTGTTGAGCAGTTTTGGGCAAGTTCTTAGTGAGCTTGCTAGAGCATATTTGAACAAGTTCTTGGTGAGCTTGTTGAGCAGATTTGATGAGGTTATGAGTGAGCCTATTGAGCATATTTGAGCAAGTTCTTAGTGAGCTTGCTAGAGTAGATTTGGGCAAGTTCTTGGTGAGCTTGTTGAAGCAGATCAATATGTTGCCTAGCTGATTAGATCAGTGGATTGCCTACCTAAGTAGATCAGTGTGTTGCCTAGCTAAGTAGATCAGTGGATTGCCTACCTAAGAAGATAAGTGGATTACCTACCTAAGCAAATCAATGTGTTGCCTAGATGAAAATATCAATGGATTGCCTACGTGAGCAGATCAGTGTGTTGCCTAGCTGATAATATTAGTGTGTTGCCTAGATGAGTAGATTAGTGGATTGCCTACCTAAGCAGATCAATGTATTGCCTAGCTTTGAGCAGATCAAAGTAATCATTGTATTGGATAAGGATCCTTATTTTTGTGTGAAATATTATAATGATATTATCTTGTGGAGTACCCCACATTGGGGGAACCACATTAAATCTTGTCTCAATTATGTGTGGTGATTTGTTCTCTTGCTTACTATTGCTATCTAAGTTATTAATGCACACTACTATATTTGGTTATTGCAATTAAGGACATTAATTGATATTGGTTTGGAAAGAAAGTAAAAAGTGGGTGCTATACTGTTCATCCCCCCTCTTAGTATAAGCTTGTGTTCTTCAATTGGTATCAGAGCGGGTTCTTTCAAAAAGGCTAACAACTTGAGGGAAGATTCTACAAGAACACAAATGACTTCATAGAATGGATCATCTACAAATAAGGCTCCACTATTTTATGGTAACAATTATGCTTTTCGGAGCATGAGAATGAAGAACTACTTGATATCACAAGGTTATGAGGTATGGTAGATGGTTGAAAAAGAGTATAAGGTTGAAGGTGATCCCAAGGTAGATAAGACTATCAAGAAATTGGTTGAGATCAATGCAAGAGCAATGAATTATATTTTGAGTGGGCTACGTGAGACAAATTTTGCAAAGGTCATGGTATGTAATTCAGCTAATGAAATGTGGACCAAGTTGCGAAATACTTATGAAGGAGATTCCAAGGTAAAGTTGGTAAAACTACAAACTCATAGAAAAAGATTTGAGGAATTGAAAATGGAAGATTCTGAAGATATTGCAAAGTTTTTACTTCGATTTGATGAGATTACTAACACCATGAGAGGCCTAGGATTTGAGATGAAAGAATCAAAAGTTACTCAAAAGGTTTTGAGATCACTTCCCATGAAGTATGATGCAAAGGTTTCAGCAATAGAAGAAACAATGGATATCAACAAGCTAACAATGGAAGAATTACAAGGAACTCTCACAGCTTATGAGATGAGGGTGAGTAAGCATCAAGTTCCAATAAAAGAGATTGCATTCAAGGCTTCAGAGAATAAGAAAGAAAAGTTCCAGATATAGATAGAGATCCAGATAATGATGAGGAAGCTAACTTCATCAAAAGGAATAAGGACTCAAGGAATTACAGAGATATGAGGAAAGTCAAATGCTACAAGTGTGGTGATTTTGGTCACTATGCACACAGGTGTCCACATGAAGAAAATAGTGATGATGAAAAACAAGGTCACAAAAGAAAATAAGATGGAAAGCATAAGCATGACAAAGATGACAGATACAAGCAAAATAGGTATGAGAAGAAGAAATTTTTTTGTAAGGCAAAGAAATCTTACTAAATTGTAGAAGCAAGTGATAGCTTAGATCACAATGATAGAGACAAGTCATATGATGAAAAGGAAGAACATATATTCCTTGGAATAGAAGGTGAAAGAGAATAGTGCTTTGTGTGTGGTCAAAGAGATCACAGATCATGATATTGCAATGGTTTCAGTGATAGTGAAGATGAGATGACACATCAAGGAAATAGGCATGGTCAAAGAAATCATGAGAGTTTGTTTGCTATAGAAGATGATAATGATCTTAGTGACAATGAAGATAAAGAAGTCTCACTTTTGGTAATAGAAAAAGAAGAGGATGAGCCAAGAAAACAAAAATCAGAAGTCAAAAGGCTAAAAGAAGAATATAGGAATCTTGAAAACAAGATTCGAACAGATGTCAAAATCAGAGAAGAACTACTTCAGATAATCAGTGATCTAAGAGATGAGCTTCAATATGCAAAAAGGTTAGAGGAAAGGATGAATGAAGAACTGAGGGTAATGATGGCAAGACATGACACATTAGATGAAAAGGTTCAAAAAGGAGTGGAAACATATTTTAAGGCTGTATCTCATTTCCAAGAAAAATCACACTCAAAAGGAAAGGAAGTTCTAAAAAATGAAAGCAAGGAAGCACCTAAGATTCATGAAGAAAGTTCTAAATCTCCTATGGCTCCAAATATCCAATTTGGATTGTGATTTGAGATAGGTGAATCAATTTCAAAAGGCAAAGAAATTATTGAAGAAGAAAGCAAGGAAGAAGTTAAGGAAGAATATTTGGATACCACAAAGAAGGTTCAAGGATGTAATGCACAAGTCAAATATGATCACAAGGATAATGGTCAAGAAAGGTATGAGGAACCAAGGCATGAACAAAGGACTTTTCAAGGACATTGTTTTTCTTGTAATGGATTTGGACACAGGGCTATACATTGTAGGGTCTATGGATCAAAGAAGTTTGATTTTGCTAGAAGAAACTTCAAAGGAAGAAGGTATGGTTTTTAGGGACATTGCTTCTTATGCAACATGATTGGTCATAGAGCTTCTCAGTGCAAATAAAATGAGCAATATGGTTTTGGTTTTAGAGCTACACAATTTAGAAGTCATGGTCATAATGGTCATGAAAACAGAACTTCACAATACAGGGTTCAGGAAAGGAAAGGATATGGAAATTATTTCAAGAAAGAATTCAGGATATGGGCACCATCCAAAGGCTACAATATCAAGTGTTTTAATTGCAATAACTTTGGACATATTGCAAAATGGTGTAGGACTCAATTCCAAACAAGTTCAAGGCAAGAAGGTCAAAAAGGTTCAAGACAAGAAGATCAAGTAATTCATCAAGAGAAGGATATCAGAAAAATATGGAAGGAAGTTGACATAGGAAAGAAACAATGTAAGATGGGAGTAAAAGTACTCCCACCCCAAAATTAATCACCTCAAGAGAGAAGGTGGTGAGGGGGCTAAGCTTAAGAGTCATATCTTTTAGCCCCATAGGTGTCCCTTTTGCCATTGATGTCAAAGGGGGAGATATTTGAGTAAGGGGGAGAGCATTGAGTTAGGGGGAGCAGCCTCCAAAGAGAGCATTGAGTTAGGGGGAGTAACCTCCATAGAGAGTATTGAGTCAGGGGAGCATACTTTGTTTCTCAGAGATGGTTTTTGCAGTGATTGTGGTGATTTGCATTAGAGGTGTTGCCATCAATGACAAAGGGGGATATTGTTGGTAATTTGAGTTATTTTATGTTGTCATTGATGTCACATGGATCACATTGAGTTTTGGTGGCCAAATGATATTTTGGAGAGCATGGATATATATAGGGTTTTTGTGAAAACCAAGGCAGGCAAAATAAAAGGTTTTATTTAAAACCATGGATGGCAGATTTGAAATGGGTTTTTCTTAAAACCCAGGTTGGCTTTTCGTTTCATCGAAAAAGGTGCCCCGGTGATGGAGATATTTAATTTTAAATATTTAGTTTAAATTTTAAATTATTTAAAATTTAAATCTAAATTTAAAATTAAAATTTAATTTATAGCACCGACGTCAAAAGAAAGGAGGAGGCATATATTAAATTTAATTATAGCACCGACGTCAAAAGGAAGGAGGAAGGCATATATAAATATGCCACCAAACATTTTGATAAAACCTAGGAAGTCCTCGATAGTGTGGTGCATTCGAATTGCTAAGGAAGCGAAAGGTGCCAGCATGTTGAAGAGTGTGCAAAAGGGTGTTCGTTCGAAGAGGGAGCAAAGGCATCGCAGCTCGTTCGAAACCTATGGAGAAAGGAGGCAATAAAAGTAAGGGAGGTCCCTTACCAAGCACCATAGGCGCTTGTGGCCTAGCGGCAAGAGGAAGGTGCGTAAGGTGTTGAAGCACCAGCAGATCCAAAGTTTGAATCCCGTCGGCATTGGTTTTGCGAAGTAAATGTGAGGATACTCTTTTGGCACACGTGGTGTTTAAGGGCACGCTTGGAGCAAACAAAAAGGAGGTTTGCGCTCACCGTTCTATGTGAGCGGTTGGCTCACGTGGTTATTGGCATCATGGTTAGAGTGGTGCAGGGACAACGATAGGGGATCGAATCCCGCTGAGGATAGAGGCAAGTTAAATATATTTTTTAATATTTTATCTTTTCTAAAAGTTGCCTAGGAGGAATAAGGGTTATGATGCACCTTAGGAAAAAGAGATATTTCTGGTGATTTATTTTTGAAAGTATATCATATTATATATCGTTGGAAAGCTTATTCCGAGGGCTATTTGATTAACTTGCTTAGAGGGAGAAATAAGGTGTGTATAAAGAGATATTTCTGATTTTGTAAAGAGGTTCAAAAGTGAAGGTTGCTTTGTTCTTTTTCAAAGGGGATTAATTCTTTCATGAGGGGACATGATGTATTTTATTGAGTAGGAGTAATAAGGTGTTATTGAGATATTATTTTGATTGTTGTGTTATTACTCAAGACCTCTAACCCTTGTTAAGATTGGAAAAAGAAAATGTGTTGAGTGTGGCAGATTTCCAAAGAGGCTTCTTCATCTTCATAAAAGGTATGGGCACATTCTCCTATTGATTGATTATGGTGGTTGATTTCTGAAATATCATTGGAGTGAAAAGGATTGATTGTGGTTTCCTTTTTGAAAGTGGTTGGTTGAATGCTTCAAGGTTTTCTGGTTTGAGAGTTGTGTTTAAACCTTGTTTTATAAGCATAGTTGTTGAAGCCCATTGGTTATGCAAAGAACTTGAACTTGAGTTTGAGAGGAACATGAGTATCATTGTTATGTGAGATTTGTGGTTGAGCATTGTTGGAAACATTTTGAGTTTGTTGATACATGCTTGGACTAGGGTTTTGTGAGAAAGAGTTGTCCCTTGTGATGAATGGTTGAAGTTGAGTTGATTGTGCCTAGTCAAGTGATTGTGAGAAGTGATTGTTCAAGTTCCATAAAAGAAACTATTCTATATTCTGATTTGAGTTGAGTTGGAGTTGAGAAAGATATTAGATTTGAGTATAGAACATATTGAGTCTCTAACAATTCTCTTTATGCTTCTATGAGATTGATTTGAGTTGAGATCATTGTGGATCATAGTTGTCATCCTTTGAAGAGTGTATTACCATTAATTGTTGAGTTCATATTTAAGCCTTGCCTTTGATTTATGGATGAGATTTGAATGCTATTTGAGCATGATTGGTTGAGCCTTTGAGAAGGCTTTTGGGATAGATTTCTGGACAACTTTGTGGATAGTTTTTGGGACAGATTTTGAGCAAGTTCTTAGTGAGCTTGTTGAGTAGTTTGAGCAAGTTCTTAGTGAGCTTGTTGAACAAGTTCTTAGTGAGCTTGTTGAGCATATTTTGAGCAAGTTCTTGGTGAGCTTGTTGAGCAGATTTTGAGCAAGTTCTTAGTGAGCTTGTTGAGCAGATTTTGAGCAAGTTCTTAGTGAGCTTGTTGAGAAGTTTTGGGCAAGTTCTTAGTGAGCTTTCTAGAGAATATTTGAACAAGTTCTTGGTGAGCTTGTTGAGCATATTTGATGAGGTTCTGAGTGAGCCTATTAAGAAGATTTGAGCAAGTTCTTAGTGAGCTTGCTAGAGTAGATTTGGGCAAGTTCTTGGTGAGCTTGCTGAAGCAGATCAATGTGTTGCCTAGCTGAGTAGATCAGTGGATTGCCTACCTGAGCAGATCAATGTGTTGCCTAGTTGAGTAGATCAGTGGATTGCCTACCTGAGCAGATCAGTGTGTTGCCTAGCTGAGCAGATCAGTGGATTGCCTACTTGAGCAGATCAGTGTGTTGCCTACCTGAGCATATCAGTGTGTTGCCTAGCTGAGCAGATCAGTGGATTGCCTACCTGAGTAGATCAGTGTATTGCCTAGCTTTGAGCAGATCAAAGTAATCATTGTATTGGATAAGGATCCTTATTTCTATGTGAAATATTATAAGGATATTATCTTGTGGAGTACCCCACATTGGGGGAACCACGTTAAATCTTGTGTCTCAATTGTGTGTGGTGACTTGTGCTCTTGCTTACTATTGCTATCTAAGTTATTAATGCACACTTGCTATATTTGGTTATTGCAATTAAGGACATTAATTGATATTGGTTTGGAAAGAAAGTAAAAAGTGGGTGCTATACTGTTCACCCCCCTCTCAGTATAAGCTTGTGTTCTTCAATTGGTATCAAAGAGGGTTCCTTCAGAAAGGCTAACAGCTTGAGGGTAGATTCTACAAGAACACAGATGGCTTCATAGAATGGATCATCTACAAATAAGGCTCCACTGTTTGATGGTAACAATTATGCTTTCTGGAGCATGAGAATGAAGAACTACTTGATATCACAAGGTTATGAGGTATGGCAGATGGTTGAAAAAGAGTATAAGGTTGAAGGTGATCCCGAGGCAGATAAGACTATCAAGAAATTGGTTGAGATCAATGCAAGAGCAATGAATTGTATTTTGAGTGGGCTACGTGAGACAAATTTTGCAAAGGTCATGGTATGTAATTCAGCTAATGAAATGTGGACCAAGTTGCAGAATACTTATGAAGGAGATTCCAAGGTAAAGTTGGGAAAACTACAAACTCATAAAAAAATATTTGAGGAATTGAAAATGGAAGATTCTGAAGATATTGCAAAGTTTTTACTTCGAGTTGATGAGATTACTAACACCATGAGAGGCCTAGGATTTGAGATGAAAGAATCAGAAGTTACTCAAAAGGTTTTGAGATCACTTCCCATGAAGTATGATGCAAAGGTTTCAGACAATAGAAGAAATAATGGATATCAACAAGCTAACAATGGAAGAATTACAAGGAACTCTCACAGCTTATGAGATGAGGGTGAGTAAGCATCAGGTTCCAATAAAAGAGATTGCATTCAAGGCTTTAGAGAATAAGAAATGAAAAGTTCCAGAGATAGATAGAGATCTAGATAATGATGAGGAAGCTAACTTCATCAAAAGGAATAAGGACTCAAGGAATTACAGAGATATGAGGAAAGTCAAATGCTACAAGTGTGGTGATTTTGGTCACTATGCACACAAGTGTCCACATGAAGAAAATAGTGATGATGAAAAATAGGGTCACAAAAGAAAATAAGATGGAAAGCATAAGCATGACAAAGATGACAGATACAAGCAAAATAGGTATGAGAAGAAGAAAAATTTTTGTAAGGCAAAGAAATCTTACTACATTGTAGAAGCAAGTGATAGCTCAGATCACAATGATAGAGACAAGTCATATGATGAAAAGGAAGAACATCTATTCCTTGGAATAGAAGGTGAAAGAGAACAATGTTTTGTGTGTGGTCAAAGAGATCACAGATCAGGATATTGCAATGGTTTCAGTGATAGTGAAGATGAGATGACACATCAAGGAAATAGGCATGGTCAAAGAAATCATGAGAGTTTGTTTGCTATAGAAGATGATAATGATCTTAGTGACAATGAAGATAAAGAAGTCTCACTTTTGGTAATATAAAAAGAAGAGGATGAGCCAAGAAAACAAAAATCAGAAGTCAAAAGGCTAAAAGATGAATATAGGTTTCTTGAAAACAAGATTCGAATAGATGTCAAAATTAGAAGAACTACTTCAGACAATCAGTGATCTAAGAGATGAGCTTCAAGATGCAAAAAGGTTAGAGGAAAGGATGAATGAAGAACTGAGGGTAATGATGGAAAGACATGACACATTAGATGAAAAGGTTCAAAAAGGAGTGGAAACATATTTTAAGGTTGTATCTCATTTCCAAGAAAAGTCACACTCAAAAGGAAAGGAAGTTCTAAAAAATGAAAGCAAGGAAGCACCTAAGATTCATGAAGAAAGTTCCAAAGCTCCTATGGCTCCAAATATCCAATTTGGATCTTGTTTTGAGATAGGTGAATCAAGTTCAAAAGGCAAATAAATTCTTGAAGAAGAAAGCAAGGAAGAAGTTAAGGAAGAAGATTTGGATACCACAAAGAAGGTTCAAGGATGCAATGCACAAGTCAAAGATGATCACAAGGATAATGGTCAAGAAAGGTATGAGGAACCAAGGCATGAACAAAGGAATTTTCAAGGACATTGTTTTTCTTGTAATGGATTTGGACACAGGGCTATACACCGTAGGGTCTATGGATCAAAGAAGTTTGATTTTGCTAGAAGAAACTTCAAAGGAAGAAGGTATGGTTTTCAGGGACATTGCTTCTTATGCAATAGGATTGGTCATAGAGCTTCTCAAGTGCAAAGAAAATGAGCAACATGGTTTTGGTTTTAGAGCTACACAATTCAGAAGTCATGGTCATAATGGTCATGAAAACAGAACTTCACAATACAGGGTTCAGGAAAGGAAAGGATATGGAAATTATTTCAAGAAAGAATTCAGGATATGGGCACCATCCAAAGGCTACAATATCAAGTGTTTTAATTGCAATAACTTTGGACATATTGCAAAATGGTGTAGGACTCAATTCCAAACAAGTTCAAGGCAAGAAGGTCAAACAGGTTCAAGACAAGAAGATCAAGTAATTCATCAAGAGAAGGATATCAGAAAAACATGGAAGGAAGTTGACAGAGGAAAGAAACAATGTAATATGGGAGTAAAAGTACTCCCACCCCAAAATTAATCACCTCAAGAGAGAAGGTGGTGAGGGGGCTAAGCTTAAGAGTCATATCTTTTAGCCCCATAGGTGTCCCTTTTGCCATTGATGTCAAAGGGGGAGAGATTTGAGTAAGGGGAAGAGCATTGAGTTAGGGGGAGAAGCCTCCAAAGAGAGCATTGAGTTAGGGGGAGCAGCCTCCATAGAGAGTATTGAGTCAGGAGGAGCAACTTTGTTTCTCATAGATGGTTTTTGCAGTGATTGTGGTGATTTGCATTAGAGGTGTTGCCATCAATGAAAAAGGGGGAGATTGTTGGCAATTTGAGTTATTTTATGTTGTCATTGATGTCACATGGATCACATTGAGTTTTGGTGGCCAAATGATATTTTGGAGAGCATGGATATATATAGGGTTTTTGTGAAAACCAAGGTAGGCAAAATAAAAGGTTTTATTTAAAACCATGGATGGCAGATTTGAAATGGGTTTTTCTTAAAACCCAGGTTGGCTTTTCGTTTCATCAAAAAAGGTGCCCCGATGATGGAGATATTTAATTTTAAATATTTAGTTTAAATTTTAAATTATTTAAAATTTAAATCTAAATTTAAAATTAAAATTTAATTTATAGTGCCGACGTCAAAAGAAAGGAGGAGGCATATATTAAATTTAATTATAGCACCGACGTCAAAAGGAAGGAGGAAGGCATATATAAATATGCCACCAAACATTTTGATAAAACCTAGGAAGTCCTCGATAGTGTGGTGCATTCGAATTGCTAAGGAAGTGAAAGGTGCCAGCGTGTTGAAGAGTGTGCAAAAGGGTGTTCGTTCGAAGAGGGAGCAAAGGCATCGTAGCTTGTTCAAAACCTACGGATAAAGGAGGCAATAAAAGTAAGGGAGGTCCCTTACCAAGCACCGTAGGCGCTTGTGGCCTAGCGACAAGAGGAAGGTGCATAAGGTGTTGAAGCACCAGCAGATCCAAAGTTCGAATCCCGTCGGCGTTGGTTTTGCGAAGTAAATGTGAGGATACTCTTTTGGTGCATGTGGTGTTTAAGGGCATGCTTGGAGCAAACAAAAAGGAGGTTTGCACTCATCGTTCTATGTGAGCGGTTGGCTCACGTGGTTATTGGCACCGTGGTTAGAGTGGTGCAGGGACAACGATAGGGGATCGAATCCCACTGAGGACAGAGGCAAGTTAAATATATTTTTTAATATTTTATCTTTTCTAAAGTTGCCTAGGAGGAATAAGGGTTATGATGCACCTTAGGAAAAAGAGATATTTCTGGTGATTTATTTTTGAAAGTATATCATATTATATATCGTTGGAAAGCTTATTCCGAGGGCTATTTGATTAACTTGCTTAGAGGGAGAAATAAGGTGTGTATAAAGAGATATTTATGATTTTGTAAAGAGGTTCAAAATTGAAGGTTGCTTTGTTCTTTTTCAAAGGGGATTAATTCTTTCATGAGGGGACATGATGTATTTTATTGAGTAGGAGTAATAAGGTGTTATTGAGATATTATTTTGATTGTTGTGTTATTACTCAAGACCTCTAACCCTTGTTAAGATTGGAAAAAGAAAATGTGTTGAGTGTGGCAGATTTCCAAAGAGGCTTCTTCATCTTCATAAAAGGTATGGGCACATTCTCCTATTGATTGATTATGGTGGTTGATTTCTGAAATATCATTGGAGTGAAAAGGATTGATTGTGGTTTCCTTTTCGAAAGTGGTTGGTTGAATGCTTCAAGGTTTTCTGGTTTGAGAGTTGTGTTTAAACCTTGTTTTATAAGCATAGTTGTTGAAGCCCATTGGTTATGCAAAGAACTTGAACTCGAGTTTGAGAGGAACATGAGTATCATTGTTATGTGAGATTTATGGTTGAGCATTGTTGGAAACATTTTGAGTTTGTTGATACATGCATGGACTAGGGTTTTGTGAGAAAGAGTTGTCCCTTGTGATGAATGGTTGAAGTTGAGTTGATTGTGCCTAGTCAAGTGATTGTGAGAAGTGATTGTTCAAGTTCCATAAAAGAAACTATTCTATATTCTGATTTGAGTTGAGTTGGAGTTGAGAAAGATATTGGATTTGAGTATAGAACATATTGAGTCTCTAACAATTCTCTTTATGCTTCTATGAGATTGATTTGAGTTGAGATCATTGTGGATCATAGTTGTCATCCTTTGAAGAGTGTATTACCATTCATTTTTGAGTTCATATTTAAGCCTTGCCTTTGATTTGTGGATGAGATTTGAGTGCTATTTGAGCATGATTGGTTGAGCCTTTGAGAAGGCTTTTGGGATAGATTTCTGGACAACTTTGTGGACAATTTTTGGGATAGATTTTGAGCAAGTTCTTAGTGAGCTTGTTGAGTAGATTTTGAGCAAGTTCTTAGTGAGCTTGTTGAGCAAGATTTGAGCAAGTTCTTAGTGAGCTTGTTGAGCATATTTTGAGCAAGTTCTTAGTGAGCTTGTTGAGCATATTTTGAGCAAGTTCTTAGTGAGCTTGTTGAGCAGTTTTGGGCAAGTTCTTAGTGAGCTTGCTAGAGTATATTTGAACAAGTTCTTGGTGAGATTGTTGAGCAGATTTGATGAGGTTCTAAGTGATCCTATTAAGCAGATTTGAGCAAGTTCTTAGTGAGCTTGCTAGAGCAGATTTGGGCAAGTTCTTGGTGAGCTTGCTGAAGCAGATCAGTGTGTTGCCTAGCTGAGCAGATCAGTGGATTGCCTACCTGAGCAGATCAGTGTGTTGCCTAGCTAAGCAGATCAGTGGATTGCCTACCTGAGCAGATCAGTGTGTTGCCTAGCTGAGCAGATCAGTGGATTGCCTACCTAAGTAGATCAGTGTGTTGCCTACCTGAGCAGATCAGTGTGTTGCCTAGCTGAGCAGATCAGTGGATTGCCTACCTAAGCAGATAAGTGTATTGCCTAGCTTTGAGCAGATCAAAGTAATCATTGTATTGGATAAGGATCCTTATTTTTGTGTGAAATATTATAAGGATATTATCTTGTGGAGTACCCCACATTGGGGGAACCACGTTAAATCTTGTGTCTCAATTGTGTGTGGTGACTTGTGCTCTTGCTTACTATTGCTATCTAAGTTATTAATGCACATTGCTATATTTGGTTATTGCAATTAAGGACATTAATTGATATTGGTTTGGAAAGAAAGTAAAAAGTGGGCGCTATACTATTCACCCCCCCCTCTCAGTATAAGCTTGTGTTCTTCAAATCTATTCACCATCACTTTAGAAATAATATTATAAGCCATATTACATAGGATTATGGGTCTAAAAGAATCAAACAATTCAACATCCTTCTTTTTTGGAATTAGGGTAAGATAACTTACATTTATTTTATAAGGAATGTATTATTTTACCCTAGACTGTTCCATTGCCACCAATAAAGAATCATTCACTATATCCTAATTATGTTGGTAAAAAATATGCAAAGAGCTCATCTGGACCTGGGAATTTATCCTTATTAAAAGAGAAAAGAGCTAAAAGAATTTCTTCTAGAGTAATAGGCTCCATCAGTTTCTTGTTGTCTTCATTTTTTATGACTAAAGGAACATCTTGAAGAAGTTTATCATTAAGAACTTCGGTCTCCTTTGAACCTAGAATATTTTGATAAAACAACTTTACCTCTCCAAACCCCTTCTATTGATTTAATTCTACTAATTATAGAAGATGACCTTTGTACTATAGCCATCGTATGAAAAACTGTATTTTTATCTCATTCTTTTAACCAAGTATGTCTTGATTTTAATCTCCAAAATCTATCTTCCTTACTCAAAATATTATGATATTCACTAAGCAACTGCCTTTTCTCTAATCTTGTATTATTTTCATCCCCTTTGGTGAATTTTGAAAGTTTATCTTTTAGTTCTTTTTTCTTATCAAAAATGTTTCCAAAGTTGTTCTTGTTCCATTATTTTAATCTATATGTCATATATTTAATTTGGTTTGGAAGAGCATGCAACCCACCATTACCTAAAGAATTCCATGTTTAAGCTATCATATCAACAAATTGAGGATGGTCTTTCCACATTTGCTCATATTTAAAATATGATGTTTTTTAATTCACTTACCACCATTTTAACTCTTACTGGCTAGTGATTTGAACCAATCCTTGTTAAGGTATTAATTTTAGCACAAGTTCCTTCATCTAGCCAATTATCTGAGAGAATGCATCTATCTAATTTTTCTACAATTAGGTTCTGACCTCTCTTGTTGTTGGTCCAAGTATACTTATATTCTTCAAACTCAACTTCCTATAGATTGTTGTTTTGAATAAAAGCTAATAAATCTTTCATACTTTGGGTCAATTTCCTAATTCCCCCAATTTTTTCATTCAACTTGGTTATGACATTAAAATTTCCAATGATCATGAATCAGGTTTCTTAGTCTTCACTTCTTGTAAAGGCTTCAATCCCACTCCAAACTTCCAATCTACCTAATTGAGTTGTAGGTCCATAGACATTGATAAGGATGAAGTGAATATCTGCAAAGTAGCAAGTGACTAAAGAGGCTATCCAATGCCTAGTTTTATGAATGGTTACATAAGAGGTTCTAGAAGGATAAGAGTAAATTATTATTATTTAAAGTCAACACTTATTCTTTTGATATGTGACCAATACATTTAGATCTCAATTTACATAGCTCTAAGACCCCAATTTATTTTAAATGCTTATGGGATTGTGGCAACACAACCAAGGAAATAGGCCCTTCCTTCAATCAACCACATATATTAATGTGTGATGGAGATTTTAATGTAGATTTTTTGTTGTGTTTTAATCTCTACATACCTACTCATAGATGGTTTATATGTATATAAATCCCATAGCCTTTTACTTTAACACAAGGAAAGTTCTACTTTTGGAGCTTGTGTGAAAATCAACAAAACTAAAATAAAATCCAACTATAAAACTCTATTTGTGTTGATTTAAGGGACTAGTCATATCAAACATAGACCAAGTAGGGTGATTTCTAAAAGGCCAAGGTAGACCCCCTTTTCAATAGTATATGATGTCAATTTTAGAAATTTTAAGGAATTATGGTGGGACAAAGCAAGACTTTGTTAGAAATTATTACCATCATAGTTTGATATCATTATATGTGATATGAAAATGAAGAATGAAGCTGGAAAATGAATTATGAGTAGTTATTAAATAGAAAAAAATAGAATCAAAGGGGTTAAAACAAATTGCTATACTAGGATAACAACTTATAACCATCATGGAGTGCAAACAAAACAATCTTGCAAGAGATAAAAACAGTCTCAAAAAAAATATCATAAACTAAACATGAGTATGAAAAGCTACATGTGAAATACAAAGTAATGTGACTTAGGATTAATATTATGCCTAATGTATATTAATTTCTTCATCATTCCTCCCCACCATATAATCATTGGACCCCAACATTCTCAACAAATTAGGAACACTTAGGCCCAATTTCCTATTTGCTGATTTGGAGCGACAACAAATGACACACTATCTCAAAAACCACAGCACATCCCTCTGCATGTGAGGCCAGTAGAAGAACCATTGTAGATGGTGAAGTGTTTTCTATTTTCCAAAATATCCTCCATAAAGTGTCGAATGGGCTTCTTTGAGGAGAGAAACCCTATGCTCTTGTGGTACACAAAGCTTATCCAACTTATACAAAAGTCCATCCTTCATGTGAAAATCTTGAAAAGGACTTAGGTTTGAGGAGGAGGGGTGTACAAGATGATGATAAACTTTTCCAAAGTCAAGATCAAGAGCATATAGTGCAGGCCAAGTCTAGAATCCAACATGTGAGGTGGTCACAACTATCAAGGCTTGAGTTGTTGGTGGATGACTCAAACAATCTACCACTGTGTTGCTTGCTCCCTTCTTATATTTGATCACCAAATGAAATTATTGCAAGTATGTGGCCCATTTCAAATGCCTAGCTTCTTCAATCTTATTTTGGGATTGTAGAAACTTAAGAGGCATATGATCTGTGTGGACAATTATTTCCTTACCCAAAAGGTAATGCCTCTAGTACTTGATTGCTTGCACCAAAGCATACAACTCTTTATCATATGTGGAGTATTTCCTCTTAGCAGCTAAAAATATCTTTGAATGATATGCCACAGGATGACCATTTTGCTTCAACACCACTCCAAGTGCAAACTATGATGCATCTATCTCTATCTCAAAGGGTTGAGAGAGGTCTGGAAGGACAAGGATAGGGGCAATGCACAATTTGTGTTTCAATGAATCAAAGACGTGAGCATGGTCCTTTGTCCAATGAAACTCTACTTTGGATTTAGTGAGATGATGCAAAGGTGTTGCTATGGTAGAGTATCCAGGAATGAACTTGCGATAGAAGTTCACAAGTCCAAGGAAACTCCTAAGTTCAATGACTATAGAAGGAGTTGGCCAATGTTGAAGGACTTCTACCTTAGCAAGATCTACATGGACACCTTGCTAATTTATAATAAATCCAAGATAGGAGATGGATGTTTGAGCAAATGAGCACTTTGGAAGGTTGGCATAAAGTTGGTTCTTCTGAAGGGTGTTGAGAACCTGATCTAGGTGTTCTAGATGTACCTTCCAAGTAGGTGAATACACAAGTATGTCATCCAAATAGATGATAACAAACTTGTCCAAGTTATCCCTGAACACTTCGTTCATCAACCTCATGAAGGTTGCAGGAGCATTCATGAGACCAAAGGGTATGACCAACCATTCAAAAAGCCCAAACTTAGTCTTGAATGTTGTCTTCCAAGTATCCTCTACTTGAACCCAAACCTGATGGTATCCACTCTTGAGGTCAATTTTTGAGAAAAACTTTGCTCCCTGTAATTGATCCAACAAGTCATCAATCCTTGGAAGAGGATATCTATTTTTGATGGTGATCTTGTTCAAAGCACAAAAATCAATACACAGTCTCCAAGAACCATCTTTCTTGAGCACCAAAAGGATGGGAGATGCACAAGGAGAAGTGCTTGGTTTGATGAACCCTTTTGCCAATAAATCATGAATCTATCTCTTGATCTCATAGGTTTGTAGGGTTGACTATCTATACATAGGTGCATTTGGGAGAGAGGCACCTGGAATGATTTCTATGTTGTGATTAATATCCCTCTTAAGAGGTAGAGTGGTGGGTTCTTTGAACACATGCTCATATGATTGCAGAATTTTTTGAAGTGAAGCTTGCTTGTTGTGATTCTTAGGTGGTGCTTGGTCTTCATTATTTTGTTGGCCTTATGAATATGAGAGCCAATTATTGTGCCTGATTAACCACCTTGCATGCTTGTTATGCAACTTAGAACCAAATTTGTGGTTGGTTTAGTGCATTCCACCAAGTATGATTTATTGTGCAATTGCAAGGTGTATGTGTTTTCATAGGCATTATATGTAGCTTTCCTATCGTATTGATAGGGTTTCCCAAGCAACAAACCACAACAATCCATATTTGTTACATCACATGTCACCTTATCCACAAATTTACTACCAAAAGAAAAGGACACGATGCATGTGTGTGTGATGTTGGAAGTTGACCCATTATCCTTCCACCCAAGTGCATACGGGTGAGGATGCGGTCTCAAAGGAAGCTTCAATTTTTCGACAATAGACCTCACAATTAGATTTTTTTATGAGCCATTGTCGATTATACAATCAACAAAAAATTCATGTGTTAGGTGAGCTCTAGTGATGAACAAATTGTCATGGCCACCTTTTGAAGAAATATGAGACATAAGGGTGACTTTGTTTAGTCTACCCTTCAATTCTGGATATGCATCTTCTTTCCCAGTAGTCACAATGGGACCATATTTTGGGTCCTCATTTGTAGACTTTACAATTAGGGATTTCTTCTTCATATTCTTGAATTTATAGCATTTCATCTTGCTATGTCCAGGTTTCTTACAAAAATCACAATACAAAGATGAAGAAGAATTTTTAGAAGAAGAAGATGAAGAATGGGAATTGGATGGAGAGGGAGGAGTAGAAGAAGAGGAAGAAGGGGGAGAGAATTTCTTCACCTTATGATAGTGTTGATGTTGACTCGTCCCCTTGGAAGTGCTTTCCTATGAAGAAGATCGAGGTTTGGAATGTGCACCAACTTTCTCCTCTGCTAAAAGTGCATGATTAAATGCAACATCCAAAGTAGCCAAGGGAGTGAATTTCAACTCCCTAAATACCTGTTCTTGCAAACCACTAGAAAATTTGGTGATTAGTGCCTCTGTTGGATCTTTCACTCCGAGAAGAATCCTTAACCTGTTAAACTGAAAAATATAGTCTTGGACAAACATGTTGTGAGTTTGTCTCAATCTATACCATTTGATTTTGAGATCATTTTGGTAGTTAGGTGGATAGAAGGTATTCTTCAAAGCTTCAACGAGGTCACTCCCATTCTTGATTGGATTTTGGCTTTGTTGCCTCTCCATGATCAAGACTTTTGCCAAACTTGTGAGCTTAAGTTTAGCGAAGGGAACCTGTTCGTCGGCAGGAGTTTTTGAATAAGAGAACCAAGTCTCCATATCTAAGATCCAACTATATAGGACATCGGGATTCCTAGATCCATCATAAGGCTTTACTTCACATTTTGCCTTATTACGAAATTCATTGTTATATATTTTTACATCACTAGGAGCAATTTGCACTGTAATGTCCTACACTTTGCTAACCAAATCTCCAACTACTTGAGCTAGAATTATCATTTGTTTTGCTAGGTCGGAAGCCATTTGGCAGACCTGGTGTAAGCCAGACTAACAACACTTAAAGGGTTTGCAAATTGATTTCTAGGCACCTATTAGGAACAAATTTGGAGGGTTCCTAAAATGCAAAAAATACCTAGAACTAGGGGTTACAAAAGTTTATCTTTAGTCTTTCCATGCAATTTTACAAAATAATTTTGTACAAATTACAAGGCTTTTTACCTTTCAAATATGAAATTTGAATGAAAAGGTAAAAAAATAGCACTATTTTTGATAATTTTACCCCTTGGAATTGTAAAAATAAGTTTTTACCTGCCAAAGAAGAGTCACCTCCTTTGGTTTGAATTTTGGTGCTAAAAATTGAATTTGTGGTCATAAAAATTTAATTGGATAACAAAACAAAATAGATTTTTTAATGGTCAACAGGGTTCAGTCTCCAATGATACCAATAGGACCCACCACATGCCACTTGTTCATTAAGTACCACTTCCAACGACTATTAACCTTAGTGCACACAATCAACCGACCATGTGAGACTACCTCGCGTGAGACAACCTAACCACCACTACATGGTGATTAGCATATAATAGAAGATAGTATTATTTTAAACCACTATGTACACACTTGCATGGTGCATATGGGATATTTGGCTAAATGACCTATATCCTTTACTTAATCATTCGATGTTTGATACTTTTGTATAAAGATAAATGGCTTATATATTCGATTGGAGTTCTATGTGCTAGAACTTTCCAAGTCATCCCTTTAGAATGAAGCTACTGTTAAGTGCAATTTAAAAATATTTACAACATTTTTTGGGTAGTAAAAGACTTAGAGCTCGCTCTTGTCTGTGATCTTCTACTTGGGTGGCCAAATTGCTTCCAACTATCATAATGTCATTTCTCTATTTTGGACTATTGCATTGTTGCAAAGCGTGCATGTAGATACCAATCAAACAACTCCACATGGAACCTGGCATGCAACCTCCACTGAGATGGTGATTGCTCCTTAGGATTTATTTCCATCATAGATGTTAATATGACACATCATTATTGTAGAGCAATGGCACTAGGCATAAAACAACGAATCATAAAATTATGTCGTGTATGCTCTATGTGACTGATGAACACGAGGAATTTTCCATGTTTTTAGGCCTTCATACTATCAATTTGTTGTCCAATAAGGAGGGCTTCATCGATTAAAATTATGGGCAATTGGTTAGTGTTGTAGTAAGGATCTATAAGGCTTGCTTTCCTAGGAAATCATGGTTCTTGCAAATTTTAGTTGTATTTAGACAATCACTGAAATAGCTCTACCTATGCAGGATCTAATCTTACCAATCAAAATGCATGTACTAAGTTGAGATGGATCATTCCTACATATAGCTTTAGTTGAGGTTGATGTTCCATCATAGAGGTAATTGAACATCTTCAAAGCCCGAGAGAGACCCAACATCAAATAGATAACTTTATCTTTATGAGTAGGGCATGTTCTCCTTGGGCCTTATAGGCACCCCTGCTCTCCTTCGCTGCCACCCACTGGGTCTGCCTTGTCAATCTGTTGCTCTCCCTCATTGTTGTTCGATGGTTTGTTACACATCAAACAACATAAGTTATCGATCAAAAATAATTTTTTATCACCCCTTGTTTTTTAATAGCTTAAGTGATGACGTCAGGCAAAAAGTTGACCCCATATGAATTTTTTTGGGACATTTGTGTCCTTGAATTTCATTGAGATTCTTCGATGGATGATGACTTCCCTAATAGTTGGTGGCTACAAAATTCTTTTGGAAATTGATGAAACACTTTGGCAAATTGAATTTGTATGCAATGTCTTATCTCATGCATTGATAGGATCCTTTCATGGGCAACAATAGGTTTCACTGATTCCTTGATCAGAATGTGATAGATCGATATATTGGAATTCAAAAACTTTGGGACCTTTCCAAAATTTTAATTTTTGAAGGATTTAAGGTTGAGGTTCCTTCTATTAAACTCTAAGAAATTATTAGGCTTGTACCTTTCTCTAATATTTCAATTGTACACATTGATTCCAAGGTGATGCCAAACAAGCTTCAGGGGTACCTCAAGGTCAATAGGTGTAACATTAATTTGGCAAACCTTTGCACTCTGGATATTCAAAATGTGAAAATAATTAGCTTGGATAAGGACCAACATAGTACCTAGACATGGAACATGTGCTTAGCCAACAATAACCCAAAGCTTAGCACCAAGTAGTAATGAAGTCAGCAATCCTTCCACACCTTCTCGCTAGCCTTCTTGTAGCTCTAATACTAGTGTTATGGAAATGAAGAATGAAGCTAGAAAATGTATTATGAGTAGTGCTTAAATAACACAAAACATAATCAAAGGGGTTATCACCAATTGCTATACTAAGATAAAAATCTATAACCATCATTGAGTGCAAACAAAACAATCTTACAAAAGATAAAAATAGTCTCAACAAAAAAACCATAAGCAACCTAAGAAACTAACAATCAAATTAAACTTGAGCATGAAAAGTTCCACGTGAAAAATAAAGCAATACGACTTAGACTTAATATTATGCCTAAGGTCTATGAATGTCCTCATCAATATGTTGAGTAGTTGCAACCACTCAACACAAGGTCTATGAGTCTACAAGTGGTTGAAGGTAGTTTATATTTGGTTATAGTTTGTTATGTTATACTAGGCAAAGCAATTGTATTTAAGTATCCTCAAACCAATAATGCAAATCAATCAAAGCAATTGCATCATTGGTATCAGAGTAGGATATTGCAGAAAGATCCAACTCTCCTTTTGAGACTTGATACATTTGTGAGGAAGAGAAGTAAACCTTCCTCTTTATTCAAAACATATGGGCTCCAAAGCATTTCAAAGGGTGTGAAAGAGAAAACTTTGTAGGACAAGGAGGTTGCCTGTGAACCAAATTGATTCTTAATTTTTTTACAAAATTTGAATGGGAGGATGACAACCTAGATGGTCATCAAAATAGAACCTTCCTTACATGAAGGAGAAGGTTAATTTAATGCATCAAGTTTTATGAGTGGAGGATATTTTCAAACCATACTTTGCTCATTTTTTTAAAAAGAATAATAGATCAAAATGTTAGCTCCATGATTGTACTTGTTTGAGATATTTTCTTGCACAAACAAACAGGGTTGTTAAACGCATTAGTAATTTTTGCAATGCAAGACATCAAGATGAGCAAGATATTGATTTATTTTACTCCATCCACCACAAAAAAATTGCCATCGAAGTCAACTAACATGAGCCACATGGACGATGCATTGTATTTAAAATCCTCCAAAAATAGATTACATATATTCCAAATGTCAAAACTTACATCAAACTTCTTGATGCATAAGGTCGTCCACATTTGGTTATATGAATATGCAAGGTTTTTTTCTAGATAAGGGCATAAATTTTGATCACCTATGAGTTTTGAATTCAAGGTGAGTGATTCACTATGAATCTAGGAATGGGGTATCCATTAGGTTTTCAACAAATATTCATGAGGTGTTAATGGAGCTTCTAGAGGATGGAATCCACACCTTTGACCCTAGACAATAACTTGTGTGATAAGGCCATCAATGATAGTCAATGCATTTTTTTGAATTATCCCATATGGACCATGGGAGGACTCATTGAAGCATATAAATATTTTTTTGTTCTTTATTTTAATTGGTTATAGGTGAAAATAAGGAGATTCATCTAATATTTTAAAGCACTAGAACATTGAAGGAATATTTGAGAATATTCCTTAAAAAATTGGTTGAAGGAAAAATATCTCAATCTGCTATAATTTGTTTGGTCCATGATACATTGTTGATTTATTACAATTCGAGACATCAATCAATTGATGAGTATAGGATTATATATACTTGTTGGAAAGCATTTTTCAAGGTCAAACTAGTGGAATTGAAAATTTCTAGTTTTGTAAAGGTTTAACATGGCTAGTGGTGCACTAAAGCTCTTATTACTTGATTATCAACCATTGCAAGGAAATAATTATTATGCTTGGAAAATTAATCTTAAAACTCAAATTGAGTTTGAGGAAGTGTGGGAAGTTGTAAACTAGTGCATTATCTATCCTAACACAAATGATGAAGAACAAATAAAATTTGACAAATTAGATATAAAGGCTTGGTTAATCATCATGTTTGTTGTCTCTAATAAAGTTTAACCATTCAATCATAACTCAAACACAACCAAAGATATATGGAATAAGTTCAAAATAGTAGTTGAGGCAAAGAACAAGAACAAAATCTTGTTCCTTCAAACTAAACCCATTGCCTATAAATGAAGAATGGAAAATAAATCTAGTCATTCCTAAGACAAGTTAAAAAGTTGCATGCATCACTACAAGCTTTAGGAGAAATAGTGTTTGATGACACACTTGTCCCCATTATTTTAATATCCCTTCATGGTATAATGTGTTTGTGATAACTCTAAATATCATTGACCAAACACTAACATTTGAAAAATTGGTGAACCTACTTAAAAAAGCAAAGGTATATCATAGATCACAAGATGAAGATCATGTTATCCTTTCAATCAATAGGGGAAGTAGCCAATCAAAAGAGGTACAAGACCTCAACACCACTTCTAACATCAAAGAAATAATTCTCACATGCAAAATACAGGTGAACTTTATGGTAAAAATGGTCACATATCAAATGAATATTGAGACAATTCTTTTATAAATGGATCATCTTCTCGAGCAAAGAATTCATAGTAGGACGTCATAAAATAACAAGAAGAATTCAAATCGAAAGAAGATTACATCAATAATATAGTAATATTATTGAAGACAACCACTCAAGGGAAGCTACTCTAGAGAAGAAGAGCATTTATATGCTACTCATGATCAACTAATTCATCCAAATAATGTTTAGTATATCGATTCTAGAGAAACCAAACATATGATCAATCAAAACACTAGTTTTAGACTCTAGACTATTCCAATTATATAGGAAAGGTCTCTTTAGGTAATGATACATTCTATGACATCAAAGCAATTAATGATGTAATATTATGACTTGGGTCACACACATGCAAGATAATATAAGTCTTGTATGTTCGATGAATCACTAAAAATTTGCTCTCTATCAACCAAATACTTGACCATAATTTTAAGGTTGAGTTCGACAAACAACATGACTCTAAGATATATCTCATTCATGACAAAGCTAGAAAGTCTATGATTATTGCATATGGTAAAGGAATAGGAAAAATATTTGAACTTCATATATTTCATCATGATAATCAAACATTAATTATCAACTCAAATATTTATGCATCACTCTGGCATTGACATTATGATCATTTAAGTTTTGGCCATATTATAATACTTCAAAATAAGCACATGGTCAGAGGTCTTCCTTCCTTGAGGAAATCTATTCAAATTTACCCTTGCTACTTAGTTGGAAAGCAACATTGAGCTCTATTTTTTTCTTTAGAATCTTAATCCAAAGGGACTCTCAGTTTGGTTAATACTAATATTTACGGATCCACACCTTTAAGTTACAATGGATCCCAATATATTCACCTTTTCTAAAATGTGGGTATTATTTTTATAGAACAATAATGAAGCCTTTGTATACTTTAAAAAATTCAAGACTTAAGTTAATACATTCATAGGTCATCAAACCCATGTACTCTATTCAAATTGAGGGAGATTTTACCAACAATGTTTTTTAGCTTTGATAAAGAAACATAATATTCATAAACAATTAACAATTGCTTACACACCACAACAAAATGGTGTTGTTGAATGCAAAGATAGAACCATCATGGAAATGGTTTGTTGCATGTTGAAATATTTTTGACTTACACCCTATTTTTGGGTAGAAGTAGTACATACTATACTTACTTAATGATGCCCCCATTATAGCACTTTATCACATCACTCTAGAAGAAGCATGGATTAGATATAAGCCATCAATCTCTAATCTTCATTTTTTTGGATGTACCACATATATACACATCCCAAAGGAGAAGATATAAAAATTGGATAAGTCTCATAAATGTATTCTATTAGACTACAATGATGAATTGAAATCCTATAGATTATTTTATCCAACTATCAAATTATATCATCCATGATGTCATTTTTTTAAAGAAAGACAAGTTGTCATCATCCTCTCCACAAGAATCTTCATCCAATTTCATTCCGGTAATACTTCAAAGTGATGAATATTAATAAGATACTAATGAGAAAAATTCTAGAGACAATAATGATGAATATAATAATAATGATGTGGATTAATTTGCTTTACCACATCATACATAAAAAATACCCACAGTAAATGAGTACATTAAGAGATTTATGGATAGATGGAGTTACAGACACATCTACCATAGGTTCAAGGACATATAACATGGCTCGTGATGAGGCAAATATGGACCTAATGAGTACTATTCTATAAATTTTTGAACCATCCATATTTTAGGAGGCTCTTCAATATAAATTTTGAAATAATTCTATTCACATTAAATATTAATCACTAATGAAAATAAGAATTGGCAGCTTGTTGATCTTCCACTAAAAAAGAAAACCATTGGATGCAAATGGATTTTCAAGACCAAATATAAATTAGATAGTATTGATAAATACAAGGTATGACTTGTAGCCAAGGGCTATGGGAAAAAGAAGGGCATCAACTATAAAGAAAAAATTGCACCTATAGAAAAAATAAATACCATCAGAATGATCTTTGCTCTAACTCGTTAGAAATAGAGTCTATTACATCATTTGGGTTATGTAAATGTATCTTCCAAGATACATACTTAGATTACTTTATGTGCAAGTTATCTAGTTACTTCATGCAATATAATAAATGCACAAGTATCAATGTGCAAGTTGTACATGTGCAAGCTATCCCTTGCACAACTAGATAGAGTGTTGGCCAAGTATCATATTTTGACTATATAAGGATGGCCTCATAGATAGATAGATATAGAGTCGGGGGACATAGTTAGATAGTGTAGTTTTGTGGATAGTACAATTCTATGTGCCTCACCATTCATTGGTGATGGATACAATATAGTTCAGTAGCTTTATTAATGGAGTTTTCATTTCCTCCATAGCTACATTGTAGTATTTTATATGATTTCTATTTACAACATATTTAAGTCATCTAGAAAATTTACTTTCTTTCATAATATTCTGCATCTTGTGATTGTTATCTCCCAAGTATCATTCATCAAAAGCTAACACTAACTGCATAGTTTGGATGGAGGATTCATCATATGGACATTAATATTTCTTTCCTCAATGGAGAAATAAATCAAGAAGTCTCCATAACTCAACTAGAGGGATTCATTACTCTTGGAAAAGAAACAAAGGTGTGTAAACTGATCAAATATCTCTATGGTCTCAAATAGGCTCCTCGAGTCTGGTATATAAAAATATATGAACATTTTGAAAAGTATGATTTCAAGAGAAATCCATATGATCCAAATGTTTCAAAGAAAAAGAGGTAAATTTTATGGTCATTATTGTATAAGTTGATGATTTGGTTATTATAGGAAGTTATAAGAAAATGATTCTTTAAGCAAAGGATGACTTGAAAAGGTCATTTGACATAATTAGTCTTGGATGGTTGCACTGTTAATACTGATAGACAAGGACGAGGATTAAACAAAACCAAGTTGAGATTTGCATTACCAAAATGAGCTATAAATAGCCAAAAATACACCATGAAAGATCAAATTACAATGAACATTAGACCTACACCTGGAGGATCAAATATAAAGCATAAATTCCTAATGTGGCCATGATAATTAAAAAAAGAGCATGTATTATCAAAGTAACCACCTATAAAATATTACATTTAATATTTTTTTGTAAATAAAAGTCTTCATTAATTATCGGGTTTTGCACGTTAACCCAAAACCTATTACAATATCCAACCTTCTGCTGAGATTGTAGATCCTAGTCATTCTTGAAACTTTCTTACCAGAAATTGTGTTGAATCCCCTACAACACCTTACTAACAAAGCACACCCATACCTAAACATAACTATAAACATTACTTACATTGACAGGAATTGAAGTTTGGAACTTTACACTTGTGAAACCTATTGCTTGCCCATTTCCTATTCTCTGTCGAAATCTTCCAAGGCTTACACCTTGTTACCTTCATTTCCAATTTGGTATGATTTAGAGGGAAACCCCATAGTTATTACCAGCTCCATGGGAAAAGAACACCCATTCATATTTCTCCTTAACGGGTAGGTTTCTTTTCATGACTAATAATGTTTTCCACTTCACGTGGCACACCTTGTGTCCATGTCACCAAACTACCAACATCAACACCTATGTTGGCTAATTTGTCAGCTGACTTGTTGGCCTCATGGTACACGTGACGAGCCCTCCTGTTCTTTCTTGCTGCAAAAAGGATCCTCACTTCATGGATGACTCCCTCGATTCTTCATGGAGAATTTTTGCCATTGGTTAATATGTTAATGATGTTCATAGAATCGCCTTCAATCATCAAGTTACCTTGAGTTGCTTGGGCTACTTGCAACCCTCTCTAAAGGGCTCTAGCTTCTGCTTTGTTATTAGTTCTGATTCCCAATAGTTCAGCGAAGGCCTTGACCAGATTTCCTTGATGATCCTTGATTATTCCTCTAGCTCCAGCTCTTGCTGGGTTCTCCTTGGCTGCACCATCAAAATTTAGTTTAAACCAACCCTGGGGGGTGGCTCCCAAGAAATCCCATTTTTGGGATTGGGTAAAGGAATGGAAGGTTTGTCCTCAATACCTACGGCCCGAGCTAATTATTTTTCTTGGGGAAGAATGGAGTGATTCTCATCCACTAAGGTGCTAAGGTTTTCTTTCGCAAAGACAATAATCCTGTTGATGATGGTTTTTGAGTTGTGAATGGTATCATTAAAGGATCTATGGTTCCTTTCTAGCCAAATCTGCTAGAGAAAATGATGCCAACATATTTTCCATAGGTACTTAAGTTTTAGGCTAACAAAGGGTTGAGGCCATTGATGGAACACTTCGGATATAAGAGCAGGCTTAACCCACAAGATCCTAAAAGCTTGGAAAAGTTCATCAATGATGGACTCCGCTACTAGACACTCCAAAAACAAGTGTTGGGTTGTATCCCATCCTGCCCTGCACATGTAGCAACGGTTAGCAATAACCATACCTTTGGATAACATATTGTCCATAGTGAGGATTTTTCCTTGAATCACCAGCCATGAAAAAAAGGATATTTTAGGAATTAAGCCTTTGATCCAAACCAAACTAGGTTGAAATTGTTTACCTTCCACATTGAGAAGCAAATTATAGGCATAATTAACTATGAAGTCACCACTTTCAGTATCAGCCCAAACAATGTGATCTTCATCCTCTCTAGAGGGAATAATTTGCTGAGTTAAAATGTTATAAAAATCTTTAGACTTCGCTTCAAAACCCTGTACTCTGATGTGTTTCCACCTATTGATATTTATATCTTGCCACATATAATTTGCATCCTTATTCCCAATATGTTGCTCCATATGCTCTTGAATCCTAGCCAAACGAGGAATCTGGGATAACTCCTCAGCTCTCACCAATCGATCCTTCCAAAAGTCTATTGTTTGCCAATTTCCTAGAATCCATCTAAGACCTTTCTTGAAAAGATCCTTGCTCATGAGGATTGCCTTCCAAAAAGTAGACCTCCTACTTTCTAAGTTGTCATTAAGGAAGTTCACACCTTGGAGGTATTTCCTCCTAACTATGGAAGTCCATTCATTATCGACCTTAGTCAATAACCGCCATGCTTGTTTGGCTAATAGAGTTGTATTGAGATGAGCAAATCTCCTCAATCCTAACCCCCCATCAACTTTAGGTTTGTAAACCTTGTTCCAACCTACTAAATGGATCCTTTTATTATCCTTAGTCCCTGACTAGAGAAATTTTTTTTGAAGCTACTCAATTTTGTGATACACCTTGCTAGGAGCTCTGAAGACTGATAGGAAGTAAACGGGTATACTTTGAAGTGAAGCCATAGTTAAAACTACTTTGCCTGCTTGAGATAACAGATGTCCTTTCCAACCTGCTAGCTTTTTTAGGATCCTCTCCAGAACTATGTTCGATGAGCAAGGTGCAACCAAAGTATTGTCATTGTTGTCAACACAGTCAGGTTGATCAGTTGATGCAATGGACAGGAATGGATAGGAGTTGATTGATGAGCAAGGTGCAGCCAAAGTATTGTCATTGTTGTCAACACAGACAGAGGATCGGTTGATGCAATGGACAGGAGCACAGAAGTCATTAGATAGATCGGTTGATGAAGTGAACAAGAGTTCAGAGATCATACAGAGCATGTACAATGATTCTCCAAGAAGACCGAAGTGGCCCATAGGCAAAAGCTCAAAGAAAAAGACAAGTAAGAAAACTGTCACGATATCGCGACATGTTGAGAAGCTGGAAAAGAAACTGTCGCGATATCGCGACATGTTAAGAAGAAAGAAAAGAAACTATCACGATATCGTGACATGTTGGAAGAGAGAGAAAGCGCAAGAAAAACTGTCACGATTTCGCGACATGTTGGAAGCAAAGAAGGCAAGTAGAAAAATTATCGCGATTTCGCGACATGTTGGAAGAGAAAAAGCCAAGTGGAAAAACTGTCACGATTTCGTGACATGTTGGAAGAAGAAGCGTATGCAGGGAAAACTATCATGATTTCACGACATGTTTGAAGAGAAGACGCAGGCAAAGAAAAACTGTCACGATTTCGTGACATGTTCGGAGAGAAGAGTGCATGTAGAAAAACTGTCGCGATTTCATGACATGTTTGGAGAGAAGGTGCAAGTAGAAAAACTGTCACGATTTCACGACATGTTTGGAGAGAAGGCGCATGCAAAGAAAAGCTATCACGATTTCACGACATGTCGGAGAGAAGGAGAGGAGAAAATGTGTCGCGATTTCGTGACATGTTTGAGAGAAAGAGCTTGCAAGGAAAAGTGTCACGATTTCGCGACAATTTGCAAGAAGGATGGTACGAATGAAAAAGTGTCACGATTTCATGACATGTTCGAGAGAAAGAGCTTGCAAGGAAAAGTGTCACGATTTCGCGACAATTTGCAAGAAGGATGGTACGGATGAAAAAGTGTCATGATTTCACGACAAGTTCGAGAGAAAGAGCTCGCAAGGAAAAGTGTCGCGATTTCGCGACAATTTGCAAGAGGAAGCGCTAAGGAGAAAAAGTGTCACGATTTCGTGACATGTCGGGTTCTGACCGAAGGGAAGAAAAGCGCTAAGGAGAAAAAGTGTCATGATTTCGCGACATGTTGGTGCAATGAGAAGAAAAGTGCTAAGGAGAGAAAAAGTGTCACGATATCGCGACATGTCGCATTTTCATGACTAAGAGAGGAGAGAGAATGTACGGAGATAGAAATGTCACGATATCGTGACAACAGCAGAGAGGAAGACTCCGAAGGATGAAGTGTCACGATTTCGCGACAGAAGCAAAATGAAAGAGCATGGAAGCAGAAGCGTCACGATTTCATGACAAATTCAAGGAGGAAGAGCTCAAAGGCGAAAGCATCATGATTTCACGACATGTTTTTTTCATGGGTGTAAGGCAAAGAAAAGCACAAGGGAAAGTGTCACGATTTCGTGACATGTCATTTTTGGTGCTTGCAAAGAAGAGTGTACGGAAGCGAAAGATGTCACGATTTTGCGACATGTCATGTTTTCGCTAGTGCTTGCAGAGAAGAGTGTATGGAAGTGAAAGGTGTCACGATTTCGTGACATGTCATGTTTTCGCTAGTGCTTGCAGAGAAGAATGTATGAGAGTGAAAGGTGTCACGATTTCGCGACATGTCATGTTTTTGCTAGTGCAAGCAGAGAAGAGTGCAAGGAAGCGAAAGTGTCACGATTTCGGACATGTTCCATTTTCTGGGAAGAGCAAGAAGAGCTCAAGGAGAGCAAAGTGTCACGATTTCGTGACATGTGTTTTGTTGAAGCCGAAGAAGAGTAGTAAGAAGGGAAAAGTGTCAGATTAGAATGTCGTGAAGCAGAAGTGAAGAATTTAATTTGTACATGACTACTAAGTAGAACGAGTTAAAGGGGTTGTAGAGGAAAATCATGCAGCCAAAATAAGAAGAGTTAACGGAGTGGATAGTTATGTGGGATAGAAATCATGCAAGCTAAATAAGAATAGCATTAAAGGGAAGAATTACAGGCCCGTGTATAGATGAAACCATTGAGCAACGATTAATCGACATTTGAAATAAAGACAGATCTATGTAATAGGTTGCATGTAATAAATACTATGCTATAAAGGAGTTACCATTAGAAGTGGCTATTAATATGCATGTGAGATTACGAAGTACAAAAGACTAGGAGTCTCAATGAGAAAAAGGGTTATAAAATGGTAGTCACATAGAGAATGATGTTGCCGCATATAGTGAAAAAGAGTGTCACCTTATAGAGGGAAAGTGCTATCGAAAGAGGGTTAGAAGAGTGCTGTTGAAAGAGAGCGATAGTGCTGCTCAAACCAGAGTAAAAGTGCTGCAAGAAGTGGGCTGGAAGAATGTTGTAAGAGAGTGTTAAGCAGAGCCGTGAGAGCTGTAAGAGTGCAGTAAGAAGTGTAGCAAGAGGGCTGTAAGAGGGCCGCCAAAGTGCAGTAAGCAGAGCCATAGGTATGTGTTGTGTGAACTGTGGGCAATGTTGAGTGAGCAATAGACCAGTCAGGGTCTTGTAATAGTGAAGGCATTTATATGTCAATATTCAAATTTCAGAATTGAAGTCCAAGTTGGTGCTTGGAATTAGGGGTTGGTGCTCCTTCCAGTTGGTGTTGGTAAATCAAGGGTTGGTGCTCCTTCTAGTTGGTGTTGGTAAATTGATTGTAAAGTTGTTGCTTTGCAAAGGCTGGATTTGGATGGGAGTCCAAACAGTCTATTTTGAGGAGTAGCCAAAACTGGTGAACCTCGGTACATCTTGTGTTGTGTGTGATGCTCTCTTGTTATATTTGCTTTATGTGGTTTTAAGCTTTCATTGTTTTGGCTTTAAGAGTTAAAGTTTTAAGTTATAAAGAGCCACACTGATTCACCCCCCCTCTCAGTGTCATTGTGAGACTAACAATTGGTATCAGAGCCAGGTTCCCAGTTCAGGCTAAATCAGTCAGGGTTGATCTTGGATTAGTACACAATGGGTAAGAAGAATAGATCCTCCTCCAAAAAGGCATCTCAGCCAGTTTCAGTTCTTGTGGAAGAGAAAACTGAACTAGAGAAGGTAGAAGAAGTGGATTCTGAAGTATGCAATGAAAACTTGGAGATTGAAGTAGATCTAGAAGGTGAGTTGATAGCCGCACTTGAAGAGTTGAGTATAGAAAAGAAAAAGAACAAAAGAATGTCCAAGAAGTTAGAAGAATATGGGGATGAGATTGAAGATCTCTTCCTACAAGTTCAAAAGGCCAAGAAATCAGAAGAAGCCTTGAAGACACAACTGGATGATGAGGATGATGTATGCAGCACAAGTGAAGAGGAATCTAACAAAGTTATTGTTGATCTAAAGCTGCAAGTAGAACAGTACAAAAGGATTGAAGATATTCTCAGGTCTCAAATCAATGAGAAAGAGACTGTTTGCTGCCAACAAGAAGAAGAGATTGTTTCATTGAAGAAACAAATAGAAGAGGCCAATATAAATCTCAAATTTGAGAAGAGCACAGAGTTACTAGATACAATGATAAAGCAACAAAGAAGCTCCACGGCTAAGTTTGGTCTTGGATATGAAGCTGAACAACCTTCATCTTCCAAAAATGCAGAGAAGAAGAAGCACACTGCTGAAGGATCGAAGCAAGAAAAGTCTGAAGCTGAATCTTCAAAAGGAAGAAAATATCAAAGAAGATCTACAACAAAGCAACCACAACAAAAGAGGTTCTCTCACTCTCACTCTTTTAATAATAATGCTTTTAATGGCTATTGTTCTAAATGCAACTGCTATGGTCACAAGGCATTTTATTGTGGATAGAATAATAGATCAAAGAGTTATGCTGATAGAAATACATCTGCTTCTCTGAGTGAACACCATGTGCAATGTTTTAATTGTAATGGCCATGGGCACATAGCAAGGTTTTGTCCAAGCACTTCTGGATCTAATCTAAGGCAAGACCATAGATTTCATCAGACACAAAGAGTGCAACACAGAAAGGGGACATATCATGTGCAATGTTTTAAATGTAATGGTCATGGGCACATAGCAAGGTTTTGTCCGAGCACGTCTGTATCTAATCTAAGGCAAGACCGTAGATTTCATCAGACTCAAAGAATGCAATACAGACAGAGAATAAATCATGTGCACAATAGAAAGGAAAATAATCATCCATCAAGGATGCACAAGAGACAACCCCGCAAGAGAAATGGTCAAGTTCACGAAAAGGTTCAAAATAGGGATGTAGGTGAAAACCTTCAGCCTAAGTTCAAGAAATACTGGAGAAAGAAAGAAGAAAGGAAATCGTGTCTCCTTGGACAGAAGGAGATTACTCCTCTATTGCACTAAGCAACTCCAGGTGGCACATCCTCAGGGGGAGCAATATTAAAGTTTTATTTTAATGCTCCTATGTATTTGTTTGGTTATCTAAGGATGAAAGGCAAGTAGTCGGGTTATTGTTGTATAGTTGTCAAGTGTGTTTTCAGTTCATGTAGTTGTGTGTGGAAGTGCCGTGAAGGGTAGTGATTGAATTTAGAATCGTCACCATTGGTAGTATTGCTTATGTCATTGTTGTTTTGTTGATGGTTCTTACTGCCACTGTTCATAGCTATGGATTATAACAGTTCAGATTGTTTTTGTTTAATGAAAGAATGCTTGCCCTAGCTGCGTATTTGTGTTTCGATAATAGCAGCGTGTATTTGTTCGACGCTTTGATGTGAATATTGTCAGATATTTCATGACACCTTGGTGAATACAGTTAATTCATAGATAGTTTCGTTTTAACTGTTGATAAAATGCCAATCCAAGGATAAGAAGTATGAGGCTGAGTAAGGTGCACTATGGTTGGCCATAAAGTGTTTGACAAAATGTCTTCTCCTGATTTGCACAGTTGAAAGTAAGGTGTGATCTGCAGTAACTATAGAAAACTCAGATCAGGTTGTAAATATAAAAAGGAATTTGGTTGTGCTGCAGTATAGTGTTTGATGCTTGCACAGAGTTGGCAGTAAAATTGCAGTGTTGGTACAGTGTTGGACAAAAGTTGGTACAAGTGTGAGTCACTTGTCAATTTTGTTGACAGATGTGAAATCAGCGTGTTGAATGGGAAGATTGAAGAAGAGGTTTATAATGAGCAGCCAGATGATTTCCAGCCTGGTGATGAATGGTTGAGTTGCTTTCATAGAGGTTGTTTTGATCAAGTTAATGCTTTACTTGATACATGATTTGGGCTTACTCCATTGAGATTGATTTGAGCAAGTTATTCTTTGCATTGGTGATTTATGTTGGTGGTTGTTTTGTTCAAATACCTTTGGAAGGAAAAGGATGTCTACTAGTTTCCTTTTCATGTAGTGATTGGTTGAATGCTTCAAGGTTAATCTTGAGTTGAATGATGTTGGTTAAACCTTGTCTATAAGCATTGTTGTTAAAGCCCTAATTGGTTGAGAAAAGATATTGGTTGTGGAAAGAACATGAGTATCATTGTTATATGAGTTATTGCATGGTTGGCAATTGTTGGGTTGTGTTTCATGTTCTTGAGAAAAGCATACTACATCTATCTTATTCTTTTGAGATTGAGATTGAGTTGAGATTGAGATTGGGAGTTAAGTATAGAACATATTGAGTCTCTAACAATTCTCTTTATGCTTCTATGAGGTTGATGAATCACATTGGGTCTCTAACAATTCTCTTTGTGGGTTCATGCTAAGCAAGTTTTTCTTGATGAACTTGTGAGCTTAATTGAGGTAGTCTACTGGATTCTCACTGCAGAGAAAGACAAACAACTGTCAGTAGGTTCAAGCTTGTTGAGAATATCCAGGATGTATATGCAGATGTTGTTTGCATTACAGAACAAAAAGTTGGATATATATACGATCAGTGTATGCCTTCACTAACAGTGGACAAGTTTGAGATTGCAGAGCAACAGAGGGTTGAGGCTCAGAAGACAACATGAACTGAAGTGGTCACATATTCCCAAGAATAGTCTAAGAATTGACTAGCTATCGGGATCAAATTCTCAGGGGGAGCATTTATGTGTTTGTTTATCTTTTTGCTCATATATGTGGTTTTTGCTAACTGTAACAATTTTTTGCCTGAGAATGTTGTGCATGGACTCAAGGGGAGTTTTGCAGCCGCCCTTTGGTATTATTGTCAAAGGGGGAGAAGAATTACAGGTAATTGCACACAATTACGTGTGTTGCCAACAATTCCAAAGGGGGAGATTGATGAGCAAGGTGCAACCAAAGTATTGTCATTGTTGTCAACACAGTCAGGTTGATCAGTTGATGCAATGGACAGGAATGGATAGGAGTTGATTGATGAGCAAGGTGATGGACAGGAGTTGATTGATGAGCAAGGTGCAGCCAAAGTATTGTCATTGTTGTCAACACGGATAGAGGATCGGTTGATGCAATGGATAGGAGCACAAAGGTCATTAGATAGATCGGTTGATGAAGTGAACAAGAGTTCAGAGATCATACAGAGCATGTACAATGATTCTCCAAGAAGACCGAAGTGGCCCATATGCAAAAGCTCAAAGAAAAAGACAAGTAAGAAAAGTGTCATGATATCGCGACATGTTGAGCAAGCTAGAAAAGAAACTGTCATGATATCGCGACATGTTAAGAAGAAAGAAAAGAAACTATCACGATATCGCGACATGTTGGAAGAGAGAGAAAGCACAAGAAAAACTGTCATGATTTCGTGACATGTTGGAAGAGAGAAGGCAAGTAGAAAAACTGTCATGATTTCGCGACATGTTGGAGAGAAAGAAGCCAAGTGGAAAAACTGTCACGATTTCGCGACATGTTCGAAGAAGAAGCCAGAGAGAAAACTATCATGATTTCATGACATGTTGGAAGAGAAGAAGCCAAGTAGAAAAATTGTCATGATTTCGCGACATGTTGGAGAGAGGCATAGGCAAAGAAAAGCTGTCACGATTTCGTGACATGTTTGGAGAAGAAGCGCAGCAAAGAAAACTGTCATGATTTCGTGACATGTTTGGAGAGAAGGCACATGCAAAGAAAACTATCATGATTTCATGACATGGAGAGAGGGCGAAGAAAATTGTCACGATTTCGACATGTTTGAGAGAAAGAGCTTGCAAGGAAAAGTGTCACGATTTCATGACAATTTGCAAGAAGGATGGTACGGATGAAAAAGTGTCACGATTTTGCGACATGTTCGAGAGAAAGAGCTTGCAAAGAAAAGTGTCACGATTTCACGACAATTTGCAAGAAGGATGGTACGGATGAAAAAGTGTCACGATTTCGTGACAGGTTCGAGAGAAAGAGCTCGCAAGGAAAAGTGTCACGATTTCATGACAATTTGCAAGAGGAAGCGCTAAGGAGAAAAAGTGTCACGATATCGCGACATGTCGGGTTTTCGTGACCCGAAGGGAAGAAAAGAGCTAAGGAGAAAAAGTGTCACGATTTTGTGACATGTTGGGTTTTCACGACCTGATGAGAAGAAAAGTGCTAAGGAAGAAAAATGTCGTGATATCGTGACATGTCGCATTTTTGTGACTAAGAGAGGAGAGAGAATGTACGGAGATAGAAATGTCATGATATCGTGACAACAGCAGAGAGGAAGACTTCGAAGGATGAAGTGTCGTGATTTCACGACAGAAGCAAAATGAAAGAGCATGGAAGCAGAAGCGTCACGATTTCATGACAAATTCAAGGAGGAAGAGCTCAAAGGCGAAAGCGTCACGATTTCGTGACATGTTCCGTTTTCATGGGCATAAGGTAGAGAAAAGCACAAGGCAGCAAAAGTGTCACGATTTTGTGACATGTTGTTTTTGGTGCATGCAAAGAAGAGTGTACGAAGCAAAAAGTGTCATGATTTTATGACATGTTCCGTTTTCGCTGGTGCTTGCAAAGAAGAGTGTACGGAAGCGAAAAGTGTCACGATTTCGCGACATGTCATGTTTTCTCTAGTGCTTGCAGAGAAGAGTGTACGAAAGCGAAAGGTGTCACGATTTCGTGACATGTCATGTTTTCGCTAGTGCTTGCAGAGAAGAGTGTACAGAAGTGAAAGGTGTCACGATTTCGTGACATGTCATGTTTTCACTAGTGCAAGCAGAGAAGAGTGCAAGGAAGCGAAAGTGTCACGATTTCATGACATGTTCCATTTTCGCGGGCAAGAGACAGAGAAGAGCTCAAGGCAGCGAAAGTGTCACGATTTCGTGACATGTTCTGTTTTCACTGGTTGAAGCCAAGAAGAGTAGTAAGAAGGCGAAAAGTGTTGCGATTTCACGACATGTGTTTTTGCAGGTGTAAGCGAAGTAAAGTTAATGAAAGAAAAAAGTTTGAATGTTTGAGAAAACATGCAGCTAGAACACGACGATGACTAAAATAGAAAGAAGTAGAATGACAGTTAAAGGGGCAATTGTAGAGGAAAATCATGCAGCCAAAATAAGAAGAGTTAACTGGAGTTAGTGTGATAGTTATAGGTGCAGTTACAGATAGAAATCATGCAAGCTAAGATAAGAACAAAACATTAAAGGAAGAACAGCAGTTACAGGGCACGTGACGCAGTGAAACCATCGAGCAGCAGTTACACTGACAGTTCAAAACAAAGATAGATCTATTAATAGGTTGCATGTAATAAATACTATGCTATAAAGGAGTTACCATTAGCAGTGGCTATTAATAGGCTGCATGCGAGATTACAAAAGTCATAGAAGACAAGGAGTCTCAATGAGAAAAAGAGTTATAAAATGGCAGTCACATAGAGAATGAAGCTATTGCATACAGTGAAAAATAGTGCCGTCTAGCAAGGGTAAAAGTGCTGTCGAAAGAGGGTTAGAAGAGTGCTGTTGAAAGAGAGCGATAGTGCTGCTCAAACCAGAGTAAAAGTGCTGCAAGAAGTGGGCTGGAAGAATGCTATAAGAGAGTGTTAAGCAGAGCCGTGAGAGCTGTAAGAGTGCAGTAAGAAGTGCAACAAGAGGGTTGTAAGAGGGCCACCAAAGTGCATTAAGCAGAGCCATAGGTATGTGTTGTGTGAACTGTGGGCAATGTTGAGTGAGCAATAGACCAGTCAGGGTCTTGTAATAGTGAAGGCATTTATATGTCAATATTCAAATTTTAGAATTGAAGTCCAAGTTGGTGCTTGGAATTAGGGGTTGGTGCTCCTTCCAGTTGGTGCTGGTAAATCAGGGGTTGGTGCTCCTTCCAGTTGGTGCTGGTAAATTGATTGTAAAGTTGTTGCTTTGCAAAGGCTGGATTTGGATGGGAGTCCAAACAGTCTAGTTTTGAGGAGTAGCCAAAACTGGTGAACCTCGGTACATCTTGTGTTGTGTGTGATGCTCTCTTGTTATATTTGCTTTATGTGGTTTTAAGCTTTCATTGTTTTGGCTTTAAGAGTTAAAGTTTTAAGTTATAAAGAGCCACACCGATTCACCCCCCTCTCTCAGTGTCATTGTGAGACTAACATGTTCCACATTGATCCTTCAGGTTTCCCCGTAAATAGGGGAAGACCTAAATAGGAGGTGGGAAGGGATGCAATATGACATTCCATGATCCTTGCTATGCTATTTTTCTTGGGAATGAGGGTATTGATGAAATAAAGTTTGCTCTTATCAAAATTCACTTTTTGTCCAACCACTTCTTCATACATTATGAGAATATTTTTAATCCTTCTTGCCTCAACCACAGAAGCCAAATTCAGTAGCAATGTATCATCAAAAAATTATTGATGTGTCACCGGGGTAGTTAGCAACGTGGCCTTGATACCTGATATGAGTCCAGCTATCGTTGCTGCCTTAATGGTTCTTCCCAAGGCCTCAGCTACAATGATGAACAACATAGGACTTATGGGATCTCCTTGTCTTAGACCACATTTGCTTTGAAAAAAACTTGCAGTAGACCCATTAACCAAAATTGAAAAACAAGGCTTAGAAATACACTCTCTTATTAACTTGACCCATTTCATGTTGAAGCCAAATTTTAATAAAACTGCCTCTAGGAATTCCCAATTTATCCTGTCATAAGCTTTGTTCATGTCTAACTTTAAAGCCATGACTACTTTTTTGGTCTGAGTTGTTGTATGAAGAGCCTCATGAATAGTAATAACTCCATCTAAGATTGATCTTCCTTGTACATAACTTCCTTGACTTGGATCAATGATAATAGGTAGAACTTTCTTCAAACGGTTGGCTAAAACTTTGGACAGAATTTTATAGGATATATTACACAGGCTAACCGGCCTAAAGTCAGCCATAGTCTTGGGGTTGGGGCCTTTAGGGATCAAAGCAATGAAAGTTGAATTGAAACCCCTTGGAATATGATTTGAAATTTGGAACTCCTTGATTGCAGCAATAACTTCTGCTCCAACAATATCCCAACAAACTTGGAAAAATCATGGTGAAAACCCATCCGGCCCAGGAGCTTTGTCAGGATCCATGTTAAACAAAGACTCCTTGATCTCTTCATCTAAAAAAACTACTATAAGAGACTCGTTAATCATTTCATCAATGAGTTGTGGAATGAATTGAAGGAGAGAGTCCTTTGCTTGGGCATTACAGGCCCGTTCTTCACCCAATAATGAATTGAAAAAATTAACAGCCTCGTCCCTGATCTCCTGAATGTTTTGAGTTGAGGATCCATCCACCTTAGTTAAATTTCTAATATTATTGTTGCTTCTATTGCTTAATGTGGTAACATGGAAATTTTTTGAATTAGAGTCCCCTTCCTTTAGCCATAATGCCCTTGATTTCTGCCTCCAATACATCTCTTCACAAGCTAAAATATTATAAAACTCACAAAGGGTTTCCTTCTCTTCAATCCTTGTCGCCTCATCATAGGTTCCATTTTGGATTTTGCTTTCTATTATTCTCGGTTTTTCCCCCATTGCTCTCTTATTCTCAAAAATATTTCCAAAGACTTCTTTATTCCATATTCTAAGGTTGTTTTTCACCATCTTAAGTTTTTGAGATAGTTTGAAGGAAGCACTTCCCTGGATAGGCTGCTGCCACCATTCCTCTATTCGTTTCTTGAAGTCCGGATGTTTAACCCACATTGACAAAAATTTGAATGGCTTTTTAAAGGAGTTAGCCTGAAATGCCTCCCATAGAATAATATTATGGTCTGAAGCGCATTTAGGAAGGGCTTGTAACATTGAATCACCAAACATTGTTGTAGCTTCCTTGGATAAAAAAACCTGTCCAACCTTTCTTGAATCAGTTGACTTCCTATCCTCTTGTTACTCCATGTAAATTTGGCTCCTTTTAGTCTTACATCCATCAATTCATTTGTGTTAATGAATTCATTGAAGTCCTCCATGCTCCTTGAGGGTAACCCAGATCCTCCCTTCTTATCAGATGGGTAAAGGGGGTATTGAAATCTCCCCCAATAACCCAAGGAATGTCTTTAAAAGCTTGGCTCAAATGCCCCAAAAACTCCCACAGTTTAGACCGCCCTTGGACAGAGGTGGGGGCATAAACATTTGACATAATCCAATTCTTATTAGTATCAAAATCATGAAATAATACGCTTAAGACTCTTTCATTTACCTGAATAATGCTTCCTTCTATTTTAATAGGATCCCATAAGATCATGAGGCCCCCAGATGCTCCTCTCGCCTGTTGAAAGGCCACTTCCCCTTGCTTCCAAATCCTTCTAGCTATAAGTGTTGATTGTGCCGCATCTATTTTGGTTTCTTGAAGAAAAATGATAGTAGGATTCCAATCCTTCCTTATAGACTTCACCATCCTTTGTTTTGGTGGGCCGTTTAGGCCTCTCACATTCCATGAGAGAACCTTCATTTAGAATGTTTGATATTTTTTCCCCGCCCCCTTCCCTAATCCAAAGGGGGTTTGTCAATTTTGCTATTATCCTGGCCAGGAATAGCTTGCTGTAACAATGTTCTTTGCTTTCTGTTTGAAATTTATTCATTGATTCTCATTCTATAGTGCTCTGTTGTAGATATTCTCCCTTTATTTCTTTCACTTCCATAATCTATCGAAAGCTTGGTAGTGCTTCTAGTCTATTTTGGACTGAAATGAGGGGGCATATACTGTGATAGTCTAGGGCTTGAACCTTCTTCCTCATTTTTGGGGTTTTCAATTCCCTCTTCATCCTCAGCCTTGTTTTGGTTCACCTCTCCTATCTGGTTCCTAAATAGGGGGATTTCCTTCAAGGAAACTTTTACCGTTGGGCTCATCTGATAAGGGATAATTTGCTCCACTACCGGATTAGGAGCTATATTCTTGGCTCTTTTTTCCACAACTTCGACTCTTAACTCTATTTTTTCCATGTTTAAACTGAAATGACCTGGCAATTTTTCTTCATTTTGAGCATAGCTTTTGGGGCTTTTTGTCATAGTTGTGGATGGTCCCGATTTGGATGGGGATTCTAGGGTTTCAAGAAACTTGACACTGATGGTATCATCCTTACTGTTTTCTTTTTCAAATTCTAGATTTGCTAGGATATCAAACATGTTCAAGTTGGGATCTTTATTACATACCTTATGATTTTTGCCTCCCTCATTATGTTGCTTTCCTTTCTCCTGGATTTTTACCAGTTCTGTGTTGGCTTGGTCAGCCTGGTTATTCTTAACTTTTTTGTATCCTTCCAAGTTAAGACGCGGTCCTTGAAACTTTGGGATCCCTCTCCCATTAGCTTTCCCCATAAAACCTTCACTCGTGGCTTCCTTGTTTGCAGTTATTGTCAGACATTGGGCTTGAAGGTGGCCCTGGGTTTTGCACACGCTATAAAATACCGGCTTGTTCTCATACTCCATAGGTTGAATCCTTAGAAACTCTCCATATGCTATTTCCACATGAGAAGGTAGATTAGAATCCAAGTTTGCATTTACATAGATCCTGGCATACATCAGTCTAGTCCTTGCCCGGGTTGAATGGTCTATTGCCATGAGCTCTCCTATCATATTTCCTATGCCACTAAGCCAGTACTCATTAACAAACTGGGCTAGGAGGTTTGGTAAGCGGACCCAAATGGGTGCTATATTAATGTTTTGCTTCTCAAGATTGAAATCCTCCCCCCACTTCCTCAGAAAGAGGCTATGCCTTCCTAGAAACTAGGGTCCTCTTGTAAATATGCACTCTACATCATTTTTTTTGTTGAGTCTTATCATAAAAAAACCTCTTGACATGGCTACAATTTCTAAGCTTCTTGAAGTTTTCCACTTTGTCGTGACCCATGAGCGAATAGTCTCAATATTAGGCCTTCCTCCCAAAAACTTTCCAACTAAGGATGATGCCTCCATATCCAAGAATATTTCCATAATCTCCACTGGCATAGTTAACCTGTTATTGTTTGGTATTAGGGGTGGTAGTTCACTGACTGGCTCCTTCTTTTTCCCTTTCAGCATTTCCAAAAAGGTTGGGCCCTTGTTGCCAGCTCCCGAACCCTAGTGGGACCCTTTGTCTGAGGGTTTATCTGGAGGATCTGTACCTTTAGCCTTTTCGAACTAAGCTGACAAGGAATCCTTTTCCTTTCTAGCTACAACATTCTGCCCTGCCTCTAGATCTTCTCCTTCCGTTGGTTCAAAATTCTTGCCTACCATTTTTGCTCCTCCTTCGCTTCCTCCACTGCTCCTCATCTCTTCCTGAATATTACATTTAATATAAATCAAGGTGGCCTACATACAATTTTGTTTAAAGGAGTGGAATATTTTATCAATTTTGTAAACCTTAATGAATCGATGGACCTAGAATTAAGAGGCAATAAGTACACTTAGAGTAATACAAGATCCAAAAATCAATTGATCCAAATTAGGGGGTAAAAATTTCAAGTATTTTTGACCTATAAGTCTCTGTAATACTATTTCTAAAATTATAACCAATCTAATGGCCAATAGATTAAAGGAATTCTCTCCTTTTGTGATTTCTCAATATTAAGGAGGGTTTGTGAAGGGAAGGAAAATTTTGTATGGAGTAATATCTATTCATGAAGTTATTCACTCCATGTAGAAAAGTGAAAATTTTAGGATGATCCTTAAATTGAATAATGGATTAGGACCTATATTTCTTCTGCCATGTTCTCAATAATTTTTAATGGGACACCTACATGGTATTTTAGTAGTGAGAGAGGCTTAATACAAGGAGACCCTATCTCCCCATATATTTTTATTATTATGGTAGAAGCATGTTAGAAATAGAGCATATTACATTATTTGGGTCATGTAAATGTACCTTCCTTGGTACATACTTAGGACATTAGGTTACTTTAGGGGGAAGTTATCTAGTTACTTCATGCAATGTAATAAATGCACAAGTGTCAATGTGCAAGTTGTAATGTGCAAGGTGTCCACTTGTACAACTAGATAGAGTGTTGGCCAAGGAACTTATCTTCCTATATAATGGCCATAGATATAGAAGTCAAAGTATCACAATCAGTATCACATTCAGTGTGTGGTAGATAGGCAGTAGGGTAGTGTGTGTGTGAGCTATAAGCTCAGAGCTCCTTCATGGAGCAGTAGCATATATTATGGAGTGCCCATTTCCTCCATAGCTACTATTGTAATATTTTTACCATTTCTATTTATAGCATATTTCAGTCATCTCGTAGATCTACTTTATTTCTTTCTGCATCTTGTGATTGGTATCTCCCAATGTATGTGGCATCAAAAGCTAACAGTGGTATCAGAGCTATGGTAGATCAAGCCATAGTAGGTCTATAGGGAAACCACCATTATTATTTGATCCTGAGTTTTTTGAGAACCTAACGTGCCATTGGACCAGTCACTATCAAAATTTCTCAGAAGAGTCTAGGTGGTAGAATTAGGGAGAGTTACAAGTGAGGACTAAAATATCAGTTTCAGAAATACTGAGATTGCATAGGGCTAGAGTCTTTCCACAGAGTTGAAGGAAAACTCGTGAAGACTAGGACTCAACATTTGATCCACTAGGTTGATGAATCAACTAGTGAAGCTTAGAGATCTGGAAATACTTACCTAAAAGTTTCTTTTATTGTAGGGAATTAATACTCAGATGATTGGGATACCTCCTACAATAGAAATCTAGGAGACCTCAACTTCATTGCCCAAAGGTCGGAGTGCCTTCATAGTGTAGAGATTAGTTGTTGTAGAGAGGAGAATACTTTAGAAGAATATTCTGGAAAAGAATCATGGTGAAGTTTAGAGATAGGAGATCTCCATTGATAGATTGAAGAACTTCACAAGAAGAAAATGCCATAGTAGCCTTGATATAAAAGAAATGCCATAGAAGCCTTGATCTAGAAGAAAAGGCCATAGAAGCCTTGATCAAAAAGAAAAAGCCTTGATATTGAAGAACATGCCATAGAAGCCTTGATATTGAAGAACATGCCATAGAAGCCTTGATATTGAAGAATAGGCCATAGAAGCCTTGATACTAAAATAGGCCTTAGATGCCTTTTATCCTGAAGAATATTCTAGAGGAAAGGATCTAATTTAGAAGAAGATTTTAGTACTAATATTTTTGTTGTAGGTAAAGGTGATCCAGTAAGTCGGGAAAGCTTCCTACAAGAAAGTTAGGAAGAAAAGCCTCTTCAGAATCAATCCAGTACCTGAAGCAAAAGAGATCAGGAGGAGATCTCATTGAAGAACTTCTAGGCTAGGAAGAAGAAGGACTAGGAGAGTCCTGCTCGTATCTAGAAGTAGTAGAATCAGAGATCTAGGAGAAGATCTCAATGCCAACACTTCCAAAAGTAGAAGGTTGAAGATAAGGTCTCTAGGAAGACCAGAAGAAGTTGCAAGATCAAAGACCTTGACTAGGTCTCGATGAGCATCCAGTAAAAGGCTAGGAGAGCCTTGTTGAAGAAATCCTCAAAGGAGAACTCATTGGAGAAATCCACTACCAAGGAGAAGCCCTTGATAGTGAAGGACTTGGGACAATTATCGCCATCTGACAACAAGCCCAAGAGGAGGAGAATTTGGCAAGGAGTGCCAAATCCGAGCAGAAGAAGAATCCAGTGAAGACCTCAAGATATTCAGAATCTTGAGAAGAAGATCCTACTTGAAGTCAGAATTCGACAAGAAGACTTGAAGGTAGAAGACGCTTATCAAATCTAGGAGATTTGAAGATTACCTCCTATAGCAAGAGGTCACTACTTTAGAGATACAAACTTCTCCAAATCTACAGTAGAAGGAGGAGATTACAAGAGGAGATCAAAGTCACCAAATCCTAGGCTCATGAAATAAAGTTTGAGACCATCAAATTGGTGAAGAAGGAGCTGTTCAAAATAGTCTACAAAGAGCTGCAAGATCCTATTCAAGGCAGCAACTTGGTGATCTTAGGCACCAAGATCTACATCCTCTATAGAAGTAGAAAAGGAGCTACAAAAGCATTCAGAAAAAGGTAAGCAACTATCGGTGCAAGTAGATTCATTAGTTGGATTACTTATCAGATTTATTAAAGCACCTTCATCCTGATTAAAGTTGCAAAAAGGAGATTTGTATTACAGTCTTCAAGTGTGCAAAAAGAAAGATTCTTTTTAAGGTTCATTTGCACATTAGGAGTTGATTAGATTTCAGAATTTTAATAATCTATCAACTAGCCTATTATCTACTTTGGAAAGCAAAAGAAGACTATCTCCTAATATCTTGCTTGTAAGAAATTTATAGAATAAATCTTGAAGGTTCATTTGAGATTATTCTTGATTAGTTGTAGTGAATTGATTAAGTGCATTTTCTTGAGAGTAGATTGGAGTGATAAGGTGTAATCTGTTAGTGCATTAAAAGTAGAATTTGTTAGATTCATTTGCACTATTATTACTCTCAAAAGAAATTAGTTTTGTGCTTTGAAATAAAGGCTACAAAATCTAGTTTGGATCAAGTGTCTAAAGACACTTTTAAAGCACAAAAACTTGCAACTCATAGTGGCCAATAGAAGCCACCAAAATTGGTTAGTACAAGCAAAGGAAAAAAAAACTAACCAAAAAGAAGCTTCAAATATTGAGACTTGGTGAGTCTCAAATCCAAAGCACTTAGGGTTAGTGCAACTAAAAGAAAGCTTCTGTTCTACAACATTTACAAGGCTTGGATTCACCATCAATCATCCAAGAAAAAGGGTAAGGAGTCTAGCCAAAGAGACATCCTTAAAACCCTCATTTTGCACTCATTAATCTACTACAAAAATAAGAATTTCAGACCTGCAAAAGAGTGCAAGAAAAGGTGCAATAAAAAGGTTCTATATACATGTAAAGGTTACATGGTGTTGCACTTCTACAATACATCAAACGCAGGGAAAGGAGCAGATTTAAAGGTGCCACAATAGGCACAATAGGTACAGGGAAAAAGGTAGCCAAAGGAAGGGCCAAAGGATCGAGCGTTCTCCAACACCGAAAGGGCATTCTCTCCAAGATCGAACCTACAGACAAAGGAAGTTTTATGTAAATGACAACAAGCCTTCAAAGGCTATTTATGTAAGACAATGAATATTTACGTAAACCATAGCAAGGAGAAGAAGCTATCTACGTAAAATAAAAGGATAGAGCACATTCAACATTCAGATGCATCAAGCTTCACCTCTATCATCGTGAACAGGGAGCACAATGAAGGTATAAGCATATAGAAGGAAAGTGGATGCTACATTGGGAGTAGCATCAACAAAGGGTAGCAAGAGAGCTACCTCATCCTCATCCAAAGCTCCAAGGTGGCTCACGAATTACCTGCAGAAGAAAATACATTGCTTGCTATTCAAGAAATCAAAGCAAGCTAAGGAGGAAGACATTCGAAGGAGTTATAATCTCCTTCTTGGAGGTGTTACGTAGGAAAATCCATGCAAAAGGGTTGAGTGCCACTTGGCACATTATTCCCTCATGACTATCATTTCTCTAATGCTCAAGAGATGAATGTTGAGAGCACTCAAAGCAAGAAGGATACATTACATAGGAGTAACGGTTGGTGCAACAACGTTACAAGAAGAAGAGGCAACGTTACCAAGATACGAAAGTGCCACTTGTCCATCAAAGACTACCCATATATGCAGCGTAGAGAGCGAAAGGATAGCATTCACGTCCGACGTCCGTAGAGTGTGTGAAGAGCAAAGCGTAGTCCAGTCAATCCATTTCTAAGCGCAACATGGAAGAAGGAGAGCATAGGAGCATTTAAGACTCCATTAAAAGATCAACATCTACTCTCCAAGCATCGAAGAGGAAGCCCAACAGCCATACCACACTTGGTCACTCAGACTCATCAAGTCAAGCATCGTAGAAAGGGTACATAGAGGACTATCATATTTCAGTCAAAATCAGTGCCATTCAAGTGTGAAGTCAAGGGGGCTAAGGTAAGAAAAATATCTCATTAATATTGCTTTCAAACATAGGAGATATAAGGTTATAATTTTAAGGATTATTTTTAAGGTTGAGAAAGCAAAAGATATAGGAGATAACTTACCAAAAATCAGAATACTATTTGCAAATTAACCTAGGAGATATAAGGCCTTCTACTTAGGTTGAATCATTTAAATACTTTGCAAATATTATTATCTTTTCTAATTTTCCAAATTTGGGAGTCATAAGGTCTACTACTACAAATTGATTTATTGGAAATTAGAAAAATTAAAATCAAATCTCAAAGGGCCATTATAAGAGGTTTATCAAAATCATATAAAGGTTGGAAATTATAATATTTACTTGTCTCAAATCTTCTCAAATAGAGACAAAAGATCCAACATTAAAACCTCTTGAAATCTAGAAAAAGTGCTTAGTTCAATAGGAGCAATAAGGACAATAGAAGTTGATTTTAGCATTTACATAACTTTACAAAATCAACCAATATTGAACTATATCTTACAAAAGCACTTCATATCTTGTCCAAAACATACTAGGGAGTCATAAGGCATTCTACTAAACTTGGTAATATCATAATCTATTGTTTATCAAGTTGCAAATCCATTAGCAATATATAAGCTATCTACAAAACCTAAAAATCCTTATGAGTACTCATTCTCATTACTAGGGAGACATAAGGAAGCCCACAAGAATCAAGGATTAATATAGGTTTTATCAAATCAAGCTTATATACTTCTATCAGAGATCATATATCCTAATAGGAAGTCATAAGAAAATCCTATCTCATTTCTTCAAGAATGTCATATAATGAATGTGGAATTTTCTCCAATAGAAACCAGTCTATAAAACATGAAAATATGTGGTACATTGACTCAGGAGCAAGTCATCATATGACAAGAAATATACAATGGTTCGACTATCTTGAAGATACCAATGGCTATAGACTAAGAATTGTGGATAGCCAAACTTATCCTATACATGGATATGGATGTGTAACACCTAGCAGATCATTTCCAAATATTCTACTACAAAATGTATTGTATGTTCCTGGATTAACATTCAATCTCATTTCAGTAAGCAAGTTGGTAGAAGATAATTATATGATCAAATTTGGATATATGGATGGAATCAATACATGTCTCATCATGAATCAAGGTGAAATTAAAGCAACAGGGTCAATCCATGGAAATACATACATCTTAGATTCAATGGAAATCTCACAAGATACTATGATATTTCAAAATGATACTAACATATTTCCAAAGGAACAGGTTGATGAAAATGAAGAACCAGTACAACACAGAGCCAAGCATAGAAGAATCAAAATCAAGAAGATGAGAGGACAAGTGCACCATGCTCTACTTAGCCATCAATACTCAGAACCAAACAAAGATACTTGCAAGGAGACCAATGAAGGTGGATGGATAGAAGACAACAATGGTGAATCTGAAGAAGCCAAAGATCATTTTGAAGATGAAGATCCAATTCAAAGCCATCATATGGAAGAAGATCCACATTGAAGACTAAAGTCTTCAATACCCAAATATTGTAATACAGGGGGTGTTAGAAATAGAGCATATTACATTATTTGGGTCATGTAAATGTACCTTCCTTGGTACATACTTAGGACATTAGGTTACTTTAGGGGGAAGTTATCTAGTTACTTCATGCAATGTAATAAATGCACAAGTGTCAATGTGCAAGTTGTAATGTGCAAGGTGTCCACTTGTACAACTAGATAGAGTGTTGGCCAAGGAACTTATCTTCCTATATAATGGCCATAGATATAGAAGTCATAGTATCACAGTCAGTGTGTGGTAGATAGGCAGTAGGGTAGTGTGTGTGTGAGCTATAAGCTCAGAGCTCCTTCATGGAGCAATAGCATATATTATGGAGTGCCCATTTCCTCCATAGCTACTATTGTAATATTTTTACCATTTCTATTTATAGCATATTTCAGTCATCTCGTAGATCTACTTTATTTCTTTCTGCATCTTGTGATTGGTATCTCCCATTGTATGTGGCATCAAAAACTAAAAAGCATTAGGGAGAGCATTACATTAGTTGGGATTTTGCAAGGCTTAAAGGTTTTAAACCAACTTCAAATCTTGAGGCAGTTACTTATCAACAATTTGTTGATGATACCATTTTAGTGGGAAAAGCTTTGGTAATTGAGGTGAGGGACAAGATTTGGTATGAATAGGCTTCTAATCAGAAGATCAATTTTTTTAAGAGCAAGGTTTACTTCATTAATACTTTGATAATGATGCAATAAAGAATTTCTAGACTTCTCAACTATGGAGTAGAGGAGTTGCCCTCCTTGTACTTAGGGATGTCCATGTTTAAAGGCAAAATGAAGGAAGAATTATGGAATCCTATCCTGAATAGATTTTAAAATAATCTAGTAGGGTGGAAACAGGTGCTTTTAAGCCAAGCTGGGAAGCTTTAGTTGGTGAAGACAACTCTACAAAGCTTACCTATTTACTACATGTCTTTATTTAAAATGTCAGCTAAAGTAGCAAATAGGTTGGAACAAATTCAAAGGAGATTCTTATGGACTGGTACAAAGGAAAAATAAATAATATCCTTGGTAGCTTGGGATAGGGTTTGTAATCCTAAAAAAAGGAGGATTGGGATTAAGAAAAATGAAAGGGTTTAATAAAGCCTTAGCAAAATTGGATGGAAATTGATTCAAGAGAATGAGGCCTTATGGATAAATATAATAAAAGCTAAATATCTAGAGAATAATAACTATTTTCTAAGACGTGCAAACCCTCCTCCAAGTTCCTCTCTTTGGAATAATAAGATAAGATCACTTCTTTGGAAAGGAATTTTATGGAAGGTTGGAGATGGCTTCCAAATTTATTTTTGAGAAGACTTGTTGCTCATGGATACTCTTCTGGGGCTAATTGATGAGTTTAATGTTGCTATATTTTTTTTGGTTGATTTCTTTAAAACAAAAGTCAAAGATTTTATAAATAGAGGAATTGATGGTTGGCAATGGAAAAAGATCAATAGGTATTCTAGTTTGAGGGACATTCAAAAAGTAATTATGAATATAAATCAATTGCTACAAGGATATCATTTAAGCCAAAAGAATAACAAATATACTATTATTTGAGCCCCAAATACCTCTAGTAGCTATTCAATTAAATCAAGATATAAATCCTAGATCTGTCCCTCCCTAGGTAGCTTTGATGCAAATAACATTTGGAGTAAGTTTTTAATTCTAAGGATTGCCTTCTTTCTATGTTTGGCTATATAAAATAATATTTTAACACTAGAAAACTTAATGAGAAGGGGATTTTCTCTCTCCAATAGATTTGTGTTATGTCTTAAAAGTGAAGATTAGTCAAGCATATGTTTATGGAGTGCCCCTTCTCTTCAAGGGTTTTTGAATTGATGATTAAGGAATTTGAAATTTAGTAGGTGAAGCCAATTTTTTTTATAGATTTATTATAACATTGGAAATCTCTCTTTTCCAATTTAGGGTTATCTAAAGCTTGGAAGCTAGACCTACCTCACCTTTTTGGGGCATTTGGAAAGAAATAAATAAGAAAATATTTAAGGAAATGTACAAGAATAAAATCTCAATATTTAATAGAATTATGGTTGTAGTTAAGGATAATATCTCTATTATACCTCATCATAATGATGGAGGAAGGGTACTAGAAGCTAGAAATGCTATAAAAAAGGGTTTTCCTATAAGCTAAAATTATGATATTGACCAAAAAAAATTGGTTAGATGGAATATATTCTAGAAACCACCTCAAATCGGTTGGATTAAAGTGAACTTTGATGGGGTAGCTAAGGGAAACCTCGATAGGGTAGGAGGAGGGGGAATTTTTAAAAATCCAAGTGGGAAGATCATAGTGGCATTTATAGAATCTTATGGCATTCAATCCAACCATATGGTAGAAACAAAGGCCCTATTCACATGCATGAGCTTAATGAAGTAGTTGAATATAAAGAGGGTTATTATTGAAGGTGACTCTTTAAATATTATTAATTTCTTAAGGGGTAATAATGAAGCTAGTTGGAACATATCAGATATTATATCAGATGTAAAAGAGATCATTGCAGCCTTACAGGACGTCAATATAATGTAAATCTAGTAAGATGTAAACCAAGTGATAGATTGGTTGGCCAATAAAAGTGTAGATAGTCTTAAACCAATTATGTGGAGGGATGATTTTTCTAGTGAGTTGAGGAGTATCCTTTAGAGGGAATTACAAGCTTATGATAGACAAAATTATGGTTAAATTATTAATTAGTGGTTGTAATATTTATTCACCTCTTGTAGTCATAGGAAGTGATTCCCTGGTTCTTATTGAGTGGTTCCATAGCGGGATACTATTCTATGGTAGGTTTTTTTTCTATGGTAGGGTCCTATAAGAAATATGATGGCTAGAATATCAATGATGGTTATGGTGGGGTATGCTCTTGTTGGCATCCCTGCCACATTGTTTTCTTTTGTGAGAAATTTTGCTATGTAATAATCTCTTCTTCCCTGAAAAATTCTTTTTCAGAATGTGTTCCTTTTTCATGTTTTGCTATCAAGATTTGTTGGTTGCACTCAAGGGAGCATGCAGTATTTGTTTTTCACTCATCATATAGGGTCTTTCTTCAAGCTCTCATAGTGGGGTCCAAGTAAATATATGGTTTTGGAAAGCTCCACTGACGCAAGCCTTTTCGCGCCTAGAGGGTAGATCGACATGCAAAAGTATTCATGGAGCCCTTTTATTTGTAAGTTGTGGGCAATAGTAGTTTCACACCATGATTCTACTGAAATATTATTTCAACCTCAAATGCAAAAATGGAGGTTGGTTAAGTTGGCCAACAAAACTTGATTTTGGAGGAGTATAGTGAAAGCCCTTTTCGAGCTATAAGTCAATCGAAAACTAAGTGGGGCCCAAGAATTTTCATCCCCACTCAAGAGCGCAATCCCATTTTGGAGCTTGTATGGGAAAAATGCCTTTGTCATTTTCAAAGGCCATTGCAACTCAGTTTTAGAGAAAAAATAGAGCACAATCTCATTTTAGGCTAGAAGACGGCCAAAATGCAAGGTGGGGCCCAAGTGCTTTCACCTCCACTTGAGAGCACAAGCCCATTTTAGGCTAGAAGGTGATAAAAATGCAAGTGGGGCCCAAGTGATTTTGCTCCCACTTGAGAGCGCAATCCTTTTCGAAGCTTGCGTGAGCAAAAGCCTTTTTTGTTGTCTTTTAGTCAATAAAGGCCCCACCTATTCAACAAGGTGATAAAGAGTTTTGATATTTGCAAAGTCACTTCCAAGTGGCATTCCATGACGTGTCTAGTGATCCTACTATGAGAAAAGAGCAAAGTGAAGGCCATTTTTTGGGTCAATGCTCAAACAAAGGCAAGCTGGGGCCCACACCAACGAAATCCTTGTTTTGCTTGAAAGAGGCATCGAAACTCCCTTTCATGCCTCTTCTCAGTTAATCTAATTTTCTCCTCTGTTTCAAATGGTGGTCACTAAAAACATCTTTTAGCATCACACTTTCTCTCATTTAATGGTGGTTGGTTAGAGAAGAATATAAATACAATCCCCCTAGATCCCATAATTTGATTTTCACCATCAAGGTGATTCCAACATGGTATTGCAGGCGAATCATGACATCACATTGAAGCCATACCATCACTTCTCAAGGAGTCATAAAATTTGAGCCATGCTTTATTACTTTTAAATGAGTGTTGAAATCAAATCTTGGCTACCACCGCAACATTTTGTGGTTGGGTATTTATGTTTTAGAGGTAGAATCCTCTATAAAAACTAGTAAGATAAATGTAAGAAGCATGGATGTTTTTCTAGAAAAATATTGTGCCTAAGCTCTGCTATGAATACAAAGGATCCTTGGCTCTAAATTTGAGTCCCTTTCATGTGCATACATTCTATTTTTTATTTCTATTAAATTGGCTTCCTTGTCTGATAAGCTATAATTCTATGTCTGGATCTAGCTTTTGATAAAGAGTAAATGTTGGAATAATTTTGGAGGTTGTATATTGTGGGGGTATTTAGTTTTAATTTTTTTACATACTTTGTGCTAATGGCTATTGGTTTAAATTATAACTGAGTGATCGTGTTATTTGTTCATCACCCTGTGTAATTTGGCTCATAGCCATATTTCCCATCCCTTTCAGTCATTTATCATTCCTTTCTTATTTCCTTAAATTCCAACCCAAGTTTAGAGTAGCAAGAGAACCAACCCTCTCTAGAGATTGGCACGAGAAGTATTTCTTCCTTTTAGTATTTCAATGTTGGTCAGGTCTAGGGTGCATGAATGAAATATTCCATACCTAAGACATATTATTGACTAATAGTTTCTGATACACTCGATGGCACGTAAATGTTCCACATAAAATGGTATTAAGAATTGATGTTCATATTTTTACTATCAAATAAGAACATCCAGTGACTCAGTTGAACCTAGAAGCCTCTGAATATTGAAGTTGGTTAAAAGCCCTCCCCCTCATGATCACAAGATCAAAGGCAAGAAATCCAAAATATATAGTTGAGTTCTTTGAGCTTAACATCGACACTGTGGAAGAATATCCTAGAGTGGTCCCCTCGACTATCCCGTTAGTCAGGACATCCTTGCAAGTAGTAGGTATATTTTTACAAACTCCAAGTCCTTCCAACACTGCAGCTACCTTGCACCCTTATCCAAGCACTTCGATCTAGATGGCACAAAATCCACCCAAGCAATTTCCATCTTGGAATCATTTGAGACTAGTCAATATGTAGGCTCAAAACCAGATCCCAACCATAGTGTTGAAGGCTCTGCTCACATATGATGGTATGAGAAAGATAACTTACAAGCATGTCCAAGATGTTGCATTACTAGCAACTATCCATGGCATTGCATAAGAAGATATCATGGTAATACTAATAGCACTCTCACTTAGAGGTAAGATTCTTTGTTGGTACCGATCACTGTCACCCAGTACCATTGCTACATGGGACCAGTTAATAGAAGAATTGATAAGGGGTTTCAATGAACAGGGGAATACTTTCTCCTTGTTGCACCAGTTCACCACCATTTAGAGGCACCCTCAAGAAGAGGTAGCAGATTTTAATGTCAAGTTAACCCGAACCTAATAGAGAGTTACTACCGGCCTTCGCCTACCCTGGAGCAAGCGATATTTTATTATCTAAGATCTTTCCATTATGACATCAACATGAGCATCCAATACGCTAATGTCAATACATTTCTAGCCTTGTATGCTCAGGCACAGAATGCTAAGGCCAACATGTTGCTATTGGTAAGTTACCTTCGAAAATGATTATGCCAATTTTTTTAGACTTACCCCAACATCTATATCCTAGTGCATCATCTTAGTCATTGCATACATCCCCATTGTACCCTATTTCATCATGGAATCCCATTGCTTCTCAAGATCCAGATGGTTCTCATCTCGTAGTTGCAAGCACCTGTTGTTCTCCAACCTCCAACTCCTATTCCATATCTGATGTTACCTACACCATTGGCACCGTTGCCATTACCCGTGCCTTTGACACATGCAAATTCGAACCAAACCAAATAATTATAGGATATGCAATCATCAATGAGGGCAATGGTGAATGAAATCACTGTCTTAATAAGAAGGTAATCTGATAAGAATTTCTAGCCAAGGAGATTCTCTCCTCCTTGATTATTAGAGAACAAGCTACTTCTACTAGTAGGGCTCTCGAGAGAAATGTAGTGGTGTTAGATAATGAAGAAGCTGGTCTATCTAATAGAGCTTATTGGTGCTCCACATGCAATGATCTCCACAACAAGGAAACTTGCATGGTCCATTTTAACTATGTGCAAACCTTGGTAGATAGCGTTCTTGGTGGGCAAGTGAATATGATCAGAGAGGTGGACCGTAACTTTATGATCCCCCCTATCAAACAAGTTTTTTTTCTTATGAGGGTAGGTAGAAAATCCATTGAAGTTGATCCAGTTCAAATGGAACGGTTAAAGGTACCTGCTAATTCCAATATACCAAGTGAGAAGGCATTGTCACAAGTAAAAGAGCCTGCACAAGTATCGAAGTTGAAGGAACCCATTCTATTGAAGGATATCTTACCTCCAAGAGCTAGGGGGAGAGTTCCTCAACCACAGGCTTTGCCCTCCCAACCCCAAATTGAGACAAGGGACCAAGCAATATAAAGGCTTAGGTATCCCTCATTTACCAAACATAAGAGGGTAGAAGTGATGCAATAGTATCAAGCCAAATACGAAACTACAAAGGAGGGAGGTGAGTCTGGTACAAGGGCATATAGTATTGTTGAAGAATTAAAGAAAATCCCAGTGAAGGTAAGCCTCTTTGATGCACTTCAGCTACTTGACCAAGTAGATCTATTGCCAAAATCCTTGAAGTCTCCTAAAGCCAGGGAAAAACTGACTCAGACTATCTTAACTCAAATATTGACTATATTGACCATTGGGAAGAATAGGTCACCACCATTCTATCTATCCCTCAGGATGGAGGGGTGGGTTGTTCATAATTGCATGATCGAATCTAGCACCACAACTATTGTGATACCCAAGGCTATTTGCGATATTATGGGTATGGAGTACAAAAGTAGTCTTGGAGTGCTCCTATTGGACGAAACTCTAGTCAAGATAGTAGGGATGATCAAGGATATTTCGATCATGTTGCGTAAGATACCGCAAATCATTGTGATACAAGAAGTCATAGTGGTGGATGTAGAGTTGTATTTTAGTATATGCCTATCTAGGGAATTCATCACCAAACTAGAAGGCTATTTTTCTCTAGATTATTTGCATCTGGAAATCCCCTTAAAATGAAGGAGAATTAAAATTTTTAATGAGAAACCCTCTACATTTCATATTAAAAGGATGCAAGATGTGGAGAAGCAAGTGGACTCAGTCAATCTGATTGAGAAAGTGGAAGAAGGAGTAGAACTAATGGAAGAAGCCCTAGATGAGCTTCGCATAGAAGACAAATTTTCCATGCACAATTTCAACACCATGATCGAAACAGAGATAGGGTGCTACTCTTGCTCATGCATCTGGCTACGAGTAACCATATGCATGGTGATGTGTGTTGTTATTAGGTACTTAAAACTATCTAAAAATGCAAACCTAAACCTATGAGTGTATTTTGTGTAGGATTTTATGCAAATCTATGAGTTTTGGTGTGTTTTTATGTATTAGAACAAAGTTTGCACTCTGCTATGTGAACCTATACTATAAAAATCTAGTTTACATAGTGCTATGCAAAGCTACTCTATAAAGTAATTCTAATAGAAAAATTATAGTGATAGACTATGAATAGCCAACAAGTGGGCTGCTAGCAAGTGAATGTGTTGAAACTAGTTTTTGTGAGAGTGCAATACAAAAATACAATTGGAATCAATGTTAAATAAAGAAAAAATAAATATTGTTTGTTTTGTTTGTTTTAATGATTGTACTAGTTCTATGACATGACACTAGAAATGATGTGAGACTCTAAAAGGGAATGTCAATGGCACAAAACCTCCTACAACATCCAAGGGTGCACAAAATAGAACAATGTCTCAACAAGTGAGTGATAACTAAATGGAAGGTACAGTAAAAAGATATCCAAAGGGGAGGAACTCAAAATATGCTAATGAGTCCAAAATCCTCTCACAAGAAGAGGTGGCACTATCTAAGACCTACTATTGGCCTAGATGAACGGTCACTTCACTCTCGAGTGGGCTTAGTCAATAATGATAAATACCTATTCATGAATTATATGAGACTTATGAACAAAGGTGTCTAATCCTATCCCACTCTGAAGGTCCCTTTTGGTGATGAAATCTAGAAAACAAGTCTCAAGAATAAGAGATATTCTAGTAATGAAGTCCATAAAACCACTCCTAGGGGCTACTATGGTGTCTAGGGGGTGAGCTAGTGGAAGGATATGAATTCCAATATCACCAATCTTGAGTGGGGATTGGTGATGAAGTCCAATATTACCATTGTGTATGAAACATGAGTGTGTGGTAGTGAGTTTGCTATAGATGATGTGAAAGCAAACAACTAGCTAAATACCTTTTGAAAAGAGAAACTAAATCTATATGCCTTTTGAAAAGAGAAACTAAACCCAGATGCTTTTTTAAAAGAGAAACTAGACCTAGATGCTTTTTTGAAAAGAGAAATTAAACCTAGATGCTTTTTTGGAAATGACATAGATCTACTCTAGGAAATTGGAATGCAATAAAAAAGCAAGTGCATGACAAAGAAATTTGAAATCTATTTATGTGTGTTAGGAATAAATGCGAAGTCTAATCTAATGACTTGAAAGAAAATCTAAAATTCACCTAGAGAATTTATAAAGGATATGGGAAATTTAACCCACGTGTGCTTTGAAAAGAAGTTGAAACCCTAATTTAGTGACTTGAAAATAAATATGCAAGTTACCTAGGGAATTTGTGAAAGAGATTTAAAAATTCTAATCTAAATGATATGAAAGAAATTGAAACCCTAATTTAGTGACTTGAAAAGAAATATGCAAGTTACTTAATGGATTTATGAAAGAGATTTGAATTCTAATATAAAAGATATGAAATAAATTGAAACCCTAATTTAGTGACTTGAAAAGAAATATACAAGTTACCCAGGGGATTTGTAAAAGATATTTGAAAATTCTAATCTAAATGATATGAAAGGAAAATCTAAAAAATCTGATCTAAATGTGATTTTGAAAGAGATTAAAAGCTTAATCTAGTGCTCTAAAAGAAATTTGAAAAGTGATTTGATGTTTTTGAAAAGGACTAAAAATATACTCTAATGCTTTGAAAAGAGATTGAAATTTTAATCTAAATGACATGAAAGAGATTTGAAATTTGCTAACCTAGGTATTTTGAAAGACCTAAAAATAACAAACCCTAATTTATGTGCTTTTGAATGAAATTGAAAAGTGAGTTGATACTTTTGAAAGAGAACATTCTTTACAAAAGGATTAAGTAAAACAAATTTTCTGAGAAGAATACCTACCTTTTAGGGTATTGGATGATCTCCCTTCTATAGCAACTGATAGTTCTAGATTATTCTACAATTGTTTGACAAGGTTTGCATGGCAGTGTGCGAACCTAACTAGGAGTTTGCACGACTGTGTGCAAACCAAGTTTAGAAGCCTATAACTTCTAAGAAGAAATCTTGAGATGTGTTTTAGGGATTTTATAGAATCTATTTTGGGTTTACAACACTTGAAATACACCTAGGTGTTGTAGGTGAGTTGGAGAGGAGAGGGCAATCCTCCAAGGGAGGTCCCAGGTTCAAATTTCCACCCTACCAAAAAGTTGAATTGGGTACCCAAAATCCAATTTATAATGTTGGTGCGGGCAGGGCCGGGTGCGACTCCTAGGTGACTTTGATGGTGTAGAACCCCTTGGTCGTGGTCTCTCAGACCAAGGCAGCCCAACAAGGGATTTTTTGCTTAAAAAAAAACACTTGAAATACCAAAAATAAAACCATATGACTAATTAGATAGCAAAAAGGCTAGTTTAAAATAGTTTTGTGGGGGTCCCACCAAGCATGCTAGAATGCAACACACAGAAAGTAGAACATAAATTCCAAAACTAATGGAAATATGCAAAATGCTCTTTGTTATTGATTTCAAAATGGGGTTACAAAACAATATTTAATTTAGGATAGATTTCCCTCTCTTTTCAACATGAATGTAGATGCACTTGCTGATGCTTTTTGGTGCCCTCAATGTAGGTGGGATTCTTTGTATGTGTGCCATCGGTTGGATGCTTGGAAGTGTTGTGTATACCTATATAAACCTAAAAAAATTGGTTAATATGTTTGGGGATCTGTCATAGATCAGACCCCATGTTTATATAGACAAAAATGATCTTGCAAGATGATGAAATATGCTGAAAACTAGAGGAAATGCTGTAAAAACCATAAATAGAGTATACCTACCTGATTTGTAGTTGTAGGGTTGCTGTAGACCAGATTCACATGGTGGTGTGCAAACCTCTACTCGAGTTCACACGATGGTGATCAAACCTTTACTGTTGCTATGAATTTCTTATCTGGATAATATTCAAGTATTGTTTCTTGATGTTTGATGAAGGTATAAGTGGTAGAAGATGTTCTAGAGCAATTTCAGTAGAGTTTTGGTAAGTTAGCCAAAAGGGTGAGATAAAGTTTCATGGTGTGAATGGTCCTATATTTATAGAGTGGGCCAAGGTTAGGGAGGCTGATGTGTCCTTTGTGATGTGGCCTAAACTCTAGGTTAGGTTCTACCATGGTGAGGTTAGGGTGATGAAGTGGAGTGTGAGTCATCCCTTCATGTGTCCTAAAGAAATATCCTAGGTGCACATATGTGTGATCAAGGATTAGGGTTAACCTTAATTAGCTAATCCCTAGGTTAGTTGGAGGTTAGGTTAGGCATATTTTGAAAATATCCTAACTAAGTGGGTGCACACATGTGTGAGGATAGAATTAGGACTAATCTTGATTTAACCCTAATTAAATATGTTTAGGCAATAAAGTACACTTAAGTGAAAAGTGACTTTCAAAATAGAATTGGAATTACCCTAATTAGGGTTTTTGGAGGAAATGGTCACATGGGGTACATAATTAGGTGTAGGAGAGGGCTTATATGACCTAAAAGAACTTGTAGATGGAATGCTATTGAATAGGAGGTGTTTTGGGCACAATTAGAGTAGTTTTGTAGGTTTTGTGACTACATTGACTATGATTTCCTATGATTGCCTATGCTTTCCTATGCTTCCCTATAGGTGACTAAACATGCCTACAGGTGCCTACACATGTCCATAGGTGCCCACGTATAACTATAAGTTACTACAGGTCATTATGTGTGACTACAGGTGATTATGTGCAACTTTTAGGTGTCTACAAAACATAAGATAGTTGGGGAAGTTGGGGGCTTGGTTGGTTACAATAACCACCAAAGCCACACTATATATGCATCCAAATTTTCATTTTGTAAAGCATCCATATAACATTGCAGAGATGATCCATAATTTTTTTAGGTCCATTGCATAGAATAATAGTCATAGGAAGGAAGTAGTTTTGTGTTGTAGTTGTAAGATTGGATGTAACTATATTTATGTTTATGCAATGAGATGATTGGTACCAACTTGGTATGTTGTATGTTTGTATATTTTGGATCCATGCTATGTTGTAAATTTGTAGGAAGTGTTGGGCACCAAATTGACATCAAGTTTTACTTGATACTACAATTGTCTATCTTCCAATATCCTATTCCAGACATGCACCTGATAGTCACAGCTTGAAACTCAACATTGGATGGACCAAAAGAAAATTCAATCCAACCTCCAGAGTAGGCTAGTTCCTTGTCAAATTAAAATGGTGTTGACACAATCAAAGCTCAAATAGAATTTTAATAAAAGGGTTAGAAAAGGTTTAAGGTTAGAGATATTATGCAAAACAGTGGTTGAATAGGCTAACAACATAGGAAACTACAACAAAAAGCTCCCACAATCTATTTCTAGTGTCCCATCACTCAAGATTAAAATCACCCAAACCCATGAAATTTTCATACAATAAAGCATAAATAGAGATATATTATAGAAAGTAATTCCAACATCTAATATTAATAATACAAATTAGCAGAATAGACCAATAGTTAGATTTAATAGAAATAAACTTCCTAAAAACACAAATCTAACTATGAACAGATTTTAACTACTCTCACAACTAGTAATCCACCAAGATGGAATGAACTAACCACTAAAGTATTAACAGAAACACAGCTCAAAGCTTCAAACCTCTGGCATAAATATGGCAAAGATGATAAATTTTGAGTCAATAATTAGAGTAATGCTCCTTCCATTAGTTCACAAGAATATTTACAGTAGGGCAAGAAAACACACTAGAGTTGACTCTTAAAAATGAGGGTTTGGTCTCTATTTATAGTTTGTAAAATGAAAGAAATTTAGGAGACATTACAAATATTACAAATTCATAGCTCAACAAAGAGTTTTGTTGGTATTATCTTACTGGTGGGCTAAATATGAGAAATTCGTTGTGAGTAATCCACCATGGAAGCTTAGATCTCTACAAATTGTTGGTTCATTGATGGTGATTGGAGTTCAGGCAGTTGGATACCGAAGAAAATGAGCTTTTCTCCGTTCTGCTCACTTTTAGTCTTAGAAACTAATGAAATCAGACTTCCCAATACTTAGTCACTGGAGTGCATGAAATCCCAAAAGAATCACCATTCCACACTTTTTATCATGCTGACATCATCTTTATCCAAAAATTTTGTGATATCTAAGCTCAGCTAGAATCTACTGCCAAATACACTAGGAACTGAGCGAAATGAAATTTTAGCTTGTTAAAGCAAAAAAACACTAAGTGTTGAGTGGATATTGGAACTATCATTGCAGATCTTCTCTAAAATTCTTGATTTCCTTAGTGGAATAGATACTTTCATGCATTAGAATAATTTTCAATGTTTTCTAATGATGTGGCCATTTTGGGTCTACATTATGGTGCCTCCTGGGTAGATTTGCTCGCAAATCCATATAACTCAGAGTCTTATCCATTGGGTCTTAGGAGTCAAAAATGCTTATCTTAAAAAAAATACTTTAAAGAATGATTTCCATATGAACACTACCCTCTGAAAACTTCATAAACATCTTAGAGGATAAACGTTCATATTGAGACCATGCTTCATAAATCCTAGAGGATAACTGTTCACATGGAGACTATGCCATAAACAATAATATATATGCCACTCCTTAAAAACTACTCCAATGCTTCAACAAAACACAACTATGTTCCCCTTATAAAGCCTTATTACAACAAATGATATGAATGCCTTCACACAAAACTCATTTTTACCTCTTTCTAACCTCATGCTTTTATTCTTTCCTTCTGACAATGTTAGAGTAAAAATGAATCAAAAAAATACAAAACTTCTACATAACTACAAAAATGTACAAAACAAGAATGTTAAACTTATGTCACTTCAGGGTCCATAGTTTCTCTATTTGGCTCTTCTTCTTCTTACTGAGCCTCTTCTTCAACATTCTTCTTGCTCTTGATCAGATTCTTCCTCAGGTGAAGTTTGTTATTTATTTCCCTCTTCTACACTATCACCAAATAGTTGCACCATTAGATTTAGTAGGGCTTATTTATAGACTACTTCAGAGGGGTTGGAAGTTTCCTTCAGCTACTTATGGATGTACTGTAGCTCACAAATATCTTCATAGTTTGTAGCACTTCCTTTGTTTACCAAGTTTCCCATTAGATATCTAATCCTGGTAAAATCAATAATCCTTTGTGAAGCCTGCTCCTGATAAATTGGATCTTCCAGAGCATCAATTTTAGACTCATATTGTAAGCTTTAATTAGTACTCTTCTTAATTTCTTCTATTGGTAACAATGACTTATCTTCCATCCATAGATCTCTGAAACCATTCTAAATTATTTTCTTATTTATATCCACAACATCCCTGATCATATTTTCCACTTTATCAAATAACAACCAATCCTTTTGGAGGGCTCTGTGCTTCTTCACCATAATTCTAGCAATAATTGTAGCAATATTCCACTCCTTATTAGGAATCAGCTTAGCAAAGTCACTGAGCCTACTATCTACCAATTTGTAAATTTGCTCAACCAAAATCACCATAGGCTGTAGCTCTCTAGTGAAAATATCTAGATCCTTTTGAATATTTTGGAGCAGGCGATTAACATCATCCAAATAATAAATAATAGGTTGCAGCTCTGAGTATTTTTCTAGAACTTCAGAGAGCAATTCATTTCTTACTTTATTTAGCCCAACCTTGGAGAAGCCTGAATATTTAGCCTTTTTGATTTGAATTTGCTGCTTCAAACTCTATATTTCCTTAGCTTGTTCTTCATTTTTCTTCTTATGCTCTTTTATTTGCTCCTTGAGCTTATTAGCCTCCTGAAACTTGTCTTGCCAGTTCTTTGCTTCCTTTTTTAGAACCTTCTTCACTTGTTTCTGATTGTAAATAGTATTTTGAAGATTTTCTATTTTGTTTTCCAACTTATCCACATTTTCTTTTTATATATCATTTTTTACATAAAAAGTGTCTAAGTGAGCTTTAGCCACAACCGATTCATCCTCTACAGACAACTTTTCAATATATTTTGTATATTATTCTATGCGATAATCTTAAGTAGTCATCTCAGTTTTAGGCTTGCTTACAAGGGGAATCATAGATCTAGATGTCCTTTGCCTTATAATTTGATCAAAAAACATGCTTCTTCTCTTTGTTGCTATTCTTTTGGATGGTTTGGGCAACTTCTCTACCTAGAAATCTTGAATTTTATATGAAGCTTCATGTTCCTTTTGCAAAATTGATTGGATAGGGGAACTCACAGGAATTGGAGAAGAGGCTACTAGGTATGCAAGAGCAGGATTAATAGTTGATAATGGTTGAGAAGAAGTAACTATAGTGGAATCTATGACCACTACTGCTATTGCAATTGATAGACTCATGGAAACTGAAACAAATCTCATAGAGGGGTGAGTGGGTGTACTTAAAATGGTTTTCTTCTCAAATGACAGAGGTGGTTGCAATGGTAAGGATGGAACTATGGGAGATGAGGAATGAAGAGTTTTTAATGATGAAGAAGGAATTTGAGGTGACCTTAGAGGAAATGGTTTGGTTTACCCCCCAGTATTGACTGGTGAAATAGGGGGTGAACTATGAGGGGGAGAAGACACCTTTATTTTAATCTCTTGCTCAGAAAGGGAGGGATATTTCTTTGGGGAATCCAAAGGAGGATGAGAAGAGGGATTAGAGACCATGACTTAACCTATTGATGCAGGGTGTTTTGGAGCTATCTATGTGTTCTACTATTGCACTTGTTGTATCAATTATTCCATAGCTGAATTAGTTATTTCTTTAACAATTTCCTCTTTATCCAACCTTTGTTTCTTGGAAATCTCCTTCTTAGCTCTTTTCGATGCCCTTTTGATCCTTATCTTAAAAAATTGCATGAATGATTTATCACTTCCTATATATTATTTATATGATCCTTCCTATACTGGTTCCTCCTATAATGTCTGTTCAAAAATAGGATTTAATTCCACTGTTGCTGTAGTGGTGAAACTCACAGGTGTGAACCTAGAGTTCTCATCCTTATTATTCCAGTCTATATCTGTATCTGGGGGCCATCCACCCAAGTCTAGGTGCTTGGGCATACCTTTTATCTTGATGATTGGTGTGCTAATAGCCCTTTAATCAAAATAGTGTATCTTACTCATCAATTGCACCCCTTTTGGAAATTTCTCTATTTGTTCAATTGAAGGCTGAAATATCTTTAGAATTTTAGCAGCAATCAATGGATTATCAGTTTCCTCTTCTTGAAATTCTTCTTGTGAGGGTGAGGATGGGAAATATAACCTATTTTGTGACTTATTATAGATTAGCACTATATTCCTTGGGTATTTTGGCTTCCAAGTTGTGATATTCTTGTCATATCTATCAAAAAAATCATCATCAATTTTCAATCCAAACTTGAATTTCTCTTTACCAATTCAACTCTTATCCTCCACCAATATGATATCTTGGCTTCATTCCATTTTTTACTTTCACCACCTACGATGGTAGACTCTTGTGACCGATTTTCCTTTTTATTTTCTATTTTATCCTTAACTTATTTGATGGTAGAATCCTTCAACCAATGTTTTGCATTATTGTCTGGATAAAAATAAATAATTTGGTCATAAAAGTCAAACCATGGATGAAGTTGTTGCATATTTGATACATTCCACTCCAATAGAGTAGTTTCCTTCTTGTTTCTACCCTATTCAAAATGAGGTCTAGATTTTCTCTCAATTTTTTAGGTATTTTTTTCATTCAGGGCTATGTTCCTCTTATGGAATACCTCATTTGATTCATAACTCCATCTCTAAGAAATGTAAAATAGGTCCAACCTATCCAGATATTGGTCAATTTGTTCACCCTGCTACTTCTTGGTAATTTTTATATCATAAACATTGCAGTAGGTAAAAAAAAACCTCCTTTTTCTCTTAGAACCATAGTTAAAATCTATAAATTCTGCTTGCCTCAAGTATTCTAAGAAAAATATCCTATCAGTAACAAAATAGGGTAATAGAAAAGGCTTACCAATGAAGCCATACAGTCTAATGACTGTGCCTTTTGTTAGGAGGTATCAATATCTTTCCTCTGCATCTTCTCTTCTCAACAATTTCTTGGCTAGAGGTGGTAGCCTAGGGCATTTTCCATACATTATTTTTAATGCTAGCCCTAAAAATTCCAAGTTGAATCTATACACAGACTCTGTGCTCATCAGATGAGAAGTCCAATAGTAAACATGAATGGTGTCTCCCTAATTATTCTTATCCTTGACTAGAATCCAGGGCATCTTGTCTCTTACAACAACAAAGAACATCCAGACTAGGCTTGAGCAATACCAAAAGCAAGATGCGTTAGAGCTCCTTTTCATTCTCACTAATTGCTCATGTATTCTTTGAGTAAGGAAAGCCGACCAGTCAAAATAGATAACCCTAATGCCTTTATTTTCTACATTTTATTCATACATCCTTTCATTGGAAATGTAGTATGCAGCGGCTATTTGCCAATAATTCACCATTCTATCAGAATCCAAACCTTCCATATAGGTTAACATGGAATATAGATTCGAGTGAACAAATCGCTCAATGGAAATTGGGACCTTGGGCAATCCATTTTTGGGTTTAGTGTATTTGAGTTGATTATAGACCCATTTTATAAAGGGTTAACCATTGTGATCTCACTTCTGCAAAGAGTAATACCTAGCATGGTTGATTATTTTGAACTCTTTTGGCCTTACGATGGATCTAATCCTATGGAAAAAAGTTTGTGATAGTCTGCGACAGTGATACTAAATAGGATTTTATCCCTAGAGGTTTTTACTGCTTTTTCCATTGGGTCATAAAATTTGATGATAGGCCCTATCAAATTCGGACAAGGATGAATGGAATAAAAAATATAAAAAAATAAGAAAGAGAGCATGACACATCTACCTTGAGTTGACAGATTTGCTCCTTTCTTATATTTGTTGTTGATGTTCCTTGTGAGATTCATTCTCTCTGTGGGGACTAGCTCAATATATACCACAACTTCTACTTTGTCGATATAGTACCCCACTACCCTTTTCACCAATGTTTTAGCTTCTTGGGTATCTTTAGAGGTCATTTCTACAAGCAATTCTTAAATTATTTCCTTGGAATTTATAGATAATGTTTAGTTATCATTCTACTTTCTCTTGCTTAGTGAATGCTACTCTTTTTCGAATGAGTGGATTTCTACATTTTGACTGTTTTAAATTTCCCATGCATGCACACCTTCTACTATTAATGCAGCCACTATGCAAACTGCTCGTTGGCATGCTTTTCAAATTAATTTCATTCCTTTTAGTGGCTTGGAGGTACAATTCTACTTTTTGATTGTTCAGAATTCAAACCTGCTCCATAACCATACGATGTCTTCTTATCCTTTTCCCCTTTTTGTTGGAGTAGCACAAGAAATAATTTCTGCTCAAAAATACTCTTGAACCTTGGTGGATTGGAACATTCTTTATTCTGCTCAACAAATAGTCATAATTTCGATGGATTAGAAACTCGTATTATTCTGCTACCACTTAAGACCTTTAAAACACAAAATATAATGCATGCAACATTACGCTAGCACTGTAGTTCATCTGAGTATGGATTGGAGCTTGCCCGTCATTCCGTTTCTTCCTTAGTATACTTTAGTGTAGAATGGAGACTTGTTACACCCTTGGGAAAACTTAACTTTTTTTTCATAAATTTTATTTTCTTTTATTTATTTATTATTTTTATACAACTTGTTATCCAAAACAAAACTTGATATAAAATGCAATAGAAAATATGATACAAAATATATACATATATTACAATGAGCTTATATTTCAATCAAAGTAGAGTTTAATATGAAAACCATTAACTAGAATTGGTTGTATGTTTCCATCCAGATATTCAATCTAGAAAACATTGGTCTCTTTAACCTCTAATAACTTGAAAGGGCCATCCCAGAAGGAGTAAAAATTCTAATGATATCCTGGTTTATCTCTTTCAACATTCCACCTGAGTACAGAGTCTCCAACCTAGAATTTCTTGAACCTTGCCTTCTTGTCAAACCATGCCTTGATGCCCATTGAATGCTTTTGAAAGTTCTCATAGGCATGCATTCTATTATCTTCTAACTTTAGCAAGTGTGTGAGCCTTGTTTCCACTAGATTTTATTTAAATTCCTCTTCTGCATTTATTAGCTTGATTGCCGAAATCTCCAAATGGACAGGTAACACCGCTTCCTTGCCATACACTAAGGCATAAGGAGAAGTCTTGATGGACTTTTTAATAGTAATTATGTATTGATGCAGGAGCATCCAGTGGTGTAAGAGTGATCTTGCATCACCCGAAAAAAAAATTGTAATTGTTTAATTTTGTAAAACTAGTAAAACTAGTTTAACTTGCAAGAGATTTTTGAAGGTCTTAGAGGTTGAATTTGAGGATTTTTGGCTAGAAATGAGCCTTGGTGCGAAGATCCAAGGTTTGCCCCGCTTAGCTCATTTCATGCCATTTTTGAAAACATGTTGTAATAGTCAATCGGGTCAACGAGTGCAAAGTTATGACCTTGACAAGTTGCCCCCAAAATTCAAATTTGAATTTTAATGGTTTTAGGTGGGAAAAAGGGAAAACATGGTATTTGAGGGAATTTTCAAAATTGTAAAGGGGTCTTTTCTCTTGTATCCTTATTTTTGGCATGAAAGTAATGAAAGTTTTGATTCTCTAACTTGTTCAAAGGAAAAATACCTATGTATCATTTTTTTGGTGTTGCTTGTGTAACGTGATCTAAACCATGTCTGCCCACAAAGATTACTCCAGTATTAGGTGCCAACTCTTTTTATTCCCCTCTAGTGATCTTCTCAAAATCCTCAATATATTCTTGTTAGTTGATTCTCCAAGTCCATTCCCATGAGGGTAGTAATTTGAGGTATTCTTAATGGTGATGCCATAATTGCTGGAAAAATCAATATACTTCACTTCTATGAATATTGGTCCATTGTCACTCACCAAGTCTTCTAGAACACTAGACCTTGAAATAAAGCCTTCCATGAAATTTATCACTACTTCCTGGTCTAATTTCTTTGTTGGAATAGCTTCTACCCATCTGGTGAGGTAGTCTATAGTGGTCAGAATATATTTGTGTTCAGGTGAAGAATGACGATTGATAACTCCTTTGAAGTCCAAACCCCATTACTAAAACGGTTCTTCCACCTAGATTGTATTAAGGAGGAATAAGGCATTCCTTTTCCTACCTACATGACACTAGTATTTATCACAGGCTCTAGTGACTTCGAAGGTATCAAAAAATATGGTAGGCCAATAATAGCTTACTCTGATAATTTTCAAATCTATAACTCTACCCGAGAAATGTCCTCTAGATAGTCCTCCATGGAACTCCTCTATGACATTTTGTTATTGATCATATTTTAAGCACCTATAGATAACTCCATAAAGGTTTATTTTGTACAGGCCCTTTGGAAATAAAACATACTTCAAATATTATAGTTTGTATCTCCTTCTTTGTGATGCATTAAAATCAAGAGGGCATACCCCAGTTTGAAAGTACTTGATCATCTGATCTACCCATTCTGATTCACCTGAATGCAATCCTTCAATCTGATCATCTGTTGTTGCTTGAAAAGCTATTACCTTTGTTGAGACTACTACTTCTATCAAACCTTAGCATAGGGATCTTCCTCTTACCAACTTGGTAGGATGGATTTCCATATCATATTTTTAGATTTTACTGATCCAACCAACTCTCTTATCTCCTATTTCTCCTTGTAGAATGAAACTTCTTACATCCAAATGAGCAACATAAACTAGGGCCTTGCTTTGAACCAAGTACTACCTAAATTTATTCAATGATTTCATTACAAAAAATACTTGTTTCTCAATAAAATTATACTTAAAATGGTACTCATGGAGAGTATAGATCTAAAAGAATATAGGATGCTCCTCTCCTTGATCATTTTTTGGGTGAGCATTGATGCATAATTTTCCTCAGCTCCATAAGCATAAAGAATGAAATCTTTGCTGAAATTAGGATTTACTATCATTGGAGCTGTAGCAATGGACTGCTTGATAATTTAAAAGGCTTGATTTCTTACCTTAGCCCTTTTGAAATCTGCATAATTCTTTAGCAGTTCTGATATAGGCCTCACCTTCTAAGCAAAGTCAAAGATGAATATCCTATACAAATTTTATTTGACAAAAGAAGGACTACATATTTCTTGTTTATAGGCAGTAGAAGAGCAAGAATGGATTTTATTATGTCCAGATATATGGCCATATCTTCTTTTGAGACCACATGACCTAGAAAATTTCCCTCATGTACTACAAAAAATGATTTCTTAGGATTGAGGGAGATGCCAAATTCTCTGCACTTTTGAAAACTTGTTCAAGGTGTGCTAAGTGGTCATGCTTGTTGTGGTAAAATATAGTCATATCATATAAATAGATTAGAATAACCTTGTTAATCAGTTCCCCAAAGGTATAGTCTATGGCTCTCTAAAATGTGGCTCCCATATTGGACAAAACAAAAGGTATTCTATGGTAGGCAAATGTGCCCCATTTTGTGTTGAATGTTGTCTTAAACTGATCTTCATTTTTCACCTAAATTTGGTTATATCCAGAGAAACCATATAGCAATGAGAATATTTCTACCCCTACCACTATCTATAATATTTGGTCAATTTGTGGAAGGGGGTAGTGATCCTTAAGTGATGCTTGGTTAAGATTTCTAAAATCCACACACAAACTAATATCACCATTCTTTTTCCTCATAGGTACCATGTTGTCTACCCAGGTTGAATTTTTAATTGGATATATGATATTAGCCTTCAATAACTTCAAGAGCTCTTCTCTCATTATGGTTTCGATCCTTGGATTTATAGGCCTTTACTTTTGCCTTAATGGCTTGTCATTAGGCTCTAGCTTGATGGTGTGTTGGATAACCCTTTTGTCATATACTTTGAGGTCTTCATATGATCAAGCCACAATGTCTTGGCACTTCATACATAAAGCTTTGATATCCTCCTCTTCCTCTGGAGAATACTAGATTTCAACCTTGAGCTTCTTTTCCTTTTATATTTCAACTTCTTTATAGATATTGTCATTGAATTCCATGGATATTATCCTTTTCTTATCTTCATTGTTAATTAGGCTCTCTAGAGTGACCAAACATCTAGGTATATGATTGTTCTTAAGTTGAATGACATCCTATTGATCAATATCTTCTGGATTTTCCTCTTGAATAGTGGATAGACAAGTCTCTCTCACTAGAAAATCAATGATTTATTCATCACTATCAAAGACCTACTAAAAAATTTGCTTATCTGGCACTATAGGTCTTAAAATATTTTTGATTTCCTTGTATTTCTTAACTCTTATGTTTGCAAAAGGGTTGAAGTTAGCTCCCATCATTGCTAAGGAATATTCCAAAGTATTCTTTCCTTTAGAAATAAAATTAATATTTAGGGCATGAAAATATTCCATAAAATCCCATACCCTATTTCTATATGCTTTTAGTTAATGGTGCTTACTACTACACTTTTCTCTTACTTGATTTACTATCAATTCAAAGTTTCCATACATGTTTAAGATCTTAAGACCCATTCTTTCTGCTTGCATCAGTCCAAGGTAAAAAGTCTCATATTCTACAACATTATTGGTGCATGTCCATGTTAATATGTAGGTAAAAATCTTTATCCCTTCTAATTGGGACTGTAATACCATGGTTACACGAGCATCATTTCTACATCTAGCACCATCAAATTGCATGAGCCATGTTTCCTTTTCTCTTAGAGACTGATTAGATATAGTAGGAACTTTCTTTTTTGATTCTACAGAAATACTATATGTGCCCATACCTATCCCAAATTGGCTATAATCCTCTCTAAAAGTTAGCTCATCTTCAATTTCCAACTCCTCAAAGTTATCTACTAATTCAAATTCCTCAAGAGGAGTGATATTGCACATGTCTCCTTCAATTTTTTCAATGTGGTAAGACACAGGATTTTTAGGTGTTATCCTTATCCTCTTTCCTTTGAAAGGAATAACCATGCTGGAATAATCCATATACATACATCCACCTAACTTTGCAGTAAAATCTCTTGAAAGACATAAACTAAAATAAGGCTCTAGATCCACCACTACTATTTCTTGTACTATAGTTACCTCATGTGCTCTATGTAGCCTCATTAAAATATATTTTATTACCCCCATTATATTTACAGGTGTTCCATCTAATTACAGTATTCCAGGGCAAGATCGGGTATATTCCATACCCATTTCCTCACAAAATACAATGAGTCAATCATACAATTTCATACCACCCAACATTCCATCCTTAGAGATATATAGAAAGGAGGAGGTTTATTCTTTAAAATAATAGGGAAAATTTATTTCTTTTCCAAGGGTATACTAAGAATTGTGGTGGCCTAATTTTCTTATAGATATTAGTTCAAGAAATCTTTTAGTAGGTCAATTTTGCCAAAATGAAGAGGGTATCCTATAGACTAGCTTTGGATGGTATTCTCTTCATTTCTTCCACAATGTTGTATTCAAACTTAGCCAAGGTGGGTCTCTTAGGCCTTCTTTCTGGCTCACCATATTTTCTCTTATATTGTTGAGTGGCTTCTATTCTCTATATTTTGGTAATAGAAGGGAATCTAAGCCTGTCTTGAGCCTCATCCTTAGACCTCATTCTGTCTCCCTCAGTTTCTTTCTCAGATATATTGGGGAGACTGTTTTATTTTTCTTTGGCTTAGGGAATAGGGAAAGTGTTACTGCTTTGGGGAGGTGGATCACTCTTCTTTTGAGAGGGGACCTAGAATTGAGACATCTTCTATGGATCTACTAGTAGTGTTTTCATACCAAACGTTATCATGACAACAATAGGTCCATCCTCATATGGATCTTTTCCAACCATGATCTAATCAGGTTGCCATAGCATGTTTACCCTTCATTTTTTGTTTCTTTTTTATTTAACCATAGCTTACGGGACATGGTGTTGGTACATAACACAATATTATGAATCATGAGTATCATTACATACCAAACACCAGATATTTATTTCTGAAGAACACTTAGGCTCTTCATAAGCTGCATTTAATTTGACCTCAGTACTATTACTAGGACTAGGTCTTTGATATTTATTCACATATGGAAATCTTCTTTGTTGAGACCTTTCCATTTATCTCTTCTCCATATAATTCATCTTGTTGCTAAGAGTTTTTAAAGTATTCTATATATCAAGGATGACAAAAAGTTCCTAAGGAGTCTGAGAAGGAAGTGGAGGAAAAAGAACTACAACAAATGGTTATTTTGGCTGAGGAATGGGATTCATATATGATAATGGGGATGAAAAAATAGAAGGGTCCATATAAAATGAAGTAGTAGCTTGGATTTGGAAATTAGTGGTTTCTATATTGTAAGGTAGCACAACTTTGGGAGGTAATCTTCCCATATTAATTAGGATATTTTCTACATGAACGATTATATTATAAACCTGTGGAAATGTTTCCACTCCAGATTATTGGGTTTGCAGGCTTAGCTCTAATCCAAGAGCTATGATATAATACATATAGGTAAGGCATGTAGATGGTCTACCTGTAAGGGGAATTCTTTTCCAGGTTTTTATAAACCTTAAATTAAAATCTAAGACAATTTCTTGTTGATGTTTCTACATAGATGTGAACTGATTAAGCAAGGAGAAAGGGTTAGCAAATTCATTAAACTCTTCCACAAAAGTCTCATACAATGCTGCCCATGAAGTGATGGTATTATCCTCAAGAGTCCTAAACCAATGTAAAATATTTCCTCTAAAGGACAAGGTTAGGATTATCACAATAACATATTCATTCTTTATATTGTGGATTACTGCCAGATTCAAAATATCCTGATAGTTCTCATATATAGTCTTTTCAGATCCATCTAAAGTGGGAATAGCCTTGGACACAACTTGAGGAATGTCATGCATATGGGCTAGTCTAAGGGGGCCAACTATGTTTGACCTGGGGTACTTCTGTAAAGGCTAATTTGGGGGTACATTTCCCTAATTTGGGGCTACATTTTTTATCATGTTTCTGGGTGTAGGTCCTGCTGGAGAGGCTATTGAATTAACTGTAGGGTTTTCCTCAAGAGGATCTTATTCTAAATGAAAATATTGGTTTAAATTCCTTATAATAGTAGACCCTCTATAAGGTAGCTCACAGTAGAAATAAGAGTCAAGGTTGTTCCTTTTGAAAGACCTAGTATACATGAAAACACTATGGTCTACAGGGATAATTATTTTTTAGGTTCAAATACCAGGGAGTCACCAGGTAAATTTTCTATTCTCCACTTAGCAAGGTCAAGAAAATTCACTAAATATTAATTCCTTCATGTAGAGATAAAAAATAACTCATATGATGTATTTGCGTGTTTCTTGTAAACTGGTCCCACTGGGCATGCCAAAAACTATTGGGTACCAAATTGACATCAAGTTTTACTTGAAATTGTGACTGTCTATCTTCCAATTTCCTATTCTAAGCATGCACCCAATAGTCATAACTCGACATTCAATATTGTATGGACCAAAGGCAACTTCAATCCAACCTCTAGAGTAGGTTGGTTCCTTGTCAACTTAAAATGGTGTTGACACAATTAAAGCTCAAATAGGGTTTTGAAAAAAGGGTTAGAAAAGGTTTAGGGTTAGATATATTATGAAAAATAATGGCTAGATAGGCTAACATCATAGGCAAATACAACAAAAAATTGGCACAAACTATTTCCATTGTCCCATAACTCAATATTAACACCCAAACCCATGAAATATTCATACAATAAAGTGTAAATAGAGATATATTGCAGAAAGAAATTCCAACATCTAACATTGATAATCAAAATTAGTAGAATATATAAATAGTTAGATTTAACAAAAATAAACTTCCTAAAAACATAGATCTAACTATGAACATATTTTAACTACTCTCAATACTAGTAATCCAACAAGCTAGAATGAACTAACCACTAAATTATTAACAAAAAATGTAGCTCAAAGCTTCGAACCTCTGGCATAAATATGGTGAAGATGATTAATTTTGAGTAAAAAATTAGAGTAATGCTCCTTCCATTAGTTCACAAAAATATTTACAGTAGGGCAAGAAAATGCACTAGAGTCGACCATTAAAATGAGGGTTCGACCTCTATTTATAGTTTGTAAAATGAAATAAATTTAGGAGACATTACAAATATTACAAATTCACAACTCAGTAGAGAGTTTTGCTAGCATTATCTTACTGGTGGGCTAAATCTAGGAAATCCACTATGAGTAATCTACCATGGTAGCTTCGCTCTCTATAACTTGCTGGTTTGTTGATGGCAGTTGGATTTCAGGACATTGGAGACCACATATAATTCATTCATCATTATTTAAAACCCATATCTACCATATATATGCAACTTATTATATTTATTCTTCTTGAAAACCCTTGATGCTTCATATTTCCTCATTCCAACTGACTACTCTCTGATTTGATGAGAATCTACTTTTAAATACTTCAACAATGTTAGTGTCTTCTCAGTCGTTGATGCTTTCCAATGAACAGTAGTGATTAAACCTTAAAAATGCTCTGCAAACTAGTGGGGAAGGAATAAAATGCCATTCTACCCTTTTTAATTGTTGATTTCAGCTTTAGTCAAAAAGTTTTACGAAATTAGATTTCGGTATGGAATGCACTAAGGAACAAGCAGAATGAAATCCACTACTAACCCACTACTTAGCCTTATTTCTCTCTTCTTTAGCATCAAGCAAATTGCAATCCACACAAAAAGTATGCTGACATCATCTTTACCTTAGTTGGAATGCAAAATCACCAATCCACACTAGAAGTAGTGCAAATAATATTTTCTCACCATTCCATACTCTTTGTAGTGTTTTTGGACTTCATGTCTCCATTCTACATTAGAATACTCTTGGAACTCAGTGGAATCAAGTCTACTAACACTTAGTCACTAGAGCATGTACAAAACCAACCATGATCACCATTTCGCACCAAAATTAGTATAAAATAAATTTTTCTCTATTCTACTCACTTTTAGTCTTAGAAACCAATGGAATCGGACTTCCTAGTACTTAGTCACTGGAGCACATAGAATCTCAAAAGAATTGCCATTCTACACTTTTTATCGTGTTGACATCATCTTTACCCAAAAGTTTTACGAAATTAGAGCTCGCCTGGAATCCACTGCCAAATACACTAGAAACTAAGTGGAATAAAATTTTAGCTTGTTAAGGCAAAAAAACACTAAGTTTTGAGTGGATTTTGGAACTATCATTGTGGATCCACTCTAAAATGCTCTATTTCCTCAGCAAAATAGATAATTTCATGCCTTAGAATAATTTTCAATATTTTCTAAGGATGTGGCCATTTTCAGCCTATATGAAGGAGCACTCAAAAGAAATGAGAGAATTATAGGGATGGAACTTCTTAACTATCCAAGGAAGTTGATGTAACTAACTAGTAGCCATCATGACTAGAGCCATCATACCTGCAGTCGACATCTAGTGCTATCATCAGTTATAAGCTTATCTATCATCAGTCATAAGATTTTATATCATTAGTCATAAGCTTATCTATCATTAGTCATAAGCTTATCCATCATAAGTTAATCCATCATCATATACAAGAAATCCATCAGTAGTCATAGAGTTAACCATCCTAGAGTTACCTATTTAGGTTAATTCATCATACACTAAAGCCATCAAGAATTAGCCATTTGAGTGACACCAACACATTCAATATTAAACCATAATGACATATTAATTAGTATGATTTTTCACTCCTTTTCCTATAAAACCCTATCATTCCCTTGTCTTAGGAAGTACTCACCATTGTCTACACAACCAAGCAATATATTGGCTAGCCAATAAAGGTGTAGATAGTCTTGAACAAATTCTATGGAAGGATGATTTTACTAGTGAGTTGAGGAGCATAGTTGAGAGGGAGTTGCAAGCTTATGATAGACATAAGTATGGTTAAATTATTAACCAATGGTTTCAATATTTATTCACCTCTTGTAGTCATATGAAGTGAAGCTTTTTTAGTTGTTTTCCATTTAAGGGATTTATGTGACTTCTTGTCTTGTTCTACTACTACAATTATTTAATTCTTCATTGTTTTATTTAATGTAAAGGAGTGGTGTTGTACAAAAAGGGTTGGAGCCCTTTCAAAAATCCTTTCTTTTCACCCTAATAAAAAAAAAACTCAGGCAATGCAAATACAATGTATTGTAAATCTTATTCTCACATACACAATTATAATTATTTATATTCAATATATACAACTTGGACAAGAGACTTCATAGTCACACAAATATTGACCTTTCTACTTTCACCAACTCTTCATATCCTAAAATAATCACAAAAACCATTTCATATTTCTCATAAGATAAATATATTTTATTGATTTCATATAATAACAAATCTTTAATTATTACACACACTAAAAAATAAACATCTATGTAACTACACATATATTAAATATTTACATGACTCTAAACTAAAATATTTACATGGTACTTGCAATATTCCTGCAAGATACCAAATAATATAATACTTCCAACACATGCTTCTTTGCAACCCACTATGTCTATGGATCACGCATTCATTAGGTTGATGTTACTTAGAATTTCTTATTTTCTCTCTCCTAAACAAAAGGGTTTGAGGCTATCCATAATACATTATCAAAAAGTTCCTTTTGATATGTGCCAAAGGATCATGTCATTATTCGATGAATCAATGCTCAAGGATAAGTTTCAAGCTTATGCCTTGTTGAGGTTAGTTCCATTTTTGTGAATCACCAAAAAATCAACTAATTGATTGATCTAACACTTTTTAATTTTTTTTTGCATATGCCTTACTAATAACAAGTTATATCGATTGACCAATCTAGCAAATTTTTGGAGAACTTTGACAAATTGATAATTTTTTTCCTTGGTGAAAACTTTGTACCCTTTTATCATTTCCTTTTATTTTTTCATCTTTTGTGCCAATACTTATTAAAAAGAATGTAAGAGGAGGGGGACTAAGTGATTATTTAGATATTTGAACTTACCTAGAAGGGATTTTTTTGAACATAAAAAATGAAACAATAGAAGGAAAAGGGGAACATAGAAAAGGGACAACATGGAAAACAAAACATTGTGCACATATTTACAAGAATGTTTTCCTTTATCTCTAGAGGTGGTGTAAATGTTACCCATTGGAAAAATTTAATAACATTAATCCTTTCATTCTAACCATTACATATGTTCTTAGAGATTGCACCTTGTTAATATGATATAGCCCACTCTAGAAGGAATCAAATTTATAATGTTGATTTAACTTTATCATATCTTCATCCCTTAATCACCAATTCTCCTTTGAATTGTATATCTTTATCTCATTTAGTGATTGTTTTATGATGTACAAACCTTGGGAATTATTTCTCCCTCATCTTTCATTTACGTTAAAATATGTAGTACTCTCCAAAAAAATTATAAAACATGCATCCACCACAATCATATACAGAAAGGAAGTAGGAGTGAATTAAACATATCAATAGTAAATAAGAGATTTCACAATTTATTCACACTTATGATACCAATTATTAGTCATTGAGGAGTATTTATAGTGATTTAAAAACCCTAATGAGTGGTTAACCTCAAGACAATATTGAATTTACTTTGAGGTTAACTTACAATAATATATAATAATAAATGATACCGTTTAATCAAGGTTATTTATAAAGGTAGATTGACCAATATCACTAAGGGTAAAATATGAAATGTACCCTTAGAATTACTTGAACATGCTCATAGGATTACATAAATGAGAAATGCATATAGGATTACATATGTACATGCCTATAGGCTATATTAATAATGCTCATAAACACTTATTCATACTTTTGACCTTCACCTAAAAATATTAGATTACACATATTTCACCATCCCCATAATCTAAGCTAAGGGTCCCAAGAGAGAAGGCATTAGAGGTAACACCTACCCACATAATGGATGATCTAGTGGAACTCCACTTTACAAATTTTATTCTCACATTTATCATTAGAAAGCTTGTGTCCATCCCTCAAGAATTTTATCTTAATCTTATTCAATCTTGTAATACAATTTTTGGAGTTTCCTTTCATTTTGAAATACTCGTAAGTGTTTGAATTATTTAAAACCTTAGAATTATCCTTGGGCATATAACCATTAAATTCCATTTATTTTAAATCCTTTGGATGATCCTATGTATGACGAAAATCTCCACAATTTTCATTACAACTTTATAATGAATAAATTCCTTCAAGAGAGATATGTTGTGGATCCTTGAGAGTCATAGCATTCACATATAAAATCAGTCCAACTATATGAAAAGGAGGAGAGATATTGGTAATAATAGGTTTTACATACTCTTCATAACCCTTTATGTTACCTCCTACCATAACTAGGTTAGCTTTTAAAGATATGAAGTGAGATATATAGTCTTTAACAATACTAAAGTATGCAATTTTGTGATTGGAAACCTTTGTCTTTATTTTGTTAACTTCACTAGCATTTATTTTTCCATAGAAATATTTCAAACTGGTCAATACTTAAATAGGATCAATTTTTTCTTTGATATGGAAAAGTACATATGGTTCAAATAACATGAAAAAATTCTATGACCTTCCTCCTTACCAAGTTCATGATCACTAACATCTTCTTTTGATTCTTCACTAAAAAAGAACCAAAGATTATTACTTTTAAGTTATCCTACCATTTTAAATAACCAAGTTATATAATTTTTCCCATTGAGATGAGTAACACACGCTAAGAAATCCATTTTTCACATAAATTCCATACGAAACTATAACAAGTCCATAAATTTATGACACCATTATATAGAGCTTGAAAAACAATGCATTCTAGAAAAAATGGGATCCAAATGCTTTCATATGGAAAAGTTATGACCTTTAAAATATTTGGTATGTTAAATATTAAATCAAAGAAAAATATAACTATCAAACCTTAAAAAATAAATTTGTTGAATCAAATTTGGCCACTTGGCACAATCAGACTAGATATTACTCCTTCAATCAATGAATTATCGATCGATAAGTTGATTGATTTGATTGGATGAAGAACCTCACACATCTATATAAATATATATATAAATAGTTTTTAATAGGTTTAGATCTGATGGGGTTTGAACCTATAACCTTCCATATTCAAGCAAATGGGCAGACCAATGTGCTACATTTAACTTTGAGAAATACAAAGTAATACATCAATTAAATATAGTTTCAAATGAATATTTTGAAGAAAATGAAAAAAGGCTGGCATTGATTTTTGAACTTAGAACCTATCTACCATATATATCCTTACCAACTAGTATGCCAAGAGTGTTTATGGAAATGAAGAGGGGCCTTCTAATACATAATATGTATGCCTTCCTTCAAATGAAAATAAAATCTCTTAAAAAAAGGTTGTTCATGGGGATAAAACCGCTAACCCATATGAAACAAGGTAGACATGAAACCACTATGCCATGAAGACTAGATTGAGAGTGAGAAGAGGAATATCATCTATCATCAAGGAGAGACTATGTGTAGAATAATATATTATAAATATTTGATCCAATGGTTTCACTCCAGCAAGGAAGAGATACCACCACTATATTGGATTAGAGGAAATTTGTATGATTTATATTTTTAGCATGTATGCTCACTTTATCAAAAGGTTCCACTTGCAATAGCTGAATATGAGAATTTTGAATGTATACCCTTGCCTTCAAAAACCATGATCCTATCATTGTGGTGCTCTCTTTGGTGTGAAAAAGGATTGGAAAATAATTCCTCAAGATAGGGAGAGAGTGAGAGATTGAAGAGAGAAATAAAGAATACAAGTGGCATTCAAAACCACATCCTTCCATTTACCTCTAAGTACCTCTACCATTGTGATATCCCTATTGGCATGCTCACTTCATGCAATGTTGAAATTTAGGAAGGGATGTGGTAGAACTAATATACAATGTGCATGAATTTGTTATGGAAGGGCACCAAACCATGGTGAGAAATGGGTGGCATAAATAAAATTTAAAAATTCAAGAAAAAAACTTACATCTTGAATATTCAATCTCTAAGGAGAGTTATTTTTTTGCTTACGAGTGTTTTAGTTCTAGTCATTGCTCCAATACCATGTCTAATTTCATAATAATTTCTAGAAACATTTCTAAACATGCATCCACCATAATAATATATAGAAAAGAAGTAGGAGTAAATTAAATATAGCAATAACGAATAAAATAAAGAGAGAAATGACAAAATAGAATAGGTGGGTGCCCATGGGCACCCTAATAGCTCATATTTTATTCACACTTATTATTGCTCATTGAAGGATATTTGTAGTGATACCAAAACTCCAATGAGTCATTAACATCAAGCTAATATTGACTTGACTTTGAGGTTAACTTATAATAATATTATAATAAGAAATTGAACCTTTTAATCAAGGTTATATATAAATGTGGATTAACCAATATCACTAAGGGTGAAATGTGAAATGTACCCTTAGGATTATATGAACATGCCCATAAGATTACATAAATGACCAATTTCCATATATTGACATGCCAGCCAAGGAAACTTCATTCAGAGCGGGAGCGGGGGTATCGTGGGATTGGCAAGAGGTCCGCTCTCTCTCATATCGCAGCTCTGATACCAAGATAGATGAGCAAGCAAAAACTAATTTCATTAATCTGATGAATGTAAATAAATAGCTACAATACAGCCTTAGAATAGGCTGTAACCTACGTAACTAACAAGGCTCTAAAACAGCCTAATAGTTACGATGGTTGTAACAATATCTAACATATTCCTAATAATGTAATAAATAAAAGAATATAAAATATATTCTAACACCTTCATCATGGTATTATATTAGTAAATCCACAACTTTTTATTCTTTGATATATCTCAGCAATACCCCATTATCCCTTTCAAAAAAATGTGTCATTGAGCCAAGTGTAGTTCATAGTATTTCATCTGAATTTGTCCTTTTGTTTGATTTTTAGGCCTCTAAGAACATCACTATTAAATGTATATCATTTTATGTCACTCATCCATTAAATAAACTCCCTTAGGTCAATTTATTCCACTATTGCTAGTTTTTTTTTTGAATGAACCATGTATTGATTCTCATAAACAACTATTTCCTTTGTTTTATGGGATTAATCTCAATTTTAAACTCATGTATTTTTTTAATAAACATTGCTTGCTTCTCATGCATTTCATCATGTAGAATCATAGATATAATGTCAATGTGCCCTAAAAATATAGTGGTCCTACTCTAAGATAAGCAATATCTAAACTTCCTCAAATATTTCTTCATTGCAAACACCTTCTTCCCTATAAAAGTGCATCATTATTTGTATTATGAAGCACTTGAATCATAAAATATATAGAATATTCTTCATATTTTTTTCCATTTTGAGTCAATATCATAGCTAAACTTTTTTAGTGCTAAATACATATAGCATATAATATTTTGAGAAATCAAGATTGATAAGCACTGGTTCTTTACTGATAGATTCCTTGATTCCTTGATAGTTCCTTTATCCATACACTTATGAAATATTTATTTATAATATTAGTATGGGACTAAATAGTTGCATAAAATTCATATTGAATTTAGACATGAACTAGATTTAGCCCAATAAATACCTAATGCCTTTAATCGAATATGAAAATGATAATTCCTAGATATATTTGATATGATTAAGATCAACAACAAGCATATATAGAGGTCAAATGGTCCAATAATTTTCCTTCCTTATTAAAAATTATAGACTTATTAGGGTTTAGAGATATCCCAAACTCTCTACATCTCTTAAAAACCACCTCTAGATACTTGATATGCTTAGAACTATCCTTGGAAAACATAACTAATTCATATAGATAAATTAGAATAATATTATCAATTAGTCCTAAAATATATATCCATTTATATTTGGAGTATTGCATATCTATTTAATAACCCAAATGTATTTCTTTGATAAGAAAACATTTCCACTTGATTGTGAAAGTTATTTTCTATTGATCATCATTTTTTAACCTACATCTAGCTATAACCTAAAAAACCATCAAGTAAAGACAACACCTTTGACCCCAAATTTTTTTGAAGGATCTAATTCATGGATTGTAGTGGATAGCTTTATTTAAAATAATATATATTTAGGTTTATAAACTCAACATATTTTAATATCTCCATTATTCTTACTTACAAGGACTAGATTGACCACCTAAGGAAAATAATCTAGGCTTGCAATAACTTGAGTTATTTCTTCATCATGATTTTTGGATTCATTGACCTCCATTTTTTATAGAATGGGCTTTCTATAGGCTATAAATCAATTGTATCCTCAATGATTCGTCTATCATAAATATTAAGGTCTTTATATCTCCAAGTAATCACATCATCATATCATCCACAAAGCTCATTAAGTAGACATACCTCTTCCTTGGTACACTCCTTTCACATTAAGAAAAATTTCCTATTTATGATGTGGATATCCTAATAATAATATAACTTCACCTTAATGTTATCCTTCTAGATACTATTATATTGATTAAAAAAAATCAAACTAACTAGCCCCTTAGGCAACTGATTAGTTTTCAATTGAATTGCCTTGTATTTTATACCATCATCATATTCATTCTGACCTTCATTGTATTGTGCCTACTTGCATATGAATCAATGATTTGATCATAATTATTAAACACCTACCAATGGTTAGCGTAGTTTGGAACTTCTAGTCTAAATACCACCTTTAATTTTTTTGCTTGCTTCACATATCTTAGAGGGATCATATTTAGTAGCCAAAGTAGCTAGTTCATATATACTTTTGTATTCAATTATTTGGGTTTAATATTAATATCATATGTAATAAAAAGTTCTACATGTTCCCTAACTTGATGCTTATATGACTTAATATGTTTATTGTTGGTGGCACACATTGAGTTTACTTGATTCACCACTAACTTTGAATCACCAAAAATATTTAAAATTTTAATCCTTAAATTCTTGAATTTTGCTAACCCAATGTATAAAGATTTTTATTTGGATATGTTATTATTGAAATTGAATATTTACAAGCATGATTCATATATTTCATAGGTATTTAGGATGTGTATTCTAATACCTACTCAATTTCCTGTTATAGCACCATCAAATTGCATAGTCTAGGTGAGATTGGATCCTTGACCCTATTGGCTTGTTAAAGAAAGAACTTTGGTTGGTTCTTCAAGCAACACATAATTTCCAATTCTAGTTTCTTCATAGAACTCATATACTCATTTTCCACCTTCATCCTAAAGTAACCCAATTATCATATCCAATTCTAATATGAGCTCACCTTCAATTGGTGATGAGCAAAAAAAATGCTCATTTTATTTATGTTTGTAAGGGTATTGTATGGGCATATTTAACACTAAAAATGTGTTTTTGTATGATTATTGCATGTATTTAATATAAAATGAAGTACTTATGCTTGACTGGTGTTTTTAGTTGGATATGTGTGTAGCCATAGGTTTTTGTTAAGTTATTTCATATTTTTTGAGGTCCCATATGGACCTGGCATTGTGCAAAAAATATAATATTTTTGAAGAAGAAGATGACTTAAAGAGAACCACGATGAATGAAGGAGGTGCCTACATATTTCTAAGGGTAGGGTGACTAATTCCCACAAGTAATAAGGTGCCTAAATCCCAAATGTAGGAAGGCACCTACATCCCAAATACATGAAGGCACCTACATCACAAATGCAGGAAGGCACTTATGTCCCAAATATAGGAAGGCACCTACATCTTGGATGTAGGAAGACACTATGTTTAATGAGAATATAAAACCTACTTCTTGAATGTTGACTATTGATTGAAATACCATACATTTTTTAGAAAGAAGTCATTTTGAAAAATAGGGGAGCACCATTCTCATACAGCGATGATTGAATTTGAGGAATGATCACTCTTTTAATAGGCAAAAATCATAGCTGCACATGCACCTGTCATAGTGAATCATGATTTATGATTAAATTAAGAATTTTGAATATGCTATTATTGTAAAAAAAATTAGTCATGTTCTGTATAAGAATGTAGACCATTACTAAAAATGAGATCCATGAATTCTTAATATTTTTTGTATTGCATTTTTATCAATTGATTTTTTGAGCATTTCTATTTTTGCATGGACCTAAGGATTAATTTATTGTAATAAGTCAATAAAACTATCGAGTCCAATCCAAGCAGTAATCCTCCCCTGTTTATTTATGATATTTACTGTTATTTCCAGTTTTCATAGTGTTAATTTTTTATTTATTTTCTACAATTCATTTTCAATTGTATGCAATTTATTTGCCTTCTACAATTTATTTCAATTATGTGTTATTCTTTCATTTGTTTTAAATTTTGCAAAAATGCAATTGTTTATTTCCTGTATGCATTTATTCTTCTACACTTTTACTTATCTAATTCATTTAATATTTAGTTTTTACTGGGTTTGGTTAAAAATGAACATACATGAACCAAAAAATTCCCCCACCAAAATGATAAATATATAGGAATTCATCTCCCACAATATAGGCATATATTGTGCATGTGGACTCTCAAGTTTATGAACTTCCATATTGACAAACTTACCCCTTTTATAGAACACCTTTTTTCTCATCATTTTAACATCGTTGTTGGGGAGTGCCAACTATAATATTGAGGATCTATAGGTTAGTTAGCCTGAAATTTTATGTTCATACTACCTTACCTATAGATCCCCTACCTGAGAATGCATAAGTAGACCAAGATCAAGAGGACCTGATGAACATTTTATTAATAGAATAAAAGTCACCTTAGAATTATCAACACAAGCTATTCTAGAAATACCTTCAAAAGAATATGAAATGCTTCCTAAAGAAGTACAATCATCTCCCCCTAGTCCACTTTAGCTTGTTAACCCAATTTATAGAACAACTTATAGATCAAACCAAAATTGTAGCCAAATTGAAGATTTACTGAATACCTAATGGTGGAAAGCACTTGAAGAGACGATTATCTTCAATTTTTATTTAGGATTATTATTAGAAGATAAGAAAAATGAGTGTGATGATTTTTTAACTACTTTAAAAAAAATTAACTTAGACACTGTATCACTTATAACTATGGATGGAAATGATGAGACTTCCACCAATTTTGAATTTCCAATTGAAGAATCCAAAGGAGACACTAAAATGAAAAACATTTCTCCTGCACACATCCCTATATTTAGAGGACAACCAATAGAGGATCCTAATATGTTTATTTCTAAGCTTGACATTCTTTTTAGATGAGTTGATTACAAAATAGATGCCCAAAACATAAAACTTTTTCTTTCACATTAGATGACTCAACACTTTGTTGGTTTATTGGTTTAGGTAATAAACAAATAAATACTTGGGAAGACATGAAGAAAATATTTTTAGAGCAATACCAAGATTTTAGAAGGGCAAGGGATGCTTGAGAAGAAGTTCTAGATATGCCACAAAAGAACGATGAGTGATTAGAGGATTATTGAGGTAGGTTCAATTTTAATCTCCAGTGCTCACCCCACACAAAACTAGAAGAAAAATAATTAAGGAGCATATTATTAAGGGGTCTTACGTATGAATTATTAGAAGTCTAAAATTATAATAAGGAGGTGAGATTTACCAATCCCAATCATTAGATATTTAATAATATGTTAGAATTATTCTAGGAGAAGAGGTAAACCCATCACTCGATAGATGAAAACAACAGTCTTAATAATGAAAGCATAAATAGGCACATTGCTAGAATATATTAAGAGTGATAACTTATCATCTCTTGCAATTTAATTAGATACATTTCCACTTCAGAAAAAAGTAGGAAACTGAGGTAGCATTGGCATTTTTCTACCCATGATGTAGGAAGAAGCACCTAAAGAATGAATATCTAAAATATAAGGTTTGAGTTTGTGCAATTTGTTAATTTGACCATAAAATGAAGTTGTGCCCAAAATTAGCAACCATAAAAGAGGAACTAGAAGTAGTTGAAACATATTTCATGGGCAATAGGAGGAATTGGTAACAGCCCCCTATGGGAGGTGGAATGCTAGAAGTAGCACCACCATATGGTGGGTTTAGTTTTATGAACCAAGGACAAGCCCAAACACCCAATATGGGGTGGTGGGAACAACCACCTTGGATGAACACCACCCAAGGTCCTACTCCCTATACACCATACCCATGAATACCATACCAAAAATCCAAAATGTAGTGGTGAAATTTTAATATGTGGATTTCACCTCCAAAAAACAACACAACCTCCATTGTAGCCTAGTTTACTAACACCACCTACTTCTAAGCCACAACAACTACTAGAACAACCAACCCCAAATCCTAGCAATAACAAGACTAATCAAACAACTTATCAGGTAGACATGGGGATGTATTCTATGTACCATATTAGTGTAGAAATATAAATTATAATCCAATATAACTTAGATTAGGTAGATATATAGGAGTAGATAAAACACCTCTGGTAGTGGAGGAAGTAGAAATAGAACAGGAGTCAAATAAACACCTTCAATAGAGGAGGGTGTATAAGTAGAAGAAAACCTACATGCTGAACAATTACACAATAAAGATATGCCATCTTTCCCTAAAATACTGCAAGAAACTAGGAGGAAAATGCAATTGGAATTTGACCTAATGGAAGGGTTGAAAAACCTTAGTCATAATTCCCCTCTATCAGGCTATTTGAGATGTACATATTTGTACAAAATCCATTAAAGAACTATGTATCAAAAGACTAGGATGAAGACAATAATAAAAAGTAGTACAAGTGGTAGGACAATTAGCTAATTTTGTGTTAGGAAACATCTACCACCTAAAATATTCTAATCCAAGAAGCCCAATATTAATAATTAAAATTGTAGGCTTAAAGCTACCTGTAGCACCCTAAAATTGGTGTAGTTAAACCCTTAGTAAAAAGATAAAAATTTGAATTTTAACCCCAAAACCGCTCGTTACCCACTCCCCTCATTTTTTGTGCCATTTTTAGGATTTGTTTTTACCATTGGATGATATCATCGACGATCAGACGAAATCGTCCCAGATCTAACGAATTCGTTTGGAACAGAACATCCAGATGATTTCATCCCAAAACTAAATTTTTATAATTAGCTTTTGTTTCAACAACTTCTCTAACTTGGGCAGAAAGTGTGTCTGCACGGTTAGAGTCTCCCCCATTGGAGATATCCCAAATTGGGGTGATCTCCAACCTCCTAACCTCCCCCTAATCCTATATAAACTAGGATTTTCTTAGTTTATCCCCCTGGTTGGCTGATCCCATGATTCCCTGATTGATTTTCCTTGCAACTTTAGATTTTTGTGCATGAGAACACCTTCGCACCATTGTTTGCATTGTGTATTTCAAGTTTTTCTTACAGAAATTTTACTATTTTTTAGCTGGAGCAAGCTTGGATCATCGCTGGCAATTCCAGATGATTTCAGACGATCCTGTCATAGATCGGTGATGATCTCATACGATTGGATGTGATCTCGACTACAGTCTAGATTGGGGGCAATCAGAGCATGAAGTTCACATTTTTTTATCTTCTCTCTTCATTTCCTTATGCATTAACTTAGTTTATTCTATTTTTGCATTCTGGAGTTTACCTCATTTAGCATATATGCATGATAAAGTTAAAATAAATTATTAAATTAATGCATTTTCTTTAATTGTTATCTGGATTTATCATTTAGGCAAGTTTACTGTTATTTCTATCATTTCCCCTTGCTTTTGCAGTTGCATTTTTGGTCTTTGGTATCTGTTTCTGTGATTGCAGGTTTTTGCCGAATTCATCTGACAAATTCATTAGGTCGATGATGATCTTGTCTGATATCAGATGACCAATTGTGATCTGAGATGATTATGTACAATTATAGATGATTATGTAAGATTTGAGATGATCTAGACTTCTAAAAACCTCAAAATCTTCATCAGACATCCAAAATCAAGTACATTCTGTCTTATTTAGCACACTTTTTGTGTTCAACACTTATTCATGCTTTTTGTATCCATATAAATCAGCATTGGCATATAGAATAGCTTAGATTCATCTTGGCCAAACCTAGGAATTGAATGATTGAATATGAAAATGAACACATCAAACCCATTCTCAACCTAGGCGTGGAAACTGCCACTCAAATTTTCTTGGTGAACCCCACCATCTGTCAAAAATTCACCCTTATATCCCTCCCTCGAGAGGTGTGACCTTCAAAGGGCATCTCAATCTGAGGTATTGTCCCATACTTCTTGCATCCCCATTTCGGGCATGGATCCTATAGCCTGAAGGTAAGGATGCAAAAATTTGGAGCGATACACTACCCAATACTTTGGTAGATCTAGGTGCATCCATAAATATTAAACCTAAATAAATCATGCATAAGCTATACTTAACAAACATGAGGCCAACAAAAATAGCTATGAAATTGGCAGATAGGTCCACAGTACTCATAGAGGGAATTATAGAGGATGTGGTTGTAATTGTAGATGCATGGGAATACCCAACAAACTTCCTAGTCTTGAATTCAAAATCAGGATTGGGTGGTTATCCAATCACATTAGGATATCCTTGTCTAGAAATAGCTAATGTATATATTATTTGCAAGACTAGATAAATGATGATATCATATGGAAGGAGTGTTCAAATATAATTATTTATCCACCTACACAATCTATCGATGAATTGAGAGAGCCTAATTTGAAAATCATAAATGATGATGCCCTTCCTATATTACAAGTGATGGTTCTTGATGAAGTGGGGGGTGAAGTAGATGAAGACTTGATCATAACAAGTTTTCTAGAAGAAAAGTCCTCACATCCTCTCATGTATTTCCCCCTTATTGGTAAAAGAGAAAAAACGTTAAGCAAATTGAGATAGAACTTGGCAAAATATTAAATATTGATAGCGCACTTACCACTATTCAAGAAGAAAAATTGAAAGAAATATTAAACAAGTATAAAATTACTTTTTCTTGGGATTATAGAGATATGAGGGGTATTGCACCCAACTTATACACCCATAGAATTTACTTGGAAGATAATGAGATACTAGTAAGGCAACCCCAAAGGTGGATGAACCCGACCATGAAAGAGATAGTGAAAACTGAATTGCAAAAAATCCTATTTACCAGATTCATTTACCCACTTTTAGATAGTCAATGGGTATCACCTTTAGTGGTAGTACCCAATAAAAATAGTAAATAGAGGATTTGTGTGAATTATAGGATGTTGAACAAAGCCACTAGAAGAGACCATCTTCCCTTTCATAGATCAATTCCTAGATACCCTATGAAAGTACTTTTTGTTCATCGACATATATAATGAATACAATCAAATTCAAATAAGGGAAGAGGACCAAGAAAATACCACATTTACCTATTCTTGGGGAACCTTTACCTATCACATTTTTCCTTGTGGGTTATGTAACACACTTGCAACTTTCCAATGAGGAGTCCTCAATATTTTTTCAGATATGGTAGAAGAAACTATAGAGGTTTACATGGATGATTTCATCATTTATGGTGAAAGTTTTGAGAAAGCTATAGCAAGTCTAGAAAGAGTACTCCAATTTTTCCAAGAGACTAACCTATCCTTGAGTAATGAAAAATACTTTATGTTAATGATAGAAGGGATGGTTGTTCACATATCCATTGGGGGGATAAAGGTATATACAAAGAAGATAAAAGTTATCAAATAAGTGCCTACCCCCCAAAAGCAAAGAGATGTCCAAATTTTCTTAGGATTTACTAGATACTAGTAGTGTTTTATTAAATATTTTAGTAGAATTGCCAAACCACTGCACACATTGTTAACCAAAGAAGTTGATTTTGTCTGGACAAATGAGTGTGAACAAGCATTCCAAGTATTAAAAGAAAAATTGACAACTAATCCCATGCTAGAGGTCCAAATTGGAGCCTCCCCTTCTACAAATATGTGAATACATATAAAAATGATATAGGGGTAACACTGGATAGAAGGAAAAAAACAAAGCATATGCCATTTACTACGTTAGTAAAAACCTTATGGGCATTGAATTAAATTACATTGTCACCTAAAAGGAATTCCTTGCAGTTATACATGCTATAAATAAATTCCACCATTGTACAATAGGCGATAAAATATTTGTGCATACTAATCATGCAACCATAAAATATCTAATGAACAAGCCAACGGTAAGTGGTAGTATTATTAGATGGATTTTACTCTTGTAGAAATTTGATGTTACTCTTTTAGATAAACCTAAAAGGGATAATGTGGTTGCAAATTTTCTATTCAAATTATTTTCTCAAGATAACACTGCAACTTTGGACAAGTTTTTAGCTAAGCATCTCTTTTCTCTAGATAACCAAACACCATGGTATGTCGATATGGCCAATTATCTAGCAATTAATAAAGTATCCCTAACACGCATCCTCTTAGTTTCTCAAAAATTATTTGAAAATGTTACAACATTCCCATGGATTGATGGTTGTTTGTTTAAAATTGGTCCTAATCAAATCATGCAAAGATGTTTTGCAGAAAATGAAATTCTAAATATTTTAAAAACCTATCATGACAAACCATGCGATGGATAATTTTTAGGAAAAAGAATTGCATTTAAAATATTACAAACATGGTATTATTGGCCCTCACTATTTAAATATGCAGTTAAATATACCAACCATTGTGATCAATGTCAAAGAATGGGTCAACCAAATGCAAGAGATGAAATTCTTCTTCCACTACATTTGTACATTGAACGAATTCATAAATGGGGGATGGATTTTGTTGGGCCTATCAATACATATTCTAATAGTAAGAGGTATATTTTTGTGTGTAGTGATTATGTTACTAAGTGGGTTGATGTTGAAGCATTACAGAGTGCCAAGGAGGAGAATGTGGCACAATTCCTATATAAGTTTATCTTCACTAGATTCGATGTTCCCAGGGAGATTACCATTGACCAGGGAACTCAGTTCACTTCGAAGATGATACAAGAACTAATGCAAGAATAAAAAATTTGATACAACAAAACCACCTCATATCATATACAAACTAACAACTAGGTAGAGGTTACCAATCATGAGTTGGAGAACAATCTGATGAAGATAGTACAACAACATAAAAAGGATTGGAAAAAATATCTTCCAAAAGTGGTATGGGCCTATCACACTACATAGAATACAAACACAAGATTTACACCATTCGAGTTGGTGTATGGGAAAAATGTGATGATGCCCATAGAATTTAAAATAAAAACTCTATGAAATACTATAGAACTTAATTTGAACCTAGATGTTGCACAACAAGAATGTATTTGCCTACTAAATTAGTTGAATGAGTACAAGCAAGACACACTGTAATGCATGTAAACAATACAAAAAAAAGATCAATATGGCATGATCACCATATCCAACCAAAATAATTTAAAGAAACAGAAAGGGTGTTATCGTATGAATCAGTTTCAAGAGAGAAAGTGAATAGTCACACAAAGGTGGTTGGACCCATATGAGGTATTTGAAATAATTAACAATGGAGTTGTCTACATAAAAATAATAGATGGTAGTATAATAATATTTATGATCAATGGACATTGATTAAAGCCTTACCATGTGCCTTCGATTCATGAAACTATCTCAAACATAGGCATGAGGGAGACCCCATTTTTAGAAATAGTTTCCATAGTTTGATGAATGTTCATGCGTTTGTCGTAATAAAAAATTAAATTATATGTTTTATTAAAACTTTAGGGAAAGTTTTCTTTTATTTTAATTTTAATTTTATAGGGCTGCATGGAACCTATTGTAGATTGTAGGCCACTGTACCTATTAGGAAAGAGCTATGCCACCCTATTTTTCCTGCTTTCTAAGAGTATAGTGATACAAATATGGCACCTACTTCCCACTAGGAGGGTGGTGCCTATATCCAAGCCAATATACAAGTGCATACCTCTCACCAAGAGGGTGGCACCTATATTTTAACTAAAGTATAGGTGTCTAATTCCCACTAGGAGGATGACACCTATATCTATAAGTAGCATGAGCAGTACCTACTTTCAAATAGGAGAGTGATTCCTACTTTCACTTCAGTACCAAAACCAGAGGCACCTACTTTCCACTAAGAAGGTGGTTCCTACATTTGTGCAAACATGAAGATACCTACTTTTTTATGGATGAAGTACACATACTTCTAAGTACCAAAATGAAAGTGTCTCTACTCCCACAAAAAATAATGATGTTTTTATTTTCAGCACGAGCTCTCAAAAATCATAATTATGTAGTATCCAATAAAACCACCTTCGATAATATCACACTACATGAGGAAGAACTCAAGTCACTAATTTGTTGGTAAACTATAATCAATGCATCGACCAATCATGTTGCACCACTAGGTATCATATGCATCATGTTCTATGAGATACACCTAGGTATGTACCAAGTTTTCTATTAAAATATGCACGGTTATCCAAAAAAACATTTTTGTGTTAAGTGCCAATACATACCCCATAAATTTTTCATCCATTTATGCAACCCCACGCTAGTAGTTCACCATATGGCACCAATCATGCATAGGGGAGACATTGTAACATAATACAACTACATCCAAGATCATGAATCAAAATTAATTATGAGGGTATTATAATAATTACTTATGATGGGGGCATAGTTTCCTTAGCCCACTACAAGTGAGGATGTAGTTGCATACTTCAACATGTTATTAATATGGGTGTAGTCACTGCTTAAACACAAAAAAATAGATATTAAGAGCATAAAAAGTATGGGAGGACCTTTGAATAATCACATGCAGAAGAATAATGAGCCCATAGATCTTATAGGTATCACATGGATAGTCTAAGAATAATTTAAAGTTGTGGGGTAGGTAAATTACTGTTGTTTGGTCAATCAAGGCCAAGACCTAGCTATTACAAAATAATTTGCAGCATCCATGGATATAGTGGCTATGCGATTGAGGGGCCTAGTTATACTAGTCATAAAAGAATGTATAGTAGAAATCACCCACCTACCATGCATAAGGGATCTAATATATAAAGGAAATAAAATTGAGTGATGCACTCAACAATTATTTGGGCAACCAATGATGTATTTGATGTGTTTGAGGTTGCCAAAATAGTACCTTCTAGATGCATGGAAGTTGGTGTACAAGAAATTGGCTAAATTTTTCACTTGTACCAAGAGATATTATTTCATAAATGCGAACAAATTTTACTTCTTAAACCACTTATTGAATGGTGATCGAGTCAATGTCCTATTTTATATTATGAGTGCCCTACAGGATGAATCAAGAAAATACCAAGTAGGCACACAAATATCATTGTCTCACCATAGGATCAATTCAGCCATAATACGGTATGCATAAGGATAATGAGTTATGCCATCACCATCGACCATTTTAGAAGACCAAGCTACATCAAAATCATCAAGAGAACAACGCATGGATATCCTTGAGGAAGTAGAGATGCCTATCTCCTGACATAAAAATTTGATGTAGAGGTAGGGTAACCTTAAATTGATCTCATTCTAAAAAATATCATCGCTTACATCTAGGGTTGAGGTAGTAGACATGTTAGTAGACTACAATTCATTAGAGGAAGAATAGGGCCACACCATAGAAGATGAACAAGCTTCCCAAGTATTACAACGTTTAGCTTTTATTGAGGTACCCTATAGTAGGTCTTCCAAGGAAGACCTCGAAGACCAATTGAAGGAGGTTAAAGCACAAGCTTCCAATTGGGAGGAAATGCAAGGCTATACAAGTAAAATTTTAGAAATTATGGCAAGTTGCCATAGATAAACAATAGAAATCAAAGTGTACTATGCGATAGTTAGAAAATATTATGCAAAAATTGGAGAACATGGTGCAAAAATTATGATAATTGCTTAATGAGAAGAATAACAAAGTGGATGTTATTGTTTAGATGGAATGGGTGATGAACCTATAAATTTCTTCCATTGATTCCAAGGACAAGGTGGCCTCTATGGGCCATACTAGTTTGATGCCAGGAGGATAGCATCATATGACCAACAATATGACATAGGGGTGCAATAAGAGGTACCTATAGTAGAAGATTCTAAGGATTATAGCGGCTTGTACTATAAGAAGGATCCATATTCATTGACATATCCAATAATGAGGAGATTTAGGCTATATAGTCTACTGGTAAGTCAGTCAAACACTTTGTTGCTACCTAGTTAACTAGTCAGTCAATTGAACACTCTATGATTTCTTAGTAAGTTGGTCATCTAGTGGTTGAACATTTTGTAGTTACCTAGTCTATTGAACAACCAATTGTAGAACCATTGACGGTAGAGCAGCAAGCATAAAACAAGTTGGTTGGAAATTTAATGAAAAACCACCCTATCACTAAGTTACCTAAGCAATTTATGGGGGAATATTGACAATTACTACCCAAGGGAGAAGATTTAATGCTCACTCATGAAGTGCCTATAACCACAAGTGATAAGAAAGAGATGGGGAAGAAGAGGTAGATAACCACTTGATGATAGTATCATAAGAGGAAGAGAAAGACACAACATGATACCCATTCTAATGAAGAATGGAATGCCTTGATGCAGGTGTTTGTGGATCACCAATGACTACTAAATGAACTCAAGGGAGGATTAAAGTAGGACTAAGCAACTATATGGGCTAAAAAAAAAAAAAAGGAGACCCAAGAATTAGAATTCATCCTACAACCAAGAGGTAGATAGAAGCACTACACCACTCTATTGATGGGTGCCCTTATCTACTATTTCTAGTTTCCCCATCTATAATTGAATACTTTTATCATATGGAAATGTTCAAAACAACACCCATGTGGTCACCACCCATAAAAATAGAACATAATTTACCTCTAGACCATGAGAAAATGAAGAAAAAGACCAAATAAAGGGTTTATGTAGAAAAATAAGCACCAATAAGGGATCTATAGATGCCAATTATACCTCAAGCTCAATTGGATGATATATCATAATATCAATAATGGAATACTCTAGAAGTTGTAGACATAGCGTGTATACCTAAATACTATTTCTTATAAAAATGTAGACACCTAAAACATGTCATGTGTAGGGGACTACTCATATGGGTATGCTAACAAACCATATGAAAGAACGTGGACAATCCCAAGGTGCAACAGTGGTTCTAACCACTCAATTTGGGCAGAGTTGGCATACTCAGTCTTAGCCACGACTGAAACTTGTGGCTAACAGAGCTAGCTATGCCTTAGATCTATAGATAGAACTAAAACTATTTTGAATCCTAGGCCAAGCCAAATTTGGTTACAATGGTCTGGGCAGTAAGAATTCAAATGGTTTTGGACAAGGAAGCTTCAAGAGTTTTCCTCTCAACTTATCCAATCTCTTGGATCTTGATCTTGGCTTCCCAAGCAAGCCAATATTAGATATTAGGAATGCTATAAGACCCCTCTTCAAATTGAGGAGAATTCTAGAATAATCTTGAGTTAAAACACAACAAAGCTCTGCCAAAATGAATAGCGAAGTGACAACCCCTTGAGGAGATTCGAAGTGCTACCCAATTATGGAGTGACAAGCATGAATCTATCAATGTAGATTCTAAAGGATTAGGAAGCATCAATCATAAAATCAAGCCAATCGAATACAAATATCATCAATTTCAATCACCAATTCATCTTGGAACACAGAGGTAACCCTTGATCATCAATTCCACATAGGAAATTGGAGATCTAAGCCCTGATTACAAGAGAAAGAATACTTTTGGCTCAGTCATGGCTATTAGCCATAGCTAACAGTTCCAAATACACCTCAGACCCATGGTGAGGGTTTGATCTTTAATTTTATTTGTTTTATCAGTAGATTTCTATTTCCAATTATGCAATTAGTTCAATCTAGCATAGATTAACATTGAAGCAAACATTTGACTGGTTAATCTAGGATTTAGAGGTATATTTGCTTTCATTTCCTTGCAATTATCAATTTAGACTAGTTTTATGCTTTTCAAGTTCTAATGGTTAATTAGGCTTCCTAATTGCTAGATTTCATGCTTTCTTTACATGCTTTATAGTAATTTGGTGATTTCTTGTATATCTTCATATATTTATATGCTTTATTTCTTTATTTATCATAAATATATGTGTTGCGGGCCAAACAAGGTGAATGGTTTCCTATTTTTGTCACATGCCCATGCATTTAATTATCAACCCAGGGAGCTTCGTAAACTTGCGAAGAGTCGAACTAGGTTACTACAATACCACTGGAGGTGAATCTGCTAATCCTACATTTGGGGGGTGTTCTTGAAATGGTTGTCAATCATTCCCGCACTCCTTAATAAATTATGTAAGAAGAACAAAATTAAATCTACAAAAATAAATCATGTACACATTCCTGAAAATAAATCTACTACAAATACTGGAACTAGCAAACTAATGAACGTTCTTATGAAAGCAATAAACTAATTAAAATAAATAAAAAAAAGGAAATGGGGAAGAAATACTGGCTTGGAGTGGCCCCAGGCTCCAGCAGCTTCTTCCCGATTGAACACACGCTTTAGAACTTCTAGAACTGTCATATATTTATCAACATATTACAATCTATCTTCTGTAACTCTAAATGGATCTTTATTAATTATTTATATATATTTCTCAGAACAATCTACATATGTTTATATAACACACCCACATAATTTCTGTTACAGAAGTGGTTACAACAGTCGATTCTTCCCAGAATAAATTAGAACAGTCTGGCAAATGCAATCGACGTCTGGCAGTCTGTTCTGATGGCAGCGTGTTCATTTCGGTTCGTGCTTTGCCTGGCATCAGTAAGACATTTTGATACATTGGTGCTATCTCCAATTTAGCTCTACATGATGTAGATTTGGAACTACACCAGCCGCTACCATCCACGTCATTCAAATCTGGTCAACGGGCAAAGAATCAGTGGCACCTTCCTTATGAGGAAGGTACCTTGTTATTGCGGTGCCTTCTGGTTGTAGGGAGGCGCTTGCATTCTATTAGCACCTTACAGTTATGGGGAGGCGCTTGCCTTATGTTGGTGCCTTCTGAATGTGGGGAGGTGCTTGTATTTGGTTGGCACATTTTGGTTGTAGGGAGGCACTCACATTCAATTGGTGCCTTTCGACTGCAGGGAGGTGCTCGTCTTCAGTTGGCACCTTTCAACTGCAGGGAGGCGCTCGTATTCATTTGGTGCCTTCCGACTGTAGGGAGGCACTAGTATTTAGTTGGCACCTTTCGATTGTAGGGAGGAGCTCATATTTAGTTGGCACCTTCCGACTATAGGGAGGTGCTCGTATTCAGTTGGCACCTTTTGACTACAAGGAGGTGCTCGTGTTCTCTTCATTAACCCCAAATGAAATAAAGTTCTAGGTCCATCAAAAGGACCTCGATCGCTCCAAATCTAACTAAATCAACTGCAACTCCACAAAACATACTAAAAACACAAAAATTAGATGACATGCATAATTATATCAAATATCTATATAATCATTCATAAAAGTACGCAATCCTTATTATACAGCCGCATATTGATCAAAGAAATATGTGCAAAATATGAGCATTTCTGGTGCTCATCATTCCCCCATGCCTAACATATGCCACGCCCTCGTGGCATCCAAACTATAGGTAGCCCTTTGAATTTTCATCGTCGCCATATCTTGGAGGATTTGGCTGCCCCTGTGGCCCAAGTATGTCTTTTTGTGTCAACATTTGAAGGTGTGGTTCACCTTTGCCTATGGGAAACTATGGTTGTCAATTGTCCTCTTCTTATTCTGGCCACTACTGGTGGTAGTCTAGCCAACGTTGTTCCTACCGATTGAAATGCAGCTTTGGTAGATTGCCAGAGGTTAGTTTCTGGAGGTCTGACCACTGCCAAAGGGATATCCAAGTTATTCCCTCTAGAAGGCACTACTTGGGCTTTGTATAATCTGGCCGCTTCAGGGGTAAGCCCTGCATTCTCCTTTGCAATCGCAGTGGCCTCCAATTGTGGGCCATATACTCCCCACAATTCCAAGTACTTCCTCATCATGGTAGGCCGCCATCGGGATGAACCATAGATGTCCCAAAACTAGCTGTATTCTGTTAGATTGACGTAGATGCCAAAATCTCCTTTTACACTCGAGGATGCCTTCCTAGCCTCCTTGGCTGCATTCATTTTGTTGCGCAGCTACTCGAAATATTTTTGCCTTTCAACGAACAGCTACATGTCCCATTAATCCTCCTCTAACTCGATGAAGGTCACTTTCGCCTTCTGTTGAGCCGTCCTGGGCCTCTTTGCCTTGGCCTCTATAGAAAATGTGGCGGCTCAGACCGAGGTCTCTTCTTTTGCCTTTGGGGACTTCTCTTTACTTCGAAGGATCGGCTATGTTGCTATATCCGGGGGTGATCCTTCGTTCTCCTGTCTACCTGGTGTCGACCCCTTAGGCTCGTCTCCTTCTTCAAGCCTAAGGAGGTCCTCCTTATCCTCTGGTATTCGAGCACCGGTGACTGCTCTGTTCCTCCTAGAAAATAGGGCAATGCCAATTGCCCGATGTTTGTTACCTCTTCTACAGGGGATGCTTCGTCTTGCCCTAATTCGGCAACCGCATTGTGTTGCTCTATTTGGCTGCCATCTCCCTCTGCATCATGATTCTGTCCTTGTGCTTCTACGTGGCGGACCAATGTCGATATCAGCCCATGGTGGGCTAAGGCAGACGATGCCCCTTTCTGGTATCAAGTCGCTTCATCTTTTAGAGCATTCGCCAGGTAGAAAGGTATATTTAATTTCCTCCCATGCACTAGGTGATTGAGGAAGTGCACATGATTAATGTGCAGATGGGTATACTTCCCTGTGCATGTGAAGAATCAAGCAATATGCTCGAACATCTTTCGTATATTCATGGGGAGACTATTTTTGAGTAACCCCTCCCTGTCTATCTGCACATTTTCTCTTGGCAACAGTATTTTGGCATATAGTTTTAACACTCCGCCCTTGTATGTACATTCCCCCGTGAGAGGCAATCTAGTCGCTTGTGAGATTAACTCAAGGGTGACTAGAATTTCCATCCCTCGTACTTGGGCCGCATCGCCCCTCAAAGAGGCAGCAAATTATCTAGCTGCCTCCATGTCCTGGCCCTGACTGACCAGGGTGCAGTATTCGAGCCACCCCTCGGCTTCGAATTGGGTCTTCACTGCCCCTATGATCCCATCAGTATCACTGGGTTTGTTCTTCTTTACCGTGTGGTTCTTGGACCTTCCTCCCATGGCGCCTTCTATTGCTATATTTTTTTTTTGTCCTTCCTTCTTCAGCAAGGTGCCTTCTTATAGAAAATATGCCTAACCCTAGCAGTTATGGAAGATGCCCTATCATTGGCATGCGATTCTGGCTATGGGGGGATACGATCTCTATGACGGTGGTATCTTTTTTGGTATTGCATATTTATAAATAATTATATAAACGATTTGATTTAGTATGCGCATACCTGATTCGGCATTCCAGTCGTCATGGTAGCCACTAATTTGCTAACTTATGACACGAGGGAGGGGTATGGTCATTTGATGTCGCTTATTCGTGTGATGCTTCGTTCTGCTCGAGGCATATAGTAGATGTAAATGTTGCACGTGGGAGGCATTCTTTGGTACCTTCCCCGTGTGGATGGTGCCCTTGTAGTGCCCTTTCCAACGTTGTCGATGCTCTTCTTCGAACGAATGTGCCTTCTGGTGCCAGGAAGTGCCTCTGATTGGCTATCGTCTAGTGGTGGAAGGTGCTTTTGTCTGCAAGCATCTTCCCAATGTGGGAGGCACCTCCTTCTGGTTTGTGCCTTCCCGATGTTGGAAGGCATTTGTCTGGATGAATGCACCTTCCTAATGTTGGAAGGCATCTTGGCTGGATGACTGCGCCTTCCTGATGTTGGAAGGCGTCTTGGCTGGATGACTACGCCTTCCTGATGTTGGAAGGCGTCTAGGCTCTTTTTTTTTTTTTTTTTAATTTGGTGCCTTCCTATCATGGAAGGTGCCTACATATGTATATATATATATATATATATATATATATATATATATATATATATTTTAATAGAACTTTTAAATGGATGGAAGGTGTTGTATTTCGATTTGGTGCCTTTCGAATGCAGTAAGGTACCTTCTTCTGGATGGGCACCTTTCGGGTGCAGTAAGGCACCTTCTTGTGGACTTGGTGCCTTCTTATGGATGCAGTAAGGCGCCTTCTTCTAGATGGGCACCTTTCAAGTGTAGTAAGGCGCCTTCTTGTGGACTTGGCGCCTTCTTCTGGATGCAGTAAGGTGCCTTCTTCTGGATGATGCCTTTCGGGTGTAGTAAGGTGCCTTCTTCTGGACTTGGTGACTTTCGAGTGTAGTAAGGCGCCTTCTTATAGACTTGGTGCCTTCTAGGTGTAGTAAGGCACCTTCTTCTAGATGGCAATTTTATTGGAAAAAGGGTGATCAAGCCTTCCCAATTTTTCACGCTGCCCAGATTTTACCTACGAGCCGGTATCGAAATGCTGAGCTGAATCAAGCCTGGTTTCCCAGATACCTATCCCTTGTGTTGTCAAGTCCTCCACCTAAAAAAATAAACTAAAAAAGAAAGGAAAATAAAGGCAGTTAGATGCGTTATGTGCTTTTTAGGCCCTATATTAGGATGCCTGTAGCTTGCATGCGGGCATCATCCCTACAAAAACACACATTACAAAAAAAAAACTATAGTAACTAAATTTTTTTTGGGTGAGCACTTTCGTGCCCACCATTTCACCTGTGAGAGTTCGGTCCAGATCTAGCAAGATGGGGTCTCCCCCATGCCTACTTTGGATTCCACCTCTAACATTTCAGACATATTATAGGGGCGTAGTCGGTGGCCATTGACTGTGAACATGGTGTTGCTGCTGTCAATTGTCTTCACATGCACCGCCCCGTTCCTAATGAGCTCTGCCACCTCATACGGCCCCATCCACCTCTGCATAAGTTTGCCCTTCCTTTCCTAGAATCTAGAATCGTACAACAATACCCATTTCCCTACCTGGAACTTCTTTAGCTTGATGTGGTTATCATGCCACTTCTTTCTCTGCTTTTGTATAATCTCTGTCCTTTGCAAAGCATCTAGTCGGATTTCGTCCAAATGATCTAGTTGGTGAATCCTCTATTTTTGAGCTTCGTCCAAGCTCAAATTTAATTCTGAAGCCGTCCTCAGAGTTTTGATTTCGAACTTGATGGGCATCATCACATTTTTTCCATAGACCAGTTGGAAAGGTGTGCATCCTGTGGTGGATTTCCACGTGGTGTTGTATGCCCAAACTGCCTCCGACAATCGTGTGGCCCAATATTTCTTGTGTTGCTACATGGTTTTGGTCAGGATGTTTTCTATCTCCCTGTTTGTCACTTCTACTTGCCCGTTCATCTGCGGATGGTAGGGCATGGTTTTATTGTGCCGAACTCTATACTGCTCCATTAGCTCCTCAATAAATTTGGAGGTGAACTGGGGCCCTTGGTCTGTTGTTATCTCTTGAGGAACCCCAAATCGTGTGAAAATATGGGCAAATAATAAATCAACGACCGTTATTTCCTTTGAGTCCCTTAATGCCTACACTTCCACCCATTTGGTGATGTAATCCATGCAGACCAGAATAAACCTCCTTCCCATCGAAGGTGGATTGAATGGTCCCATGAAGTCCATGTCCCATCTATCGAAAGGTTCCAGGTGTACCTCGGGCTATAGGGGCATTTCATCTCGGTGGGTTGGTCTACCCATCCTATGGCACTCGTCACACTTGCTGGTATACGCTATCGCATCCTTGAACAGAGTGGGCCAAAAATACCTAGCTTGTAGGATTTTGTAGGTAGTTCATTTCCCTGCAAAGTGTCCTCTGCATGGCTCATCGTGACATGCCTTGAGCACTTCTGAAAACTCCTGTTTTGCTACGCATCTTCTTATAATTTGGTCCCGTCCTATTTTAAATAGGAGACCATCCATCCAAAGGAATGATGCGCTCTTCTCTATGACCGCTTGCTTTTCTCAGTAGGAGAGAGTAGGTGAGGTCCTTCCAGTGGCCAAGTATTTGGCTATGTTTGCATACCACAAAGTTTGTTCACTAATAGCGAACAAATGTTCATCCAAAAATTGATCTTCCACTACTTGATGATCTGCTGGTATCAATCTGGACAAAAAATTTGCCACGAGATTGTCCTTTCTCGGTTTATTGACTATAGTGATGTCGAATTCCTGCAATAGCAACAGCCATATGATAATTCTGCCACCAATGGCTGGCTTGCTCCTCAGATACTTGATAGCTGCATGGTTCGTATGGATGAAGACATTGTATCCCGTTATATAGTGGCAAAATTTGTTTATTGCATGGAAAACTATGAGGAATTATTTTTTCTGTCACTGTATAGTTGAGCTCTGCTCCCACCAAGTTTTTATTGACATAATAGATGGTGTAAAATTCTTCATCGTATTTCTGCTCGAGGACTGCTCCGATCGCACCGTTAGATGCATCGCAATAAATATGGAATGGTATGGCCCAATTCGGTCCTCTCAAGACCGGTGCAAATATCAATTATTCTTTCAGCAATTGCAATGCTTCTTCGCAATCTCCCATCCAATTGAACTCTATGTCCTTAGAAAGTAGGGTGTGCAATGGTTTGGCAATCTTACTAAATTTGACGATAAATAATTGGTAGTACCCGAATGATCCAAGGAAACTTCTTACCTCCTTCTGCGTTCTAGGGCTAGGTAGGTCTCTGATGACCTCGATATTCCTCTTGTATACTTTTATTCCTTCTACAGAGAGGTGGTGTCCCAACACGATGCCTTCCTACATCATCATAAAACATTTTTCATTACTTAGGGACAAATGATTTTCTTGGCTCCTATCGAGCACTCTTTCTAGATTTGTCATTGCCTCCTTGAAGGTTTCTCCATAGGCAGTGAAGTCATCCATGTATACTTCCACCCCGTATCCTATCATATCAAAGAATATGCTAAGCACCACCCTTTGAAAGGTGGCCGGTGCGTTGCATAGTCCAAAAGGCAATACCTTATAGGCAAACGTTCCCCATGGATAGGTGAATGTTGTTTTATCTTGATCTTCTTCCCCTATCTGGATTTGGTTGTAACCACTAAAACCATCCAGAAAGGAGAAGTATTTTCTTCCTGAGAGTGTGTCCAAGACCTGATCGATGAATGGGAGTGGGAAGTGGTCTTTCTTAGTCACCTTGTTCAACGCTTGGTAGTCCATGCAGATCCACCATTTCCCCTTCTTTTTGGGGACCATAACTAATGGTGATACCCATTCACTATCAAAAATTAGATATATGAATTTGGCAGCCAGAAGTTTGTGCAGTTCTTCTTTGAAAATGTCTTTTATTACTGGGTTCATCCTTCTCTATGGCTACAGACTAGGAGTTTCCTGGTCATCTAAATAAATTTGATGGGTACATATTTTTGGGCTGATGTCATGCATATTTGCATAGTCCCATGCAAATGCTTGTTGGTGTTTTACCAGAAGCTCTTCCAATTTTTATAGCTGTGTGGGCGTCAACCTGCTATTGACGTTTAATATCCTCCCTAGCCCAACGTGTATTTATTGGATGTGCTGATCTTGGGCACTAGTCAACGGTGATCCAGGTGTGGGGGTGGACGATTCTCCATGGAGAAACTCCATGATAGCACCATCCTCGTCCTCTTCTGCCACCTCCTCCAATGTCATCACTAGCTGGATTATGGACAACTCTAAAGTTCCATGCTCGGTGATATTGAGTTCTTCTGTCAAGTCGATAGACTAAGTTGGAGGTGAAATGGTCAACCTTTTGACATTTTTCCCATTGGAGATGGTCATTAGCCCATCTCGACAGTTGATGTAAGTGTCAGCTGTTGCCAGCCATGGCCTCCCCAAAATGAGCAGGTAACTGTCGAATCTCATCTTGGTTTGCAAAACTAAAAAATTGGTTGGATATTCCCATGCACTAACTGTTACGATCACATCTTCCAGCATCCCTTCCAGCGACACGGTTGATCGATCAACTAACTGTAGCACTGTCATGGTTGGCTTCAGATTCATGAGCTACAACCTCTGCATGGTCTCTTGAGGCATCACATTGATGGCTGCCTCGAGGTCAACCAATGTGTTGGACAGGGAATGTCCTCCAATTTTTATAGTCAGTACTGGGCTGCCTAGATTTGCATACTTCGAATGATGTGTTCCACCCATCATTAGATTTTCCAATTTACCCATGACGTTGATAGTCTGGGTAGCTTTTCGTCCTGGTCTCCTTAGACACATTTCTCTAATTGCCTTGGTGTAAATGGGGACATCTCAAATTGCTTGAAATAATGGGATTGTCACCTTGAGATTCTTCAAGCTCGACAAGATGTCAAATTTTGGTTGTGTTGTTTTTCTTTGTTCCTACAGCTGGCTATTTTTGTCACATGCCCATGCATTTAATTATCAATCGAGGGAGCTTCATAAACTTGTGAAGAGTCGGAACTAGGTTACTACAATACCATTGGAGGTGAATCTGCTAATCCTACATTTGGGGGGTGTTCTTAAAATGGTTGTCAATCATTCCCGCACTCCTCAATAAATTACGTAAGAAGAATAGAATTAAATCTACAAAAATAAATCATGTACACATTCCTAAAAATAAATCTACTGCAAATACTAGAACTAGCAAACTAATGAACATTCTTATGAAATTAATAAACTAATTAAAATAAATAAACAAAAAGGAAATGGGGAAGAAATACTGGCTTGGAGTGGGCCCAGGCTCCAACAGATTCTTCCCGATCGAACACACACTTTAGAACTTCTGGAACTGTAATATATTTATCAACATATTACAATATATCTTCTGTAACTCTAAATGGATATTTATTAATTATTTCTATATATTTATCAGAACGATCTGCGTGTGTTTATATAACACACCCGCAAAACTTTTGTTACAAAAGTGGTTACAATAGTTGATTCTTCCCAGACTAAATTAGAATAGTCTGGCAAATGCAATTGACATATGGTATTCTATTCTGATGGTGACGTGTTCATTTCGATTCATGCTTTGTCTGGCATCAGTAAGATGTTTTGATATGTTGGTGCTATCTCCAATTTAGCTCTGCATGATGTAGAGCTAGAACTGCACTAGCCTCTACCATCCACGTTGTTCAAATCTAGTCAACGGGCAAAGAATCAGTGGCACCTTCCTTATGAGGAAGGTACCTTGTTATCATGGTGCCTTCTGGTTGTAGGGAGGTGCTTGCATTCTATTAGCACCTTTCGACTATGGGGAGGCACTTGCCTTCTGTTGGCACCTTTTGACTGTGGGGAGGTGCTTGTATTTGGTTGGTGCCTTTCGATTGTAGGGAGGTGCTCGCATTTAGTTGGCACATTCTGACTATAGGGAGGCGCTCGTATTTAGTTGGTGCCTTCCAACTACAAGGAGGCACTCGTATTCAATTGGTGCCTTTCAACTGTAGGGAGGCGCTCGTATTTAGTTGGTGCCTTTCGACTGCAGGGAGGCGCTCATATTCAGTTGATGTCTTTCGACTGTAGGAAGGGGCTCGTATTCAGTTGACACCTTCTGACTGTAGGGAGGCGGTCGTGTTCTCTTCATTAACCCCCAATGAAATAAAGTGCCAGGTCCATCAAAAGGACCTCGACCGTTCCAAATCTAACTAAATCAACTGCAACTCCATAAAACATACTAAAAACACACAAATTAGATGACATGCATAATTATATCAAATATCTATATAATCATTCATAAAATTACGCAATCCCTATTATACAACCGCATATTGATCAAAGAAATATGTGCAAAATATGAGCATTTTTGGTGCTCATCAATTTATGCAATTGTCTCAAAAGCCTCATCAAGAGAGGCCTCCTTTGTCATTAACCCCTTTCATGTTGTTTCTTGAATGCAGGGTTTACAGGACCTAATCATTTTCAAGGCATTCAAGGTAGCATATACCTCCAACCAAAGGAGAAGAAGGCTATATTTGGCCTTAAGTAGTTCGTGTACCTTCTAAAAAGTTTATGGATTACACCACCCCCTCATTTAGAGGGTCTTCAAAATTGTATCAATTGTATCAAAAATTGAGTATCCCTAAGAGGGACGTATTTGTAATCTGGATTTGACAAAGTTTTAATAAAAGAAAACCCTATTTTCTTGTTAAATTCATTGTTGTCTATTCTTTATTTCTTTAATACTTGATTTCAATTGATGCACTAGTTAGGTGTATGCTTTTTAGATCATTACAGATGGCGATCATGGTGGGAACCCCACAAATTATGTTGTAGATGACTGACTTGCTATATTTTTTTGTTGTAGATCTCCACCATGGTTAACAACCATGGTGAATAGTCTCAGCCACGCTTGATAGCCATGGTGAATAGTCTTAGCCACACCTGATAGCCATGGCTAGCAGAGAACAAAAAAATAATAGACAACCAAATCTACATCAGACTTGGATTTCAGGTAGGAGACAATTCTCTATGTTTTCCTATGTTTGTCTATGTTTATTTGTTGAATATAGTAGATGAAGTTGGTTTAAAGTAGAAAACATAGAGAAATATTAAAAGTGAAATTTTAGATTCTCTTAGGTTTTCTTCCAGTTATTGCTAGGAACAATAGACTTCTGAGTGCAATCCACCCTAGTCTCTAGTGGTATGGGTTATGTTTGTAGAGTTTTCTTGCTTGAGGCCCAATTAGTGGCCAATTTATCATGTAAATGCATTCTCTGAATTTCATCTAAACAAGTAGATGCATCTTTCTGAATATTAAAATACTTTTATCATTAGGCATATAGGAAAGAGCATTGTATGCTTGGTGTTGCATTTTTCCTTTCACGCAAAGTATAAAATGAACACACACACACCACGCAACACTTAAATGCTAGTGAGTTGGAAGTCATATCCAACCACTAGTAGGGTTCAATGATGGTGGCAGTGATTTCCATCCGTTGGCCCAACTCCCTTGAACCTTGTACTATTGGCCAATACCGACTCCAAGATCTATCCTAACCATGCAAAATAGCATGCATTCCTCTTCGAAGGGGTGTATCACTATGCACGGGGTGCTGGGTGAGGATCAGAAGGACCTGTGCTCCCTTCCGGGTGTGGATTTCATCTCCACATTTTGGGGGGTTTACGTGACCATGACTTTCATTGTCGATTGTCGAGCTGTGAGCATACAGGTGAAAACCCTTAAACTATTGAGCATTACATCAACAATTTCAAACATGATGAGAGTAGTTTAAGTTTTCAACAAATTTCAAAACACATCAAACCAGTGTAGGGCTCACAAATAAAATTTTAAAAGAGATAATCATTCTTGTTTGCTTTGTTTGCTTTAAAATCTACATACGAGATAATACACATCATGGTTAGAACATGGAGAGGTCGATCTCGATGTAGAACCAAGGTCGAAGTTGAAGCTCCACCCAATGCATAACACAATGCATCAAACCCTCAATCACAAGATCCTCTCGGATGATGTTCGATGAGCATTAGAGGGGAAAACTCTATGCATGGGGGTTCTCATCAGAATACCCCACCTAGAGGAGGCAATGTACATGCCTCGTGAGATAGATCCGAGTATGGAAGATCCCAACATGGGGCCTTCGAGCATGGGAGCATATATCATGATCATACACCTCGTGGATCCACTAGATCCATTGAAGAGTACATCATTGAGGAAGGAACTATAACCAAGTTGGTTCCCATCCGTACTCGAGCTAAGGGAGGCTCAAGGCCCCCATCAGTTCAAAATAGACAAGTAGAAAATCCACCCATTCAAGGGTAGGAAGAGAGGGCTACTTCAAAGCATAGGCCCACATAGACTCCAAACAACAATGAACTTGGTAAGTTCACATTTGATATGTCTAAGGTTGGAGTCAATGGTACACCACCACATGAGCCATGGCACACTAGATAATTGGATGGTCTTGATAGAGTCCTAGGGTAGCTAGGGTATAAACCCTCGGTTGCACACTCTCATTCTATGAGTTCTCATAGTGAGAGCACATGTAGGACCATCAGAGAACTAGGAGAATGCTCTAAGAATTCTCGTAGTATACTTGCCTTATTGACCCACATGGGCATAGAGCACAAATTTGAATATCATCTACATAAACAAAGGCAAGAGCATGGCAAACAAGTCTATTGGAGGTCATACCGACAAAGCTGCTTAGATAGAATAGATACACTAGAGACCACATATGACCGATCTTATAGATCGATCATAGAAATTGGTGTCAAAATAATGGTAGTAGATATTCCAAGATCAATTGGAAGATGTGTAGAGTGTGAGCACCTTAAAAATGAGGATACTCAGAGATAGAGGTTGCTAAGGTAGCATATTTTTGAGCAATGCATCCTTGATCAAAAGGAGTGTGTTGAGTGAGAGGATCGATTGGCTCACACCAATTTACCCCCTTAGAGTGAATATAGGGAGCGCACTCATAGATGAGCTACTTCGTAGCCTGATTTGCACCTGAGCACATTGAAACTCGTACTCGCCACATGATCCAAAACATGATGCAACGCCAAGCGCTAGAACATCATGGGCGTACGTAGTATGAAGAAGTAGCAGGAGATGAACAAGAACAGGAATATCCTGAGATCTCCTTAGTAGATGTGGAGGATGAGCCTAGTCCTCCACCTCGATCGAAGAAGAATTTACCTCCAAAGGCTCCCCAATGACCTCTCAGAGAAGAGGAAATTCTATCTTCGAAGGCCTATCAGGCCTTGGTAGACAAGGTTCGAGCTATAGAGAAACAAGGGATGACTTATCAAAATCCAACCTTGAACAAGATTCATAATGAGCCTTTATGCCCATTAGTGCCCATTCCAACGTATCTCGAGCACTTCGAGATGCCAAAGCTAGAGAAATTTCAAGGAGAGGAGGATGCTCAGGAACATGTTATGAGCTTTATGGATATGTGCTTTCAGATAGAAAGCAATGATGCTCTATTGCTGAGAACCTTCATCACAACCCTTTCAGGCCCAACTCAAGAGTGGTTCAATCAACTTAAGAGGCACAACATAACCAACTTTGAATAATTGGCTAATGCATTTCTTGAATGCTTCTCCTTCGGCATCAAGAAGAAGGTAAACCTATCTGATCTAGCTGCTTTAATGCAACATGATGATGAGCCGATCATGGATTATGGGAAAATATGGAGAAAGATAATGGTAAAGTTACCATTTTCTATTCTGACCATAGAGCTAACTTGGATGTTTACAAAGAGTTGTGTGAAGCACATCTCATTACTACTACAATTGCAATAGTATCAAACATTTGAGGAGGCCTTGGTGCAAGCCAAGGTAATAGAGGACATCAAGTTACAGGAGGGTAACTTGAAGCTCTAGAACAAGAAGAACACCCACAATCAGAAATCAACAGGCCAAGCTAGCCCATGTAAACCAAGTGGTGTTAAACCTCTAGAAAGGGGATAAGGGGTAACAATAGAATTATCAAGCCCAACCTCCTCCTACGTGATACGATCAACGCAATAATAACAAGAAGGGTAAGAATAAAGAACAGTGCCTACCTCACTAGTTCACACCTTTTTCGGAGTTGATGACATCAATATTCCATCAACTATGTGAGGCCAAGGCCCTCAACTTACCAGAGATCAAGTTAATAGACCCTAATCAACCCAAGCCAAAGGGGTATAGGGATGATCTGTATTGCACTTTCCATAGGATGAAGGGACATGACATTGAAGGATGTTATAGTTTCAAAAATGTAGTGCAAAACATGATAAGAAAGGGTGAGCTAATTGTGGACAACCCTCAGGCTCTTGACAATAAAAATATGGGGATATTCAAGAACCCTTTACTGAATCATGAGCCACCGAGGAACAATGTTGGTCATGTGAATCAAGTGTGGGTGGAACCGCCAACTCAAGGATTCATCGGCATGGTCAATGTTGTCATAAGACAAGGGAGGTATGAGCGACCAAATCCACCTCCAGCTCCAATTAGAGTTCAAGTTACACCCCCTCAAAGGCCAACACAAAATGTTCTAGGCCCACCAACTAGACCAGTGGTGACTATCAGGAGTAGGCTAGTTCAAAGCCTACAGACAACTCCAGCGAAGTTGTTGATCTATGAACTGATTCAATAGTCTCCTAAGCATAGGGAGATGCTCATGGACATCCTAAGGTATATCAAAGTTCAGTCCTAGGACCCTAAAGCATTTACAAACTTCGTGGGACATGTGCAGTAGTGCAGTGAACCGGTGATTCAATTCAATGATCACGAGATTAAGATGGTCTCCACTGCTATAGCGGACCCACCGCTACATATAATTGCATGTGTTAATCACACACCATTCAAATAGGTTTTTATTGATATAGGGTCATCAATCAACATTATTACTACCAAGGCATTGACACATCTGAAGTTGCCAAAGTCACACATTGTACCTTCTACTTTCACCTTGAGAGCATTTAATGATGCGCTATGCTCAATGGTAGGTACTATAGTTCTTCCAATTTAGGTTGGACTAAAGACCATCCCTGTGATGTGTCATGTGATAGAAGGTGCCATGCAATATAACATCCTCTTGGGGAGGCCTTGGATTAGAGAAATGCATTGCATTCCCTCGATTTTACATCAATGTATTAAATATATACATGAGGGACAAGTTCACATGGTTCCTTCCGATGAGGAGCCATTCAAATATGTGAACTTAGCAGATTTTCTTAGAGATTTCATTCTCCCCTCAATGCATCTGGATATACGACCGACATCACCAATCAAACATCCAGAAGGTAAATTAAAAGGAGTGTGTGTAGGACCTTCCACGATAGCACCACAACTATCAGAGCACACAACAACAACTTCAACAAAGCCTACGACATCCAAGATTCTTAGGAATGACAAGAAGCTTAAGGTAGTTATGGGTGAAAAAGAGTCAAAGCAAGCACCCAAGGTAGCAACTATCGAGGTTCCTAGTCCCATGGATGAAGGGGATACTCAAAATCAAGTTGAGGAGGCACCTCAGCCTACCTCACCTACTTCTTCAGTAGGGTCATCTGCACCGTAGGTGATCGTACATTTGGTTAATCCTAGATTAGTAGAATATATCATGTAGAACATGACATTCATACCATTTATCAAAACTACACAGGACATGGGCCATCCTCAAGCCCATCGCTTTCCCATGGGAATGGTGGTACCACTAGGGGTGCCACCTAACCAAACAAACTTCATTTATGGAGGGCTTGATCAACTTGCAAATCGCATACCCATAGATGAGGATGATGATGAACCATTCATGGTGAATGTTCATTATTTGTCTAACCCTAAATTCACCTTGCGCTATTTTGAATGTTACCATTGGCATGGTTACGATTTAGGCTTATTCGAGCAAGGGCATCGAGTTCCCATCGAACCATAGTATCAGCTACCAACTGATAGGTTTGGGTTAGGCTACCATATAAGAGGATAGGATGAGCTCCTAGCAACATCTTTAGATCATCTGAACCTTAGTTTGGGGGATGATGTGGATTGGAATCCTTATCACCCTAACCCTTCTTGCATACGAAGGGGTAATAGGCTAGTAACCTACATCTCTATTGAGCCACCTGAGATCTATCATGATAACATCATGGTAGAGGTCAATCTAAGAGATAATCCAAGAGCCAACTTGGACATTGAAAGTTATGAAGCTATCGATGATATTGGTATGCAGATCCAAAATCTGGGTATAGCAATAGACATTGAATCAGAAGTTGCTTCTGAGGAAGTGCAAGTAGAGTCCATTATCGAAAGTGATGGACCAGATTGTGATTTTGGAATAGATGATAATGAGCAATCCTCAAGCAATGAATGATATGAGGATGGGACTGAGTTGGCTTACTTAGGTCCTCTACATTTACATCATCTGTTGCCCATGGAGATAGTGGGTGAGAATGAGGGATCCCTCATTGATGATAGTGGCTATGAAGAGTGGGCCTACCTTGGGCCTCATCTTTCTAATCACCCGATTCCTATTGGCCATGGTGAAGGACTCATATATGATAGTGATGATGAGGATGAGATTGAGAGAGCCTATCTCGGGCCTCACTATTTACACCATCATCATGAGCTAGTTGACATCGATGAGATGTATTAGAGAGTCTATCCTGGCCCATGCCTTAGAGGGAGACCACCCAATTTGGATATGATTTATCATATAGTCTTCCCTGATCCATCGACATACATGCAACTCCTTGAGCCAAGTGATCCCACTTTCTAGTCTATTCATAGATTAGATCTAGAGATCCCCATACCCCTAGAGCCACATCTTGGGTATGCGAATAGCATAGATAAGTTAGAATTGCACACACGTGGTCCTGGAGATCTAATCCATTCCATCAATATGATCTCCATTGATTTGACCACTCCACTTCACAATCCAGCTGATCCTTCCAAACCATTGTATCTTAATGTAGATGCTATTGATTGGGATCATGTTGATTCACCACTAGAGCCTGAATATTTCTTCCCTAATGAAGAAATGTTACAACCTTTCCATTTTGCACTAGGTTGTGCACATGATGTTTATCATATTGAGGGAAATTCTAATGTGGAACCTTTAAACCTAGCTGATGACATCCACTTGATTCCTATGCCTCACCATCTTGAGGAGGGATCACATATGTCAGTAGAGGAAACCTTCGATGTGGATATCAGTGATGATCCCACTAATCCTAAGAAGGTTAAGTTTGGAGAGAGTCTATCTCTTGATGAGCATGCCAACCTCATCCCTCTACTGAAAGAGAGACCTGATCTCTTTTCTTGGACATACAAGGATATGCCGAGACTAGATCCAAAAATGGTTACTCATAACCTTTCGCTAGATCCCTCTAAAAGGCCTATCAAGTAGAAGCTCAGGAAGATGCATCCAATAGTCACTTTAATGGTTAAATATGAGTTGCAGAAGTTGTTGGATGTAGAGTTCATTATCTCCATCGACTATCCAAAATGGGTATCAAACATGGTACCTATAGGAAAACCTGATGGAAGGATCCATATCTGTATAGATTTCAGAGACCTCAACAAGGCAACACCAAAGGATTCATTCTCATTGCCCAACATAGATGCTCTTGTAGATGCAATTGTAGGTCATGAGATGCTCTCCCTTATGGATGGTTTTTTTGGTTACAATCAAATTCAGATTAAAGCTGAAGACCAACACAAAACCATGTTCACAATGCCATGGGGAATATTCTGTTACAAAGTTATGCCATTCAGCCTTAAAAATGTTGGTGCCACATATCAATGAGCCATGACATATATTTTCCATGACTACATGCACAAAATATTAGAAGATTATATCGATGACTTATTGGCAAAGTCATTGCTATGTTCTGAGCATGCAGAGGTCTTGAGGAAGGTCTTCGATCACCTGATAGAGCATAATGTTAGGTTGAATCCCAAGAAGTGCATATTTGGTGTAACTTCAGGAAAGCTCTTGGGATTCATCATTTCAAAATGAGGGATCGAAGTTGACCCAATGAAGGTCAAGGCCATATTAGAAATGCATCCTCCCACAAATATCAAAGAGCTAAGAAGCCTACAAGGAAAAGTAGCATCCATAAAGTGATTTATCACACAATTATCAGATAAATACCGACCCATGAATCGATTGCTACACAAGGGGGTCCCATTCAATTGGGATGAGGACTGTCAAGTGGCCTTCACTAAAATTAAGAAATACCTAGCAACATCACCAGTGCTAGCTCCACCAAGACTGGATGTACCTTTCTTGCTATATATATCAGCTACTGACTTTGCATTGGGAACTATGTTAGCCCAAAAGAATGCACAAGATAAAGAGCAAGTGATATATTACATCAGTCGCACCTTGGTGAGTTATGAGCTTGGGTATGCATACATGGAGAAGTTGTGTTTAGCAGTGGTGTTTGCAATGAAGAAGTTGTATCATTACATGCTAAGTCATATGATGTATGTGATATCCAAAAAAATCCTTTGTAGTATATGATGAGCAAGACATATCATAATACACGTACTGCAAAGTGGATCATGCTATTGATAGAATTTGATTTAGAATTCATCAGCCAAAAGTCCATCAAGGGATAGGTCATAGCTGATCAGCTGGTAGAGGCACCTCTCAAGAATAGTAGGCCCCTCACCATAGAGCTTCTTGATGATGTAGTCTTTGCATTATCAGAATCTCCTGAACCTGAAGAACTAGATAACAAAGTTGACATGACTTTGTTCTTTGATGGTTCAAAGTGTGAGCAAGGGGGTGGTGCAGGAATTGTCTTCTTCATGCCACAAGGTGCTCCAATGCCCTTGTCATTTAAGCTAGACTTTCCTTGTACCAATAACAATGTTGAATATGAAGCCCTAATCTTGGGCCTCCAAACAACTATCACCATGAAGATTAAAAGGTTAAACATCTTTGGTGATTCCCTTATCATAGTCAATCAAGTGAAGGAACTTTTTCAATGTAGGTGTCCTATCTTGAAAGCTTATAAGGATCTTGCTGACACTTATCTAGCCTAGCTAGAGTGGTATGACATCAAGGCAATCCCTCGTACATCGAATAGATTTGTAGACACTATGGCATCTTTGGGATCTTTAATCCCTTAGAATCCATCTACCAATTTTACTACCATTCATGTAAAGATGCTATCGCATGCCATGATGCAACGTGAGGCTTTTGATAATAAGGAATCAGTCAACATGATTCATATAGAACCAAACCATGAGTGGTTCTATAAAGCTAGAGACTTTCTCAAGAAGGTACCCTAGGGGTCTTTGATCTCGTAGGGTCCTACAGGGAATGGCACCACCATTCACCACAAGGTTGTATCCTAGTCTGCATTCATGCATAACGAAATGCTAAGGGAACAAGTCATCTTGTCAGTCGAGGTAGAAGCTTATCAAGATTGGATGTCATAATTACATGACTTCCTTAAGCTTGGTTTAATCCCTCAAGGATTATCACATGCCACAAAGTACACATTCAGATAGAAAGTGACAAAGTATGTCTTTCTAGGAGACATCTTGTATCATCGAAGCTATGATGGAATTCTCCTTCATTGTCTTGAGCCCCAAGAGTCAGCTTGGGAAATTTTGTAGGCTCATGATGGTACATGCGATGGCCATTTTAGTGGCATGGCCATTGTCAAGTGCATCCTTCGAATGGGTTATTATTGGCCCACTATGGAGAAGGATTGCACCACATATGTCAAGAAATACGTCAAATGTCAACATCATGCTAATCTTACGCACTTGCCATCATAGGCCTTACAACCCATCCAAGCGGCTTGGCCATTTTCTCAGTGGGGTTTAGATCTAATCGATAAGATCTCTCCCCCATCATCGAATGGCATACATTTATTATAATGGCTACTGAGTATTTTACAAAGTGGGTGGAAGCAATCCCTTTAACAATGATAACTGGAGCATGTATTATGGAGTTTATACTTCACAATATCATTAGTCATTTTGGGATACCATCCAAGATAATCTTGGATAATGGAATATCATTCAAGAATAAAATTGTAAGGGCTTTGATATCCAAGTACAATATACAACATAGTTTTGTGACTCCATACTATCTACAGGCAAACGAGCAAGTTGAGGCTTCAAACAAGATAATGGTAGCCATCTTGAAAAATATAGTACAAGAAAACCATAAATATTGGCACATCTAGCTACCCCTTGCATTATGGGCTTATAGGACTAGCATATGGATGCCCACTAGGGCAACCCCATTTTCACTAGTATATGGCATTGAGGCCATTATGCCCTTAGAGTTGGAAATTCCAACGTTGTGCATCACATTGAAAGAGTTCATCGATGATGACACTGCATGACAAGCTCACCTTGATCAATTGATGCTTCTTGATGAACATCACATGAATACCCTTGAGCATCTCCATGTTTATCAAGAGTACTTAAAATGAGCTTACAATAATAAAGTCCATCTGAGAGACTTTAAAGTTGGTGATCTTGTGTTGAAAGAGAACCAATAGAACTCAAACCTACCACCACACTTGCAAGATAAATTTATGGCTAACTAGTTAGGTCCTTATATCATCTCAGAGCAGATTGGACCTAGAATGTATCACCTGACATCACTTGAAGGTGTTGAAGAGCCTGAACCTCTCAACATCCTTCATCTTAAGGCATTCCACACATAATAATTCAAAAATTCAAAAATATGGAAAATTTTCAAAATCCATAAAAATCAAAAAGCAATAAAATCTAAAAATATTGCAAAATATTCAAAACTTCAAAAACATTTGCATCATGCATTTCATTTTGCACATGCATTCATTTAATTGCATTGCATTAGGCATTTCCATCCATCACACTTGCATTAGGATAGGTTGTGTTTGCAATCTTACAAATGACACCACGTTTGTATTTCAATCATGCATCTATGCATCATCATCATCCATCACCCTTGTGAGTAATTATGTTTCTCAACACAACCCCTCCTGTTGCTATGAAGAATATACTAGGGTTTTTCGGTCATTCAACCATACCTAGTGGTCTTCTCAAATTTAGTAGAAAGCTTACTTTGCTTTTGTAGATGAGGTCTAGTTTTGATAGCACTTAGCATATCAAAATCCCATCACTAATCAAACACATTAACAATCCTAATTAGGGTAAGGAAGGATGAACACTACAAAGTGGTCCGGGTCACCTTAAGTGAAAGGTTTTGTTACTTGCTCATTTGTGAGGTGCAATGGTCTAGAGTAGAGGTCATTGGAAAAAGGACAAGTTCCCCCCTACCCGAAGAAATCCCTTGCTTACACAAAAGGAGCAAAATCCCAAAGTCAAATCAAATCCCTTGCTCTACAAAAAAAATACAAAATATAAAATAAATAGTGATTTTTATCACTATATATGAGCAAGTATCCCAATAAATTGAAGAAAATAAGGGGGTGAACTTGAATCCCTAGAATGGTCAATACTCAAAAATCATGGAGTGATCCCCAATACAGCAATGGGTTGAATGAATCCCACTTGACATTGGGGTAGGTCTAGCAATTCACAAATGAGCTAGCTTTAGGTGGCTTGTATTGCCTAGTGGTCTAGTCCAACTAAGTCCAAACCTAGGATCGGGTGGACATTTGAGGATCCCCAATACAACAATGGGCTGAATGAATCCCACCTGGCATTGGGGTATGCTTATGTCTCATCTAATATATTCATTTGCACACACAGGGGTAATGAATAGCTTGGTATTTCATAGCAAAAACTTTATCTTTCAGAAGTCTAGTATAGTCATTATACAACTTTTGATAAGTCAACTAGGGTGTTTGAGTCTCATGGAAAACCTCAAAAATTCCCAAATAGCAACAACTCATTTCAAGCAATCAATCATCAATTTATTTTTATAAGATTTTATTTATTAAGGGGTGTTCATAACATAGGTTAGATACCGGATGGATATCAACAATGATATTTAGACGACCACTGACTATGTTGTGCATATTATTTTAACTTACAAAAGCTTATGAATAGAAACAATACATCATTTCATCTCACATATGGATGTCTAATTGATTAATTCTTATGATAAGATATATCAATTACATTCATGATTGTTATACATTCTGTGGTGTCATCCATTAGATTGTTAACTCATATTGCATTCATTCCTTATGTTTTAAGTGATTAAAGCATACAGGTTCATTTACATTAGATCATCATCATGTAAATAATGCATTACATACATTGCATTCATCATATCATAACATCATAAATTAAATGCATACAAGTAAATCAAATTAAACATGCATTTAACATCTAAAATTGCATCCATATGCATACATCATAGTAGTCCATCTACACATCTAGATCACAATATCTAGTCATACATCCATCATCTAGCTAGTGCATGTCATCCATACATCACATCATATAGCATCAGATCAACATCACATATAAGCATTGCATCCATATGCATCTCATAAATATAAAATAATATAAATGTACACATATAATGAGTCATAAATAAATGTCATATCATATAAATATATTTTTTTTTTTTTGTGTCAAAAACAAAGTATATAGGCATATGTCCAAAATACCCATAGGCTACAACTGTGTAGGTCCTCAGACCTTACACTCAAAAATGGTACAAATATCTGACAAGATCTGTACTAAGTAGGGCCTACACCCCTTGTCTGGGAGGCTCCTCCACCATCTCCACCCTCCCTATGAGTCCGCTTGGAGCTGGAACCTGAGGATTGCTCTATCTAGTGAGTCTCATGATTGGATCACATAGATGATTTCCCTCCCATGTCCTAGTCTATTGGGTCCCTATAGTAGTAGTCCTCTATGGCACCTCACCCCCAAGCAATTTGATCTCTCCCTCTAGGAGAGCGATGTGGGCCACATCTGAGGAGTGTTGGGTATTAGCCTCCTAAATGAGGATATACAATATTTGGATCTCTACACCCACATCCAAACCTGCTAGTCTCGATATGGCTAGAGTGGTAGGAGCAACCTATGAAGTTGAGGGACCTCCCCTCATAGATTAGATCAAGTCTCACTCTATGGTGATAACATCTAGTTGAGCTTAGAGAAGATCACGCTGCCTAGTGATCTTCTGTATCTCAATGTCGGTAGTGGCAATCTATGCTTGGAGAGTTATCCTCTCCTCCTCGAATCCTCACCACTATACCTATCCCTATGCTAGTTGATCTTGTGCTACCCTCAACTATACCTATAGGGTAGCCATGGATGTGTCCCTCTCTAAGATCTGAGTCCTTACAATCTATAGTCATGACTCCAAGCTAGCGACCTAGGCTCGAAGCTATGATACCTCATCATAGGGCTCCTCCTCTACTACTAGAGCCTCACCCTAGCCACCCTCTATCCTCTGGTGAACTTGTCTCTCATCTAGGTCCTCAACTACTACCTCTATGGCTGCCTCAGCTCTAGCCCTGCCTAGTGGGCCACCACCTCACCACAACCTGGTAGTCCACCAAGAATCATAAAGTGTTGTGGTCCTAGCATCTACAAGCCCTGAATCCTACCAGGTATCATCCTCATCCCCTAGTGGAGTCATAGTAGGCTAGGCTAAGTCTCTCTCTACCTTAAGGTGATGATAAATAACTGGCTCATCTAGGATATCCTGGTAGATCCCAAACTACCTAGTGATGCATGAGTAATGGAAGAACTCATGTATCTTAGGCTTACACTTAAGGAGCCATCTCTCATATCGTGCCTACCTGAGATAGTTGTCTACCTCATCCCATGTAGGATAGTCCATGTAGGGTCATCATCGTATATGCTCTAGTCGTAGTCTCATCAGCTGATCTAGGTAGTGTTAGAGATCCCCTACTTGGGACCTGCTCCTAAAACCCTCGACCTCCCTAGGCTAGTAGGTGGTATAGCACTGGCACTCCCTATCAATGTCTTCGATCTCTAGTGGTAGTCCCCTTGGGTGGTTAGTAGTAATATGCTCCTAGGCCCATATCTAGAGTAGTATGCTATATTTGACTCCCATGCGACTCTATTGTGTGATCCGATACAGCTCATCGTAGAGCTATGCAAGTAGAGCACTCCCCTAGGATAGAATCAATGGCTCTCGAGTGGTGCTCACTAGTAGGTCATGGGTCCTAGCTAGGAGGTTCCAAGGGAACCTCACTCTAGAAGTGTCGAGTAACACAATATGAATAATCAACTACATCAATACTACCACTCATTGGGAGAAGACATGCTCATGGTACTAGTACTCAATGTGGACCCCACCATGCTCTGAGTCCAGTTGTGCCTCATCACTCCTGGCATCGAATATCCTATCAAATATAGCATCCTTCATCATGGTGGGTGAATATGTGATGGCCTCACCATCAATGGGGATACAAAATATGTGGTAGACATCCTCCAGGGTGACAGTGATCTCACCTATCGATAGGTGAAAGGTGTTGGTCTATGCATCCCAACATTGGGCCAAAGCAGTCATGTACGCCTGATCCACTCGGATAGATGGTAGGTGCAGTACATAGCCAAAATTGATGGCACTAAACCAATCTTGATCGGTGTTAGTCAAGCCATCATGGAGTTGGTAAAGGAGATCAGACTCCCTCGCTCTAGCAGTCAGGGTCTAAAGGGAGCAATAATAAAATCCATCAAACTTCCAAAAACATAAAAAATGTACTAAAAATGTAAAAAAATCATAAAAACTTTCAAAGAGGTAAATACAATCATAAATGCAGTCACAATGTGTAGCAAACATCAAAGCCTCACTTCAAAAAATTCAAAAAAAATTAAATCAATTAAAATAGCAAAAAAATCAAAAAATTAAAAAATTTTCTAAGGTTGCTCAACCACGGCTCCGACCCACGATTGGCAGACACAAAATTTTTTGACCATTTGAATTTGAACTCAACCATGATGATAGCCATGGCCCCCAATTTTCCAATTGGGAACCATGGCTGCCACCCATGGCTATGGGAAAGACCCTTTTTGAGGTCATTTCCCATCCTATGCAACCCCAAAACCCAAAAATAAAAACCCTCCCCAACTAAGCTAGCCTAGTCTAACCTAACTAGGGTGAGGTTCGTTGCCAATATTTTAGTGAGTTCCTTTAGCTCATTAATTAATTTTGTTCATTTTTAGGTTGGTAAGTACATGAGTGAAGTTCGGGATGCTACCTTGGCAGCATCGGCTCTACCACTGGTGGAAGATTCTGGTCGGTCAGCCATAGGTCAGGGTAGTGGATGTTCGGTTCAGCAATGTTCCATGTCAAATTTTAATTCACACCTCTTAGAGCTCTCTTGATAGCTATAGCAAGTTGGAAAATAATGAATTGAAAATGATATATTTTTATTTTATATTTTTGATTTTGCCCTCAATTGTGGCTAATAATTGCGGGCCTAGAGTTAGGATTTTCGACCATGGCTACCAGCTGTGGCTAAGGAATTTACAAAAATTAGCTATGTCTGAAAACCACTGGCTAGCATCCAACCATTAATACCCTCAAAAATTCAACCATGAGGGGCTTCAAAATGCAAAATAAAAAATATCTAATGGTTCAGAACCTTCAAAATTTTTAGAAAATAACAAAAATATTCAAATAATTCAATAATCCAAATGTGCCTCGTATTCAATCATTTATTCTATACACTTGGTGATTGCAATGACTTGCGATCCATGCAATCTAGCAAGATGAATAAGTCACCATAAGGACATTTGGGGTAAAACCAGTCATTGGTGGAATGGAGATGCTCCAGTCTAGGACATCATTCCACATGCATGTAAAATCATGTTGGGAGGACCATAGAGACACCACACCTCCTAGCATTAAAAATTTGATAGAAGGAAGTTCACATTGTGATTCAACACAAGCTTGAATGGAATTGTTATCATCTTGACTCCCTAAGAAGGCCATTGTGGTTAAACTGCTCCATGGGATAGAGATATACAATTACTATTCATAGTTGAAATCATGGTTGAATTAGGCCTTGCCAAAGAATATCAAAGTGCAAAAATCTTCAATTGTTCAAATCAATCATGTTGGTCAAGCGACTCGTCGCTTCATTAATTGCCCTACCCTCATCGACTCGTCGCTTGAGGGGGTAGTCATAATATCAATAATCATAATCAAATTCAATAGGAGATCACTCGATCTTGTCAAAATTACATTCGTCTTATGAATCATTGCCAACAACTATCATAAGCTTACCCTTTGCTGGGGCAAAAAGCAAATATGATAGTTAAGCTAGTAGCTCTCCACCTATCGGTACGATTGTAGCACTAACGCTACCCGATCACCGTGGAGCTTGCAAAAGCTTTGCAAATTAAGCCTTCCCTCAGTTGGAAGCAATGATTCTAAGATGCACATCCTTTTGCAGGACTAGGCATCTAATGTTGATCAGATCAATGATCATCATTCAACCTACGACATGGTTTTAGGAGGTCTATTTTTGCTCAACATTGTTCGTTCTCACAATGCATCCCAAAAGGGGCATCTGTAGACACCTAAAATACGTCATGTGTAGGGGACTACTCATATGGGCATGCTAATAGACCATATGAATGATCTTGGACAACTCCAAGGTGAAGCAGTGGTTTTAACCACTCAATTTGGGTAGAGTTGGCATACTCAGCCTTAGCCATGGCTGACACCCATGGCTAACAGAGCTAGCTACGCCTCAGAGCCATGGCTAGCACTAAAACTATTTTGAATCTTGGGCCAAGCCAAATTTGGTTGCAATGGTCTAGGCAACAAGAATTCAAATGGTTTTGGGTGGGGAAGCTTCGAGAGTTTTCCTCCCAACTGATCCAACCTCCTAGATCTTGATCTTGGCTTCCCAAGCAAGCCAAGATTAGAGATTAGGAAGGCTATAAGACCCCCCTTCAAATTGGGGAGAAGTCTAGAATAATCTTGAGTTGAAATGCAATGAAGCTCTACCAAAATGGATAGTGAATTGACAACCCCTTGAGGAGAGTCAAAATGCTACCCAATTGTGGAGTGACAAGCATGAATCCATCAATGGAGCTTCCAAAGGACTAAGAAGCATCAATCACAAAATCAAGCCAATCGAACGTGAATCTCATCAAATTCAACCACCAATCCATCTTGGGACACAGAGGCGACCCTTGATCATCAATTCCATGGAGGGAATCAGAGATCTAAGCCCTGATTACAAGAGCAAGAACACTTTTGGCTCATCCACGACTATCAACCATGGCTAACAGTGTCAGTTGCGCCTCAGACCTACGATGAGGGTTTGATCTTTAATTTCCTTTGTTTTAGCAGTAGATTTCCATTTCCAGTTATGCAATTAGCTTAATCTAGCATAGATTAACATTTTAGCAGACATTTGACCGGTTAATTTAGGATTTAGAGGTAGATTTGCTTCCATTTCCTTGCAATTATCAATTTAGACTAGTTTCATGCTTTTCAAGTTCTAATGGCTAATTAGGCTTCCTAATTGCTAGATTTCATGCTTTCTTTACATGCTTTACAGTAATTTGGTGATTTCTTGCATATCTTCATAGATTTACATGCTTTCTTGCTTTCTTTATCATCAATTTATGCAATTGTCTCAAAAGCCTCATCAAGAGAGGCCTCCTTTGTCATTAACCCCTTTCATGTTGTTTCTTGAACGCAGGGTTTACAGGACCTAATCATTTTCAAGGCATTCAAGGCAGCATATACCTCCAACCAAAGGAGAAGAAGGCTATCTTTGGCCTTAAGCAGTTCGTGTACCTTCTAAAAAGTCTACGGATTACACCACCCCCTCGTTTAGAGGGTCTTCAATATTGTATCAATTGTATCAAAAATTGAGTATCCCTAAGAGGGACGTATATGTAATTTGGATTTGACAAAGTTTTAATAAAAGGAAACCCTATTTTCTTGTTAAATTCATTGTTGTCTATTCTTTATTGCTTTAATACTCGATTTCAATTGATGCACTAGTTAGGTGTATGCTTTTTAGATCATTACAAAAAACAAGTAGAGCCAAAACTTCAACATGGTATGGTTAGCATTTATGGGCAAACATCACTAGAAGATACTAGCCAACCAAATGTTCAACCAAATAGACAAGGGCAATAGTCGAGAGACCAAAATAGAAATAGGAATAATGCTGGAAATGAAGAGCAACATAAATGAACCAAAACATACTGGTGGAGATTCAATAAAATTGGGGATGCTAGTAGAAGGTGACATGAGGACATGTCACAAAGTAGGCATGGGGGTATGATGAGCACCAAAAATGCTCATTTTATTCATGTTTGTAAGGGTATTGTATGGGCATATCAAATATACATTTTTGTATGATTATTACATTTATTTAATAGAAAATGAAATACTTATGCTTAACTAATATTTTTAGTTGGATAAGTGTGTAGCTATAGGTTTTTTTAAAGTTATTTCATATTTTTCAATCAAGGTCCCATATGGACCTAGCATTGTGTAAAAAATATATTATTTCTAAAAAATAATATGGCTTAAAGTGAACCATGGTGAATGAAGGAGGTGCCTACATCTTGGTAAGGGTAGGGTGACTATTTCCCACAAGGAAGATACCTACATCCTGGATTTAGGAACACACCTACATATTGAATGTAGGAAGGTGCCTACATATCAGATATAGGAAGGCACCTACATCTCGAATGTAGGAATTTACCTATGTTCAGTGAGCATCTCAGACATAGGAAGACATCTACGTCCCAAATGTAGGAAGGTATCTACATCTCATAAATAGGAAGGCACCTACATCCTAAATGTAGGAATTTGCCTATGTTCAGTGAGCATATAGTTCCTACTTCCTGAACGTTGACTATTGATCTAAAGACCATGTGTTTTTTAGAAATAAGCCATTTGTGAAAAATAGGGGAGCATAATTCTCATCCATTTATGATTGAATTTGAGGAATGATCGCTCTTTTAATAGGAAAAAATCATAGCTACACACACAACAATCATAGTGAATAATGATTTATGATTATATTAGGAATTTTAAGTATGCTATTATTGTAACAAAAATCAGTCATGTTATGTATAAGAACATAGGCCAATTCTAAAAATGAGATATACGAATTCTTAATATTTTTGGTACTACGTTTGTATCAATTGTTTTTTCAAGAATTTCTATTTTTGCATGGACCTAAGGATTAATTTATCATAAAAATTTAGGTAGATTATCTATGGGAGCTTGGGCCCACTCTAGACAGTAATCATCTCCTATTTATTTTTGCTATTTCCTGTTATTTCTAGTTTTTAGAGTGTGAATGTTTTATTTATTTCCTACAATTTATTTTTAGTCATGTGCAATTTATTTACCTTTTGCAATTTATTTCAGTTGTTTTAAAATTTTCAAGTGTGTAATTGTTTATTTCCTGTACACATTTATTCTTCTACACTTTTACTTATATGTGTTATTTAATCTTTAATTTTTATTGGGTTTGGTTAAAAATGAACATACACAAACAAACAAATTCCCCCAACAAACTGACAGATATATAGGAAATAATCTCCCATACTACAGACATATATTATGCATAGGTACTCTCAAATTTATGAGCTCTCAAATTGACATGAGTGGACAGACTTACCTCTTTTATAGAACACCATTTCTACTCGCCAATTGGTTCATTATTTATGAACTCTTCGAGTTTATTCTAGTTGACTACCCCACCATTACCTAACTTACCTAGAATAAAGACACATGAAGGTTCATTTTTTATTCTAATCATTTTGCATCTTGATGTACTTTCATGTTTGTGTAATGCATTTCTAGATGGATATTATTTAAATATTTTTTTGGTCCATTCTCTAGATAACAACATTCTAAAATAAGGGAAGATCTACTATTATCACTTTTTAACTAACCATAGTTCTATATGTTTAGCTACAATCATCACCAAATACTTTTAATATACCAATCATATTGCTCTAGGTCCCATCCATATGAATAGGCCTACTAGTTGTTTTAGAATATGATGATTTTATTTCTTCACAAGTCACCTTGGACATTGCTATTACAACCACCCCCTAGTCAATACTGCAACTTCTCATAAGGTAATTTTCAAATTTTTAGAATGATATAGAATAGAGAAAACTTCATTTTCTTTTTCTTGGGAAAATTTAGGACTTGACAACACTTATACGTTAGATAGATCCTATGATATAAGATTCTATTACCCAAATGTATTAGGTAGGGCATTAGAGGTTGGAGTTATTTTTGTCTTAGTATGGTTCCATTCCTATTCCTTCAATAACCATTATAGTAATTTACTTTTCTTGGGATAAGATAATACCTCTAGCATACTTCCTTTAGCTAATATTCTATTTAAATCTTCAAAAATATTAAATCTAGTATTGGATGAATTATTTTTATTACAAGGCATGACTTTTTAGAACTACCTTGTGACTATTGCTCTACCTTAAGTAGTCAGTGAAGGGTACTTCAAATTTTCTTTGGCTTCATTTTCTAGTCTTTTGTATTCACCTTATTACCCAATGTTATTACTCTCCTTACCAACTATTGATACATTTTTTTTTCTATACATCTACTTATGCAACCTATTATATGGTATTTTTCTATCCTTTCCTAGGCATTGTCTCATAATTGGTTGCTATTGGATATTTATCTTTGATGTGTAAAATAGTTACCCTCTCCTAAGAATGGTAGCATTTATATTAGGATTTGTTGGTTTAGGAAATTCAACTTGAACATCTAAGGGCCTAGTTTTCTCTTTTAATTCCTTCCTCTTGCTCCTAGCTATAACTCCTTGTTGTTGATTTGTAAGGTTTACTTGATCTTCAAAAGAAAATTTTTACTCTTTAGTGGATTTATGGAAGTTTTTTGTAATATATTTCCTTGAATTAGGTAAGTGTTCAATTCATTGTTTACAACTCCTAGTGGGTTCAATATTTTAGGTTGTTGCACAACAATTTATTCAACTACTAGTGTTGAATAAACTACCATTTTATCCATCAATTTATCTTATTTCTCTTGACACTATTGGTTATATGTTGTATTTTGGGTGTTCCTTATTGCAACTAGAATTACATATGAGGAACAAAATATTGTTAATTTCTATATTAAAGTTCACCATATTCCAAAGTTGATATCTTAATAAATTAGAAACTTGTCAAGGAATTTGATCTTCTATAAGACAAGGAATTTTACTTTGTTTCAAATTCTTTGATTGTTACCATCCATTTTCTTATTACTAGTCAGTTTGGTTTATGAAAGTTTTACCACTTTCTTGAGTTCATTTAGCCAATATTGAATTTTATTGCTCTCATTTTGAGATATGGGAATGGTGTTTGGATTAGATGTTTAGGGAAAGTAGGTAATACTGGAAACTATGGTTTAAATGTTTAAAAGCTATGGTATTAGGTGTGGTTTAGACAAGGAAGGTTACTATATATGGAGTATTGGTTTGGGCATATGAAGGTGCACTAAACTACATTATAGTGGGTTGGGTTTGAAATTTAGGAATAGGATTAATGGTAGGTGGTGCTTGAGGCACCTAATAATTAGGGGTTGAATTCACATATACAAATTAAGCCATGGATGGAGCAAAGAGGTAATCAATCCTCATTTATTAATAGATATTCTACATATATAGCCTCTTAAAATGATTCAAAAAATTTATACATATTAACATTACAAAAATTAGAACCAAGTTGGATTATAGACCTTTGATATAGTAGGATAAGGCTTGTTCATTTGAAGGCTTGATATTTAATGGTATCAAGTACATAGTTCTCATTAACCTAGTGTTGTAGTTGAGAATATTCTGTTAGAGATTCCTTTGCATAACATTTAGTTTAAAGAGGATGGAATATCCTTTCCCAGGGTTACTGAATCTCGTCATAAAATGCTCAACTATGGAGGTCCAATTACTAATAGAATTGTCTTGTAAACTATGGTACCATATAAAATATTTATCTCTTAATTAATAAATTGATAGTCATACCATGATATGTTCCTTGATGTATTGATTTCAAAGTGGATAGATCATTTAGGTTATCCATAGTAGTTTTATTCCTATTACCATGAAATTAGGTAAGGCTTATGGTGACTATAGTTATGGGAGAATAAAACCTTAAGTTCAATGACCCTTGGTAAGTCTAGTTAGGCAACTATTGTTGACCCCAAAATGATACTTACATATAATAGTTTTGAGGGGGCTATTAATAAGCCATTTATAGGAAATATGGTATCTAATACTAAGGGTATACCACACAATATTGAAGCTATTGCATGAATGACACCATTTGCTAATTTTGTACTATCTATTGATTTTGAAGGGTCATTACTCCTTGGGAGAAATGTTGGTTAGGATTTGGAGGAAAAGGTTGTTTCGATAGTGCTTTTGTTTTTGGATCCATAGGGTTGTTGAAGGAACTATGGATTGAATGGTATGGTTTGAAAATATTACATAGGATAACCTTGGGTGGGAACTTATGGTTTTGAGACCCTAATTTTGTAGGCCAAATTTATAAATTCTATGTAACATTTTAATTTAATAAAAAATTAAATGGGGGTTTATTTAATGCACTTTGAGAACTATTAGGATTTTGTGGATTCTTCACATTCCATTATATATTTATATTTGGTAATATTTGAATGTCTTGGTTTATAATAGAGACCTAATCCACCTATTGGGTGGATCCCTTGGGTAGTTGTTATGATTTACTAGGATGGATGGGCTTCTGCCTTGAGCTAACTATTTATTGGATCACATTACTTGACCACTAGAGTTATCATGTGATAGGTTTGGGATAATTTGGATGATCAACCTAGCCTATAGTATTTGAGTTAGTTGGAACACTAATGGGTTAATCTATTGATTCACAAGACTAAATGCCATATTACTTATACTTGCTTGGGATATTATACAATAGGACCCAATGTGTAAGGGGTTATTGAAATTTGGTAGGGCTTGATATAGTTGACCCATATTGTATAAGGGATCAACACTAATACTAGATATTTTAGGTGGAGTAATAGACCATTCCCGAGTAGCACCTAGTATGGTATATTGATGAGAAATTTGTGGATGGTCAAGTAAATTCTCTTCATCTAGGATGAATATGGGAAATTTTATCTTTGAGTAATAGTATCTTCAATAGTTTATTTAGTAGAGGTAATTGATAGAAGTTTCTATAAATATTGTATCCAAATTTTATGGAATATTTATTTTCTTTGCTTATTTTCCTTTTGTATTTGATCAATTTCACTTGCTCAACCTCTTCACCTTTATCATGTGAAATAGACCTTATATTGATAAAATAGGTTAATAATATCAATTTATAATTATCATCTAATTCAAATATGATAAAATAAATATTTAGAAATGGGGAATATAGGTTAGAAATTAAAATTTAGATCAATTTCAATATATTGCTCAATTTTTAAACAATTTGTTTGCATTCTAGTAAATCACAATGATTGATACTTATATTCGAGAGGATGAGAATAATATTGGTGATGTCACTATGTCAAAAAAAATATTTAGAAAATAATAATAATCATCCACAAACTACTATAAATATGACTTAGGAAGAAGATAATTTCAAATGAGGATGATGTGGGAAAAAAAATAATAAATTGTTGTTTGTTCTAGTGAATCAATATGATGTATACTTGGATGAAACTATGTAAACATTTCCTAGAAGATCCCTTGATGTTTATGATTCATCAAAATAAGAAACATGTAGACAATTCATATCTAAGAGATTATTTAGGTAAGTTTTTAGGTTTGTTTTATGAATGGGGTCCATTTATATAAACTCATTAGATTCTATAGTTGGATTATAGTTGCTTTAAATACTTAGGGGTGAAATTATCAAATCTAGTCCAATTGAGTAGTACATTTTTGAGAGATTTCTAGTTTTATGGATATTAAGGCATTTGAAAAACCCTTTTATGGATTTGGTGAGATTCCTATCACTTTGGCAAATATTTAAGAATGAAGAAATATGTTGTTATAGGATATGTCCCATAAAGTGTTACAAAAAAAAATTGTTGATCCATGGTATTAGATAATATTAAAATCATTCCCATGATCCACATACAACCTTAGAAAGGGGTGGTTTAAATGCACTTGAATTTATATTCTAGCTAGCTCACAAGTAACCTATGCTAACATAACTAATATAAATGTGAAAACAAAATATGGTAAGGTAAGGTTGTAAGATATTAGCTTCATCTAATGAGTGTGCATTCAATGGAAAATATGACTAATAGATATGTGAGGAGAAAAAACCACAAAAACCATACATTCATGCACAAATATAGTTGAAAAAATGAGAGAGATTCTAGCATAATGACCATGCACAATTTTCCATTCATAAAATAAAAAATTAAAACTAAGGAGCATCTCTCTCAAAATGCCAAAAATATTTTTACAATGAGCCTTAGCATCTTATTTAAAGCAAGGTATTTTATTATTTTTATTATAAACAATAGTTTTTGTTACCATACATTACAACCAAATGATAAAATATCACTTTCAGTCCATTGATCTTCTCCTACTAATAGGTGATTCGATGGATTGTTGATGTGTCAATAAATCATATGATTATGAAGGTCATGGTTTTGATGGATCATCATTTATTTAACTTGGATATTCTCTTGGTTCTTTTACCTCATTCACTACTTGGTGACTACAAAATAAGTTGTGGGGTTATTGCAGCCCATATAAAAATTATTTTTAACTTTTCTCCCTTGAGATCATCCCTCATGCATAGCCTCCTCTATATAGCCACCTATTTTAGATTTTATTTTCAAAGGTAGTACCTTGTACTACAATAATGCATATTGAATCACCTTTAGCCATAAAATACATATGGTTTCTCTTTGATGATATTGAGGTCCAACTTGCTGTGGAGGAGAATGGTCAATTTACTTGGCTTACAGTGGTCCAATTTTTTTAGTTTTGAACAAATTTGGAGGGATTGGCCTAATCAAGAGGGTGTTGATCATTTTATTAGGCAGTTAGTTTGGATGGGTTCTACTATTCTTCTTTGGAATATTTGGAATGAAAGGAAAAACCAAATTTTTAATCAAGATAGGAAGGATATTCACTATATTTGGAAAAATACCATAGCCAACTTAGTTGAATCAGTCCATCATCTCCTTAATCACCCCCAAAAATCCCACCAAATATGGGATCAAGTGATGCAGATATTGAAGATTAAACCTTCTAAGGCCAACCAACTTAAAGGGAATGTGAGTATTAGTAAGATGGATAGGAATAGAAATTGGCAACCTCATCCTAAGGATTTTGGAAAAGTCAATACTGATGGAGCCTCTAGAGAAAAACCTTGGAAAAGCCAGTGTGGGAGGAATTGGTAGAATTTTAGATGTCTCCCTGGTTTTTACTTTTGTTGAGAATTTGGGTATTCTTTCCAATAACCTTGTTGCTGGGTATGGTATCCTCAAAGGACTTCAGGAGGCTACTAAGGTTGGATGGGAAAAGGTGTTAGTTGAGTCTAACTCTCAACTTATGATTAATCTCTTGAAGAATCCTTCTAAGAATCATAAGGTGGATTGGAGAATAAAAATAATTATTGAGAATATTTAGTTAATCTAGATGGGATTTTTGAAAGTTGATTACAATCATGTGGTTAGAGATCAAAACAAGAGTGTTGATGCTTTAGCTAATTGGGCTTTGGACAAAGGCGATCTTACTTGTTATGGCCACCCTCCTATATGGTGGGCTTCTCAAATTAGGGAAGCTCTTCTTTCTATCATTTCTTTGTATGGCTCTGGTTTTGAAGGTATCTAGTGTCTTCTTGTTTTTTTTTTTGCTTCTCTTTGCTTCATTCAGTTTTTTTTAGTTCCCTAGCTCATTCTATTCTTTATTTTGTTTCCTCTGTTGATTCTTTCCTTAATAGTCTTCTGGTCTAGATAGGTCATTGTTTTGTTCATTTTTTATTTCTTTTTTCTTTTTTGTTTTTTTTGTTTAGTTTTTTAAGGTGGGTGGGTTTTTTTTTTTGTTTTTTTGTTTTTGTGTTCTTTGTGTTGTTTTTTGTTGTTCTTGTGTTTTTTTTGTTTTGTTTTGTTTTTTTGTTTTTTGTTTTTTGTTATTGTTCTTGTGTTTTTTTCGTTCTTGTTCTTGGGTTTCTCTTTGTTTGTGTTATTTCATGTTTTTATGTGTGAGTGTTTTCTATGTTTTTTGTTTTTATTTATTGTCTGTTGTTGGTTGTTTTTTATTTTTATTTTTATTTTGTTTTTTATTGTTTTAGGTTTTGGTTGTGTTTATTTTTCATGTTTTTTTTTTGGTTGTCTTTGTAGTGTTTTGTTGTTTTTGTCTTGTTTGTGTTTTGTTATGTGGTTCTTGTGTTTTTATATGTGGTTTGTGTTGTGGTTTCTTTTATATTATTGTGCGTGTTTGGTTGTGCTTTTGTTTTTGACACACTCAAGGAGCATGTTTTTTATTTTATTTAAGTATTTTTGTTGTTATTTACTTATTTTTAAATTGGTTTTGTGTGTTTGTTTGCTCCTTGAGTATGTCAAATGTGGTAGGCCAGGTCCGAGTCCTGGGCATTTTTTGTGGAATGGATAACCCTGCCTCCTTGGGTCTTACCCGAAAGTGGCATCCCTTTTGGGATGTTTTCCACAAATAAAAAAAAAAAGATATTGAGGTCCAATTTATAATGTATCGATTCAAAGAGAAAAAATACTTTTAAAAAGTCATTCCTTCCATAATTATAAGTTATTTGAATAGTGGTATTCTCCATGATTATCACATAAGGAACAACTAAAATCCAATTAAATAAGGTCCGAGGTGTAGAAAAATTGGTTCAACCAAACCTTGTAAGGAGGGCGTAGGTCCAAGGTTCAAATCTTGGGCCTCGTCGAACTGAACACTTGTCCCTTTCCTAGTGCTTTTAGCAGCATAAAATATTTAAAATGATTGTGGCATGGTGATTATAGGGGCAGACTACGTGAAGATCTGTGTGGCAGCTTCCAGGACAAACAATGCAGATTACTATGGTGGCCATAAAAGTCGGATAACCTGCCCTAATTCATGGTGCCTACCGATTCCACCATGTAAATTAAAAAAAAAAAATCCAATTAAATATATTCCTCATGAGTACCAACTAAAAAAAATGGCTGTAAGATATATGAAAAGTGGGGATCCTCCATAATTACCAACTACAAACAAACAATTAAAATTCATTTGAAAGGGTAATATTATTAATGATTACCATTTATAAGGAATAATAACAAACTATTTTAATATGGTATTATTCATGATTAATAGCTATAAGGAATAATTATATGCCATTTGAAGAGTGGTATTGAACATGATTATCAACTTTAATAAATAATTATAAGCCATTTGAAGAGGTGAATTTCATTATTACTAAGGAACAATTACAAGCTATTGAAGAGTGGCATCATTCATGTTTACCATGGTATTTTATTCTACACTTGGATACCACTAGGTAATTTTTGTTTAATTTTGAAGCAAATCAATATCATTCTAGGTTTTGAACTATATACTTTGTATATTTTACTAGTATCAATCAAAAAATAAATGGATATTTATATGATGATCATACACAATTTTTAAAGAATGTATTATATAGATTAGGAATTGATTTATAGATAGAGTATGGAAAAACACAAGCCATTAACTAAAAAATACTTAAATTTTAGTTCAAATTCAACACATCTATAAAATTTTGGAAATGTTTTATAAAGTGAATAATTAATTCTTGGTATTTTCATAAATACTACTTTAATTTACAATACTCTTATTATGTTTGAGTGAAATTCTCCTTGATTACCTATTATCAACCTCTTCTATTCACTTAAACAAATTTTTAATAACATGTTTAATCACAAGCTCATGATTAGCCAACTACCTATGATCAATCACATGCTTAAGTTCAAAATTTTCATTTTATTGGAAGGGAGTGGAAGTTTCATATTATAATATTTATTACATTTTACTAATATTTGTGAAACCATCTACATTATTCAAATTGTTCAAAGAGTATTCACATGGATTTTGGATCAAAAGGTACAACAACATGTAGTTTAGATAATGAATTTAAGAAGCTAATAGCCTTGGATACATATTAATAAGTATTTAATATTTAATGGGATAAATAATTATCTATCAATTTAGAATTCATCACATGCTACATTTAGTACATGAAAATATTTTTATTCTCCTATTGAATTATGTAATCTATCTTTATTTGCTAAGGTCAAAATTCTATAATATGATATATTGAGTAACTTTATGGGATGACATTGTATAGTGTGAAATGGTATTTATTGTATAAGCTACGATCCCATAGTTAAATTTGTAATGTTATTTTTATACCCTGGCTTAATGTTAATAATAGGTTAATGTAAATAATATGTAATTAGTATAGATATTTATATACCTCTACTCCATAATCATTGTATAAATATTTTATCATGTTATTATCATTAGTGTTGGTTTCCTAAAGGTATTATGTCATATTTGTGTTCTTTATTGATATTTTTTTCTTTATCCTCTTTTACTATAATATTCGGATAATGTATTTACACTTTACTTGTCACAACCCACCTTAGCAAGACTCATTGATAATATGGATTATGTGTAAAAATGTGATGATGCAATGCTTAGTATTAATTGCTTTATGGATGATTAATTAAAATTGCTATTTTAGTTATATTATATGAGAAAGTGGTATTGTTGATGTTATGCATGATTGCAGGACAAGGTATTCTTGTAGGTGTTTGAGGAAGTTGGTCACCAATAATGAGAAACTAAAATAAGGGAAATGATGGTTAGTTTAACTGATGATAACTTTAGGGTAGGATTTAACTGCATTTAGTTGCATATCATATTGCATATTTGAATAAAGTAATACCATCAAGTGGGAACTTGTTGGAGCAAGGGGGCAGTTCTTAGTAGCAAGTGCTGACAGGTCATCAAGAACTTGTCAACTAAGAACAAGAGGTGCTATATCATATTTTAATATTTGTTTAAGAAGCATTTGAAGTTTATATGTGTCGACATATATGTTGGAAATTGATTTGGCAAAAAAAACCACCAGTGAGGGAATTATTAAGTAAAGAGGACTTAATAATACCTTTTGTTAAATTTCAAGGCTAATAATCAATATTAGCTTATGATATTAATAAAAAATTAATCTGATATTTTGAATATTAATGATTAACATTGGGGAAAATAATTATCAAAGACTAAGGTTGATATTTTTTCTTTATAAAAGGATGTTATGAACTTTATATAGAAAAGAAAGGATTCTTTTTAAATATAAAGGAAAAAAATATTATAAAGTTCATTCCTTTTAGGAATTAAATAAGGATGAGGAAGTTAGGAATTTAGTTGGGGAAGTCTGTATTCTTGATCTTGGTAATACAAGGAGGAAAAAACACATAGGAAAAGGGAAAAAATAGAGAATGGGGATGGACACGGTTCATTGAGAGAAGAGGAAACACAAAGACCAAGTTCCTTGGACATTGAGGAATGAAAGGAACTTGCACCCTTGTTCATCTCTAAGACAGTAAGTCAAGGAAGTACAAGTATTTTCCTTTAATTAATCCTAATATAAATGTGGTTAATAAATCAAGTGTTGGATGCTTCGTGTAAGCTTGAAATGATGCTATAGAATAACCAAGGAGACCCTATATTTCTTTTAAAATATTTGGTTGAATTTAAATGTATTTTTATTTTTAAAACTATGATGACAAATGTTCATTGTTTCCTTAAAGAAATATAGTTCTTAGACATTCTCCAATAATTTCAAAGTGGGTAGTAATATTTGGGTAATTTGAGAGTAATATTCTATTTAAACCATAGACGTAACCAGCTAGGACGTACCAAGAGTTGTAGTTGTTTTTAAGAAAACTACCACCATTGAGATACATATGCCTAAGCTATGTTGAAGATAATTTTTTAGCTAGAGTTTTTGAGAGAAGGTGATTTTACCAATTATAGCTTAGTTTTGATGAGCACCCTCGATTATACGTTCAAAAAAAATCCCGCACTATGCAAAAGAAAACATACAACAAACTTAGATGCAAACTTTTGCTCTCTGAATTTGAGTTGCAAGAAAAGATAGTTGTGTCTTCTTTAAATCATGGTCTTTATTTTTTATAAGGTTTAAAAATAAAGATATTTATTTTAAATTAAACCATTGTGTAGCTTTTCAAATGTTTTATGTTGCTTTATGTAGGTCAAAATACCCTAAAATAAAATTTTTGGATTTGTTGGATTATGAGCTATTAAGATATGAATATAGAAGGAGGTGGTTGACCTTCAATCGTCTGCATTGTTTGATCTTTGAAAATATATGTTAATGGTTAAAATAGAAATGGTGTATTTGTTTAATTGGTTAAGAAAGAATATGGTGCTTAAATTATATGGATGGTATGGAATATTTTATATGTTAAAATATTTTGGGAAAAATAAATATATTTTTTAATAATTTATTACAGAGAGTGAATAGTTACAAAGCATACAAAGAATAGAAAAATCAAATATGAGCTAACATATATGATTTTATTACCATAATATTCGATTGAGTTCTTGTCACCCTATTAAAATTGTAGGTCTTCTCCATTGTCATTTAGGTTTAGTAGGGTTTTGTCAAATATGCCATTTTCTAGGAGTCAAGTTCAATCCAACATTAGCCATCTTATCTACTTCCCTATTATATTTTCTACACACATGATGTAATTCTATCTTGGAGAATTGTTTCAATAGAATATTGATAATATTTGTCACATACAAGATGTTGATGGACTTACAATGACCAAATTTGATGGTATTTATAATGAGTTTCAAATCACCAAAGATCTGAATTGAGTCACATCCCTTTTCTTTTGCTAAAATCAATCCCAATTTTAGAGCATTAGCCTTAGCATTGTTGTTTGAAGAGAGGCCTAGTCCAACAACAAACTTCACACTAATTTTACCATTGAGAAATAAGATACCTTCACCTCCACCAGCTCTTGAGTTTCTTTTTTATTGGAATATATTACATCATTTGGTTCTTTACTAATGTACCTTCATGGGTACATATTTATATTAGGATTATATTAGGATATAAATAGTTTATTAGAGTAATTTAATAAATTCACAAGTGTTAGAATGTGCAACAATGTAAATGTTCATGTAGTCTACATGTACATGAGTCTTAGGGTTGAGTGAGAGGATAGGAATCTATATTTCTATATAAATGCCTCATTGTGAGTGTTTGTGAGAGGTTTTGGAGTGCATAGGTTTGAGTACTGGTAGTCACAATGTAGCTCCATTTTGATATCATGGAGGTATTGTAAACTCTATGAAAGAAGAATTGTAATTTTTGTGAGCTTTCTTATATGAGTATTTATAGAGCTTTGTATCAAGTTCTCTATCATATTTTCATGCATGTTAAGTTTTCTTTATCATAGTTATAATATTGCATGCCTATTTTTATACTTGTGATCACATTTCCTTTAAGTTTAAGGGTGAAGAACATGAGCTTATACTAAGAGGGTGTGTGAATAGTATAAGATAAAAATGTTTTCTTTTCAATCCATATGATAACATAAATAATATTAAAGCAGTAAGAATTACACAAAACATCACACAAATGAGAGATACGATTTAACATGGTTCACCCAATGTGGGCTACTCCATGGAGACAATATTCCTTATAAATTTTCTTAATAAATTTCTTTGGGAATCAATTTACTATTATAATATTTATGGACCTCTATCCAAAGGAGACACCAATACCCTTCCTATGATTAGTGGATTACTATCCACAGGAGAAATCTTTCCCTCTACTCTAGCTGATTCTCTTCTAGAAGACTTCTGCCTCCACAACACTGGCTTGTGGATCTCTCTCCAATGAATACCTTTATCCTCACTCAGAAGACCTTTGTCCTCACTTGACTTGGATAATATATTTCTATCCATTAAATACTTTTGTCGTCTACTATGGCACCACCAAATCCTGATCTAAACTTTGCTCAATATTTATCTCAAATCTATACTAAAAACTATCCTCTAAATCACACAAATATGTTCACAAATCTATCTCTGCTTTGGCATAAATTTTCTCTCAAATCTGCACAAAAATTTATCCCTAAATCTATCTCTACTCTAGCACAAATCTATACCAAACTTTGTTCTCAAATTTGTCCTTAAGCCCTAACACAAATCTTGATCAAATCACAACCCAACTCTGCTCAGATTTTACCAAAGCCTTAACACAAGGCTTGAACAAATGAATCAACTCTACTTTAAAGTCTTCACAAAGACTTACCTCAAATTTGTCCTTAAACTTTCATAAAATATCATTAAAACAATTTCATATCTTGCATACAAAACACAACTTAATTATCTTTCAGAAAACCTCTTCAACACACAGACAAGTTTCACTTAAAATATTGCTTAGCCATAGAAACATATATAGAATGATCAAAGACTCAATATGTTTCACACTCACAATGTTTAGTACTAAAAAAAACACTCCATCACTTTTAAAATATCTTTCAAATCAATTCAAAAATAAAGTATATTTTTTTCAAAACACTTGAACTATCATTCCAATTATTTAAATCAATAATTCTCAATCAAATTCACTCAAACATTCACTCAATGAAACACAACTTGCTTACAAACCCTAACCAAGTGTTTCACTATACTTCCAACAACTCACACTATGGAACTCAAACCTTGACCCAAGATGATTCCAATGTCATATAACAATGATACTCATGTTATTTCACATATATTAGCTCAAGATAGTTCACAATCTCACATAATAATGATACTCATGATATTTTAATATCCACAAAGCATGCACATAAAAACTCACTAAAACATTTCAAACAATACTTATCAAACAATCTTTTTCACTCCAACTTTGCATTCCACAAAATTCAATCCAACAATATTTCACTCATAAGGATTATGTGCCCATACCTTTTGTTTTGATGGAGACATGTCTTCAAAACCTATTTTAATCACAATTAAATCCTCTTTGCCAATTTCAAGGTTAGATAGCAATAACCTATCTCAAAATCTCCACACAAATATTCTCCCCAATAATTATTTCACTATACAAAAATATCAAGTCTCAAGTACACCTTATAATCTCCAAAATCTCTAAATAAATTCAAAAATCAAGTTCCTTTACTAACACCTTATAAAATCCAACCTTTCAAAATAATATCCAACATATGAAAATCAAATTATTTTATTAACCCTTATAACTCCAAACTTTTATTTATTTTTCTAGGTAACAAAAATATAAAATAATTTTTAATTAACCTTATAACTCCCTATGCATTCCACTATGCAAAAATATCATGTGGCCTTTATAAAACTAGCACCTCCTAAAATTTGGTAAATTTAAATAATAATCAAAAGAGCTTACCTTAGACTTTGGCCCACGTATCAAAAATATTACGCTTGTCTTGGCTACACCCAAACTCGAACTTATGACCAAATTTTTCAGTAGTGCATTAGCACAAGGCTAGGCTATCATTGGGCTACACGCCCATACGTGAACCTTAGGTCATGCACACCCTCTTATGCCTCTGTATAATTTGAGGAACAAACAAAACATCTTCCTACTTCACAAAAATAGGTCACATGGGTATTTTAACCCATAACCTCTGCTATGTGAGCACCTTAGCAAGTCTTTGGCCATCAGCTATACTACCCAGCGCTATGGAACTTCCTAGCCGTGTCACTTGCACTTCAACCACCGTATGCCTCTTAAAAATTTAAAACCGTGAATTCTCTCTTCTCACTTAGCAAAGCAATGCATGAAATATTACACATAGCATAGCATTCAAATTGCATAGTAGTCAAGGAGGGAAATGAAAATTATTTTCCCTTCTTATATACTTTGTCCTTTGCCCTTACACGTCAGCCCAATTCGAAGTTGATTTTTTAAATTTAAATTTAAATATTAAATTTTGAAAACTTTGGCGCCCATTATTTATTTAAATTAAAATTTTAACCATAGGTTAAAATATTTTAATTTAAATAAATTAAATTAAATCCTTTGCAAACTGCTCAATGGGTATTTTCAAGGATAGATTATTTTTAATGATTCTTTGGACCTCGTTTTCTTCACCTCATCCTTTTGCCAAAAATATTATAATATTAAATATTATAATATTATTATTTCTTTTTAAACCTGCTTCTCCTTCCTTGGGTATTCAACCTTTTAGACCTCTTTTAGGCATATAATATTGAAAATAAATATTATATCTTATTTCTTTTAACCACTTCATTACCTTTTGGAAAAATAACCTGATGACATTAATGACAATGCAATTTGACACCAAACCTTTTGATATCAATGACAACAAAAATTGCTCAAATTTCTAAAATTTGCATCAAAAGTTTCATTTCAAGTCTTCAAAAATCGTGGAAAAGTTATAGTTTACAAAGATCAAACCTACACATAGAAGAAAATAGAAGTCAGGTATATTTTGAGAGAAATAAATGTATCAACATTCTATTGCTTATTTTTTTGGTAATTATTATAGTAGATTAAAAAAGGGTTTTTATAGAGGATCCCAAAACCTTATGTACAAAATCAGCCTTGCATCATGCCTCCTGGCTTTATGTATAAGCCTATTACATAAAAACGTAACCCTTAAAAAAACTTGATTACATAAGCAATGGGCCTAGGGCATCAATCCCTTGAAACAGAACACCAAAACAGAAATCCTGCCCAGCGGTAACAGTAAGCATGAAACAATCCTGTCAGCGAGAAACAGACAAATAAGAAAGAAAGTAGTTTTGGAGATCCCGCCCAGCAGGGAGTAGCCAAAAACCACCATCGAGAAGATCCTGCCCAGCAGGAAGCAAAGAAAAACCGTTACAATAAAATCTCGCCTCGCGGGAAGCAGTCAAAACCACCACAAACAGTCCCGCCTAGCGGGAAGCAACAGGGAAATCCTGCCATCCGGGAAACCAGCAGAAAAGAAAGGATCCCGCCTCGTGGGAAAACCGGCAGATTTGGCGGATCCCGCCCTGTGGAGAAACCATCCCGCCCACCGGGAAAACATTTCGTTCAGCGAGAGCCATCCTGCAGGAAGTCGACAGCCAGCACAGAGAGGATCCAGCCCATCAGGAAGTGACCAAAGAGTTGCACCACAAAGAACCCGCCCCGAGAAAATAGAAGATGATCCCAGCAGCAGGGACCAAGAATCCCGTCCAAGCACAGAGCCCATCGAAGATTCACAAGAAAAATTGGGAAGCTGTCCAAACGCTAAACCATCACCTCCACCGCACCGAGAAACGCAGGGGACCAGATCCATGCGAATAACCTGCAAAAAACCCCAGGGGGAAGCCTGAGGGAAAAAGGGAAGGGATCCCCAACCAAACAGGGATCCCTGGGAAGCACCAGTCCAAAAAAACAACCAAGGAAACCCTAGCCGGCCGGGAGGGGCACAGATAGTGGAGAAGGATCTCCCCCAGGAGATCATCTGCAAACAACCACTCCCCGGGAGGGATGACCTGGGTTGAGCCAGGGACTGGGCAGGAACCAGGAGCCATGGGAGGGTGAGCAAGGGAGGGACCAAAGCCCTCCCCTCTCTACTTTCTTCCCTCACCCCGAGCAATTACTTTTTAATTTGAATTCTAGAGAATCCACATTCTATTGCTTATTATAGTCAAAAGAAGACTATAAATTTACATAAATCTATAGTGTAAATATTTTATTGAGAAGCTTAGATTGATAAGTGAAATAATAGCCAAGCAAAGAAGATATTGCCAAGGATTAAAGGCAATAATAATATCAATTTTTATCTTAGCAAAAAAATGAAGTTGAAGGTAGTTACTTTCAAAATATTGTGGCAAAGGAGTAGCCACCAAAAAGGTTAAGTATTACCTCCAAAAATTGGAGAATAAAGTTAGCATATTAAGGCAAAATAAAATCTTGAAAGGGACAAGAAAACCTAAGATGAAGGTGCAAGCGAAGACCATATTTCCAAAAGGATTATTTAGGCATATTTGAAGAAGAGTAAAAATAGTTTTTGAAAGATATCTTGGAAAATATAATCAAACAATAAAACTAGCCAATTGAAGCCTATAGTTTGAGTGAGTTAAATGCTCACCTTATAAGCACATGGGGGTAGTCATAATATATGTATAAGAGTTATCCAAAAAGGACACTACAAGTATAGTTAAGAGGCAGATTAGACAACAATACAAAAAATTAGAAATATCTCCAAGTGGATATCCTACAATGTCCTAGAATAAGAGCCATTCAAAGGCTAAAAAATCTAGTTATCTAAGGTGTCTAAAGATATCCAAAAAAGTGCCACTTCCATCGGAGTTATCACCTACATGAAGCACAAAAATCAGACCTACAAAATAGCCAATACAAGTGAAAGAATACAAGGATAGAGTAGATGTCATATTGCAAATGGTTTATCATCACCAAGGAGGAGTGATTACCATTGAAGAAAGTTGGAAAAGGATAGGTATTGACATCCAATAGCACCATTGAATATAGCTTGAGTATTCTTCCCAAGGATAAAATATAGATAGCAAGAAATATTACCAAGGAGTGAGCATTGAAAAAGTGCTAGAAATAAAATTGGATAAGTCTAAAGTAGTTGAAAAGAAGACAAAAATACATCACCATGTGGAAGGAGTGGTTTCATGCACTTTGGAGGAAGAGCGCCATTTTGAAGAGAAAGTTTGAGCACCCAACATTATATCATAACATATCATATTTGAAATTCCAACAAAGATAAGTGAAACAAGCACTCAACATTAGTGAAAAATATGAAAACAACATTGATAACACTCCATATATGAGTACCTAGCACAAAGAAATAAAGTATAAGCATTGATAATATATAACAATCACAAAAAGGGAAGGAATCAAGTACCACATATCATAGGCATTTGGAGGAGGTGAAATACGAACCGTTTTCAAGAAAATAGAAAAGACAAATGCCACTTGGCACTTCCATTCCATAACACACTAAGTTTAATAAGGTGCCCATGTACATAGCCTTTGGAATAACAAAAGAGTATTGAAAGCAAGTAGAAAGTCACTATTTCAAAGAGCACATAGAGTGAAAGGGAAACCAACAAAGGAGATATGATTATTCACCAGAGAAGGGCGATATTTTATGTGAGTTCAACTTACATACATCACACATAACAGTTAAGGGAAAAGAGTGAGTTTACAACACATATTCAATGAGAATTTAGTTGGAGAAAGGAATAAAAACTAGCCTATATACAAGAAGGATAAAGTGCACAAGCAAGGTGAAGAGTAACAAGAGTAATTAGCCTTGCAAACAACATACATTCCAAGCAACTTGCAAACCATAATCAAGCATCAAGAAGGTGAGAAATATTCATAGTCATATTGCAAGTTTGATATCAAGTGCATTATATATTCTAGATATATTAGTAATAGGAGTAATAAGATATTAAAAGAAATCTCTGCAGAAGATATTGGTTTTATGAAAGAAAGGATCAAAAGTAGAAGCATTTAAACTATTTCCATTACTTCAAGAAGATTTGCAAAAATTAAAAACACAAGGAGATATAAGGATTAGAAAAGTTTACTTTGCAAATACTTAGTATTTCTAAAACTTCTAATTAGGGAGATATAAGGAATCCTACTTCAACTGAATTTCGAGAAGTCCAGAAACTTAATATAGTATTGAATCATAATTAAATATATTAAGATATTGAGTTCATAAAAATTATAGTTGAAAGATTAAGATAGAATTACATAGACAATCCAACTAAAATTATTGAACTCCTATATTTGAAGTTGCATTTCTAAACACTTTCTACAAGAAGAGATAAAAGTTATAAAAGTCTTAGAGTTGAATTTCATTCTAAAAGTTTTTATCTCATTAAGATCATAGCATACCTCAGTCTCTAGGGAGTCAAAAGGAATTTGAAAAAAATCAAGATTAAAAAGTCAAGCATAAGCATCAAGTTCATAGCCTAAATTTTTTGAGAATTAAGTCCAAGCTTGGAAAATAAATCAAATCACGTTAATATGGATAGATTGACAAGAGGAGCATATCATCACTATAATCAGACTCAAGATCAAAATACATTTAATATGTCCTATCAAAGGTATAAAATCGGTATAAACTCAAATAATCTCACAAATCAAAATGAAAATAACATTTGGTACATATATTCATGTGCAAGTCATCATATGACCAGAAAATTACAATGGTTTGATTATCTTGAAGTCACCAAAAATTACAGACTAAGAATTACAGATGGAAAATTCTACCATATACATGGTTATGGATGTGTAGCTCCTAGAAAATTATTTCCAAACTTTATAGTACATAATATCATGTATGTTCTAGGCTTATCATCCAATCTCGTTTTAGTAGAAAAATTAGTAGAGAGCAAAATAAAAATAGACTTCAAACACTCAAATGAAGTCAACATGTGCCTCATAATAAATCAAGAAGAAATTGAAGCTACTAGATCAATTCATAAAAATATACATGCTCTGGAATTTATGGGAATATCACAAGGTATTGTTGCATTTCAAATCAATACTAATACATTTTTTGAAGAACAAGATACATCATATGTAGAACCAACATATCACAAGAACAAAAAGAAAAATAGAATATTCAAGATTAAGAGAATGAGAGGACAACAAAACTACACTCTATTCAACTATAAGAAAACCAAAGAAGGAGAAGAGCCTCATCAAGATGAAGGATAGCCAAAAGATAAAGATCCTTATTTAAGACTAAAGTCTTCAAAACCAAATAATATAATATAGGGGGGTATTGGAATATATTACATCATTTGGTTCTTTACTAATGTACCTTCATAAGTACATACTTAGATTAAGATTATATTAGGAGGTAAATAATTTATTAGAGTAATTTAATAAATGCACAAGTGTTAGAATGTGCAATGATGTAAATGTGCATGCAGTCCACATGTACATGAGTCTTAGAGTTGAGTGAGAGGCAAGGAATCTATATTTCTATATAAAAGCCTCATTGTGAGTGCTTGTGAGAGTTTTTGGAGTGCATAGGTTTGAGTAGTGGTAGTCACAATGTAGCTCTATTTTGATATCATGGAGGAGTTGTAAAATCCATGAGAGGAGCATTGTAATTTTCGTGAGCTTTCTTATATGAGAATTTCTAGAGCTTTGTATCAAGTTTTCTATCATATTTTCTTGCATGTTGAGTTTCCTTTATCATAGCTATAATATTCCATGCTTATTTTTATATTTGTGATCACATTTCCTTTAAGTTTAAGGCTCCAAAAGCTAACACTTTTGAGGCCCCATCAAAGAAGAGGGAGTAACCAACATAGATCAAGGGGGTAAGATCATAATTTATTATTTTCTTCTTGACATGAATTCTTGGGGTAGTCTCATTTAAAAGGGAAACAATATTTGAGGCCATATCCCATGGAGGAGATAATTGGTTCTTGAATATGGCATATTTGGGAAAAATAAATGTTAAGAGAGGGTTTTAATATTAATTTATGAATTTAAAATTATTTTATTAAGTTTAATTGTTTAATGGATGCAAATTCTACTGTAGTGAGGATATTATGGGTATCTCTCATAATTGTTTTATAATGGATATGGAGTCCATTTATAAAAGATAAAATTATGGGGTTTCCTCACTTGTTCGTTTGGGAAGAAAGAAGAATTAAGAAAAAGGGAATTTAGAAATGTATTATGGTCATTTCTATATGGTATATTTGATGTAATGATTAAAAATGTAGAAATGTAAATAATCATTTCTATATATATTTTTATTTGATGCATTGAATATCAAAGAGCATTTAGGAATGCATTATCATAAGGAGGAGTTGTCTTGATCCCTTACTCCAACCATATCTCAATGGAGCTCAAGGAAAATCAACAAACAATGATATGGATGGATAGTATTCTATCATGTATTTACCATGGTTTCATATTGTTTAAGAATATGATGTAATTGGAATCTCTTATTAAAAAGAGATGTAATGTAGAAAGAGTTTATAATGACTAGTCATGGTTTGATGATATGTATATTGAGTTATATTGTTAAGGAAGACTTTGTAATAAGTTTCTTTATTATGAGAAGACTTGAATAATTGATGTTATAAATATTCATTGTTGTTACTTCCAATTCATTTTGAAAGAATTAAATTTTAATCATTCTTATAATAAACCCTGTAGGGGTGATTATGAATTTTGACAAAATGAATGGAAACTAGTTACAAATTTTGATTACAAACATGTTCTTTCTTATTGGAAGAGTAAATTTAATTAATATATTTAATGCTTTTGATAATACGTATTAAGAATGTGTTAAGTCATTTTTTAACTAAGCAAAATGAGCATGTTTCACTTTTGATGAATAGAGAGAGATAGATAGATAAGGTGAATGTATATAAATATTATGCTTTTGGGTTAAGGAGAATTTGAATGGGTATGCTTTAGGAGATCATGTAATAACCCTTATTTAAATAAATCCAAACCTAAGGTAGTTCCAGGGAGGAAACACCTAGGTTTTTTGCAGTGGCCACATCTAGAACGGGAAATTCTAAAAATGAGGAGTTTTTGGATGGATTCTAAGTGTTAAAGCCTATATCTTATTTTCCTATCATGAAGGTTATGAACCCATATGAAAATAAGTTAAGTGATGGCACATTGAATGAGAAGGCTTGGGTGTCCATGCAAAATTATCATGCAAAGTGATAATATCCTTAGTTAGGCCATTGTAAATATGGGGTGATTAAACACTGAGGTTTTAGTAATTCCACCATGAAGGTGCAATGACTAAAATTTAAGGCATTAAGCCTATAGAAACCTAACATAGACTAACTTATGTTTGGTAGGAGAATTGGCATCCTCTTCTCTAAATATTGAGAAAGGATAGTCTCTAATCTATGGTTGAATGGTCTTGCATTCATAGAGAATGTAATAAATATGGGGGACCATTAAAGAATCCTTTAAACCATGAAGGTATATAAGGTGAACTCCAAAACTTACAAGCATTTGGCCACTCCTACCCACTTGAGTGTCATATATAGTGACAAAGTCTTGAAATATGGATATGCTTTAACAAATTTGAATTAAAAGAGAACATCTTGTGATAACCTTAACTGAGATCATTACTTGTGGATCTATAAAAAAAAATTACTCACTCTTGGATTGATTAGAAATCGGGTTGGTATAGTTGGTATCAGAGCTCTAGGTTATAGAACTAGAAGCTTCCATGGAGAGAAATTAGGACTGGATTGACTTTATGCATAGAATTTGGGGAGATTCACAACTTTAGGGACCTTAACTTGGATTGGGTACACCAGGTATGGTCTCAATTTAGACTAAGGAGTAAAAATACTAAAGGATGTAACTTCTTATTGTGGATGGCACCTTGTGTGGAGTAAATGTGACCATTATTATTATCAATGTATGATAATAATCTATTGTTAGTTCATGTGGATGATGTAACTAACTAGAAGTTAAAAGTACAATTTGGAGAAAAATTATAATCTAACTCAACTCTTTTGTGGCCAGCAAATATGGCACCAAAACTAAGGAGAGGAAGAAGAGGATCTTTAAAAACTCCAAGAAAATGTAATTATATTAGTGTTGAAGCTAGATCCCTAGGAGAAAGTATAGGAAATTCAAATAGAGACATAGAGAATCTTACTACTATAGTTTCCTTACTCCAAGAAAAAATATAATAATAGAGGAAACATATGAAACAACAAAGGTAGTTCCTAGAAACTACGGTGAATCAATGCTAGCAAAAAAAAATTATAAGGTTAGGCAGGAGGGATGTTAGCGTATATCTTATTATTACATTATTTAGTTAGGTTGTTAGCAACTTGTTAGTATTTAGCTATTCCTATGGGCTAACTATAGCCTACACTATGTTATTTAATTGTTATTGATTAATCTATTCACTACTCTTCATTTCTACATGGTATCAGAGTGGGTGGATACCTCTCTCAGCCTACCCATTGCTACTTAATGGGAATTTTTTGTGGTGGTAGTGAAGGACTAAGCTATTGATGATCTGCTAGGTTTGATAGGGATCTAGGCTCCTATTGAACCCTATACTATTATGTTTCATTGGATCGAGACCTACAGCAAGGTGATCTGCCAGGTTTGATCGAGATCTGGGCTCCTATTAAACCCTGTACTATTCTGTTTCATTGGATCGGGACCTACAACAAGGTGGACCATGGTAGAGACTGACTAGCCACACTGTATGACGTGCAAGGGATGTGACTTGACCCAGACAAGTGGATACCTAAGCCCAAGGACAACCTATGGCGGATGACCAAAATTTCTTATTGGTCGAAGTTGAGTCATACATTGAGATTCGTGGGGAAGAGATTGCCTAAAGGCAATCAAAAATCAATATGGGGTTTTTTATTTTTAAATCCTAAAATTTACCCTACGCATCCCATGTGGGATATAGGTGTTTCTTTGTTTTTTTTTAGCTACTAGAGCCCGCACAGCGTAGCCAAACCAGACGGTGTTCAAATGGATATCGTTGATTGGTAATTATAGTTGTTCAAATCCAGGAAGTTCTAAGAGCTATCGATTTTTTTTTGGCATTGTCTGACATCGACAGATATTTGTGCCATGGATAATCGAAGAAAACCATCTAATCAAAAATAGAATTGTTATCACCGCTGATCGAAAGCCGTTGTCACAGGAAATTACCATTGTAGCATTTTGGCATTTGTTGGTGAAAATTTTGCTCTACTAGATGTAGATCTATGATCAATGCCATTTTATGCACAACAGATTTGTAGGTGAGAAGACCAGGTGGTTTCTAACCTACCAAGATTGCTTGTTGATTTTTGACCTACTGAGATCGCTCAAAGGAATATTCTGTGTAGACGATTCCCCAGATGCAGGAAGAGATGTTGCAATGGCAATGTTGTGGATGACCGAAGGAGCATGCCACCATTGAGGGGGAGGAAATGCTATCTGTCAAGGAGGCACCACCAAAGGATATCTCGACATTGTCCAAATCATCACTGTGGAGGAGATCTGTAGTGATCGAAGAGGAGGATAGATTTTTGTAGGCCTAAATGCAGGAGGTGTCACACATTGTTTTTTGGAATAATGGTATCAACGCACAGTGAAAGAGCCATCAACGAGGTGAAAAACTGATGCACCTGATATTCTCCTCCATAACCACACACCTGATGACGCCCTAAGCAGTTTTTTTCTATACGCAAAGCATTTTACTGTGCGGGTGATTGGTTTTGTAAGGGACCATTTTTATAGCAGGGGATTCGCGGTGGTCTATTTGAATGCGATAGAGCCATAGACTTTGTAGAAGATAATTGATCTCTATAAAGTTTTGCCACTTGGAGGAGAGCGCACCACCCAATGGAGGTAAATAGTAGTTTATGCTCTACATTTTTCACGGGTGGTGGTAGCCCGGCTGGCTGAAATCCAGGCGCTAAGCTATTGTGAATCAGTAAGGTCTCGGGTTCCATACCCGTCGGCTTCACAACAACAAAAAGGTTAATTTTGTTAAACAATATTTTTAAGTCGTTCATTTTTTTTTTAAATAATTTAATATTATTTTGTTTTTAAATCAATTTTTCATTTAATTGATTTTTTAACAAAATATATTTTATTGTTCATTAAATTGGTTAATTAATTTAAACTTTTGCCACTTAAACATAAGTGAAGGGGGATTTTCTTTTTTCCCTCCTTGAGCAATTCACATAAAATCATCAAACCTCAAAACCTATTTTTTAAGGCTTCATAAACAACAAACTTCTTTTGTTTGAAGTACTTCACATAGGGGGGATTTTTTTGATGACATTTTTGTGCTAATCTGCCTAAGAGGCAAATATTGTAATTTTTTTACAAACCAGTAAAAAAAGCCTTCTGGAGCACCCATTTTGCACTTCTAGAAAATTTTGGACTCCCCATTTTGCTGCCCCTTGGAACCCCGTATAGGGGAGATATAATTTTTTGCAAAATCAAAGGGGGAAGACTTATAAGGGTGCATTTTCGGCAGTGACCGACACAGTCAATTTACTTTTGCAAAATTCATTGTAAAAGGTGCATTTTCGACTGTGACCGACACCTTAAAAGAATGGGTAGATCAAAGAAGAAAACTATCCCAAAACCAACTGATGATGTTGTTAAATCAGTTAAAGGCCCATATTTTTCCCCACACCTAGAAGGGATAGATTATTATGAAGATGGCACATTTTGTACACTAAGGAGTGGTGTAAATGCCATAATCAATGATTCTGTGTCTTGTGGAGACATGCAAAAAAATGGTGTTCTAATCCCTATTGGTGCTATAATGGGCATATTCATGTCATTTTATGCTCTTGAAAAAGCACAACAGAAAAGGGACATTAGTGAGGAATCAAAGGTCAAACCCCTAATGGTCGATGCTTGTAGTGACACAAGTGACCTTTAGCCCATGGTGGCGAATGCTTGTTGTGATACATGTGACCTTGAGCCCATGATGTCCAATGCTTGTTGTGATACAAGTGACCTCATGCCTATGATGGCAGATATCAGTTGTAGCATAGGTGATCTCATCACAGTAGCATATTTTACTTGTGACACTAGTGACTTAAAAATTGAACCTCGTAAAAATGAACTCCATAATCTCATCAATAACGAAAAATGCAATATTGTTAAAAGTATTGATGAAGATGATGAAATTTGGTGTTTTGAAAAACACACCAAAGGATTTGGTTCCAAAATTATGAAGAAAATGGGATTCAATGGTGAGAGATTGGGTAAACATGAGCAAGGCATTAAAACTCCTATAATGCCAAATGTCAGGGCAAATAATGAAGGCCTTGGCTATACTGGACATGCAAGTACCAGTAATTCTATGTTTGTAAAACCTAAATCTCCTACAACTCCTAAAAAGCATTGTTGCAGTCACTGTGGAAAGACAAGACATGTTGCAGCTAAGTGTTGGAAATTACATCCTTGTGATTCTTGTGGATGTATGAATCACTCTTCTTCAAGATGTTGGTACAAAGTGAAAATGACCAACAAGGTTCATATTGATTGTGGATGGACAGATCTCACACAATGGACCATGATGAAAGAAATGTTGTATGGCTTCTACCAAAAAGGTAAAACCTATGGTAGACCCCAAGGCAAATCCAGTGACAGACCAAGTGGCAGTCCCAGAGATAATGACCCAGAGACAGACCTAAAGATAGACCCAGAGACAAAGTTCTAGAGGCAGATCTACAGGCAGATCTAGAGGCGATAATCCAGAGGCAGATTCACAGGAAGATCCCAAGATAAACCCAAAGGTACAATTCTAGAGGTATGCTTAGAGCCAGATCTAGAGCCATGAGCCAGAGCGAGTTGAAGACAAAGCACGAGCCACCATTCTTTCATTTCTCTTCTTCTTCTTCTTCACTGTATTGGGGTAGTTATATACTTTACCCAAATATGTTGTATGGGGGGATGATAGTGTAGCTAGTAGTTATTACATTACCCAAATAATGTAATAAGGGGGGATGTTAGCGTATATCTTATTATTACATTATTTAGTTAGGTTGTTAGCAACTTGTTAGTAGTTAGCTATTCCTATGGGCTAACTATAGCCTACACTATGTTATTTAATTGTTATTGATTAATCTATTCACTACTCTTCATTTCTACAAGGGAAATATTGCTATAGAGGAACACAAATTCAAGACTCGTATAGATATAGAACTAGCTAAGGATATGAAAAATGTTAAAATATCCAAATTTACTAGAAAATATGGAGGTGATTCAGCTGAGGCTAAGCTAAATGAATTAGAGACCTAATTTTCTATGAAGAACTATTCTTCAGTAACCCAAATAGTTTGGGCTACTCTCCACTTATAGGATATAATATTAGAATAGTGGAATACCTTCAAAGGTAGTCAAAATATTTAGGTAGTGAATCTTTAGTGGGATGGTTTTGTTCAAGCCTTCAAGAAAAGGTTCATAATAGAATAATATTATGTAGAGAAATTTGAGGAATTCTCTACACTTCACCAAGGAATAAGAATGGTGGAGATATATTATCAAAAATTTGTGAAGTTATTAAAATATGTACCATCATATGAGATAGATGAGATAATGAAGGTACATAAGTTTATCTTAGGAGTGGATCCTAAGATTAAAATAATGATAAAATTGCATAAACCTAAGATATTGCAAAAGGTATATGATTTGGCTCATCAAGAAGAAGTCAACTTGCAAACCAAGAAGACCTACTTCAACTATGCTAAGTTGACAAAGGAATATCAATAGCCACTTAGAAAAAAAAGTGTTGGATTAATGAAGTGAGAACACAAGTAGAATAAAAATATTAAAGTTTTAATAGATATTAGAGCTACTACTAGTTTCATTTCCAATAATATAATCAAGGATATGCTAGAAAGACCTAGAATTTTGATACAAGGGTGGAAATATGAGTATGGATCTAGATTGACCTACTCAATGGATCAATGTTTACCTATAGATAATATCTCCTTACCCAATGACTCAATCATATGGTATCTATATGTAGCACCACTACATGCTTTTGATATTATGTAAGGAATGGACTAGTTAAAAGCTCATGAAGCCTTAATCAATTTACAATATGGATGGATGAATTATATAGATAAGGATAAGAAGAGAATAAGGATTCATAGTGAACAAGGATCTTTTTGACCTCAATTGTTGTCAGTGATGCAACTTAGAAAAGCTATGAAGAAAGGTGGAATGATCTATGTTGTTAAGATAAATGATACAATAGATGATAATGGAAAGGAAGATATGTTTGAAAACACCCAATTCTTCATGAATTTAGGGATGTATTTCCAAAATATCTCCTAAGTATTCTACCTAAAAGTGAATTTCATTTCACTATTGAATTGATTTCTGGAGTAAAACCTATCAATAGAACTCCTTATAGGATAAATCCTATTGAGATGCAATAGTTAAAGGTGTAACTTCAAGGGTTGATAGATAAATATTTGATTAAACCTAGTGTGCCACCATAGGGTGCACTAGTTCTTTTTGTAAAAAAAAATGATGCTTCTTTAATATTATGCATTATTATAGAATTCTAAACAAAGTAACCATCAATAATAGGTATCCTTTACCTAGAATTGATGATCTCTTTTATCAACTAAAGGATACCATAATATTATCTAAGATTGACCTAAATTTAGATATCATTAGCTGAATATTCATGAGGACACTCACAAGATAACCTTTAATACTAGATATAGACACTATGAGTTTATATTGTTACCCTTTGGATTGAAAAATGCACCATTGATATTTATGAATTTGATTAACAATGCATTTAGAAGATATTTGAATAAATTTGTATTGGATGATACCTTGATATATTCCTGCACTAGGGAAGAGCTTGCTATACATTTGAGAATCATGATTGATGTGCTAAGAAAGAATCAACTTTATAGGAATTTGTCCAAATACAACTTTTATGTTCCTCAAGTACAATATTTAGGGTACATCATATTTATAGAGGGGATTGTTGAAGATCCAAAGAAAGTTGAAGCTATTTTGAGTTGGCAAACACCTACCAATGTGCCTGAAGTGTGGAGCTTCATGGTTATTGTAGGATATTATAGATATTTTATGAAGGGCTATTCGAATTTACCTATCCTATCACTAACCTTCAAAGGAAGGAAAATGAGTTCAAGTGGACTGGTAAATGAAAAACTGCTTTTAATACTCTAAAGTAAAATTTAACTATAACACTTATAATTAGGATACCATATCCATAAAAGAATATTACTGTATGTACATATGCTTCACTAGAAGAATTTGGAGGAGTATTATCCCAATATGAAGCTATTATAGCATATGATTCTAGGAAACTCAATAAACATGAGGTAAATTATGTTATGCATGATTTAGAGCTAGTAGCAGTAGTGCACACACTTAAAATTTAGTGACAGTATCTGTTAGGAAAACCTTTGGAGTTAAGGATTGATCATAAAAGTTTTAGGTACATTTTTACTTAGCCTATGCTCAATGCAAGACAAATAAGATAGGTTGAGTTTCTAATAGAATATGAATTTTGTATAGAATATATCAAAGATAAGGAAAATAAGGTCATTGATGCCTTAAGTAGGAGAAGGCACATAGTGGAATTGACTTGTAGTCATGTGGACTTGATGGACCAAGTCAAAAAAATGCAATCACAGGATAAGTTTTGCAGTGAAATTTGGGTCAAGATGGAAATAAATCCTGGAGAGAACAAGATTTTCAGCATAAAACATGATCTTTTATGTTTTAAGGATAGGGTGGTTATACCCAAATTTGGTGATTTAAATATACCATTTATGCAATAAGTGCATAAATATCCTTACTCTACTCATTTTAGAGGGGCTAAAATGATATAGAACATGAAAAATACCTTTTACTAATTAGGAATGAAAAAGGATATCACTGAATTTATTGCTAGATGCTTAGAATACCAGAAAGTCAAAGTTGAGCATAGACATCTAGTAGGAAAATTATACCCACATGATATACCAATGCAAAAATGGTAGGTTATATCTATGGACTTTATTATGGGTTTATCTAAGATAAGGTATCAACATGATGCAATCCTTGTAGTAGTCGATAAGTTGATGAAGGTTGCACATTTTATACCAAGGAACATCAAAGATGATGCATTGGTGGTGGAAAATAAGTTTTCCAAAGATATTTTTAGGTTACATGGGTTTTCTAAAGTGATCATTTTAGACAAGGATTTCTAAATTTACATCTAAGTTTTGGTAGGCTCTTCATTGTGTAGTGGGTACAAATCTAAATATTAGTTTTGCATACCATCCAAAAATAGATGGACAAATAGAGAGGGTAAACCAAGTGTTGGAAGACATACTTCACATGTACTGCATGGACCAAAAGTCTCAATGGAAAGACTTTCTACATGTAGTATAATTTACATATAACAATGGGTATCATGCTTCCTTTGGAATGACCTCATTTGAAGCCTTGTATGGTAGGATATGTAGAACATATCTATCTTGGTATAATATAGAGGATTAGGTTGTGATCAAACCAGATACTATCCAGGATATGGATGAACAACTTAGAATTATTAGGTAAAGGCTAAAGGAATATATCGATCATCAAAAGAGCTATGCTAATATGAAAAGATCACCTAGAGAATTCTCTATGGGAGATAAATTTTTCTTAATAGTTAAACCCATGAAAAGTTCCATCAAGTCAACTAAGTTGGATCCCCATTTTGTTGGGTCATTTGAGGTCATTGATAGGATAAGTCCAGTAGCCTATAGACTCACCTTACTACCCAAATTGTCTAAGATCCATGATACTTTCCATGTATCCTTGCTTAAGAAATATATTGTTGATCCTAATTAGGTTTGGTATGTTTCAAAATTGTAGATGGTAGATCCATAAATCATTAAGGTAAGGCCAATTAAGATTCTAGAGTTTTTTTCTAATGTTATGAGGAAACTGACTCTAAAATAGTGCAAGCTCCAGTGGGAACATTATTATAAGCAAGGTTCCATTTGGAGAAAAGTGGAAGACATGAGAAAATATTTTCCTTACTTATTTGAATAAAATATATGTATTTTTACTACAAAAAAATAAAGAACTATGTTTAGTCCAAGGGGGAGAGTATATCATGACCCACCTTTGTAGTACTCATTGATAGTATGAATTATGTATAAAAATGTGATGATGCAATGCTTAGTATTAATTACTTTATAGATGGTTAATTGTAATTGTTGTTTTGGTTATATTATATGAGAATGTGGTACTACTAATGTTATGCATGATTATAGGACCAGGTACTCTAGTAGGTGTTTGATAAATCTGGCCACTAGGAACAAGAGTCCAAAATAAGAGAAATGATGGTTAGTGTAACTGATGACAACTCTAGGGTAGGATTTACCCACATTTAGTTGCATATCATATTGCATGTTTGAATAAGATTATATTTTTGGAAATATTGAGCATATTGAGTTGTCATTGATGTCAAAGGTGCATGGTCATTGATGTCAAAGGTTCATAATACTCAGGGCAAAAATTTTCTTCAAGGTTGTGAAGTTAAAAATATTGGAAAATTATTCAAGTGGAACAAGGCAAGGAAAAATCTATTAAATAAAGGTTTATAATATTTAAATTTCATATTTAAATATTATAAAGGAAAAGGTTTAAGGATGCTTGGACGAAAGTTTTAAAAAGAGAGGATAAAGGTTTAAAAGGTTTAAGGGTGAAAAGACAAAGGTTTAAGGATGCTTGGACAAAGTTTTAAAAATATTATAAAGGTTCAAGGCTTGGGATAAAGGATTTAAATAAAGGTTTAATGGCATGAGGACAAAGGTCTATAAAAGACAAGGACCAAGGTTGGGACATAATTGTGCAATATTAAATCAAAATATTTAATTATTACAAGGCCCTAAGAGTTAAAGTTATAATATTTAATTCAAATATTATAACCCAAAGGTTTGGGTGCCAACATTATGGAAGACATTTGAGTTCAATTTTTGAGCCGACGTGACATCTTCGTAAACCTTTTGAGAGCATATAAATTGGTGATTAATTGCCTTTGATTTTTAATGATAGACGATAGGCAATAAGATTGAAAATATTGTTTACCCTATGATTGCGAACGACAAAAATATTAGAATATTTGATAGCAAAAATTGAGGTAGGAACATTCATCATTTATCTTGCATACCTAAGGTTTGTTGGGCAAAAGGTCAAGGGGTTGAACCCCGTTGATGCCGATTTTTGATTCATCGTTGAGAAGGGAGAAGAACGAAATATTTTTCATTGCATACACCCAAGGTTTCATTCATCGAGGGTAGCCCAACTGGTGGAAGGTTGTGCGCTTAGTGTTGCTTGGTAGGAGGTCACTGTGTCGATTCTTGTCATCACCAATTTTGTGGTTTTCATGTTGGATAGTGCATAGAACATGGTTTAAGAGATACATCACCCCATTTTGGTCTCAGCCACCATGGTAGCATAGCTGGCCAAGGCACTTGGGAGAGTGTTGGTTGTTGTGAGGTTGGAGGTTCAATTCGTAGCAGTGATAGAGGTACTTAAATTTTTTGATGAAAATTGTTTTTATTAAGGTTGAGAAATATATGAGGTGCATGTATTGATTTAAATTGTATTTTGCAAGTTGAGGAATAATAAGGGTTTTGGGTTTCATTGCTTTGAATTTCTAGAAAGGAGTAATAAGGTGTATATGAGATTTATTGTTATTTGTATTGCTTTGAATTTCTAGAAAGGAGTAATAAGGTGTATATGAGATTTATTGTTATTTGTATTTTTACATATCTTAGAAAGGAGAAATAAGGTGTACTTATGATTATTGATATTTGTAATGTTGGCATATCATTGAAGGGAATAAAAGGATTTGTGTTATTATTGTAAGCCTTGATTGAGTACATTTTGACAAAAGGTTTTTATGAGAATATTTTGATACCTAATCAAGAAGAGAAAAAGGGATTTGCTAACCTATTTTGAAGTGGGAAAAATAATATTATTTTTGTTAAGACAGGTGTTGAGGGCACATCATCATCAAGGTAGTTTTAGAGGTATGGTGTTTTTGATTCCTTTCTAAAGGTTGATGTTTGTTTGAAGGAAATATTTGTGATATCATATGGTGGAGGTATAAGGATTGATTTGATGAGCATTAGTGATTGATTGAAGTTGAGAGTATTTGTGCATTTCTTTGATTAATATTGGAAATATATGAGCTAGAGTTTGAGAACAAAGTGTGCATCATTGTTGAATGAGATTGGAAACAAATGTGCTAGAGTTTGAGAACAAAGTGTGCATCATTGTTGAATGAAATTGGAAACATATGTGCTAGGTTTTGTGAAGCAAGTTTGTGCATTATAGTGATTGATATTAGAAGTAAACTTGCAAGGGTTATAGACCAGTTTTGTGAAGCAAATTTGTGCATTACTGTGATTGTTATTGAAAGTAAATTTTGCAAGGGTTATAGAACAGTTTTCTTGTAAAGCAAATTTGTGCATTGGCTTGGTTGGCTTTGGGAGTACATAAGAAGGTCAACTATCAAGTGCTAGACTAGAGCTATCTTGTGAATGCAAATGAATGTGAGACATGTGTAAGTGATAGACTTAATGAATGTGAGAAGAACATATTGATTGATGTTAATGCATATCATTCTCTATATGTTCATGAAGAAAAAGAATTTTGGGTAGAATATGTCTGAATTACTTCAGTCAAAGAAAGCACTTGGGAAAGATATATGAAATTGTTTGTATGCAAGAATTGGGAATATTTAAGCAATTTCTATGAGCATATTTGAGCAAACCTTGTGAGAAGGTTTGGAGTAGATTTGAGCAGGTTTTGTGAGCCAATTTGAGAATGTTTTATGAGCATGTTTGAGTAGTGATTTGAGTAGATTTGGTGAAGTATATTTGAGCAAGCCTTGTGAGCAGGCTTGGAGTAAATTTGAGCAATTTTGAGTAATGATTTGAGCTAGTTTGAGTAATGATTTGAGCAGGTTTTGTGAGCTACAATGAGCAAGCTTTATGAGCAAATTTGAGTAGTGATAGTGAGTATATTTGAGAAGTTTTGGTGAGAATATTTGAGCAAGCTTTGTAAGAAAGCTTAGGGTATATTGAGAGTAGAGAGCAGATTGAGGTATCCTATGTGTAGAGGCTTGGAGCATACCTAGAGCAAAGGGGATTGGTGTCTCCTATGGATAGAGGTCCACAAACTAGAGCAAAGGGGATTGGTGTCTCCTGTGGATAGAGGTCCACAAACCAAAGTAAATGGGATTGGTGTCTCCTATGGATAGAGGTCCATGAACTTGAGCATAGGGGATTGGTGTCTCCTTTGGGTTGGTGCCCATAAACATTGTAATAGGGAATTGGTTCCTAAGATATTTTTTGAGAAAATTTATAAGAAATATTTTCTTCATGGACGTAGCCCACATTGGGTGAACCACATTAAATTTGTGTCTCTTATGTGTGTGATGATCTGTGTATTGTTTCATTATTGTAATTGATAATATTGGATAATATTGCTTTGGAAAGAAAAGTAAAAAGTTGTATCTTATATTTTTCACCCCCCTCTCAGTATAAGCTTGTGTTCTTCAATTGGTATCAGAGTGGGTTCCTTTGTGAAAGTCTAATAACTTGAAGGAATATCTTACAAGAACACACATGGGTAAGAAAGGTAAAATAAGAACCATGAGACCATATCCTCCTAATAAGGAAGGAACACACATGGCCATGAAATAAAAGGAAAATACTCCAATAATTGAAATCCAAGAAAATAGAGAGAAAGAGGAAACTATGGTGGACATGGAAGAAGAATTTGATTTTTCTCTCAAAGAGATTGTTACTCTAAAAAGGGAAGTGGAAACATATAAATAAATAGAATCAAGTGATGAATCAAGTAGTGGAGAAGAAGCTAACTTTGTAAGAAGGAATAAGAAGGATCCAAGAAGGGAAAGGGGGGGGGGGGGGGGGAAGGAGAAATAAGGGGGGCAAGAAAAGAAACCTTTTCCCAAAAAAGGAGGAGGGAGAAAAGAGAGGACTTTAAGAAAAAAAAGAAGAAGGTTTTAGAAAATGAGGAGGAAGCCACAATTGATGTAGAAAAGGAACTTGATGAGTTAAAAAGGGAGAACTTAAGATTGAAGGCTCAAGTACAAGAGGATGAGAAAACAAAGGTAAAGCTTCTACAAGATCTCACTGACTTAAAAGTTAAGGTTGAAGAGGTAAAGAAAATTGAAGAAGGTATGGTTGAATAGTTAAAGGCAAAAGAGTTAGAATGTGAAAGATTAGAACATGAAGTGGTTTCTCTAAGGATGGAAGTGAAATATTCTAATGATAAGCTACATAAGTTTGAGAAAAGTGTAAAAATTGTGGGTGACATTATCAAAGCACATATATCTTCATCTATAAATATTGGACTTGGTTTGAAGAAGGTCAAGAGGAACAAAAAGAGGAGTCAAGCTCAAAAGAAATAGAAGCATCAAATAAGGTAATTGAATAAGAGTCTAAGACCTATGCTGATGTGTTGAGAAGTGGAAGCATCAAAGAGGAAGAAAACAATGCACCATCAAGGAATAGAGACCATCACAAGAAAATAAAAGAAAGAAGTATGCGATCATATCCTCCAAGGCAAGATGAATATTTCTTCTAAGGTTATTGTTACTCATGTAATCATTTTGGTCATAAAGTTGTACATTGCAGAGTTCATGATAAAAATGATTTTGGCTTCACCAAGAGGAACTTCAATTCATTTGAAGATGAATATTACTTCCAAGGTTATTGCTACTCATGTAATCATTTTGGTCATAGAGCTATACATTGTAGGGTTCATGGTAGAAATGGTTATGGCTTCACCAAGAGAAATTTCAGATCATTTGCACCTTCCAAGGACTACAACATCATGTGTTACAATTGCAATAATTTTGGGCATAGAGAAAAGTGGTGTAGAACAGAATTTCCAGAACTTCCAAAGACAAGCAAGAAGAAGGATGCTCAAAAGGTTCAAAGAGGTATGACTTCAAAAGTGTGGAAAAATATTGAAAATTGAGAAGACATTGGATTGTAAGTTGGGAGTAGCTTTACTCCCATCCCAAAATTGATCACCTCAAGAAGAGGAGGTGGTGAGGGGGCTATGCTAAGTGTCTTATATTTAGCCCCAAGGAGCCCTTTGCCATTGATGTCAAAGGGGAGAGAATTCAGTAAGGGGGAGCAGCTTGTCAGGGGAGTAGTTTGGGAATCCAGTTGCAGTAAAAGAATTTTTTTTTGAAGGGTTGCCATCAATGACAAAGGAGGAGATTGTTGGAAATATTGAGCATATTGAGTTGTCATTGATGTCAAAGGTGCATGGTCATTGATGTCAAAGGTTCATAATACTCAGGGCAGAAATTTTCTTCAAGGTTGTGAAGTTAAAAAGATTGGAAAATTATTCAAGTGGAACAAGGCAAGGAAAAATCTATTAAATAAAGGTTTATAATATTTAAATTTCATATTTAAATATTATAAAGGAAAAGGTTTAAGGATGCTTGGACGAAAGTTTTAAAAAGAGAGGATAAAGGTTTAAAAGGTTTAAGGGTGAAAAGACAAAGGTTTAAGGATGCTTGGACAAAGTTTTAAAAATATTATAAAGGTTCAAGGCTTGGGATAAAGGATTTAAATAAAGGTTTAATGGCATGAGGACAAAGGTCTATAAAAGACAAGGACCAAGGTTGGGACATAATTGTGCAATATTAAATCAAAATATTTAATTATTACAAGGCCCTAAGAGTTAAAGTTATAATATTTAATTCAAATATTATAACCCAAAGGATTGGGCGCCAACGTTATGGAAGACATTTGAGTTCAATTTTTGAGTCGACGTGACATCTTCGTAAACCTTTCGAGAGCATATAAATTGGTGATTAATTACCTTTGATTTTTAATGATAGATGATAGGCAATAAGATTGAAAATATTGTTTACCCTGTGATTGCAAATGATAAAAATATTAGAAGATTTGATAGCAAAAATTGAGGTAGGAACATTCATCGTTTATCTTGCGCACTTGAGGTTTGTTGGGTAGAAGGTCAAGGGGTCGAACCCCGTTGATGCCGGTTTTTGATTCACCATTGAGAAGGGAGAAGAACAAAACATTTTTCATTGCATACACCCAAGGTTTCATTCATCGGGGGTAGCCCAGCCGGTGGAAGGTTGTGCGCTTAGTGTTGCTTGGTAGGAGGTCACTGTGTCGATTCCCATCATCACTGGTTTTGTGGTTTTCATGTTGGATAGTGCATAGAACGTGGTTTAAGAGATACATCACCCCATTTTGGTCTCAGCCACCATGGTAGCGCAGCTGGCCAAGGCACTTGGGAGAGTGTTGGTTGTTGTGAGGTTGGAGGTTTGATTCGTAGCAATGATAGAGGTACTTAAATTTTTTGATGAAAATTGTTTTTATTAAGGTTGAGAAATATATGAGGTGCATGTATTGATTTAAATTGTATTTTGCAAGTTGAGGAATAATAAGGGTTTTGGGTTTCATTGCTTTGAATTTCTAGAAAGGAGTAATAAGGTGTATATGAGATTTATTGTTATTTGTATTTTTACATATCTTAGAAAGGAGAAATAAGGTGTACTTATGATTATTGATATTTGTAATGTTGGCATATCATTGAAGGGAATAAAAGGATTTGTGTTATTATTGTAAGCCTTGATTGAGTACATTTTGACAAAAGGTTTTTATGAGAATATTTTGATACCTAATCAAGAAGAGAAAAAGGGATTTTCTAACCTGTTTTGAAGTGGGAAAAAGAATATTATTTTTGTTAAGACAGGTGTTGAGGGCACATCATCATCAAGGCAGTTTTAGAGGTATGGTGTTTTTTATTCCTTTCTAAAGGTTGATGTTTGTTTGAAGGAAATATTTGTGATATCATATGGTGGAGGTATAAGGATTGATTTGATGAGCATTAGTGATTGATTGAAGTTGAGAGTATTTGTGCATTGCTTTGATTAATATTGGAAATATATGAGCTAGAGTTTGAGAACAAAGTGTGCATCATTGTTGAATGATATTGGAAACAAATGTGCTAGAGTTTGAGAACAAAGTGTGCATCATTGTTGAATGAAATTGGAAACATATGTGCTAGGTTTTGTGAAGCAAGTTTGTGCATTATAGTGATTGATATTAGAAGTAAACTTGCAAGGGTTATAGACCAGTTTTGTGAAGCAAATTTGTGCATTATTGTGATTGTTATTGAAAGAAAATTTTGCAAGGGTTATAGAATAGTTTTCTTGTAAAGCAAATTTGTGCATTGGCTTGGTTGGCTTTGGGAGTACATAAGAAGGTCAACTATCAAGTGCTAGACTAGAGCTATCTTGTGAATGCAAATGAATGTGAGACATGTGTAAGTGATAGACTTAATGAATGTGAGAAGAACATATTGATTGATGTTAATGCATATCATTCTCTATATGTTCATGAAGAAAAATAATTCTAGGTAGAATATATCTGAATTACTTCAGTCAAAGAAAGCACTTGAGAAAGATATATGAAATTGTTTGTATGCAAGAATTGGGAATATTTAAGCAATTTTTATGAGCAGATTTGAGCAAACCTTGTGAGAAGGTTTGGAGTATATTTGAGTAGGTTTTGTGAGCTGATTTGAGCAAGCCTTGTGAGTAGGCTTGGAGCATATTTGAGCAGGTTTTGTGAGCTGGATTGAGCAGGTTTTATGAGTAGGTTTGAGCAATGATTTGAGTAGATTTGGTGAAGCATATTTGAGCAAGCCTTGTGAGCAGGCTTGGAGCAGATTTGAGTAGGTTTGAGTAATGATTTGAGCAGGTTGTGAGTAAGGTTGAGTAGGTTTGAGAAGTGGGTAGGATTTGAGTATATTTGAGCAAGTTTGAGTAAGGCTTGATGAGTAGATTTGAGAAGGATTGATGTTAGGAGATTGAGGTAGAGTAAGGAGGATTGAGGTCTCCTGTAGATGAGAAGGGGAGAAAAACTAGAGCAAAGGGGATTGGTGTCTCCTATGGATAGAGGTCCACAAACTAGAGCAAAGGGGATTGGTGTCTCCTGTGGATAGAGGTCCACAAACCAAAGCAAAGGGGATTGGTGTCTCCTATGGATAGTGGTCCATGAACTTGAGCATAGGGGATTGGTGTCTCCTTTGGGTTGGTGCCCATAAACATTGTAATAGGGAATTGGTTCCCAAGATATTTGTTGAGAAAATTTATAAGAAATATTTTCTTCATGGATGTAGCCCACATTGGGTGAACCACGTTAAATCTATGTCTCTTATGTGTGTGATGATCTGTGTATTTTTTCATTATTGCAATTGATAACATTGGATAATACTGCTTTGGAAAGAAAAGTAAAAAGTTGTATCTTATACTTTTCACCCCCCCTCTCAGTATAAGCTAAAGAAAATAGGCTTATATTGAGAGGGTGAGGTGAACAGTATAAGATCAACTTTTACTTTTTTTTCCCAAATAATATTATCAATGGTAATATCAATAGCAATAATTAAAGCAATGCACAAATCATCACACGTAAGAGAGACATAAATTTAACATGGTTCACCCAATGTGGGCTACTCCATGGAGAAAATATTTTTTCTAAATTTTCTCAACAAATCTCTTGGGAATCAATTCCCTATTACAATGTTTATGGACCTCTGTCCAAAGGAGACACCAATACCCTATGATCTAATTTGTGGATCGATCTCCATAGAATAAATCTATCCCCTTTGCTATGGTTCATGGAACTTGATCTAGGAGAACTCTATCTCCTAAACTAGTTCATGGATCTCTCTCAATAGATAAATCTATCTCCCCAACTGGTTCATGGATCTTACTCCATAGGATAACTCTTTCTCCTTACTCTAGTTTGTGGATCTCTCTTCACAGGAGAACTATTTCCCCTTGATCTTATTTATGGATCTATATCCATAGGAGAATGATATCCCCTTGCTCTAGTTTTTAGATCTCTATCCATAGGAGAACTCTATCCCATTGCTCCATTTTATGGGTATCTATCCATAGGAGAAATCTATCCCCTCTGCTCTAGCTAGTGAAATTCTAGAAGACTTCTACCCCCATTGCTCTGGCTTATGGATATATCTCCATGGGATACCTCTATCCCTACTACATTGTCTGATGGACCTATATCAACTGGATACCTCTATCCTCTCTAATATATCACCTTCAAATCCTAATCTCAACTCTATATAAAATCTACACCAAAATCTATCCCAATTCTAGCATAAATTTTCTCTAAATCTATTCACAAATTTGCACCAAACTCTATCCCAAGTCTAGCACAAATCTACTCTAAATCTACTCATAAATCTACTCTCAATTATGTCTTAAATATTCTCTAAGCCTTAACACAAAGCTTGAAAAAATCAATAATCAAACCTGATCTCAATTCTATCTCAAATATGCCTTCAGGCCTTCTCAAAAGACTTGCTCAAATATGCCTTCAAGTCTTCTCAAAAGACTTGCTCAAATATAACTTCAAGCCTTATCAAAAGACTTGTTCAAATATACCTTCAAGCCTTCTCAAAATACTTGCTCAAATCTTCTTTCAAGCCTTCTCAAAAGACCTACTCAAATCTGCCTTCAAGCCTTCTTAAAATACTTGTTCAAATCTGCATTCAAGCCTTCTCAAAAGACTTGCTCAAATCTGCCTTCAATGCTACTCACAAAACCTAATCAAATAACTCCAAATATTGCATACAAACACAAATTAAATCTCTTTCAAAAATATTTCTTCACATAGAAAAATTCTACTTAGAATTTAGTTAACCTTTGAAAAATATAAAGAATGATATACACTCGCCAATTGTTAGGGTAAAATAAGGTAGTGTATTGCATTATACTATGTAGGGTTATTACATTTACTTTTCTATGTAATTACCATGAGATATTTTGCCTCATGGTTAAACTAGGTAGGTACATAAATATCCTATGTCAGATATTTAGGTTAGTGATTTGGTTAGAACTCTCTACCTAGGTTAGTGGTTAGCTACACATCTCTCCTACCATGATGGTTAGTGAGATAGATGGTAGTTAGTTTATTAATTCACATTATAAATACTTTGCACTATCCTATGTAATCGCTTAATGTTGAATCAATATTATTTTGGATTATCAATATATGGTGCATCTTGTAACTACATTGGTATCCTTGCTAGGGTGGAGAATACGAGCATTGCTCATTCCACCTGATACCTGACATCACTGTGTGTTTGATCCTTTCGTTACTTGAGGCATTCATTGATCATTGATGAGTTGCTTTGTGATGTGGTCCCTTCGATTATGATTGGATAATATTCCATACCCTTTGATAGGCAGTAGGGAAACTATCGTGAGCAACCCACGGTCGAGCGACCCATGTTCGACTCCAGTCACTTGTGCCCATGCATGATCTATTGTCGCCCTTGTCCATCGGTCAGAAGCACCTAGCCAACATACATCTTACTTCTAGCCACATGATCCTCTATCCATAGTGCCTCCGAGCAAATCCCATGAATCTGACATGACACCTATCAGAAGCACCTGGCCCATGTCAGCCTATCGGCCACCTGATCCTCTATCTGTAGTCCCCTAAATTTGATGTGACACCTGTCAGTAGCATGTGGCTACCACCTAGATGAATCTATCAATCTGAAGTGGCTGATCTAGAGCTCACTTGGAGAGTGAGTTTGACATCATGATCATAACTGTAGTCATCTGACTTGGCACCAAAATGAGGTGTCTAACATGGCAATCAGAGTTGGAGGCGTCTGACCTAGTGATTGAAGTTGGCACGTCCACCTGGACCCTACTAACATGTCTTGGCATCGAAAATAAGGCATATGACATGGCATAATTTACTGCACGACAAGTGGTAAAAGGAGCACCGATCGATTACCCATAAGCAATCGACATTACGATATGTGTTCCAAAATTTTAAAACTCCCCATTGCTCGCACCTGCATGCATGTGGGACTAAAGCCCCGTGTTTTTTTTTTAAACACTATTAAATCCACCATTGTTTGAATATTGAAAGTGGTGCATTCATTTCCACTATAATTTCTAGCATGCCTAGTTTAAATCCTCCTTCACCTGCGCATGGTCACGAGTTTGACCCGCGCACTCGTCTATTCGGGAAGGACTATTATTTTGTATAAAAATTTGTCCTCATTTTTTTTGCTTTAATAATTTTGTTTGATATGTTTTTTTTATATAGTTTAGGTTTTATTTTCTAAATTAAAATAATTTTTATCAATCTTGTGAATGATTTTTTTTCTAAAATAACCTTTATTATGTAAAATTTTTAGTCATTCATTTTTTTTAAGCATTAAAACTTAGACAATTTTTTTTTACAAACTAAAAGCCTACTTCATTTTTTTTGTAATGAAATCCTTAAAAGTTCTAATGTTTTCTTCACCCATTTTTGGAGATAAAAAGACATAGAAACTCAATATTCTATTACAAAATCAAGACAAATAAATGCTTTAGGAAGCATCACAAGTCATCTCATTTTTTTAGAAAAATAATAAATTATTGCTTTTGTTATCTCCTTCATGAACAGGGATATAAAAACATAAAATAGCAACCTTCTTTTTGTTGTTGAAACTTGAGATCAAAAACATTTTTTGCTCCTTCATGATAAATTGTTGAAGACAAAACCAAAGTCGTGTGTCGTCTAGTCTGGAAGCCTTTCAAATGCAGGTCGTGTGTCGACTTGTCTTGAAAGGAGTGCTTGAAAATTCTTCAATTTTGTAAAACATTAAGGGGGGATAGAACTCATTTTGTTGATTCTATTATTTTCAAACATCTAAAGAACAAAGGGGGATTTTATTTTCAAATAGTAAGTGTATCGCTCCAAATTTTTCACACCCTTACCTTCAGGCTATAGGATTCATGCCCGAAAGGAGGATGGGAAAAGGATGGTGCGATACCTCAACTGAGAGGACTTTACGAAGGTCCCACCTCTCAAGGGAGGTGTATTTTGATGATTTTTTGATGGATGGTGGGTTCACTAGGAAACATTTAATGGCAGTTTCCATGCCTAGGTTTGGAATGTGTTTTAATGTGTTTGTCTTAACCTTAAGCATTCATATCCTAGGTTTGGCCAAATGAATCTAAATTAATCTAAATGATAGTGCAGATTGAACGAATACAGAAAGCAGATTTACAGGGAATGAAAGTATGGAGGTTTGAGGGATGACTTGGCCGCTCTCACATAGGTAGAGCAAGATCAACTGGCACAGGCCAGCTTGCAACATGTGGCAGAGATGCCACAGGTATCCACAGATATGGGGCTTCTAACAGCCCTAGCAGAAAGATGGTATCCGGGTTCATGTTTTTAGCTATTGACAGGGGAGATGACTCCCACTCTAGAGGATGTATAGAGGATTCTGAGAATCCCCATACAAGGACGATTGATCACTCCTGCGGCCAATCAGGGCCACGCTATGGGACGACTGTGTGGTGACCCGAGCTTCACCCTGGAGAAGGGCAGAGTTAATATCGAGGCACTGCACCAAATGCCTGGGGCATCTAGACTCACATGAGTGCTAGTTGGAGTGGTTAGTGGACTTTTGCTATGCCATCAGAGAGAGTGCAGGGTGCCGTGGATGCTCGCAGATGTGATCTGTGATATGCGGGACCATGGGTACAAGTTCTCTTAGGGAAGCTATGTACTATGTTGATTGTATAGGATCCTATATGGGGTCGTGTACAAGGGCGATCGATGTCTATGATGACATCGCTTCTATAGGTTTGGTGCTGGGAGCATGCGAAGGCCAGTAGGGCTTCCTCTGATAGGGGTTGACGGGGAGAGGCCCTGAGTTTTCTACTGGTGGCTTCAGAGAGGGTCACAGTGACGGATCAACCTCCTTATGTCCTGGAGACTATTGGATGACTTAGTCTCAGACAAAATCACCTGGAGGCCATGGAGGGAGCATCCAAGGTGGGCCGAGGATGGACATAAGTTGGCTCACGTCAGGCAAGTCTACTAGCTACGGATGGAGAGAGGAGAGGTGGAGCTCCATTGCTATGACTGAGTTTTGAGGCAGTTTGGTCTGCAGCAGGGGATCCCATCTCTGAGGGATTATGAGTTTTCCTGGACCATCCGGGATAACACCATAGTTAGTGGGGCACCAGACATGTAGTAGTTCTGGAGTCAGGACCCAGAAAATGCCCCCATCCAGCTAGTGGATGGTGACGACGCAGGGGTAACCGATGGCTACAATGACTGGTACGTAGGCATCCGCCCTCCTCGGATGATGAGCGCATAGGGTTCGATTCATGCGGTTGTGCATCGGATAGGGAGGCAGAACCAAGCAGCGATGGAGGCATCCCAAGGTCACGATAGGAGAGAGGCAAGGAGGCCATAGGCATAGGAGAGGCAACAGCAAAGGGAGAGGAGGGAGGCGAGACCCCCATCTTCACAGAGGGATAGGCCACCATCGCTCGATAAGGGCAAGGGCATTGACATAGGAGAGAGTAGCGAGATGGCTACTCTTCAGGCAAAGAGAGATTGTCTCCAAGCACAGGTGCAAACTCTACAGGATGAGGCTGCATGCCAGCGAGCTAAGGTGGCACAACTATGAGACGAGATTGCATGCCTCAGGGCATGGGGTGAAGGGGTGAGCTCTTGGGATCTGACACGGGCTATTGCCCAACTTACATTCTACCAGACATTGTATTACCAGTTGGTGCCAGAGGCGGATAGACTACCCCTGCCAGCCAACATTGCAGATTCGATCAGGATCGGGTCGTCGAGGACCTCATCCCAATCGAGGACTAGGACTATGCAGACCGCGATGGGGCCACCTCGTCCACCTCAAGGCGGGGGAGGAGATGAGGCAGAGAGCTCAAGGGGATCTCGAGGCTAGAGGGCTGCACTGACATTGTACAGATTGACATTGTATTATATGATTATTATTTTGTTGATAGAGGATTGAGTATTCCGAGGTACAGATTGTGGCATACCAATCTACTTTTGATGATGTACATATACTGTTGACATATATATGATATGAGATATGTTTTTGATCACATGACTTGTATTATGGTATGATGCTTATGATGCTTTTTGGATTGATTGATTGATTTGATAATTCATGTAATTATGTCGTTGGAAATATTATAATTTGAATGTCATGCTTGTAATATTTTAAATGAAATAATCTGATGTAACAAATTGGTTGTTTGTGATGTGATGTGGTAAAATATAAAAAGAGACTTCTAACAATAATTTCAAAGGACATTGTCGCTATTATAGACCATTTCATGGAGTCGCTGCTCACTCGGTCGTCAAGCTAATCCTAGTATAGAAATATGGTTAAAAGTAAAAGAGTGCTTAAGAGACTGTCTTAAGACTTTGGTGCAATGATGAAAATGAAGGTGATTGTGATTTTGTTTTTCAGATTTCCATGAAAATATTATGCATGAAATATTTTAAAATGACTTTTGCTAGGCATAAATTCCTAAGTGTGATAAATTTTTTGGATAATTCTTTAGGAATTATACCATCATTGCAAAAGTGAAGTTTGACATGATGACATGAAATAGAATAGGTGTTTGTTTGTTTTAAAGCATAATTGTATAACATAATGATTTAAGTCATACGTTTTTATGATTTTAAATAAATGGGGAAAAAAATTGGTACAATGGTTTGCGCTAGGCATAGAATATGTAGATATAGACTTATACCATCATCGCGAAAATCCAAAAAAAGAGAGTTTTATTGCATGGTTGATTTTTGATAAACAGAAAATATGAAAATGAGGACTTACGCTAGGCATAAAATTCCAATTTTGGTTTTGGAACTATACCATCCTCGCGAAAGTCAATAATATATATGTATATGTTTTGATTGTATAGTTTGAAAGAAATTTTTGATTTTTCTATTATATAGTTGTCTTTATGGTAAACAACTGTACTTGATTTATTTTAAACAAGTTGCAAAAATAATATTTCAAATTATGTTGAAGACAAAAGTTAGATTTATAAGGAATCCCATGTGCATATGTGAATTCATTTCCAATCTTGATTTATCAAAATGATACACAAAATCTCTCAAATACAAATGTGTGTGCAATTGCTTTGTGTATTTACCAGTTTTGAGCAAGATAATATGATACAAGTGATTTGAATAAACCAAATAAGTGTTCATTAACCATGATGTAGATGCATATAACCATACTAGACTACTATGTAGGTCGGATTATCAAGAGCTAGCTAATCCATAAGCGAGACATAGGTCCGTATAAAAGAAGGTCGCTAATGTGACAGACATATCACCACGCTAGGAGTTACCCAAGGCCAAGCGAGTTGGGCACAAACCACCTGTTATGGGGCTTACCTCATAGTTTTCGAATAATTGAGAATTCCAATGATTCAAGCTCATCAACCCTTCTTTTCTTTTCAAAGGGTAGGGAAAGGGATTTTATTGCTTTCTTTTGAACTTTGCTTATTTTTCTTTTTGTATTTCTTTTGTATTTTTGCTTGATAATGCTTGGAACATTGCTGTAATGATACAAAAGAACTTTTTTCTTTTCTCTTTTTCTTGAACTTTTCCTTTCTTTTTCTTTGCTAGGGATACTTGCTCGGATTAGCTGTAGAGCAAGGGATTTTTATTTTGGGTAGGGATGAGCTTGTCCTTTTGCCAATTCTCAAAGATTCTAGACCATGTGCATGATAGGATAGCAGGGGAAACTTTTCGCTCAAGAAATCACTTCTACTATGTAGCAAAGAATATAAATTACAAATATAATCATTTTATTATGAAAAGATGTTCTTGGTTTAAGTAAATAACAAGATCAATTCTCTATGCTCAAACTTTATTTAATTGAATTTTGTGAACTTTGATATGAGAGAGATTAGTAATCATGCCAGATAAAATCAAGGTTATTTATTTTGTGAGTGTGAAAGTGAGGGATTCCAAATAAATGCTAATTTATCCAAAATAATTTGAAACATATAACTGCAATAACTGTAAGAAAATATAAATATAAATGATTTTTGAGAAGTTTTGAGAATTTTGACTCTCTCTTTATTCTTTATTTTGTTTTGGTTTCGAAAGAGTCAAGCATATTGTTGTTTTTGATTTTTTTTATTTTTATTTTTGAACAAAAAATTAACAAGTGCCATAAATAACTGCAACAAATAGTTTTGAAGATTTTAATGATTATGAATGTTTTTTTGGTGTTTTTGAATTTATAAATTGAAAGAAAATACAAGATAGTGGTTTTGAATTATTGTAAAAAAATATATACAAGGATGAAATGACCAAATTTATACATAGTAACGTTTAAGATGCAAAATATTCATGGGTTCTTTAAGTTCTTTACCATCTAAGGTAGATAATTTGTATGCTCTCGATTCAAATTTAGCAATTGATAATATATGGTCCAAGTCGATTGGGCTCAAACTTACCTTTAAGGTCCTTAGTTGCATTTGTATTTTTTGGAGATTTTGAGGATTTTTATTTTTTTGTATTTTGATTTTAATTTATGAATTGAAATTGGTGGTATATACAAGATGATCTATATACACTATACAAGGTTATTTGAGTATAACATGTCTAAGGTTGCTTCAAAATCAAAGGAGGTTTTGAAGGATAATCTGGTTGAGGTGAAGGTAAGAACAAAAGGTGATGAATAAAAGGTAGTGATAACAAAAGCTTTGTTATAATGTAGAATAATGTAGCAAAAGATTTTACTTTTATATGTGTAAAATTGATCATATTACAAAATAAAATGTAAGAAGGATAAGAAGGTTCTTCATTCTTATCATTATATTCCAGGTCTTGATAAGATAGAGGGAGCATATATAAAATATATGCATGGGTGTTATTTGGTAAACAAGAATGATCATATATGGATGAAGAAAAGTGATGGATAGAAGATAATTGTGATAATAGAGAATGTATAGAAGTTGATGTTTCAACCATTAAATATTCTTCAAATGGTGTTGGGTCACCATGTATGGTAACACTTTTATTTGCAAGTTCAAACTTCAAACATTGGTGAAGAGTGGAAGGGACAACCCTCATCGTATGAATCCAAGGACTTCGAAGAAGTAAGTTATAAGGTGAAGGGCAATATTCTACATAAAACAAAGTATCCAGAATATTGGGTCCAATATTAAGGGGAAAAATTATAGTACCTTGAGCTTCTTGAATTTCATTGTTAAAAGATTTTATAATAACATTTGATTCATTAAGATCTTCTTCCTTTGATTTGGGTTTTTGGAATAATTGATAAGTGCATAAATTAAGAGAGGTGCCATTATCTACCATGATAGTTTTAACAAGTATTTCTTTATTAGATCTCGTAATGTAAAGATAATAGTCTTCTTGTGGAGTAGAGGAAGGAATATCCTCATCATAGAATGAAATATGGTTAACCTCAAGAGGGTTTACACCATTAATTATGTTCTTAGAGAAAATATGATGAGGAACAAATTGTTGGCTAGGTATTTTGAAAAAAATTTCCTTGTGATAAATTTGTAATACTTCTAAAAGGGATATCTTTTCTTGAGTATTAATCACTTGTTGTTGGCTATCAAAGTGGATTTCAGATTGAGATTTGAATTTTAAAGATAAGCTTTCTATGCTTACATTCCATTTTGGATCATTCTCTAGAGTCAAAGATAGTTTTGAAGGTTGGTAAAATGAGGAACCTATATCTTGAATATCAGATTGAGTTGATTGAACTTGAGGTTGCTCATTTGTAGTTTTTGTTACAATATTAATAATATCATCATGATGGGACACATTAACATGCAATATTTGATTGGTTTCTTGTTGTTGATAATTGAATAAGGGTTCTTGGGAGATCCCCATGTCTTGATTGATTATTGGTATTTGTTGTGTAGGAGTTTGATTGTTTACTAAAGATTTATAATCAGTTGTAGATTGTAATTCCTTTATATTAAAAAGACCCTTATCAATCAAATCTTGAATTGCACATCTTAAATCTTTACAATTTTGTGTCATATGTCCATCTACTCTATGATATTCACAATGTAGCTCAGGTTTAAACCAATCTACTGTGGTATCAAGTTGTCTTATGGAAGGAAGTTCAATATTATTTGTGTCAAGTAAATACTTGAGAATTATATCCATTGGTTGATTGAGCTTAGTAAATTTACGTGATGAAGGTTTTTGAGAGGTTTTTGATATGTGCCTTAGGACTTTCGTCATAAAAGGACCTAATGGTTTCTCACCTCTACTTTCTTTGTTATGGGTAGAATGATGACAGGAAGATTGCAAAATATGAGGTGAGTGCATGGTAGAATTGGAAGAATAAGTATTTTCTTGTTGAAATGGATGTGTTGTATTAAGAGAAGAATATTGAAAAGGTGGTGGAGGATTGTATGTGGAACGATAGACATAATATGGATATATGGGAGAATAGATAATATCGTTATGAAGAGGATTGGCAAAGGGATTGTCCTGTTGGGGTAAGGATGAAAAATGAGAAAAGTGTGATGGAGATGATGTTGAATAGGGATGAGGTTGGTCATAATCAACACATGTATTTGGCTGAATTCTTCCAACATTACTAATGGGCTCATATTTATTTGAGTAAAAAATCATGGTTTCTTTAGTACTTCTAAAAGTAATATTTAACATCTACTATTTAGAATTGAATCTAAAACATACAAACTTGAAATGATGATTTTGTTTTTGTTTTTCTTGTATACATATATATTTTTTTGTTTTTGTTTTCAAAAGGTTTTTGAATGCATTCATGTCGGGTTCACCAAAATGTATCGCTCTAAATTTTTCACACCCTTACCTTCAGGCTATAGGATCCATGTCCGAAAGGAGGATGGGAAAAGGATGGTGCGGTACCTTGGACTGAGAGGACTTTGCGAAGGTCCCGCCTCTCAAGGGAGGTGTATTTTGATGATTTTTCGATGGATGGTGGGTTCACTAGGAAACATTTAATGGCAGTTTCCACGCCTAGGTTTGGAATGTGTTTTAATGTGTTTGTTTTAACCTTAAGCATTCATATCCTAGGTTTGGCCGAATGAATCTAAATTAATCTAAACGATAGTGCATATTGAATGAATACAGAAAGCAGATTTAAAAACAAAAATAGAGAAATTACAGAAGATTAAAAGCAGAATACCTGATCCAGATGTCTGTTGAAGATTCTAGTGTTTGAAGTAGTCAGGATCATCTGGAATTCAATAGAATCGTCTGAGATCAGACAAGATCATCTAAGATCTGACGAATTCGTCAGAGACCTGCAAATAGAAAAAAAGATGCAAAATACAAAGAATACAACAATGATAACAGAGGAAAATGACATAAAATAATAGCAGTGTTATCAAACTGAAACTTAGGCACATAAATAGAAATAAATTATGCTAATTAGATGATAATTAGGATTTAATTATGCACTTAATCTAAATAGGTGAACTCCAAATGCAAAATAGTATAAAATACTGAATAAACTATCTAATTTATAGAAGAAAATAGTAGAGAAAAGGTTGAGAAATGCAAACTTCAGGCACTGATTGCCTCAATATGGACTGCAGTCAAGATCGTCTCGTATTAGTGCGAAATCATCTCTGATTCGACAGGATCGCCTTCGATCTGAACAGGTTCATCGACGATGATGTAAGCTTGCTTCGGCTGAAAAACAAGGTGGTACCTACAACAAAATTGATATAGAACCAATGCAAAATAGAATTTGAAATGTTTTAACATGTATACAGTCAGTTTATAGGGAATTTCAGCCAGGGGGGTGCTAAGGGGATAGCTTAGGATTAAATAGTCTTAGGGGAGTAGTTAGGAGGTTGGAGATCATCCCAATTTGGGAGATCTCCAATGGGGGAGGGTCCCTAACGGCACAGACATGCTTCTGCCCGGATTGGGGACCTGTTGGAACAGAAGCTAATTTTGCAAAATCAGTTTTACGACAAGATCATCTGGACGTCCTAGCCCAGACAAAATCATCAGATCTGGGGCGATATCGTCTGATCGGCAACGATATCTTCAAACGGTCAAAACAACCTCTAAAAATGGCACGAAAAAGGGGGAAACGGATTACCCGACGGTTAACGGGCGGTTTGGGAGGTTAAATTTGAATTTTAAATTATTTACTAAGGTGAATGTAATTATAACAATTTTACTACACCAATTTTAGGGTGCTACAGTAAGAAAGGTGCAATTTTGATTGTACTCGACACCTTTCTCAAAAATTAACTTTTTTACTAGGTGTATTTTTGGTTGAACCTAACACCTAGAGTGATAATAATGTGGGTTACTCTCATGTTTTAAAACTGCACTAACACTCATGTTTGTTGTGTGCAATTAAACAATCAGATACAATATAGTTTGAAGCATTTCACAAAACCCATATTTCACTCCAAAAACATGCTACACTTTGCACAGGTTGAACAAAAGTCAATTTTCATTATCCCCATCAAAGGTCAAAATACAAACACCTTGATTCACTCTCTTTGTTTGGCTTAATATCCTCAAAATTTCCATCCTTATTAAAGGGTGTTAAGGCAGGTGCCATTAAATATCCTAGAGAGCATAATAAGAAGTCTTTCAAAACCTACCCCTTTAATTTGCTCTATTTTTTTGGCTTAAAAACCTCAAACTTTTCATCCCTTGTTAAGGGTGTTAAGGCAGGTACCATTAAATATCTTCTAGAAGCAAATTGAAACATCTTCCATATACTCTTTTGAGGGTATAGTGCAAGATACAACAATCTTAGTCCTATCAAATTTGAAACCTTTACCATGGCCATGATGCACAAGTATCTCACTAAGAGCCAACTACTCAAAGGTTCAAATTATTCCGCATGGAAGACTAAGATGAAAGCTATCTTAACTATAGAGGATCTTTGGTCTATAGTGGATGGAAGTGAAACTAGACCTCAATCAACAAGAGCAGATCAACCAAAATTTAATAAAAAGGATAGAAAACTATCCTTAATGATCATGCTATCTATTACTGATGATATCCAAACTCATAATAGTGAAGCTAAGAATGGTAAGGAGGCATGGGATGCCTTAAAAACCATCTTTGTGAGGAAGAATAAATCATTAATTATTCACCTCCAAACATAACTTCATAATCTTCATATGAAATTAGGAGAAATAGTAGAGCTATTCCTCTACAGAGTGGTAGAATTGAAAATAAAACTACAATCCTTAGGATAAAAAGTGGAAGACCAAGTCTTGAACTCTATCATTTTAAGGTCTCTTCCCGACTCCTACAGAATGTTGATCACTTCATTACAAGTCTCTGGAAGGATAGTGACTTTTGTCGAGTTGGTAAATATCCTTCAAACAGAAGAAGCTAATCAACTCCAAAGAGATGAGGCATCCAATAATGCTCTTTTCTCAAATAGACAAGGTGGTAAGAAAAAGTTGAATCAACAGAAAGGTTCTTCTAATAAAGACAAGGGTAAAGGCAAAGATACTCAGAAGAAGAAATAGTATTGTACAATTTGTGACAAGGACACTCATGAAACCAAAAGATGTTGGTTTAAGAACAAACCTCAAAATGAACAAGGAAAAAAGAAGGGCAAAGGCAAACCAAAGAACAAGAATAAACAACAACAGGGACATATTACAGCTAAAGATTCTAGTTCAGACTCTGAAAAACACACAAAGTGCTCATGACACACAGATTCTCCTCACAAGGACACTGTATGGTACATAGATTCAGGTGCTAGTAAGCATATGACTGGTGATAAGTCCTGGTTTGAGACATTTGAGGCTCGAGAAGGTAGACCGATCACCATTTTTGATGATCAAACCTATCGAGTTCAAGGAGAAGGAAGTATTTTTGTCTCCCTTCCAAATGGTGAATGTAAAATTCAAAAAGTTCTTTATGTACCAAGATTAACAAATAATCTCTTGTCAGTTCCAAAAATCTTGGACAATCACATGAATGCCAATTTCAAAGTGGACAAAGAAAAGAAACATTGTTTTATCACCAAGAAAGGAAAATAGATAGCAACAGGTTCTTACAAACATGGTTTGTTTGTCTTAGATGCAATTAACTCAACCGATACTGCAATGGTAGTAACCTCAAAGGAGGCCACTTCTCTTTGGCATAAGATATTTGGGTATTTAAGTTCAGGATATTTACTAGAGTTGAGTAAATATCAAATGGTGAAAGGGATGCCTACTCTTTCATCTACTTTGCCAGTGTGCTTTGATTGCTTGTTAAGAAAGCAACATAGAGTACCCTTTGAACCTAGATCTTTTTGATTTAAGGTACCTTTGGAGTTGGTTCACATAGATTTGTGTGGTCCCATGTCTACAAGTTGTGTAGGAAAATTGTATTTTTAATTGTTTGTCGATGATAACTCATGAAATATGTGGGTATTCTTCTTACAGTTGAAGTTTGAAGCATTTTCCTATTTTCAACAGTTCAAAAATATTTTTGAGAAGGAATTAAAATGCTTTATTAAGACCCTCTATTCAGATCAAGGAGGGAATACACATCAAAGGAATTTTCCTCATTTTTATAGACTCATGGTATAAAAAGATAGTTAACCACAACCTATTCTCCTTAGTAAAATGGAGTTGTTGAGAGAATAAATCGGTCCATTATGGAAATGGTTTGATGTATGCTTAAGGGAGCGAATCTTGAGCAAATTTACTAGGTTGAAGTTGTTCAAATTGCAGTATATCTTCTAAATAGAGCACCCACAAGGGCTCTTGAAGGTATGACTCCTTAGGAAGCATGGAGTGGAAGGAAACCCTCCATATCTCATCTACGGGTATTTGGGTGTAAGGCTCTTATGCATATACCTAAGGATAAAATAAAGAAATTAGATGAGAAGTCCCTACCATGTGTATTTCTTGGATATGATGAATTCTTAAAAGGCTATCGGTTGATAGACCCACTTACCAATAAAATACATGTCAACAGATATGTAGTGTTTGATGAAGCTTTCACACCCAACACTACATCAATATACCTAGATGATGAGGAGAAAAAAACACTTCCTCCTACACAATAGAAAAACCCTCCCAAATGGTATACAAGCACAATGAAATATTCCAAACTCACTTCCCCACCTAATATTACTCTCAATCGTCCAAAGACATGTAGCATGACTCAAAAATAAAATAATGAAGCATCCACTTCAGTTGATGATATTTGTGTAGATTTTCAAGAGCTTTTTGTTGATAGAGAGTTACCAAGGGAAGATGATATGGAAATATATGAGGAGAGGGTTTACTTATCAGCATATGATGAAAATGAACCGTCTACAATTGATGAAACACTTAGACTGCTTCATTGGAAGGCAGCTATGGATGTAGAACATAAATCCCTCATCAAGAATAAAACATGGAAGCTAGTAGATTTGCCTAAAGGAAAGAAACCCATAGGCTACAAATGGGTTTACAAAGTCAAATATAAGGTAGATGGTACCATAGACAAGCATAAGGCCCATATTGTGGCAAAGGACTATGCTCAAAAGGAAGGCCTTGACTATGAGGAAACATTTTCTCCTATAGCAAGGATGACCACAATTCGAGTTCTTTGTGCTATGGCAGCACAATTCTGATGGAAATTACATCAGATGGATGTAAAAAATGACTTTCTAAATGGTGAATTAAAATAAGAAGTGTACATGACTCAACATCCTAGATTTACTGAGGAAGACCATGAGAAATAAGTTTGCAAGTTGGTCAAATAATTATATGAGCTAAAACAAGCCTCAAGATCATGGTACATAAAAATGGATAGTCACCTATTGCAGCATGGATTTAAGAGAAGTCCATCTGACACAAATCTCTATATCAAGAACATAGGTTCTGAAATAGTTATTCTTGTGTTATATGTAGATGATCTGATCATCACTGGTAATTCAGAGAACTTGATTAAAGCCATGAAAGATGACTTGAAAGAGTCATTTGATATGACAAATCTAGGACTTCTCCACTACTGTCTTGGAATTGAGATATAAAAGAAAAAGAATCATCTTAGGGTGACTCAGAAAAAGTATGCCAAAAATTTAGTAGAAAAATATCGTATGACTAATTTAAGCCCAAAGCAACACCGATGGAATCAGGGCTAAAGTTATCACGATATGAAGACTCACCACAAGTAGAAGTCACACTTTATAGATAGATTATTGGGAGCCTCATCTATCTGAGTAATACTAGACCAGATATTACTTATGCTATAAACTATCTCTCATGATTCATGCAAGAAAAAAAGGTCTCTCATTGGAAAGTAGCTAAGAGGGTTCTTCACTACATTCAGGGTAGTACAGATTATGGTCTAGAGTATAAGAAGAATAACTCATTCTTCTTACAGAGTTATACTGACTCTGATTGTGTTGGATCCACAGATGACAAAAAATAAACATCAGGCTATGTATTTCATCTTGGATCTGGTCCTATCTCATGGCATAGTAAAAAGCAACAGGTGGTTGCTTTATCTTCAACTAAGGTAGAATATCGTGTTACACGTGGAGCTGTGTGTGAAGCGATATGGTTAAGTCGCATCTTGGCTACCATGGGCCTACCAAAGAAACTTCCCATTCACATGTTTTATGATAATTCAGGTGTTTTGAACTTGGTCAAAAATCCAGTGCATCATGAATGAACTAAGAATATTGATACATATTGTCATTTCATTTGTGATGAAGTTCCTAAGCACATAATCAAGCTCCAACACATTCCCACCGACAAATAGGTTGTAGAAATTTTTACAAAGGTACTTGGACGTGTCAAATTTCAACTGTTTTAGAGCAAAATTTGTATATCAAAGTAATGTAATAAAGGGGGGATGTTAGGATAAAATAAGGTAGTGTATTGCATTACACTACGTAGGGTTATTACATTTACTTTTCTATATAATTACCATGAGATATTTTACCTCATGGTTAAACTAGGTAAGTACCTAAATATCCTATGTTAGATATTTAGGTTAGTGATTTTCTTAGAACTCTCTACCTAGGTTAGTGGTTAGCTACACGTCTCTTCTACCATGATGGTTAGCGAGATAGATGGTAGTTAGTTTATTAATTCATATTATAAATACTTTGCACTATCATATGTAATCGCTTAATGTTGAATCAATATTATTTTGGTTTATCAATCTGTGGTGCATCCTATAACTACACCAATAGCTCAATATGTTCTACTCAATAATTATGTTTATCACTTTCACATGTCCCATATTTATTACTCTTTAAAGGCAAGTCTAGTCTAGCACATGACATCTAACCTCTTAATGCACACGCTTCACAAATATGATTTCTAATGCTTACACATTCACTTTCAATATTGATGAAAAACAATACCCAAAGTCTTCACACATTCATTCAAATAATGGAGCACAATTTGCTCACAAACCCTAACACAAGTGTTTCCAATTTCTTTCAACAAATATGCACAATGTAGGTCTCAAATCCTAACTCAAATATTTTCAACAATGCTTATCAAACAATCCTTTTATCTCCACCTTATGTTCTAGAAACACTTACTCAACCAAACATCTTAAACAAAGAATGATGTGCTCATACCTCTTAATTTTCTCTTATGGAGATATGTCTTCAAAACTTGTCTCACAAATAACTAATTTTTCTAATGCCACTTCAAGGGTTAGATTGCAAGATACTTTCTCAAAACATCCACATGAATTTTCACCTTCTAAAATTCTCAATGAAATTTGAATTTGAATTTTTGATCAATATTCTTTTGTTTTCAAAGATGAAGCATTAAAACTCAACAAAACCTCTCAAAATTCATTTTCATAATGCAAGAAATACAATAATTTTATCAAGCCACTTTTACACCTTATTACTCCTAATCTTGCAAAATAATGTTCAATCCAACAAAGCCACAAATTATGCAAAAAAAATTCATTTACACCTTATACCTCCTTCTTAATACAAATGAATTAAAGCACTTCAAATTTCCAAAAATACCATTACAACATCACTTTATCTCATACCTTATAGCATTAACAAGAGGTTTTCCAAACAAAACTTTATCACCTTGCTACCATCATGTCTCAAACACGAGACCTCTCTTCTTCCATACCCTAGCATCATAGGTTCTACCATATAGGCTACCTACCTAGATGGAACCAAATCTTGGTCCCCTTCTCCTTATTACATGTTTTTCCTTGATATGTGAAAACATCTTGTTGTCTTCTTCTCCATCGTGAATTGAATGAACTTAGGCACATCTATTTTCTCATTAATTTATCCACCTTGGCTTAGCATTATATATAATAAATTTGACATGGTCCTTGACATTGGTGCATTTTATTTTCAAACAAAATTTTGGTGCTTGATTTGATTTTTTAATTATTATAATTATTTAAATCCTCAAGGATTTAAATATTATAATTTTTCCTTTGGACCTTTTCTTAGGATAAAAACTTTGCCACCATAAATCATTTTTTCTTTTTCTTTTGCAAATGCCACCATGGTAAAACCATTTAACCTTTATTTTCCTTGACATAAATGACAACCAATGTCATTAAATTATGCCATTAATTCTTTGACATCAATGACAACAATATACTCAATATTCTTGAAAATCTCCTCCTTTGTCATTGATGACAACCCTTTTCTAAAAATTCATTTTTCCAAACCACTTGATTCCAAATCTGCTCCCCCTGAGAAACTGTTCCCCCTGACTAAATTCTCTCCCCCTTACTCAAACCTCTCCCTCTTTGACATCAATGGCAAAGGAACTCCTTTGCGGCTAAATATAAGACTCTTAGATCATCCCCCTACCCACCTCATCTCCTTGAGGTGATTAATTTTGGGGTGGGAGTATCTCTACTCCCAACATACAATTCACTTTTTCTTTATCTACATTCTTTTTCAATATTTTAGTAGCCATACCTTTTTTGTCTTTTGAGTGTCCCTATTCTTGCTTTTCTCTAGAAGTTCTGGAAACTCTGTTCTACACCACTTGGCCTTATGCCCAATATTATTGCACTTGTAACACTTAATGTTGTAGTTCTTAGAAGATGAAAATATCTTGAAGTTCCTCCTAGTGAAGCCATACTCATTTATATCATGAACCCTGTAGTGGATTTCTTTATGACCAAATCGATAACAAGAGTAGCAATACCCTTAGAAGGAATATCCATATTTGAAAGAATTGACATTAATTTTAGTGAGGCCATACTCTTTCTTTCCATGAGTCATTCAATGCATAGCCTTGTGACCAAACCTATTACGTGAAAAACAACATCCTTTGAAGAAGTCTTGTCTTGAACTCTTTGGTCTCTTAGTCATTTCTTTGTCTTCTCTATGATGATCCTCATTTCTTGTTTGTGCATTGTTTCCTTTCTTAGTGAAGCTTCTATTCTTCAACTTATCCTCATAAGTCTTAATTTATTCTTCACTCTCTTCCTCTAAAAATTCCTCTTCTTTTGAGCTTGATCTTGACCTTCTTCTTGTTTCCCTTGTCCTTCTTCAAAACCAAGTCCTATTTTGATAGATGAAGATATTTGTGCATTGATAATCTTATCCAAAATATTTGAAAATTTTCTAAACTTGTGTAGCTTTTCCTTATAATATTTCACTTCCATATTTAGTGAAACTATCTCATGTTCTAATATTTCACATTCTGAATCTTTTGCTTCTAAATTTTCACTCATGACCTCTTTAAGTCTCCTTGCCTTAGCTATTGAGTTTTTCAAATCTTGTATAAGCTTTTCTTTTTCTTCCTCACATTCTTGAACTTGAGCCCTTAATATTGAATTCTTCTTTCTAACCTTTTTAATTCTCTGAGAGAAACAATAAGTTATGCTTCTAGATCCACTGTGCCTTCTTTATTTTTTGAATCTTTCTCTACTTATTGGTCTCCAAGAGCATCCTCATACTATTTGAACTTATCTTCAACAAGAGCATTTTATTCCTCTTCTATTACCAAAAATAGGATCTCGTATTCTTCACTATCTGAGAGTCTTTCATCACTATCACTTGAAGCCTTGCTTTCCTTATTAACATAGAAACTCTTATTGTGCCTTTGAAAGACCTTCTTTTCATGATTGCCTTGACCATACCTATTTTTCTCTTCATGCCTAGATTTTTCTCCTTCCTTTTTCTAATGATCATGTTTCTCTTCACTGCTACTGCTTCCAGCTTATGGAAAATTAGATGCATATTGACCAAAATTACTGTATCGCTCCAATTTTTTCACACCATTGCCTTCAGGCTATAGGATTCGTGCCCGAAAGGGGGATGTGAAAAGGATGGGACAATACCTTAGACTAAGAGGCCCTTTGAAGGTCCCGCCTCTCGAGGGAGGGGTATTAAGGTGATTTTTCGATGGATGGTGGGGTTCACCAGGAAACGTTTAGTGGCAGTTTCCACGCCTAGGTTGGGAATGTGTTTAATGTGTTTAGTTTTATCTTTAAAAATCCAAGTCCTAGGTTTGGCCATATGAATCTAAGTGTTCTATTATGAAAATGTAGATTAAATAAATACAAAAAATAGATTTGGACAAAAAATAGAAAGAATAAGCTAGATTAAAGAACCATACCTAATCCAAATGTTTGATGAAGGTTCTGATTTTTGAAACAGTCCAGATCGTCTAGAATTTGATAGGATCGTCTAAAATCTGACGGGATCGTCTGAGATCTGACGAATTCATCAGATACCTGCAAACAGAGAAATAGATACAAAATACCAGAAATGCAATTATTCTAACAGAGAAAAATGGTGTAAAATGGCAACATAGATGCTAAGGTGATAATCACAAATAAAAATTTAAGTAGATTATGACATTCTAATGACAAATTATGACTTCATTGTGCACTTAAGCTATATGGGTGAACTCTAGGATGTAGGACAATAAGGAAGAATAACAAATTTAACTAAATGCAAAACAAATCAACAAAGTGAGAAAATGCAAACTCTAGGCACTGATTGCCCCCAATGTTGATTGCAATCGAAATCGTCTCGGATTGGTACGAAATCGTCTCGAATTGAACAGGTTCGTCTGTGACGATCTGAGCTTGCTTTGACTAAAAAACAATGAAGTTCCTGCAAACAAACTTGGAAAAATACAAATGCAAAATGGTGGTTTAGGATAGTCTAATGCACGTAGAACTCGTATTACAGGGAATTTCAGCCAGGGGGAATGCCAAGAGGGGGTCCTAAGGTTAAATAGGCTTAGGGGGGAGGTTAGGAGGTTGGATATCATCCTAATTTGGAAGATCTCCAATGGGGGAGGTCTCTAACAAACAGACACAGAAGCTAACTATGCACAAATCAGTTTGGGACAAGATTGTCTGGATGTTCTGCTCCAAACAAAATCATCTGATCTGAGGCGATATCGTCTAATCAGCGATGATATCGTCCAAATATCACAACAAATCCTAAAAATGGCACGAGAAATGAGGAAACGGGTTAAACGACAGTTTGGGAGCAGTTTTGAGGGTTGAATTTGAATTTGAATTATTACTAATGTAATTTTGATTATTGCTAAGTTTTACTGCGCCAATTTTAGGGTGCTACATTTTGCCCCCTCTTTAGCAATTTTTTTGAGGAAAATGCGTTAAATATGAGTTCTTCTTGGTCGAATCGTACGACAACTTACTATGATGCCCCCTCTGTGTTTTTACCCAAATTGAACATTTGAGGTAAAAACGTGAAAAAGCCAAAATTAAATTTGTTGTTAATTTGTTTTTGAATAAAATTAAGAAAAATAGGGAAAAACCCTAATTCATTTTTACTGTTCATTTTTTATTTTTTGGTTTCTAGAGCTCTGCAAACAAGATGGTCGAGACAGTGCACAGATTGACAGAGGTCCAACGCGGGCTATGGGTAAGGGTCTAAACTTAGTTTAGAAGGCTTGAATTTTGAATTTCATGCTTTTTAGATTAAATTTTGATAATTTTTTAGCATCGTGGCCATTTTTGGGCCATCGACGTCGTCGAGACAAAATCGTCTCGATTTCATCGAAATTGTCTCTATATTGCCAATTTCGTCCAGGGGCGAAATCGGTGAAATGGGGACGATTTCATCAAAAAGGGGACGATTTCGATTGGCGAAATCGGAGACAAATTTGCTCAAATTTGGGATGATATCATCCAATAGTGGACGATATCATCATTTATGAAATTAAACTTATTGTACTTGCATTATTAATGATTGTTTTATTAATGATTTTTATTGTTGTGTTGTTTATGTTGTAGAGAGGATTACTAAAGAGTAGAGAATGGAAATACGACAGGTTGAGGGATGACTTTGCTGCTCTATCATAGGCAGAGTGAGATCATCTGGCTCAGGTTGGCTTGTAGCATGTGGTAGAGATGCCACAGGTGTCTACAGATATGGGGCTATTGACAGCCCTAGCAGAGAGATGGTATCCGAGTTCTTCCTATTTTTGGTTATTGACAAGGGAGATGACTTCCACACTAGAGAATGTATGGAGGATTTTGAGGATCCCCATACAAGGATGGCTAATCACTCCCACAGCCAATCAAGGCCATGCGATGATGCGACTATGTGGAGATCTGAGCTTCACCCTAGAGAAGGGCAGAATGAACATTGGATCTCTACGACAGATGCCTGGGGCATCTAGACTGACACAGGTTTTGGCTGGGGTTGTAGGTGGTTTGTTGATATGCCATCAAAGTGGATGTAGAGTACCATGGCTACTGATAGATGTGTTCTATGACAAGAGAGACCATGGATATAGGTTTGCTTGGGGGAGCTTTGTACTATGCCGTTTTTATAGGATCCTGCATGGGGTCGTGGCGGTTGATGTTTGGTTATGACATCACTATTGTAGGTTTGGTGCTGGGAGCACATCATGATGCGAAGGTTGGTAAGGCTCCCACTGATAAGGATTAATGGGGAGAGGCCCCGAGCTTTCTACTAGTGGCTCCAGAGAGGGTCACAATGGCGGATAAATTTGCCAATGTCCCAGAGACTACTTTACAACCTTGTCTCCGACCAGATCACCTGGAGGCCTTGGAGAGATCATCCAGGGTGGGCCGAGGATAGACAAGAGCTGGCTCACATCAGGCGAGTCTGCTGGCTAAGGATGAAGAGGGGAGAGGTGGAGCTCCACTACTACGACTGAGTTTTGAGGCAGTTCAGTCTATAGCAGGGGATCCCATCCCTTAGAGACTGAGTTTTCTTGGACTGTCCGGGATAACACTACAGTTAGCAGGGTTATAGATATGCAATGCTTTTGGGGTCCAGAAACAAATGATGCCCGCATTCAGCTAGTGGATGGGGACGATGTAGCTATAGTTGACGACTACGATGCCTGGTACACAAACATCCGCCCTCCTCGGATGACGAGGGCTCAGGGTCCGATTCACATAGTTGTGAATCGAATGGGGAGGTGGTTCCAGGCGACCATTGAGGTGACACAGGGTCGCAACGGGAGAGAGCAGAGGAGACCATAGGCTCAGCAGAGGCCACAACAGCGAGAGAGGAGGGAGGAGAGACCCTCTTCTCCATGAATAGAGAGACCACCATCACCCAATAAGGGCAAGGGTGTGGAAACAGGAGAGAGTAGTGAGATGGCTACTCTCCAGGTAGAGACTGTCCATCTCCAGGAAGAGATGTAGACTCTATAGGATGAGGCTGCGTGACATCGAGAGGAGGCCACATAGCTCAGAGATGAGGTAGCATGCCTTAGAGCACAGAGCGGAGGGGTGAGCACTCGGGATCTAGCATGGGCTATTGCCCAGGTCACATTTTATCAGACACTATACCGCCATATGGTGCCAGAGGAGCAGAGGTTACCGCTACTATCCCATATTACAGAGCCTGTCAAGATGAGGTCATCAAGGACATCATCACGATCAGAGTCCAGGACTCATAGCACCACATGGACTATGATGGGGCCACCTCATCCACCCCAGGGTAGGGGAGGATATGAGGTTGAGAGCTCGAGGGGTTCTTGAGGCTAGTTGCTATAGATTGCATTGCACAGATTGATTATAGTGCTTATTATTATTTTTGATGGAGGATTGAGTATGTCGAGGTACATATTGTGGCATACCAATCTAGTTTTGAGATAATGTACATATATTGTTGAGATATATATAGATGAGATATTTTTGATCATATGACTTGTCTTATGTATTTGTATGATGCTTTAATGTTTTGATTGATTGATTCGATGATTCATGTAATTATGCCACTTGGAAATATGATGGTTTGAATGTCATGCTTTTTTAAAATTTAAATGAAATAATCTGATGTAAACAAGTTGGTTGTTTGTGATGTGATAATTTTAAAAAATAAAAGGGACTTTTAACAATAATTTCAAATGACATTGTCACTATTATAGACCATTTCATGGAGTCGCCGCTCACTCGGTCGTCAAGCTAATCCTAGTATAGAAATATTGTTAAAAGTAAAATAGTGCTTAAGAGACTGTCTTAAGACTTTGTTGTGATGATGCAAATGATGATGATGATGATGATTTGTTTTCAGATTTTCATGAAAATATTATAAAATGACTTTTGCTAGGCATAAATTCCTAAGTGTGATAAATTTTTTGGATAATTCCCTAGGAATTATACCATCATTGCAAAATTGAAGTTTGACATAATGACATGAGATAGAATAAGTGTTTGTTTGTTTTAAAGCATAATTGTGTAACATAATTATTTAAGTCATATGTTGTTATGATTTTAAATAAATGGGAAAATAAAATTGGTACAATGGTTTGCGCTAGGCATAGAATATTTAGGTATAGACTTATACCATCATCACGAAATCCAAAGAAGAAAATAATAGTTTTATTGCATGGTTGATTTTTAAGTTTTGAAAATAAACTAAAAATATGAAGATGAGGACTTGCGCTAGGCATAAAATTCCAATTATGGTTTTGGAACTATACCATAATTTTGAAAGTCGATAATATATATAAATGTAACTTTATTGCATGTTTTGGAAAATTATTTTGATTTTTTTTTGAGAATGCATATAGTTGTCTGTACACTAAACAACTGTTCTTTCAAAGAAGAAAATGAATTTATTCCAAACAATTTGCAAAAATATTTCAAAGTATCTTAAAGACAAAAGTTAGATTTATAAGGAATCCCATGTGCATATGTGAGTTCATTACCAATCTTGATTTATCATAATGATACACAAAATCTCTCCAATACAAATGTGTGTGCAATTGCATTGTTCATTTACCAAGTTTTGAGCAAGATAATTTGATACAAGTGATTTGAATGAACCAAATAAGTGTTCATTAACCATGATTTAGATGCATATAACCAGACCAGACTACTATGTAGGTCGGGTTATCAAGAGCTAGCTAATCCATAAGCAGACATAGGTCCGTACAAAAGAAGGTCGCTAATGTGACAGACATATCACCATGCTAGGAGTTACCCAAGGCCAAGCGGGTTGGGCACAAACCACCTATTATGGGGCTTACCTCACAGTTTTTGAATAATTGAGAATTCCAGGGATTCAATCTCATCAACCCTTCTTTTATTTTCAAGGGGTAGGGAAAGAGATTTTATTGCTTTTGCTTTTGCTTTTGTCTTTTTCTTTGCGTTTGCTCTTTTGTTTTTTTTTTTGTTTTTTTGTATTGTGACTTGATATTTGCAATGATGCTGAAATAACTTGTTTCTTTTTCTATTTTTCTTTTCTTTTCTTTCTATGCTAGGGATACTTGCTCGAATTAGCTGTAGAGCAAGGGATTTTTATTTCGGGTAGGGGTGAGCTTGTCCTTTTGCCAATTCTCAAAGAGTCTAGACCATGTGCATGATAGGATAGCAGGGGAAATTTTTTGCTCAAGAACCACTTCTACTATGTAACATAGCATGGAAATTACAAATGTAATCATTTTATTGTGAAAAGATATGCTTGGTTTAAGTAAATAACAAGATCAATTCTCTATGCTCAAACTTTATTTAATTAAATTTTGTGTACTTTGATATAAGAGAGATTAGTAATCATGCCAGATAAAATCAAGATATTTATTTTTTTGTGTTTGTGATAGTGGGGGATTCCAAATAAATGCTAATTTATCCAAAATAATTTGAAAATATAACTGCAATACTTGAAAAAGAAATATATACAACAAATATTTTTGAAGAGTTTGATAATTTTGACTCTCTCTTTCTTCTTTATTATTTTGGTTTCGAAAGAGTCAATAAAATTGTTGTTTTGACTTTTATTTTGTTTTTGTGTTTTTGTGTAAACAGTTTTATATATATTTTGAAAATGAGACAACATGCAAAATATGTACAAATGATGAAATGACCAAATTTTATGCGTAATATCGCTTAAGATGCATAATATTCATAGGTTCTTTTAAATCTTTACCATCTAAGGTAGCTAATTTGTATGCTCCTGATTCAAATTTAGCAGTGATAATATATGGTCCAAGCCAGTTGGGCTCAAATTTACCTTTAAGGTCTTTAGTTGCATCAGTATTTTTTTTATTTTCTTTTAAAACAAGGTCCCCGACCTCAAAGGATCGGTGACGAAATTTCTTGGCATATGATATTTTAAGCTTGTTTTGGTAAGCACGAAGATGCTCCAAAGCATTGATGCACTTTTCATCTAGAAGTTCTAGCTGACTGAGTCTGCCAGCTTGATATTCATCTCCTACTTCGGTATCTTGAAGTAGTAGAGCCAAAGAAGGAACTTCTAATTCAAAGGGAAAAATGGCTTCAGCGCCATAAACCAAGACAAAAGGTGAAGTTCCAGTGGGAGTTCAAACACTAGTTCGATAGGCCCACAAAGCTAGATATAATTGAATGTGCCAGTCACGGCCAGTTTTATTGACCATTCTTTTGAGAATTTTGATTAAGGTTTTGTTAGATGCTTCTGCTTGACCATTACCCCGAGGATAATAGGGAGTGGACCAGCGATGTTGAATCTTATATTTTTGGCATAATTTTTTAACATCTTTATTTTTGAAACAAGTTCCATTGTCTGAGATGAGATTTGCAGGAATTTCAAACCTACAAATAATTTGATTAAAAATAAATTTAGAGACTTGAGTTCCAGTGCAAGAAGCTAAAGGCATAGCTTCAACCCACTTCATGAAATACTTAGTGGAGGTTATGATGAATTTGTGTCCATCAGAGGACATAGGATTAATTTTGCTAATAATGTCTAAGCCCCATTTTGAAAAGGGCCAAGGAGAAGAAATAGCCTATAGTTCTTGTGCAGGCGCATGGACAAGGTCAGTGTTTTTCTGGCACTTTTTGCAATGTCACACATAATTATGTGCATCATTCTCCATGGTAGGCCAAAAGTAGCCTATCCTAAGGAGCTTTTTAGAAATGACATTACCACTGAAGTGTCCACAAGATCCATCGTGGACTTCACTTAAAGCTGATTTGGATTCTTCTAGATTCAAACATCTCAATAGGATACCTTCAAAAGATCTCCTATATAAAGTATTGCCAATTATTACAAATTGACTTGCTCGTCGATGTAATAACCGACGTTGGTTTCTATTAGAATTGGCAGGGAAAGTCCCATTTTGGAGAAAATCAATTATATCCATATACCAAGGTTCAAGAGTAGTTTCATTTATTAGAAACACATCCAAAGGTTCTAAACATGACTTACTTGAAGTAGGTTACTAGAGTCGATGAATAATGATGGTGGTATATTCGTCATCTAACTCCAAGGGTAGAAGAGATGCAGTTGCAGCCATAGCATCAGCTGCACGATTGCTAGTTCATGAAATAGCTTCCAAAGTAACTTTATCAAACAAGGATAACAATTGCAAAACATATGCTTTATATGGGCACAATTTATCATCTCTAGTCTGATAAACTTCATTAATTTGATTTATGACAAGCTGAGAATCACCAAAAAATAGTAGATGTTTAATTTTTAATGCCAAGGTAGCTCACAATCCAAGGATTAAAGCCTCATATTTGGTAGTATTATTAGTGCAAGCAAATGTTAATTTAAAGTACAAAGGTATAAGATGTTTTTGCGGGGATATTAAAATAATACCCACACTAGCCCCACTCATGCATCGGGCTCCATCAAAGTATAAGGACAATTACTCAATATGTTCTATCTCTAATTGAAGGCATTCATCAAGAAACTCAATGATGAGGGGATGGGTAGATTCTAAGGGTGCAAAAACTAATTGATCTGCTATGATTTGACCCTTAACAGATTTTTGTCCTATGAACGTGAGTTCAAACTCACTTAGAGCAAGAATCCACTTGGCTATGCAACCCGATAAATAAGGTCGACTCATGAGATATTGCAAGGGATCATATTTAGCAATGACATAAGTTTTTTTACTGAGCATATAAAGACGTAATTTTTGCATAGAAAATATGACTGCTAGACATAATTTTTCTAATGCTGTATAATGGGTTTCATAACTGATGAGGGTTCGTCTAATGTAATAATTAGCACGTTCTTTCTTCTCATCATCAAGCTAAGCTAACATAGCTCCTAAAGCGAAATCTGAAGTTGAAATATACAGGAGAAATGGGTGATTAGGTCTAGGCGGTGAAAGCACAGGTGGATTAAGGAGGTATTGTTTGAGAAGTTCAAAAGCTTATGTACATTCGTCGTCCCAGTTAAAAGGAACATCCTTCTTAAGGAGCTTAAGAAAGGGAGTGGTTTTGTCTGCCAACTTATCGATGAAGCAACGAATGGCTTGAAGTTTACCTTGTAAACTTCGTAACTTAGATATATTGGTAGGTGCGGGCATATCAGTGATAGCCGCAATTTTGATAGGGTCGATTTTTATACCACATAAAGAAACTAAAACCCCTAATAGCTTACTAGACTTAACTATGAATATGCATTTGGCTGGATTTAATCGAATAAGGTATTCTCTTAACCAATTAAATACTTTTCTCAAATCATCTAAATGATCATATTCTTTAATAGAGCGAGCTATAATATCATCTACATAATCATGTAGGATATCATGCATCATATCATGAAAGATATAAGTCATAGCTCGTTGATATGTTGCATCGGCATTCTTTAAACCAAATGGCATCACTTTCCAACAAAAGGTACCCCAAGGGGTAATAAAGGTTGTTTTAGCCTGATCTTCAGGAGCTATCTTGATCTGATTGTAGCCGAAGAATCCGTCCATTAGGGACATCATTCCATTCTCGGTAGTAAAGTCAATGATTTGATCCATGTTTGGAAGAGGAAAATCATCTTTAGGGCATGCAACATTAATATCTCTAAAGTCCATGCAAACCCTAACTTTGGTAGATTCTTTCTTGATAACTGAAACTACATTCAAGATCCATTCAGCATAATCAATAGATTGTATGAAAATAACATTCAAGAGTTTTTCTAACTCCCCTTTGACTAGCAGGGCCACTTTGGGATGTATTTTTCTAAGTTTCTGTTTAATAGGTTTAGCATCCGGATGGACTACTAGATGATGCATGACTACAGAAGGGTCCAGACCTAGCATATCTTCATATGTCCAAGCGAAGACATCTTCATATTCTTTAAGGAATGTAATGTATTCATATTGTTTTTCTTGACTTAATGCTAATCCAATATTGATTATGTGAGGATTATCCTCAGTTCCAATGTTAAATTTAATGACGTTTTCTACTTCCATGTGTAGATCTCTTTCAAAATTAGGTGGGGCGGGTGAAACGTCCAATTCTTGTAATTCTTTTAAGGTTAAGATGGATAATTTGTCTTGATGAGCGGTGGCCTCAAGTTGGGCTATAGTTGGTATAGAACCATCAAAATAAAAACCATTGTGTAACAACTCTTCAACGGAGACATCATGGAAAATATCTCCTTCCAACTCCTCATCGGATTCAGCAATCAATTTAGGGTAAGCTATGGATAGCATATTACATGTAAAGGGATTATTCTTTGAACACAAAGAATCTTGTTTATCTAGATAATCTTGATAACATATGAGTTGGTCATCATCTTCAAAAGGGAAGGGTTGACCCTTACTAGGAAATAGGCCCACACCACATCGGGTGGGCCATGGCTCTACCTCAATAGGTTCTTTCATACCATTTTGGAAAGGTCCCAAGCCTTTCCATTTATATCCCATTTTAAGCATTATGGGTTTAGCTTTAATATATTCATTAGTAAAATAACATCGTGCATATCCCTCATGATGAGTTTTGATATTTCAAGGTATTCTTCCCCAATCATATCCTTTATAAATAAAAGTACAACTCCCGACTTGGTAAGTACTTCCCATAGGTTGTGGGAGGCCCAAAGTACGAGGAGATGGTGGCAAGTTATTTAAAAGAATTGAATCTTGCATAAAAGCATTTGTTTTTTTTGATATTAATATTGTGGATAAATTCGGTAAAAGTTCATCAGAAAGAGCATAAGATGTAGAAGGATAATTCCCTATATATTTAGATGTGGACGGTATGATAGATGTTGATAATGTAGAAGTGTCAATAAATGGGTCTATAGGTTTTGAAATTATAGGGATGGAACATGAAGAATTGGTTGTGGATTTAAGATCCTTTTGAGGTTCTAGTGTGGTTTGTTTAGAAGATGGTTGAGTTAAATGTATAGGTGTAGTTGATGGAGTAGATGATGTTATGTGTGTTTTTTTCACACGTTTAGATGAAAAATAAGAATTAGGATGTGTGGATGACAGAGCGGGGCAAAATTGCACTCCAACAGGTTCTGCCAAAGCACACATATCAAAGGGTCTAGGGTCACCATGGATAGTGACCAACTGATTTTTAAATTCAAATTTAACACATTGGTGTAAAGTGGAGGGAACCGCTCGCATCGCATTGATCCAAGGGTGACCCAAAAGTATATTGTATGATGCAGGGCAATGTACAATAAACACGGTTGTATCTAGAGTTCTAGGACCAACTTGCAAGGGTATAGTAATGACTCCACATGTTTCTTGTGTCTCGTCATTGAAAGCTTTGATAATCATGTCAATTTTCTTCATTTCATCACTTCTAAAGCCAAAAAGTTGGTAGAAGTCAAAAGTACAAATGTTTAGAGATGAACCATTATCAATCAGGACCCTTTTAACAACTACATCTCCAATTAGAGCAGTAAGATATAAGGGATTATCCTTATGTAAGTTGTGTTGTGGGATATATTTATCTCGAAAGTCAATACAATCGACTTCTCGAGTGATGATAGTATTGGAAATGGCTTCGGGTTGAATATTTTGAGGTACCATCATTTGGCTTAATGTAAGCATTAACTCATCCCTATGGGTGGGAGAAGATCTTAACAAATCCAACAGGGAAATTCTGGCTGTAGTGTTGGATAATTGTTCATTAATATTGTAAGGAGGCTTAAGTTGAACATTAGACATATGATTCCATTTATTGGGATTTTTCAAAATAAATGGATCTGATCCATTATTCTGAGTTTTATCATGTTGAGATTTTTGAGCCTATTGTCTGGTAATGGCTTCGATGGTACCTACAATGTTATATTGAAGACACTGAACTAGTCTCGGTTGAGCGTTTATGGCTTGTTCATTAGGAAGGAATTGATTAGAAGAGGGTCGAGTAGTAACTCTTCTAGGAAATGGTTCTTCTGGAACCATAGCATCTGTGATAGGTTGAATAGGATCTGATTCATTTTCAAAACTATTCGATTGGTTTGAGGTGATGTCTACTTCACTTTCAGTATCTGATTCTACATCACTAGGATTGGGAGTTTGAAAATTATGTAGGGGCCTGGTCGTGACCGAGGATAAAGTTGTGTCAAATATTTGAGGATCCTGAATAGGTAATTGTCCACTAATAGTCCCTACATATCGGGTAGGAGGGGGAACATTATGATGTTCGATTTGATTGGCCACTTCTTTACCATGGTTTGGTAAAGGATGTTGAAATATATCCAATGATTGATTAGCATTCTGATTTTGATTTTTGGGAATGGCCTTTTGAGCGTTATTAGAAGCATTTTGTTTAGGTTGGAAAGCTTGCACCTCCATTTCATTATTATCAATCAAGTCTTGTATTTTATGTTTCAATATTTTACAAGAATTTGTAGCATGTCCAGGTCCTCTATGAAAGTTGTAGATCGGCTCTATATCCGGGTATAGTTGGATCAGGTTCTCGGATAGCTGGTAATTGAATCAAGCCTCATGCTAATAATTGAGGTAGAATGGTTGATAAAGGTTGATTCAATCTAGTAAATTCTTGAGGAGGTTTATCAAGAGGTTTTAATATAAAATTTTATGTTGTCTTCGTTGTATTGATATTAGCAATGTTTCTGCTATCAGTGACTCCGTCACCTACAACTTGTTTGTTTTTATACTAATTTTTGGATGTTTTCTCATCATATTTCTTTTTGAGGTGACCTCTCCTAATGAGAGCATCTTCTACCCTTCGAGCTAAGTCTATAGCTTGATCGAAGGTGGTTAAGGTAGCAGTTGATAACTCATAAGAGATTTGTTATTGCAAATTATTGATAAAAATGTCCAAAATTTCCCTATAAGGTAACACAAAGTGTAGTTTTCCTGTCAACTGCCTCCATCTAGCTAATAAATCAGAAAAACATTCATCTTTGTCTTGTTTTAAGTTGTACAAATCTTTAATGGTGACATGCCTCTCGATGTAGGCACTAAATTGATGAACAAATAATTCAACTGTTTCTTCAAAATTTCTCAAAGAATGAGTGGGCAATTGATAGTACCACTCTAATGCCATTCCTCCTAAACTTTTTAGGAACATTTTTAGTAATAGCAAGTCATCATGTGATATATCATGACATGCTATCCTAAACATGCGAAGATGCTCTATGGGATCTTCGGTTCCTTTATATATAGGCAGGATGGGCATGGGAAAGTGTTTAGGGTATGGTTGTGCTACAACTATGGGATCCAAAGGTTGACTACATATCTCTCGATAATTATACGAGGGATGGTAGGGATCTATCTGGTCCATACATGAAGCTAACTGTTTCACCATGGCTTCCAGATTACTAGTTTGCCCACCATATTGGTTCGATAGGGCATTAATATGAGATTTGTGAACATATGGAGGGACATGAAGATTAGATGCTATGTTGCTATTGTGTAAATTGTTGGTAGGAAAGGTGTTATGAAGAAATATTGAAGTTGTATTATGTTGTATCCCAAATTGTTGAAAATTGGTGTTTGGCTTCATTTTAAGTTTTTGTCTACTTGAAGCATATTGATCAATAGTTTGGTGAAGTAAAGCAGTGAAGGAAGTTTTCTTTTGTGTGGGAATGATTTTAGGCTCAATAACAGGTTCCTTAGGGGGTTGGGTAACCTGTTGTTTTGGCATGTTCTGAATCATAGTGACCATATCTCTATTGGATGGTCCAGCTTTATCACTTTCTTGATCAACAAAGGACAAGGGATTAGTGTGCACATCAAACATATGTTCCATGGTTGCTTGAGTGTCACTAATTTGTCCTTTATCAATACGAACTACCATATTAAGAGCACCAATGTTATTATTGAAAAATTTCCAGAAATGATCTAAGTTATCAAAAGCAATAGTTCCATCCGGAGCTATTCTAGGGGACAAGGATATTTCCTCTTTAAGATTGTCTTCTTTTTCATTGTCTTCACCCAGGTCATATTTTGGCTGTTCTAGAGTTTCTCCTTCCGAAATTGGATCCTCAGGAAGGACATTTGGGTTTGTAGTTTTGCCTCCCAACCAATATTCTTCTTCTTGTTTAGTTTGTTTACCATTTCTAAGTTTAGGCATTGTGCTTAAATTTAAATTTTAGAATATATATATATACATACTTGTATATATATATATATATATGCAACAAGGTATATATTTTAATTATATACCTACTATAGTATTTAAAATAAAATGTTTTGGGCTTTTGCTATGTTTTCTAATTTTCTTGTTGTTTTAACAATATTATAAAGATAACAAACAACACAATAAATGCAAGAAATAATAATGAAAGCAATGATCTAGTTTTCTATAAATAATTTATAAATGTCATTAATGGGCTCAAGTTCTTCAGGAGTCATGAAGTGTTCTTCTTCAAATTGGAAATTTTCTTTGAAGAATTTAATGAAATGTGCTATAGTGATATTATCTATCTCAGACTCTGGTTGGTAGAAATAGAGTTCGTGGCAATACTCTTGATATAACACAGCTCGAGGAACTCTCCTCCATATTTCCCTATATGTAATAATGACCTCTTGATATTCTACACGACTTAGGAATTGGTGTATAACAACTGCATTCTCAAGGTATTCCTTGAAGGTGAACAATTCTGAAGGCACAAGAGCTCTCCTATATGCTAACCACCTATGGCAGGCTCTCTGAAGTTCATGATAAACAATGATTTGATGAAGATGCAGGATCCTACCTAGGGCAAGCCTCTTGATTTGTCTAAGTTCGATTGATTTAGATGAAATGACACCTAGCCTCCTATCAAGTTCTTTCCACAGAAGTTGGTTTCTATCTGTTTCAGGCACACTAAGCATAGAATTAACTTCTATGGATGCTAATTGGTTTTCAACATTTATAGTAACTTCTAATATTTTCTTAGGAGCTACCATCTAGACATGATATGCAACTTAGTATTTTCTAATGATTTTAAATGCATCTATGTTTTTGTTTTTTTGTTTTCAAAAGGTTTTAGTTTCACGTCGGGTTCACCAAAATGTATCGCTCCAAATTTTTCACACCCTTACCTTCAGGCTATAGGATCCGTGCTCGGAAGGGGGATGTGAAAATGATGGGATAATACCTCAGACTGAGAGGCCCTTTGAAGGTCCCACCTCTCGAGGGAGGGGTATTAAGGTGATTTTTTGACGGATGGTGGGGTTCACTAGGAAACGTTTAGTGGCAGTTTCCACGCTTAGGTTGGGAATGTGTTTAATGTGTTTAGTTTTATCTTTAAACATCCAAGTCCTAGGTTTGGCCAGATGAATTTAAGTGTTCTATTATGAAAATGCAGATTAAATAAATATAGAAAATAGATTTGGACAGAAAATAGAAAGAATAAGCTAGATTAAAGAACCATACCTGATCCGGATGTCTGATGAAGGTTCTAATTTTTGAAACAGTCCAGATCATCTGGAATTTGACAAGATCATCTAAAATCTGATGGGATCATCTGAGATCTGATGAATTCATCAGACGAATTCATTAGAGACTTGAAAACAAAGAAATAGATACAAAATACCAAAAATGCAACTATTTTAACAGAGAAAAATGGTGTAAAATGGCAACATAGATGCTAAGGTGATAATCACAAATAAAAATTTAAGTAGATTATGACATTATAATGACAAATTATGACTTCATTGTGCACTTAAGCTATATGGGTGAACTCCAAGATGCAGGACAATAAGGAAGAATAACAAATTTAACTAAATGCAAAACAAATCAACAAACAAAGTGAGAAAATGCAAACTCTGGGCACTGATTGCCCCCAATGTTGACTGCAGTTGAAATCATCTCGGATTGGTATGAAATCATCTCGAATTGAACAGGTTTGTCTGCGATAATCTGAGCTTGCTCCGACTGAAAAACAATGAAGTTCCTACAAACAAACTTGGAAAAATACAAATGCAAAATGGTGGTTTAGGATAGTCTAATGCACATAGAACTTGTATTACAGAGAATTTCAGCCAGGGGGAATGCCAAGAGGGGGTACTAAGGTTAAATAGGCTTAGGGTGGAGGTTAGGAGGTTGGAGATCATCCTAATTTAGTAGATCTCCAATGGGGGAGGTCTCTAACGACATAGACACGCTTCTGCTTGGATTAGAGACGTTGAAACATAAGCTAACTATGCACAAATTAGTTTGGGATGAGATCATCTAGACATTCTGATCCAAACGAAATCATCCGATCTGAGGCGATATCGTCTGATCAGCGATGATATCATCCAACGGTCACAACAAATTCTAAAAATGGCACAAGAAATGAGGAAACAGGTTAAATGGTGGTTTGGGAGTGGTTTTGAGGGTTGAATTTGAATTTGAATTATTACTAATGTAATTTTGATTATTGCTAAGTTTTACCGCACCAATTTTAGGGTGCTACAATTACCACTATTAAAATATTTCACTATTTTAATACCTTTGTGCTTTCTTGAGTCCTTGTTTCTTCTACCATAGTTAGCTTATTCATCACTTATTGACTCACCACTTGATTCTGGTTTCTTATATTTTGTATTATTTGATGCTTTGAAATCTACCTCTTTCTTGGAGTTGGTATCCTTTTCTATTCTCATCTCATAAGCTGTGAGAATTCCATGTAACTCATCCATAGTCAATTTTTCAATTTCTCTCATCTCTTATATAGATGAAACCTTTCCATCATACCTCATAGGAAGTGACCTTAATAATTTTTGAGCAACACTAGAGTCTTCAATTTCAAATCCAAGTCCACACATGGTATTAACAACTTCATCCACATGAAGCAAGTATGTAACAATATCATCGTCATCTTCCATATTCAAATCTTCAAATATTTTTTTTGTAGTTTTTTATTTTTTTCGTCTTGACATTTTTATCTCCCTCATATGTTTAGTTCATTTTTTTCCATATTTCTTTTGCTTATTTGCAATGCATAACTTTCACAATTTCTACTTCATGTAATCCACTTAAGATTCCATTCATATCCTTGGCATTATTTACATGTAACATATTACCATATTTATCTGTGGGAAGATTAGTTGTATGTGTGAACCCATACTAAAAGGATTGCCATGTCTCATATCCTTATGCCATCAAGTAAGTATTTATTATTATGATCTAGAAAGCATAATTGTTCCCATCGAATAATGGTGTCTTATTTGATGAGTAGCTATTCTGATATGCCATCTGTGTTCCTATACTATCTTCCTTCAAGCCATTAGACTTTTTAGAAGGAACCTTCTCTAACACCAATTGAAGAACACATGCTTATACTGAGAGGGGGGGTGAACAATATAAGATAAAATTTTACTTTTCTTTCCCAAACAATATTATCCAATTTTATCAATGCCAATATCAATAGCAGTAATCAAATCAATGCACAAATCATCACACACAAGAAAGACACAAATTTTATATGGTTCATCCAATGTGGGCTACTCCACAGAGAAAATATTTCTTCTAAATTTTCTCAAAAAAATCTCTTGGGAATCAGTTCCCTATTACAATTTTTATGGACCTCTATCCAAAGGAGACACCAATCCCCTATGCTCTAAATTTTGTATCTCTCTCCACAGGAGAACTCTATCTCCTCAAATAGTTTATGGATATCTCTATATAGAAGAACTCTATCTTCCTATTTGGTTCATAGATCTTAATCCATAGGATAACTCTTTCCCCTTGCTTTGGTTCATGGATTTCTCTCCATAGAAGAACTCTTTCCCCTTGATTTGATTTGTGGATCTCTCTCCATAGGAGAAATCTATCCCCTTGATATGGTTTGTGGATATCTCTCCATAGGAGAACTCTATCCCCTTGCTTTGGTTCATGGATCTCTATCCACAGGAGAAATATACCCCCTCTACTATAGCTGGTGAACTTCTAGAAGACTTCTACCCCCACTACTCTGGCTTGTGTATCTCTCTTCATAGGATACCTCTATCCTCACTACACTAGATTATGGACCTCTATCCACTAAAGACCTTTGTCCTCTCTACACCTTCAAATCTTGCTCTCAAATCTATGTCAAATATACACCAAAATATATCCAAATTCTAGAAAAAACTTTCTCTAACTTTACTCATAAATATGCTCTAAATCTGCTCACAAATCTACTCTCAATTCTATCTCAAATATTCTCCAAGCATTAACACAAATATTGAATAAATCAACAATAAAACCTACTCTCAATTCTATCTCAAATCTGCTTCTGGACTTCTCAAAAAACTTGCTTAAATATGCCTTCAATACTTCTCAAAAGACTTTCTCAAATATGCCTTCAAGACTTCTCAAGAGACTTGTTCAAATATGCCTTCAAGCCTTCTCAAAATACTTGGTCAAATCTGCCTTCAAGCCTTCTCAAAATACTTGCTCAAATCTACCTTCAAGCCTTCTTAAAAGACTTGTTCAAATCTGCCTTCAAGCCTTCTCAAAAGACTTGCTCGAATATGCCTTCAATTCTACTCACAAAACCTACTTAAATAACTCCAAATATTGCATACAAACACAACTTAAATATCTTTCAAAAATATTTATTCACACAGATAAATTCTACTTAGAATTTTTTTAACCTTTGAAACATATAGAGAATGATATGCACTTGCCAATAGATCAATATGTTCTACTCAATAATTAAGTTTATCACTTTCACATGTCCCACATTTATTACTCCTTAGAGGTAAGTCTAGTCTAGCACATGACACATAACCTCCTAATGCACACACTTCACAAATCTGATTTCTAATGCTTACACATTCAATTTCAATATCACTCAAAACCAATGCCCAAAAGCATCACACATTCATTAAAATAATGGAGCACAATTTGCTCACAAACCCTAACAGAAGTGTTTCCAATTTCTTTCAACAAAGATGCACAATGTAGGTATCAAATCCTAACTCAAATATTTTCAACAATGCTTATCAAACAACCCTTTTATCTCCACCTTATGTTCTAGAAAAACTTACTCAACCAAACATCTTAAACAAATAATTATGTGCTTGAAGAACACAAGCTTATACTAAGAGGGGGTGAACAATATAAGACTAATTTTTACTTTTCTTTTCAATTCAATATTATGCAGTGTATATATAGCAGTATCAATAGAAGCAATCAAGCAATGCACAAAACACAATACACAATAGAGACACCATAGTTTATGTGGTTCACCCAATGTGGGCTACTAAATAGAGAAAATATTTTACTAAAACTTTCTCAATCAATTTCTTTGGGAATCCTTCCCAATTACAATGTTTATGGATATCTGTCCAAAGGAGATGTTGATCCTTTAATCTCAAGTTTGTGGATCTCTTCCACAGGATAAATATATCCCATTCTGCTATGGCTAGTGATCTTCTAGAAGACTCTGTCTCTGTGTTGCATTGATTGGTGGATCTCTCTCCACTTTAAGACTCCTCACTCAGATTTGTCTTCAATTGTCCTAGCTACTGTATCTTTTTCCATTGAGACTCTTTCCTTTATACTATATCACCTCCAAAGCTCTATCAATAGGCTCAATCAGAACCTACTCAATAGGCTCACTCAGAACCTGCTCAACAATCTCACACAAAACTTGTCTAAATTTTCTCAACAAGCTCACACAAAACTTGTCAAATCTGCTCAACAAACTCACACAAAACTTGTCCAAATATGCTCAACAAGCTCACATAGAAATTTTCCAGATCTTATCAACAAGCTCACACAGAACTTGCCCAAATATACTCAACAAGCTCACAGAGAACTTGTTCAAATATGCACTAGCAATCTCACCAAGAACTTGCCCAAATATGCACTAGCAAGCTCACCAAGAACTTTTCCAAATCTACTCTAGAAAGCTCACCAAGAACTTGCTCAATAATTCAATCTCATAGAAGCATAAAGAGAATTTTTAGAGACTCAATATGTTCTATACTCAAATCCCAATCTCAACTCAAATAAATATTATAGAAGCATAAAGAGAATTGTTAGAGACTCAATATTTTCTATCCTCAAATCTCAATCTCAACTCAAATCAATATTATAGAAGCATAAAGAGAATTTTTAGAGACTCAATATGTTCTATCCTCAAATCTCAATCTCAACTCAAATCAAGAATATATAATAGTTTGTTTCATGGAACTTGAACAACCACTTCACACAATCACTTTACTAGGCTCAAAAAACTCTTCTCAACCAACTACCATAAGGAAAAACTCTTTCTTACAAACCCTAGTCCAAGCATGTATCAACCAACTAAAATGTTTCCAACAATGCTCAACCATAAATCTCACATAACAATGATACTCATATTTTTCTCAAACCCTATCTCAGGTTTTTCACACTATTAATGGCTTCAACAATGCTTATAAAATAAGGTTTAATAGCAACTCTCAACCCAGAAAACCTTGATACATTCAACCAACTACTTTCAAAAAGGAAACCACAATTAATCCTTTTCTCTCCAATGATATTTCAAAAATCAACCATCATAAACAATCAATAGGAGAATGTGCCCATACCTTTTATGAAGATGAAGAAGCCTTTTGGTTGCCCACAAAATCCGTCTCACTCAACACACTTTCTTTTTCAACTTTCAACAAGGGTTAGAGATATTGATTAATAACACAATAATAACATCCAAATAACACCTTATTACTCTTACCCAATAACATACACCATGTCACTTCATAAATGAATTAATCTCTTTTGAAAAAGAACAAAGCAACCTTCACTTTTGAACCTCTTTACAAAATTAAAAATATCTCTTTACACACACCTTATTTCTCCCTCTAAGCAAGTTAATAAAATAGCCCTCGGAATAATATTTCCAATGATATATAATATGATATACTTCTAAAAAATAAATCACCAGAAATCTCTCCTTTTTTAAACATGCATAATAACCCTTATTCCTCCTAGGGCAACTTTAGAAAAATAAAATATATGTAAAAATTATTAACTTGCCTTTGTCCCTGATAGGATTCGATCTCATGACCTTCCTTGCTCAGTGCCTTAACCATATCCAAACTGTCATTGGGACACACAACCTCACATGCTCAAAAGGAGCACACAATAAAACCTTATGCCGCAAATATTTGTGCCCTTTGAAAACAAAACGTGCTTCACGCGTTTCAACTCAGAAAAACACCTTTGAAAGAATCGAACGTAGGACTTGCTACTTCACACATAGTGCATGAACCACTAGATCAAGGAGGCCTATACATTTGGCTTTACTCCACAATAGTCTCTTCAACAACCGTAAAAATCATAAGCCTTTTAAAACCCTTTTCACACACACTTCGACACATGATGCCAGGCTCTTTTACCATTCGAATCCAAATATGAGATAGAGCACTTAGGAAAATAAATCGAGACTTTGGGCATATATATATGTCCTCATACTTTCCTTTTATGTCGGCACTATAATTTAAAAATTAATTTTATGCCTTTTCCTTTCTTTGACGTGACACTATAAATTAAATTTTAATTTTAATTTTAAATAATTTAAAATTTAAACTTAAATATTTAAAATTAAATATCTCCATCACCGGGGCACATTTTTCGATGAAACAAAAAGCCAACCTAGGTTTTAAGAAAAATCCATTTCAAATCTGCCATCCATGGTTTTAAATAAAACCTTTTATGTTTCTTGCCTTGGTTTTCACAAAAACTTTGTATACATCCATGCTCTCCAAAATATCATAAATGCTTATTTATGAAATGCTTTGGCCACAAAAACTCAATGTGACCCATGTGACATCAATGACAACATAAAATTACTCAAATTTTCAATAGTGCTCATACCTCTTAATTTGCTCTTATGGAGATATATCTTCAAAACTTGTCTCACAAATAACTGATTTTTCTAATGCCACTTCAAGGGTTAGATTACAAGATACTTTCTCAAAACATCCACATGAATTTTCACCTTCAAAAATGCTCAATGAAATTTGAATTACATATTCGATCACTCTTATTTAATTTTGAAATATGAAGCATTAAAAATCAACAAAACCTCTCAAAATTCCTTTTCATAATGCAATAAATACAATAAAATTATCAAGCCACTTTTACACCTTATTACTCCTAATCTTGCAAAATAATGTTCAATCCAACAAAGCCACAAATTACACATATAAATTTTTTATTTACACCTTATACCTCCTTCTTGATACAAATGAATTAAAGCACTTCAAATTTCCAAAAAGACCATTACAACATCACTTTATCTCATACCTTATAGCATTAACAAGAACTCAACTTCAATTTTTTATTCAAAAATTAAACCATCACTTTTCAACCCTTTTAATTAAAAATCAATAACAAAATTTATTTCTCCTTATGTCTCCCTAAACAAGTGCCTAACACATACCTTTGAATTAGGCCTTAGCAACTAGCTATGCCACCGCATGGGCTATTCATCCACACAACACCAAAAGGTGCTCGCTATCCTTTATACCCAAACTCTACTACAAATCAAGAGGTTTTCCAAACAAAAATTTATCACCTTGCTACCACCGCATCTTGAACTCGAGACCTCTCTTCTACCATGCCCTAGCACCATGGGTTCTACCATATGGGCTACCTACCTAGATGGAACCAAATCTTGGTCCCATTATCCTTATTACATGCTTTTTCTTGATATGTGAAAACATCTTGTTGTCTTCTTCTTCTCCGCTGCAAATTGAACGAACTTAGGTGAACCGTTTTATCATTAATTTCTTCACCTTGGCTTAGCATTATATGTAATAAAATTGACATGGTCCTTGACATTGGTGAATTTTATTTTCAACCAAATTTTTAGCGCTTGATTTTATTTTTTAATTATTATAATTATTTAAATCCTTAAGGATTTAAATATTATAATTTTCCTTTGGACCTTTCCTTAGGATAAAAACTTTGCCACCATATATCATTTTTTATTTTTCTTTTGAAAATTCCACCATGGTAAAACCATTTAACATTTATTTTCCTTGACATAAATGACAACCAATGTCATTAACTTATATCAACAATATACTCAAAATTTCCAACATAAGCTTGTGTTCTTCAATTGGTATTAGAGCGTGTTCCTTTATGAAAGTCTAACAACTTCTAGGAAGATCTTACAAGAACACAAATGGGAAAGAAAATAAAAAAAATAACCATGAGACCACATCCTTCTAAGAAGGAAGGAACACACATGGCCATGAAAGAAAAGGAAAATAATCTAATAATTGAAATCCAAGAAAATGGAGAGAAAGAGGAAACTATGGTGGATATGGAAGAAGAATTTGATTTTGCTCTCAAAGAGATTGTTACTCTAAAAAGGGAAGTGGAAACATATAAAGAAATAAAATCAAGTGATGAATCAAGCAAGTGAGAAGAAGCTAAATTTGTAATAAGGAATAAGAAGGATCCAAGAAAACACAAAGATATGCAATCTATGAAATGTTTTATTTGTGGAAGAATTGGTCACTACGTAGCTTATTATCCACAAAATAGGTACAATAGCAGTAATGAAAGCCTATCTGATAGTGAAAAAGAAGAAACAAGTAAAAAAATAAAGAAAAAACCACAATTTATGTGAAAGAGGAACTTGATGAGTTAAAAAGGGAGAACTTAATATTGAAGTCTCAAGTACACAAGGATGAGAAAATAAAAGTAAAACTTCTACAAGATCTCACTGACTTAAAAGTTAAGATTGAATAGGCAAAGAAAATCGAAGAAGATATGGCTAAATAGTTAAATGCAAAAGAGCTAGAATGTGAAAAATTAGAAAATGAAGTGGCTTCTCTAAGGATGGAAGTGAAATATTCTAATGATAAACTACATAATTTTGAGAAAAGCACAAAAAATGTGGGTAATATTATCCAAGCACAAAGATCTTCATCTATAAATACTGGACTTGGTTATGAAGAAGGTCAAAAGGAACAAAAGGAGGAGTCAAGATCAAAATAAATAGAAGCATCAAAGAAGGTAATTGAAGAAGAGCCTAAGACCTATGCTAATGTGTTGAGAAGTGGAAGCATCAAAGAGGAAGAAAACAATGCACCATCAAAGAATAGAGATCATCACATGAAAAACAAATAAACAAGTATGCAATCATATCCTCCAAGGCAAGATGAATATTTCTTCTAGGGTTATTGTTACTCATGTAATCATTTTGGTCATAAAGCTATACATTGTAGGGTTCATAATAAAAATAATTTTGGCTTCACCAAGAGGAACCTCAATTCATTTGAAGATGAATATTACTTCCAAGGTTATTGCTACTCATGTAATTTTTTTGGTCATAGAGCTATACATTGCAGGGTTCATGGTAGAAATGGTTATGGATTCACCAAGAGGAACTTCAAGTTATTTGCACCTTCCAAGGACTACAACATCATGTGTTACAATTGCAATAATTTTGGGCACAAAGAAAAGTGGTGTAGAATAGAATTTTTAGAACTTCCAAGGACAAGAAAGAAAAGGGATGCTCAAAAGGTTCAAATAGGTATGACTTCAAAAGTGTGGAAAAATAAAATTAAAAAGGAGAAGAGCATTGTAAGTTGGGAGTAGTCTTAATTCCATACCAAATTTTATCACCTAAAGAAGAGGAGGTGGTGATGGGACTATGCTAAGTATCTTATATTTAGCCCAAGGATACCTTTATCATTGATGTCAAAGGGGGAGAGAATTCAGTAAGGGGGAGCAACTTGTTAGGGGGAGCAGTTTGCAAATCTAGTTGCAGTAATTTTTTTTTTTGAAGGGTTACCAACAATGTGAAAGGGGGATATTGTTGGAAATATTGAGCATATTGAGATGTCATTGATGTCAAAGATGCATGGTCATTGGTATAAAAAGTTCATAATACTTAGGGCAGAAATTTTCTTCAAGGTTGTGAAGTTACAAAGATTGGATAATCATTCAAGTGGAACAAGGCAAGGAAATATATATTAAATAAAGGTTTATAATATTTAAATTTCATATTTAAATATTATAAAGGAAAATATTTAAGGATTCTTGGATGAAAGTTTTAAAAATAGAGGATAAATGTTTAAAAGGTTTAAGGGTGAAAAGACAAAGGTTTAAGGATGCTTGGATATATTTTTTAAATATTATAAAGGTTCAAGGCTTGGGATAAAGGATTTAAACAAATGTTTAATGACGTGAGGACAAAGGTCTATAAAAGACAAGGACCAAGGTTGGGACATTGTGCAATATTAAATCAAAATATTTAATTATTACAAGGCCCTAAGAGTTAAAGTTATAATAATGAATTTGGTGAAGTAGATTTGAGCAAGCCTTATGAGCAGGCTTGGAGCAAATTTGAGCAAGTTTGAGTAATGATTTGAGAAGGTTTTGTGAGCTAGACTAAGTAGGATTTATGAGCATATTTGAGCAGTGATAGTGAGAATATTTGAGCAATTTTGGTGAGCATATTTGAGCAAGCTTGGGACATATTTGAGTAGAGTTAAGAGCAAGTTTTGGAGTATATTTGAGCAAGCCTTGTTTAAAGGCTTGGAGTATATTATAGCAAAGGGTATTGAGGTATCCTATGGATAGAGGTCCATAAACTAGATTAAAGGGGATTGGTGTCTCTTGTGGATAGAGGTCCACAAACCAAAGCAAAGGGGATTGGTGTCTCCTATGGATAGTGGTCCACAAACTTGAGCATAGGGAATTGGTGTCTCCTTTGGGTTGGTACCCATAAATATTGTAATAGGGAATTGGTTACCAAGATATTTGTTGAGAAAATTTATAAGAAATATTTTCTTCATGGATGTAGCCCACATTGGGTGAACCAAATTAAATTTGTGTCTCTTATGTGTGGGATGATCTATGTATTATTTAATTATTGCAATTGATAATATTGGATAATACTACTTTGGAAATAAAAGTAAAAAGTTGTATCTTATACTATTCACCCCCCTTCTCAATATTCTTATGTTCTTCAATTGGTATCAGAGTGGGTTCCTTCGTGAAAGTCAAACAACTTGAAGGAATATCTTACAAGAACACACATGGGTAAGAAAGGCAAAAGAACCATGAGACCACATCATCCTAAGAATAAAGGAACACACATGACCATGAAAGAAAAGGAAAATACTCCAATAATTGAAATCCAATAAAATGGAGAGAAAGAGGAAACTATGGTGGACATGGGAGATGAATTTTATTTTGCTCTAAAAGAGATTGTTATTCTAAAAAGGGAAGTGGAAACATATAAAGAAACAAAATCAAGTTATGAATTAAGTAGTGGAGAAGAACATTTTTAAGAAGGAATAAGAAGGATCCAAGAAAACACAAAGATATGCAATCTGTGAATTTTTTTAGTTGTGCTAGCATTGATCACTACCTAGCTTATTATCCATAAAATAGGTACAATAACAATGATGAAAACCTCTATGATAGTGAAAAAGAATAAACAGGTTCTAAAAATGAATAAGAAGCCACAATTGATGTGAAAGAGGAACTTGATGAGTTAAAAATAAAGAACTTAATATTGAAGGCTCAAGTATACAAGGATGAGAAAACAAAAGATAAAGCTTTAAGGATGCTTGGAAAAAGTTTTAAAAATATCATAAAGGTTCAAGGCTTGGAATAAAGGATTTAAATAAAGGTTTAATGGCATGAGGACAAAGTTCTATAAAAGACAAGGACCAAGGTTGGGACATAATTGTGCAATATTAAATCAAAAGATTTAATTATTACAAGGCCCTAAGAGTTAAAGTTATAATATGTAATTCAAATATTATAACCCAAAGGTTTGGGCGCCAACATTTTGGAAGACATTTGAGTTCAATTTTTGAGTCAACGTGACATCTTCATAAACCTTTTGAGAGCATATAAATTGGTGATTAATTGCCTTTTATTTTTAACGATAGATGACAAACAATAAGATTGAAAATATTGTTTACCCTGTGATTGTGAATGATAAAAATATTAGAATATTTTATAGTAAAAAGTGAGGCAGGAACATTCATCGTTTATCTTGCACACCTAAGGTTTTTTGGGTAGAAGGTCAAGGGGTTGAACCCCATTGATGTTAGCATTGAGAAGGGTAAAGAATGAAACATTTGTCATTGAATACATCCAAGGTTTCATTCACTAGGGGTAGCCTAGCAGGTGGAAGGATGTGCACTTAGTGTTACTCGGAAAGAGGTCACTGTGTCGATTTGCATCATCATTAGTTTTATGGTTTTCATGTTGGATAGTATGTAGAATGTGTTTTAAGAGATACGTTGCCCCCTTTTGGTCTCAGCCACCATGGTATCACATCTAGCCAAGTTACTTGGGAGAGTGTTGGTTGTTGTGAGTTTGGAGGTTCGATTCACAATAGTGATAGAGGTACTTAAATTTTTTGATGAAAATTATTTTTATTAAGGTTGAGAAATATATGAGGTGCATGTGTTGATTTAAATTGTATTTTGCAATTTGAGGAATAATAAGGGTTTTGGATTTCATTTCTTTGAATTTCTAGAAAGGAGTAATAAGGTGTATATGAGATTTATTGTTATTTGTATTACTTTGAATTTCTAGAAAGGAGTAATAAGGTGTATATGAGATTTATTGTTATTTGTATTTTTACATATATTAGAAAGGAGAAATAAGGTGTACTTATGACTATTGATATTTGTAATGTTGGCATATCATTGAAGGGAATAAAATAATTTATGTTATTATTGTAAAACTTGATTGAGTACATTTTGACAAAAGGTTTTTATGAGAATATTTTTATACCTAATCAAGAAGAGAAAATGGGATTTTCTAACCTATTTTGAAGTGGGAAAAAGAATATTATTTTTTTTAAGACAGGTGTTGAGGGAACATCATCATCAAGGCAATTTTAGAGGTATGGTGTTTTTGATTCCTTTCTAAAGGTTGATGTTTGTTTTAAGGAAATATTTGTGATATCATATGGTGGAGGTATAAGGATTTATTTGATGAGCATTAGTGATTGATTGAATTTGAGAGTATTTGTGCATTGTTTTGATTAATATTAGAAATATATGAGCTAGAGTTTGTGCATTATTGTGATTGATATTGAGAGTAAATTTGCAAGGGTTATTGACCATTTTTGTGAAGCAAAATTGTGCATTGGGTTGATTGGTTTTGGGAGTACATAAGAGGGTAAATTATCAAGTTCTAGACTAGAGCTATCTTGTGAATGAAAATAAATATAGGACATGTGAAAGCAATCGACTTAATGAATGTGAGAAGAACATATTGATTGTTTGTAATGTATATCATTCTCTATATTTCATAAAGAAAAAGTGTAATAACCAAAATTTACCCATTATAAAACCAACCATTTTTTTTAATTTTATTGAGAGAATCATGCTAGAAACTACTATAGTTGAGTAACCATTGAGTGTTTCAGGAAAGCACCACACTAAAATTGACTTGATTAGAGTCTATCCTAGTGTATGGGAGTGGCTAGATCCCCCATAATGATCATGGGAGTTTACTAGTCTATTTCAACTAGAACACTCTTTTCCTAACAATTTCAACTCATGTTAAGCTCTTTTTTATAGCTTTAGGTATTACACAACCTAATTAGTGAGCGTGTGCCTTGTTAACTACACTACACATTGGACAATGTAATTAACTTTAAGATGTAATTCTTAACATCTATAACCATATCAACAATGGTTTGTTAAGGTAATCAACCACGGATTCACATAGGTGTGCTAGCACCTACCATTTTAACACAAGGTTTACTTCATGTTTTCATGGCATTTTTTCCAAGGCTCCATCCTTTTATTCACCATCACTCCTCCTTGTATTGCCATAATTTCCTTAGTTATTTTCCATCCTCACTGGTGAAATACTCCTTTCAATCCTCTCACCCCTGTTTGCCCTTTCAACTCCTTCCCCAACCCTGTTTCCCTGCCACCATGAACTTCATTGAGCCCAACAAATTTTCCTGCGATCCCATGGCCAAAAGTATTCTCAATGACCACCATTTTTTCCCTTTCCTCCATATGTTCTCTGGTGAGGAGCTTGAAATTACCTTAGTTTTTCTAGATACCTGGTAGAACAAAGCTGTTACTATCCACATAAGGAGATTTTGCATGGATCTCCATATTCTATCCATGATTACAGGGAAAAATCTAAAGGGGTACTCTATCCAAAGACACAAGAACAATTGGGATGTTGAACTCAAGGAGTTCAAGGATAATAAAAATACTTTCAAAGGTTCCAAATAGGGCATCCATAGGAGTGACTTGAGCATCCCCTGGAATGACATGATGAAACCATTTATGGAGTTCATCACTATCGATGACCCTAAAAAATCCTCAACACTTATCATATGGCTTTTATGAATCATTTCCATGATATAAATCCCCTCAGTATTCTCCAATTTCTCCTCAATACCATAAATTACTCTATTAATTCTTGCAGGAATAAGAAATGCCAGAACCTTCCTCTCCATCAAGGCCTATTCAAGATAATTTACACCTATGTTCTGGCTAGCAGTCCTCAACCCAACCCAATGGTCCCTAGCCCAACCAAACCAACGGGATCCTTTTCCTGCCTTTCTCTTGCTAAAATAAAGAGGAAGATCATTGAGGTTGTTTCAGAGCTAAAGGTAAGGAAAAGTATCAATTTTGAAATATAGAGGGGCCTATAAGGAAATTTGATCACTTCCAAAATTTGGTAGCAAAACGTAACTTCATTGACATTAAAACCAAGGATGAAGATGCTAACGATGAGATGAGGTGGATGAAGGAATTCATAATTTTTTTCATGATTGGCATGATGAATGCCATGGTCAACTTGATGATCGACATGAGGGAAGGTCTTCAAAATCTGTTATTTGGGGCTAGAGTGGCCAAGAAGTGGATGGTGGGTCTCAATCCGAGGAGGCAATTGCAGTCAAAGAAGAACCCAAGGAAGTTGGCCAAGATGATATCAAGGACGAGGAAAGAAACTTTGCTGAGGAATAAATTCCTCACATCCTTAATTTTTTCTTTTTTGTCTACCCTACGAGGAGCCTGTTCCTTTTTTTTAGTTGTTCATCCCCTATTCCCGTGGCTACCCTACATGGAGCCTATTTATTTTTTCTTTGCAGGACTTTCTACTTAGGCTGCATACTTTGCTTCCTTTCCTTAGTTTTAATGTTGTGTCCTCTATTTTGTTTTTATCTAGTTTTAGCTTAGGGCTTTATCCCTTTTTCTTACTCTTGTCTTCTCATAGCAAGCATAGTTGTTTTTGTATCAAGGTTTTGGGTCCTTAAAACCTGTTTAAATATTATAATATTTTAATTACCAAAAACAAATTTAAATGTAATGCTACAATTCATTCTCTATGTTGTATTTGAAATGTTATGTTTATGACTTTGAAAGGATGAATGTGCAAGTTAATGACAAGGAAATATGGAAACTAATAATGAAATAAACATGGATAAGTGAATCTAGCAACATGAAGTAAACCTTGAGTTAAAATGGTAGGTGCTAGCACACCTATGTGAATTCGTGGTTGATTCCCTTAACAAACCATTGTTGATATGGTTATAGATGTTAAAAATTGCACCTTAAATTTAATTACATTATCCAATGTGTGGTGTAATTAATAAGGAACACACTCACTGATTAGGTTGTGTAATACCTAAAGCTATAACATTTCAATTTAACTCTATTATACACATCAATAATTGGCACATTGTACGATGAAATCCTTTTAGTATTTACAAAGCCACAATGAACTCATTACAATATTTGCCCAACACCTATTAACTAAATAAAATATTCTACTCATAATCAATCCTTGTTGTTACAAAGTAATTACAATATACTTGAGGTAAAATTACAGCAACAACAACACTTCAACTCTCTTTCAAGTTCAGCAGGAGCATCTGGTTCATTTGTCTCAAGTTGCCAGTACTAGAATATTGGCTACTCAGGATCAGGACAATCCACCACATGATATATACCTATTTATCATAATGCACTTGCACTATTATATCAAATATATACAATAAAATCATGCAAATAACAATATCATTTCAGAAAACAATCATTCATTTCATCCAAGAGTAGAGAAACCCCATAAATTTCCCTAAATATGAATCTTTCCTATTCCATTCATTTCATTTTCTTTATCCACAAAGCAACATGCCCTTGTCTATGCAAAATTTAAACATCAACCTGGCAATGAGGAACCTCCATAAGTTCCTAAGAAATTGTAACCCTATTACCAATTTCCCCCATCCAAAAATCATTACAACACAACTATCTTGCCAAAATAAATAAAGCAATATTATTTCATAGTACCTAATAATCCACAAGCAACATATCCTTAGGTAATTAAACATAATATGATGTTTTACCAAAGTCATAATGTAGTAGACAATTCCTTTTTACAAGCATTATCTATATACATCCATATTCAATCTCTATTTTTTTTTAGATCCTTTTTAAGCTTGATAATAAATTTACAACTACCAAATATTTAAGTCTCAATATCCCCATTATCCTAGCTCTTTATACAAATTTAATCCCCCTTGTTTACTTCACTTAGACATAACAATTCTGGTAAACTTGGGGCCATCAATGGGCCATAATAATATTTCCTTACTAAAACCTTTTAAATTCATATTACTATATATTTACCATAATTCTTTAGGTAACTATTGTCATATTTATCTTTTAGAGACTTATTTTAAAAACACACACAAGTAATTTTTTTATCTCTTCTTACTATTTTCTAAACTTTAGCCAAGTTCCTAAAGACCTAGGGTAATGTATAATTTAACATTTCCCCTAACACTTTTCCAACCCATAGTTTAGTCTCAAGAATAAACAATACTTAAATACATAAAATTGTTCCCAAAACATTATAACCATTAAACCACATAGTCCACTATTATTATTATTTTTATTTAACTATAACCTCCAGCATAATAACAAGACATGACACAAGGTTTCAATGGAGGGCATCATTTGAACATAAAGCCATAGTGAGTAATGGAGGTAACAAAACCTACGACAACCATTTATCTAAGGAGTATACATTATTTTATTTAACTAACAAAGCCAAGTGGAAACTGAAGACAATACATCTCATAGAGAATCATAATGAAACCTAGCTTGTGCTATCTCCTAAGTTCTTGAAGACATCTGCTATCAAATATAGGGTAGAGTTTGAAATTTTAATAGCCAGTTTATACAACCCTAAAGGCAGCTCCATGAATTCTCAAGTGTACCATCTACGTTACCATTATTCACACTAATTGTATGCATTATCGCGGCTTCAAGGATACAACCATGGAGACCCTACATAGATCAAGAAAATACAACCTCTTCTATGGCAAAATCATAACAAGGTTTCTCAAAGAAATTTAATCTTTTTTAAACAATCAAACAGAACTCTTATGCTTTACCCAAACCATACAACCACCATTACTTTAGCATTTACATAAGTATTATTTCATTGGAGACTCACAAGTATATTATAACTAGACATGAACAACATACGTTTTCTTATTAAAGAAGGAAATCGTTTATACTCAAACAACATGCATAAAAAAATAACCTTACCTTTGCCATTTTTGTTTCCTTTAGTACATACTATGATAGCATCTCATAAATCAATAATTTTCAAATTCAACATAAACCTTTAAACATCATAATTTCATAAACATTTTTCAACCCTTGACTCATTTAACTCAACACAACAATAGATCATCAACCATAAAGGCTTTAACCTGACTCACTGCAAGGAAATCTTCTAAATCTAAGCCTTAGTTAAAAATTTGAGCTTGCTTCCATGATATTCCCTTGTTTTAGACCACAAGATAAATGAGAGGAGGATTAAGTGAGAGATTCAAAACTCCATCTAGTTTCTGTTTTGATAGAGTTAGAGAGCATACTCCCTAGGAGATGTCAAATTCTCAGTGTCGAATCAACAAAAAGTGCAAGTTTTTGGTTTTTAATTCAAAGTTTGTGAAGATCATATTCCCTAACTTGCTTTTGTTGATTTTGTTTTTCTTTCGAATACCCTGGAGAGCTCTATTTATAACCTTTATGACCCCTACCCCATGATCTATTTTTTTATTATAAAACTGGGTGGGATAAACCTCTCATTAATGTTTTCTTTGAACTCGGTGCTACTTTGACCATTGCACCCATGGCAGTCCAATAAAAACTTCACACCTATCCTTTCTATAAACTAACCTCATTGCTTTGGTTTAAACCCGACTAAAACATATTTTCATTAACATAAAACTTGGGACAAATTACTATCTAATTAAATATTCATTAAATAGAGTCCACCCACCAAGTTGGACTCACTTAAATCCTAGGTTTAACTTGCTAAGTTAATAAGCCAAATTAACCACCAATTAAAACAACAAAATATATTATCTTTACATTTCCCTTTTGCTACAATTAATTTTTCTTAAAATCATTAACTAATTTCTAGCTTAAATATTTTAGTTTATCACTATATTTAGCAAATAATCATAAAATAGGGGGTCAAATTGGGATGTTACAAAAATAATTATGGGTAGAATATATCTGAATTACTTTAGTCAAAGAAAGCAATTTTGGGAGAGATATATGAAATTGTTTGTATGCAAGAATTGGGAATGCTTGAATATTTTCTGAGTAGATTTGAGCAAGCCTTGTGAGAAGCCTTGGAGCATATGTAAGTAGGGTTTGTGAGCTAATTTGAGCAAGCCTTATGAGAAGGCTTGGAGAAATATTTGAGCAGGTTTTGTGAGTTGGACTGAGCAAGTTTTATGAGCAGGATTAAGTAGTGATTTCATAAGAATGGTGAAGAATATTTGAGCAAGCCTTGTGAATAGGCTTGGAGTATATTTGAGCAAGGCTGTGTTGAGCAAGAAGGATTGTCATTGTTGTCAACACAGGCAGTCAGATCCAAGGATGCAGTGGATAACAGACTTGAAATGGGTTTTTCTTAAAACCCAAGTTGGCTCTTCGTTTTGTTGAAAAAGATGCCCCGGTGTTGAAGATATTTAATTTTAAATATTTAGTTTAAATTTTTATTTTATTAAAAATTTAAATTAGAATATTAAATTAAATTAAAAAGTGCCGACGTGTTACTATTTCGCGGCAATAAGCTACGGGAAGGTAACGAAGGTGGAGAAGAGTTTGAGGCCGACAAAGTTAAATCCGGGCCGACGGATTTTAGGGTTTGGCGGTGACAAATTCTAGGGTTTCTTAGTCAACGTTCTTCTAGGGTTTGCCTCTAAAATTTCTTCTATAAAAGCAAGGGTTCTTCGAGTTTAAAATGTGCAACGTGATGTGATATATGTGTATGAAGTTCGGGTGCAGCGGTGTGAGTGGTGCGAAGAGAAGATAAGAACGCGGTATGCAGAAGTCGTGTTTCGAGTGTGAAATGACAGTGTTTTGGCTGTAGAAGTGATATTTCTGTGAAGTTGCAGGAGAGAACGCGGAGAGATATAGAGGAGTGGTTGAAAAAGTGCGAATCATTTTTCACGGCAGCGATCGAATGCCGACAAGCAGCGAGATCGCGAGAAAAATAGCGAGATCGTGATAATTGAGGTGAAAGTTTACATTCTGCAATTTTTATTATTATCTTCAAGTTGTAGCTTGAAAAAGGGGTTGGTGCCTCTTTCCGGTTGGTGCTTGGAAAAATTGGAGTTGGTGCTCCATTCTGTTGTAGCGAGATAAAACTTAGGGGTTGGTGCCTCTTACCGGTTGGTCTTTGGTGAATGATTATGTAAAGTTGGAGCTTTGTATTTGGTGGATTTGGATGGTAGTCCAAGCAGTCCTTTTTGAGGAGTAGCCACATCGGTGAACCTCGTTAAAATGTCGTGTTATGTGTGATGCTCTTAGTACTTTTATTATTTCTATTTTAATCTGTTGCTATTTATTTAAAAGTCTAAATTGCTTTTAAGTTTTTAAAGAACACACTGATTCACCCCCCCTCTCAGTGTCATTGTGATTATAACAATTGGTATCAGAGCCAAGTACCTGAAGAGGCTTAAACAGCTAAGGTGATCTTGGAATTTACACAATGGCAAGTGGTGAAGGATTCTCTTCGAACAAAGCGCCAATGTTTGATGGGACAAACTATGCATTCTGGAAAATTAGAATGCGAGACTTATCTCGGTGCGTTGGGCTTTGACATCTGGGGTGCGGTAGTCAATGGTTACAAAGCTCCTGCCACCGCTCCAACAGACACTGCAGGAGATGACAGGATCAAGGAGGCTAAACTTCAAGCACACCGAGCTCAATACGAATCTTTAAAGATGGACAATGATGAGAACATAGAGACTTTCATGCAAAGAGTCAATGGGATCACAAATTCAATCAGAGGTCTTGGCGAAGAATTAACCGATCCCTGCTATTGTGAAAAAGGTATTGAGATCACTTCCTCCTAGATTTGATTCTAAAGTCTCTGCCATAGAAGAAGCCAAAGACTTAAATCATTTTAGTATGGATGAGATGCATGGGTCCTTGACTGCTTTTGAAATGAGAATAGGAAAGTCTAATCCCACGAGATAGAGAAGCGACCTTCAAAGCTCAAAAAGGCAAAAGCACAAAACATGAATCCGAAGAAGAAAATGATTCGGATATAATGGAAGCAAATTTTGTAAGAAAGTTTGAAGAAAGGAAAAGGAAAATACAAAGGAATGCTACCTCTTAAATGTTTCGGATGTGGAGGCATTGGACACTTTGCTACCAAATGTCCTTTCAATGACAAAAACAAAGGTGAAGAAACTCGAGCATCAAGAAAGAGGAGAATGGAGGAAGAAATCAAATTTCAGAAAAGGTAAGTTTAATAAGAAAAGCTTTATCTCCCAAAATGTAGAATCTTCGAGAGGACAGTTCCGGTGAAGACTACGAAGAAGGAGCAGGTGAGGCTCTTTTTATGGCGTTTGAAATAGACGAATCAGAGAACATAGAGGGGATGAACTCTGAAGTTGAAGAAGTTGAGGCTGAAGTTGATTTAGAGGGTGAGCTAGTGTCTGCTCTTACGGAATGGGAATCGAAGAAAAAGAAGAATGAAAAACTGACAAGGAAACTTAAGGATGCAAACGACATTATTGCCAGTTTAAAAACACAGACTGAAGAATACAAGAAAATGTCTGAAGATCTGGAAATACAGGTTTCTATGAAGATAGACCACTGCTGCAAATTGGAAGAAGAAAATGTGAGTCTCCGAATACAAATACAAGAGTCTGGATCGAAAAATCAACTGTCATCTAAAACGTGAAGAAAGCTCGATGAAACTGGACAAAATTCTGAGCGATCAAAGATCCACAGGCATCAAATTTGGTCTCGGCTTTACTAAAGGAGAATCATCAACTGAACCAAAAACAAGCAATGTTGAAAGTGAAAAGAACAAAGACAAGAAACAGGCTGTGGAAAGTAAAACGAATCAGGCAAAAGAAAGATATAATGCCAGACCTGAAATGACGGTGACAATGATGGCTTTACTAAGGTCACACATCAAAAGAATAGAAGATCCAAGGCTCGAGCAACAACCTGGCCAAGACCATCTTTCGGGTTTACTCATTATTTCTATGGTTTTTGTTTTAAATGTAATAATTATGGGCATAAAATTGTTGATTGCAAATACAATATAGGTCCAAGAAGTTTCACTAGTAGAAATGTGTTTGCTCCTTTAATGAATTATGCAGTAGAGTGCTTTAAGTGTCACAACTTTGGGCATATTGCCGAGAAATTGCCGTAGTATGTCTGTTTCATTTCAACCTCGAAAAGAAGAACTCAACCATATAAGGCAAAACACAATAGTAGTTCTTACGAAGGATATATGCAAAATTTTGAAAAGGGAAAATCTCGGCTAGAACCCAACAACATAGTTAAGACGAATGGAAACAAAAGAAACAACTCGGGAAAGAACAGGGAATCCTTAATAGTGCGGGTTGCTTTTAGAGCTCAGAATAAATATGTACCGTGGATTCTTGATAGTGGCTGCTCAAGTCATATGACGGGTGATAGACAAAAATTTGAAAATCTTCAGAAATATGAGGGTGGTTCTGTGAAGTTCGGCAATAATGATGGAGCCAAAATAATAGGTAAAGGATCGGTCAAAATAAGTGAAGGGAAAATCAAGTCAGAAGAAGTTCTATATGTGGATGGTCTGAAACATAACTTGTTAAGTGTGAGTCAGATCTGTGACAAAGGACATGAAGTGGTGTTCAAGAAGCAGGGTTGTGAAGTCAGAAAAACAAAGAACGGGAAATTAATAGCAACCGGCTCAAGGACGTCTGGCAATCTGTACACACTATCAAAATTTTTAGAAGGTATGTGTTTCATGGGACAAGAAGAAGAGAACTGGTTGTGGCATAAGAGGCTTGGACACATAAGTTTTGATAATCTGGTAAGAGTTAGCGCTAAACAAGCAGTGAGAGATATTCCAATCATTAAAAAACCTACAAATAGTATGTGTGCTTCATGTCAGAAGGGTAAACAGACCAGAGTTTCATTTAAAACAAAAGAACATCACACTAGCAGGCCTTTGGAACTTATTCACACAGACTTATGCGGACCCATGAGGACTCAAAGCATAAACGGCGACAAGTACTTTATCTTTGTGCATTGATGATTTTTCCGAATGACTTGGATATTCTTCTTAAAAGATAAATCGGAAGCCTTTGAAATGTTCGAACTTTCGGACAGTTGGTAGAGAATGAAACGAGGGAAAAGGATTAAATGCTTGCGGTCGGACGAGAGGAGGAGAATTTATTTCGAATGAATTTTTAGAATACTATGAAAAATATGGCATCGGGAGACAATATTCAGCGGACCGAACTCCTCGATGAGAATGGTGTAGCGAGAGAGGAAAAATAGAACAATTCGGGAAATGGCACGCACCATGCTGGCAGAAAGCAAAATAGCAGATAGATTTTGGAAAGAAGTAGTTCACACATCAGTATACATTCAGAACAGGTATATGTTAAGAACTCATGAATGCAAAACTCCGTATGAGTTGTGGTTTGGTAGGAAAGCAACAACAAAACATCTCAAAGTATTTGGCTGCAAGTGCTACATCAGAAAAACAGATGACAATCTTGGAAAGTTTGAAGATAGAGCAGATGAAGGTGTGTTTGTTGGTTATTCTCCACACGACAAAGCTTACAAATGCTACAACAAGAGACTCAAGAAAATTGTGGACAGTGCGGACATTAAATTCGATGAAGGGAGGAAACAAATAGTTAATTTTCAAGAAAACTATCCAATCTACGAAGAAGTCATTGAAGGAGATGAAGTACATGACACAGAAAATATAGATACGGCTGATGCAGATAACTTATCGGATGGCTCAGAGGTACAAGAAAACAGAAAATTTAGAATGGGCAATTGGCGGAAAAATCATCCTAGAAACCAAATAATTGGAGATCCCACAGGTGGCATTCAGACAAGAAAGAAAGTAATAAGTAATTACTCTCTTTTATCCAGCATTGAGCCCAAAAACATAGATGAAGCAAGCAAAGATGACAGTTGGATGAAGGCAATAAATGAAGAGTTAGATCAGATTGAAAAGAACGAGAACTTGGGAGTTAGTACCTAGACACCGCAAACAAGAATGTAATCGGCACTAAATGGATATTTTGCAACAAGTTAAATGAAAACGGTCGGGGTCATTAGAAATAAAGCAAGGCTGGTTTGCAAAGGCTATGCACGAGTCGAAGGGATTGACTTTGAAGAGACTTTCGCACCGGTAGCTAGATTAGAAGCTATTAGGATGTTTTTGGCACTAGCGGTTTACAAGAACTTCGAGTTTATCGAGATGGATGTTAAATCTGCATTTTTAAATGGGAAACTTGAAGAAGAAGTCTATATTGAACAACCGGATGGCTTTCAAATCAGTGAAGATCCTAACCTTGTCTGCAGATTAAAGAAGGCACTTGTATGGATTAAAACAAGCACCACGGGCATGGTATGCTAGGCTAGATAATTATCTCTCTCAACGGGGATTCAAGAAAGGTTTAGTGGACAGCAATCCGTATGTGAAAGCGAGAAGATGGGCATCTCATTGTTCTTGTTGTCTATGTGGATGACATCATATTTGGTAGCAACAAAGATGAATCTTGTAAAGACCTAGCAAACAAGATGCGAGAATGAATTTGAAATGTCAATGATTGGTGAAACTGTCTTATTTTTTGGGACTACAGGTTAATCAGAATGAGAAAGGTATATTCATTTCCCAAATCAAATATGTGAAAGAGATGTTAAAGAAGTTCACTATGGAGGATAGTAAGCCAGTCAGTACTCCCATGACAACAGGCTGTAAGTTAAGTAAAGAAGACAAATCTCCACCTGTAGATCAAACCATGTATAGATCAATGATAGGAAGCTTACTATATTTAATTGCAACCAGACTCGATATTTTGCAGGCAGTGTGCATGGTAGCCGGATTTCGAGGCGAGTCCCAAAGAGACTCATGTAACGACGGTTAAAAGGATTTTTCGGTATCTCAAAGGCACCATGGAGTATGGATTGTGGTATCCAAGAGGCAAATATTTCACTCTTATATCATATTCGGATGCAGATTGGGCTGGATGTGTTGATGACAGGGAAGAGTACCGGTGGAGGAGCATTCTATTTGGGGGACAGATTGGTTGCATGGCACGAGTAAGAAGCAAGAGTCGGTGTCTTTATCTACGGTCGAGGAGAGTATATTGCAGCCAGCAACATGTTGCACACAAGTTTTGTGGATGAAACAGACCTTGAAAGATCTTGGTATTAATTTTAGTGAACCAATATCAGTAAAGTGTGACAACACCAGTGCAATCAACATTTCTAAGAATCCAGTAATGCACTCACGGACAAAGCATATTGCTATAAGGTATCATTTCTTGAAAGACAAAGTTGCAGAAGGAGAAGTCAGATTGGACTATGTCCCAACTACGGAGCAGGTAGCAGACATTTTTACAAAACCTTTGCCCAAGGAAGTATTTGAGTATCTTCGAAGCAAATTAGGAGTAGTCACACTTCCTAAGAAGTGACTAGCTACAGGGATCACCTTCTCAGGGGGGAGCACTTGAGTGTTTGAGGATGGACTCAGGGGGAGTCAAATTGTGCTTGAGAAGTGTGAGGATGGACTCGGGGGAGTCAAACTATGCTCGAGAAGATTGAGGATGGACACGGGGAGAGTCTGCGGCGGCCCTTTGGTATTATTGACAAAGGGGGAGAAGAGTTACAAAAATGTATACGAGTGTTGCCAACAATTCCAAAGGGGAGATTGTTGAGCAAGAAGGATTGTCATTGTTGTCAACACGGGCGGTCGAGATCCAAGGATGCGAGTGGATAACGAGACTTGAAATGGGTTTTTCTTAAAACCCAAGTTGGCTCTTCGTTTTGTTGAAAAAGATGCCCCGGTGTTGAAGATATTTAATTTTAAATATTTAGTTTAAATTTTTATTTTATTAAAAATTTAAATTAGAATATTAAATTAAATTAAAAAGGGCCGACGTGTTACTATTTCGCGGCAATAAGCTACGGGAAGGTAACGAAGGTGGAGAAGAGTTTGAGGCCGACAAAGTTAAATCCGGGCCGACGGATTTTAGGGTTTGGCGGTGACAAATTCTAGGGTTTCTCGGTCAACGTTCTTCTAGGGTTTGCCTCTAAAATTTCTTCTATAAAAGCAAGGGTTCTTCGAGTTTAAAATGTGCGGCGTGATGTGATATATGTGTATGAAGTTCAGGTGCGGCAGTGTGAGTGGTGCGAAGAGAAGATAAGAACGCGGTATGCAGAAGTCGTGTTTCGAGTGTGAAATGACAGTGTGTTGGTTGTAGAAGTGATATTTCTGTGAAGTTGCAGCAGAGAACGCGGAGAGATATAGAGGAGTGGTTGAAAAAGTGCGAATCATTTTTCACGACGGCGATCGAATGCCGACAAGCGGCGAGATCGCAAAAAAATAGCGGATCGTGATAATTGAGGTGAAAGTTTACATTCTGCAATTTTTATTATTATCTTCAAGTTGTAGCTTGAAAAAGGGGTTGGTGCCTCTTTCCGGTTGGTGCTTGGAAAAATTGGAGTTGGTGCTCCATTACATTGTAGCGAGATAAAACTTAGGGGTTGGTGCCTCTTACCGGTTGGTCTTGGTGAATGATTATGTAAAGTTGGAGCTTTGCATTTGCTGGATTTGGATGGTAGTCCAAGCAGTCCTTTTTGAGGAGTAGCCACATCGGTGAACCTCGTTAAAATGTCGTGTTATGTGTGATGCTCTTAGTACTTTTATTATTTCTGTTTTAATCTGCTGCTGTTTATTTAAAAGTCTAAATTGCTTTTAAGTTTTTAAAGAACACACTGATTCACCCCCCCTCTCAGTGTCATTGTGATTATAACAGGCTGAGTAATAATTTGAGTAGGTTTGAGTAATTATCTAAGTAGGTTTTGTAAGCTATATTGATCAGGCTTTATGAACATATTTGAGCAGTGATAGTGAGCATATTTGAGAAGTTTTGGTGAGCATATTTGAGCAATCTTTGTAAGTAAGCTTGGGGTATATTTGAGTAGAGTTGAGTGCAGGTTTTGGAGTAGATTTGAGCAAGCCTTGTGTAAAGTATTAGAGTAGATTAGAGCAAAGGGGATTGAGGTATCCTATGGATAGAGGTACACAAACCAGAGCAAAGGGAATTAGAATATCCTATGGATAAAGGTCCACAAACCAAAGTAAATGGGATTGGTGTCTCTTGTGGATAGTGGTCCATGAACTTGATAATAGAAGATTGAAGTCTCATTTAGGTTTATTCCCATAAATATTGTAATAGGTAATTGGTTCCTAAGAGATTTGTTGAGAAAATTTATAAGAAATATTTTCTCCGTGGATGTAAACCACATTGGGTGAGCCACATTAAATCTATGTCTCTTATGCATGTGATGATCTATGTATCATTTCATTATTATAATTTATAACATTAGATAATATTGCATTAGAAAGAAAAGTAAAAAGTTGTATCTTATATTGTTCACCCTTTCCCTCTTAGTATAAGCTTGTGTTCTTCAATTGGTATTAGAGCGAGTTCCTTTGTGAAAGTCTAATAGCTTAAACGAAGATCTTAGAAGAACACACATGGGTAAGAAATGCAAATAAGAACCATGATACCACATCCTACTAAGAATAAATGAACACACATAGCCATGAAATAAAATAAAAAACTCCAATAAATGAAATCCAAGAAAATGGAGAGAAAGAGGAAACTATGGTGGACATGGAAGAAGAATTTGATTTTTCTCTCAAATAGATTGTTACTCTAAAAAGGGAGAAATATATAAATAAAAAAAATCAAGTGATGAATAAAGCAGTGGAGAAGAAGCTAACTTTGTAATAAGGAATAAGAAGGATCCAAGAAAACACAAAGATATGCAATATGTGAAATATTTTAGTTGTCATAACATTGGTCACTACACAACTCATTGTCCATAAAATGGGTACAGTAGTAGTGATAAAAGCCTCTTCGATAGTTAAAAAGAATAAAAAGGTTCAAAAAATGAAGAGGAAGCCATAATTTATGTGAAAGAGGAACTTGATGAGTTAAAAAGGGAAAACTTAATATTGAAGGCTCAAGTAAAAGAGGATGATAAAAATAAATAAAAAATTCTACAATATCTCACTAAATTAAAAGTTAATATTAAAGAGGCAAAGAAAATTGAAGAGGGTATGGCTAAATATTTAAAGACAAAAGATCTAGAATGTGAAAAATTAGAATATGAAGTGGTTTCTCTAAGGATGGAAGTGAAATATTCTAATGATAAGCTACATAAGTTTGAGAAAAGCACAAAAATTGTGGGTAAGATTATCCAAGCACAAATATCTTCATCTATAAATACTAGACTTGGTTATGAAGAAGGTCAAAAGGAACAAAAAGAGGAGTCAATCTCAAAAGAAATAGAAGCATAAAAGAAGGTAATTGAAGAAGAGCCTAAGACCTATGCTGATGTGTTGAGAAGTGGAAGCATCAAATAGGAAGAAAATAATGCACCATCAAAGAACAAAGACCATCACAAGAAAAGTAAAGAAAGAAGCATGCGATCATATCCTCCAAGGAAATATGAATATTTCTTCTAGGGTTATTGTTACTCATGTAATCATTTTGGTCATAAAGTTGTACATTACAGGTTTCATGATAGAAATGATTTTGGCTTCACCAAGAGGAACTTCAATTCATTTGAAAATGAATATTACTTCCAAGGTTATTGCTACTCATGTAATATTTTTGGTCATAGAGCTATACATTGCAAGATTTATGGTAGAAATGGTTATGGATTCACAAAGAGGAACTTCAAGATATTTACATCTTCCAATGACTACAACATCATGTGTTACAATTGTGATAATTTTAGGCACAAAGAAAAGTGGTGTAGAACATAATTTCAATAACTTCCAAGGATAAGCAAGAAAAAGGATGCTCAAAAGGTTCAAAGAGGTATGACTTCAAAAGTGTGGAAAAAGAAAATTGAAAAAAGAGAAGAGCATTGTAATTTAGGAGTAGTATTACTCCCATCCCAAACTTGATCACCTAAATAAGAGGAGGTGGTGATGAGGATATGCTAAGTGCCTCATATTTAACCCCAAGGAGTCCTTTGCCATTTATGTCAAAGCGGGAGAGAATTCAGTAATGAGGAGCAACTTGTCAGGAGGAGTAGTTTGGAAATCCAGTTGCAGTAAAAGAATTTCTTTTGAAGGGTTGCCATCAATGACAAGGGGGGAGATTTTTGGAAATATTGAGCATATTGAGTTTTCATTGATGTCAAATATGCATGGTAATTGATTTCAAAGGTTCATAATACTCAGGGCATAAATTTTCTTCAAGGTTCTGAAGTTACAAATATTAGAAAATTATTCAAGTGGAACAAGGCAAGGAAATATCTATTAAATAAAGGTTTATAATATTTAAATTTCATATTTAAATATTATAAAGGAAATTTTTTAAGGATGCTTCAAAAAAAGTTTTAAAAAGAGAGGATAAAGGTTTAAAAGGTTTAAGGGTGAAAAGACAAAGGTTTAAGGATGCTTGGCATTTTTTTTTTAAATATTATAAAGGTTCAAGACTTGGGATAAAGGATTTAAATAAAGGTTTAATGGCATGAGGATAAAGGTCTATAAAAGACAAGGACCAAGGTTGGGACATAATTGTGCAATATTAAGTCAAAATATTTAATTATTACAAGGCCCTAATATTTAAAGTTATAATATTTAATACCCAAGTGTTGTAGGTGAGTTGGAGAGGAGAGGAAAATCCTCCAAAGGAGGTCCCAGGTTCGAATATCCACCCTACCAAAAAAGCTGAATTGGGTACCAAAAATCCAATTGTTAATGTTCATGTGGGCAAGGCTAGGTGTGACTCCTGAGTGACTTTGATAGTGTAGAACCCCCTGTTCATGGTCTTTCAGACCAAGGTGGCCCCGTAAGGGGTTTTTCACTTAAAAAAAGTTATAATATTTAATTCAAATATTATAACCCAAAAGTTTGGATGCCAATGTTATGGAAGACATTTGAGTTTAATTTTTGAGCTGAAATGACATCTTCGTAAACGTTTAAAGAGCATATAAATTGGTGATTAATTGCCTTTGATTTTTAATGATAGACAACAAGCAATAAGATTGAAAATATTGTTTACCCTATGATTGCGAACAACAAAAATATTAGAAGATTTGACAAAAAAAATTGAGGTAGGAACATTCATCGTTTATCTTGCACATCTGAGGTTTTTTGGGAAAAAGGTCAAGGGATAAAACCCTTTTGATGTTTGTTTTTTATTCATTGTTGATAAGGGAGAAGAATGGAATGTTATTCATTGCATACACCCAAGGTTTCATTCATCGGGGGTAGCCCAGCCGGTGGAAGGTTGTGCGCTTAGTGTTTCTTGGAAGAAGGTCAGTGTGTCGATTCCCATCATTGTAGATTTTGTGGTTTTCATGTTGGATATGTGGTTTAAAAGATACGTCACCCCCTTTTGGTCTCAGCCACCATGGTAGCACAACTGGCCAAGGCACTTGGGAGAGTGTTGGTTGTTGTGAGGTTAGAGGTTCGATTCGCAGCAGTGATAGAGGTACTTAAAGTTTTTGATGTTTTTTTTTTTTATTAAGGTTGAGAAATATATGAGGTGCATGTATTGATTTAAATTGTATTTTGCAAGTTGAGGAGTAATAAGGGTTTTGGATTTTATTGATTTAATTTTTTATAAAGGAGTAATAAGGTGTATATGAGATTTATTGTTATTTGTATTGCTTTGAATTTCTAGAAGAGTAATAACATGTATATGATATTTATTATTATTTGTATTTTTACATTTCTTAGAAAGGAGAAATAACGTGTCCTTATAATTATTGATATTTGTAATGTTGGCATATCATTGAAGGGAATAAAATGATTTGTGTTATTATAGTAAGTCTTGATTGAGTACATTTTTACAAAAGGTTTTTATGAGAATATTTTAATCAAGAAGAGAAAAAGGGAATTTATAACCTATGTTGAAGTGGGAAAAAGAATATTATTTTTGCTAAGACAAGTGTTGAGGGCACATCATCATCAAGGCAGTTTTAGAGGTATGGTATTTTTGATTCCTTTCTAAAGGTTGATGTTTGGTTGAAGGAAATATTTGTGATATCATATGGTGGAGGTATAAGGATTGATTTTATGAGCATTAGTGATTGATTGAATTTGAGAGTATTTGTGCATTGTTTTGATTAATATTAGAAATATATGAGCTAGAGTTTGAGAATAAATCTATGCTTGATTATTGAATGAAATTGGTAATATTTGTGCTAGGGTTTGAGAACAAAGTGTGCATCATTGTTGAATGAATTTGGAAACATATGTGCTAGGGTTTGAGAGAAAATTGGTGCATTAAATTTGAGTGATATTGAGAATAAATTTACAAGGGCTATAGACCAGTTTTGGTAAAGCAATTTTGTGCATTATTGTGATTGATATTGAGAGTAAATTTGCAAGGGTTATAGACCAGTTTTGTGAAGCAAACTTGTGCATTGGTTTGATTGGTTTTGGGAGTACATAAGAGGGTAAATTATCAAGTGATAGACTAGAGCTATCTTGTGAATGAAAATAAATATGATACATGTGAAAGCGACAAAGTTAATGAATGTGAGAAGAACATATTGATTGTTTGTAATGCATATCATTTTCTATATATTCATGAAGAAATGGAATTATGGGTAGAATATGTCTGAATTACTTAAGAAAGCACTTTTGGGAGATATATATGAAATTTTTGTATGCAAGAATTGGGAATGTTTGAGAAATTTTTGTGAGCAGATTTGAGCAAACCTTGTGAGAAGGCTTAGAGCATATTTGAGTAAGGTTTATGAGCTGATTTGAGCAAGCCTTGTGAGAAGGCTTAGAGGCATATTTGAGCAGGTTTTGTGAGCTGGATTGAGCAGGTTTTATGAGTAGGTTTAAGTAGTGATTTGAGTAGATTTGGTGAAGTGGATTTGAGCAGGCTTGGAGCATATTTGAGTAGGTTTGAGTAATGATTTGAGAAGGTTTGAGTAATGATATGAGTAGGTTATGTAATATATATTGAGTAGGCTTTATGAGTAGATTTAAGTAGTGATAGTGATCAAATTTGAGTAGTTTTGGTGAGCAAATTTGAGCAAGCTTTATAAGAAATATTGGGGCAGATTTGAGTAGAGTTGAGAGCATGTTTTGGAGTAGATTTGAGCAAGAATTATGTAAAGTCTTGGAAAAAATTAGATAAAATGGGATTGAGGTCTCCTGTGGATAGAGGTCCACAAACTAGAGTAAAGGGGATTGGTGTCTCCTATGGATAGAGGTACAAAAACCAAAACAAATGGGATTGGTGTCTCCTGTGGATAGTGGTCCATGAACTTGAGCATAGGGGATTGGTGTCTCCTTTGGTTTGGTGCCCATAAATATTGTAATAGGGAATTGGTTCCCAAGATATTTATTGAGAAAATTTATAAGAAATATTTTCTCCATGGACATAGCCCACATTGGGTGAACCATGTTAAATTTGTGTCTCTTATGTGTGTGATGATATGTGTATTAATCGATAACATTGGATAATACTACTTTGGAAAGAAAAGTAAAAAGTTGTATCTTATACTGTTCACACCCCCCTCTCAGTATAAGCTTGTGTTCTTCAGATACCACCAATTTTGAACTTGTTGGAGCAAGGGAGTAGTTCTTAGTAGCAAGTGATGATAGTTCATAGGGGAACTTGCTAACTACGAATAATAGATTAATTTTTGTTTAAGAAGCATTTGAATTTTATATGTGTTGACATATATGTTGGAAATAGATTTGGTAAAGAAATCCACCATGGAGAAATTATTAAGTAAAGAAGACTTAATAATACTTTCATGTTAAATGTTATTTCAAATTAGTAATATTATCTTAGGATATTAATAAAAATATTATTTTGAATGTTAATGGTTAACATTGGGAAAAATAATTATAAAACACTAAAGTTGATATTTTTTGCTTTATAAAAGGATGTTATGAAATTTATATAGAAAAGAAAGGATTCTTTTTAAATTTAAAGGAAAAAATTAAAGTTCATTCCATTCGAGAATTAAATAAATATGGGGAAGTTAGGAAGTTAGTTGGGAAATTTTTTCTTCTTGATCATGGTAATACAAGAAGGAGAAAAAACACATGGAAAAGGGGGTAAAACAGAGAATAGGGATGGACATAGTGTGTTGAGAGAAGAGAAAACGTGAAGACCATGTTTCTTGGGCATTGAGTAATGAAAGAAAACAACACCCTTTATGTCTCCAAGGTAGTGAGTCAAGGAAGTACAAGTATTTTCATTTAAATTATCCTAAAATAAATGTGGTTAATGAATAAGTGTTGGATGCTTTGTTTAAGCCTGTAATGATGTTGTAGAATAACCAGGGAGACCCTGCGTTTCTCTTAAAACCTTTGGTTGAATTTTAAATGTGTTTTTACTTTTAAAATTGTGATGCTAGACGTCCATTATTTCCTTGAAGAAATATAGTTCTTAGATTTTCTTAAATCATTTAAAAGTGGGTAATAATCTTTGGGAAATTTGAGAGTAATATTTTTTTTAAACCATAGACGTAACTAGCTAGGACATACCAAGAGTTGTAGTTATTTTTTAAAAAACTGTCACCTATGAGATACGTATGCTTTAGCTATGTTGGAGAAAATTTTTTAGCTGGAGTTTTTGAGAGGAGTCTTTGCTAATTAGATCTTAGTTTTTATGGGTGCCTTAGATTATACTTTTATTGTGCAAATGAAAATAGAAAATAAACTTAGACGTAAGCTTTTGTTCTCCAAACCCTAATTGCAAGAAAGATAGCTATGTCTTATTTAAATTAAGGTATTTAATTTTTATAAGATTTAAAAAGAAAGATATTAATTTTAAATTAAACCTTTGTGTATCTTTTCAAATAGTTTATGTTGTTTTATGCTGGCCAAAATACCCTAAATTTGTTTTTTTTTTTGGTACGTTGGGTTATGAGCTATTAAGGGTTGTGTATAGTAGAAGGAGGTAGTTGACCTTCAATGGTTAGAAATGTTTGATATTTGAAAAGATATGTTATTGGTTAAAATATAAATGGTGTATTTATTTAATTGTTTAAGAAAGAATATGGGGCTTTAATTATATGGATGGTATGGAATGTTTATATGTTAAAATATTTTGGGAAAAAAAATGTTAAGAGAAGGTTTTAATATGGATGAAATGTTTTATATGTTAAAATTTTTTGGGAAAATAAATGTTACGAGAAGGTTTAAATACGGTATGGAATGTTTTATATGTTTATTTTTTTGGAAAAAATAAATTTTAAGAGAGGGTTTTAATATTAAGTTATGAATTTGGAATTATTTTATTAAGTTTATTTGTTCAATGGACATGAAGCCTACTATAGTGAGGATATTATGATTATTTTATAATGGATATGGAGTCCATTTATAAAAGAGGAAATTATGGGGTTTCCTCACTTGTTCCTTTGGGAAGAAAGAAGAATTAAAAAAAGTGAAATTAGAAATGTTTTATGGTCATTTATATATAGTATATTTGATGTGATGATTAGAAATGTAGAAATGTAAATGGTCTTTTCTATATATATTTTTATTTGATGCATTCAATATTAAAGAGCATTTACGAATTTATTATCATAAGGAGGAGTTGTCCTTTTCCCTTAATCCAACCATATCTTAATGAAGCTCAAGGAAAATCAACAAACAATGGATGGATAGTATTCTATCATGTATTTACCATGGTTTCATATTGTTTAAGAATATGATGTAATTGGAATCTCTTATTAAAAAGAGATGTAATGTAGAAAGATTTTATAATGACTAGTCATGGTTTAATGATATGTATATTGAGTTATATTGTTAAGGAATACTTTGTAATAAGTTTCTTTATTATGAGAAGACTTGAATAATTGATGTTATAAGTATTCATTGTTGTTACTTCCAATTCATTTTGAAAGAATTAAATTATAGTTATTCTTAATATAAACCCCATAGGGATGATTATATGTTTTGATAAAATGAATGAAAAGTAGTTACAAATTTTTATTATAAACATGTTCTTGCTTACTAAAAGACCAAATTTAATTAAGATGTTTAATGTTTTTGATAATAGGCATTAATAATGTTTTAAGCCATTTATTAATTAAGTAAAAAAAGCATGTTTACTTTTTATGAAGAGAGAGAGAGAGAGAGAGAGAGAGAGAGAGAGAGAGAGAGAGAGAGAGAGAGAGAGGTTAAGATGAATGTATATAGATGTTATGCTTTTGTGTTAAGGAGGATATGAATGGTCATGCTTTAGAAAATCATGTTAGAACCCTTATTAAGATGAACCTAAACTTGAGGGAGTTGTAGGAAGGCAAAACCTAGGTTTTTTGCAATAGATGCATCTAGAGTGGGAAATTCCAAAAAAAAAGAGTTTTTGGATGGATTCTAAGTGGCCAATATTGAATCCTATTTTCCTACTATGGAGGTTAGGAACCCATGAGAAATTGAGTTAAGTGATGGTACCTTGAATGAGAAGGCTTGGGTGTCCATGCAAAATTATCATGTGGAGTGATAATCACCTTAATTAGTCCATCATGGAGATGGGGTAATTAAGCACTAATATTTTAGTAATTCCACCGTAGAGTTGCAATGACTAAAATTTAAGGCATTATACTTGTGAGCACCCAACATAGACTATATTATTTTTTGTGGGAGAATTGGCATCTTCTTCTTTAAATATTGAGAAAGGATAATCCCTACACTATGGTCGAATGGCCTTGAATTCACAAAGAATGTAAGTAATATGGGGGACCATTAAAACATCCTTTATACCATAGAGTTTTATAAGGTGAATCCTAGAACTTACAGGAGTTTGGCCACTCCTATCCACTTGAGAGTTATCTACAACAACAAAGTCTCAAAATGTAGATATGCTTTAACAACTTTGAATTAAAATTGAAACATCTTATGAGAAACTTAATTGAGATCATTGGTTGTGGATCTATAAAAAAAAATACTCGCTCTTAGGTTGGTTAGAAATTGGGTTATTACATTACTCTAGAAAATATTATGAAATCGAGCATAGTATTAGATCATAATTGAAGCATGCGAGTTTTATGAATGTTTTTAAACCACATAATGCCAATTATAGAGATAATTATTATACTATGAATTATAAGACATTGTAATAAAAATTGACATAAGAACTATGGGTGACTACTTTTACCAAGTTCAAAAGTATATTAAATTCACAAGAAAAGTTTTAGCACTATAAATGAAGGCCTACACATTATACCATAAGGTCATGTTAGTTATTTTATAATCTCCATATAGTAATTACAACTTAAAGCATAACCACTATATTCTAGATAATTTTATGGAGTATTCTCTCTTTGGCTTCATGATAACTATCAATCAAACTTGTACTCTTGTATTAAAAGTAAAAAAAAAAAATTCCATCCCTTTTACCAAGTTTTTTTTGGTAAGTAGATATTTTATATACAAAATGGGTTTTTTAAGAGGATCCCAAAACCTTATAACATGAGAGGCCACAACCCTTAGTAACAAAAGGAGCCCCTTGGGCTAGTACAGTAGAAACCATAGTAAACCTTACCAAAAAAAAACATAGTAATGCCCAGGAGGGCTACATCAAAAACCTCAAACTGGAGGTAAAACATGCTGAAAAAACAACAAAAAGAAATAGATGCATCCATTCTAAAAACCGCTGCCTTCGACAGATGACAAAAAGGATCACATCCCAGGAAAACCTCTTATGCATCTGGATCCTCCTAATCCTCTTGGGCCTCTCTTCTTGCTTATGTGGAATCATTAGCGATATCTTGGCTAGCGACCTTCTCCACGTCCACCAAAAACAACTGCCACCACACCACGAGACATGTGGATAGTAATCCCTTATTTTCCAAGTGGTCAGCTAAACCATTGCCCTCCCTGTAGGTGTGCTTGACTTGGACCAGGTTCCTCCGGAGGAGGAGGTTCTTGGCCTCAGAAATGACATTGAAAACCTTCCACGCCGGATCCTAGGAATTCATCATGTAGTTAATGATGTTCAGTGAGTCCCCTTCAACTACCAAGGGTCGGGGATCCTCTACAATGAGCTCGAGTCCTCTCAGAAGTCCTCTAGCCTCCACAACATGATTGGTTTGAAACCCCAAGTTTTCATAGAAAGCCAAGATGAGCTGTCCATTATGGTCTCTAACTGATCCACCCGTAGCGGTCGCCCCTGGGTTACCCTGAGAGGCCCCATCAAAATTTAACTTCAACCATCCTTGAGGAGGCTTGACCCACCTGACGTCCTTCCTGGATGACCGTGGATCCTCCCACTCCTTGATCTCCCCTGATAACTTCAAGGATTTGAACAAACCCTCTTCAAACACATGCTTGGGCCATGGGCTGGGGATAAGCTTGGAGTTCTCAATGGCAAAGGTGATGGCCCTATGAGCGACTGAGGGAGGATCCCTGGGAGGATTACCAAAGACTCGACCATTGCGTTCCAACCATATCTACCACAAAAAATGGTGGAAGCAAGCATTCCATAGGAAATAGAGCTTGGGATTTTTAAAAGGATTGGGCCATTGGAAGAAAGCCTCCTTAATGGTCTTGGGGGGAATCCATTGGATCTAAAAGGTAGAGAGGATGGAGCCAAGGACCGACCCAGTGAAAATGTAGTGCAGGAACAGGTGGTCAGAGGACTCACAGGCAGACTCACATAGATAGCACCTATTGGGAATAGCAAACCCCCTCTTGTGAAGATTGTCAATTGTGAGAGCTTTATTCTAAAAGGCAATCCATGAGAAGAAATTTACCTTTGGGATCAAACATTTCCTCTAGACCACGTTGCAAGGAAAGTCCGATTTTAGCCCTTTGCATTGGAATTCATAGGCAGATTTGACAGAGAATCCACCATCATCGGTCCCCCTCCAAATCATTCGATCCAGACCTCTGTTGGTGGGTATGATGATGTCCTTAAGGATGGAGGACAGGAAGTCGACCTTAGTCTCTAGCCCCTCTGCATCAATGAATTTCCACTGTAGGGATCCATTTCTCCATTCAATGAAATTGGCCACCCTCTGCACAAAGTTGTTATCAAGAAAAGTTTTAAGGTGAACCAACCCGGTCTGCTCAGAGAGAGGGTCCTCTAGGGCCCACCTATCCTTCCAAAAATCTATGCTCTGGCCATCCCCAAGGATCCACCTAATGTCGTCTTGGATCAGCTACCTGGATTGGACAATGGCTTTCCAGAAAGTCGACCCCCTAGTGGGAATCCCATCCTCAAGAAAGGAAGTGTTAGTGAGGTATTTCCTCCTAACAATTCTAACCCATTATGTCGGTTCATCTTCCAGGATCCTCTAGGTGTGTTTGGAAATGAGCGCTAGGTTCATCTTGGCCATTCTCCTGAACCCTAATCCTCCTTGCTTCTTGCTTCTGCAAACTTTGTCCCAGGCCACCAAAGGAAACCTGGACTTGTCTTCATTGCCTGACCAAAGAAAGTTCCATTGGGTCTGCTCAATATTGTGAAGAACCAAGGTAGGCAATATGAAAATAGACATGAAAAAGGTTAGAATCCCTTGGAGGCACACCATAGTGAGGGTTTCCTTGGTAGCTTGGGATAAGAACTTGCCTTTCCATGATGCCAACTTTTTGTGGATTCTCTCAAGCACCATGTTCCACATCCCTTCCTTAGCATGCTTGCAGAAGAGAGGGAGGCCAAGATAGGTAGTGGGGAAGGAGTCAATAGAGCACCCCAGGATCCTTGCAATCTAAACTTGATGCCTAATAGGGGTGTTGAGAAAAAAGATCTTGCTTTTGATGTAGTTAAATTTTTGACCGACAACACTCTCATAGAGTCCTAGGATTCGTTTGATGGATCTGGCTTGAGCTACTAATGCTATGGTGGATAGGAGCGTGTCATCCACAAACTATTGATGGGTGATCACCTCAATCCTCGAGGCAGGGAGGATGCCAGTCACCTTCTTCCATTGTTGGGCATCCTTGAGGGCTCTTCCCAAAGCTTCTATGAGGATGATGAAAAGGATGGGGGACAGAGGATCCCCTTGATGTAGACCTCTTGAGCTCTGAAAGAAACTAGCAGGAGAGCCATTGACTAGGACAGAGAACCAGGGGGAGGAAATGCAGCCCTGGATGAGGTCAACCCATAGGGGATGGAAGCCAAACTTGAGGAGGATCTCCCGAAGGAAACCTCTATCAACCCTATCGAAGGCCTTGTTCATATCAAGCTTGAGGAAAAGGGTAGCCTTCTTGGTCATTGAGGCAGAATGCAGGGTTTCATGGATTGAGATGACCCCATCTAGGATGTTCCTCCATTTCATCGAACTACCTTGAGACTGATCAATGATAAGGGGGAGAATGGGCTTCAGCCTGTTGGCCATAACCTTGGTCAACACTTTGTAGATGATGTTGCATAGGATGATAGGCCTATAATCAAATATGGATTTGCAGTTAGAGGCTTTCGGGATGAGGGCCAAGAAGGTGGAGTTGAAACTACGAGGGAAAACTTTGGTTGACTGGATCTCTCTAATGGCCTCATAGACATCATTCCCCACCACATCCCACAGGGTTTGGAAAAACCTCGGAGAGAAACCATCTAGCCTAGGGGCTTTATCAGGTTGCATTGAAAATAAGGCCTCCTTAATCTCATCATGGGAGAAAGGTTCCACCAGTATGAGGTTCGCATCTTGAGGAATGATGCAAGGAATATTTGATAGGAGAGTATCCTGAGCTTGGTTGTCACCCTCCGGGGCACTTCCCAAGAGGTTCTAGAAAAAGGACACCGCTTCAGCCCTGATCTCAACTATGTCCTTGGTGGATGATCCATTGCTACACACAATCTCCCTGATCTTGTTGGATGCCCTGTGCCACATAGTGGAGGTGTGAAAGAACCTGGTGTTAGCATCGCCTTCCTTGACCCACAAGTCTCTTGACTTTTGCCTCCAGAAGGTTTCCTCTCTAGCCAAGATGTTATGGAACTCTGCTAGGAGGTTCCTTTCCTCCTCCCTAGTGGGGCTGCTATGGTCCCCAACTTTGATTCTCCTTTCCATCTCCTAAATTTTCTTAGTAATGGCATTTTTACTGGCGAAAAGGTTGCCAAAAACCTCCCTATTCCAAATTTTCAAGTTTTCTTTGACCATATTCAGTTTTTGAGCTAGCCGAGAAGTGGCGGATCCTCCAAAATTTTGATGCCACCATGAGGACACTTGATCTTTGAAATCCTTGTGGAGAGTCCACATGGCTTCAAAACAGAAAGGATTTTTGAAGGAGGGAGGCCTACCAGTTTCAAGGAGGATGGGACTATGGTCTGATCCGATTCGAGGTAAGGCCAATAGGGTGGCATCACCAAATAGAGGGATAGCTTCTTGAGAGATGAGGAACCTATCCAGCTTCACCTGGATGAGCCCGCTATCAATCCTCCTATTGCTCCAAGTGAAAGAGGACCCCTTGAGCTTAACATCCATGAGCTCATTGGTATTGACAAAACCTTTGAAATCCTCCATGCTTCTACTGAAAGAGTCATTACCTCCTTTCTTCTTAGATGGATGCAGCAGGCTATTGAAGTCTCCTCCTATGATCCATGGAAAGGTGTTGAAGGTGGTCCTCATTTGAGTTACAGTTTCCCACATTTCGGCCCGCTCGATGGGGGAATTTGGAGCGTAAATGTTGGATAGGATCCAAGACTGATTGCTGGTCTTGGAGTGAAACAAAATGTTTAGGATCCTGCTCGAGGATGACAAAAGCCTTCCTTCAACCAGGGTAGGGTCCCAAAGGCACATGAGCCCACCTGACGTGCCTTGAGTTGGACTGATAAGGCACTCTCCTTTGGCCCAAATGGCCTTGGTAGACTTTCGAGAAGAGAGCTCATCAATTTTGGTTTCTTGCATAATGAATATGGAAGGATTGATCCTTTTCCTTAGGTCAGCCACCAGCCACTGCTTGGTTGCCCCATTGAGGCCCCTCACATTCCATGAGAGGACCTTCATTTCAAGGGTTTAGGGTTTTTCTTGCCTCCCTTCACCAGTTGGAAGGGGGGTTTGGTTCCTTGCTTGTCATTCTAGTTGTCGAAATCATTAGATAAAAGCATCAACTGGGTTCCATTTGTGATGTCCTTCATCATTTCCTTGTTTCTCTTCTCATTGTTAGAGGGTCTCCCTCTTTTCCTTTCACTGCCATAGTCAATGGCCTGTTTCTTGCTCCTGGTGTTTCTGGGGTTGATTCTCCCAGAGATGGATGGGCCTTATTTTTTAGAGAAAGGAGAAAGGGGTACCTCACCCCTATTCGAGCGGTTTGGGGATTTCCTATTGCCTGCCAGGTACTCATCCATAAAATAATTTGGAACAACAATTTTGGGAAGGGTCTATACCTGGGTAACTAGATCCTCTATGCTAGGACTGGTGTGAAGTGGGGATTTTGAGAGCACCTCCTACTCCTTTTGGGCTGATGGGGAGGCTTCTCGTCACTCATAATTTTACTTACCTTGATCTGGAACATCACTCTGACCTTCCTCCTGAGGTGCTTGGTGGGCGGGATTATGCATGATGTGTTTCGAGCCTAGCACCGACTCCTTGTTGAGAGGGGGAATACCTTGGTTCCTCTACATGCCCTTGTTTGGACCTATCACCTTTTGATTCTGGGCCCTCAAGACAGGGCACTGATTCAGGAGGTGACCTTGAGTGTGATAGTGAGTACAAAAGGCTAGCTTATTTTCGTACTCGATGGGCTACCTCTTGATGATGCGTGATCCTCTATACAAGTTTATGAAAGTGGGTAACTCTATTTCTAGGTTAGCAGAGACATAGAAGTGGGCATGGACCATCCTGGATCGGACCTTGGTGGAAGAATCAATGGCAATGAGCTCACCTATGGACCGGGCTATCCCTCTGATGACATTATCGTGCCAGCATTGGAAAGGGAGGTTTGGCAACCTAACCCACAGAGGAGCTACATTTATGTTTTGGGTTTCAGGGTTGAAATCCTCTCCCCACTTTTGAAGAAAAAGGCTCCTGCGCCCTAGGAACCATGGTCCCCCGACCAAGATGTTGCAGCAGTCCTCCTGAGTGTTGAGCCTGATGGTGAAAAACCCCCGAGAGAGGGCAACAATTTCCATGTTGCCACTGGTCTTCCACTTGGAAAAATCCCATTTTTGAATGGTCTCCATGTCTGGTCGCCCTCCTATGAACTTGCCAATCAGAGTGAAATGCTCAAGCTCTAGGTAGCTGTCCATTAGGTCTTTAGGGATGACCAAATATACTCCACAAGGAAGCAGTTCTTGGGTGGGTTGCTTTGTTGGGGATCTTGGACTTAGTACCTAGGCATAGGATCCTTTTTGGTTTAGGTTTACCCTACCTCTTGGTCCCTCCTTGTTAGGAGGGTCTTTTTTGCTCCTGTCCGACCCATCCACCTGGGCCCCTATTGCATTGGGCCCCGACCCATCATCACTGCCATGGCTTGTACCTCCTAGACCCTCGCCTGACCATCCTACCTCCTTTCTACCGCATCCTCCTAGTTTCTCTCCATACGCCACTCGCTCACTTGCTTTCCCACTCTCCATATATTCTCCCATTTTACCAAGTTTTATTCAAGATGGAATATACCTTTTTAGAAGGATGAAATTTTTGATATCCTTAGTAAAATCCTCATTGTCATTTTCTATTTCTTTCAAAGCTTCTAGATTTATTAGCTATGAATTTTGTTTATCCTTTTGTATACATGCTATCTTGGTTTGACACTTCTCCATAATGGAAGTCCTTCTATGTTGATATGGTTGAATAATTTAAGCTTATTGGACATCATTAATAAGGGGTGGATTATCTATGGTGGTTACACTAGTTGGCTTGGGCACATTCTAGTTATAAGGAGGTATGTTCAAAGTCCATAATTATATTTTCCTCTCTTTGAATTTGTGATATAATGGGAAGTAAATATATCTTCAAGAAGCCTATTCATCCTCCCTCTCATTGGGTCAATTGGCTATGGTCTCTACTATGCATGGTGTATGCCAATATACTAATAATGATTACAAGGTCATAATTTATCCCCATATTTTAAAAAACTCTTTATTTTATTTTTGGGATGCATCTATCCATTCATCTTCTAATGGATTATTCCAAGAATAAAAGGATAATATGGGAACCTAGATAGCCTAGGCATTCTAAGGTACCTATAGTCCAATAGGTGAGATTTTGATCCTCTTATGCTTTACTACTTACTTTTTTGTGATACTTGGTTATTTTACTAACTAATGTGGTATCCAATGTGTTAATCTAGTGGGAAAATAGTATCTTACACATACAAATGTATGCACACAAACATGCACACACATGCACACACACACACACACACACACACACATGCACATGCTTACACACATACGTGCATGCTCATTCGTATGTGCACATGCAAGTACACATGCACACATACATACACACACAAGAAACATAATATCTTCTCTCTCACACACACACATGCTCACATGCACTCACACACGCATGCACATGCTCACTCATATGCACACATGAACTTACATGTGCATGCACATGTGCACACACACACACACACACATGCATGTGCACTTGCACCCACATGTGCACACACACGCACATGTACATACACACATACACTTGTATGCACCCATACACACATGCACACATGCACATGCACATGTACATAATGTTCACACTTGCACGCACACTCACACACATGCATTCTCATGTGCATGCACACATCCACACACATGCACATGCACACATACACACATGCTTGCATGCACCCACACCCACACACACACATGCACAGGTACTTTCATGCATGCACATAGGCACACACACACATGCACACACACATAGAGGAAAAAAATATTGCACACACACACACACATGCACACATGCTTATGCCTACACTACCCATACACACACATATGCATGCATACATACACACACACAGGAAAAATAATATCATACACACTCATACATATGTATATGCACATGCATGCACACACCTACACACACCCACATGCACACATGTATACACATGTATGCAAGCACACATGTGCACACACACACACAAATCATTCTTAGAGCTCTTCACATTGGTGATATTTATTCAAGGATTTTTTGTAGTGGAGGAGGTAAATTTGAGCATGATGTGTCCTAAGAATTATATCACCCACTTGAATGATTGTAACTATAATATAAGGTCATCTCAAATGCTCAAACTATTACAAAATAAGAACCTTTGGTGCATCTTTAAGGACACAATGCATGTACATAATAAAACAACTTATAAATTAAAATAAGAGGAAGCTCTTGGATTTTTCTAATTATTGACTTATCCAAAATTACCTATCCAGATTAGAGATATTATAAATTCATATAATGTGTAGAAAACCCTTATAATAATTTTTGAAAAAGTAAATAGTATTAAAGTTAGAAACTTGGAGTTAAAGCATTATATTCTATACATGAGAATGATCAATAATGTTTAGGACTATATTATAATATTTAATGGATGAAAATAAATATTATAGATTTTAGAGGTGATAAAATGGGGATTGCTCTCTTCAATTTATATTCTTTATTTTATATGACAAGATTAATTGTTCTTATTGTACCTATGATTTTAAAGGAGCTTAAATAACTAATTACAAATGATATATTCTCTCTTTAATTTATTTTTTAAGTTTTTTTGAGTTACATGGATCTCCCTATGAACAAGATCATGCAAAGGATTTTAAATCTATATAGGTAAAAATAAAGCCATACAATAGTGAGTTGAAATATTTAAATAATTCAAATCATACTTGTTAATACTATAAGTAGGAAGGTTATCCTACCAAGAATTTAATTGTGATATTATAGAATATTTATGTACAATTTAAGAAGGATACATAATTTTTTCTAGATGACAGGAAATTATAATGGCTTTTCCTCTTATCATAGTGAACCAAAATGTTAAATGTTCCATTATGGTAGGGGGTATTTCTATATTATTATTATTTATATATCAATTTATATTATGGGGGGCATTGAATTATGCAATTTATGTCCTCATTAGATAAGGCTAACATTGTGCAATGTAATCTATCAGAAAACCTTATTGCATTATATTACGTAGTATAAGATGGATATTATTATTTAAGTGCATATGTCCATATATAACTTTGTGAGGCTAAAATCTCCTCTAACATTGTTGTAAATTAATTAAGGGTTATGAAATTAATCAAGATATTTATACACTTCTTCTTTCCAACCTATTATTTTAGTGTGTGATCATATTATTACCATTAATATTGGGTGCTTAATGGTATGATTTTATCTTCGTAATCCTTATTATTATTTTTTCATTATTTTATCCTATTTTACTATGACATTTATTTAGTGCATTGTTTCATTCTATTTTTAAAAATGCTATTAATTCCAACATCTTCATGATCACCATTTGTAACTTGATCATATATTTTTATTGATTTATTTGGTACAATACCTAATACATGTGTATCTAAGATAAACTAATAAGGTAATACATGAGAGATTCAATAAATAATTTTGAAATGGATTTAACAAAGACACAAAAGTTTTGAAAGTGATTTTCTACGCATTTGTACTTACAAGATTTGAATATCCTACTTAGATTAAATAATGTTATCTATGTCACTCATCATGACATATCTATCCTAGATCATTTATACATATCTTCATATATACTAACTCTACCTACAAGGCTTATGCAAAGCTAATTACCACCCAAATTGTCATAACAATTTGATAGACCAATTTAGAGATATTTAGTAGGTCATATATGTTGTTCAAAATTTTCAAAGGTTCATAATAAGGATTTTGGTTGAAGAGTTTGTATAATTGAAAGTAGTAAAATTATTGTCTTAAGAATTAGATATGTTTGGGTACCTACTGGTAGGTTTTGGATATTAAGTGGGATAAATACTCATCTATTAGTTATATATTTTGATCATATGTTTGAGTAAAAAAAAATACTAGGATTATACATACTCATTATCTTAAATGGTAATATATTTTAATTGACTTGTCAAGTATGTTGTAATGACACCATAACACTATTAGATAATACTTCCACTAGCATAAGATGAATACTAATTTTATTTACTTATAACATAATTAAACACCATCTAGATAGAAAATATAAAAGTCTATGATATTTATGGATGATAGAACCCTAAATCTTGTTAGATTTCATAATACTTTTTAAAAATGAACAAAAGTATACATTCACTATTGGATTTCATAGTAGTTTCTAAAAATGAATGGAAAAAACACATTGCCCTGTATTACTTGAAAAGAAACACATGCAAAGAAAAATAACACAATATATGGGGGTGTTCATGGACATCAAATAATATCACTATCAAGAATAGAAGTATGCTCTAGAGGATAGCAAAAATGGTTGGTATGATTGGGTATTTATACCTAAATATAAATTACCTTTAGGTCAAACTTGTGAGAAAAACCTTCAGGAATAAACACTAAAATGTTACAAAAATAGATTTTTCAAGGTTTACAAGTGCCCAAAAGGCTAATATGAAAATGCAATGAAAATTTTAGTCTTATACTCAAGAGAATATTAACTACCACATATTTCGACATCTTTCCTTAATGTAAATAAGGGACATGAATAGATATCCCTACATGTTGTCCTCCATTAAGGGATACTCTCCTACCCAAAGTAGCTCCCATATATGCACAAAAGTGACCTTGGATATAATACTAGTTATAATGCTTACTTACTACTTTGATGAAGGTACAAAAATTGTATCAAGCATCCCTTGAACATGAGGTCATCTCAAAAGTTCATCCAAATCTCTATATCATTTGTCTATTAATGAAACACTATATTATAGATAGACTAGATGGTGGTTTTATTATCATATAGAAGAGTGACTAAAAGACTCTAAGTAATTCTAATATCCCCCAACATCATGTACATCCACCTATGATAATGGGATGACTCATTCACAATACAATATTAAGTTTCCATAGAAGACTAAGATATAGTGGATTTGCATCTAGAAGACCAAGAAATAGGATTGGAACTCAAATAGAACACAAAGCCTATGGTGGATCATCACTCATATAAATAATCAATCTAAATAGTATCTAAAAATCATATCAAAATTAGAGAAGACACAATAGAGTAGTAAATACCCATTTGATAAGTCCATTGACTATATCAAAAGATCCTCTTGGTCAATGTTTAGTGATTCTTTTAGGGTGCCTACATATATCTAGAACAATAATTGATAGCAAAAGCTATATTGAGTCTAGTGTGAGTAAGATAGAGAAGACCTCCCATAAGATACCAATATGATGCAGGAGCATCCGGTGGCAACAAAGAAGCCTCGCATCAATCAGATTTTTTTTGAGTATTTGGTCGTGAAATCGTGACTTCTGAAAGAGCTTAAGGCAAGTAAGCAGTTTTGTCGCGATATCACGACGTCACGATATCACGACCGTTTTCAGAAGCTAAGTCAAGGTGGGAGTTGGGTCACGATATCACGACGTCGCGATATCGCGACCGCTATTGAAGGTAGAGTCAAGGTGGGAGTTGCGTCGCGATATCGCGACATCGTGATATCGCGACCTCTTTTGGAGACAAATGCGGGACCTTCGAAGGGAAGTGAAGGAAGACAGAAGACAAGGCAGGGGGAGCCGCGAAATCGTGACATGTCGCGATTTCGCGACATGTCGTGAAATCACGGCTTTGAAGGCGCAACAAGGATCAGAGGCAGTTTGGGTCGCAATATTGTGACAGTTCAACGGTCTAAGGCAAAATAGTAAGTTGGGTCACGATATCGTGGCCGAAGAGAAAGCAAACCAAGTTTACACGTGGGTGGCCGGGCAAGGTGGAAATGGACACGTGGCTACCACGTGTGTCAAGAATGGCGTGACATGTGGAGGAAAGGTTGAAATTGGTACGCGAAAGCATACGTGTATCAAAGTAAATATGAAGGCCATGTATCATAAAAGAAAATTGGCAGTCACGTGCATTAAACGGGGACAACCACCTTATGGAAGATTTTTGAAAAAAAATAATAATAATTGTTGCAGGGCATGGCCAGGATGGAGGAGACGGCAGTGCAGAGTACGGTCTGAGGAAAGCGAGTGGTGCAGGGCCATCAATGCAAGTGACTTGGTGGATCGGGCAGTGGCCCATTAATGTCCGAGAATTTTAAAACCCGAGAGGGGGAAATTTCAAATTTGAATTTTGTTAGGTGGAGGCATTGATTGCCTAGAGGAACGGGGCCTCGATAAAGAAAACCCAAAAAAATTGTAATGGAGAGGATGGTGGACCGGAGAACGGGGAAAGTAGTTACAGAGTGGAAGAACCGAGCCGAGCTTGGTCATTGTATGCCTGCGGGCTATTTTTAATTCTGAATGCATGTAAATTGAACTTTGATGCATGTAAATATTTTTTGAAATTTTAATGAAAAGTTAAATTTGTAAGGTGCTGGATTTCCCGTCTCCATCAGTGGTATCAGAGCCCGTAGTTCCTGAGTGTACAGGCAGACCGCCGAAGGAGAGGCAGTTGTACCAGGACTTGTGGGAGGGCTTGAGATCGGGTGAGCAGAATGCCTCCAAGGAGAAACCCCATTGGTGGAAGAGGCATGGCAGCAGAATATTTTTGGGCATTGCAGTGGCAAGTTCAGGCCCTACAAGAAGAGCTACGTAGAGGGCACGAACCGAGAAGAGATGCAGACAGTGAAGATGAAGTTGACGAAGAGGAGAATCAATTTGAAGAAGAGGAAGAAGATGTAGATCCGGCACAAGCCAGACTTTACAAGGCCATATCTCAGATCGGGAAGAGGCCAAAGTTAGAAGTATCTACGTATTCCAGGAACTTGAATATGGAGGAATTAATAGATTGGATAAATGATTTAGAAGAGTATTTCGAATATGAGGAGGTCGAAGACCCTAACCGGGTCAGATTTGCTAAGACCCGACTGAAGGGTCATGCTAGCATATGGTGGAAGGGGGTACAGCTGGAGCGGAACCGAAGAGGAAAAGAGCGGATAACAAGATGGGACAGAATGGTGGAGAAATTAAAAAGACAATTCATCCCCATAGATTATGAACTGGACCTGCTACGTAAAATGCAGAGTTTGAGGCAAATGAACAAAACTGTTCAAGAATATACGGAGGATTTTTATAAAATTTCCATCAGAACCGGACACTTAGAAGCCAGCAAAGAAAAATTTGCCCGTTACATTAATGGGTTGAGACCCAGTGTTCAGGAGTTGAGCTTGGTTCGGGTAAGCACCATTGAAGATGCTTACCAATTTGCTTTAAAGGTGGAAGAAAAACTGAATCGGAAGTTTGAGAGCAAGCAAAGAGTAAAAGGACCGGGAGGAAAGAACGATGGAAAGAAAGAAGGAAAGGAAGAGAAGAAAGAAGAGGAGAGCAGCAGCCGAAGTCAAAAGGAAGAAGATGAAGAACCCAAACCGCAAGTTCAGAATGATGGCTACCCGAGAGGAAGAGGTAGATCTGGACGTGGGTATGGAAGAGGAGTATTTCGTGGAACATGTTTCCATTGTGGTGAAGAAGGACACCGGGCATTTGAGTGTCCACAACACCGAGAAAGGACAAACAAGAGGCCAGTGGGTCTTGCCAGAGCAGTTGTGGCAGTTGAAGATGCTGATTCAGAACATTCTAAAGAAGTTGAAAAGGGAGAAGCAATGATTGTGAGGAGGACCATGCTGATGGAGGAAGACAAATCTGAATAGAGGAGAAGCCTGTTCCACACCCGATGCAAAAGTGCGAGCAAAGTCTGTAATGTCATTATAGACAATGGGAGTACAGACAACTTAGTTTCCGAGGAGATGGTTTCTAAGTTGCATCTGGAGAGGAGGAGGCACCCACATCCATACTAGATTGCATGGTTGCGGAAGGACCATAGAGCTTGGGTCCGAGAACAGTGTTTAGTTACGTTCAATATTGCAAGATACAAGGATGAAGTCCTGTGTGATGTTTTCCCCATGGATGCTTGCCATTTGCTGTTGGGAAGGCCATGGCAGTTTGATCGGAGTGCAGTGCATGATGGTCGTGCAAATACTTACTCCTTGGTGAAAGATGGAGTGCGGCACAAGTTGAAGCCATTGTAGACCGAAGATGAGAAAGTGTGCAGCAATGCCAGAATTTGTCTGGTAGAGGGAAACAAAATTTCTTGCCAGGAAACAGGATTTGAGCAGGTTGTAAAGGTTGATGAGTGTTCGGAGATATTGCAAAGGACGCAGACCGAACAACTTAGAAGTGAAGGTCACTTCTCTTGTTACCCCGGGTGTCTGATGCAGGAGCATCCGGTGGCAACAGAGCAGCCTCGCATCAATCAAATTTTTTTTGAGTATTTGGTTGTGAAATCGTGGCTTCTGAAAGAGCTCAAGGCAAGTAAGCGGTTTTGTCACGATATCGCGACGTCGCGATATCGCGATCATTTTTAGAAGCTGAGTCAAGGTGGGAGTTGCATCGCGATATCGCGACGTCGCGATATCGTGACCGCTATTGAAGGCAGAGTCAAGGTGGGAGTTGCGTCAGGATATCGTGTCGTCACGATATTGCGATGTCACGGTATCGCGATCGCTTTTGGAGACAAAGGCGGGAGCTTCGAAGGGAAGTGAAGGAAGACAAAAGACAAGGTAGGGGGAGCCGTGAAATCGTGACATGTCACGATTTCATGACATGTCACGAAATCGTGGCTTCGAAGGCGCAGCAAGGAGCAGAGGCAGTTTGGGTCGCGATATCGCGACGTCGCGATATCACGACGGTTTAGCGGTCTGAGGCAAAACAGTAAGTTGGGTCACGATATCTCGACATGTCGCGATATCGCGGTCGAAGAGAAAGCAAACCAAGTTTACACGTGGGTGGCCGGGCAAGGTGGAAATGGACACATGGCTGCCACGTGTGTCAAGAATGGCGTGACATGTGGAGGAAAGGTTGAAATTGGTACGCGGAAGCATACGTGTATCAAAGTAAAGATGAAGGCCACGTATCATAAAAGAAAATTGGCAGCCGCGTGCATTAAACGGGGACAACCACCTTATGGAAGTATTTCAAAAAATAATTGTTGCAGGGCATGGCCAGGATGGAGGAGACGGCAGTGCAGAGTACGGTCTGAGCAAAGCGGGCGGTGCAGGGCCATCAATGCAAGCGACTTGGTGGATCGGGCAGTGGCCCATTAATGCCAGAGAATTTGAAAACTCGGGAGGGGGAAATTTCGAATTCGAATTTTGTTAGGTGGAGGCATTGATTGCCTAGAGGAACGGGGCCTCGATAAAGAAAACCCAAAAAATTTGTAATGGAGAGGATGGTGGACCGGAGAACGGGGAAAGTAGTTACAGAGTGGAAGAACCGAGCCGAGCTCGGTCATTGTATGCCTGCGGGCTGTTTTTAATTCTGAATGCATGTAAATTGAACTTTGATGCATGTAAATATTTTCTGAAATTTTAATGAAAAGTTAAATTTGTAAGGTGCTGGATTTCCCGTCTCCGTCACAATACAACATAGCATCCACCAAAGGAGTGGTAAAATCATCCCTAAGCTTTAGGACTAAAGTAAAAGGAGTTTGAGTGGACTTGCAATCCTCCATCCTAGAACAATCAAAAAGATCTAAAGCATACTTGGGATGTGAAATGGTGATGCTAGAATTTGTTTGATCAAATAGAATCTAAAAAAAGTAATGTCAAACTCCCAAATATATCATTTTAAAGGTGGAAAAAAGTTGTGAATTTATATCCTAAAACAAAGTAGGATAGCTACTAGTGATGAGAATATCATCAATATTTCTTCATATTGATTACTAATGTAAAAATTATGCTCAAACTCACAAGGTGAACACCTAAAACCAAGGATAAATGAATGAATATTCTCATACCATGCATAGGGACCCTACTTCACTTCATAAAAGGACCTAGTTAGATGATAAACCAATAGAGTAGAGCCCTTAAGATCAAAGCTAAGGGTTACTACATATAAATTTCTTCCTAATATCTCCTTGTAATAAGGTACTCTTCACATATATATGGTTAACCTTTCATCCATATGAGATAACAATAGAGATAATCATCCACATAGAGTCCATCCTAGACATAGGAGCAAATACCTCAAAATAGTATACTACCTCTTGTTGATAAAGTACTTTAGAAAAAATGACACCTTATGCTTATCCACTTGACCATTTGAAGTATACTTAGTTCAATAGACCCATTTTGTATCCAACAACATTCTTCCCTTCTAGAAGAGGAACCAACTCCCAAGCCATTTTCTTCAACAAAGCCTTATATTCTATTAGCATAGAATATTTCCATTCTAGTCATCCCTTAGATTGAGAATATATAAGAGGTCCTAAGAGTGAGAAAAATTCAAGAACAAAATTTAAGAAAGATATTTCAAATATTGTTCTTGAGACAAAATTGGTTGAGCATCTTTCTGAGACATTTTAACACATTTGGGTGTTGGAAAAACTCAAGACTCATGTGCTTTCTATGAGAATGCAACATACAAAAATAAATCTAAATAATCCAACTCAAAACCACCACTTACCTCATCATGCAAATTTGAATCACTCTATTTCAATGTCTCCTACTAAACATACCCTACATATAAAAAATAAGGTGCTACTTGTGATGGGGTGAAATCAATAAATAATGAACCTCCACTCGAAAATGAATATACTTTAATGGTAGTAGAGAAAAAAAAATACCTCAATAAAATTTTGAATCTAAAATAGTTAAAGAATCAAAATATCATCCACTAAAATCTTAGGTGATGGTTTGTAAGGGGCACCTAGAAGGACTTATAAAAAATAACATCTTTCTGGATCAAAACCTTGTATCTTTGAGGGTCATAAAGGTAATATTCATTTGAGGTATCTAAATGCCACATAAAGATACACCTATATCTTTAGTGCCTCCTCCAAAAATTTCTTGGTTATGTTATCCCATATTAAAGACCCAAGATATAGAATAAGATATAAAATCAAGACATATCAAGCTTCTCTTGTAAGCCTTTCAAGAGGTGTCATACCCTGCACTACCTTGGTGGGAACCATGTTGATGATGTATATTGCACAAGTGATGACCTCATCTCAAATTTATGTTCCATTCCTCATGAATAATACATTATGTCATCTTCATGATCACCTCATTTTTTCTTTCAACCACACCATTCTACTTAGGACTAAAGTGAACAATCCTATGATATACAATCCCACGAGAAGCCATAAAATCATGAAATGCATGACTAATGTACTTATCTCCTTTGTATATCCTTGGATATATATATATATATATATATATATATATATATATATATATATATATATATATATATATATATATATATATATATATATATATATATATTATATTTTATTTATCTAACTAATTTTCAACAATGGCCTTAAAGATATTGAATTTCTCTAATACCTCATAATTAGTGCAAATAGTATACAGCTATAGAGGGTTTGATGAGGAAAAACTACTTTGCTAGGGTTTGATAAAGAAAAACTACTCTGCGGGGATGGCAGCAGCTTTCGAAGGAGGTATGAAAAATTGGAGGAATTTTGTGATGGCATCGGGTCCGACACAGAGAGTGCATGCTCGTGATATTTTTTCATCTAAAAATGACTGGAAGGAATATGATTTTCCAATGCATGTCGAGAAATGCTTGTTAAAGAACAATGGATGTTTGAAACAATGTGAAGCCATGCCAGTTCTAGTGGTTCAACCAAACTCGATGGTGGAAGATGTGGAGTATCTAAAAAAACATGCCCTTATTGGTAAATTTTTGGGCATTCGAATTTCTCTACCCTTTCTGGAGGCTTGGGTCAGGAAGACTTGGAATCCTGAAGGTGATGTGGAGGTGATGCTGAGTGCGAAAAACTATTTTATGGTGGTTTTATCTTGTATTGTAGATCATAACAAAGAATTTGAAGGGGGTCCTTATTTCTATAACCAAGTGGGACTCTTTATTAAACCCTAGCATGTGGGTTTCAACCCATCAGAGGAGTGGTCGTCACAGGTTCCAGTATGAGTGTGGCTTCCATGGCTCCCATTGGAATTCTGGAGAACTAATATCTTGCATAAGATTGTCCTTCTACTTGGGAATCCAGTTGGACCGTCACAATAGAAAATGGATAAAAATGTAATCTCTGTTTCTCGTATTTGTGTTGAAATTGACTTAAATAATCCTATTCTAGATTCTATTGAAATACAATTTGGATCAACTACATGGGTTCAAAAACCTGACTATGAAGCTCTTCCATTTCGTTTCTAGATTTACCGTGAATATGGCCACCTACAAAGAAAATACCATAATTTTATCTTGCTTGTGGCTTCAAATGTTGGGCCCTCTTAGTCTGGACAAATTTTGGATAAAGAAAAAGCCCCGATAAAGGAAGGGGAACGGGATAAGGAAGGTTTTGTTCCGGTAAAAGCCTGAAATAGAGGACGAAGGGCAAACAAAGACCTTAAGGATAGCCAGCCAGATGCTCTAATCAACCATTTTGAAATATTATATGATCTTGATCAGTGCATGGAGATACCTGAAACGTCGCTACCTGATGCAAATATAACAAGGCCGAATTAGATGTCTCTTCTTGAGGGGGAACTTAAGGAATTAGATCTAGGGGGTTTAGATGAAGAACAAAGGTCTTTGGATCTAAGTATAAGGGACATGGTTGGGTCTAGCCCTATAAGGAAAACTATTTTAGAAATTGGTACATATTTAGTTATGCCCTCTCCTAATCATGCACTGATGCAGTTATCCTTGGACTGCAAAACTCCTACGGTGTTGGGATTACAGCAAAAATAATTAAAAAAAGTTTTTTGGATAAGAATATGAAGGTGGGTCGAAAGAAGGACCAGGATAAAATTAAGTTAATGGGGGAGACTTTGGTGGAGTAAGTCTTGGTGAGAACATTGGACTCCCATTTTTATAACCCCCAAAAAATGATTATCCTCTCATGGAATGTAAGGGGATTGAAAAACATCCCTAGAAAAAAAGTTGTTCGTGATTTGGTTCGTGTGAATTCTCTGGATGTGGTGTTTATTTAGGAGACTAAATTGTCTATTGATAGTATGTTCAATATTACTCCTAAATTGTGGAGAAGGAGGAAATTCTAGTGTATTGGTGCATGTGGATATGTTGGTGGCATCGCTTGTTTATGGGATCCGGTTAAGATATCCCCTCTTACTTGGATTTCTAGCAGATGGTCTATTTCGATGGTCGGGCATGATAATGAATCTGGTGAAACCATCATACTTACAAATGTGTATGCTCATGTTGATTATAATGGTAAAGTGAATTTGTGGGAGCACATTTTCTTTGTGAGAATTTTGGTTCCCTTGTACCCATGGATTTTGGCTGAAGAATTCAACCCTATCACTTGTTTTGAGGAGAAACGTGGTGGGGTGGACCGTATCGAGCCTTTTTCTTCTATATTTAGTGCTCATATCTAGGACCTAAACTTGGTTGACATCAAGCCAGATAATGGGATATTTACTTGGCACAATAGAAGGTGTGGGGAAGCTTCCATATCAGAGAGACTAGATAGGTTTTTGATATCTAGTTATTGGATGGGTAATAATAGAAGTTCTAGTTCTATGATTCTGGAGGGTAGGGTATCTGATCATTGGCCTATCAAAATATCTACTTTGGAGTTAGGGCTAAAAAATAATCTCTCCTTTAAGTTTCTACTTATGTGGCTTCATGATCCTAAGCTTCATGATTTCATGCGAGGCTGGTGGACCATTGGCAAACCTCCTCATGGCACCGCTATGTATTCCTTTATGAAGCAACTACAATTTGTAAAACATAAATTGAAGAGATGGAATAGACTAAATTTTGGGAACCTTTCCTTGGCTAAGCTGGAAGCTCTTAGGAGGATGGAAGAAGCTTCAAGGAAGATTAGAGATCAAGGATTCATGAAGGAGCTTCTTTTTGAGGAATATGAGGTTGTGAAAGACCTTGCTAAATGGGAACTGAGGGAAGAAATTTTTTGGAAACAAAAATCTCGAGTAGATTGGCTTTAGGAAGGGGATAGGAACACATCCTTCTTTTATAACTCAGTTAAGACTCACCGTAATGGTAACCTGATTACCTCTCTTGTGAATTCTCAGGGTGCCCTTCTCTCTTCTTTTAGGTATATTTTAGAAGAGACTAAGAGGTATTTTTCCTCTCTTCAAGGAGGACTCCCTATCAGATGATGAGAATTAAAAGCTTATTCTAAACTATATTTCGATAATTGTTTCTAGAGAGATAAATGAGAACTTGATGGGTCCAATTTCCCTTGAGGAGTTGGAAAATGTTGTATTCAAGATGAAAAAGGAAAAGCCCCAGGACCATTTGGATTCCCGATTGAGTTTTATTAGGAGTTTTGGGATTTAATCAAATTTGATCTTTTGGAGGTGGTCCATGAGTCCCATAAGAACAAACAGATGCTAAGGGCCCTAAATGCTACCTTTGTGGTGCTTATACCAAAAAAAGAGGGAGAAAATTCCTTGGATATGTTCAGGCCTATTGTTGTATGCAATGTTGTGTATAATATTATCACAAAAATTATTGTTGAGAGGTTGAAGATATGGTTGACCAAAATCATCTCTGAGGAGCAAGGAGGGTTTGTTGCTAGCTGAAAAATTTTGTATGGGGTTGTTTTTGCTACATAAGCTAGTCACTCAATGGAAACTTCTAAGGAGAAAACTATGTTCATTAATTTGGACATGGGCAAAGTCTATGATTGGGTCAGATGGTCCTTCTTTCATAAAGTTCTTGCTGCTTTTGGATTTGAGGAGGAATGGATTAGATGGGTGATGAGTTGTGTTTCTTCTTCCTCATTCTTTGTTCTTGTTAATAATGAGCCATCAGAGTTGTTTGAGGCCTCAAGGGGATTGAGGCAAGGATATCCTTTATCTCCTTATTTTTTTATAATTATGGTAGAAGGGTTGGGAAGATTTCTCAAGTATCAAGTCATGCAGGGTCTCATTTAGGGGTGGAAGTGGGATAGTAGTTTACCACCTCTTTCCCACCTTCAATTTGTTGATGATACTACTTTGTTGGGAGTTGCCACTATCAGGGAAGATGGAAATATTAGATAGTCTCTTGACATATATCTTGGTTCTTCTAGATAGTTGATTAATGAGGACAAGTATTCTATTTTCTTCTTCAATACCCCTCCTCTTATTCAAGCCAAGATTGCTCGCATTATAAAATTCCAGGTTGGGACTCCCCCCTTCATTTATCTTGGTATTCCAATTTCATCTCATCCTCTACCTAGATCTTCTTAGCAGTATATGCTTGATAATTTTAGAAGGAAGGTGAATCATTGGACTTTCATATGGCTATCCACTATAGGTAGAGTGTTTCTTTTAAAATATGTTGTTCAAGATTTACCCATTTATAGATGTTTTGTACAAATAGCTCCCTCTCACTTCATAAAGGACATGGATGCTTTTTCAAGATAGTTTTTATGGTCTGGAAAACTTGATCAATATAAATGGAGTTTGGTTAGGTGGGATTCTATATGTAGGCTGGTGCAAGAGGGAGGCCTTGGGTTGCGACAGAAAGCTCTTTTTGGGCAAGCTTTGGCTACAAAAATTTATTGGATATGGTGTACCTCTCAAGATCAGATTGGGCTAAAATAATATCTTGTAAATAATTTAGAGGTATTTATGAGGTTGAGATCCCTAGAGTCAGCTTAGTTGGGAAAGGTTCAGTTATCTGGGACACTCTAAAAAGAGGAGCTAATTTAATCAAGCAGGGTTTGTTTGAATTTGCAATCAGGGATCAAATGCTCTTTTTTAGGAGGATTCTTGGGATGGTCACCCTCCTATCTTGAATCAATATCCTAGGTTATGTTCCCTAAGCATTTTTTTCTTGGAAGCAGGTTGGTCTCGTGTGGAGGACTTTAAAAAAATCTAGTCTTTTGGAAATATGGATATGTATAGGTGGAAATATCCGTAAGAATGGCCCCAAGGAGGACTGGCCAAGGACAAAGAGGTGCTTGCTCTTATTCTTATGGGGAGGCCTTGTTCTTCATTGAGGGGTAAATATATTCTAGCTTGGAACCCTGATCCTAAGGGAACCTACTTGGTAGCCTATGGTTATCAGGTTCTTGATAAGCAAAAGTATGGGAGTCTTACTATCACTTGGTGGAAAAAGATGTGGAAAAAATTTTCCTGGCCAAAATATAACTTCTTTCTCTGGTTGGTAGCTCATAATAAATGCCTCACTTGGAATAATGTGAGGAATAGGGGATTTCAGGGTCCCTCTTTTTGTGTACTTTGTAGTAAGAATGAGGATGACTCTTATCATTTATTTTTCCAATGCTCCTTTGCTAGAGACATTTGGCACCATTGGTGGAGCACTTGGAACCATCCATGTTTTCATGTGCTATCCCTGGTGGAGTTTTGGAGTAGTCTGAGTAGAACTTCGGCCAAGGCCCTCTTCCTTCGGGTGGCTTGGAATTTGGGCCCTTCTTACATCATCTAGAAAATTTGGATCAAACAAAACCGATGCATATTTCAAGGAAGTTATTTGGCTATTCAACAGATCTTGCAAAGGATCCTGTATATGGTTCAGGAAACCATCCATAGCAAATGTGATGTGGACCCTCTTTTGGATTATAGGGAGGAGAAGATGCAAAAAGCCCTTGGTATATTTGCGGATGGTGTGAACTCTTCTAGCCCTAGTAGGGTTCCTCAGCTCAGCAAGAAGGTTAGGAGAGAGGGTAGGTGGAGGCCACCCCCTAGAGGAGTTTTAAATATTAATACTGATGGATCATCCAGGGGTAATCCTGGACATGCTAGAATTTGCAGTGTGGGGAGAGATTCTATTTGTGGTGTCAATTTTTTCTTTTCCATTTATAAAGGTGTTGACTCCAAAAATTTTATGGAAGCTCTTACAATTCTTGAGGCCTTGCGAAGGGGGTTTTCTATTGGCTGGCATAGGATTATATGCGAGTCTGACTCTCAAATTGTGGTTAATATTTTAAATAGTAAAATGGTGGAGGAAGTTAATTGGCATTTGGCCTCTATAGCTATTCAGATTCTCAGAATGAGTGAAGAGTTCAAATTTATATCCTTTGTGCAAATTCCAAGGGAATGGAATGTGGTTGCTAATTACCTGGCCAAAAGGGCTTTTGAGCTATTGGATCCTTGGAGTATCGATAATTGTGAGTATCCCATCTAGGGACTCTTAACGCCTATGGGAGTTGATCCACAAAGATGTACATACTTAATGTGGTTTGTTATTGTTGTCTTTTCCAGGTGTCATTCTAGTCTAGTGGTTTTATCCTATTTGGCTATTTATTTGAGTCCTAGTTGGAAGCTCAGTTGTACTCTATAATCCAGACTTTTTATCAATAAAATTTTACCCCTTTATTTAAAAAAAAAAGTATACAACTATACATATCTAGAAAAATCATCAATGAAAAGAATGAAATACCTATTTCCTAAAAGAGATGTACCCATAGGTCCAAAAATATCATTATGTATGATCTCCAAGAGATGAAAATCCTCTTTCACAATATATTTTAGAAAATTCTCCCTATAATTATTTCTTGTAATACATCCCTCACATGCTCCACTTAGAGGGGATATATGTAGAAGTTTAGTTGCCATAAAATAATATCTCATGTATCTCAATAATCCATAGATAATATACCCAATTTTATGATGCCACTTTGGACTTCTATTATCTACATGTGCAACCATAACAACAAAATTTCTCTTCCTATAAGAGGAACATAATAGAATAGCCTTTCTTCCAACTTATGCATTTGGTTAGACTCATCACAATAACTAGAAACAATTGTTTTAAATCCATTATCTGTATCCTTAATTATCCATAAAAGAAAAACTAGAATTCTACCTTTTTGTTTGTATGAGTAATGTAATAAATGGAAAAAAATGTAGGGATAACATTAGGAACACGAAGTACCTCATTAAAAGAAGAATATTCAATGATTATTTATCCAAATCTCACAACCTGCAATGAAGAGTAATCTCCAATAACAACACACTCCCTTGAATGCAATTTGTTTTAACCCTATATGAGATGTTTATGCTTCAAATTATTCATAGTTTTCCCTAAATCTATAATCTAACCATTTAAATAAGTTAATGTCTGATATGCTGAATAAATAGCTAAATATTTTTGTGAGGTTTCTCCATCAAAGTTATCCTCACCTTGTACATAGAAGAGAGCAACATCAATATCCCTTATTTCTTCCTCAAATTTCTTGATGTGAATTTGGAAAAAAACTACTTTATTACCTTTCTTTTCACAAAAATCACATGCAAGATTTTTGAAGGGATTGTTGGGCCTCTTCTTATTCTATTTTTGCTTCTTGTCATTGTGAGCTTTGGGAATATATTCCTTATGATTATGCTAATTGAAGATAAAATTTCCCTTATGTATTTGTCTTCAATCTTAATAATGGAAAAAGTACTTGAATACCTCATTCATTGGTGGTCCAAGAAAATCTTGGCAGTATACACAAAGTATATCAAATACAACAAGTACTATCTCGTACATTTACAAAACATTATTGAAGATAATATTTAGTAGTTCAATATTATTTCTTCTCCAAAGCTTCTTGTCCTTTTCCTCTCTCTTTAGGAAATCCTCTTCTAATATAGATGCCTTCTTGTAGTTTCTTGAAATGACTAATGTACTCATACATAGTTTCAAATGAGTCCATGGATAAAGTTACAAGCTCATCCTCCAACCTACTCATTCATGTGGAATAAATATGTTCACACAATCCTCATTATTTTTAAGGAACCCTTTAGGGTTTGTGGTATACAATTATGTGTGTCATAAATATTGTTAACATCAAGGGATATGACACCATGAGCCTCATCCTTATTATCCTTATAAATATACTTCACTTATTTAGTATCAATATCATGATGCCACTCATTTAAATATATGATTAACTATTTTCTTAGGAGTAAAGATTCAATCTTTATTTTCTAAGTAGCATAGTTTTGACCACTCAATAAGGGCACATGGTTATCCATGATTGTCCTACCAAAATATAAAATCTTACTTGTAGTTATTGTTATCCTCTCTTATTATCCCAACCATTGGATGAGGTGTGGACTACTTGGTTGGGGCTATCACACCTCATATAGAGATACATAACAAGGCTAGTCTTGAGAGCATGAGATTTGGATTAGTTAGGGGTATCTAGGATTTTGACAATAATTATCTCCTTTATAAGATGTGATATTGGGTGCACAAATCTTAATCTAATAGCTTAGGAAGAAAAGGGTTAGAGAAATAAAAACAAAGATAGAAAAAGGAAAAAAACCTAAGCTAACAAGAGGTGATGCACCAAAGATCAAATAAGACCCCCCTACATAGTAGCTCTAGCCATAATGCACCATTGTGAAAAATCTCTTTCCTCAAAATATATAAGCCCAAATTGAAATACATGCATACACACAGAGAAGTAGAGTTAGGGCTTGATGACTAAACAAATGAAACCAAATAGACACATAGGCCTCGGAAACATATATATATATATATATATATATATATATATATATATATATGTAAAATACTATAAATATTATGTCGTAAGTAGGGTTTTGAGTTACTTATAAGACCGCCTAGAGATGTGCATACTTCTATACAAAGGGAAATGAAGGGAAATTTATACAACTAGTCAATATTTTACAATTATAAACTTACTATTAGTGATAGGTACATAACGAAACATTTTCTCTCCAAAATATGTAAAAAATTTAAGGATTACTATTCCTTTGTGTGTTGGTCCATATCTCTATTTAATATGCTAGTTCATTTTGTGTTCTTTGGATTTGAGTTCATTAATATTGGTTGATTTCAATCCTTTGGATAAATTGCTACTCTTACTACTACCACCTACTCCTTTTGGGGTTCCCCAAAGTCTAGATGTATGAAGTATCTGTAATCAATGTTCTAGATGCAAGGTTGCTCTAATTACAACTTCCCATGATATTGCCTTTAAAATATCAATAATTTATTTAGACTTATTAGGCTTTAGGTGTGCAAGTAGGTGATTTTAAAATTCTTATTTTTTTATGATTTCAAATACACCTTTGGGATATGTGCCTTGAGGTTGTAAATTATTTTCTTTCTTAGATGACTAGCCCTTCCTATATTTCTCTATTGAATATTTTGGATGGTCTATCTATTGGGGTTTTTGTTAGTCAAAACTTTTAGATCTTTTCTTTTGTCAAAAATTTTAAAACTCCCAATATTTAGTCATTTTGTTATTTCACCTATCAATCTCAAATTTCATTAGAAGTTTTGTCTTCTCATTTTCCTTGGATCTATTGAAACTATCAATGATTTTTTATTTGGACTTTGGTTATTCAAGGAGACTTGATTTTTTGCCCCTTCCTTCATCTTTCAACTTTCAAAACTTCTAATCAGGTCTCTTGCCCACACTCATTATCCATCCTTCTTTTTGTGAAGGCTATATTATGAACTTATTCTAATGCTTCCTCCTTTCTAGTGTAGTGAGAGATCACTACAATTTTAGTGACTCATAGGGGATCTTCATATTGATGAAGATAAAGAACCCAAAGAAATTTGATGCCTTGTCCATTGAGCATGGAGTCAAAACTTGAGTATTTGGATATCAATTGCAATTTTTTTCAATCCTCTTTTTTTTGGTCTTTCACAAAATTGGGTTTTGTCCATAATGATTGAGGTTTACTTGGTTATTTCTATAAAATATGTGGAGTTATAGCTACATATTTCTCAATGATATTCCTATCTAGTGAAACATGCCACTATTGTTGCCTTACTCTTAGCTTGAATTTTTTTGCTTTATAAGTTGCCTTTATGCAAAATTTTTGGATCTCCTCATTTGATAAGTGTGCTTCGGTTGTAGGGTCCAAGGAAAATTTCCTTCCTTTATTGCCACAATCAGGGTGACCTTTTTTTATAGGTTGAGAAGGCTATATGACCTAAGGAATTTTTGTCACTACTTTTGTAGATTGTAAGCTCTCTTAGATGATGCCAATCATTTTTTAGTTACCTTAGGTCCCTTCTTTTTCCTCCATTATTTCTAAGCTTTATTTTATTAATACTTCATTTGATGTTCCCTTAGTAATGTCCCTATGAATCAATGATGGATGAGATAGTCACTATGAACTTAGTAGAAATGGAAAATAGCTTAGTTTTTAAACCCACCCACTTAGATCATGGAAAAGTTCATGATCACTATTTAAGAAGGGGTATCACTAAAGATAGAGTTATTTTACATATAATTGAAAAGGCTTTAGGACCCTTATGAATAGTGAGGTCAGACTTAGTTACCACCAAAAAGGCTACAGGTCATTATATTTTTTGGTCAGGTGGGTCAACATGTCCTCACAATGTAGGGAGCTTCAAATTTATTCAAAATACTTTTCTTGCTAGAATATTGGGTATTTTGTAGCATTAGCCACTTGGTAAATTTACGGAGCTTTAGGTAATTTCATCTCGTTTGGTTCTTTGACATAACTATATGGAGGGGGGATAAATAGGAGGTAAATTTTGTTAGAAAGACCACTTTATTTGGGATTGATGGAATACCCATAATAGGTCTTCTTATATAGACTTCTCTAACTAGAAAGGTCATTTTTCATACTTGATCCAATCCTTTTCTAGTAATATTGTGTGATGATATTTCAATGTAAGTGAATCAATAATGGCATGTTTTTTGTCACTTCTCATCTATTATGTTGATTCTTGGATCTTCTAATCCATGCAAACTTCCTTTGAATTTACATATAAAATGCTTGGTGTATTTTCCAAAAAATTATTTCTTGCTGGCACTTTTGACTTACTTCCCTCCTAATGCCACCACTTTTGTGGGACCTAGTTTTAGTAGCTTTATTTATAAATATTGGTTATTTACAATATAATACATGATTTTGATGCATTTTGATGTGCCATATTTGTCACATGATGTTTATTGATTAGAATCTATAGTTTTTGGACCAAAGTGACCTAAAGTTCTACCTCTCTCATGTGTTCATTTTCTTGAGCATGTGATTTGATGCCACCCATGGTCTTTGATTAGTTGACCTTGGTGAATGATGTGTTTCCATATTTATCAATATTATCACATTGGAACTCAACATGGATAACTCATATGCCTCTTATGACCACATCATTTTTTCTCCTAAGTATCCCAAAGGTTGCTTAGCTATCTCTTTTAAACTCCTAGGTTCACATTCAACCATGTGTGTAACTTGCCCTTATGTTGCTTGATTTTTTATTTTTAACACATCCTTCGATTGACCCTTTGGCATGCTAACCATTGTGTTGAGGAATGCATTAAATGCCACATATGCTTCTTCCCCATCCCAAGTGGTGAAGCTTAGTTCTAGGTTTGAGATGAGTGTGTTTGGTTAGGAATTTTATCCAAGGAGTATAATTGGTATGTGCATCTAGATATGGGCGATACCTGGTAGTAAGTTCCTCCTTGTCATTGTCCTAAGTGGGAGAAATATCCTTGGAAGGATTAATAGGATTTGAATATAGAGGATTTGGTACTAGAAAATTTTGGTGGTATTAGTAATGGTTTTGATATATTTCCTAATTGCTATAGACCTTAACTACATCCAATTTTTCTTTAAACCCATCCATTAGGATGGAAACTAGTTGGTCCCAACTAACAATAGTGGGAAATAGAATTATATCCTTGGTGAGATTTTTATTTAAGTGACATTTCTAAGAGTTTGATAGTGACATCGTACTCTAGAAAATTATACTCTTGGTATAGTAAAACCATTTCCTATAGGTGTTGTAGTAGGGTGATTGGGCCTTTGCCAATGTACTCAAACAAGATCTCTAGTACCAATCTAGAAAGATTCCTCCATATGACTAGTGGCTTTGGAGATCATAGTGAGCTTGCATTGTTCCACTTAAAGGATAATCTAAGTGGTAGAGTGGAAATTCTTTAGTATTTGGGTCATTTGGATGGAGAAAAGTCACTAGGTGAATGTAGTTTGTGCTCTAAGAGAAGATAGATTGAGGCCTTCACCAGAACCTCAATCAGGTGTCCTTCAAGCGATTTCTTCTAGATGTTCATTCTTGAGTGGAGTAACTATGTGAGTTTGATATGATTAAAAAAGTATAAATAAGTAGAGAATATTACCGGATTCTATGCCTAACTTGTTCTTGATTGTGGGACCAAATATAAATCAATGGGTCCCACAAAGTGTACCATTAAACCATTATCCTCTTGGATTGTCCTAGTCATTGGACAAGGTGACTAGGTGGTCAAGGTTATCATGCAACATAATAGGTCTAATTCTAAGGGCATAATATTTGGCTCAAGCAAGGACCTCTAATATTTTAACAAAGGTTGACTCTATAGGATGTGATATTAGATGCACAACTCTTAATCTAATAGCTTGGGGGAAAAGGGTTAGAGAATGAAAAAAATATAGTGGAAAGTAAAAATCCTAAGCTAACAAGAGGTGATGCTCCAAATATCAAGTAATATCCCCCCACAAAATATTTTTGATTGTAATTCATTGATGTGAACACTTCCTCACCTTGACATATATAATCACATATTGACATACAAGAATACATAGACAAAGGAGATGGGTTAGGGCTTGAGAACAAAAAAATGGAAAAAATAGATGCATACGACTCTAGAATATATATGCATGTAAAATATTACAAAGATTATGCTAGAAGCAGGGGTTCAGGTTGCCTACAAAACTGCCTAGAGATGCACATACTATAATATAAAAGGAAATGAAGGGAAAGTTATACAACTCATCAATCCTTTAAAATTATAAACTTGTTATTATTTATAGATGCATAAGGGGATATTTTCCCTCAAAAATATGTAGATATTTCAATAATTATTGCTGCTCTGTGTGTTGGGTCATGTATCTATTTAATATGCTAGTTCCTTTGTGTTCTCTGGATGTGATCCCATTATTGTTGGATGATTTTGAACCTTTGGATAAAATAGTACTCCTACTACTACTACCTAATACTTTTAGGGATCCCTAAATGCTAGATGTATAAGTCTCTTTAATCAATGTTCTATATTTGAGGTTAATCCAATTTTAGCTTCCTATGTTATTGTCTTTAATACATTAGTTATTTCTATAGACTTGTCAGGCTTTGGGTGTGCATGTAGGTGAGTTTCAAATTATTCTATATTTATGATTTTGAATACTACCTTTAGGATATGTGCCTTGATAATACAACTCATTTTAATTCTTAGATAGACAATCCTTCCTATCTGCCTTTATTAGATATTTTAGATGGTCAAACTATTCTGGTTTTTTATTCCTCATATCTTTTTGATCTTTTTTGTCATGACCCTCCCTTGGAAAAATTTTTATTTTGGATAAAGTCACTTCATATGGATGAGTGTATGTTTTTATCTTGATATTCTATAGATGAACTAATTGGTTGTTTCATGTTAAGGTATACAAACTTACATATATTTTATGGAAAATATGATGTATGGAATGTTGGATAGTTCTTGATGATTTGTACAAAATATATTTTGTGAAAAAAAATTATTTACTACTAATGGAATTGTATTTTCATAGGAACAGATTCTCCTTATGAGTAGAGGAAAATCACCAAGAAGTGATGTATTAAAAGTAAAGGACGTAATATCTTTCCACAAAAATAGTTGGGTGACAAGAATGAAAATTCTTAACTTCTTGTGATTCTATATGAGGGAACTTTATATAGTAGAAAAAATTCTATGTTACTAGTAGTTATATATATATATATATATATATATATATATATATATATATATATATATATATATATATATATATAATGTTGGTTGAAGGATTCATTTCAATAAGGAATGAAAATATTAGTGCTTTTTATTCTTGTTTTTTTAAAAGGGAATATGTCTTTCAATGATACTAATGGTTAGACTTTAAAAGATGCAACTTGTGTAGAAGGTATTCATTGATTGAAGGATGAAATAATTTTAGTGGTGTTTGGAACCTTCACTACAACTAGATCCAAGTGTACCACCCAAAATGGTACTTAAAAGAAAATAATAAATTCTCAACTGGTGTTCAAGAAGTGGGTGAGTAATTAGCAAGGTAAGGTGGTAATTGTTGAACATTGTGAGTAGATGAGTTTTCATTGATGTCAAGAGTGAGTGGTTATTTATGTCAAGCTTTCAACTCCAGTCAGTGGTAGTTTTAGTAAGCAACATCAATTTCAGGTTCTCCAATAAGTGCAAAAGGATAGTCCACCTTCATTTGATTAAGACCCGATTCCAGGCAGTTCGATGAGATCCAAAGGGCTAAGAAGAGGCCCAAGAAAATAATATTATAATAGTTTATTATAATATTAAAAGGAAATTTTAATTAACTATAAATTAATTAATATAATTTTATTATAAATTAATTTATTAACTAATTTAATTAACTTTCATGTTAAGTTAATTTTAATTTAATTATAAATTAATTTTTATTAATTTAATAAACCCTAAAAAGGGTTATAAAGCTAAGTTTATAAATCAAATTTAAAATTTGATTTGAGCATCGATGTGTTATGGCAATAAGGCATCATGTATAAATAAAGGTAAAACCTTTGCCTTAAAATCCCCTATGCTTTATTCGAATGCCTATGTTCTAGATTAGGCGCAGAAAGGATGCAATAATTTTCATGTTGAAAAATCTTCGATGGCAGAAGAACGAAGAAACAGGAGCAAGGCTCCTCTCACCCTGCACAAGCACTGTGTAGCACAATTGGTTATGACGAAATGTGTTAAGACATGTTGTTGGCAGGAAGGACGCGGTTCGAATCCTACGAGGTTCATGTTTTACAAGGAAGAAAGTCTTCATTTTATGAAAAATACCTAACATAGGGAACAAAGGGAGGCTAGCATCTTGCCCTCCCCATGGGAGTGCCTAGCCCATGTGGTGGGCTAGTGCCTTGGTAATACGCTCAACGAAAAGGTCTCTTATTCGAAACCCATCGAGGCCTTTTTGTGGTTGAGACAAAGGTATGCGTTGATGTTGTTATGTTGGTCGCTTAATTTGGGATGTGCTAAGGTTGAAAGAAAATAAAAATATTTTTATGTGTCTAAGGTTAAAAAATAAATGATTTGATTGTCTATAAGATTTAATTTATTGCCTAAATTTATATTGGTTATTAAGAGTTTTGAGGGAGATAAAAGGGTAGGCAATTATTATTTCTGAAGGGTTATTTTTGAAAGATTGAATATTGATTGAAAGTAATTGAGCATTGTGGTGAATGTGAAGCATATTGAGTCTCTAACAATTCTCTATATGTTTTTGTGGTAAAAAGAGTGATTGAAAATGATTGAGCATTGTGGTGAGTGTGAAGCATATTGAGTCTCTAACAATTCTCTTTATGTTTCTATGAGATTGGACAAGTTCTAGTGAGGACTTGTTGAGAATATTTGAGGTAAGTCTTAGAGAAGACTTGTGGATAGATTTGTGTGAGATTTTGTGGAAGCTTACAATGCAAATTTGAGGACATAGATTGAGAGTTGATTTGGACAAGTTCTAGTAAGGACTTGTTGAGCATATTTGGACAAGTTCTAGAGAGGACTTGTGGATAAATTAGTGTGAGCTTTTATGGAAGCTTACAAGGTAGATTTGAGATAAGTCTTTGAGAAGACTTGTGAGCAGAATTTATTGATTGATTTGTTCAAACCTTGAGTTAAGGTTTGGGGTAGATCTAGCAGTGTTGATTTGTGATTGGATCAAGCTTTGTGTTAAGTCTTGAGGATAGATATTGAGGATAGATTTATGCTAGACCAAAGGACTATGTTTAGTATAGATCAGAGAATAGAGATTGAGGATAGATTTGTGCTAGACCGAAGGACTATATTTAGTATAGATTAGAGGATAGATATTGAGGAAAAATGTGTGCTAGACCAAAGGACTATTTTTAGTAAAAATTTGAAGATAGATTTTGGTGTATATTTGAGAACAGATTTGTGCCAAACTAGAGACAAATATTGAGTATATTTGTGCTAGATAGAAGGACTGTGTTTAATGTAAATTTGAGATAAAGATTTTAATAGAGTATAGAGGATGATAGTATCTAATAGATAGAGATCCATTAGCCAGGGCAGTGAGGATAGGTATCTTCAATGGATAGAGATCCATTAGCCAGATTAGTTGGGGTAGCAGTTCTTATAGAAGATCACTAGTGAGAGCTAAGGAGAAAGGAGTTCTCCTATGGATAGAGATCTATGAAATTGATTAGGGGATTGGTGTCTCCTTTGGATGGAGATCCATAAAAATTATAATAGGAAAAGTATTCCTAAGAGATTTATTGAGAAAATTTTAGTGAAATATTTTCTCTGTGGAATAGCCCACATTGGGTGAACCACGTTAAATTGGTGTCTCTATTGTGTGTGGTTATTTGTACATTGATTTGATTACTACTATTGATATTGATATCTATACATTGCATAATATTGATTGGGAAAGAAAAGTAAAAAGTGGTCTTATACTATTCACCCCCCTCAGTATAAGCTTATGTTTTTCAATTTTATCAGAGCAGGTTCCTTCAAAAGAGTTTAACAACTTGAAGGAAAAGCTTCAAGAACACAATGGATTCTAAGAATGGGTCCTTAGATAATTCAACACCAGTATTTTATGGAAGCGATTATATATTTTTGAGTATGATAATGAAGATTCATTTTATGGCACTTGGCAATGAAATTTGGGAAGCAGTTGAAAATGGATACATACCACCAGTTGATCCACCTATAGATAAGGAAGGTAAGATTCTACAACATTATAATTCAAAATCAATGAATGAAATTTTTAGAGGTTTGCATAGAATAAAACCCATAAAATTTATGTATTGTAAATATGCAAAAGGAATTTGGGATAAGTTGCAAAGCATATATGAAGAAGATAAAAGTGTCAAAAAGGTAAATATACAAAATATCAAAGGAAAATTTGAAGAATTAAGAATGAAGGATGAGGAAAATATTAGTACTTATCTACTTTGGGTAGATGAGTTTGTTAATTCCATGCAAGGACTTGGACTTAAGGTTGAAGAATCGGATGTTTGTGATAAGGTCTTAAGATCTCTTCCAAAAAAATTTAGTGAAAATATTTTTGCTATAGAAGAATCAAAAGATAGTGATTCTTTGACAAGAAATATGTTACTTGGTATTATTACAAATTTTGATTTAAGAACAAAAGAGGAACCTAATACCTGTAAGGAAGCAACATTCAAAGCTACTAAGAAGACAAAGGGTAAAAATTTAGATTCAAGCAATGAGTCATCCAGTTATGAAGAAGATAATTATGGTAGAAGGAATAAGGATTCAAGAATATTTAAAGATGCAAAATCTATTAGATGTTTCAATTGTGGAAAGTATGGTCACTATGCAACTGACTATCAAGAATCTAAAAATAATAATGATGAAGAAAAATAGGATCATAGGAACAGGGAATCAGAAAGATATAGGTACCAAAAGAAAGGTAAGGATGGACAAGGAAAACAAGGAAAGAAGTTCTTTCAAAGATGAGGAGTTACTATGCAAACAAGGAAAGTAAGTACTCAAGTGATAGTGATGCTAGTTCTTCAAGTAATGATAAATATGAAGTTCTATTTCTAATTGAAGAAAAAAAGAAGTTAAGAAAAGGTCACCAATAATCCTCAAGTGTTTTAGATGTGGTAATTTTTGGACATCTTGAAGATAGTTGTACAAGGAATGGTTTCAGTTTTAGTGATGATGAATATGAGGATGCACTTGAAGTACCATAAGAGAATATTCTAATGGCACTAGAAGAAGAAGGAGGTGATCCTATAGAAGACAAGTTAGAATAGAATGCAGATGTTCTCACAGGTAAACAAATAGAGGAAGAATCAGAAAAAGGAGGAGTTGATCTTGAGGGAGAGCTTATTTATGCTCTTAAAACCTTAAAGAAGGTAAGAAATCAAAACTCCCAACTTGAGATTTAGTTTCAAGAATGTGATGAAGAGAGAGGAAAGCTTATAAAGGATCTAAACAAGTCAATGACTAAGACAAAGAAGTTCAAGGATAAGTTATAAGCAAAGGTCTTATAATGTGAAAAGTTAGAGCAAGAAGTAGCTCTACTAAGGAAAGAATTAGATAATTCTAAGGAAAAACTACACAAGTTTGAAAGAAGCTCAAATAATTTGTAAAATATGATCAAGGTACAAATATGGTCAACAAATAAAATAGGTCTTGGTTTTGAAGAGGTTCAAAAGAAACAAGAAGATGAGTCAAACTCAAGTTCTAAAGAAGAAGAAACTTCAGAAGAAGATAGCATAAGATAAAGTGAGACTTCTGAGGATGAGTTGGACAACATAAAGTTCAACAAGGAAAGGAACAATGCACAAAGAAGAAACATATGGAATATGAACTAGTATAGAGAAAAAGGGACTAAGATACCAATGATGTCATAGATTTGGGCACATGGATTCATAGTGCAGGACACATGAAAGACATGAATATGGGAACTTTAGAAGTAGGTAGATTTTTTATGGGTATTGCTACTCATGTAATCAATTTGGTCACAAGGCAATGAATTACAAGGTACATGACAGGAACAAATATATCTTCACCAGGAGAAATCCCAAGACATTTTCACCTCCAAGGAATAATAAAATTAAGTGTTATAAGTGCAATAATGATGGACATACAACAAAATTGTGTAGAGCAAACATTATAGAATCAAGTATGAACAAGAACAAGAACAATAATAGGAACAAAAATAAGAATAGTAATATGGACATGAATAGGAACAAGAATATGGAAATGAACAAGAATAGGAATATGAATATGAACAAGAATAGTCAAAGGAATCATAAGGATCAGATGAGAAGGAAAGAGGACAAAGGTAAAGACCAGTGCTTGTTAGGAGTATAAATACTCCCACCCTAGAATTAACCACCTGAAGAGGAATTGGGGGAGGGGCTAAACTAAGATACTCATTCTTAGCCTCGAGCCCCAAAGGTGACCCTTTGACATTGATGTCAAAGGAGGAGATATTTAAGTAAGGGGGAGATATTTGGTTTAACGAGAGAGAATTGAGTCAGGGGAAGCAATTTCCTAGGGGAGAAGAATAGGAAAAAGGTCAAGTTTTGGTAAAAATAATTTGGGTTGCCATCAATGACAAAGGGGGATATTGTTGGACATTTTGAGTAGATGAGTTGTCATTGATGTAAAGAGTGAGTGGTTATTGATGTCAAGCTTTCAACACTAGTCAGTGGTAGTTTTAGTGGGCAACATCAATTTTAGGTTCTCCAATAAGTACAAAAGGATAGTCCACCTTTAGTTGATCAAGACCCTGTTCTAGGCAATCCGATGAGGTCCAAAGGATAAAGAAGAGGCCCAGGAAAATAATATTATAATAGTTTATTATAATATTAAAAAGGAAATTTAAATTAATTATAAATTAATTAATATAATTTTATTATAAATTAATTTATTAATTAATTTAATTAACTTTCATGTTACTTAAGTTAATTTTAATTTAATTATAAATTAATTTTTATTAATTTAATAAACCCTAAAAAGGGTTATAAAGCTAAGTTTATAAATCAAATTTAAAATTCAATTTGAGCACCGACGTGTTATGGCAATAAGGCATCATGTATAAATAAAGGTAAAACCTTTGCCTTAGAACTCCCCTATGATTTATTCAAATGCCTATGTTCTAGATTGTGCACAAAAAGGATGCAACAATTTTTGTGTTGAAAAATATTCAGAGGAAAAATAATGACAAAATAGGAGCAAGGCTCCTCTCACCTTGCACAAGCACCACGTAGCACAGTTGGTGATGATGGAAGGTGTTAAGATGTGTTTTTGGCAGGAAGGACACAGTTAGAATCTTACAGGATTTATGTTTTGCAAGGAAGTCTTTGTTTTGCGAATAGTGCCTAAAACAGGGAAAAAAGGGAGGCTAGCACCTTGCCTCCCCGTGGGACTGCCTAGCCCACGTGGTGGGCTAGCACCTTGGTAAGGCACTCGGTAGAAATGTCTCTTGTTTGAAATCCATCAAGGCCTTTTTGTGGTTGAGACAAAGGTATGCATTGATGTTGTTATGTTGGTCGCTTAATTTGGGATGTGCTAAGGTTGAAGGAAAATAAAAATATTTTTATGTGCCTAAGGTTGAAAAATAAATGATTTTATGGTTTATAAGATTTAATTTTTGCCTAAGGTTATAAATTTTTTAAGGGAGATAAAAGGGTAGGCAATTATTATTTTTGAAGAGTTTTTTTGAAAGATTGATTTATTAAATTGGAGATTATAAAGAGCAATTTGAGTGATTATTTTTTTGTGTGATTTGATGATTTCAAGGAGTAATAAGGTGTACTTGGGATTAATTATTTTTGGTGTTTGAGAAATATCTTGAAAGATAGTTAGTGTGATATTTTATCATCTAATCATTAAAATTGGCAAAGAAGAAAATTGTGATTGAGACATGTTTTCTAAGGGCACTTCTACATCAAACAAAAGGTATGGGCACATATTCCTAGTGAGTGATTGTTGAATGTTGTGAATGCAAAGTTGGAGTGAAAAGGATTGTTTGGTAAGCATTGTTGAGTGTGTTTTGAATTAATGCTTCAAGGTTTTTTGGAATAAAGAGTTGTTGATAAAACCTTGTTTTATAAGCATTGTTGTTGAAGTGATTAGTTGAGTGAAGAAATTGAACTAGGGTTTTCCAAGATCATGAGTATCGTTGTTATGTGAACCTTATTTTATAAGCATTGTTGTTGAAGTGATTTTTTGAGTTAGGAACTTGAACTAGGGTTTGCAAAGATCATGAGTATAATTGTTATGTGAGATTGGTTGATAAGCATTGTTGGAAATATTTGAGTGAATGTTCATAAGTTGGGACTAGGGTTTGTGAGCAAGAATTATTTAATTGAGTGATTGGTTAAGTAAAGTTGGTTGAGCCTAGTCAAGTGGATGTGTTGAAGTGATAGTTCAAGTTCTATGAAACAAATTGTTCTATATTCTGAATTGAGTTGAGGAAGAGATTTAGTATTGATGAATGTGAAACATATTGAGTCTCTAACAATTCTCTATATGTTTCTGTGGTAAAAAGAGTGATTGAAAGTGATTGAGCATTGTGGTGAATGTGAAGCATATTGAGTCTCTAATAATTCTCTATATGTTTCTGTGGTAAAAAGAGTGATTGAGCATTGTGGTGAATGTGAAGAATATTGAGTCTCTAAAAATTCTCTTTATGTTTCTATGAGATTGGACAAGTTCTAGTGAGGACTTTTTGAGCAGATTTGAGGCAAGTCATAGAGAAGACTTGTGGACAAATTTGTGTGAGCTTTTGTGGAAGCTTATAATGTAGATTTGAGGATAGATATTGGGAGATGATTTGGACAAGTTCTAGAGAGGACTTGTGGATAGATTAGTGTGAGATTTTGTGGAAGCTTACAAGGAATATTTGAGACAAGTCTTTGAGAAGACTTGTGAGCAAAATTGATTGATTTATTTGTTCAAACCTTGAGTTAAGGTTTGGGGTAGATCTAGCAGTGTTGATTTGTAATTGTATCAAGCTTTGTGTTAAGGCTTGAGGATAGATATTGAGGATAGATTTGTGCTAGGCTGAAGGATTATATTTAGTACAGATCATAGGATAGATATTGAGGATATATTTATGCTAGATCGAAGGACTATGTTTAGTATAAATCAAAGGATAAATATTGAGGACATATTTATGCTAGATCAAAGGACTGTGTTTAGTATAGATTTGAGGATAGAGTTTGGTGTAGATTTGAGGATAAATTTATGCCAGACTAGATATAGAGATTGAGCATATTTGTGCTAGATCGAAGGACTGTGTTTAGTGAATATTTGAGATAGAGCTTTGAAGGTGATAGAGTATAGAGGATGACAGTATCCAGTGGATAGAGATCCATTAGATAGGGTAGTGAGGATAGGTGTCTTCAGTGGATAGAGATCCATTAGCCATAGTAGTGGAGGTAGCAGTTCTTCCAGAATATCACTCAATTAGAGCTAAGGAGAAAGGAGTTCTCCTATGGATAGATATCTATGAACTTGATTAGGGGATTGGTATCTCCTTTGGATAGAGATCCATAAACATTGTAATAGGGAAAGTATTCCAAAGATATTGATTGAGAAAATTTTAGTGAAATATTTTCTTCGTGGAGTAGCCCACATTGGGTGAACCATGTTAAATTGGTGTCTCTATTGTGTGTGGTGATTTGTGCATTGCTTTGATTACTGCTGTTGATATTGCTATCTATACATTGCATAATATTGATTGGGAAAGAAAAGTAAAAAATGGTCTTATACTGTTTACCCCCCGTCTTAGTATAAGGTTGTGTTTTTCAGTAATGAAAATAATGAAATATTACAAGATCGAGTTAGTTATCTTCAGATTCCTTGGTGTAAGAAGTGTAAAGAAAAAAAGGTAATACACCTAGTGTAGAATTATGAAAAAAAAGGGGGCTCGAACTTCAATAGGATGGACGGTTGGTTTTGTAAGGAGATAACTATTGAGCTATATAGTATGGGAGAGAATGCACTACTATTCAGAGGGTGAAGGACTACTAGAGTGACATCGATATTTGGAGAAAAAGAGCATTGTTTTCATTCGTGAGTCTTGTTGGTGTGATCAAGATTTAGAGGTAGACCTTTTAATAAAAATATTGAACTTGTTTTGGTAATTTAGTTTAAAATATTTGCATAGATATTTTGGTTAATTATGTTTTTGTAAAGCTAGCTACCTTGGCCATGTTCAGTTTATGATAGAAAAAGAACTATACTTTTAAACTTGGCCAACCTTCAAAGACACTAGTGTAGTGGAGGAGGGCGTACAACTATTTATAGCTAGCCAATGATCCTTATTGACTTGTTATTAAATATGCTTGTTGGTATTTATTTTAGAATCTAAGAACAACCGTAGTTTTTTAGCTAGAGACTGTAAAAAAATAATGGTCCCAAGGGTAGTAGATATTTAGATATCTAATCTTGTGCTATACATTGGGGATGTATAGTGTGACTTACATCAGTTTACTTTCTATTTGCATACCAAAGCACTCTCAAACTATCCTTAGTTGAAATGGACCTTGAGTTTAGTTGTTGGCATGGAATGGATTATTTTATATAGTTAATTTTTAATAGAGAGATTAGTTTAGATCTAGTTTAGGTTAGAGATGAACTGGAAGTTGGGTATTTTAATTTAGATGAACTTAGAGTTTAGTTAAGCTTGATGTTAAGAGAAGTTGTTTGGTTTTGGGATTTTCATGCAATATCTTCTCTTAGTCAATGACATGTTTGGGTTAGAGTTCAAAAATACACTAGCATGTTGTTTAGACTACTCCATGCTTTGGATTATCATATTTGAGTGAAACTAAAGTAAACATAAGTCCTCTATAACCATTTTTGATGCATAATAGCTAGGATAAATGGGCATGTTATTTTACCAGATGAAACTCTATAAGAGTGCAATCGGTAGCATTGGGATATAGTTTCTTCACTAGTGATAAAGGGAAGAACATTCTAAGTGTTTCTTTGGAATAGGTAAGGAAATCCTTTTTTAGTATACCTATAATAAGGGAGCATGTTTGTATTTTAATCTGTGGTGGCAATATTCTTTTTTGATGTCAAAGCAATCTAGGAATGCATAGCACCAACTCACTTGCACTCAAGGTGATTCATGAGGATCAAGATGTAGCCTAAGTGAATCTTTTTGATGTCTTTAGATAGATGTATGTCTTGATCACTTATTTGAATGAAGAGAAGATGTTTCTATTTTCTTAGCTATGTTTTGGAACTAATGTTAAACTTGATAGAATGATGAGGTCTTTGGTAGGATTTCATTAAAGAATTATTTGCCTTTCCTACATTGGAAACATGGACAGGTGCAAAGAATGAGGTTACTTTGAAGATCTTCTATAAGTAGATGAATGGCGTATTCAGAGCGATATGTTTGGTTTTAGATTGAGCTCAAGTTATTGAAATATTGAGATTTGTATTGAATCTATAAATGTACTTTTTGAGGTCAAAAACAAATATTATTAGGCTTGTTTCTACTTGTACTGGAAGCCTATAAATGAATTATTAAAGGAATACTCTTTTTGGATAAGAGTCAAAGGAAACCAAAAATTCCTTAAGATATTTGAGAAACAATGATTTGTATTACTCAAATTTAAATATTTTATTCTTATGGAAATAATAAATATGGAATTTTGAAGGTTGGGTTTTCCCTTCGGGGTTTTTCCTAGGGTAATTACTGTGTTGTGACTCTTGTGGAAATTTTACTATACTCTGATGTTATGCTTTAATTCTAAATTTATTTAGAATGAGGTTTAATTGGCAAAATATCTTCTTCGGATGTTATGATTTAATGAGTTGTAATAATTGATAATTCATGTGGATTAGTTATATTGCTTATTGATGAGGCCTGGAAATGCCTCAATCATAACATGTTTTGAACACTAAAATTGCCTATAAAATCTTATTTTTTATCTGATATGTTAGTTAAGTTGATTCAATATGTTGTATATTAACCATTTTGCATGATCAATGTATTTGGAATATTATATGCTGATTTTTATAGCTTTTTGCATAGTTTTGTGTTCTTTTTGCTGACTTGCTAAAATGGGATATGCTTAGAATAATAGCAGCATTTCACTAATCATGTTTTGATTTGTCTCAAGCATTTATTTCACCTAAATCTGGCAACGAGTGCAAGCAAAGCTGTTTGTTGTGCAACAAAAATTGGTCTTTCCCATGTAAATTCCAGCCAGTTGTCCATAAATAGCAAGGCATGGAATTCACATGTGGAAAGAGATGAAGACCATTGGAATTTGATCTTAGGAGATAACCCACCTGAGATATGTAGAAGAAATCACTAGAAAAGCACACATTTTTTCATTCCGAAGTATCTTCGGAATGAGAGAACACAACGTCTTCGAAATGAGCGGATCTTCAGAATGAAGAATGCATTATCTTCGAAATGAGCGGATCTTCGGAATGATAATTGTAGTATCTTCAGAATGAGAATTGTAGTATCTTCGAAATGATTGATCTTCGAAATGAGAATTGCATTGTCTTCGGAATGAAGCCACTTATCTTCGGAATGAAAACAGAATGTGCTTTTTGACTTGTTGACCGATTTCTGAAGCCGAAAAAAGGGAAATAAAGGTTGGAAAAGGTAAAGGAAAATATCTTCCATCTGTCTTTGCCATCATTGCTGACCAAAGCCATCATTAAGGGAAAGATCAAGTTTTAATATTCTTTTAGCATAAAACTAGAATTTGTTGCAGCATTGTAGGATTAGATCTTTTGAGATATTCTTTGTTTGTAATTAGACCTTAGGACATCTATAAATATTTCTCCTATTTAGGTTGAGCAAATAAGATATGTAGAGAGAGTAAGGAAGCTAGGAAAAAGCAAAAAATAGGTAGAATTTGACTGTTATAGTCCTGTAACAGGTTTTCAACAAAATTATTGTAATCATGTTCTTTAATCAATAAAGTGCACCAGTTCTATTTCATATTGCTTGTAAATGAGTGTGATTAAGATATATAGAGAGAGACTCATACATTATTCTAGACAAGGAGGCTGGCCACTTCCATACCTAGGAGGAGGACTCACAAGCAGGTTTTTATTTTGATTTTGCTGCAGCAGAATGAGTTGTAGAACTTGTTATTTCAATTGCTTGTAAATAGCTAACAATATCTGTAGTATTAGTTTATTTATGCTTAGATTAATATTGTGCTTAATGTTTTAGTTGTAATATTTACTTTTAGCAAAGCTTCCATTTTATTTCAGACTATTATTTTTAGAATTTGTTGCTTTCAACAATTTCCTACAGTTTATGTTTTGTTGTCAAACCCTGCACAAAATATTGACAACCTTCTGTTACAGAGCCTTGATAGTTTTTATTTCCATGTTAGAATTAGATTTTCATTGCTGTAAAAGTAATTAGATTTCCTTTCTGCAATTAGAATCAAACTTTCAATTCTGCAACTATTATTTTTGCAACATAATTAGGTCTCATTCTGCAATTGTAATTAGGACTTCATTTTTGCAGTTAATGATTAGTTTACAATTCTGAAACCTAGATTAAGGTTTAATTCATGAAATTTAGAAATAGGAATGTCCTAAAAACCCCCACACAACCAATTTCACCAATAAGACCTGTTGCTCTAGATTGACCTAAGTTATAGCTATTTTGCCTCTTCTTCCGTAGATAGCCTTGTACACAGCCCTGGATTGACAAATTCATTGAGAATTAATGATGGTATAATGACTACACATAATTTTGGCATCGTTGCTAGGGAATAGTGTTTCCAGAAGAAAACAAATAGTCCAATAGCCATAATCAGACTAAGCTATGAAAATTCAAGTTAAAATCTAAATACAACAGCTGAGGAAGATAACAACTATTGACTTAATTTATGTCATTTAAGAGTAAACATGAATGAGTAAGTCTAGGGATGAAAAAGGTAGAACTACCCCAAAGGATCCCTGGCTTGTTCCATTAAGGAGATCTTCATGCCTAAGGGGTGAATCACCTGTGTTTGAACTACCAGAAATATTGATAGAAAAAATCTCCAGTCTCACCATCATTAGAACATTTTGAGAAAGGAAAATCACCAATTTTATCATCATCAAAATATCCTAAGGAAGAAAATTCATCAGACTCATCATTAACAGAGAGGCTTTGACCTCTTAAGAGAACAATTTGGAAAGATTTAACTTCTCCTAGGAAACAAGAAACTATGGCAGGAGGCAATATAGATGGCCAAAATGGCTATGTCCATAATGAAGGAGATGATCAGGATATGCTCCAACCTTCTAGAACATTTGAATATCCTATCCGTCTAAATCCAACACAAAACTCTCCCATGAAAACCATTTCACCTTCGCATACTTCCAACCTTTCGAGGTGTTGTATCTGAAGATCCTGATCGGTTTTTGTTTGAATTCAAGGTAGTGTGTCAGACCTATGATTATATAAATGACAATAAAAAACTTAAGGCTTTTCCATCAACACTCAAGGATTCAAAATTACGCTGGTTCATGAGCTTAGAGCCAAATTCCATAAGAACCTGGGATCAAATGGAAACAATGTTTTAAGATAAATATCAGAAGTATTATCGTGTAAGAAATAGAAAAGATGAGTTATTCAAAATTAAGCAAGAAGATGATGAAACATTGGAAGATTATCTTGATAGGTTCTCCTTTGTTCAAAGGATATGTGGACTTGTAGAACCAAAATTATGTAAAACCATCTTTTTGAGAGGATTGCAAGATGAATCTAGAGAAGTTCTGGATTTGATGGAAAAATGGGATGTAACCACTCTTAGTAATGATGAAATTGTGTATCTCTATAGGAATTACTCTCACACTAAGCAAAGAAGAAGAAAAAGCTGCACAAATGGCACTGATGTGAAGGACCTGATAGAGGAACTTGCAAATTTCAAAACTGATATTCTAGTGCACCTAAACACTACTTTGGGGGAAATGTCTGCAAAAGCAAGAAACATAGAACCTTTGGCAATTTATTGCCCAAGATGTAGAAATAAACATGCTTTGTAGAAATGTCCTTTGAATAAAACATTTATCTCAGCCATTTGTAGTATCTATTCAAAAAGACATTCAACTGATCAATGCCACCTGCTACCACAACTCAAAACTATGTTAAAAAATTAGACTGAGGAACTCAACTATATTGGACCAAAACAAGGGAGAAATTTCTCTCAATACCAAAATCCCCCTCGTTTTCCTACAAATTGGGGGCATATTCCTGGTACTATGCCTTGGGGACAATTAGAACAACCCCAACGTCCTTGAAATTATCCTCAATGGACAAATTCCCAAGAATGGCCACAAGCAAATTGGAGTAACCCAGCCTAGAATCAGAATCAAAACAACCCCTCATGGAATCAAAACAATCCATATTGGAATCAAAACAATCCATCCTAGAATCAAAATCATACTAATCCACATTGGATGTAAAACCAACCACAGTGGAGTCAACAATACCAGTCCTATCCAAGGAAACAAAGAAATCAAGGTCAAACTTAGCATTTGTTGCCTGCACCTAATCAAAATTTTCAAGAAAAACAACAGCAAACACAGCAAGTGAAACAACCTCAACTGTTAGCTCAACCAATCACTAATACAAATAGCATGAGATAGACACCTCCTGTCTATGTGGTTGAAGCTGAAGAAAATGTTGAAATTAATGTTCTTGATTGTAGTAACATCCAACTTCATTCAGGAAAAGTTGTACCTGAACTAGTTTCAAATGAAATCAAAGAAAATGAAGAGCAAGAATCATCAGAACCAAAGAGAATCCAACCAACAATAGAGATAGAAGAAAAATTGGAACCAGAGAAAATTCAAACAACAATAGAGAAAGAGACAAAAATAGAACCACAAGCAGAACAATTACCAAGGATAATTCCATATCCTAAAAGATTCAATGCAATACTAGAAAATTTTGAGTCAGAACTGGTCAAAGAACTCAAAAAGTTAACTATATCATTGCCCTTATTGCAAGCCATTAAGGAAATACCAGAGATTAATAGTACTATCCAAAATTTGTGCATTAAAATAACAGGAAGAAAGAAGAAAGCATTTCCCAAGACTATGTAGGTTGAAGGAAAGATAGCTGATCTCTTATCTGGAAACTAGTACCTCTAAAGTATAGTGACCCAGGAAGTCCAGTTATCATAGTTACCATAGGTTCAGTACCAATATCAAATGTTTTAGTAGATCTAGGAGCTACAATAAACATCATGACCAAGGATACAATGAAACAATTACAGCTTAAACATCTCAGCCCCACATTTACAGTTTTAGAAATGGCTGATAGGTCAGATGCAAAACCTGAAGGTATCATTGAAGATGTCCCTATAGAAGTTTCTTCTTTGAAATTCCTTGCATATTTTTTGGTTTTATAGCCAAGAAATTCAGCACATGGATATCCCATCATTTTGGGAAGACCTTGGCTTGCAACTGCAGCAGCCTTCATAGACTATAGATCTGGAAATATGACTATTTCAAATGGTATTAATCTGAAATAGATTTCTTTATATCCTCCTGCAAAACCATCTAGCAAATTTTCAGGTCTGTTATGGTTTTATGACTCAGATGAAGAACCAGAAGAGGTCATTTCTACACTAGCTACCTTAGTAGTAAGAGAACACACATAAGACCTCAGTGACACAAAAATTTTAGAAAATGAAACAATCCTGATGAATGTTCTACATGAACAAGGTTTAGAAGGGGAAGCAACAAATATCCAATAGTTTTTAAGTAATGAGGAGAATAAAAAATCTGAAGATGAACCATCTATACTATCACAGGGAAACTCTGTTTCACTACCACATGGATGGCACCATCATCTAATTTTTCCTTCTCACTATTCCATACAAGATATGCTTCCCTCAAGCAGCAATAAAACAAAAACTGCTTCTCTTCTCCCATCTCAACAATGTCCTCTTAATCCCCTAATCACTAGGTATGAAGGAGTGAATTCAGTCCTAAATACAAAACAAATAGAAGTCTAGCCAGGCAAATTTTTGAACATTTATAGCCAGCTTACTAGGGAAGAGGAAGAAAAATTGATAGTTGTCTTGCAGAAGCATGTTCATGCTTTTGCTTGGAACTACAAAGATATGTTAGGAGTTCATCCTGATATATGTACCCAAAAAATCTATACTGAAGAAGTCAAGCCAGTTAGACAACCCCAGAGAATATTGAATCCTACCTTAAGAGATATTGTGAAAGAAGAAATTGAAAAACTTTTGGAAGTAGGATTCATTTACCCAATTTCTGATAGCCAATGGGTTTCTCCATTGGTAATAGTTTTTAAGAAAGATGGAAAAATGAGAGTATGTGTAGACTATAGAGAGTTGAATAATGTGACATACAAAGACCATTTTCCATTACCTTTCATATATCAGGTGTTAGATACTCTTGCTGGAAAAATATACTTTTGTTTTCTTGATGGATTTAGTGGATATAATCAAATTCAGATTGCACCTGAAGATCAAGAGAAAATAACTTTTATATGTCCATGGGGAACATTTGCCTATAGGGTTTTACCTTTTGGTTTGGGTAATGCCCCAACAACTTTTCAGCAAGCAGTCCTAGCAATTTTTGTTGATCTAACCACCAAAAGTGTTGAAATATACATGGATGATTTCACAGTATGTGGACAAACTTTTGATTTTACATTGGAAAATCTTGACAAAGTCTTAACTCGCTGTGAAACATACCGGTTATCCTTGAATCCAAAAAAATGCTTCATGATGATGAAGGAAGGGATAGTTCTTGGTCATCACATCTCTCCTGAAGGGATCCAAGTTGATCCAAAGAAGGTGGAAATTATCAAGAATCTCCTTCCTCCTAAAACTCAGACTAATGTTAGAAGCTTCCTAGGACACATTGGTTTTTACCGCAAGTTTATTCCCAACTTTAGTACAATAACCAGTCCCATGTTTTCCCTATTGACTAAAGATTTTGAATTCTCCTGGACTACAAGGTGTCAGGAATCATTTGAAGCTCTGAAAGAGAAATTAATAACTCCACCTATGCTCAGAGGACCTAATTGGACATTACCATTTCACATTCAGATCGATGCCTCCAATACAACAATTGGAGCAGCATTAGGACAAATTGACAATGGTGAACACTATACCATCTACAACATTAGCAAGAACTTGACAGAAGCCGAGAAAAATTATACAACTGAGAAGGAATTCCTAGCAGTAATTTATGCCATCAATAAATTCAGGCATTACATCATAGGTTATCAAATATTTATTCACACAGATCATACAACCATTAAGTATTTGATGAATAAACCTATGGTAAGTGCAAGAATTATTCGTTGGTTGCTGTTGCTGCAAGAATTTAATATCACTATAATCAACAAACTAGGGAAAGCTAATGTTGTGGCAGATTTCTTGTCCAGGTTGCAGAACACAGATGAAGGGGAATTAGTTGATGACACTTTTCCTAATGAAAAATTGTTTGCTATATCAGTCCAATCACCTTGGTTTGCAGATATAGCCAATTATTTGGTCACAGGGAAAGTTCCTCCACATTTCACTTCAAAATAGAAAAAACAATTGATCAAACAGAGTTCTTCTTTTGAATGGATTAAGGGTATGCTTTTTAAGTGCAGTCCTGACAATGTGTTACGTAGGTGCATCCGAAAGGATGAAGTGTATGATATCCTTAGAGCTTGTCATGATGAACCCTTAGGTGGACACTATTCTATAAAAAGTATAGTTAGAAAAATCTTAGGGACATGATATTATTGGCCATATCTTCACAAGGATGTGAAAAAGTACATCAGACATTGTGATGCATGCTAAAGAATGGGAAAACCCACTCATACAAATGAGATGCCACTACAGACTCAAATGGTTTTAGAACCATTTAAGAGGTGGGGGCTTGATTTTGTAGGACCTATTGATCCACATTCTCAAGGAAAGGTGCATATTCTAGTATGCACTGATTACCTGACAAAGTGGGTAGAGGTGCGTGCTTTCAAACATGCTCATGAAGAGAAGGTCACCGATTTCTTGTATACTCAGATTTTTTAGAGATTTGGAGCTCCACGGTCTATCACCACAGACCAAGGACCCCAATTTGCATCCAAAGTCATAAAGGCATTTACTGAATTGTATGAAATCAAATATAGGAAGTTATCACCTTACCACCCACAACCAAATGGCCGAGGTTGAGGTAACAAACAGGGAACTAGAATGCATCTTGACAAAAATAGTAGCTTTTCATAGGAGAAATTGGCTAGATAAATTACCTGAAGCAGTTTGGGCCTACAATACTACTTGGAAGTCCACTACTTGGATTCACACCTTATGAACTAGTCTTTGGTAAAAAGCCTCTCTTACCTATTGAATTTGAGCTACTAACATTGTGCACAACACTAGAAATTGGAATTGAATTGTCACAGGCACAAACAGATAGGATTCTATAGCTGAATGCATTGGATGAACTTAGATTGGATGCTCTGCACCAAACTAAGGTAATTTAGGAGCAGAGGAATCTGTGGCATGATAGTCACATTCAGTAGAGTAAATTTCAACAAGGAGATTGGGATTTACTATTTGATTCTCGCTATGAGGACTTCCCTAGAAAACTGAGAACTAGATGGTTGGGACCTTACTGGATTGAGGAGGTATTTGATAATGGAGCAGCTCGTCTATCTCCTATTGATGGATCACAAAGGAAGTTGGTAGTAAATGGACATCGCCTCAGAGTGTACCATACACCTCTGACTAAAGATGAATTATTGTAGCAACTTGATAGTTTGGATACACAATAGGTGGAAGAGATTCCCTCTTCCACTTCAAAACAATCAGCATGATCATGGATTTCAAGAAAAAACAAAAAATACAAAAAAAATCAGAAAAAAATAGAAAACAAAAAGATGAATAAATTCTGAGTATGAATTCCTTCATGGGCATGGTTTTAGGGGAAATCATGAAAATTCCTTCATGGGCATAGTCAGAATCAAGAAAAAAAAAGAAAAAAAAAGAGAGAGAAAATGAGAGGTAAAAAAAAAAAAAAAAAGAGAAAAGGAGAGGTTAAAAAAAAAAAAAAAAAAAAAAATCAAGAAAAAAAAAAAGAAGAGAAAAATGAATAACTCAACAGTGAAAACCTTTTCTTAAGGCACTACTAGGTTGGTATGCATGAAAACCGGTTTTTTGGCATGCATAACCTTGAAAAATTTCTGAACCATCATTGTACAAATTCACCAAGTGCAATTGTTTTGAAATGTTGCAGAAAATCTCAGCAGAACATCAACAAAGGCAGTCATTCTTCAAAACTGGCATTAACTATTTTTATAAGGTATATATTTCTTACATTTCTTCATTGTAAAATGATTGTTATATAGTATATGACAATTAACCATTAGCATAAAAGGTATTCATAAGAGTTAGCATACTTAAAACATGTTTTGAGAATGAAAATATTGATTTCTGCCTAATCTTCAGAACAAAAATGCCAAAAACAATGCCTGTTGTATTATCTTCGGATTGAAATTGTCTTCGAAATGACAACAAAATGAATGTTGCACTTTGTATTCAGAATGACAAATTGTCTTCAGAATGAAACTTGGTCTTCGGAATGATGACTTGTTGCATCATCTTCGGAATGAGGATCTGTCTTTGGAATGAAGATCTGTCTTCAGAATGACGATTTACCTTCGCAATACAACCTGATATTTAGAATGAGGATTGATCTTCAAAATGAGGATTAATATTCAAAATGAAGATTTAAATTTGCAAAGAAGACTTGTCTTCGGAATGAAGGCCTGTCTTCGAAATGAAATTATAATCTTCGAAATGAAGTTTTTTGCAATTAAATTATAATCTTCGAAAAGAGCATTTCCACGTGGCATCCAAAAAGACAAGGTATGACAAAATCAAATTATTTTGCATGTGAGAATCTGTGGACTGAACAAAAAAATTAAAACCAAATGAGGTGGATTTGACAACAAGGACGTCTACGCAATCATTGACGGATAGGTGTTCGGTGCAATAGTAGAAATGTGTGCCACATTTATTTTTGAAGACATGTTTGCGAAGTATAGTGCTCAGGTTACGGGTCATTTCGAAGAAGAAGACGAGAAATAGGGCAAGCGAATATTTCGAACTAAACCCTGCAAATCTGCAACATAAAAAAACCAGAGATCCAGCAGAGGAATAGCAGTAGCAGTGAATGGTTTTTAAACAAAAAATATGGGGCGAAAGATCAGAACGGAACCTGCAGATACCACCTACCTCTGAGAAAATTTGATAATCCTACAGATTTTTGAATATGGAGGGCTTATGCCATTCTTGGATAAGTTTAATGGGTACTCTGAAGATTTGGCTGGCATGTTCGCCCATACATTCAGAAACAACCAAGCACATGTTAACGACATGACTATTGAGGTAACCCCTAAAATTTTAAGTCAGATTATTGAGCTGCCATTAGAAGGGATTTCAATTTCTAGATCTAGCAATAATACATTGGCAAATGTAGTTAATCAATTTGTAGAAGAAAATGATAGAGAGCCAGAGTATTTAACCCATAACAACACATGCAAAGGGTTAAAAAGGGCCAACCTACAAGAACCCTAGGATGAAGTAGCCACCTGGGTAATTAAATTCCTAACCTGTGAAGGGCAGTATGTGTTGTTGTTAGGGCATCATTTATGAATTTTGAACCATCTTAGCCATGGTGAGAAACAACCAGAAGTTAGGGTAAATATTCCCCTGTATTTGTATCAAGAATTAAAAAACACAAAGAGATATCAAGAGGGTAAAGGAAGCCTTCGCCATCATGGCCTCATCAAACTAGTTTGCCAACACCATTTTAGAGGAAACCCTAGGAGTTTTGATAGGTTTTACTCTACCCTAAACGATGTCATTTTTAGGGATGAAGATGAGGAAGAAGAAAAACCAGATACTACTAATGTTGCTGTAGAAGAAGAAACAACTACTGCAGAAAATGTTGTAGAAGATGTTACAGAGGAAACTATAGAAGGTGCTACAGAAGCTGTTACAGAAATAGAAACACACCCAACAGCAACAACAGAACACCTTGCTCCAAAACCTTCAACTTCACAAGCAAAAAGACAAAAGAGAAGAGGATATGGAACTGGAAGCAGAACAGAAAGACAAAAAAAGGTTTGTTTTTCTAAAGTTGCAACTGATTTGTTAGAACAGAGAAATGAAGCACCTAGCCCAACAGGGGAAGAAACAACAAGGGAAACAGAGACATCTAAAACTGACCCCATGACCCCTGTTGTCACTAGAAAATAGAGCAAAAATAAGAAGTTTGCATCTAGAAATAGGAGGTCTACAAGACTCCACTTAAGGGAAATGACGGACCAGGTCATAGAACAAGAAGATGGACAAAGTAGTCCAGATGTAACAAAGATACAACCAAACCCTGAAAACTTTCTAGAATTCCTTGAATAGATAATTGAGGAAGAGGCTGGGCAGGATAATTTGGAGGAGGCTACAGTTCAACAGGCTACAGATATGGTGGATACAATTATAAGCAGTTTCATAGAACCTGTTGAACAAGAGCAAATTGTTGCAGAAGAAGAGTTAATGGTTGAACAACCAACTGTAGCTGATCTGTCTACATTAGATTCTGAGGTAGAAACAGAAGTGGAAGACATCACAGAGAAGCTGAGGGTAGCAAGGAGTGTTTTCAAGACACAGACCAGATGGATTTCAGAGAAAGAAAGCATCATTGAGATACAGGAAAGAAAAATTGTAGAATTATAGTAGGAAGTGGCAGCATTAAGAAGAATGTTGTCACAGTCTGAAAAATAGCCAACTATATCCATTGATGAAGACAATTTGGCTCAATTGCTTTTGGGTCTATCAAAGGCAGATGACTCTATTGAGACAAACATGGGTTTTCATTCTAAAGTAGCACCCCTTCATTCTGAAGAAGTGCCTATTCATTCTGAAGTAGCACCATCTCATTCTAAAGCATTGCCTTCTTGTTCTAAATATGCTTCAGAAATGGTAAAGAGCATAGCAAAGGATGTTGAAGATGAGTCACCAACATAGGAATAGTCCTAATAGCAAGAAAATGTTCAAGTAATTACTCCTATTGAGGTCCTTGTATTTCAAACTGTTATACTTTCAGTAGATAAGGGGGTGCAAGTAGAATTACTATCTGATGACAACCCAATAGAAATAGCACATAAGGGGGTGCAAGTAGAGTTATTGACAGATGAACAACCAGTGGAAGTGGCAAAAAAATGGGTTCAAGTAGATCTGTTACCTAGAATTCCACCTGTAGTCAGACCACCTAATACTGTGTCCTTATAACAATACAATGCAAACATAACTAGCTTGATGATTAGGTATGAGAAGCTTACCACTAAAACTAAAAAGTTCAAAATGGAAGCAAAATAGCTAGAAGCCAAGGAAACAGAAAACCAAGCATTAAAAAAAAAGGTGTCTAACTTATGTCAAATTGCTAAATTTTTAGTCCAATTTAGACGACCAGCCAGATTTTACAGCCTTATTTTGAAGGAAAAATACCTCAGATGGCAGGTCATGAGGATTAGTTGAAACCTCCCATATAAATTGGACACAACTACAGATTTCCTGGAGGCATATTTTGACAGCCCTTTTGAGCAGAAAAATCTCCTATGTGAGCTATTTTTACATAGTTTCTTTATTCTGGAAGAAGTAGAGTTTCATCCACAGATCTACATTGGAGATGTTCAATTGAGGGTATTCATGTCTACTTTGCAGAATAAGCTTTACTAGGATCAAGAGAAAAAGCAAAATAAAGAGATTGAAATAAGGGCTGAGTTGTTAGTTAGAGCAATCTAGCCAAACCACCTAGTTATCACTAGACAAAACTTCTCAATGATGAATAGGGATGATGTAAAGAGGATGTACTTGAACAACTTAAGATACTGTGTGGCCAGATTCAACAATTTTTGTGATCACAAATTTTTCCCAGCATTTTTAGTGTGTAGAAACAGATGGGCTAAACTTTCCATGTCTCTACGAAAAAGAGAAACCATCTCCCCCATCAACTTAGAATGGTCCAGAAGAAGAGCAGAAGGTGTAATCCAACTGATTGAAATCATGCAACATAACTGGATAGGTCTTAGGTTTAGGCCTCCAACCATCATTACTCCAGTTCCATTCTACTTTGAGGAAGATGCCCAAAATGATGAACAGTTTGAAGACTGGCTCAGAAAAATTCAAGAAAATAGGGGGTATTATATAGGCAAGAAATTATTCTACAGGTCATGGAATCTAAACATGGACATATGTTATTCCATAGCCCAATAGAATGCATGAGGGCATGCATTAATATAATTTGGGGGGAAAATGATGAGGCCTAGAAATGCCTCAATCATAACATGTTTTGAACACTAAAATTGCCTATAAAATCTTATGTTTTATCTGATATGTTAGTTAAGTTGATTCAATATGCTATATATTAACCATTTTGCATGATCAATGTATTTGGAATATTATATGCTGATTTTTACAGCTTTTTGCATAGTTTTGTGTTCTTTTTGCTATGACTTGCTAAAATGAGATATGCTTAGAATAATAGCAGAATTTCACTAATCATGTTTTGATTTGTCTCAAGCATTTATTTCACCTAAATCTGGCAACAGTGCAAGCAAACTGTTGCTGTGCAACAAAAATCGGTCTTTCTCATGTAAATTCCAGCTAACTGTCCATAAATAGCAAGGCATGGAATTCACATGTGGAAAGAGATGAAGACCATTGGAATTCGATCTTAGGAGATAACCCACCTGAGAGATGCAGAAGAAATCACTGGAAAAATACACATTTGTTCATTTCGAAGTATCTTCGGAATGAACAGATATCTTCGAAATGAGAGAACACAGCGTCTTCGGAATGAGCAGATCTTCGGAATGAAGAATGCATTATCTTCGGAATGAGTGGATCTTCGGAATGAGAATTGCAGTATCTTCGGAATGAGAATTGCAGTATCTTCGAAATGAGTGATCTTCGGAATGAGAATTGCATTGTCTTCGAAATGAAGCCACTTATCTTCGGAATGAAAACAGAATGTGATTTTTGACTTGTTGACCGATTTTTGAAGCCAAAAAAATGGAAATAAAGGTTGGAAAAGGTAAAGGAAAATATATTCCATCTGTATTTGTCGTCATTGTCGACCAAAGCCATCATTAAGGGAAAGATCAAGTTTTAATCTTCTTCTAGGATAAAACCAGAATTTGTTGTAGCATTGTAGGATTAGATCTTTTGAGATATTATTTGTTTATAATTAGACCTTAGGACATATATAAATATTTCTCCCATTTAGGTTGAGCTAATAAGATATGTAGAGAGAGTAAAGAAGCTAGGAAAAAAATAGAAAATAGGTAGAATTTGACTGTTACAGTCCTGTAACAGGTTTTCAGCAAAATTATTGTAATCATGTTCTTTAATCAATAAAATGCACCAATTCTATTTCATATTGTTTGTAAATGAGTGTGATTAAGATATATAGAGAGAGAGACTCATACCTTCTTCTGGACAAGGAGGCTGGCCACTTCCAGACCTAGGAGGAGGACTACCAAGTAGGTTTTTATTCTGATTTTGCTATAGCAGAATGAGTTGTAGAACTTGTTATTTCAATTGCTTGTAAACAACTGACAATATCTATAGTATTAGTTTATTTATGCTTAGATTAATCTTGTGCTTAATGTTTTAGCTGTAATATTTACTTTTAGCAAAGCTTCCATTTTATTTCAGACTATTATTTTTAGAATTTGTTGCTTTCAGCAATTTCTTGCAGTTTATGTTTTGCTGTCAAACCCTGCACAAAAGATTGACAACCTTCTATTACAGAGCCTTGACAGTTTTCATTTCCATGTTAGAATTAGATTTTCATTGCTGCAAAATTAATTAGATTTCCTTTCTGCAATTAGAATCAGACTTTCAATTCTACAACTGTTATTTCTGCAACATGATTAGGTCTCATTATGCAATTGTAATTAGGACTTCATTTTTGCAGTTAATGATTAGTTTCCAATTCTACAACTTAGATTAAGGTTTAATTCATGCAATTTAGAAATAGGAATGTCCTAAAAACCCCCACACAACCGGTTTCACCAATAAGACCTGTTGCTCTAGATTGACCTAAGTTATAGTTGTTTTGCCTCTTCTTTCGCATATAGCCTTGTACACAGCCCTGGATTGACAAATTCATTGAGAATTAATGATGGTATAATGACTACGTATCACTTATTAAAGTATATTCATGATTATTTATAAATGGTTATTTTGATGTAGAGTTCCTATTGGATATTAATTAATAATTATCTCACAAAATGGTTTTTCATGTTGGTAATTGTTTTTGTAAAGTATAGTTGAATACTATTCTAAGATAGTCATTTTAGACTAATGGGTGCATCAAGATATGAATTATTCCTCAAGAATAGAGAAAATTCTAAAATACAAGAGTACAACTTAAGAGCATGTAACCTATGACACTAAATAAAGGAATGTTTAGTTGTGAGGTTGAATTTATATAATGAATATGGAGATGAGGCTTTTGAAGATGTCTAGCTCTAACAGACTTAATATGGATAGATATTTTTTGCTCACTATATAGGACTTATGTGGAAGGTAGTATTGGTGTAAAACTTTCAAAATAATGAGGGGGTGATCATTGCTAACTCAATGGATCCTTGAGATGGATAGTTTTGACCCACCATGATTAAGAACCTAGTACTCTTACATTAATGGAAATATATAGAGTAAATATGGGTGTGCCTCCAAGGATGAATTTAGGTAGGGTTAGTAGAGGTGACATAAGTAGTTGCCTAGATCCTAAATTCTAGACTCCTTGATAAAGAAAGAGTTGGATATATAAAAAAAAAGGATGAAAAATTTGGGTATATGATATTTGGTATCAAAGCATGGTTTGTAGTGGAATAGGTTCACTGCACAAAACTAGCTTTGTTATGTAATAGAAAATATACTTATGAAGGAATATAAATTTACCAATAGAATACCTATTAGAAGTAAATCTACCTGAATTACTTGAGATGAGTGAGTAAAAATTTAGTAGTAGGTAAAGCAATTCGATGATGTAATTGCTAATGAATTCCTATTGTCTCTCTTCTACGTGTGGCCAGGAACAATACCACCAAAGAGAAGAAGAGGAAGTGTTGTCCCATATATAAGGTAAACATGATAGACTAGTGTAGAGGATAGAAATCCAAATGTAGGTTCAGAGAACCCTAAGAATGAAAGGGATATTCCTAGTAATGAGAATATCATTGAGACGGTGGCTCTACTTTGAGAATAGGGAGAAACACAAAAATAGTTATTGTATGCCATGTTGAATCAGCAAATATAAGCTAGAGACTCTAATAGAAGATAGGAAAATGAAACCCTTACTGAGGTACAACTAGACAAGATTTGAATTGAGGCCAAGTTGCGCAAAGAGATGAAAAATTGGAAATATTCCATGTTTAATGGAGAGGAATATGGGGATAAGACCAAGGAATGGTTGAAGGAGATAGAAACATATTGAAATATGAATAATTTTTCCTTGGGTACTTAGACATCCTATGCCACATTGCATTTGCAAGGAGATGGTTTGGATTGGTGGAAAACTTTTAGTGTAGATCAAAAACTAGAAAAGTTAGTTGATCTAAAAAGGGATGAATTTTTAAAAGCCTTAAAAGATAGGTTTCTCATGGAACACTTCTATTTCTATAACTTTGAAGAGTTCACTAAGCTTCAATAGGGAACTAGAATAGTGGAGAAGTACTGTCAAATATTTATCAAGTTTCTAAAATATGTGCCTACTTATAATGAGAAAATGAAGATCCATTAGTTTATACTAGGATCAAATCCTAGAACAGGATAGGAAGTGGATATGCGAGAACATGGAAATCTACAGAAGGCCTATGATTTGGCCAAGAAAGTGGAAACTTATATCAAACTCTACTTTGATTATGAAATATTAGATGAAGAGGTAAAGAGGCACTAAGAAAGAGTAATAGTTTTGGTTTTGTAAAATGGGAAGAGAAACAGGCAAGAAAAATAACTAAAATACATGTATTAATAGAATAAAACTATGCAAAAAGTAATTGCAAAATTGAAACAATCTCACAAATAACTCAGAATCATAGGACTCTTCAAGGGGGTAAACTCCTTCAATATTTCATTAAATTGTAAAATATACATTCGTACATGGCTTCATGCCTTTTAAAGAGAAAGCTACATGCAATCCTACCTAAAGGCTCAAGAGTTTGCGGACATGTAAAATGCCACTCGAGGTAGAATATTCTACCAAAAATCTGTTACAATATTGATAACAGTTATATGCAATGGCACCACTTGGCTAGGTGCCTTACTTGCCAAATACATTACAAAGTATAACAAAATAACATTATAATATAATCCCCCCATGTTGGAAGTGGGTCATTAAATAATAATGAGAATTATAAAATAATGTTAGGATGGTATCCTAACATGTTCTTCCCCTTCAAAAAGCTTTATCCTCAAAGTTGAAGGTAAGGAAACTGGTGCTGGAGCTGATGGAGAGAATCCCATGTAGCATATTTTTGTTGGAGTCCATGCCATTGAACAAGGACTTTAGTAATGGTACGGTTGTGGAGAGTGCAATTTTGATGATCCAAAACTGTGTAGGCTCAAGGAAGATATAACCTTCTTCATATAACTTTGAGAGTGCATATTGAACCTGTACCTTATTGCCCACCACCTTTTTGAGAGAGGAATAATGAAAATAGGATGGAGCTTGGATGTATGTGGAAGGGCCAATTTGTAGGTTGTGGTACCAATCCGTTGTAACACCTGGTAGGGTCCATAATATTTTATAGCAAGTTTTTTGCATCTACGAAGTTGAAGAGACAACTATTTGTATGAATGCAAGTGAAGGAAAACCATATCACCCATGGAAAAACTATGCTTGAAATAGTTTTGGTTAGCCTATTTGTGCATTTGATTCTGGTCCACATCCAAATTCATCTTCAGTTGATGGAGGACATCGATATGCTGATTGAGAGTAGTGTTGACTGCATGGACCTTGGAGCTACCTAGAATGTAGGAGGAAGGTGTGGGTGGAGGGCACCCATAAACTATCTCAAAATGGGTAATCTTGGTGGTTGTGTGATAGGAAGTGTTGTACCAACACTCGATCAAAGAAAGTCATTTTTGCCAGTGCGTAGGATGATCAGAGATAAAGCAATGAAGGTAGGTTTCCAAATATTTTTTTACAATATCCATTTGGTCATCCATTTGTGAATGATAATATGAACTCATTTTGAGTTGAGTTCTTTGCAACTTGAACAATTGTTTCCAAAAGTGACTAGTAAAGGTAGGTTCACGATCAAACATGATGGATGAGGATAAACCATGAAGGTGAATTATAGAATCAAGAAAAATTTGGGACAGTGGAAGTTGTGTAAGGATGGGAGAGGTAACAAAAGTAAACATATTTTGAAAGATGATCCACTACCATGAAGATAATAGATTTACCTCTAGACTTAGATAATTATTCAATAAAATACATAGAAATATCCATCCAGACCTGGTCAGGAATGGTCAAGGATTGAAGAGTTCCTAGATAATACACCATTTCACCTTTCATCCATTGATAGGTATCACAAGCTGCCATAAAATCATAAATATCCTTTTTCATATGCTTCCAAAAAAAAGTGTTCTTAATTCATTCATATGTTTTGAGAAATCTTGAATGGCCAGCAGATAGGGCAACATGCAGTTCTATCATGATAAGTTCCTATAGTGGGGACTTATGGGGAACAATAAGGCATTGGTGGTAATGAAAATTCTGGCCATCCCAAGTGTAGTCTGGACATGAAGTAGGATCAGTGTGTAGGGAAGCAACCACAGTCTACAATTTAGAATCTTGAAGTACCTTCTAGCGTAAGGAATCGATCCATTGGGGAACCGATAATGAAATGACACACAACATATTGACAGCCTCAAATTTATGAGAGAGAGAATCATCCACAACATTCTCATTGCTCTTCTTATAGGTGATATAATAATAATATACTATGAGTTTAGAGATACATTTTTGTTTTTCAGTTGTGGCAACCCATTTCTCCAAAAAGTATTTGATACTTTTATGGTTTGTTTTATAGAGAAATGATGCTCGATGAGATATGGTCACCAATGGTTTATTGCATGTATAATTGCCATCATCTTCTTGGTATAAGTGGATTTTACCAAATTATAGTTGGAGAGAGCTTTACTAGTGAAGGCAAAGGGTCTCCTTCTTGCATCAACACTACACCAATACCATGACCTGAAGCATTGCTTTCAATGAAGAACAATTTGGAGAAATACAAAATGGAAAAAATAGGCATAATAGTCATAGCATGCTTCAATTATAGGAAAGAATATTCAGTGGGTCATATCCAAGTAAAAGAGTCCTTCCTTAAAATGAAAGTAAGGGGAGCTACAATTTTACCATAGTTACAAATAAATTTATGATAATAACCTGTAATCCCTAAAAATCTCTTAAGACTTTTGAAAGTGTGAGGTTTCAGCCATTCCTAAAATGCTTGGATTTTCTTGGGGTCAAATTTGATGTCCTCTTTTGTGACAATGTGATTGGGCTTCTATCAACCCAAAAGAACATTTGGAACACTTAGTATAGAGTTGATGTTATGCCAAAAACTGGAGAGTTTGATTCACATGAGTAAGATGTTCTTCCCATGAGCAGCTATACACTAGAATGTCATCAAAGAAGACTAGGATGAGTTTTTGAATGAATGGGTGAAAATTTTGTTCACGAGGCTTTGGAAAGTGGAAGGGATATTAGTCAAACTGAATGGAATTACAAAAAACTCATAGTGACCTTCATGAGTACAAAAAGCAGTCTTGGGAATATCATCATCCTTGAGCCTGATTTGATGGTATCCCGAGAAAAGATCGAGTTTGAAAAATACATAGTCCCATGAAGTATATCCAATAATTAATCCACCACTAGAATAGAAAAATTATCCTTTATTGTGAGTTTATTGAGCTCTCGATAATTGATACACAACCACCAGGATCCATATTTCTTGCGCACCAGTAAAAATGGAGAAGAGTAAGGATTGTTGCTTGGTTGAATGACACTAAATTTTAATAATTCCTATACTAAATTCTCAATTTTTGACTTAAGAGCATGAGGATATCGATACAATAAAATATTGGATGGTGCATTGCTAGGTAAAAAAAGAATAGCATGGTCATGAGAGCGACGAGGTAGTAAATATGATGGCTCAGCAAAAATAGAATTATGCTTGGTCAAAATAAGTTGTAAATCTTTAGGAATGGAATCCTCATTTTAAGGATGAGGTTGGATCGCAAAAAATTGAGCTACAACACCCTGAGATTATGTTTTTAACTTCTCCATCCAGCTAAAATTGATAATCTATGAAGGCTCTGCTTTTAAGACATGGAGAGTGTTGGACTATACATTTTATGAAAATCACATCCAAATCTAATAAAGTACAATGATATGACTCCCAATGTGCCCAACCATTGAGCTCCCAACATGATATCACCTCCCCTTCATTGAAGTGTAAAAATATCTTGTTTGAGCTCATAGTCCCCAATATTGACCTTAACATTATGAAATTTACCTTTGCAAGGTAAGGTCCCACAATTTTCTACCATAACCTCAAAGGAATTACATGTATGTATATAACAATTTGCCTACTTGGCAATGTGGGTATAAATAAAATTGTGTGCACTACCATAATCAATCAATATGGTAAGATACATGTCCTTGGAATAACTCACAACTTTCATGGTTTGGGGAGTAGTAATGCCAGTAAGAGCATGAATAGAAATTTTAGACTGTGGTTCATCCTGGTTTTCTTCCTCCTATTTGTATTGTTCCTCTACTAATTTTGTGTCATTATCACAGTGGTCACTAGTGTTAGGCTCATCAGCATCGATGAGAAAAAACTTCTTTTGGGTGCACCTATTCCTGTGAGAAATTTTTTTATCACAATTGTAGCACAAACCTTGGGTACATCACGCATCCATTTCGATAGTGGTTAGACGTTTGGGTGCAGCGGTGGGTGGAACGAGTTTTTGTTCATTCTAATTTTGGAATCTATGAGGGAAAGAGGGTTTAGCCTATGGAAATGTAGATATCTACCTCTAAGTTAAAAATTTGGACTTGGATAAATGAGCCAACTTGATAGCTTACATCATGGATTAGGATTTAAATATTATGACCTCAGCTTGGAGATATTCCCTCAAACCACTAACAAAACAACTCATAAATAACCCTTCATTCATTCTTGTAGTTTTCAATCAATTTCTCAAATTGTATTTGGTAATATCAAACTGTCAAAGTTTATCTCAACTTTGTCAATTGTCCTATAAAATCATCATACTCACTAGGGCCAAAGTGAGTGAGTAATTGAGACTCAAAGTCTTTCCATGAGATATGAGGGGAATTTTTCTACAACCATTGGTACCATTGTAAGGCTTTAGATTCCAAGTTGAAGGAAACCATTTGAACTCGATGATATATAGGGACATCATGGAGGTTAAATAATTGTGAAACCCAGTAGAGCCACCCATCCACATGCTTCCCATTGAACTTAGGGAAGTCTAGTTTCAACATCTTAAAGGTATTATCACAATCAAAGTGAATGTGAGAGTCATATGTTACCTTTTTGTTACCTCGATTGAAATATGAGTATTCAGTATGATACTTAGATTTTCTTGTAACACCTTGCAATTTGGACTCAACTTCTATAAGCTATTCTTCTAGGTGAATTTTGGAGGTATCTTGTTTAGTTCTAAAAGTTTGAAATTCTACCATCAAGTTTTGACTTGTGCTTTGCAAGCTAGTAACAACACTTAGTAGGTTTTCCAACATTGTAGTGGTGTTTTAATCTACCTCTTTTTGATGTCCATGAGTACCACCAACCATTTGGGATAGTCTTGAACCTTTTTTACTAAATTACTAAAAATAGAAGTGTGGTTTAGGATTTGCTATTTTTAGTAAGGATTCCAAAAAGTGTTTGGGTGTTATATATCAATATGATAAGCTCAAAAACATAGTCACATTGAGATATACCCCACCACAGGGATTTTGGGCACCCCAAAAAGGGCTAGTGGAAAATGATAAATTTGAGGAATTTTGAAAAAATAGGGAGTTAAGACTCAAAAATTCTATGAGAGGTGCAAAAGAGGCTAACTAAGATAAAAAAACAAATTTTGAGACTTTCTAGGGATTTTATGACTTTTTTAGTGCTATTTTTTTCCTATTTTTGGTTTAAAAATTACTCAAAATAGAGTAATGATAAAACCACTACAACTTCTTCATTATAGCTCTGATTTGCATGATTTTTTATTTTTTGAGAGTAGAATAAAAAATTAGCAAAATACTCTTTTTTTCCTCTATTTTAATGAGTCTACTAGTGCAGTCAATTTTTTATTTGGATCTACAGTTCAAAAGTTGGGTACTGGATCAAATATCTCGGATCTATGCATTCTATCAACTGACCACCTTGTCACTGTCCTATAATTTATACTATAGTTACTAACATTGTTCTCATAACTGACCTAGATATTCTCTATACTATGTAGTTACTAACACTGATGGTTTTGTTTCTGACCCTGACCACCTTTATTTTTTTACTATTATAGTCGACTGTTACTGCTATTGTTGACGTGATTGTTACTATCATTGACTTGATTGATAATATCACTAACCTTATTGTTACTTTCATTGACCTGAATATTACTATCACTGACCTTATTGGTACTATCAATAACTTGACCATTACTACCATTGATCCAAATGGTACTAGAATATTTTAGACTATTATGGACACTTGCAAACTCTATCCTAACTATTGGTACATGTAAAGTGCATTCTTTTGTGATAACAAATTTTTTCTCTGTATAGTAATTTTTTGGGATTGTGAAAGCAGGTTCAGCAGAACAGGGAGATGTGTATTTTTTTAGGTTGAAATTAAAAAAAAAACTAGGGTATTCTAGGTAGAGGAGTATGTAACACCCATAGGCCCTCTATTATACTGTAGTGAACAATAGTTCTTGGACCAATATTTTAGACCACTACCCAAGGAGGATTCCACACATACCCTTGAGCACACTATCTGCCTCTCCAAAAATATAGGAGGGTAATCATTTGGGATGTTGTGTCCCATGGACTATGGATGATACAAGGCCAAAAAGCTTCCTATTGGATATTTTTAACCTAGAATGGCCTCCTGATACACCTAAAGATGCATGAAAGCTTGATTCCATGCATGAGTGTTGTTTGAGGGCTAGGGATTGGAGCTTGATTACCCCTTACTTCACTAGACACTTTATAAGCTATCTAGCTTAGCCAATAATGATAGCTCCTTTATGATATTTTAAAACCCTTGACATGGGGTTTCTAGCCTAATCAACTACTGAAAAAAATAGATTGTATTTCTTTTTATTTTTGTAGATTTTTTTTGGCTTTTTGAATAAAGGAAAACAAAATGAAAAAACACAAAAAAATTATACCTAACAAGAAGAAATGACTGAGCAAGAATTATCATAGTCACAAAAAAAATTGACCCCAAAAAGTGCTTAGATACCACTTGTAAGGAACCTACTATTAAAATAAATCTCACACACACAAAATACTAAAAAATAATTGAAATACATGTAATAAAAAAATAAAACTATGCAGAAAGTAATTGAAGAATTGAAACAGTCTCACAAATAAATCAGAATCACAAGCCTCTTCGAGGGGGAAATCTCCTTTAATATTTCATTAACTTGCAAAATATGCATTCATACATGGCTTCATGTATTTTAAATAGAAAGCTACATGCAATCAAGAGTTGGCTAACATACAAAATGCCACTCAAGCTAGAATCTTCTACCAAACATCTATTACAATCTTGATAACGGTTACATGTGATGGCACCACCTAGTTAGGTGCCTAACTTACCACATACATTACAAATTATTACAAAATAACATTATAATAGAATACCCCATATTGGAAGTGGGTCATTACATAATAATGAGAATTACAAAATAATGTTAGGATGGGATCCTAACACAATAGGATCTAATTAATGATAGGAAACAAAGAAATTTTAGAAGGTTCGAGGGAAAGAAACATAACAACAAGGGTAAAAACAAATGGTTACAAGGATAGGCTATTTCTCCATATATACGAAAAATAGAAGAGGGTCAGAAACATAAAGAACATCCAGGGCTAAAATAAGGATGTTTTATTTTTAGAGGACCGCATTATGCTTCTAGTTATCCATAGAGAACAAGAATGAGTTCTAAGGGAAATGAAATAATGTACAAAGAAACTACATCTAAGGAACCTGTACATAAAATTCATATGATCATAAGAAACTAGAATATTTAAGGTCAAGCCACACCACTATTGGTTAAAGGTAAGATTTTTGGTAGGAATGTTAAGATCTTGATTGATAGTGGTGCTACAGATAGTTTTATTTCCACTAGTTTAACTAAAGATATTTTAGAAAGGCCAAGAATCTTGGCTCATGGGTGGAAGGTCTAGTATGGTTCAGGGTAAACCTACTCTGTTAATCAATGTTACCCTATGGAAAAATCACCTTACCTAGTGGAACAACTATAGGATATTTGTATGTAGCACCTCTACATGCTTTTGACATAATCCTAGGGATGGATTGGTTGCAAGCGCATAAAGTAGTACTCAAATTTCAGGATATATGGATTGTGTATACAAAATATAGGGGTGTTGTATGAAGGGTGTATAGCCTACAAGGGATTTTCAACCTCAAATACTATCAAAAATGCAACTTAAGAAGACCATAAAGAAAGGAGGAATTGTCTATGTAGTTAAGATAAATAATATTGATAAATAAAAGAAGGAAGAGGTGTTTAAGAAACACCCAATTCTTTAGGAATTTAGGGATGTTTTTCTAGATGATTTACTTGGATTACAACCTAAATAATACTTTGAATTTACTATTTATCTTCAACCTAGAATAGAAACCATCCATAGAGCTCCTTACAAAATGAATCCCATAGAAATGCAAGAGTTGAAGGTGCAATTACAAGGGTTACTGGAGAAAGGATTGATCAAACCAAGTGTATCACCTTGGGGTGCACTAGTACTATTTGTAAAGAAGGATGGTTACTTGAAATTATGTATAGATTATAGAATTTTGAATAAAGAAACTATTAAGAACATATATCCTCTATTGAGAAGCGAAGATCTCTTCGATAAATTCCAAGATGCCACAATCATTTCAAAGATTGATTTGAAATTAGGATATCATCAATTGATTTTCCACAAGGAATATATTCACAAGACAACCTTTAAAACTTGCTATGGACATTATGATTTTGTTTTTTTACCTTTTTTTTTAACAAATGCTCCAAATTTTTTATGAATTTAATGAATAACATTCTCAGGAAGTAGTTGGATAGATTTGTTTTGGTATTTCTAGATGATATTTTGATATATTCCAAGAACAAGATAGAATATGAGGAGCACCTCAATATTGTGCTAGAGTTGTTAATGAAACATCAACTATATGGGAATTTATTCAAGTGTGAATTTTATGTTTTAGAAGTGCAATATTTAGGGCAAATTCTGTCAGTTGAAGGGATCACTATGGATCCTACGAAAATAGAATCCATTTTGAATTGGATGTCACCTACCAATGTGATAGAGGTTCAAAGTTTTGTGAGATTAACTAGATACTATACATGATATGTAAAGTATTAAACCAATATTACCTTTTAGACACCTAAAAGTTGCACATTGTCCCTCTCCCCATTTCCAAGGTCAATCAATTTGCAAAACCCTCAAAAATTGCATAAATTGGCTAAAAACACTATTCATTAATCACAATCACTATTCATCATAATTATCCCCTTTGGGATAGCCAAGCTTATTACTATGCTTAACCATAGGTCCTCATGCAACCTCATGCCAATTCAACTAAGGTTGAAAACTCTCACCATGGTCAAAAAGAACTTTATGGTCAAAAAGTCAACACTTTTGGTTAAATTATGCTTTATGGATAATCTCATGATTAATTAGATCTAATATTGATTTAATTAAATCCTCCACCTCACCTAGTCTACTTTGACTAGCCTAGCCTTCCACCTCATCTAGCCTATCCTAGCTTAGCCCTACCACCTGTGCACCTAGATTTCTCCACCTCACATCTCCCTGGGTCATTAATGCAAGATGGAGAACTTTTGCACACAAAAATCATTATTTAATCCTAATATATTTCAATAAAGCTAAATATTAATGACAAATTTATATTTATGCTAAGTCATCATTACTTTTGGATGGGTGAGGGATTCTCTCACCCAACCCCACTTATGACCCAAGATACCTCAGAGGACACCTCTTTGGTGGACACCTCACCACTGCCACCTCACAAGGGACACCTCATCCCATTTCTCTCACCTTGGCCCACTCTATAAATAGAAGGTCATTTTCACCTTTTAATAACAACACACTTTTACATACCAAAACTCTATTGAAATCACTACTACCATTACATCCATCACACAACCATCATACGAGCATCACAATAAATTTGTCTCCTTCACAATATTGTTTGGTGAATGAGATAGGTTGAGAATCCTGCTAAGAGTGCACTTTCAGAAGTTGAACCAGAAAAATTTCAAGTCAACAACCAATCCTGAGCATCTAGAGAATTCATTTGAGAAATTCTATCAAAAAAGGACCAATTTGCACTTTACACGTGTGAACCACCCAGTTCGCACCCTAGGAGTGCGAACCTCTGCAACAGGTACCAAAATCACCCAGATAGGTAAGAATAGCATAGTTTACTATATGTTGTTTTTAGAAATTTATTTCATGTTTTGAATACTTTTTATGAGTCTTTTGTCTTCATAACTATAGGGTTTGACTGAGGCAAACCCCCCAATGCACTAATAGGATTTTTCAATTTTGACAGGTCCAAAAAAGAACAAGGAAACATCTCCAATAAGTGGTGGCTCACGAGCAAGAAGCCCACCTACATAGAGGAACCCAAGAAGATGAATCTTGTTGTCTTTGTACCACACCTAAGAGGGATTCCTAGGGGAAGATCCCATTGTAGCCTTCAAGGCAATATTGTAAAAGGATATCAGTTCTTGTAACCTCTTTTATGATTATAAAAAAAATACAGTAGATTCTTTGATATTGAATGAATATCTTAGCATATTTTTGGTAGGTTCATTCTGGCATTCCTGGTGGGACCCCCACCAAGTATTAGCTTAATTGCATTCTAACAAAAAATTATGGTCTATTTTTTATGGTAGATAGTTTTCATCTTTGAAGAAACCCCAAACCAAAGCCAAAATGCCCTAAAAAACATCTTAGGCCAAACAAAAACAAGTTCACTGGTGCATCATTGAGCCTAGCCTTCAAAGAGAGTAGTGAGTACACACTTGGGCGTGTAAATTCCCTAATCTACCTAAAACTTGATACTTGATACCCAGGTATTAGTTCAGACACCCACAACCAATGATAAGGTAAGTCGGGGGAGGTTAAGAGCCTCATGTTCCCAGAGATTGTGTGCCCCCATACCTAGACCACAAACTGTCTCTTGCCATGACATATGCAAGGTTAAAGCATCCTTATATTTTTGGGCACCAAATCAGTATTTAATTTACTTTTCTATAATTTATTTACCTCGGGTATTTGTAATATATTTATGATTTTTGGTCATCTTGCTACACATAAATTGAGTGTTTGGACTTTTTTGTGCAGGTACCTATGCTAAAAACACTCCAAAAACATCAAAATCATCACTAGGACGCCAAAATCAGTCAACTCAGTCTTTGGATCTCGGTTCACACTTTAAGAGTGTGAACTACTAGTAGAAGATAGGTTTACACCCTAGTAGTACGAACCTCCCAAATCCACACAGTTTTGGACCAGATGGTATCTTGGATATGTTTACACTCACATGGATACAAGTTTTGTGTGAAATTCTTCAGTTTTTCTTTATTTTTAAGCTAATATTTCATAGTGAGCTACAAATTCCACAAGCATCGCGTATTCCTATTTGTTTTAGCTAGATTTTTAGATAATTTTTAGAATAGATTTAAATTCTAGTAATTTCTCTTCAAGTCATTTCCCTTGCAAAGCAGTTAATTACATTTGATTTCCAAGTCATTTCCCTTCAAAATCTATTAATTATATTTCCTTTTTGAAAATCAATAGCGTAACTTTGTTTTTGTGCAAACTGCCTAATTAGATTTCCCTTTTGTAAATCACTAGATTAAGTTTATTTTTGTACACAACCAAGTAGATAGATTTTATTTGAAAAGGCATCATAGCATAGTTTATTTCGAAAAGACATTTAGACTAGATTTGATTCTAAAAATGTACCACAAAAACAAACACCACACACTCACGATCTATTTAAATGGTGTAAGGCATTAGGTTTCATCTCCAACTTGAATTGGATTTCATCACCAATTCACCACCAGATTTCAATGAGGTTGGAGTATTACCCTCCACTAGCTCACCTCCAGATTAGTCACCATAGTATCCCCCTAGGTGGATCATTTCAACATTAATACCTGACTGGTCCTTCCCATTTCGAGTGTTGGTTATCCATAATTCATCACTGGAAGGTACCTTCAGAGTGGGTAGTTTTAGAAAGCCCCTTTACCATAGGTCTTTTAAAATAATTAGTGGGCACATCTGATCATTATTGTGGATGCCTTAAATATAAGGCTAAGGTGAAAGCATGGGTATGTCAGTAGCACCACATTGACAGTGTGACATCTCTTTGTGAAAGTTTATTTGACTCATCAAAGAATTTTGAGTCTCCCTCCTTTTGGATATCATTTTACTATGCCTGTTACATCTAGGTTGCCATTCGCCTATTGGGTATAGTTATATTTTGTGCACCTTTGGGTGTTGCAGGAGGTTCTGTGTCGCAACATACCTATTTCAAAGTAGCACTCACCCATTACCTATGATTTGTTCCTAGGGAAGATACATACTTTCATCAAAACACACAAAAATAAAAAATAAAGAACATTTGCTTATTGTTGAATCTCGATAAAAGTGATTACAACAACATTTTTGTGGGCCAAACAAGGTGAATGGTTTCCTATTTTTGTCACATGCTCGTGCATTTAATTATCAACCCAGGGAGCTTCGTAAACTTGTGAAGAGTCGAAATTAGGTTACTACAATACCACTGGAGGGTGAATCTGCTAATCCTACGTTTGGGGGGTGTTCTTGAGATGGTTTTCAATCATTCTCGCACTCCTCAATAAATTACGTAAGAAGAACATAATTAAATCTACAAAAATAAATCATGTACATATTCCTGGAAATAAACCTACTGCAAATACTAGAACTAGTAAATTAATGAACGTTTCTATGAAAGCAATAAACTAATTAAATAAAAAGAAAAGAAATGGGGAAGAAATGCTGGCTTGGAGTGGGCCCAGGCTCTAGCAGATTCCTCTCGATCGAACACACACTTAGAACTTCTGGAACTGGAATATATTTATCAACGTTTTACAATCTATCTTCTGTAATTTGAAATGGATCTTTATTAATTATTTCTATATATATTTCAGAATGATCTACGTGTGTTTATATAACACACCCGCAAAACTTCTGTTACAGAAGTGGTTACAACAGTCGATTCTTCCCAGACTAAATTAGAACAGTCTAGCGAATGCAATCAACGTCTGGCATTCTATTCTGAAGGTGGCATGTTCATTTCGATTTGTGCTTTGTCGGGCATCGGTAAGACGTTTGGATACATTGGTGCTATCTCCAATTTAGCTTTGCATGATGTAGAGCTAGAACTGCACCAGTCACTGCCGTCCATGTCATTCAACTCTGGTCAATGGGAAAAGAATCAGTGGTGCCTTCCGGTTGTAGGGAGGCACTTGCCTCCTATTAGTGCCTTTCGGTTGTAGGGAGGCGCTTACCCTCTATTAGCGCCTTTCGGCTGTGGAGAGGCACTTGCCTTTGGTTGGCACCTTTCGATTGTAGGGAGGTGCTTGCATTCAGACGATGCCTTCCGACTGTAGGGAGGCACTTGTATTCAATCAGTGCCTTCTGACTGCATGGAGGTGCTTGTATTCAATCGATGCCTTCTGACTATAGGGAGGCACTTGTATTCAATCGACGTCTTTCAACTGTAGGGAGGCACTTGTATTCAATCGGTTCCTTTCGACTGTAGGGAGGCGCTTGTATTCACTCGATGCCTTTCAACTGCAGGGAGGCGCTTATTCCCTTGGCACCTTACGATTTCAGGGAGGCACCTATGTTCTCTACATTGAGTCCCAATGAAATAAAGTGCCAGGTCCATCAAAAGGACCTCGACCATTCCAAATCTAACTAAATCAACTACAATTCCACAAAACATACTAAAAGCACACAAATTAGATAACACGCATAATTATATCAAATATCTATATAATTATTCATAAAAGTATGCAATCCTTATTATACAACCACATATTGATCCAAGAAATATGTACAAAATATGAGCATTTCTGGTGCTCATCATCCCCCCACGCCTAACATATGCCACACCCTCATGGCATCCAAACTGTAGGTAGCCCTCAAAATTTTCATCGTCGCCATCTCTTGGAGGATTCATCTACCCCTGCGGCCTGAGTCTGTCTTTTTGTGCTGGCATGTGAAGGTGTGGTTTGCATTTGCCTATGGGAAACTGCAGCTGTTAATTGTCCCCTTCTTGTTCTGGCCGCTACTGGTGGTGGTATAGCCAGCGTTGTTCCTACCAATTGAAATGCAGCTTTGGTAGCTTGCCAGAGGTCGGCGTCTGGAGGTTTGGCCTTTGCCAGAGGGATATCTGAGTTATCCCCTCTGGAAGGCACTACTTGGGCCTTGTATAATCCGGCCACTTCAGGGGTAAGCCCTGCATTCTCCTTTGCAATTGTAGCGGCCTCCAATTGTGGGCCATATACTCCCCACCGTTCTAAGTACCTCCTCATCATGGAAAGCCACCCTCGGGATGAACCATAGATTTCCCAAAATTGGTTGTCTTCTACCGGATTGACACAGATGCCAGAATCTCCTTTTATCCTCGAGGATGCCTTCCTGGCCGCCTTGGATGCTTTCATTTCATTGCGTAGCTGCTCAAAATATTTTTGCCTTTCTACGAATGGCTGCATATCCCATTCATCCTCCTCTGACTCGACGAAGGTCACTTTCACCTTCTGTCAAGCCGTCCTATGCCTCTTTGCCTTGGCCTCTACAAAAAATATGGTGGCTCAGACAAGGGTCTCTTTCTCCTTTGGGGACTTCTCTTCACTCCGAAGGATCGGCTGTGCTGCTATCTCTGGGGGTGATTCTTCATCCTCCTGTCTTCTTGGTGTAGACCCCTCAGGCTCTTCTCATTCTTTACTCCTGGGGAGATCCTTCGTATCCTCTGGTATTATCTGCTGCTAGAGGCCTTTGTCCTACTTTGTGTCACTCAAGATAATGATAGAGGGCATCGTAGGACTTCTTTCAATTTCACCCCTAAAAAAAGAGGAATCCTCCCCTACCTTTGGGCTGCTCTGTCGGGAATCCGATCGAATCTCCCCCAAAGAGAATACTCATTCGACAAATGTGGGAGAGTTCATCGGCACTGCTTCTGCTCAATCAGTCTACGTGGATGCCTCCTATCTTGTTGTTCCTTTGTCCTGAAGTATTTGATTTTCCTCCTGCAACTACCGGACCAACTGCTCGAGCTGAGCGATTCATCTATCCTTTTCCTCCAATTCCTTTTGATGTTGGTTCTGGTAATCTTCCAGAATCTGTTGTGCCATCCAACAATCAATTTTCTAATGGTGCACCTCCTCGAAGGCCGCATTGATCTGGTCATTGCTCCTGGAAGTTCCCTCATTCTGTGGGCTTTGGTTCGTTAATTCTCAGAGGGTTTGGGTGGTGACATCTATCTCCGTGTCACTCTGTTCTTCCTCTATTGAGAGGAATCGCCATAGATATTTCCTCCTAGGAACTGGTTCATCCTCACCACCAGAGAGTGGTGCTCCTCCCTCCTCATACTCGGGCATTGGGGAATGCCCTCTATCCTCTATGTCTCCGGGCATCGGTGACTGCTCTGCTCCTCCTAGAAAATAGGGCAATGCCAATTGCCCAATGTTTGCTATCTCATCTGTAGGGGATGCTTCACCTTTCCCTAATTTGACAACTACATTGTGTTACCCTATTTTGCCGCCATCTCCCTCTGCATCGCGGTTCTGTCCTTGTGCTTCGGCATGGTGTACCAATGTCGATATCAGCCCATGGTGGGCTAAGGCAAATGGTGCCCCTTTCAGGTATCGAGCTGCTTCATATTTCAAAGCACTCACACCAGGTAGAAAGGTATATTCAATTTCCTCCCATGCACTAGGTGATTGAGGAAGTGCACATGATTAAGGTGCAGATGGGTATACTTCCCTGTGCATGTGAAGAATCGAGCAATCCGCTCGAACATCTTTCACATATTCATGGGGAGGCTATTTTTGAGTAACCCTTCCCTGTCTACCCACACATTTCCTCCCAGCAGCAGTATTTCAACATATACTTTTAACACTCCGCCCTTGTATATACATTCCCCCATGAGAGGTAATCCAGTCACCTATGATATGAACTCATGGGTGATTGGAATTTCCATCCCTCATACTTGGGCCACATCACCCCTCAAAGAGGTGGTGAACTCTCTAGCTACCTCTACGTCCTGGCCTTGACTGACCAGGGTGCAGTATTCGAGCCACCCCTTGGCTTCGAATTGGGTCTTTACTACCCCTTTGATCCCATCTGTGTCACTGGGTTCATTCTTCTTGATCGCGTGGTTCTTAGACCTTCCTCCCATGGTGCCTTCTGCTGTATTTTTTTTGTCCTTCCTTCTTTAGGAAGGCACCTTCTTATAGAAAATATGCCTAACCCTAGCAGTTATGAAAGGTGCCCTCTCATTGGCACGCATTTTTGGCTATGGGGGGTACAATCTCTATGACAGCTATATTTTTTGGTACTACGTATTTATAAATAATTATATAAAAGATTTGATTTAATATGCACGTACCTGATTCGGCTTCCAGTTGTCGTGGTAGCCGCTGATTTGCTGACTTGTGACACAAGGGAAGGGTGTGGTCATTTGATGATGCTTATTCATGTGATGCTTCATTCCGCTCGAGGCATCTAGTTGATGTAAATGTTGCACATGGGAGGCATTCTTTGGTACCTTCCCCATGTGGATGGTTTCCATGTAGCGCCTTTCCAATGTTGTCGATGCTCGTCTTTGAATGAATGCGCCTTTCGATGCCTTTTGATTAGTGGGAGGAACTTTCCAACTACATGCGTCTTCCCAATATGGGGGGTGCCTCCTTCTGGTTCGTGCCTTCCCAATGTTGGAAGGCATTCGTCTTGATGAATGTGCATTCTTGATGTTGGAAGGCGTATTTGGCTGGATGAATGCGCCTTCGTGATTTTGGAAGGCGTATTCTGTTGGTGTTCTGTTCTCTTTTTTTTTTTATAGAACTTCTGCTGGATGGGCGCCTTTTGACTGTAGTAATGTGCCTTCTCTTGGGCTTGGCGCCTTCTGACTGCAGTAAGGCACCTTCTTTCTGGGCTTGGTGCCTTCTGAATGCAGTAAGGTGCCTTCTTATGGGCTTGGTGCCTTCTGACTGTAGTAAGGCACCTTCTTCTGGGCTTGGCACCTTCTGACTGTAGTAAGGTGCCTTCTTCTGGATGGGTGCCTTCTGACTGTAGTAAGGCACCTTCTTTTGGATGGGCGCATTCTTCTGGATGTAGTAAGGTGCCTTCTAGATGGATGCATTCTAACTATAGTAAGGAACCTTCTGGATGGGCGCCTCTTGGGTGTAGTAAGGTGCCTTCTTTTGGATGGGTGCCTTCTGACTGCAGTAAGGTGCCTTCTAGATGGGCACCTCTCAGGTGCAGTAAGACGCCTTCTTCTGGACTCAAAAATTTTTGACTGTAGTAAGGCACCTTCTTCTAGATGGGCACCTTCTAACTGTAGTAAGGCACCTTCTTCTATACTCGATGCTTTCTGACTATAGTAAGGCACCTTCTTCTAGATGGGCACCTTCTGACTGTAGTAAGGTGCCTTCTTCTGGATGGGTGCTTCTCGGGTGTGGTAAGGCACCTTCTTCTAGACTTGGCACCTTTTGGGTGTAGTAAGGCACCTTCTTTTGGACTCGGTGCCTTCTGACTACAGTAAGGAACCTTCTTCTAGTTGGCAATATAACTGGAAAAAAGGGTGATCAAACCTTCCCAATTTTTTCACGTTGCCTAGATTCTATCTACGAGCCGGTGTCGGAATGCTGAGCCGAATCAGGCCTGGTTTCCCAGATACCTATCCCTCGTGCTATCATGTCCTCCACCTACAAAAAACAACCAAAAAAGAAAGGAAAATAAAGGTAGTTAGACGCGTTCCGTGCATATTAGGCCTTGGATTAGGATGCCTGTAGCTTGCATGCGGGCGTCGTCCCTGTAAAAAAATACACATTAAAAAAAACTATAACTAACTAAACAAATTGGGTGAGAACTTTCATGCCCATCATTTCACCTATGAGAGTTCAGTATAGATCTAGCAATATGGGGTCTCCCCCATGCCTACTCTGGATTCCACCTGTAATGTTTCGGACATATTATAGGGGCATAGTCGGTGGCCATTGACTGTGAACATGGTGTTGCTGCTATCAATTGTCTTAACATGCACAGCCCCATTCCTAATGAGCTCTACCACATCATACGGCCCCATCCACCTCTGCATAAGTTTGCCCTTCCTTTCTTGGAACTGGGAATCATACAACAGTACCCATTCCCCAACCCAGAACTTCTTCAGCTTGATGTGGTTATCATGCCACTTATTTCTCTGCTTCTATATAATATCTGTCCTCTGCAAAGCATCCAGTCGGATTTCATCCAGCTGATCTAGCCGGTGAATCTTCTGTTTTTGAGCTTCGTCCAAGCTCAAATTTAATTCTGAAGTCATCCTCAGAGTTTTGATTTTGAACTCGATGGGCATCATTGCATTTTTTCCATAGACCAGTTGGAGAGGTGTGCATCCTGTGGTGGATTTCCACGTGGTGTTGTATGCCCAAACTACCTCCAACAACCATGTGGCCCAATATTTCTTGTGTTGCTGCACGGTTTTGGTCAGGATGTTTTCTATCTCCCTGTTTGTCACTTCTACTTGCCTGTTCACCTGTGGATGGTAGGGCATGGTTTTATTATGTCGAACTCTATACTACTCCATCAGCTCCTCAATCAATTTGGAGGTGAATTGGGGCCCTTGGTCTGTTGTTATCTCCCGAGGAACCCCAAATCATGTGAAAATATGAGAAAATAAGAAATCAGTGACCATTCTTTCCTTTGAGTCCCTTATTTCCTACACTTCCACCCATTTGATGACGTAATCCGTGCAAACTAGAATAAACCTCTTTCCCATCAAAGGTGGATTAAATGGTCCCATGAAGTCCATGCCCCATTTATCAAAAGGTTCCAGGTGTACCTGGGGTTGCAGGGGCATTTCATCTTGGTGGGTTGGTCTACCCATCCTCTGGCACTCATCACACTTGCTGGTATATGCTACCGCATCCTTGAACAGAGTGGGCCAAAAATACCCAGCCTGTAGGATTTTGTAGGCAGTTCATTTCCCTACAAAGTGTCCTCTACATGGCTCATCGTGACATGCCTTGAGAACTTCTGAAAACTCCTATTCTGCTACACATATTCTTATAATTTGTTCCCATCCTATTTTAAATAGGAGACCATCCATCCAAAGGAATGATGTGCTCTTATCTATGACCACCTTCTTTTCTCTGTAGGAGAGAGTAGGTGAGGTCCTTCCGGTGGCCAAGTAATTGGCTATGTCTACATACCACGGAGTTTGTTCACTAATAGCGAACATATGTTATCCAAAAATCGATCTTCCACTGCTTGATGATCTACTGGTATCAATTTGGACAAAAAATCTACCACAACATTGTCCTTGCCCGTTTTATCGACTATAGTGATGTCGAATTCCTGCAATAGCAAAAGCCATCTAATAATTTTGCCACCAATGGCCAGCTTGCTCATTAGATACCTAATATCCGTGTGGTCTGTATGGACGAAGACCTTGTATCCTGTTATATAGTGATGGAATTTGGTTATTGCATGGACAACTATAAAGAATTCTTTCTCTGTTACTATATAGTTGAGCTCCGCTCCCGTAAAGTTTTTATTGACATAATAGATGGCATAGAATTCTTCATCGTCTTTCTTCCCGAGGACTGCTTCGATCGCACCGTTAGATGCATCACAATAAATATGGAATGGTATGGCCCAATTCGGTCCTCTCAAGACCGGTGCAGATATCAATTTTTCTTTTAGCAATTGGAATGCTTCTTTGCAATCTCCCATCCAATTGAACTCTACATCCTTAGAAAGTAGGGTGTGTAGTGGTTTGGCAATCTTACTAAATTCGGCGATAAATCCCCGATAGTACCCGGCTGATCCAAGGAAACTTCTTACCTCTTTCTACGTTCTAGGGCTAGGTAGGTCTCTGATGACCTCGATCTTCCTCATGTCTACTTTTATTCCTTCTATAGAGAAGTGGTGTCCCAACACGATACCTTCTTGCATCATCATAAAACATTTTTTATTACTTAAGGACAAATGATTTTCCTTGCTCCTGTCGAGCACTCTTTCCAGATTTGTCATTGCCTCCTCGAAGGTTTCTCCATAGGTGGTGAAGTCGTCCATGTATACTTCCACCCCGTCTCCTATCATATCAGAGAATATGCTAAGCACCGCCCTTTGAAAGGTGGCTAGTGCGTTGCACAGTACAAAAGGCAATACCTTATAGGCAAATGTTCCCCATGGACATGTGAATGTCATTTTATCTTGATCTTCTTCCCCTATCTAGATATTTTTGTAACCATTGAAACCATCCAGAAAGGAGAAGTATTTTCTTCCTGAGAGTGTGTCCAAGACCTGATCGATGAACAGGAGCGGGAAGTGGTCTTTCTTAGTCACCTTGTTCAACACCTGGTCGTCCACGTAGATCCACCATTTCCCGTTCTTTTTGGGGACCACCACTAATGGTGATACCCATTCACTATAAAAAATTGGATATATGAATTCGACAGCCAAAATTTTGTTTAGTTCTTCTCTGATAATGTCTTTCATTGTTGGGTTCATCCTTCTCTGTGGCTGTCGACTAGGAGTTGTCTGGTCATCTAAGTAAATCCGATGGGTACATATTTTCAGGCTGATGCCGTGCATATCTACGTAGTCCCATGCAAATGCTTGCTGGTGTTTTACCAGAATCTCTTCCAATTTTTCTAGCTGTGTGGGCGTTAACCTGCTGTTGACGTTTAATGTCCTCCCTGGCCCAACGTGTATTTGTCAGATGTGCTGATCTTGGGTTCTATTCAATGGCAATACAGGTGCGAGGGTGGATGATTCTCCATGGAGAAACTCCATGATAGCACCATCCTCGTCCTCTTCTACCACCTCCTCCAAGGTCATCACCGGCTGGATTATGGACAACTCCGTAGTTCCATGCTCGGTGATCCTAGGTTCTTCTACCGAGTCCATAGACTGAGCTGGCGGTGAAATGGTCAGCATTTTGACATTCTGCCCATTGGATATGGTCATTAGCCCATCCCAACAGCTGATGTAAGCATCAGCTGTTGCCAGCCATGGCCTCCCCAAAATGAGCGGGTAACCGCCCAGCCTGGTCTTGGTTTGCAAAACTAAAAAATCAGCTAGATATTCCCATGCACTAACTGTTATGATCACATCTTCTAGCATCCCTTTTGATGATACGGTTGATCAATCGGCTAACTACAACACTTTTGTGGTTGGCTTCAGATTCATGAGCCACAACCTTTGCATGGTATCTTGAGGCATCACGTTGATGGCTGCCCCGAGGTCAACTAGTGTGTTGGACAGGGAATGTCCTCCAATTTTTACGATCAGCACTGGGCTGCCTGGGTCTACATACTTTGGGTGATGTGTTCTTCCCATCATTAGATATTCCAGTTTACCCACGACATTGATAGTCTGGGTAAATTTTCGTCCCGGTATCCTTAGACACATTTCTCTAATTGTCTTGGTGTAAATGGGGACATCTCGAATTGCTTGAAATAATGGGATTGTCACCGTGAGATTCTTCAAGATCAACAAGATGTCAAATTTTGGCTGTGTTGTTTTTCTTTGTTCCTTCAGCTAGCTAGGAAATGGAGCCTTTGCTCTCTCAAGTGCTTTTCCTTCTTCTACCAGAGGTGTCTCCTCTATTTTTGCCTCCTCTTCTACCAGTGGAGGTATCTCTACCATTTCTTCCTCCTCTTCTACCAGAGGTGGAGTCTCTACTCCTAGCTGCCTACCTGATCTAAGCTGAATATTGTACATATGGTACATCTCACCTTCTACATTGTATGTCGACTGATTTACTCTGTTGTTCAAGTTTGCTATCAGTTGTGCTGGTAGCTACGCAAGTCTCACTGCTGGCAATGCTGGTAAGTTCTGTTGGATGTGAGAAGGAGCTACATTCTATGGAGTCTGATTCCACACATTGTGGCCTCTCCACTATTACCCAGGATATGGATATGGCATCCATGGCTGTTGATTCGGGAATGCTACTGGGGGTGCGTTTGTCTAAGGTGAGGGTCCCTACAACACCATATTAGGTGGTTTAGGGGGTCCTTGGTGCATGTATGATCCTCCCCCATATGTTGGCATTTTGATTGGTATATTCCTCATGGGGGGCTATGGCCAACTCTTCCTATTGCCTATGAAGTAGGCCTCCGTGCTCTCAACCGCTTCCTAGTTACTGGGTAGTTGTGGGCACAATCAAGTTTTATGATTCAGCCTACAAACTATGCATACTTTGACCTTGTTTTCTAGGCATGCATTCTTTGCATGCCTTCCTCTACATTTTGGGCAAAAATAGGCTAATGTTGCATCATTTTCTTGTTTCTTTTTTTCTAACAACAGCGTATCCATCTGCAGTGCTAGATATGAGAGCATTTCACTCTTCAAATCCTATAGCATGTTTCCTATTTCTTTTTTGGTAACTGAAGTAGTTGCCTTCATGGTCCTGGCGATGATTTTGCCTTGCCTTCTTGAGTATTTCTGGCATAATTGCCGGATGTCATCCATAGCATGCTGATAGACATCACCTCCAGAGATCATGTTGAGAGCCTCCAGTGACTCATTGTTAAGTCCCCTCAAGAAGATGCTTTTGAGGGACTTATTAGATAGCTTCGAGTGAGGGGACCATTGAAGATTAAAGGTGAATCTCTCCCAATACTCCTCGAGAGACTCATCTTCTCTTTGTGTCATGCTCAGGACCTCCTCCCTGGAGTCTCTTGATCTCCCAAAATCTTGATATTGCTCTAGAAAGAGCGTCTTAATCTGGTCCCAAGTGGTGATGTGTTTGTCTCCCAAACCAATGAACCATCATAGAGCTGCATCGTCTAATGTAGAAGGAAATAATTTCAACTTCTGTGTATTTGATTTGTGATCCACAGACCTGCACAAAACATCAAACTCGAATAAAAATAGGTCAGGGTCCTCAGTCGGGTGTCCTCTGAAGGATGGGAGGTGAGCAGGGGATATGTTTTTCATTTTGGTATCTCCTACTCCCTCCTCTATTGGGAAACTAAAGCCAGATGAGACTTCATCGTTATCCATTTTCTTGGGAAATGTGGTTTCTAATGCAGTGTTTATGGCCTTCCGGTCGTTTAAAACTTTTTGAGTCAATGCTCTAAGGTTGTCTGGTGAGATCGTCTGATCCTCCATAGCCTTCCACAACAAGGCTTCCTCTAGAGGAGTCCTATTAAATAGGGGATTTGTGATGATTCCTTCTTCCCCTTGTTGATGGGATGATGCGGAACTTTGCACAAAGTGCGGTTCCTCACTCCAATGGACTTCTGGTAGGTCGGGCGAGTCTAACTCAAATCCAAAATGCTCGGATGACTCAGGTCCTAATGGATTAGTTCTTATAAAGTGACCGTCAGGTCCTCTTCTTCTCGAAGAACTCATGCAAGGTTAGATGAAGGTTTCAAGGTATTGTAAGTAATCTAATTAAGATGCTTCCCCAAAAACGATGCCAAAATGTTGCGGGCCAAACAAGGTGAATGGTTTCCTATTTTTGTCACATGCCCGTGCATTTAATTATCAACCTAGGGAGCTTCATAAACTTGCAAAGAGTCATAATTAGGTTACTACAATACCACTGGAGGTGAATCTGCTAATCCTACATTTGGGGGGTGTTCTTGAGATGGTTGTAAATCATTCCCGCACTCCTCAATAAATTATGTAAGAAGAACATAATTAAATCTACAGAAATAAATCATGTACATATTCCTGGAAATAAACCTACTGCAAATACTGGAACTAGTAAATTAATGAACGTTTCTATGAAAGCAATAAACTAATTAAATAAACAAAAAATAAATGGGGAAGAAATACTGGCTTGGAGTGGGCCCATGCTCCAGAATATTCCTTTCGATCAAACATGCGCTTAGAACTTCTGGAACTAGAATATATTTATCAATGTTTTATAATCTATCTTTTTTAATTCAAAATGGATCTTTATTAATTATTTCTATATATCTTTCAGAATGATCTGCATGTGTTTATATAACACGCCTTTAGAACTTCTATTATAGAAGTGGTTACAACAGTCGATTCTTCCCAGACTAAATTAGAATAGTATGGCAAATGCAATCGATGTCTAGCATTCTGTTCTAAAGGCGGCATGTTCATTTCGGTTTGTGCTTTGCCTGGAATCGATAAGATGTTTGGATACGTTGGTGCTATCTCCAATTTAGCTCTACATGACATAGAGCTGGAATTGCACTAGTCGCTGTCGTCCACGTCGTTCAACTTTGGTCAACGGGCAAAGAATTAGTGGCACCTTTCGGTTGTAGGGAGGCACTTACCTCCTATTAGCACCTTCTAGTTGTAGGGAGGCACTTACCCTCTATTAGTGCCTTCTAGTTGTGGAGAGGCACTTGCCTTTGGTTGACGCCTTCTAGTTGTAGGGAGGCGCTTACATTCAGACGGTGCATTCCGACTGCAGGGAGGCACTTATATTCAATCGATGCCTTCTAACTGCAGGGAGGCGCTTGTATTCAATTGGTGCCTTCTGACTGCAGGGAGGCACTTGTATTCAATCAACACATTTTGACTATAGGGAGGTGCTTATATTCACTCGACATATTTTGACTGCAGGGAGGCACTTGTTCCCTTGGCACCTTCTGGTTGTAGGGAGGTGCCTATGTTCTCTACATTGACTCCCGATGAAATAAAGTGCCAGGTCCATCAAAAGGACCTCAACCGTTCCAAATCTAACTAAATCAACTGCAATTCCACAAAACATACTAAAAGCACACAAATTAGATAACACGCATAATTATATCAAATATCTATATAATTATTCATAAAAGTACACAATCCTTATTATATAGTTGCATATTGATCCAAGAAATATGTACAAAATATGAGCATTTCTGGTGCTCATCAAACATATCAAATGTGCTATAACACACTTACCATTTTTTCCACAGTTTCACTTCCATGCTTTACACTATACAATCTGCTTTTAGGTGATTTGCACCTCCCAGTGCAATTCCCCTACACTAAGAATTATTTCACATGATTCTTTGTGAAAATCTAGCTATTAGGCTACAAAACTACATTTCACAGGTCTCCACAACACACAAAGGGCATATACAACACAAAATTTACTCTATGTCATAGTTTTGGGTGGTATGCACCCCTAGAGTGAAAACCAATAGGTTCGCACCTCTACCATGCGAACCTATTTTTTAGGTTCCAAATTGCATGCATAGGACACAGACACACTATACAACACATATTTGTCATCTATTTTTCATCTTGAGTGGGTCACACCCCACCTGTGCGAACCTATATTTTTCAAAATAGATAGTGTCCTAGTTAGCCATAGATATTCCTTGAGTTCAAATTTTACATCTGCTAACTTTTAGCATACATTTTACACATATCACCATACCAGTTATGCATAGTCATATGTGTGAAGCCCTTCATTGTGCCACTAAGGATGCTTAGTGGACTGTCATAAAAATAGGTGCTTATAGTTCTCAGACCATTGACCCATATTCTGAGTTTGAGTAGGTTACTACTATAGGTCCTCTTGACTTGTTGACTGGACCTTCTACCCCTACTGCTAGTCCCACATCCCATATGACCTCTTCCACTCCATCTCACCTCTTGGATAAGACCTTCGAGGAGACCCTCCTTTGGAATATCTTTCCTCACCCAATCTCCCATCCACATACTACCAATATATCATACACCCCTCCTGGACACCCCATACTGGTTATGGTGGCATATGATTTCACCCCACCTGATTCACCGTTTGCTACCCATCCATTCCTTGAGAATTCTTCCCGTCCACTTTTGGGAGATGATTCTAGTCCATTTATTTCTCAAATCATTCCTAATATTGTTACCATTTTCTAGATAGTTGGCATGATACCCACCCATCCTTCATCCATGGATCCTCCTACCATACCCTTATCCCAAACCCCACCATCTCAATAGGCTTCATCAATTTATCAACCTTCATCCCATCCACCTTCCTCTCTTCCACCTTAACACTATTCACACCCATATCAGTATTAAAAACTAACATTACCTAATCTATCCCATCCCTCATTGCATATTCACCTACAATAGGCTTTTTCATCCTCCCATCCACCTCTAGACACACCTCAATTTTCCTCCTATTCACCCACTAGCTATCCACCATTCTCATCCTATGGACCTCCATTGACTCCATCATAATTTGGATTACCACCCCCATCTTCTTTTCACCCATCATCACTGAACCCCACCTATCAAGGTCATCCCCATCTATATTTGGTTTAGCCTAAGTCCATTCTCACCATCCCCATAATACCCCCTTCATCCTCATCCATTCTACCTCCATCTTCACACCAATCCACTTTCACCACATCGTTATCCCTTCCACCTCCATCTTCTACACCACCCACATGGTCCTCTACCACTACTGCTCAGGTGTAACCAACTTATCCATATGTGTAGAAGCAACAGATGCCTATGCCTACCCAACAACTTTTTGAATATTATGACCCACAATAGTAGTCACTCGCTTACCACTCTTCTTACATCTCACCCCATCCATCTCAGGTTCATGTCCCACAATATCAGACCGTGTCAGTACCTTATCTAAATCAGGATACTTACTATCATATGTGGGAGTAAAAATAGTTGCAATATTCATCCAATTTGTATTATTTGCAACCCCCATCATAGCCATTACTTGCACCCACACCATCACCTTAATATTTGGCTCCACCAAATAGTACCACAGTGCTCTCTAGTGAATTTCAAGCCATGTAGGAGCAGCTTTATACATTGGATTTGCACACAACTAGTTACGGGCCTCAAAAAACCACATATGATGAGTTTTGTAATGAACCAATTCATCCATATGTTCCTATCCATCCATATCCTTATAGGTTCGAGATCCCTAAATTTGAAGAATTTAAAAGTAAGGAATATCCTAGAGAGAACCTTAATAATTACTGTTTTTCTTGCTACCAATTGCACGATAGTGATCCCATTATGCTTCACACATTTCAAATTTTTCTTGGGGGATAAGCATTATATTGATACAACCATTTGCCTCACCATATTTTATTCACTTTTGAACAATTGACCATTCTCTTTGTAGAGCATTTTCAATTAACATCAAAACCAAGTTTACCTTGTTCGACGTTTATGCTTTACATCAATGGGATGATGAGCCTATCACTAATTTTTTCACCCATTGGAGAGTGGTCATTCATGATATAGCCTTCTCTCTCCCACCTTCAGAGATTGTCAAACTATTTACCAAGATTTGTCATAAATAAATCTCCCAAACATTGCAGATTCATCACGGTCAGACATTTGAGTAAGCCATTTCCCAAGCCAAAGTCATTAAGGACAACAAGGTCCACATGAGAAAAATCATGTTATGTCAAAAAATTCCCTACCCCACCAATTACCATTACAATTACCCTCCATATACACCACCTACCACATGACCACACCAAACCAATCAGGTGCTCCTCAATTCTCCATATTGACCACCGCAAGTGGCATCTATGCAAACTCCACAACCCACTTCTCCACGATCTCCTAAAAATTAATACCAAGCCAATCCTCCACTTCTTCCCTCTCCACAACAAGGCAATCCTCCACTCCAATATAATCCATACCAAGACAACAATCCACATCCACATCGTTCTCCATGCAATTGGATGCCTATATTTGAGTCCATGCCTGCTCTATTTTGTATGTTAACTGAGGGAGGTCTCATCACTTTGCCAAATGTCCAACCTCTCAATCCAAATCATCCTCTCCCATAGGACTACAATCTACAGGATTTCTATAATTATCATCGACAACATGGCCATACTATTGATTCATGTTGTAGTTTTTGCCATGTTATGCAAGTCCTTATCGATCGAGGCACTATTTAGGTCTCAAATACCCTAGCACCATAAAATGAAAACATAGGGATATATCAAAATACTTTATCAAAGCATGGGGGTAATCATGTCAAACGAGGTCCTTCCTAGTAGGGGTTTGTGGATATGATCCATATCGCAACCCGTAATTAATGTTATCTACCCCCTGCAACCACCCAACAACCTTCTACATATCAACAACCACCAATCACAAATTCCATCTTCACACCCCCAATTCCTCCACCTCTTTCATAGAATATCATCACCATATATGGTAGTATTTCCCACCATCTCTGCACAACCCCTGCAAGGTTATCCATTTATGACCTTCTGCAACAATCCCCACCTCATCGTGAAACCCTTGACTCTATCCTTCGCTCTCTCAATCTTGAGACCTATAATGTAGAGGCCTTTGCCAACTTTTTCAACAATATTCAGAGATGCCTACAACCTTCTATTAGCTTCCATGACTATGAAATCATAGAATTTGTAGGTGAAGGAGTGGATCCCCCATTACATATTCAGGCCTCCATCAATATCATTACCTATAAGCATGTTCTCATTGATACTGATTTATACATTAGCATCATTTCTACTACTACCCTAGGCCATATTTGTCTTCCCCCTTTACATCTTACCACTCCATCCATGGACCTCAAGCCTTTGATGGCTCCATGGATCCTACCCTTGGTACCATTGTCTTGCCCATAAAGGTTAGTGCCAAAACCATTTCCACTCTCTTTCATGTCATTGAATGCGAGATGCAGTATAACATCCTATTGGGATGTCCTTGGATTTGGGACATGCAATGCATTCCATCCATGCTTCATCATTATATCAAATATGTACATAATATATTATTCCACTACATCTCTTTCGATAATGATCCATTCGAATTCTGCAATATCATCACTCTTCCACCCGATCTACCCTTATCATCCACTCAATTCACCCGTAATCCACACCAATCCCTTGACAACACGTATCCATAAACTTCACAATATCATCCTCCAACACATGATCCAAGTAACATTGCATCCACCTTCTCCAATCCACCCCAACTTCCCACTATGCAACTTGCATCCATATTCTCTCATCAACCCTCCTCCCACTTCACACCACCCCCTCCATTTACCTTTTTTGCTACACCTTTCCATTCCATCTTCATATAACAACCCATAAATACTTCCCACTCCTCCTGCATCTTCACATCACTTTATGCCCTACTCGACATGGACATAAGTTATCTCCACCTCATCCATCACTACTTCCATCCCCACTTCTCAATTCACCCATACCAACCATCCTATTATTGGAACACTTGCTAAGTGCTATGAGTGGACATAATGCACCTCCCGCCTTGATGACCAGTTAGCTCAAGCTAATACTTCCAATTCCACCTCTTCACCTTCACCAATTCCACCATCTTCTACACCACCCAGGAAGTCCTCCCCTCGATCTGAGCATATGGCTCCTCCCCATGTCTCAATACTCATGACCTCACTAGGTCCTAGTGAGTATAACATAAGCAATGATTGCATCCTTCCATCCAACATCCAATACACCTATGACTTTGGCTGACCTCATGATATGCCCTTGACTATTGGGGTAGTAGTTCCTTTAGGTCCTCCTGATAATTTCATGAAATTTGTATATGGGGGACTTGACTCATCTGTAGAACCTCTAGTACCTCCATCACCACAAACTAGATTTTACGGTAATCTTGACCACATGTCCAATCCAAATTTTTCTTGGCATTATTTATGTATGTATAATTGGCATGGGTATGGCCTAGGGAGATATGAACAAGGGTGTCACACCTATATTCAACCTCCCCCACGCAAACCCACTGATCAATCCAACATTGGTTACCATCCTCCCATAATTAGTACACTCGAGCATGACTTACAAAATTTGGATCTTGATCCCGTTGACCTTATTTCTGATGAGGAATTTGAGCTTACTCTATCGATATGTAGTTCTTCCCCACATTCCATAGTTGACCTTTCATCTACATTATTTCCATAATCCCCACCACATGAGCCTCTATCACCCCATGAAATTGAAACCCTTGCTCACCACTTCACCAACCTATCTCTTGACCCATCTTTCATAGTTGATCCATATTTGCTCGAAGATCCTTCTTCTTCACCCCCACCTGCTATTCCATTATTTTCAACTCAAGAATTATTGCCACCTATTGGCCCACATTATTGATACCATTCCCTACCTATGATATTAAATCTTGATCACAACCAACCTTTTCTGTATTCATTACCATCCTCATCTGATTCATCACAAACCTTATTACCTACCTCTCCCATATCTAGCGCTTTAGTAAACATGATCTCTATTGACTTGTATGATTTGCTAAAATATCCACACCACCCTAATTACATCCCCCCCTATTCCTAATTTTATTGCTCTAGATGACATCTCCACCACCCCCGTCACTACTGAATTCCTTCCAACATCACACATGTTGTGATCAGCCAATGCACCATTACCCTCCATCCCACCTCATATCCCATGGATTAATCATACAAATATTTATCTCGATGATGAATTCTAACTTCTAGATTCCATCAATGACCTTCATCTCATTTCCATACCTGTATAACTCCATGATGGTTCTCACATACTGGTCAAGGACACTATTGAAGTTGACATTGGCAATGATCCTGAACACCCTCATATCGTCTCCCTTCCTGCTAGACTATTTGAAGAAGAGCACATCCTTTATACCAATTTCCTTAGATACTGCATTAAGGTCTTCACATGGTCCTACATGGATATTCCTGGCATTGAACCATTGTTAATCGTGCACAACCTTATCCTCGATGATAATTCTAAACCTGTATGCCAAACGTTGCACTACATGCATCCCACCGTTGCCCTGGTTGTCAAGGAGGAGTTACAAAAACTCCTTAATGTCAATTTCATCCAACCTATTGATTACATTGAGTGGTTTTCAAACATGGTTCTTGTTGGAAAACCCAAGGGGGGTATACATATTTGCACCAATTTTAGGGATCTTAACCAAGCTTGTCCCAAGCACAATTTTCCACTCCCTAACATTGACATGTTGGTCAATGCTACAACCGAACACAAAATACTATCACTCATGGATGGTTTTTTAGGTTGTAATCAAATTCATGTTAATCTAGAAGACCAGCAAAAGACCTCTTTCATGACTCCTTGGGGGGACTTTTGTGACAAAGTCATGCCCTTTGGCCTAAAAAAATGATGGGGCAACTTACCAATGTTCCATGACCTACATATTCCATGATATGATGCACAAAACTATTGAAGACTATGTTGATGATATCATCGCTAAATCCAAAACCCATGGTCAACATATCGAATATATACGTCAAATATTTGATCACCTTTTGGAACATAATGTCCTATTAAATTCAAAGAAATGTGTCTTTGGTGTCACCACTGGAAAAATATTGGGTTTCATCATTTCATAGAAAGACATTGAAGTAGATCTTGCTAAATTCCAATCCATTCTTAACATACCTCCCCCTATGAACCTCAAGAAGCTACATGGCTTTCAAGGAAGGATTCAATCCATACAGTGATTCATCGCTCAACTTTTAGACAAGTATCAGTTGTTTAATCATCTTTTACAAAAGGGAATCCCATTTAAATGGGATAGTAAATGCCAAGTTGCCTTTTATGATATCAAAGCATACCTTACATCTCTACCCATCCTCATACCACCCCATCCACAATGTCCATTCCACCTATACATTTCCACTATCGATGTTGCATTGGACATGCTTCTTGCTCAAAAGAATGAACGTGACCAAGAGCAAGCTGTATACTATATCAGTCACACATTGATTGATTATGAGACATGATATTATTAAATGGAGAAACTTTTTCTTGTCATTGTCTTTGCCACCCAAAATCTATGACACTACATGAATAACCACACTACCTACATCGTCTTCCATGATAACCCACTTCAATACATGATTGGTAAGAGCTACCACAATAGTCGAATGACCAAATGGATTATGCTCCACAAAATTCAATCTTGAATTCATCAGTAAAAAATCCATTAAATGCCAAGTCATCATTGATCAGTTGGCTGAGGCCCCATTACCAAGTGATACACCATTACTTATCCAACTTCCAGATTACTCTGTCTTTCATATAAGTGAATCTGAAGAACCCATTGAGCTTGAATCAACCATTGAATTAACCTTATTATTTTATGGATCCCATAGCACACATGCTGGGGGTGCAATAATAGTCTTTTTCACACCACAAGGGGAGCCTCTTCCCTTTTCCTTCTAGTTAGGCTTTCACTACACACAACAATGCTGAGTGTGAAGCTCTTATTCTTGGTCTAAAGCAAGCACTATCCATGCAAATTCATGACTTGGACATATTTGGTGACTCCCTCCTCATTGTGAATCAAATCAAGGGAGAATGGCAATGTCGTTACCCAGTATTACAACAATACAAACAAGTCACTGAATATTTGTTGGCCCAATTTGAATGGTATAACATCACCGCTACTCCACAATCCACATATTGTTTTGTCGATACCATGGCCTCAATAGGCTCACTCATTCCACAAAATCCACTTTCTAACACAACTCACGTGTCCATCCACACCCTTTTCCATTTTGCCATTTCTACCAATCTGCCTTCCCATGCTGATGACATCAATATCATTGAAACTCACCCACATGACCCATGGTTTTTTTAATTCAAGTACTACATTAAGCTTAGTATTCTCCCACCTTATCTCAATCATACTCACAAGTGAGAGTTCAAATTATGCACCATTTACTATACATTTCTCAACAATATCCTTTATATGTAGAGTCATGACAACATTTTATTGCACTATCTAGAACCATTGGAAGCCCAACAAATCACTCAAGAATCTCATGATGGTACTTGTGGTGACCATTTCAATGGCATGTCCATCACTAAGCGTATTTTATAAATGGGCTATTATTGGCCCACAATGGAGCATGACTATTGTGGCTATGTCAAAAGTGTATCAAATTCCAACATTGTGCCAATCTTACACACTTGCCTTCTTAGGATCTACAACCTATCCAATCTATGTGACCCTTTTCATAATAGGGCTTGGATCTCATTGGAAAAATCACACTTGCATCATCTACCAATCATAAGTTCATCATTATAGCAAATGAATATTTCACAAAATGGGTTGAGGCCATCCCTCTAATTCAAATGATTGGTCGTAAAATTCTTGATTTCATTACTCAACACATCATTTGTCATTTTGGAATCCCATCCAAAATCATCATAGACAATGGCACTCCATTCAATAACAATAATGTTCACGCACTATGTGAAAAATTCAACATACAACATAACTTCTCTACTCCATAATACCCATAGGGTAACGGCCAAGAAGAAGCTACAAATAAAAATAATTACACCATTCTTCATAAAATTGTTGTAGACTCACATCATGATTGGCACAATCAAATACCACTAGCACTATGGGCCTATCATACCAGTATTTGTACCCCAACTGGGGCAACCTAATTTTCTCTTGTATATGGCACTGAGGCCATCATGCCTTTAGAACTTGAAATACATTCCTTATGAGTTTCCATGAAATAATTTTTTGATGATGATATAGCTCATCAGGCCCGACTTGACCAATTGACCTTATTAGATGAATGTCGCATTCATGCTATTGAACACACACGATTTTATCAAGACCATCTCCGATGTGCCTAAAATTCCAAGGTACACCAACGTGAATTCCAAATTGGAGACTTAATCCTCAAAGAAAACCAACAAATTACTAGCCAACCATGCCATCTCCATGATAAATTTGCATCGAATTGGCTAGGCCCTTACATGGCTACTCACAAGTTTGGATCTGGGGCATATCATCTGGCCACATTGGAAGGTATTATTGAATTTGATCCCATTAATACTATTCATCTACGAGAATTTTATGCCTAGTTGTAGGCTTTATAGCTCACCACTACTTGTATATATGTATCTAATTCCAAAAAAAATCAATTCACACTCCACACGTGAGAACCACCCGAACCGGTAAAATTTTTGCACAACTCGATGCAATCATCAAATCAATGCACTCCATGCAAGCAAAAAAGTGCAAACACGTGTAAAAAAAATATGAAAAATAATGCAAAACACTCCCCTAAGCATGCAATATGAAGTAGTCAAAATGAAGTCAAATCACACATGCAAAAACAATCTAGATACCCATTTGGCCAATTAAAACGTCCCATGCATCATTTTTCACATGCATTCATGTTTCACCTCCCATTTTCCACATCATGATAAAACCACACTTTCCCACAAGTGAACGACACATGCCAAAATAAAACACATATTGGAATACCCATTTCACCCTGTTTACACAAAGTATAGGAATATTAGCTGATTCCTACCCCCACCCTCATTTCACGATGTTTAAAGCAAAAAGGTTCATTTCCAAACCCTCCCTAAAAAGAAAAGTTATTATGAGAGGAAAATATTCTTACCTTGGGCGTTCCTGCCCCTAAACTCGTGCTCGCGGATGTACTCATAATTTTGTCCCATTCGTTTTGCACACTAGTAGCACTCCATTCCATTTCTTTTTTCCTCCACCTCTCCACTGTCATCGTCGCACAAAAAATGACGTCAACATTCCAAATTTCCCCTTAAAAATCCTTGTTCATGCAGGTTCGCACGCCAGCTGTGTGAACCTTTGGCACAACCTTCAAAATATACCATTTACCTAAAATTTCATCCAAAAGTCTATCCAATCATCATTTACATCCATTCATGTCAAATTTTACATATTTCACCATTATCTTCATCAACCATCTCATCATTGATCATCATTTCCTCCATCATCAATTCATCGCTTGAGGGGGTAATCATCCAACACATCCACATATACCTTGCATATGGTCAAATAACCAAACATCCAATCATGGATATAACAAATTCCTAAGAAAAAATTTCTAAATATTATCTCAAGTCCTTATGCTAGGACAGATACAAAACAATGAAATTTCTCTTCCTAATCAAAATCCAACCCAAAAACAAATTAATGTTTGATAGGATCCAAAATACCTCTAACTGTAGACACCTCATGGATTCTAATATTCATAGTGGCAGTCGTAAGACCACTCATGAATGAAGCTCTTGAAAGTTCTACCCTATGGCTCCAAAAATCTATCAAATATTGTCAAAAGAGCTCATCAATCAATCAAAAGAAAACATTAGCAAAGGCATTTGTTCATTCAAAATTGAAGCATTTATAGTTGATCATAATGCAAGGTAATCATACACTTTCCTCCAAAAGCAATCATTCACAAACCACTTTTTATCAATATGTCTCTCTTGTAATCATCCACAATTCATCAATCGTAAATTCTTTGCCTTCCAAATCACCTCATCAATCCACATCATTATTTTTTGTACTAAACCATGTTTCCACACAATCCATACAAAAAGGGGTAAAATATAGACACCTAAAATTTGCACATCCCTCTCCCCATTTACACGGTCAATCAATTTGCAAAACCCTCAAAAATTACATAAATTGGATAAAACACTATTCATCATCATTAGCCCCTTTGGGCTAGCCAAGCCCCTTCCTACACTTAACCATAGGTCCTCATACAAACTCATGCCAATTCAACTAAGGTTGAAAACTCTCACCATGGTCAAAAAGCACTTTATGGTCAAAAAGTCAACACTTTTGGTCAAATTATGCTTTATGGCTAATCTCATGATTAATTAGATCTAATCTTGATTTAATTAAATCCTCCACCTCACCTAGTCTACTTTGACTAGCCTAGCCTTCCACCTCACCTAGACTAGCCTATCCTATCCCTACCACATTTCCACCCAAATATTTCTCCACCTCACATCCCCTGGGTCATTAATGCAAGATGGAGATCTTTTGCACACAAAAATAATTTTTTAATCCTAAGATATTTCAATAAAACTAAATATTAATGATAAATTTATATTTATGCTAAGTCATCATTAGTTTTTGATGGGTGAGGGATTCTCTCACCCAACCCCACTTATGACCCAGGACACCTCAGAGGACACCTCTTTGGTGGACACCTCACCACTGCACCTCACAGGGGACACCTCATCCCTTTCTCTCACCTTGGCCCACTCTATAAATAGAAGGCCATTTTCACCTTTTAGTAACAACACACTTTTGCATACTGAAACTCTGTAAAAATAACTACTACCATTACATCCATCACACAGCCATCATACAAGCATCACAATCAATTTGTCTCCTTCATAGTACTATTTGATGAATGATATAGGTCAAGAATCCTACCAAAAGTGCACTTTCAAAAGTTGAACCAGACAAATTTTAAGTCAACAACCAATCCTGAGCATCCAGAGAAACCATCTGAGAAATCTGATCGAAAAAGGACTGGTTGGTATCTCACGTACAAACCACTCGGTTTGCACCCTAGGAGTGTGAACCTCTGCAATAGGCACCACAATCACCTGGACATGTAAGAATGGTATAGTTTATTATTTTATGTTGTTTTCAGTAATTTATTTCATGTTTTGAATAATTTTTATTATTATTTTATCTTCATAACTACGGAGTTTCACTAAGGCAGACCTCCCAATGCACTAATAAGATTTTGTAGGTTTCACAGGTCCAGTAAAGCACAAGGAAACATCTCCAACAAGTGGTGACTCACGAGAAAGAAGCCCACTTACATAGAGGAACCCAAGAAGATGAATATTGCTTTCTTTATACCACACCTGAGAGGGCTTCCTAAGGGAAGACCCCATTGTAGCCTTCAGGGCAAGATTGTAAAAGGATATCAGTTCTTGTAACCCCTTTTATGCTTATCAATACAAATACAATAGATTCTTTGATATTGAATGAATGTCTTAGAATATTTTTGGTAGTTTCATACCTTTCTAATAACTAACCTTCAGAGGAAAGGAAAAGAGTTTATATGGATAGATAAATTTGAGGTAGCTTTTGAACTACTTAAACACAATCTTACTACACCTTCTATACTAAAGATACCCGATCCTTAGGGAAGTTTCCCTGTTTGTACATATTAATCATTGGAAGGTTTGGGAGGAGTGCTTTAATTGGAAGAAGCAGTGGTAGCCTATGGATCTAGAAAATTGAAAATACATGAGGTTATTTATGCAACTCATAATTTGAAATTGGTAGATATAGTGTTTTTTCTCAAGAGTTGAATACAATATCTAGTTGGTAGACCCTTTGAGCTAAGGATAGATCATCAGAATCTACAATACATATTTACTCAACATTTACTCAATGCTAGGTAGAGAAGGTGGATGGAATTTCTTGTAGAATATGATTTTGGTATTGAGTATATAAAGAAAAAAGAATAGAGTTGCTAATGTGCTGAGTAGGAGGAGACATAACATTTTTGTCTCGCATCCATGCCAACTTGATGGAACAAGTCAAGAATATGCAAAATTAGGATGCATACTAAAACCAAGTTCAGGAAATAATGGAGAGGAAACCTGATGAAAATAAGGACTTTGGCATCAAGGATGGTTTCTTATGTTACAAGAACAAGGTAGTAATTCCTGAGACTAGAAATTTGAAAAATATGATTATGAATGAAGTGCATAGATCTCTATATTATTTTCAACCAAGAGGAGCAAATATGAGGGAGAATATGAAACATATATTATTCTAGCCAAGAATTAAGAGAGACATAATTGATTTTATCGCTCAATGCCTAGAGTGCCAAAAGGTAAAAGTAGAACACAAACATCCTGCTGGTTTGCTGTATCCACATGATGTGTCTATGCAAAAATGGAAATGATTTCGATGGCTTTCATTGTAGGGCTACCTAAAAGTAGGTTTCAGCATGATGCAATTCTAGTAGTGGTCGTGTTGGAAATTTGAGCAAGTTTTGTTGTCATTGATGTCAAGAGGTTTGATGTCCAGTTTTGTTGTCATTGATGTCACAAGGTTGATTTTCCAAAAGGCAAGGAAGTGGTTAAAAGAAAAAGGGTATAATATTTATTTTAAATATTATATACCTAAAGAGGCCTAAAAGGTAGAAGACCCAAGGGAAGAGAAGCAGGTTTAAAAAGAAATAATAATATTATAATATTTAATATTATAATATTTTGGGCAAAAGGATGAGGTGAAGAAAAACGAGGTCCAAGGAATCATTAAAATAATATATCCTTGAAAAGACCCATTGAGCAGATTATAAAGGTTTTTATTTAATTTATTTAAATTAAAATATTTTAACCTATGGTTAAAATTTTAATTTAAATAATCAAAAGGCGCCAAGGTTTAAAATTTAAATTTGAATTCGAAATTCAAATTTCGAATGAGCCGACGTGTTGAAGTGCAAAGGACAAAGTATAAATAGGGAAATGATTTTCATTTCCAAATCACCTATGCTATTCGAATGCCTAAGTTGAAATATAATTCGTGCACTGCATTGTTGAAGGGAGAAGAGGATTCGTGTTGTTTTTAATTAAAGGAGGTAGACATTGGTTGAAATCCAAGTGAAGCACCAAATCCATTCCATGGCATCGAGTAGCGCAGACGATGGTCAAAGTTTGGTTAAGGCACTCACAAAGGGCAAGTCGAGGGTTTGATTCATGTCCCTTTCATTTTGGCACATAACAAAGGTTTTGGTTGATTTTCATAATTATGTAGAAGGTAAGGTTTAATAGTGGATTGTGGACTTGAGTGTTGATGTGGGCATGTAGCCTAGATGGTAGCTTAGCCTTGGGCTAAGGCGCTATAGTGGTGGCTGGTCACGGGTTCGAGTTTGGGCATAGTCGAAGATGTGCACATTAATTTTTGAGATATGGGCCAAAGTTTATAAGGTATGCATATTTTAATTTAAATTTTCCAAGGTTTGGAAGGCGCAAATAATATAGAGGCCATGTGATAATTATAAAGGGCATATGTGGAATGCATAGGGAGTCATAAGGATAATTGAAAAATATTTTTTTTACTTAGAAAAATAAATAAAAGGATTGGAGTTTATAAGGTGTTAACAAAGGAATTTGTTTTTTATGTTGAATGTTATTTTGAGAAGTTTGGAGTTTATAAGGTGTTAATAAAGGAACTTGATTTTTATGTATTGAATATTATTTTGAGAAGTTTGGAGTTTATAAGGTGTTAGCAAAGGAACTTGATTTTTATGTGTTGAATGTTATTTTGAGAGGATTGGAGATTATAAGGTGTATTTGAGACTTGATATTTTATTGTAAATCTTGAATGGTGAAATAATTGTTGAGGAGAATATTTGTGTGGAAATTTTGAGATAGATTGTTGCTATCTAACCTAGAATTGGCAAGAGGGTTTTGTTGCAAGTAAAATAGGTTTTGAAGACATATCTCCATCAAAGCAAAAAGGTATGGGCACATCATCTTTTGTTTGAAATATTGGAATGAATGTTGTGAAATACAAGGTGGAGTGAAAAGGATTGTTTGATAAGCATTGTTGGAAATATTGAGTGAATTATTATATGCTTCATTGGTGAATGTTTAGAGAATATTTGAGATAGAGATTGAGGACTATTTGAGTTAGGGTTTGAAACCCACATTGTGCACCTTGTTTGAAGAAGTATGAAAACACTTGTTTAGGGTTTGTGAGCAAGTTGTGTTTCATTGATTGAATGAATGAGTGAAATTCTTGAGCATTGGTTTTGAGTGATATTGAAAGTGATTGTGCAAACTTTAGAAACCAGATTTGTGAAAGCGACAGACTTAATGATTGAGTAGAACATATTGAGTTTTTGATAGAGTACATCATTCTCTATATGTTCTAGAGGTTAAAAGAATTCTGAATAGAATATGTCTAAACTGCTTCAAGTTAAAGGAATTACTTTGAAGATTAGATAAAGCAATTGATAACATTGTGTGCAAGATTTGAGATTGATTGAGCATATCTTGTGAGTTATTTTGAGCATGTGTTTGAGCAGATTTGAGTAAGCTTTTGTGAAAGCTTAAGGATAGATTTGAGTAAGCTTTTGTGAAAGCTTAAGGATAGTGTTGAGCAAGCTTTTGTGAAAGCTTGTAGGTAGATTTGAGGTAAGTCTTGGTGAAGACTTGAGAGTATATTGAGCAAGTTCTTGAGAGGACTTGTAGGTAGATTTGAGGTAAGTCTTGGTGAAGACTGAGGTAGATTTGAGGTATTTGTGAAGATTGTAGATTGAGGTAAGTTTGTGAAGACTTGTAGGTAGATTTGAGGTAAGTCTTGGTGAAGACTTGTAGGTATATTTGAGGTAAGTCTTGGTGAAGACTTGTAGGTATATTTGAGGTAAGTCTTGGTGAAGACTTGTAGGTAGATTTGAGGTAAGTCTTTGTGAAGACTTGAGATAACATTGAGAGTAGATTTGATTGATTGATTTGTTCAAGCTTTGTGTTAAGGCTTGGGGTAAATCTAAGCAGATTTGATTTATGATTGGATCAAGATTTGTGTTAAGGCTTGAGGATAGATTTGAGGATAGATTTTGGTGTATATTTGTGAGCAGATTTGTGCTAGACCTGAGATAGAGTTAGAGCATATTTGTACTAGATCGAGGATAGTGTTTGGTGTAGATTTGAGATAGAGTTGAGAGTAAGATTTGGAGGTGATAGAGTAGAGGATAGTAGTCTCTAGTGGATAGAGATCCATTAGCTAGGGTAGTGAGGATAGAGGTCTTCTAAGTGAGGACAAAGGTCTTCTATGGAGAGAGATCCACAAGCTAGTGTAGTGGGGGTAGTAGTCTTCTAGAAGATCACCAACTAGAGTAGAGGAGAAAGAGTTCTCCTATGGATAGAGATCCATGAACTAGAGCAAGGGGAAAGAGTTCTCCTATGGAGTGTGATCCATGAAGCAGCTAGGAAGATAGAGTTCTTCTATGGAGAGAGATCCACGAACTAGTTGAGGAGAAAGAGTTCTCCTGGGTCAAGTTCCACGAACTAGAGAAAAGGGGAAAGAGTTCTCCTATGGAGAGAGATCCACAAATCAGAGCATTAGGGGATTGGTGTCTCCTTTGGATAGAGGTCCATAAACATTGTAATAGGGAAGTGATTCCCAAGAGGATTTGTTGAGAAAATTTAGTAGAAATATTTTCTCCATGGAGTAGCCCACATTGGGTGAACCACGTTAAATTGGTGTCTCTATTGTGTGTGATGATTTATGCATTGCTTTGATTACTGCTATTGATATTGCCATTGATAATATTGGATAATATTGTTTGGGAAAGAAAAGTAAAAGTTGGTCTTATATTGTTCACCCCCCTCTCAGTATAAGCTTGTGTTCTTCAATTGGTATCAGAGCGGGTTCCTTCGAAAGAGTTTAACAACTTGAAGGAAAAGTATACAGGAACATAGATGGCATCTCAGAGTGGATCTTCAGAAAATAAGGCACCATTGTTCGATGGGAATAATTATGCATTCTGGAGTGTAAGAATGAAGATTTACCTAATGGCACAAGGAAATGAGACATGGCAAGCAGTTGAGGATGGGTACACACTGCCAACTACTCCTCCTATAGATAAATATGGTAAGCTCCTACATCTGAATAATTCAAAGGTAATGAATGCAATATTAAGTGGTTTATGTGAAGCAAAGTTTGTAAAAGTTATGCATTGCACATCAGCAAAAGAGATTTGGGAAAAGTTGAAGAAAACATATGAGGGAGACAAAAAGGTCAAGATGGAAAAATTGCAAAATCACAAGAAAATATTTGAAGACTTGAAGATGAAGGATGAGGAAGACATTGCTACATACTTACTTCATGTGGATGAGGTTGTTAACTCCATGCAAGGACTTGGGTTTAAATTTGAAGAATCAGATGTTTGTCAAAAGGTTTTAAGGTCACTCCCTAAGAGGTATAGTGAAAAGGTTTCAGCCATAGAAGAAACAAGAGATATTGAAACTTTGACTAGGGATGAGTTACATGGAACTCTCACAACTTTTGAGATGAGAATAGGAAAGGATCCTATCCCCAAGATAGAGGTAGCCTTCAAAGTAGCAAAGAAGACAAAGGATAAGAAGTCAGATTCAAGTGATGAGTCATCCAGTGATGAAGAAGCAAATTATGGTAGAAAGAACAAGGACTCAAGAAAGCACAAAGGTACAAAAATAGTTAAGTGTTTCAATTGTGGTAAATATGGTCACTATGCATCTAACTATCCAGAATTTGGAAGTAGTAGTGGTGAAGAGAAATATGATCATAGGAATAGGGAAGCAAGAAAATCCAGGTATCAAAAGAAAAATAGGTATGGACAAAACAAGCATGAAAAGAAGTTTTTCTAGAGGCATAAGAAGAGTTTCTATGCAGATAAGATAGGCAAGAGTTCAAGTGATAGTGATGGAAGATCTTCAGGTAATGATGAAGAAGAAATTCTCTTCTTGGTAATAGAGGAAGAAGGAAGTGCTTCTATTGGAGATAAATATGAAAGGTATGAAGATGCTCTTGAAGACAAAGAAGTAGAGGAAGAATCAAAAAATGAAGAAGGAGTAGTTGATCTAGAAGGTGAGCTTATTTCTGCTCTTAAGGAATTAAGAAAGGTTAGAAAGTAGAATTCAAAACTCAAGGTTCAATTTCAAGAATGTGATGAAGAGAAAGGAAAGCTTATACAAGATCTGACAAACTCAATATCTAAGACAAGGAGATTTAAAGAAAGGTTAGAGGCAAAAGTCTTAGAATGTGAAAAATTAGAGCATGAGGTAGCTTCACTAAGAAAGGAAGTGAAAGAGTCTAAAGATAAGCTACATAGGTTTGGGAAAAGCTCAAAGACCTTGGATAATATTATCAGTGTACAAAGATCTTCTTCAAACAAGACAGGACTTGGTTTTGAAGAGGAACAAAGAGAACAAGGAGAGGAGTCAAGCTCAAGCTCCAAAGAAGAAGAAGCTTTAGAAGAAGAAAGTAAAGGAGAAAGTGAGACTTATGAGGATAAGTTGAAAAATAGAAGGTTCACCAAGGAAGGAAACAATGCACAAATGAGGAACAGAGAACATCATAGGGAAGAAAGGACTAAGAGACCAATGGGGTCAAGGCAATATTTCTTCAAAGGATGTTGCTTCTCATGTCAAAGGTTTGGTCACAAGGCTATGCAATGTAGGACACATGAAAAGAAGGAATATGGTTTTGGTATTGGTTTCACCAAGAGAAATTTTAGAAATGGGCATCTCTTTCAAGGGTATTGTTACTCTTGTAATCAGTTTGGTCATAAAGCAGTTAATTGTAGGGTTCATGATAGGAATGGATATGGCTTCACCAGGAGGAACTTCAAGATATTTGCACCTTCAAGGAACCACAACATTAAGTGTTATAAGTGCAATAATGTTGGGCATATGGCTAAGTGGTGTAGAACAAAATTTCTAGAGACAAGCAGGAATATGAATACTCAAAGGAATCAAAGGATCAGTTGAGGAAGAAGGTGGACAAAGAAAAATAGCATTGTATGCTGGGAGTAGAAATACTCCCACCCCAAAATTAATCACCTCAAGGAAAGGAGGTGGGGAGGGGGCTGAGCTAAGAGTCTTATATTTAGCCCCAAAGGTGGCCCTTTGCCATTGATGTCAAAGGGGGAGAGATTTGAGTTAGGGGGAGAGCATTCAATTAGGGGAGCAGTTTCTCAGGGAAGCAGAACTAAAAAGTAAAAGGAATGTTTAAAAAAAAAGGGGTTGCCATCAATGACAAAGGGGGAGATTGTTGGAAATTTGAGCAAGTTTTGTTGTCATTGATGTCAAGAGGTTTGATGTCCAGTTTTGTTGTCATTGATGTCACAAGGTTGATTTTCCAAAAGGCAAGGAAGTGGTTAAAAGAAAAAGGGTATAATATTTATTTTAAATATTATATACCTAAAGAGGCCTAAAAGGTAGAAGACCCAAGGGAAGAGAAGCAAGTTTAAAAAGAAATAATAATATTATAATATTTAATATTATAATATTTTGGGCAAAAGGATGAGGTGAAGAAAAATGAGGTCCAAGGAATCATTAAAATAATATATCCTTGAAAAGACCCATTGAGCAGTTTATAAAGGTTTTTATTTAATTTATTTAAATTAAAATATTTTAACCTATGGTTAAAATTTTAATTTAAATAATCAAAAGGTGCCAAAGTTTAAAATTTAAATTTGAATTAGAAATTCGAAAATTGAATGTGCCGACGTGTTGAAGTGCAAAGGACAATGTATAAATAGGGAAATGATTTTCATTTCCAAATTACCTATGCTATTCGAATGCCTAAGTTGAAATATAATTCATGCGTTGCATTGTTAAGGGAGAAGAGGATTCATGTTGTTTTTAATTAAAGGAGGTAGACATTGGTTGAAATTTAAGTGAAGCACCAAATCCATTCCAAGGTTTTGAGTAGCGTATATGGTGGTCAAAGTTTGGTTAAGGCACTCATAAAGGGCAAGTCAAGGGTTTGATTCATGTCCCCTTCGTTTTGTCAGACAACAAAGGTTTTGGTTGATTTTCATAATTCGTAGAAGGTAAGGTTTTAATAGTGGCTTGTGGACTTAGGTTCACATGTGGGCATGTAGCCTAGGTGGTAGCTTAGCCTTGGGCTAAGGTGCTATGGTGGTGGTTGGTCATGGGTTCAAGTTTGGGTGTAGTCAAAGATGTGTGCATTAATTTTTGAGATGTGGGCCAAAGTTTATAAGGTATGCATATTTTAATTTAAATTTGCCAAGGTTTGGAAGGCACAAATAATATAGAGGCCACGTGATAATTATAAAGTGCATATGTGGAATGCATAGGGAGTCATAAGGATAATTGAAAAATATTTTATTTTTCTTAGAAAAATAAATAAAAAGATTGGAGTTTATAAGGTGTTAACAAAGGAATTTGATTTTTATGTGTTGAATGTTATTTTGAGAAGTTTGGAGTTTATAAGGTGTTAACAAAGGAACTTGATTTTTATGTATTGAATATTATTTTGAGAAGTTTGGAGTTTATAAGGTGTTAATAAAGGAACTTGATTTTTATGTATTGAATATTATTTTGAGAAGTTTGGAGATTATAAGGTGTACTTGAGACTTGATATTTTTGTATGGTGAAATAATTATTGAGGAGAATATTTGTGTGGAAATTTTGAGATAGATTGTTGCTATCTAACCTAGAATTGGCAAGAGGGTTTTGTTGCAAGTAAAACATGTTTTGAAGACATATCTCCATCAAAGCAAAAAGGTATGGGCACATCATATTTTGTTTGAAATATTGGAATGAATGTTGTGAAATACAAGGTGGAGTGAAAAGGATTGTTTGATAAGCATTGTTGGAAATATTGAGTGAATTATTATATGCTTCATTGGTGAATGTTTAGAGAACATTTGAGATAGAGATTGAGGATTATTTGAGTTAGGGTTTGAAACCCACATTGTGCACCTTGTTGGAAGAAGTATGAAAACACTTGTTTAGGGTTTGTGAGCAAGTTGTGTTTCATTGATTGAATGATTGAGTGAAATTCTTGAGCATTGGTTTTGAGTGATATTGAAAGTGATTGTGCAAACTTTAGAAACCAGATTTGTGAAAGCGACAGACTTAATGATTGAGTAGAACATATTGAGTTTTTGATAGAGTACATCATTCTCTATATGTTCCAGAGGTTAAAATAATTTTGAATAGAATATGTCTAAACTGCTTCAAGTTAAAGGAATTACTTTGAAGATTAGACAAAGCAATTGATAACATTGTGTGCAAGATTTGAGATTGATTGAGCATATCTTGTGAGCTATTTTGAGCATGTGTTTGAGCAGATTTGAGTAAGATTTTGTGAAAGCTTAAGGATATATTTGAGTAAGATTTTGTGAAATCTTAAGGATAGTGTTGAGCAAGCTTTTGTGAAATCTTGTAGGTATATTTGAGGTAAGTCTTTGTGAAGACTTGAGAGCAAATTGAGCAAGTTCTTGAGAGGACTTGAAGGTATATTTGAGACAAGTCTTGGTGAAGACTTGAGAGAGATTTGAGCAAGTTCTTGAGAGGACTTGTAGGATATTTGAGGTAAGTCTTGGTGAAGACTTGTAGAGTAGATTTGAGGTAAGTCTTGGTGAAGACTTGTAGGTAGATTTGAGGAAGTCTTGGTGAAGACTTGAGATTGAGAGTAAAGTTGATTGATTGATTTGTTCAAGATTTGTGTTAAGGCTTGGGGTAAATCTAAGTAGAGTTGATTTGTGATTGGATCAAGCTTTGTGTTAAGGCTTGAGGATAGATTTGAGGATAGATTTTGGTGTAGATTTGTGAGTATATTTGTGCTAGACCTGAGATAGATTTAGAGCAGATTTGTACTAGATCGAGGATAGTGTTTGGTGCAGATTTGAGATAGAGTTGAGAGTAAGATTTGGAGGTGATAGAGTAGAGGATAGTAGTCTCTAGTGGATAGAGATCCATTAGCTAGGGTAGTGAGGATAGAGGTCTTCTGAGTGAGGATAGAGGTCTTCTATGGAGAGAGATCCACAAGCCAGTGCAGTGGGGGTAGTAGTCTTCTAGAAGATCACCAGCTAGAGTAGAGGAGAAAGAGTTCTCCTATGGATAGAGATCCACGAACCAGAGCAAGGGGAAAGAGTTCTCCTATGGAGTGTGATCCATGAAGTAGCTAGGAAGATAGAGTTCTTCTGTGGAGAGAGATCCATGAACCAGTTGAGGAGAAAGAGTTCTCCTGGGTCAAGTTCCACGAACCAGAGAAAAAGGGAAAGAGTTCTCCTATGGAGAGAGATCCACAAATCAGAGCATTAGGGGATTGGTGTCTCCTTTGGATAGAGGTCCATAAACATTGTAATAGGGAAGTGATTCCCAAGAGGATTTGTTGAGAAAATTTAGTAGAAATATTTTCTCCATGGAGTAGCCCACATTGGGTGAACCACGTTAAATTGGTGTCTCTATTGTGTGTGATGATTTGTGCATTGCTTTGATTACTGCTATTGATATTGCCATTGATAATATTGGATAATATTGTTTGGGAAAGAAAAGTAAAATTTGGTCTTATACTGTTCACCCCCCTCTCAGTATAAGCTTGTGTTCTTCAGGTCGACAGACTGACCAAAGTGGGAATCTTTATACCTGATAATACCAGGGATGACATCGTGGTTGTGGCTAATAGATTTGCCAAAGAAATATTTTGAATTCATGATTTTTTGGAATTTTTTAAAATTAATCATATCATATAGGGACCCAAAATTCACATCTAAATTTTGGTAATCCTTACATCATGCCATTGGTACTAGAATGAACATCAATTCTACATATAATAAAAAAATGATGGGAAAATTGAAGGAGTGAACTAGGTGTTATAAGACATGCTTTGCATGTACTACATGGGTCAAAAAACCCATTGGGAGGTTTACTTGCATTTGGTAGAATTTACCTACAATAATGGTCACTACTCGACCATAGGCATGGCTTCATTTGAAGCTTTATATGGAAAAAAGTGCAAGACATCATTATCTTGGGATAATCTAAAAGACCAAATTGTGCTTGGACCAGACATGGTCAAAGAAATGGAGAAAAAATTGAGGGTGATCAGATAGAGGTTAAAGGAAGCTATAGACAAATAGAAAAGCTATGCTAATCTTAAGATATCATCAAAAGAGTTTGTTGTGGGTGATAGAGTGTTTCTAAGAGTAAATACAAGAAAGAGTACAATTGAGTCCACAAAGCTAGATCCTCACTTTATCAAACCCTTTGAAATCATAGAAAATATTAGTATTGTGGTATATCAACTTGTCTTACCACCCAATCTATCCAATATTCACAATACCTTTCATATTTATTTTCTTAAAAAGTATGTTGTTAATCTAGAACATGTGTGGGACTTTTCTAATTTGCAAATGGTGAATCTAGAGTCTATAAAATTTCAACCAGTAAGAATCCTTGAGTTCTAATATAAATAGATGAGGAAAGGAACTTTGGAGTAGTGCAAAGTTCAGTGGGATCATTACATTGAAAAAAGTAGCAAATATGCAAAAACACTTTTCATTTCTATTTCAAAATTTTGTTTAAATACTATGTTATTTTTATAAGGATTAAAACACAGGGGACTATGTTAAACCTAAGAGGAGGATGATATCATGATCCTCCCTTGGCAGACCTTTTATTTTAAATAAATTCACTTCATATGGATGAGTGTATGTTTTTATCTTGATATTCTATAGATGAACTAATTGGTTGTTTCATGTTAAGGTATACAAACTTACATATATTTTATGGAAAATATGATGTATGGAATGTTGGATAGTTCTTGATGATTTGTACAAAATATATTTTGTGATAAAAATGGATTACTACTAATGGAATTGTATTTTCATAGGAATAGATTCTCCTTACGAGTAGAGGAAAATCACCAAGAAGTGATGTATTAAAAGTAAAGGACATAATATCTTTCCACCAAAATAGTTGGGTGGCAAGAATGAACATTCTTAACTTCTTGTGATTCTATATGAGGGAACTTTATATAGTAGACAAAATTCTATGTTGCTAGTAATTTTATATTTTTAAATATAATGTTGGTTGAAGGATTCATTTCAATAAGGAATGAAAATATTAGTGCTTTTTATTCTTATTTTTTTAAAAGGGAATATGTCTTTCAATGATACTAATGGTTAGAATTTAAAATATGCAACTTGTGTAGAAGGTATTCATTGATTGAAGGATGAAATAATTTTAGTGGTGTTTGGAACCTTCGCTGCAACTAGATCCAAGTGTACCACCCAAAATGGTACTTAAAATAAAATAATAAATTCTCAATTGGTGTTTGAGAAGTGGGTGAGTAATTAGCAAGGTAAGGTGGCAATGACACTAATGAGATATTACGAGCTGGAGTTAGTTAGCTTCGAATTCCTTGGTGGAGGAAGTGGAAGGAAGAAAAGGTAAGACACCTAGTGTAGAATGATGGGAAAAAGGGAGGATCAAACTTTAAGAGGATGGACGGATGGTTTTGGAGGGAGATAACTATTGAGTGTATCATATGGGAGAGAATGCACTATGGTTTAGAGGGTGAAGGACTACTAGAGTGACATAGATATTTGGAGTAAAAGGACATCATTTTCATCTATGATTCTTGTTGGTGTGATCAATATTTAGATGTAGACCTTTTAATTTGGTTTTAAATGCTTGCATATACATTTTGATTAGTTACATTTTTGAAAAGCTAGCTACCTTGGCCATGTTCGATTTATGATAGAAAAAGAACTATACTTTTAAACATGGAAAACCTTCAAATATACTAGTGTAGTAGAGGAGGGTGTACAACTATTTATAACTAGAAAATAATCCTTATTGGCTTGTTATTAAATATGTTTGCTGGTATTTATTTTATAATTTGAGAACAACTGAAAAAATATCAAAAAATAATGGTCCCATGGGTAGTAGATATTTAGATATCTAATATTGTGCTATACATTGGGGATGTATAGTGTGACTCCGATCAATTTACTTTTTGTTTGCATACCAAAGCACTCTTGAACTATCCTTAGTTGAAATGGACCTTGAGTTTAGCTATTGGCATGGAATGGATTATTTTTTATAGTTAATTTTTAACAGAGAGATTAGTTTAGATCTAGTTTGGGTTAGAGATAAACTGGGAAGTTGGGTATTTTGATTTAGTTTATTTAAGATTTATGTTAAGATAAGTTTTTTGGTTTTGGGGTTTTCATGCAATATCTTCTCTTAGTTAATGACATGTTTGGGTCAGAGTCTAAAAATGCACTAGCGTGTTGTTTAGACTACTCCAAGCTTTGGATTATCATCTTTGAGTGAAACTAGAGTAAATAGAAGTCCTTTTGTAACCATATTTGATGCATAGGAGCTAGGATAAATGGGCATGTGCTTTTAATAGATGAACCTCTAGGAGAGTGCAATCGGTAGTGTTGGGCTATAGTTTCTTCACTAGTGAGAAAGGGAAGAACATTCTGAGTGTTTCTTTGGAATAGATAAGGAAATACTTTTTCAGTATACCTGTAATAAGGGAGCCTATTTGTATTTTAATTTGTGGTGGCAATATTTATTTTTTACATCTAAAAAAATGGAAATGCATAGCACCAACTCACTTGCACTCGAGGTGATTCATGAGGATCTAGATGTAGCCTGAGTGAATCCTATTGATGTATTTAGATAGACATATGTCTTGATCACTTATTTGAATGAAGAGACGATGTTATTATTTCCTTAAATGTGTTTCGGTACTAAATTTAAACTTAAGAGAATTATGAGGGCTTTGGTAGGAGTTTATCAAAGAATTATTTGCCTTTCCTACATTGGAAACATGGATAGGTGCAAAGAATGAGGTTACTATGAAGATCTTCTAAAAGTAGATTAATGCTAGATTTGGAGCGTTATGTCTGGTTTCATATTGAGCTTGAGTTATTGAAATATTGAGATTTGTATTGAATCTATAAATGTACTTTTGGAGGTCAAAACAAGATCTTATTAGGCTTGTTTCTACTTGTACTGGAAGCCTGTAAATGAATTATTAAAGGAATACTATTTTTGGATAAGAGTCAAAGGAAACCAGAACTTCCTTAAGAGATTTAAGACATAAGGATTTGTCTTACTCAAATGTAAAGATTTTCTTCTTATGGAAATAATAAATATGGAATTTTGAAGGTTGGGTTTTCCCTTTGGGGTTTTTCCCAAGGTAATTACTATGTTGTGACTCTTGTGGAAATTTTACTATACTATGATGTTATGCTTTAATTTTGAATTGATTTAGAATGAGGTTTAATTGGCAAAATGTCTTCTTTGGATGTTATGATTTAATGAGTTGTAATAATTGATAATTCATGTGGATTAGTTATATTTCTTATTAAAGTATATTCATGATTATTTATGAATGGGTATTTTAATATAGAATTCCTCTTGGGTATTAATTAATCATTATCTCACAAAATGGCTTGTCATGTTGGTAATGGTTTTTGTAAAGTATAGTTGAATACTATTCTAAGATAGTCATTTTAGATTGATGGGTGCATCAAGAGATGACTTATTCCTCAAGAATAGAGAAACTTCTAACATACAAGAGTACAAATTAAGAGCATGCAACCTATGACACTAAATAAAGGAATGTTTAGTTGTGAGGTTGAATTTATATAATGAATATGGAGATGAGGCTTTTAAATATGTCTAGCTCTAACAAACCTAATATGGATAGATATATTTTTCCAACCACATAGAAGGACTTATGTGGAAGGTAGTCTTAGTGTAAACCTTTCAAAAGAATGAAGGGGTGGTCATTGCTAGCTCAATGGATCCTTGAGATGGATAGTTTTGACCCACCATGATTAAGCACCTAGTACTCTTACATTAATGGAAATATGTATAGAGTAAATATGGGTGTGCCTCCAAGGATGAATTTAGGTAGGGTTAGTAGAGGTGACATAAGTAGTTGCCTAGAGCCTAAATTATAGACTCCTTGATAAATAAATAATTGGATATATAAAAGAAAGGATGAAAATTTTGGGTTGTATGACATTTTATTCTATTAGAATTTATAAAAATCTTGATCTTTAGTCATTTTTTTCTTACACCTTTCAGTCTCACAATTCATCAAAACTTTTATCTTCTCCTTTTCCTTAGAGCTATCAAAACCACCAATGATTTTTTGTTAGGACTTTGGTTATTCGAGGAGACTTGCTTTTTTGACCCTTCATCTTTTGACTTTTGAAACTTACATTTAGATCTCTTGCCTATACTCATTCACCACCCCTTTTTACATCAAGTCCATATTATAATTTTTTTCTAATGCTTCCTTTTTTCTAGTGTAGTGAGAGACCACTATAGTTATGACCAAAAAATACCACCAATACAAAGATCCATAAAAACCATATTATTTTAAACAAGGCTCAAAATGCTTTCATATATATAATTTAGGGCCCTAAATAATACAAAATGCTTCCAAAACCTTTGAAAAAATAATTTTTTTTAGTACCTATAGTAAATGAGAGGTTTCCATGTATTGTTGTGTAAGTGGCTAAGGGGGTGCTAAGAATGCACTAACTAGACAACATACCAAAAAACCACATGATGCTATTTTTCATGATTAGAGAGCTTTCACATGTATGCTAGTTATGTAGGCCATTGGATAGGGTACTACTAAACTAGAATGTGTCACTTGTCATGCTCTAATTGGTTACTTGATTTATGAACCACATTGAACTACTTCTTGCATCCTAATTCACTTTAAAATTCAATATTTGCTAAGTCCATTGTTAATTGTGTTATATATTTATCAAGTTTGATAAGTTAGAAAAATCTATTTGGTTTATGCTATATCTAAACACACCACGTTGTGTACATCCTACCACATCAAATATCATATGACCTACCACAACAATTATAGTACAACTAGGCTATCCCAATCACAAATTGCCATGTCAACACTTGCATCAACACCTATATAAATTGTCACATATCGCATCATAATTTATGTATAAATTTCCACATCATTACCTACATCTATACCTACATTAGCTACCACATATCACATCACATCACCTTTATAGACTTCCACATAATCTAACGGAATTTCCACATGTTGCACGTGCATTGTCACCACATCACCTATAGACTACCATGTGTTGATTATATGTTGTTGACACATCACTTGTACGAAACACCATGTTATATGTATGGGATACCATATATTATCTATATGTTATTTCCATTTCATAAATTTCCTATAAAGGGGTTATATCATTTAGTGCCACCTCATTAGTGTCTTCACGTCATAATTATCTACCATGTCATAATTGGCTAAGGTAATGCCAATGTCATAAACATATTGACACTAGGGGGATTAAAACTTAAGATGTCCTTCTTATAGCACCTTAGCATAGGGAATTATAGATAATATCACCAAGGCACCCCTTTGGAGATAAAGGTCTAGAAGTATATTTAAATTAAAAAAATTTCAACTCTTCTTTTTCTACCTCACATGATGTAATCCTATGTTTTGATGATGTAGTCATGCACTTATGTTATTCCCTTATATTACTAGGCTATGAAATATTACCTAGTATATTCCATTTTCAAAAGTCAAACAATTTAGTTCTGGAGGAAAAAAGAGAAATTTTTAGACACAAATGTGAGGTTCCTAGAGGTAGAATGAGCAAAAGTGCTAAATTGGAACCCCACTCAATTTTTTGATAATTTATCCATATTTATCATGATTTTACCTACATAATATTTTTGTTCAACATAACCAATTAGAACATCCTCTCAGACATATATAGCAAAAAGGTTTCCAAACTACTTCTACAATTTTATTAAGTGGATCACAGGTCTTTGATAAGCATAGAAGCCTACTATTGGAACGAAATCTGCCTTCGGTTATAATTTATGTCCAATACTTTACCAACATTGAATGACCAGGCTTAAACAAGGTTTGCTTGGTTTAGTCTCTAGAGAAGGCTGGTTCCTTGATTTTATAGGAAAAGGGTAGAGAGAAAGGAATGCTTAAAGAGAGGGAAATGTAGCCAATGCTATGAGATTAATATGGTACAGATTAAGCAACAACACAATACTAATTCAACCTTTTGCAGAAAAGCATAATAAGACCCAACACATAGAAGCTAAGATCATTCAGTGTATATTTAACTCTGAAGCAGTTTATCCATGAAGTAAATTGCAGATCTAATAGAACATTTAATATAGAAATTCAGCTTAAGAATTAATGTATGATACATTCAACATAGATTTAAACTTAGCAATATACAATCACATACATACTTGCACACCAAATGAGCTCAAAACTAGGGCGAATGATCTCTATTAATATTTCAGAAGTCTGAATACATAGCCTTGTAAACACTTAAGAGCCAACCTGGAAATTAGGTTGTTCATCCTATATAGAGAGCTTTACATAACATAAAACTAAAAGTTGTTACAACAAACTGCCCATGGGCTTATTCTAGAAAATGGAGTGGTTAAAGATCACTATCTTTCTTATTACAGAGATATTCTTCTAGCCACGAATCTTCTAACCAAAAATGTTAAGATATTCTTGTTGCAAATATTTTCTCTACTTCTTTTTAGAGATCATGGTTTGCTTGTTCTTCAAAATGTCGCACAATCATGAATTTTCTCTTTGGCTCATGCCTAGCTCTTCAAAATATCACGCTATCGTCGCTTTTCCTCTGGCTGGCTATTGGCTCTCCAAAATATCATGCTATCATGACTTCTCCTCTTGGATAGCTTCTAGCTCATCAAAATATCATGCTATAGTGACTCTTCTTCCTTGCTTGGCTTTGGCCAGGAAAATGTCGTGCTATCATGAATCTTCTTTCTTGCTTAGTCCTAGATCATCAAAATGTCATGTTATCACGACTCTTCTTCCTTGCTTGGTCCTAGCTCATCAAAATGTCACACTATCACGATTCTTCTTCCTTGCTTGGTCATGGCTCATCAAAATATCATGCTATCATGACTCTTCTTCCTTGCTTGGTCCTGGCTCATCAAAATGTCATGATATCATGAATTTTCTTCCTTGCTTGGTCCTAGCTCATCAAAATGTCACACTATCATGACTCTTCTTCCTTAGAAAAATTTGAGGAAAGTACCTTTATTTCCCTGGGTGTTGTCATTTTGACCAACATTCTTGGCACCTCCTGGGGTAATTCTATTAACTGAATGTTAGAACTTAGAGCCTTTATCCATTGGGTAATGAAGTAAAAAAAAGAGAATTAAAAAATAAATAAAAAAGGAGGGGAAATAAAGGGAATGATACCAAGTATAAACAAAAAACAAAATTCAATCTTGGGAGTGATCATTCCTCTAGGGACTCTCCTTTAGAATTTTTCATTTCTCCTTGCCCTGAAGATGCTATACTGCTTGCTATAACTTTCTTAGCCTTTGATTGCTTTTCCTCATCCCGTTTGTCCCTAGATTGAACAACCTCATTATAGGTATTACAAGTTTTTTTCCAACTCTCTTCATCAGTATCCGCATTTTCTTTAAAATTAGCATACAGGTACTCTAGTTCTTCTACCTTATCATAAGATTGATTTTTTGAATTCAGGTATAACTCATTTAGACTAGAATTCATTTGGGTGATATTTTGAGCCATGCCAAAAATATAATCTTCATGCACAGGCTCTTCCCAGCTATTAATTTTTGATACATCATCGTAGAAATTTTTCCAAATAGCTTTTACCTGATCCTCTGCTAAGATATTGGAATGAGAATCCCAATAGCTAGGCATACCACAGTCTTCAGCCATACTAGCATGCTTTGAAATTGACTTGGCCTCTACTTTCAATTCCTGCATAATATTTACAGCTACCATTACCAACTTATGCTGCTTGAAAAATTTTCTCTTAGTTGCTTTGGCTCGAGACCAGTTTTCATCCTAAGATCTGTAATCATCTATTGCTTGTGTACTATTTGCCAAGACTTGAATTTTGTTAGTTGCAGATACTCTTAGTGCCAGGAGCTTAATTGAAACTTCCAAATCCTTTTCTACCTGACTTAATGTACTATTTACCCTGGAGAGGTAGGCCAGATTGGGTCTAGCTTTGAGGACTAGCTTGCTAACTATCGCAAGATTTTATTTTTGTGCAAAAATCACCTTTTCTTTTGAGAAGCCCTGAGTCTTTTCTAAAGTTTCTAATAACTACTTATTCAGGTCTTCTATTTTCTATTGTAGTGCTTGTACTTGTTCCTCTACCTTAGATGACCTTTCTTAAAAGGAAGTGACCTCGTTGAACTCTTGTTTCCATTTCTTAGCATCATTCTTGAGAGCCTTCTCAGTGATTTTCTATTGGTTGAAGGCCTCTTCTAACTGTTGTTGGGCCTGTTATGCTCTAAGGATTTTTTTTTGTAATGCTATGCATTTAGATAAATCATCCTCATGTGAGTCTAGGCCTTGCTCCACTCATCCTCTATTTGCAGTTGGGTCATGTCATTTGTAATTTATTTCAGCTTGATAGTCATCCAGAGTCATTTGTTTCTTCGAATTCTGCACCAGGGGAGTCATATTCATGGTAGAAATCTGCATGCTGATCGATCTAAAACTATTCCTTCCCACACTCAAGCCATATATGTAGCACTTGGATAACTCTGTGACTTCAACCATGTTGTGGTATTTGATCGATTTTAGAATCTTACATTTAATTTTATCAATCCGAGGAAAAATCAAGGTTAGATTTAAAAAGTAGCAATCCAGTATAGATATGATCATAGGAATTAATGCTTAAGTCTAGTTCAATTTCCAGTTTAGAAATCATGCTTACACATGTACAAAAATAAATATAAAAATGTGCAATATGAATTATGCAGGAAATAGTAAATAAGTGCAATTTATTATGAAATTTAACTATTATGCAATTTTATATTTTATGTATTTTCTAATGCAAATCTAACTAATTCTAACCTAATGCATGGGGTAAAGAGCTCAGGGACTATCGATTAGGAGTGGGCCCTGCCTCCTAAGTGGCAGTGTAAGTTCTTTCCCCTAAACTAATCTATCAATCACTAAATATTATGATTTATACTAACATGTATTTATAATTCATGAATGCAGGTTGTAGAATTTACAAATTTAGAACAAAGAATAAACAAATGCCACAAATGATACAAGTTACCATAATGAAGAAATGCTATTTTATTGATGAAGAGTCAACTGTACAAGCTCTAGAAAATAATATGTAACATGATGTAATGAATAATGTAATCAGATAAAAAACCCTAGAGGAGAGAGAGCCTCTGGTTTCTACTATATATTTTTATACTAAGACTAATACAAAGTACAATATTTTCCACACATGTATCTTGCTTAAAATGTGGAGTGATGACTATATGTACACCATAAGATATCCTAAAGCTAAAAATATTTTATTTGACTTGACCTGAAAATATTTCTATAAGTCCAAGTGACATTACATTGAATATTTCCTATCTAACTGACTCATAATAAGACTTTTCAACTCTTGTAATATAGGAAGTCTTAACAACTTTGACATTTGACAAATAATAACTTTACAAATCATTTTCATAAGGTTTTATCAGCTGGAGAGAATTTCGTAACCAAAATGAGAAGGAAAGATATATTGTAGATATTTTAATTGCCATCATTTGGTTATGTCGTCCCTATTATGTTTTTTTGTCCATGGTAAGTCTTCAAAATGACCTTTTGACCTTACGTAATTACTGTCCGTAATTACCTCTAGTAACTGTCTTCCATAAACTGAGATCATCCACTTGACTTATTCTAACTGCTAGTGGTTGTTCTTCACATCTGGAGTACAACTGTAGTTTCTCCACTTATTACCTGCATTTAAATCAGATCTCGGGCAAATTGGATGTAATTTACTGATAAACATCAAATTACCATTTTTACTCATTTTTACCAATAATTCATATTTAACTAATGATAACATGTAAAAATATATTAAATACTTATGTAAAATGATTGAATTTGATACAAGAATTAGTAGTAAATAACCTCTCATCATTCCCCAAAACTAAAACTTATGCATGTCCTCATGCATACATAAAAATAGATATGAATTCATCAATATGAGATACATGCACAATTTCAAAAGAATGTTACAGTATATGAGAGATTAAATAATTTTATAAAAGTGTACTCATCAGAAAATATAGTTACAAAAATTCATCGTTCTGATGTAGAAATAATATCAAAGTTATCCAAAATTTAAAAATCAACTACATCAAAAATCGTTTTATTCCTTACATATCAGAAAATATAAGACTTATTTTTTTAAGATTGAATTCTAAAAATAACAGTAATTTGATAATAATTCTAAAAAATAATAGTAATTTGAATATCACAAATTATGTTAACAGATAATCTCTAGAAAGGGTATTGTTTGGTTTTTTGCAGGACTGCCCAAACTTCCGAACTCGTTTTGGCCATATCTCACTCATCCAAACTCAGATTGAGCTAAAATTTTGAGGGTAGATGCTTGAAAAACCCTAGAACGTCTCCACAAATTTTCATATCATTTGGAGTAACACAGATCCTAGCACATCCCTATGTGTGAACGATATATTTGGCAAGCGGCTATGCGAGGGTTTCATCTGGGTTGAGTGCAAGAAGCTCCAGGGGTTTGGTTTTTAGGGCCTTCGGGCCCTAGAGGCCAATATTTTTGTGGTTTATGCTCAATATTTTAGTAGGAAATGTTGTAGGGGATACAATATGGGTTAGAAATTTGTCTTTCAATAGATCATACTATGAACTTGAGTGACAACGGCTTCCAATTTGCTGCACAAAAGAAAAGTGAAAACCATACCTTTCCACGGCATCTAGGGAAAGGATTAAAGAGACCACAAAATAAGTTTCAAGTAGTTGATCAAAAAATGGCTCATATCTCAAGTGAATCTGGTGCTAAGGTGCACCCACAAAATAATTCTACTATGAAAACCCTTATCAAGGGTAAGAATTTTGAAGACTCGGTCCCAAAAATGAATTTTAGGGATGCCCTTCGTGGTGGACAGCCTCAACCCAATGCTAATATCAATATTAGGGCTTCTCATAAACCTCTAAGAATGCCTAAGATTGATCCTAGGAAAATAGAGTCAGGATGTCTTAAAGTAGTTGATGGAACTCCTATTGTTAAGCTTGATATGGGTAACATTCAGACTGGCATTGAAGATTTGGAAAAAAGAGGACTAATTTGTCGGTTCATGGGTTTTCGTTCGAGTCTATCTGCTTTCAAAGTATAGGCTGCAAAAAGCTAGAAAATTAAAGGTGAGTTACAAATCTCTATTTATCCAAATGGTTATTTTCTTGTTTTATTTTCTAATAATGAAGATAGAGAGAAAATTTTCAAGGGGGTCCTTGGTTTTTTGGAAGGGTAGGGCTTTTCATGAAGCCCTGGCATACTAAATTTAAAGTCGAAGAAGAGATGCCTTCTATAGCTCCCGTGTGGGTTAGACTCTTTGGCCTCCCTATTGAATTTTGGAATCCTACTATTTTTTCTTCAATTGGAAACTCTTTAGGAACTTTTATGATGATCGCTGATTGTACTCAAAATTTTGAACATATTATTTATGCTCGAATTTGTGTTTTAATGGATTTTGACAAACCCCTACCTAAAAAGATCACATTACAATTTGGGGAAGACACTTGGGAGCAAGTAGTGGACTATGAGAACATTCCTTTTCGTTGTAGAATTTGCCATGAATATGGTCATTTGGCCAGTGCTTGCCCAAATAAAATTCCTAATCAAAAGAAAGAAGATATAAAATCATTAGGCTTCCAAATACCTAAGAAGAAGAACACTAAAAAAAAACCAGTAATGAAGGATCAATCAAAGTCATTTGCTAATATGTTTGAAATCCTTTCCACAAATGATGTCCCAAGTGAGGAAGAGGAAATAATGGAAACTAAAATCTTAGAAACACAATTTAAATATGAAGGAAAGAACTCAGAGACAAACCAACAAATCAAAGGTTTTCAACAGAAAAAAAAAGGAGAAAATTTACACAAGAAAAACAATATTTCAAATGTCAAAACTTCAAATAATGCAGGTCCCAATATAGACTCCATTGAACCATCTAGTAAAATTTTGGTTGTGTATGAGCATTCTTCAAGGTTAGAAGCCATCTCATATTCAATTGGAATAAGTCAAGAAATAGGGAAAAAAAATTGAAGATGGATTCTAATCAAAAAGTAGGTCGCAAGACCAATCAATATCATATGGTAAAAGAAGGTGAAAAGCTTGTAGAGGAAGGTAAGATTAATGCCCTTCCCAACATTTTTAGTTCTGGTATTAATGAAGATCATCACTTGGAATATTAGAGGACTCAAAGGGAGTCTTTCAAAACAAAATGAAATTAGAAGAATGATTCAGATAGATCATCCACATCTTGTTTTCCTTCAAGAAACAAAGATGTCAATGGAGGATATGGACTTAATTGCCAATAAAATTTGGCCAGCTGGAAAAGTGGTTTCCCTCAGTTCCCAAGGGACTTCGGGTGGCATTGCTTGTCTTTGGGACCCAAAAGAGGTAGTTATTCACCATATGGTTGGCAGTTGGGGTTTGTTGGCTATAGCTATTCAAAGTAGACATTCCAACCAGATTATGCTCTACATTACTGTTTATGCCTCGACTTCTTTGGAGGAAAAAAGAAGACAGTGGAAGGATATTACTCATATTATCTCTCATTTTCCTAAAGCTTGGATCTTGATCGGAGGAGATTTCAATACCATCCTCTCTCTGGATGAGAAAATGGAGGGAAATAGAAATTTGGACAAAAGTACTGACCTCATGAGTGAATATATTGCAAACCTCCATCTTGTGGATATCCAACCAGATAATGGCCTTATGACTTGGTCTAACAGAAGGCAAGGCTTAGCTTGTATAATGGAGAGATTGGATAGGTTTTTGCTCTCTAAAAATTTCTTAATCCATGGTCACATTCCTAAAGTGAAGACTCTTAATAATGTTGGTTCGGATCATTGGCCAGTCATGGTGGAAATGTGGAAAACCAATGTGAGTTTCTCTCCTTTTCATTTTTAATTAATGTGGCTTAGAGACATTTCCTTCAGACCTCATGTGCAACAATGGTGGAAGGAAGGTAAACCTAGGCATGGGACTAAGATGTTCTGTTTTGCCAAAATACTGCAATACATTAAATCCAAAATCAAGACTTGGAACTGGAAAGAGTTTGGGGATGTTCATAAAAAAAACATGAAGTTATTGCTCATCTTGAAAATTTGAATAAGAAAATCCGTTTAGATGGCCTCATAGAGAAGAGAAGTGCAGATGAAATTAAACTCACAACTCAGTTAGAGGAATGGGAAAAAAGAGAAGAAATCTTATGGAAGCAAAAATCTAGAATTCAATGGCTCAAAGAAGGAGATCGAAACACAAATTTCTTCCACAAATCTCTTCTAGCTCGAAGATCTCACAACTTTATTTCTTCCTTAAAATCAGATTCTAGAGATGTTGTTTATACTTGGGATGGCATGAACTCTATTGTTGTTGATTACTTTTCCAATATTTTTGCTGCTACTCCTCTTGACTCAGCTTCACAACAAAATGTTCTTCAAGCAATCCCTTCTCTTATCACTTCTGAGGAGAACTCTATTTTGACTGCTCCTATTACTATCAATGAGCTTCAACAAGTAGTTTTTAAAATACAAAAAGGGAAAACCCCAAGTCCCGATGGTTTTCCTATTGAGTTCTACCAAGAGTTTTGGGATATCCTTCATGTTGATTTATTAGAGGTGGTGGAAGAAGCCAAGAAATCAAAGAAATTTTGAAGGTTATCAATAAAACTTATATTACTCTTGTTCCAAAAGCTCAAGAGGTTGATCATATCTCAGCTTTTAGACCTATTGCTTTATGTAATGTTCTTCTCAAAATTATTACTAAAATCATGGCAGAAAGGTTGAAGCCTCTTTTGCATAAGATTATTTCCCCAGAGCAAGGGGGATATGTGGAAGGACATCAAATAGTAGATGAGATAGTTCTTGCTCAGGAAGCCATCCATTCCATGGATATGCAAAATTCTCCTTCTATGTTCATCCGGTTAGACTTATCCAAAGCTTATGATAGAGTGGATTGGCACTTCCTTATCAAAGTTTTGAGGCAATTTGGTTTCTCTAAGGATTGGATGGATTGGATTATGGGATGTATCTCTTCAGTTTCCTACTTAGTTCTTATCAATGGTAGGCCTTCTTAGTCTTTCCCAGCTTCCAGAGGTATTAGGCAAGGTGACCCGCTATCCCCTTATTTATTCATCATTCTTGTTGAATGCTTGGGTAGGACTATAACCAAAAAGAGGGAAAACAAAAATCTTGAGGGAGTTACCATTGCTCATGGAGCTAGACCTATCTCTCATCTTCAATTTGTGGATGACTCTACCCTTTTAGGTAAAGCTACAGTTAAGGAAGCTTCTAATATTAAGCAAATCATTAGCTGTTTTTCTAAGGCTATTGGGCAGTTGATCAATGAAGACAAATCTAAAGTTATTTTCTTTCACTACTCTGCTAGACAGGAATCCATGGTCTTGGATAAATTAAGATATAAGAAGACCTCTCTTCCAATCACTTATTTAGGTATTCCCATAAATATTCAAAGGCAAAAAAATAAAGATTGGAATTGGTTGTTGGACAAAGTCAAGAAGAAAATTGGAAAGTGGACCAACAAGTGGCTTTCTTCTGGGGGTAGAATCACCTTGGTAAAATCAGTCCTTCAAGCTATTCCTATTTATGTTTCTTCCGTTTTGAATATCCCAAAGGCTATTCTTCGAGAATTGGATCAAATCAGTCATCGTTTCCTTTGGAGTGGTACTAAGGAGAAAAGAAAATGGGCCTTGGTGAAATGGGATACTTTATGTCTTCCTAAAAGTGAAGGGAGGTTAGGATTCCAGTCTTCAATTAATAACAACAAAGCTTTAGCTGCTAAATTATATTGGAGGATGTTGCATAACCCCAATGCTCTTTGGGCCAATAATCTCCGTGCTAAATATGCTGAGAACAAAAGTCCCGAAGACCTTGTTCGCTATCAACTTCCTACCAAAGGTTCTCCCATTTTAGCGGTTCTTAAGACTGGTGAGGATTTGATAAAGAAAAAATTATTTTGGATCATTCATAATGGTCAACATGCAAATTTTTGGACAGATTCTTGGGATGGTCACAAGCCTTTGATAACTCAGTTTACCGATTGGAGGCCTTGGATGGAGGAGCTTCACCGAGCTAATTGGATAAAGGTGGCTAATTACTGTCGATGACCATACTGGTAATTCAAAGGTTGGTAGATATTGGATCCCTATTGAGGACTGGCCTATTCAAATCCTAGAAAGGCAAAGACAAGATATCCAAGGCATCCTTCATATGAGATCCCTCTCTTGGTCCCATGAAAAAGATTGTTTTGGATGGAACAACACTACTAAGGGTGAGTATTCAGTTGCTCAAGGTTATTTGACCTTATGCCATAATAATCCCAACCATTCTTCTGACATATTTTCTCAATTGTGGGCTCAAAATCTCTGGCCTAAGGTGAGGTTCTTTAATTGGATTTTATTGCATCGTAGGGTTCTTACTGGTGAGCAACTTATGAAGCATGGTTTTCATGGCCCTTTTAGATGTGAAATGTGTGAAGAGAATGTAGAAAATATCAACCATATTTTTATTGAGTGTACTTTAGCCTCTAAGCTATGGAGGAGAATGGCAACTTTACTTGGCTTACAGTGGTCCAATTTTTTCACTTTTGAATAGCTTTGGAGGGATTGGCCTAATCAAGAGGGTGTTGATCATTTTATTAGGCAATTAGTTTGGATGGGTTCTACCATTCTTCTTTGGAATATTTGGAATGAAAGGAACAATCAAATTTTTAATCAAGATAGGAAGGATATTCACTATATTTGGCAAAATACCATAGCCAACTTAGTTGAATCAGTCCATCAACTCCTTAATCACCCCCAAAACTCCCACCAAAGATGGGATCAAGTGATGCAAAGATTGAAGATTAAACCTTCTAAGGGCAACCAACTTAAAGGGAATGTGAGTATTAGTAAGATGGATAGGACTAGAAATTGGCAACCTCCTCCTAAGGATTTTGGAAAAGTCAATACTGATGGAGCCTCTAGAGGGAACCCTGGAAAAGCCAGTGTGGGAGGAATTGGTAGACTTTCAGATGGCTCCCTGGTTTTTACTTTTGCTGAGAATTTGGGTATTCTTTCCAATAACCTTGCTGAGGGGTATGGTATCCTTAGAGGCCTTTAGGAGGCTACTAAGGTTGGATGGGAAAAGGTGTTAGTTGAGTCTGACTCTCAACTTATGATTAATCTCTTGAAGACTCCTTCTAAGAATCATAAGGTGGATTGGAGAATAAAAAGAATTATTGAGAAGATTCAGTTAATCCAGATGGGATTTTTGAAAGTTGATTACAATCATGTGGTCGGAGATCAAAACAAGAGTGCTTATGCTTTAGCTAATTGGGATTTGGACAAAGGTGATCTTACTTGTTATGGCCACCCTCCTATATGGTGGGCTTCTCAAATTAGGGAAGCTCTTCTTTCTATCATTTCTTTGGATGGCTCCAGCTTTGAAGGTACCTAGTTTCTTCTTGTTTTTTTTTTTTTCTCTTTGGTTCATTCAGTTTTTTTAGTTCCCTAGCTCATTCTATTCTTTATTTTGTTTCCTCTGTTGATTCTTGCATTAATAGTCTTCTGGTCTAGATAGGTCATTGTTTTGTTCATTTTTTTTTTCTTTTGTCTTCTTTGTTTAGTTTTTTAAGGTGGGTGGGTTCTTTTGTTTTGTTTTGTTTTTGTGTTCTTTGTGTTGTTTTTTGTTGTTCTTGTGTTTCTGTTGTTTTTTTTTTTTTTTATGTTTTTTGTTATTGTTCTTGTGTTTTTTTTCGTTCTTGTTCTTGGGTTTCTCTTTGTTTGTGTTATTTCATTTTTTTTATGTGTGAGTGTTTTCTATGTTTTTTGTTTTTGTTTATTGTCTGTTGTTGGTTGTTTTTATTTTTATTTTATTTATTTATTTTTTAGGTTTTGGTTGTGTTTATTTTTCATGTTTTTTTGGGTTATGTCTTTGTAGTGTCTCGTTGTTTTTGTCTTGTTTGTGTTTTGTTATGTGGTTCTTGTGTTTTTCTATGTGGTTTGTGTTGTGGTTTCTTTTATCTTATTGTGCGTGTTTGGTTGTGCTTTTGGTTTTGACACACTCAAGGAGCATGTTTTTTATTTTATTTTATTATTTTTGTTGTTATTTACTTTTTTTAATTTGGTTTTGTGTGTTTGTTTGCTCCTTGAGTATGTCAAAGGTGGTAGGCCAAGTCCGAGTCCTGGCCATTTTTGGCGGAATGGATACCCTTGCCTCCTTGGGTCTTACCCGAAAATGGCATCCCTTTTGGGATGTTTTCCACAAATAATAAAAAAAAAATCTCCAGAAAGGATTTGCAACAATTAACTCAAAATACATATAGTAAAACAATTTTTTTTTTTAAAAACACATGCAGGAGAATAAATTTAAAATCATATGGAGTAAACAAATGTGTATATAAAGAAACTATTTTAAAATAATATATACAAATACTAAATAGCCATCACACATATACAGATATATAAAAATTTCAAACCACATATTAAAAATATAAATCTCTGATAAATATTATAAGTCTTTTAAGGATCACTGATCACTGGGTTGAGTGTCTGGAAGGTCTTCCTCTTGTCCGAGGTGTTTTATGTTCCTGTTGTGCTTGTCTCTTAGATTTTTGGTTCGTGACTACTACTATAGCTGGATTTTCTATAGTTATAGTATTAATATGTTCAATCTCTGGGTCACTTTCTTTCTCCTTCAATTTTGCACCCTTAGCCTAAGAAGAAGGGAGATCTTCATCGGAGTCTTTAGACCCTTTAAAAGCTGGCACATTTAGTTGCGAGATTTTCTTAGTTTGTTAAGAACTATCTTCATCAATAAATTTTGAAAAGTCGATGATTTTATGAGTGGATAAAGACTTACCAATGTTGACCAACTTGTTAGGCTTTCTCCCGATTGTAGATATTTTTGGCGGGGAAGTTTCAATAGGTGGCGACCGATTGGTAGGACTTGCAGGACCTGTAACCTTATCATCTCTGAGCTATTTAATTAATTTAAACTGCATAGAAAGAGCTTGCTGAATAATTTTATGTTGTTCTGCTAAATCCACACTTAATTTATCAATTTTTGTTTGAAGGGATTCATTCTGTGCTTTGAGATAAGACAAGGTTTCTTCAACAGATTCCTCTACAGGTATTTTTGGGTCTTGGTCTTCTTCAGAACTTTCTATTATTTTTGTTTATTTCCTGAACTATATTATGAATTTAGTATTTTCTATTTTTTCTTTGAACTTCCAGGTTTTTCATCATGGTCATTGGAGTCACTTTCCTTTTTTGTAGATTGTTCATCTTTAGATTCAGAGCATTCCAAGATTTTAGGTGCATTGGCTTCTTCCACAATTCGGGTCCATGATACTTTTACTTCATGGGCCTTTTTTAGAATTATGAGTTTAATTAAACCATGATGAGCTATTAAGTGTAGTTTAGGCTGTCCCTTAGAATTTTTTGGCTTGACTCTCAGAATTATAGATTTTACATAGAAAGTATGGAAAATTGATAACACAATCTTCTTTGTTAGGATATTTTAATTTAAGAAGCATTTGAATATGATAGGCAACTAAAATAGACATGCGACGCTCAACAGTAAATAATTTGATAATGATAACAGTTGCTTATTGCCAAATAAGAGGAAGTGTAGAGGTGGCTACCCCATTGATTGCACCTTCTTTGTTTCTTACAAGTGAACATTTCTCATCAAATTTACTAGCTAGGTGATACTTTTAGTATTTTTGTAGAAAAGTGTACCAACCTGAGGCAGGTTTAGGATCTCAAAGATCAGGCTTGAGGATATCTTAATTTTTAGATTCCCTACATGAGTGACCATAGTATTAGGGTTGCAATTCAGGATAAACTATTGTGCTACCCCTATGTCGTGTCCCTTAAATTTATTAAGTGCATCCCACCAATGAGCATTTTCAAATAGCTCAATCACAGAATCATATGGATTTTGTGTTTCAATGGAAGAAGGTTCGTTGCATTTTTGGAAAACGAGCTTGGGCATTTTGATTATAGACACGGGAGTAGTTTTAGAGGCTATAATTGCTTAGTAAAACATCCATTTTTTATAGTTTTATGAGTTGTTTTTGTTGCTTTTTTATATATATTGAAAGTATACAGGTACAGAAAATGTAAACTATACATTAGCGGTGTAATTTGCACAGAAACAAGATTTCAAAAGAAAATACATACATTGTATTTAGGAAATACGTCTTTTGTACAGAGATAATTTAAAAATACGTAAACTGTACAGAAACTTAGAAAATAGGTAAAAAATAGTCCACATAGAAGACATGTAATAATACATAGATTATACAAAAACAGTCTACACAGAAAATACGTTTTTAAGAAATACGTAAATTATACAAAAATAAGTCCATACAAAAATACCTATGGGTTTATAAACGAATACAAGGAATCTAAAAACAATTTCAGATAATAAAAACTTCATCAAATAAGAACATATTTTGACTGTACAAAAACAGAGGTCTAATTAAAGTTAAAATCAAATCAATTTTTGCCCAAAAATTAAAATTCCTTCTAAAATTTTAAAATTCCTTCAAAAAATTCAAAATTCCTTCTAAAATTTTAAAATTCCTTCGAAAAATTTAAAATTCCTTCTAAAATTTTAAAATTCCTTCGAAAATTTTAAAATTCCTTAAAAAAATAATAGGTTTTTCATCAATTTCAAAACTCAAAACCCAAAATTTTAGGGTTTTTTTGTATAACTCTACAATTTAGGGTTTAAAAATTAAGAATTTGTAATTTTAGGGCTTAGAAATTAGGGGTTTCATCAATTTTTGCAAATTCATACATTTAGGGTTTGTAAATTAGGGGTTTCAGATTTATACATGCAGAACCAACCATCTACAAATTAGGATAGAACTCAAAAATAAAAAATTTCTTTTAAAAGCAGTAAAAAGTTTATGAATTTTCAAAGCTCAGAAAGGAATTACATAAAATTTTAAAGAAAACAATTAGGGTTTGAATTTCAAAAATTCCAGAGCTTAGAAAAAATTAGGGCTTTTTACTGATTTGTTGAAAACTAAAATAATTACAACCCAAAACTTAAAAAGATGTCCTAAATATCGATTCTTACACAGAATAAGCTTTATTATCGAATATTTTAATCCTAATATCTAAAGAATGTTGATTAAGAATAGAAAAAAGTACCTTTCTAATGATAGGGATGACAAAAAGACAATAAAGAAACAAAAAAGGAATAATTTACCTGACTCTTGTCGCCTATTGTTGTCGTAGAAGAAACTGGTGGCCACCTTACGTATTCCTCCTTCAATCAAACAACTTTCTTCACTCACCGTCAATCGTAGAAACACATGGAAATACTAGGGGAATTTCCAAGTTTTCTACATAGGTTGATGAAATCTTGAATGCCTCTACCTGCATGGCTACATGCAATGTAGAAAATATAGGGTAAAGTTTGAGTGGTGAGAGATTGACTACCTTTTACCCTAATTTATTTACCCTAGCTATAATCTATGGCGGTGGTTGCGATTTCGTGTAATCAACGGTAGAGAAATGAGTAAAAATCAACAGTGTCTGTTATTCTTCTAAATCCTATAATCGATGATAACGTAATTCATGTTTTGTGTTTGTTTAAAATGTTAATAACCATCGATTACTATGTAATCGACGATGGAGAGGTTGATCCATGGCCATCCACGTGATTGATTGAAATGGATGGCATCCTTTATACGTGATAGGTTTAGAATATCATTACGTGGCGAAAATTCTTTAATGCCACCTTCCTTGTTTACAATGGTCGAGGTAGGTTTGTCTTAGATTTGTCTAGGTATGTTTATGGGTACGTGCACGTCTAGGTTTCGGCTAGGTTAGGTTTTGGGCTAGGTTAGGTTGTGTTTTAAGAGGTGTCGGGGCCTAGTAATTTTAGGTTTATCTTATGTTTAGGTTATGTTTGTTTTTTTTGTTTTTTTTTGTTTTTTTTAAAAGGTGTCGGGTTGGATTGGTTTAATAATGTGGTTTATATAATATAATAGTTTGGGTTGGTCTATATTATTTAAAGTAAATTTGGTCGGGGTCTTGTGTTAGGTTAGGTCGAGACTTATGTTAGATTAATATTATAGGGTTTAGTAATATTATATCAGAATCTATATAATATAATAGTTATCCTAATATATTATATATTAGGAATAGTTATATTTATTAATAAAATATCTGAAAATATTTATATTATATTAATAATTATATTATTAATATATTATTTACATAGTTATATTATATTTACATTATATTATTAGATGGTTATATTAACATTAGATTATAATATATATATATTACTTATATAAATGGATTATATATTAGAATTAAAGATTAAAAAAAAAAAAAAAATTTAAGTTTTATTTATTTACGAATAGTATTTACTGGAAGGTATTTATACATACTATTAAGAGAATTTTTCCTCTATTTTATTATTATTTCTTCCCTCAAGCTATATATACTTCCAAACTATATTATACACCTATACATTTGTAATTATCCCCTCCCCCAGACTTTAATTTTGGCTATATAGCCAAAACAAAGGAAAGATAGTAGTAATTTTAATAGAAGGGGTGGATGTAAACTTTTTGGAGATTATGCTTCCTATATGTCATTAAGAAGTTGCTATTGTTAGTCATTAGAAAACATGGATAAATGAGAAGGAAAAGTAAGTATAGGCCATGTTTTTTTTAGAGAGAATTTTGAAATGATAGTACTTGTGAAAAATAATGGGCTACTAGATATTGCATAGGATGTTTCTATGTGAATTCTTCAAAGTCATCAAACAACAGTCTAAGCATACTAAAAGAAACTTCACTTCTATCACAAATTAATTTAGTGTTAATGTTATCCTAATATATTCATGTTTTCTTTCAAAACCAACTGTGTGTGCAGTGAAGATTCATTCCCCATTATGAGTAAAGGTTAAAGAACAACAAGGATTATATATGCCAAAAGTTAGCTGATCTTATAAGCATCTAGAGGTCTTATCCAAACTTATTGCTAATACGTAAGGATACCTTTGAGAAAGAATATCCCATGGTATGTGAAATACTAAGAATTCCAGGGATTCAAGCTCTTTGTGCCCTTTTTTTTTTAGACTTTGTTTGGGATACTTGCTTAGCAAGGGATTTTATAATGCTTTTTGAGCTTCTTGCTTGTTTGGGAGAAGCAAGAGTTTATATTTTGCTTTTTGAGCTTTTGAATTCTTGTTTATTTATAGAGAACAAGAATTTTGGGGAGGATACTTGCTCGATTATATGAGGAGCAAGGGAATATTTCTCTTTTTTTTTTTTTAACTCTTTTTTTTTTCTCTTCTCTTTTTCTTTTTCTTTTCATGGGATAGGGTGAGCTTGTCCTTTTGCCAATTCATTAGTAATCTAGACCAAATGTATAAATGGATGAGCAAGAAAACTTTTTTCACTTATGGCACACATAATACAAGAGTTAATTTTCCAAAACATCGCAATGTTATTTAAATGTATATGTGTATGTGGTTAAAAGAGAAAACTTAATAATCTTAGAACTCATAGAATTTCAAAAGATTTGCTCTATTTTAAATGAGAATTTCCTCAATATACTAGATAGAATTTGAATATTTGAACAAATACCTAGATTTCATCTAGCAACAAGGTATTATAGATCATATGGTCATTTTTCTCTACAGGGTTAAAGATAAAGGATTTTTCTTTGAAAAGATTTTTGAATGACTGAAAAATAAAAATAAATGTAGGAACTTCATGATGAAATAAAGGAATCAAGATAATTTTTTGTTTTTAATATAATATTTACATTATTATGTATATGTATAAGTATTTTTATGTACAAATATGTATAAGTATATTTATGTATAAATATGTACATAATATATATATTTTTTAAAAAATAAAGTCTATTGAATAATGGTTGATTGTTGTTCAGAAATACATTGCAAATCAGTTTGTTTTCCAAACTGATGTATGAACTCTTCTTTAGATAATGGTTTCTTATAAAGTTTAAGCCTATGGCCATTTACTAGTAGTTTTCTTGTTGAATCATCTATAGGCTTAAGTTTAACTGTACCGTTTCCAAATATTTCCTCAATTTCATAGGGTCCTAGCCATATGGTTCTTAATTTATCTTGAAAATCTTGGTAACAGGAGTCAAATAACAAGGTCCGATCTCCTGATTGAAATGTACGTGGTACAATATGTTTATCATGCCATTTATTTCGTTGTTGTTGATTTATCTCTATTCTACGCAAGGCTTCTAATCTATTTTCATCTAAGATGTTTAATTTTTCCAACCTTTCTTTTTGTGCATTATCCAAATTCATGTCAAGTTGTACAGATATGCGTAATGTTTCAATTTCAAATTCGATGGGCAAAATGGCTTGTTTCCCATAAACCATTTCATAAGGTTATAAACCTGTGGTAGTTTTCCAAGTAGTATTATATGCCCATACAATTTATTTTAATATTTCATTCCAATAACCCCTATTAATAGTTACAGTTTTTGTGATAATATTTTCAAGTTCTCTATTTGTCACTTCTACTTGTCCATTTGCTTGTGGGTGGTATGGTGAAGTTTTCTTATGTTTGATTTGATATATATGGAAAAAATTTTCAATTAATTTGGAAGTAAATTGAGGTCCTTGATCATAAACCAATTCTCTAGGTGCACCAAAGCATTGCATTATATTTTCATAAAGAAAATCAGCTACTAGTTCAACCTTAGCTCGTGGAAGTGCTTTAACTTCTGCCCATTTGGTAACGTAATATGTACAAACTAATATGTGTTGATTACCATCACTTAGAGGTTCTATAGGTCCTACAAAATCAATTCCCCATTTTTCAAATGGTTCAAATGCTATGTGTGGAACTAAATACATTTCCATAGAAGGATTAGTATTACTAGCTCTTTGACAAGCATCACATCTATCAATAAATTTATGAACATCTTTATTCATTGTAGGCCAATAATATCCAGTTTGATATATTTTTCTGATTGTTATTTGGGTTGCATAATGACCTCCACAAGGTTCTTCATGTGCTGCCCTAATAATATCATATACATCATTTTCTTGTACACATATTCTAATTATTTGATCTGGACATCGTTTGAATAAAATTCCATGAAGCCAAGTAAAAGAAGTACTTTGAAATATTAATTTCTTCTTTTCATAAGGTGTAAAATATTGAGGTATTTTTCCTGTTACTAAATAATTTGCAATATCAGCATACCAAGGAGTAAAAATAGAAAGGGAAAATAAATGTTCATCTGGAAAATTATCCTGTATTAATTCATTGTCATCAAAAATTTGTATTCGAGACAAATGATCAGCAATAACATTATCTTTACTTGCTTTATCAATGATTGTAACATTAAATTATTGTAATAAAATAAGCCATATAATCACTCTACCACCAATTGTTGCTTTATTTGTTAAGTATCGAATGGCAAAATGATCAGTGTGAACAAATACTTCATACCCTGTAATGTAATGTTTAAATTTGTTAAGAGCATGAACTAAAGCTAAAAATTATTTTTCTATAACAGTTTAATTGAGTTCAACTCCATGCAAATTTTTACTTATATAATAAATAGCATAGGGTATTATGTTTTCTATTTGTTGTAATACTATTCCTATTGCATAGTTTGAAGCATCACAATGTTTATGAGATGGTAATTCCCAATTTGCTCTTCTTAAGATCGAAGCTGTGGTCAATATTTCTTTTATTTTCTCAAATGCTTTTTGGCATGCATTTGTCCAATTGAATTCACTCTCTTTCATTAAGATCTTAAGCATAGGAGTAGCAACTTTGCTAAAATTTTTAATGAATCTACGATAATATCCTACGTGTCCCAAGAAACTTCTTACTTCAATTTGTGTTCTTGGGGATTGAAGAGTTTGAATAACTTGTATTTTTGTAGGGTCTACTTTAACACCATATTGTGATATATAATGCCCTAGAACAATGCCACTTTTCATCATCATGAAACATTTTTCATGACTAAGAGAGAGATTTTTCTCTTGACATCTTATTAAAACTTCTTGCAATCCAGATAATGTTTCTTCAAAAGTAGTACCATATATTGTAAAGTCATCCATATAAACTTCTACGCATTCATTTTTTAAATAAGCAAATATAGCTAACACAACTCTTTGAAAAGTTGTAGGTGCATTACATAATCCAAAAGGTAGAACATTAGCATAAGTTCCTACAGGACATGTTAAAGTTATTTTTCCTAATCAACTTCAGCTATGGAGACTTGATTATACCCACTAAAACCATCTAGAAAGCAAAAATATTTCTTTCCAGCCAATGTATCCAAGACTTTATCAATAAATGGTAAGGGAATATAGTCTTTCTTAGTTAATTTATTTAATTCCCTATAATCAACACAAATTATCCATTTACCATTCTTTTTAGGGACTATCACTAAAGGTGATACCCATTGGCTATCTAAAATTGGGTATATAAAACCTACATTTAAAAGCTTAATGATTTCTTCTTTAACTATTTCTTTCATAGCTGGATTTAATCTTCTTTGTGGTTGTCTTATAGGACTACAACCTTCTTGGATAAATATACGATGGGTGCACACACTTGGATGAATACCCTTCATGTCTTCATAGTTCCATGCAAATGCTAATTGATACTTTCTAAGCAAATCTACCAATTGTGACTCTTGTATGCTTGTGAGTTCATTACTAATATTAAGAGTTCTTCCAAGTATAATATCTATTTGTTTACATTTTTCTATATTTGCATATATTCCATTTATTTCATGTTCAAAAATATTCAAATCATAAGCATATTGATATTGAATTGTGCTTGCTTCAATATTGGAAAATAAATCACTAATGTCTTAATTTTGATTTTCTTGTTGATTTTCTAACAACAATGGTAAGGGTCCCTCAGCTTCTTTTTCAAGTTCTTCAATTAAAACATTAACTGATAAGGTTTGGATATCATCACATTCTTGAGGAAAATCATACCATAATTGTTTTTCTTCTATTGGTGATTCAGGAAATAAACTAAGATATTTTGTATCTTTACCATTGGAAATAGTCATGTTTCCTGATCTACATCTAATTTAGGCATCAGCTGTTGCAATCCATGGTCTTCCTAAAATTAAGGGATGTCCCCCTAATTTCCTTTTAGGTTGTAAGACTATGAAGTCCATTGGATATTCCCATGAACTTACTGAGACCATAATATCTTCTAGTTTTCCTTCTGGCTTAATAGTAGATCTATCAGCGAGTTGAAGCACAATAGAAGTTAATTGTAATTTTTGTATCCCTAAGGAATCTACTACTTCTTTGGTCATAACATTAATAGTAGCTCCTAAATCAACCAAAACATTTTTTAAGGTTATATTTCCAATATGCACAGTGAGTATAGGTATTCCAAGATCTGTATATTTAGGTACCAACCTATCTCCTATCATCATCTCAGATAATTGTCCAATAACTTGAATAGTTTGAAATTCATTTTTATTTTTACTTTTTGAGCATATATTTTTAATAATTTTAGAATAGATGGGTATATCCTTGATAGCTTGTAATAAATGAATTTTAATAGTAACACCTTCTATTTCTTGAAGAAAATTAAAGGTTGGCTTGGATGGTTCTTTTGGTATTACCAATATTTGAGGAAATGGTACGTATATTTCCTTATTTGTTTGAATCTCTTGTTGTTTGGTTGGAATATTCTCCTCTTGATTATCTGTTTCCTTCTTGTTGTCAATTTTATCTTCAACCAAGTTTTCAATTGGTTCATTAAGTCTTTTAAGAGTGACATCATTTTCTAACACCTTTCCTGATCTTAATTGTATTTGTTGACAAGGTGCTATAGATATAGAACATGTTTCATTTGTTTCATAGACTTGTTGGACATTTTTATTATTGTTAGGGTTAGGAACTGGTTGAGCTAGAATAGGAAACTGCTTAGGAGGATTATTATTTTTTTTAAGCAAAAAACCCCTTGTGGAGTCGCCTTGGTCTGAGAGACCACGAACAAAGGGTTCTAAGAAAGTCACCGGGGTCCGACGCCTCCGCACCAACATTATCAATTGGATTTTGGATACCCAATTCAGCTTTTTGGTAGGGTGGAGATTTGAAACTGGGACCTCCCTTGGAGGATTGCCCTCTCCTCTCCAACTCACCTACAACACCTGGGTGCTTAGGAGGATTATTGTTTGGAGGTGGAAGAAGTCTATTTTGAGGTGGATTTTGAGTATTTTGTCCCCTAAATTGATTTTGAGCATTCTATTGTTGCATTGCATTTGGAGATCAATTAGTGCCACCTTGATTATATTGGCCATTATTGTTCCAACTAGGCATATTCTGATTTTGTGTTCCTTGATTCCATGGAAATTGTCCTGCATAAGAATTAGCCATAAATTGAGCCCATGGGGGTATATCCCAATCTTGATTGTAAAAATTCCAATTTGGCATATTGGACCATTGGTTAGGTCTTTGTTGGTTGGTATAATTAGGGTTTGACCAATTTGATGGGCCATTAAATGGGCCATTTCTTCTTTGAGAAACAAAATAAACATCCTCTGCTTCTTCTACTTCAGGTTCTTTTATGGCAGCCTTAACAGTGGAGATATATTTACATTTTTTAGTTTTATGATCTTTATCACAAATTTGGCAACAAGCAGAGATATTGGAGATATTTGTTATGTTGAGAGGGAATTCTCTTGAATTGTGTTTCTTCCTACATCTATGGTAGTAAATTTCTTCACTGTCCTTTGTCTTTTTATCCATTAAATCCAAAGATGAGGTGAAATTACTCAATAAATAAGTTTTTAAACCTTCCAACATATTTCCAATTTCAGATCTTGTTACTCCTGCTCCTGTAGATGTATATTTATTACTTCTCAAGGGTTTGTTTCTTGAATATTTTCTACAAATATTTACAATCCCTTCAAAATATATAGAATGAATATCTCCTTTTGCCATAAAATTTAGGATTTCAAGAACATCCTCCTTTAATCCTTTCAGAAAAAATTCTTTTAAGATTTCTTCTTCAAGCTTTATGTTTACTCTAGATCCTACAAATATAAATATTTCAAGATAATCTTCCAAAGATTCATCTTCCTTTTGATTCATTCGAAAAAGTTCAACTTTCTTGTCCCTAACTCTACAATAGTCTTGATATCTCTCAAGGAATAATTTTTTTAATCCATTTTCACCATCCCAACAATTACAAACTCCTTCTCCTAAACCCATAAACCATATCATAGCGGCATATTTAAGATTAGAAGGAAATAATTTTAACTTTTGCTCATTTGTAGTGTAGAAATAAGCTTGAAATACAACTTCAAATTCAAAGAGAAAGGCATCAGGATCTTCATGTGGTTTTCCATGGAATGTAGGTAATACAAAAAGAGAGATTGATTTAGGATATCTTGCAGTTCCTTCTATATGTAAAATTGGAAAAGCAAATATTTTTCTTTGTCTATTTTCTATGTGATCTCTTTCTTGCCTTGGTCTTTCTTGTCTTTGTTCCCTATTTCCACGATTTTCTTCTCCTACTTCACTTTCAGCGTCTGCCATACTTGAATATAGGAATTCAAGAATTGGATCAGGTATAAGATTAGTGAATATTGAAGAATCTATATGATCATCAAACTCAGGACTTGGTAATAAGTATGTGTTGGGATCTTGTTCTAGGATTTTAGCTTGATTTGATGATGTGGCTCTAGTGTTTTCTATTTTAAAAATCCCAGTTTGTCTAAATTTTCTTGGGGATTTTTCTATTTTATCTATTTTTATAAATCTTCCTTTAGAGTCTCTCAGTATTTTCATGTATATTCTAAATCTATATATATATATATAGATTATATATATATATATTATTTTTAATTTTGAATATAACACCTAGTCTTCTATAAATAACTTATGTATATCGTTGATTGGATCAAGTTGATCTGGTGTCATAAAATGTTCTTCCTCAAAATTAAAATGATCTACCAATAGTTGAATCAGCTGACAAAGATAAAATTTAATTTCTATAGAATTAGGAATTCCAAACTGTAGCTCGAAACATAAACCTTCACATAATTCTCTAAAACGTACAGCTCTAGGAATTCTAAAATACCTTTTGTTGTATTACATGATTAACTCTCTTTTCTCTATTTTTGCAAGAAAATTGTGAACAATGAGGGAATCCTCAAGGTACTGGTTCCAAGGATAAATTTATGTATTTACTATAGTTCCTCTATCCCAAAGCCAATTTTCACAACTTACTCCTAGATTATCATAAGGTGTAGGATGATTTACCCTTAAATTTTTTACAATATTAATCCTTTTTATCTTTTTAAGTTCTTCTGATCTCTCGTTGATAGAGTCAATTCTTACACACAGTGTTTCCCATTCTGAATTGGTTGTTATAAAGTTTTGATCAACAAGAAGATTAACCTCTTGATGAATCATAAATTCTTGAGATCTATGAATTCAATCTGACTACTTTCAACCATTTGTTTTTTTTTTTTCTTTTTGAAATTTTTTTAAGTTTTGATTTTATTTTCTTTTTTGATCTACTGTCTATTAAAACATAAAATTCATAAATTTTAATAGAAAAGAAATATGTATAATTTATACAATCCTAATGTTATTAAAATTAGGATGCGACCCATGGAGCACGTAATCCATACAACCTAATTCTAAAAATTTTAGGAAAATTCCTAATGTTACTAAGTTCAAATGTGACCCGTGGAGCATGTAATCCATACACTCAAACTTAATATCATTAGAAACAAGTATACGAAATAGTATTACTATAATTGGGTATGACCCGTGGAGCACGTAATTTGTGTAACCAATTAAGCAATAGTTCGGTAAAAATAAAATAACAGTACTAAAATAACAGGTAACTTCTTAGTGTTTATTTGACTAGGGGGGATTTCACTACAGTCGTGTCACTCGTTGTAAGCTAATTCCTACTCCCAAGACAGGGGGTTATTTTTAGCTACTACCTTCGCCTACTTCCTGAACTTGCCCATAGGACCCTACATCACCTAAACAATAATAATTACCCAAAGCAAGAAATTGCAGAAAGCAAATTGCAGGAAAGCAAATTTTAATCTAGGAAAGCAATTAAAACATGAAATATTTATGAAAAAGGAACCTAACAATGTCGTAAGGCAGGGATTGTTGTTATCTACCCATGATAGGGAGGGCTATTGTGTCCCATCTATGTCAATAACCACTCTGACTCGTATGCACACCAGGGGCTCATGTGTCCATAAAATCTCATGCGTACAAGTAAGTCCTCTCGCTTTGCACTGCCAACGACTTCTCTGATCAACTACTATGATGCTACATTCCCCTACAATGGTTCCAAAATTATCGGTTGTAGAAGCTTACATTTAATTTTATCAATCCGAGGGAAAACCAAGGTTAGATTTAAAAAGTAGCAATCCGGTATAGATATGATCGTAGGAATTAATGCTTAAGTCTAGTTCAATTTCCAGTTCAAAAATAATGCATACACATGTACAAAAAGAAATATAAAAATGTGCAATATGAATTATGTAGGAAATAGTAAATAAGTGCAATTTATTATGAAATTTAACTATTACGCAATTTTATATTTTATGTATTTTCTAATGCAGATCTAACTAATTCTAACCTAATGAATGGGGTAAAGAGCTCAGGGACTGTCGATTAGGAGTGGGCCTTGCCTCCTAAGTGGCAGTGTAAGTTATTTCCCCTAAACTACTCTATCAATAACTAAATATTATGATGTATACTAACATTTATTTATAATTCATGAATGCAGGTTGCATAATTTACAAATTCAGAACAGAGAAAATACAAATGCCACAAATGATACAAGTTACTATAATGAAGAAATGCTATTTTATTGATGAAGAGTCAACTGTACAAGCTCCAAAAAATAATCTGTAACATGATGTAATGAATAATGTAATCAGAGAAAAAACCCTAGAGGAGAGAGAGCCTTTGGTTTTTGTTGTATATTTTTATACTAAGACTAATACAAAGTACAATATTGTCCACGTATGTATCTTGCTTAAAATGTGGAGTGATGGCTGTATGTACACCATAAGATATCCTAAAGCTAAAAATATTTTATTTGACTTGGAAAAAAATATTTCTATTAGTCCAAGTGGCATTACATGAAATATTTCCTATCTAACTGACTCATAATAAGACTTTTCAACTCCTGTAATATAAGAAGTATTAACAACTTTGACATTTGACAAATAATAACTTTACAAATATTTTTCATAAGGTTTTATCCGCTGAAGAAAATTTCGTAACCAAAATGAGAAGGAAAGATATATTGGAGATATTTTAATTGTCTTCATTTGGTTATGTCATCCATATTATGTTTTTTCATCCATGGTAAGTCTTCAAAATGACATTTTGACCTTACGTAATTACTGTTCGTAATTACCTTCGGTAATTGTCTTTCATAAACTAAGATCATCCGCTTGACTTCTTCTAACTGCTAGTGGTTGTTCTTCACATCTGGAGTATAGTTGTAGTTTCTCCACTTATTACCTACATTTAAATCAGATCTCAGGAAAATTGGACATAAGTTACTGATAAACATCAAATTACCATTTTTACTCATTTTTACCAATAATTCATATTTAAATGATGATAACATGTAAAAATATATTAAATACTCATATAAAATGATTGAATTTGATACAAGAATTAGTAGTAAATAACCTCTCATCAACATTCATCGTGGCTTTCTTCATATTTTAGAATTTGGCAATAGTGGAATTATTGGCAGAGGTACTTTGGAGGGATTGAAGACTCAACAGATTTGTGGAAAAGGGGAACGGTGTGGATGGTAAGGAAGATTCCATGCTTGTTAGATATGAGGGAGAGTCGGTTGGGGTGTGGTGAGGCAAAATGTTTGGGGATGTAGGGGGTGATGACGATTTTGAAACCTCTTTATCTCTTGACCGGGAAGGAAAAACCATATTGGGACGAGGGGAAGAAGAGAGAGTATCAAGATCCAATTGGAGATTTTTCCCACTCCTTTTGTGGATTGGAACCTCCAGTTTCCTATGATTCATCTGAATAGACTTACGCTAGGTATTTTAGACATGAAATATCTGCATCATCAGGTACCAGCAGTGGGGTCTGCTCCTAGCTTGGAGGCTCTCTTTGGGGAGGCTCCTCTATTTCTTTAGCCACTTGCTCTTTCTCTTGTGCTTATTTAGCAACATGTTCTTCCTCTTGTACTTCTTGAGAAACCTATTCTTCCTCTTGTACTTCTTGAGAAACCTATTCTTCTTGATGTCCTTTAACCACTTCTTCTTCTTGCACATGTTTAGATATTCCTTCATCTCACTATGTACATTCAAATATGCCTTCGAATTTTTCCCCTGTTTCCTCCTTATCTTCTTTTTTTCTCTATCCTCTTCTTCTCCAAATTTTTTAGAAGAGGATTCTTGTATCTTTCTCTTTTTTTGGCCTTCTCCCTTTTCTGGTTTCGCTTTTCTCTTCTTTAGCCCCGATGCTAGTTTTTTATGTTCGAGTGGAGCAACATCTTCAAAATTTGTATTTGATCCCAAATGTGGAAGATACACCCTACAATTTCTTTTGGGAGCTTTTGTTTATTCAACTGCAACTTATTTTACCTTTTCCTTTTTGGTATATTTTTTGGGTAATCTTGTGGGAACGCCACCTATTCTAAGTGGGACCTTGTCAAATAGAGTTGCGGACCAATTTTGGTGATGTTCATCATACTTGGTATAGAACTTTGTATCCATTTTGATCCCATACCTCGTAAAAGTATTAATATGACACCGCATTTGCCACCAGGACAAGATTTTTAAACTATCCCAGACATCTCCCATTTTCTTCATTTTGTTGGAAGTCTTGGTGTTGATTCTGTGGGTTGGGCAAGAATTTGGGTTGTAATCAACTAGATGTTCATAAAAATCATGCCACGGAGCTAGTGGTTGTATTATTTCAATGTGCCATTCAAGAGGCTGATCCTCGCTATTATTTTGACCTCGCTCAATGTCCCTGTCAGAGGCATGAAATTGTTGGAAGGGACTCTTATTTAGAGTGGTTTGATTTTTGGTGAATATGTCATTAGGATCATATTTCCACCTCTATGGAAGCTCTACCAGCTTCATGTTTCTAAATACTTGAGCAATATTTTGATGATCTCCCTTTTTTGAAATGGTTACTCCTTCAAACTGGAAGGGCATGAGGCAAGTGTGAGTCTTTTGGGCACTGGTCCCAAATGTGTAATTTATGAATTCCTATTGCCTTACATACTCTAAGGTGAAGAGCCACTTGGTGACATAGTAAGGCAATAGGAAAGGCTTCTCTATGAAGTCGTAGAGCCTTATGACTACCCCTTGGGTCAGGATGAACCAGTCGCCTTCTTCTACATGAGGATGTCTCAAGGTTTTTTCCACTAATTTATGAATCCTCGAAATATGCCCTAGCACAATCCGTAGAGAGGAGCAAAGTCCATTCACATACACACAGATTCTCTCCTTTTGCATCCTTTTGAGTTATAGATATTGAATTGATAGTATGAACTCTCGCTTGAGAGAAGAAGATTCCATTCACATACACACATATTCTCTCCTTCTGCGTCCTTTTGAGTTATAGATATTGACTTCAAATTTTTTGATTGAAAGAAGAAGAAAAACCAAACTAAATAGGAGGAGTACCTTAAAGCATCTAGGGCTTCTGTGTGTAATTTTGACAATCTCACATGTAGTTGCTGAGCTAAGTAGGATGTCCAATCAAAGAATAGAGGAATTTTTTTTGGGTCCATGTGCGTTTTATCATAAAACTTGTAAATAGAAATACACTGCGCTACTGCAACTTGCCACCCATGAACCTGAGAGTCATCTTCCAACCCTACTACCATGGCCAACATAGAGAAGAGTTGCTTGTTTTTGAATTTGGACAATGGAATAGGATATTGGGGAATGGAACCTTTAGGGAGCTCATTTTCAAGATTCTGTTGGAGGAAGGCTCTTATGTTTGGGGTATTGAGATAATATTTTGCAGAATTTATTGGATCAAATAGAATGGGGGGAACTAGAGGTTTATATCCTAGGGCAAAAACTACTCTGATTGTGTCGTGATCTACTGTAAAAAGCATTTCTCCTTTGTAATTTTTTACACTCCTAATTTTCACATTGTACAGTTTCACCATTGCTCTAATTAATTCTGGGTAGGGGTGGACTTGGGGGCATACATACCAGTAGAGCATAGAGTAGTATGGTAAATTTCTCAGGTTAGAAGGATAAGCATCTGCAGCCATCCTGGCAGCTATGTCCTTACGAATTTTTCCTAGATTCCTCCATGTTAGCTTCGTGTTTGCAATGTGGTCATCGGGATCTATAAAGTTGTTTACTTTGACACTCAAACTCATTTTCTTATTTGAAGGCATAGACATAGATCCTGAGGCCAAGGAGGTAGCCATTGTGATGTTGCTACTTGTAACTTAGGGTATTCAAAAAATAGGGATGTCATCTAAAAATTGCAAAACTTTCTAGGAGGCTACTAGAACACAAATAGCAGGAAGAAAAAGATGAAAATATGGGGAAGGTGAAAAGTTTCTCAATATAACATACTATGTATGCTTATGCTAAAATATACGCAATTAAAACACCCAAGTGACATGGAGTAATTGCAATTGGCAGTACGTGTCTCAATGCAGATTTCAAACATTGGTGGGAGCTTCGATTAGTGTGCCATATTTTAAGGATACCAACTACCTTGAGTTGCCATTTATGATTTAGGCCAATGAAAATCTTCTATCATGGTATCGAGCCAATAAGACAACATCATATTTGGATCCAATCATCAAATATGATTTTCATTTTTTAAGAATGGTGCCTTTTATGTTCCCGAGACACGTGCTTTAAAACCTCTGATTATTTGGATGTGGCTCACAACTATACAAAATGTCAGGTCTGACGTGGCTCACAATTATACAAAAAGTTAGATCTGACATGGCATTATGATATTTAGAACATGCACCACTCTTCTACCCAAAATTCATGCAATCATGATAATTTTCCTGAAAGGAGGCCATGAATACCCAAAAGTCACACCACTACAACAATTTGACTGAAAGGAGGTCATGAATGCCCAAAAGTCGCACCACCATGACAATTTACCTGAAAGGAGACCATGAATACCCAAAATTCATGCCACCATGACAATTTGCTTGAAGGAAGGCCATGAATTCCCAAAAGTCACACCACCATGATAATTTTCCTGAAAGGAGGCCATGAATGCCCAAAAGTCATTCCATCATGACAATTTGCCTGAAAGGAGGCCATGAATACCGAAAATTCATGCCACCACAATAATTTACCTTGGAGAGACACTCTTGTGTTCAAAATTCATGAAATCATGACAAACAAAATGGAGAAGCTTATAAAGAGTAACATATTTACAAGGTTATTTATGTCTTATTCTTTCTGTTCTTCCAACTGTAGGAGTTGGATTAGCCTATTTTCCATTGGTTCTGCTTCTTCTGTACTAGCTAGATCCAACAATTTTAGAGCTGGTATTTCTATGTGTATTGGGAGCACAACCTCTTTACCATAGACTAGAGAATAAGGGGATGTGTTGATAGATTTTTTTATTGTGATCCTATCAGCCCAAAGCACCTAATTTATCAAGGAATACCAACTCCTTTTATTATATTTGAGTGTTCTTTTCAAAATCCTGAGTAGATTCTTATTCGTGGATTCAGCTAATCCGTTACCCTAAGGATAATAGTTTGATGATGTCTTCAAGTATATCCCATATTTGCTTGTGAAGTATACTATCTTGGCTCCAAAAAAGTGTGAGCCATTATCTGTAACCAGGGCATCTGGGATGTCGAATCTCGTAATTAGGCTTTCTACAAATTCAATCACCACTTCTTGGTCATTTCCTTTTTATGGGTATAGCTTTAGACCATTTTGTAAAATAATTAGTGGTTGTGAGAATGTATTTATGACCTGCTAATGAATTTGGATCTATGATGCCTATGAAATCTAAGCCCCATTGCTGGAATGGTTCTTCAACCTAAATGTTTTTTAGGGCTAATGGTGCATTCCTGTTCCTTCTCGCATATCTCTGACATTCTTCACAGTTTCTTGTGATTTTGAAAGCATCTGCAAAAATAATTGTCCAGTAGCACCCAGACCTGATGATTTTTAGTGTGGTAGTTCTCCCGGAGTAATGTCCTCCTGATAGACCTCCATGAAACTCTTTTAAAATTTTCTTATTTTGTTCTTCTGACACACATCGAAGTATTACTCCATATAAGTTTTTCCTATATAACCCTTTATGCAATAAAGTGTATTTCAGAGCTTGAATTCTATATATTCTTCTTTGGGAAGTGTTTAAGTTTTCCAAGCATATTCTAGTCTAAAAATACCTAATTAACTCATCTTCCCAATCGAGCTACTCTGAATATTGATCTTCATCTGATATTGATTCTTGGGCCTGACAAGCTATATAATTTGTTGATGCTTGTTTTCCAAGTTCTTGGCACAATGCTCTGCCTATAACTAATTTGGTTGGGTATATTTCTACATCATACTCTTGTATTTTAGTTACCCAGACGGCTCTTGTATCATCGAGCTCCCCTTGCATAATGAAGCTTCGTACATCAGGGTGAATCGTATAGACTATAATTTTGCTCTGTGATAAAAAGTGCCTGAACTTTTTTAGGGACTTCATGATAGCATAAATCTATTTTTCAATGAAATTATACTTCTCCTCATGTTCTTGCATGTTTTGACTAAGAAAAAGTGATAGGTCTTTCTTCATTTTTAGTTCCCTTCTGAGTGAGTACTGCGGCGTAGCTTCCCTGTTCACCTATGGCATACAAGATAAAATCCTTGGAGTAGTTTGGGTTGATTAGGACTGGAGCTTGAGCTATTTTCATCTTGATCTATTGAAAAGCTTGTTTTCTTGTATCTGTCCATTTAAAAATAACATCATTCTTCAATAATTCAATCATAGGTTTAACAATTTGCACAAAATCTTCTATGAATTTGCACACAAAATTGATTTGACCAAAAAATGACTGCAAGCCCTTTTTGTTTAGGGGGAGGGGAAGTTCCAAAAAGGCTTTCACTCTGCTGGGGTCTATGGCTAGACCAGATTTTGAAACTACATGACCAAGTAAGATTCCCTCCTCTATGGCAAAAATAGATTTCTTGGGGTTTATGGATATCTCAAACTCTCGACATTTTTCCAGTACTCTCCTGAGGTGAGCTATATGATCCTCATTCCTGTGAGAGAAAATATTCATATCATCCAGGTATATCACTATTATTTTGTTTACAAGTTCCCCAAAGGCTACATCCATGGCTCTATAAAAAGTTACCTCAATTTTTGATAACCCGAAGGGCATCCTTTGGTAATAAAATGTTCCCCATTTGGTTGTGAACGTTGTTTTGAATTGGTCTTCATCCTTGACCCATACCTGATTATACCCGGAGAAACCATCTAATAGAGAAAACCTTTTAGCTCTAGCAACTGTGTGAAATATCTAATCAATCTATGGGAGGGGGTAATGATCCTTGAGTGAAGTTTTGTTTAGATTGTGAAAGTCAACACATAGTCAAATATCTCCATTTATCTTTCTTACTGGTACCAAATTAGCGACCCAAGTTGAGTGCTTGATCGAATATACAATATTAGCTTCTAGTAGTTTTAACAACTCTTGTTTCATCAAAGCTTCTATTTTTGGATTTACTGGCCTTTGCTTTTGATGAAAAGGCTTAGCGCCTTCTTGAAGCTCAATTGTATGTTGGATTGTTTCCTTTGAGTACACCCTTAGATCACCATAGGTCCAGGCAATCGTATCTAGAAATTCCTTACATAATTATCTGATTTCATCCAGTTCCTTGTCTATAGTTTTCACTCCTACTTTGATGGCCTTGTCGGGTCCCATTTTAGCTTCTTTATATATGTGTTTGTCAACTTTCATCTTATGGCCAGTTGACCTATCATTGTTATCAAATAGAGACTCAAGTGTGACCATCCCTTTAGGAATGTGATTATTTTTCAACTGGATGACATTTACCTCTTCTTCATCTTCATTTACTCTATTATTGGAGCAATTCATCTCATGGACTAGGAATTCTACTATATGTTGATCATTCTCGAAAACCTACCAAAAGGTATCTCTATCAGGTATAGAAGGCATGTATATCAGTCTAACTATTTTTTATTTCTGAATAGCATTGCTTATAGGAAAGAAGTTTGCTCCTGCTAAATCCAAAAAATATGCATGTGTGTTTTTCTCCTTGGGGATTGCTTTCATGTTCAAGGATTCAAAATATTCTAGCAAATCCCAAACTTTATTTTTGTAAGCCTTAAGATAATGTTGTTTTCTTACGCATTTCCCTGTCACTTGATTTACTATTAGCTCAAAATCACCAAAAATCTATAGTTGTTTAATGCCCATATTTTTCACCTTTTTTAGACCCAAATAGAGTGCCTCGTATTCTGCTACGTTATTGGTGCAACTCCAAGTTAACCTGTAAGAGAAAACCTTCTCTTCACCAGTTGGCGTGATTAGGACAATGCCTACTCCAGCTCCATTTTTGCACCTAGCACCATCAAATAAAAGCTTCCAAAACTGATTAGTAGATATATTAGGTAGCGAAGAAGAAGGATATTTGATTTTCTTGGGTTTTTGAATGGTGTAGCTGCACACATATGTATCGATCATGGAATTGAAATCAAGGAGGGAAAACTAGTCTTCTTATTGTAACTCATTAAGATATTCTTCCATTAGTCTCAATTCTTTTGGTTCTTCCATCATCATGTTTACAGTAGTAGAGTTTTTCTCCTCTTATCCAAGCTTCTCGACATGGAAAGTAGAAGGTTTCTTGTTGAATATCTTCACCATTTTTCCTTTGAATGGGATTTCAAGGTGTGAAAAATCAAGAGAGAGATATCCTCCTATTTTGGTAGTAAATTCTCTAGAGAGGCACATGCTGAAGTAAGGCTCTAAATCTACTACTACTACTTCCTGTATAACTATGAGTTGAGGAAGCCTATGCAGGACTATAGGAATATCTTTGATCATGCCTACCATTTTTACAGGGGTCCCATCTAGTTGTAAAACTCCTGGAGTGCTCCTTGTGTATTCCATCCCCATTATATCACACACTGCTTTAGGCATAACAGTAGTTGCGGCTCCAGAGTTAATCATACAATTATGGACTACCCATCCTTCCATCTAGAGGGATAAAAAAAGGGGGGAGGTCTATTTATCCTGAGGTGGAAGTAATACTTTCTTGGGTAGATCTCAATTTAACTAGATCTTTATCTTTGTTTTTCATAGATTTCAATGATTCCTACAGTAGGTCAATTTGTCCTAGGATCCGTAGGGCTTCATACATAGTGGATTTGGAGGGAGTCTTCTTCATTTCTTCAAAAATATTGAATGGAAGAGAATCAACACTCTTTTCTTTTACTGTCGTATCAAACCTATTCTTGTATCCCTGAGTAGCATCAACTCTTTGATGTTTAGTTAGTGAGGGATACCTCAAATTTTCCTTGGCTTGCTCCTGAGTTTCTATCTCTTTAATCGAAGGTGTTTCTTTCTGGATCTCTACTCCTTTCGGATCTAAATTTTGTGGAGGTCTTTTCTCAATAGGACTCTTTGTAGGCATAGGTACCTTTAAAGGATTAAGGTCCTTAGGATCAACTTGAAAAGGTTTCTTTCTTGATCTAGTCAGAACTGAGACTTGTTCTAGAGAGGGCATCATAAAATTCTGATCATCTTCTCTAATTATGTTTACTTGACCCTTGAGGGACCTTTTAGCCTTTTTTTTAGCCACATTCTAGACCTGATGTTGATGAATCATGCAAGACATTTCACCGTGAGGATCATTGCATGTGGAACACCAGAAGGATGATTTTGGCGAAGCATTATTGGGTCCACCTTCTTCATTAGAGTAAACTGTATTTGTTTTTTCATAATTTTGTCCACTGGTGGAGGCTTGATCTCTGGTCACTTGAGGATAACGTCTCGGATAAGAGTTTCTTTCCACTTATCTCAGATCCATAGATATGAATTTATTTGATAGAGTCTTATACAAGGCTTGCAAATCTTGCAATATCACTAGTTGGGTGTCTTGATTAGACATGTTTACTACTAGGGAGGGTGTAGGGATAGGAGGGAGCATCAAAAGGGTAGGGGGTGCTGGTAGAAGTGGGATGCTAGGTTGTCCATTCCACTTGGGAAGACCAGCGTTAGGATCTACAGGGGGAATTGGGAAAGCAACACTTGAAACTTGAGGGAAATTTGGAAAAATGGGTGGAATCATATTTGAAGGGAATATTCCTATGGCGATCAAGTATTTTTTCGCTTTATGTGCTTCTTGATAGATTTTAGGAAAGGTTTTCACCTGGGATTGTCTGACAACCATATTTATTTATGAATTGAAAGCTCTTAAGTAGTAGTATATAGATCCTTCTAACGCTGGTCTTAGACCATTAGGGACTCTCTTCTAGGTTTGACTAAACCTAATATTGAAATCTATGATCTCCTCTTGAGGATGTTTTTGAATGGCATTAAATTGATTCAACAATGAAAAGGGATCTGCATGCTCATTAAACTCTTCCACTAATTTACCAACAAGTTGAGCCTAGGTAGAGATAGCCTAGTTGTCAAGAGCTTTGTACTAGTAGAGAATTTTTCCTTTTAGGGAAATAATCAGTAGCCTAATCATCACGTCTTCCTCTGTGATGTCATATATTGGTGCTAATACGACAAAATATAAGCAATATTCATATGTTGTCTTTCCAGTACCATCATACTGGGGTAGCACTTTCAGAGCCGCTACTGGTATTGGGTGTTGGACTGCAAGATTCAAAGGGCATGTATGGTTCCACAGAGGGTAGGGCAGAACTGGCAGGTTTCCAGCCATTGTAGTTGTGTTGGTAACTAGAGTCGAGGTTTCATTAGTAGCAGTGCTAAGGAAGGCTACACGAGAAGTGTGTGCTTGTCTTGGATTGCTATCTTGAGTTGAAAATATTCTAGCAACCAAAACTGGGTTAGCTCGAAGGCTACCAAGATGTAGTTTGAAGAACTCTATGGGTTCTTCTAAATTTTTAGCTTTAGATCTAGTTATCATAAATATGGTTCATAACCAAAAGCTGGGTAAGGATTTTTTAGGGTTTCTTTTCGGTGCAGAGTCACCAGGTGATAATAGAAAGGTTAACAGGGCAAAGGCTTCACTGGGACTTTGATATGTATATAATGCATGGGATTTGGGTCCCACCGAGTGTGCCAAAAACTGTTGGAATGAAATCCACCTTAGGTTATAATTTACATCCAAGACTTCGTCAACATTGAACGACCAGGCTTAAACAAGGTTTTCCTGGTTCAGTCTCTAGAGAAGGTTGGTTCCTTGCTTTTATAGGAAAAGGGTAGAGAGAAAGGAATGCTTAAAGAGAGGGAAATGTAGCCAATGCTATGAGATTAATATGGTATAGATTAAGCAACAACACAGTACTAATTCAACCTTTTGCAGAAAAGCATAATAAGACTCAACACACAAAAGCTAAGATCATTCAGTGTATATTTAACTCTAAATTAGTTTATCCATGAAGTAAATTACAGATCTAATAGAACATTTAATACATAAATTTAGCTTAAGAATTTGTAGATTAAAAATACACGCCAAACAAAAAAAATAAAATCACAATGACAGAGTACAGAATAGTTGCACAAAACAAATGATTTCTATTAATCGATGGAGTTTAAAAACTCCTTTTGAATACAACTGGGCTCGTAACCCTTTATTCGTGATACACAGTTACAAGTTAGGCTAGGGTTCTCCGAAACCCTAGGCGGCACAAATGGTGGCGCTTTCGAAGAATGTATCTTCAATCCCAACAGAGTGAGTGGGCTTTGTTGTATCCCTTGCTTGGACCACTCCAGCTTAATCAGCTGCCATCAATAAATCAGATCTGCTGTCAAAAACCTACACACATTAACACTATTAAGGAGTTAGAAATTAATAAGAGGGCTCCACTGTGTGAGCCCTCGAAAACAATCTAAAACCCTAGAAAAATGAAATGCAGGAATTCAATAACAGATCAATAAAAGAAAAGAAGTTACTTGCTTTAAACTAATTTATACCTGTTATTTGTTAATGCAGCTAGACCAGGCGACACCTCGAAGTAATGTGGCTATCAAATCGGCTGTAGAAGGCACCTTGGTGCACTCGCTGAACGCCCGCATGCTTCTGGATTAAGGTTTCAGACGCCGGTCTGAGTCTGTGGGCGTGGGTAAACGCCCGCAGGCACTTGGTAAACGCCCGTGGGCACTTAGTAAGTGCCCGTGGGCACTTGGTAAAGGGGTAAACGCCCACGGGAACTTGCGACAAGAATGGGGGGATTCTGCAGAAGAGATGGTGGCAAAAGCAGCGACGGAAGCGATGATGGATGCGATGATGGATGCGACAAAAAGGTAGCAGAAGAGAGATAGAGGAGATAGCAGTAGAAGAATTAGAATCAGAGATAGCACATAGAAGATAGGGTTTGAGCCATCAAGGTGACTCAATTTATAATCTACTCTTAGGGCACACTTTAGGGTTTTAACGACACTTTGAACGTGTGGCTAAGATTAAAGTGGATCTAAGGGTAGAGAATAAATCTAGGTTGTGAAATGGATTAAGATGGATGGACGGATGAGATTAAATCACTTAAAATATTATTTAAATATATATATTAAAATATTAAAATATATATATATATATATATATAAATATTAATTTAAATAAATTTGGGGATGAAAAATGGCGGGAAAGGTGAAATTGGGCCAAATAATGGCGGGAAAGTGTGGATTTGGGCCAAATAATGGCGAGAAGGTGGATGACCGACACGTGGCTGACAGGAAGGTATAGATGACTTGCAAGTGGCTAGATTTTGGTGTCTATAGATGCCCCTTTTTGAGCTGCTTTATGTGAAGACACAATGCAGCACAAAAACTTAGGACACCTGAAAAGCTGGATCAGACGCAACTCTCTCTCAAGATTAAAGCACAACTTTGAAGACCAAATAATAAAAGAATATTTAAAATTTTTTAGCTTACCCCCTCAATTGGCGAGCGAGAATGGTTCTCACAAGCCAATTGGAAGAAATTCGGAAGAAAATGAACCGTTTTTGCCCCAACGGTGAAAAGAGGGGTTGGTGTATGAACCATCTGTTTATGTCCCAACAGAAAAGGGGTTGGTGTATGAACCATCTGTTTATGTCCCAACAGAAAAGGGGTTGGTGTATGAACCATATGTTTATGTCCCAACAGAAAAGGGGTTGGTGTACAAACCAGGAAAGAATATGATTGAAGACGATATGAGTGATGTGAAAGATGGACCGTTTCGCCTCTAACGGTTATAAAGGGATTTTTGCCAAACTATAAATTCCATGATCATGTAAGATGAATTCCACTATAGGAAAATTAGAAATTGATAACGGATGCCCCAACTCCTGTGTGTGAGTCCATACTGTTAATGAAATTGCCTTGTTGGTGCCATTGATATGCAGAGATGAAAGATGCATGAAAAGAGTCCAAAACTCAGAGATGCTCCTAGTGATCGTATGTATAATTCCTCGGGTCGGAACCAATCAACCTAGGTAGCCTCAATCTCTAGCAAGACTCAAAATAATGATGATTTTAAAGATTGTCCATGTTTAAGGCCCCATGAACTAGGCCATCAATGACAACTGTTGAGAAAATTAATCTTGGTATGAGGTCACTTGAGAAGTAGAATACCCAAAATTGATTTCAAATTTTTGAACAGTGAAATAATTGATGATGATAAATGGTAAGTGTCCTTATGGTGGTTTAATCCTCTTACCGAATTGCATGGATGCAAATCGTTGCAATCACCAAGGTGATAGAATATACCACTAGATACGAGGTTTACTTTAATTTGATTTGGCAAAAATATGCATGATGAAAGAAGAATGAATGAAATTGATGATAGATCAGAAGAATTGATGAATGTGGTTAATTTTGTGAAGGTTTTGAATGTTTTTAACCCAATTTGTAAATCAATGATGAATGATGCGCTTTTTGAGCAAAATGACAAAATTTGTTTCCAAAACTTTTGTAACCTTCACAAAATATTTTATTATGATAAGAAGAATGGATGGATGCAATTTGATGAAATTTGGAGGAGGTAAGCTTCAATTTTATAAGTTTTGTTCTTTTATTCAATACTAACACCAAACGCCGGTATGCATTTGGAGGTGGCAGAAACGCCCGCCGGTGTTTGAATGCATCATGAAACGCCCCACTACGTCTAAATGCACCATGAAATGCCCCACTGCATTTTAGGGTGCCAAAACTAGCTATTTAAACAGTTTCAGCGAGAATTTCACTCATTTGTGCGTTCGAGCTTGAGAGAAGTGCGTCTGAGGGAGTGGAATGAAGTGAAGTGAAGTGAAAGGTTGTGTGGGAGATTGAAGCACGCGAGATCTATGGCAGAGATGGGAGCAGACGTGCCAGTGCAGCCAGCTGAGGTATTTGTTTATTTAAGCAAGTACTTTTATTTGTTTTTTTTTTTTTTGTAGTTTTTTTTTTTTTTTGGAAAAAAAATTGTAACCAATTTTTGTTTTGTTGTTTTGCAGGTTAGGGTGTTAGAGGCACGACACCGATTCTCCCCTATCATTTCGGGGATGAGGAGGTCATTGTCCCAGGAAGACTGGGAGATATTGGAGGCAGTAGGGCTAGCGGAGGCAGCCCGATTGGAGGTAGTTCGGGCAGATGAGGGGTACCTCTCGGCTTTGGCCGAGAGGTGGGATCCAGATCGGGGGACGTTCCAGCTCCCGACTGGAGAGATGATGATGACGCTTGAGGATGTATACCGCATCCTCAAGGTGCCCGTGGAGGGGGCACGGGTGGAGGTTGGACGAGATAGGGCCACGGAGATGGCCAAGTTGTTTGGGGATGACTGGAGGGAGATCCGGACGGAGAGCGGGGGGATTACTTACTTGGCCATGTATACGGCCAAGGAGTTGGTAGTGGTGGAGGCTCTGATGATGTTCGTATTGGCCAACATTGTGGACTCAAATAGCACTGGGTGCAGGTTTTTGTGGAACCTGATGGGTGTAGTGAGCGAGATGCTCACTAATAGGGTAGTGTATGCCTGGGCACCTGCTTTATTGGCACAGGTGTACTGGGAGTTGTATGAGGTTCGGAGACGGGGCTGGAAGGGCCTAGGTTACAGTTTGGTTCTCCAGTGCTGGGGCTGGGAGCACTTCAGAGTGTCCCAACTAGAGGGATTTCCATGTGCTTACTGGGACATGAGCCAGGCTTATGGTAGGAGATGGCTAGTGGTAGAGGAGAGACAGCCAAGCCGCCCCGTGAGATCGGGGTAATGGTATAGGAGTTTATGGGCAGACTTGACAGATGCCCAAGTCATTTGGAGGCCCTGGTGGGAGGCAAGGTGGATCGGGGATGGAGAGCATTTGAGATGGGTGCGATAGGCTAGATGGGTAGTGGGTCGGGGCCACAGCGAGGCGGAGTACATACAGATGTCTCGAGTGCTCCGCCAGGTCGGATTGAGATAGGATGTCCCCGGTGAGCCAGTGCGCTATCGGAGGCACAGATCAGAGGGGGATTTGCCATGTGCTGAGCCATGGATGGAGGAGAAAGAGGACGATGAGGACATGGAGATCCTTGATGTGGATGACGTTAGGGTGATAGCTGAGTATGCAGCATGGATGGCCGTAGAGCCGAGGTGGGAGCCACCATTGGTGGCTGTTGGAGCTGGAGAGGATGAGGGAACCGTAGAGGTTCCCAAGCATAGGGAGGGTCCCCGCCTTCAATCTGACAGTTGAAGGCAAAAGGGGAAGATGGCACGATAGGCACCGGGGAGCGAAGATGACGAGGAGGATGATGGCGAGGGCCTAGGAGAGGCCACAGGAGAGACTAGGGAGGTACCCCCTAGCGGGCACGAGGATGAGCTGGTGCAGCTGCAATAGCATATAGCAGAGTGCGATGCTATGCTAGCTATCCGGGATGAGAGGATAGCTCGGATAGAGAAACAGGTTGTAGAGCGGGATGCCCTGATAGCTGTTCAGGAGGAGAGGATGGCCCAGATGCAGGCAAACTTAGATGGAGCGACTAGGGTGCCCCAGGATGACAGGGTGACGAGACTCCAGGTAGAGCTAGCGGAGCGGGAGTGACGACACGGGATAGACATATCTAGACTTAGGTCTAGGATTCATTATATTGAGGTTCTGGAGGACACATTATTTAGGCATCACATTGTGTTGCCTGATCCTCCATCCTCCTCTGTCTCTAGGCGTAGTGAATCTAGGCACACCACTAGGTCTAGGGCTCCTACTAGGTCACAGGGATCCTCTTTTGATGGTTAACTTAGTGCTTAGATGCACTCTTTATGAGCCTTGGTGCTCTATTGTATTTTGTAGCCTTTTGGCATTCACTGTACGTTTTGATATTTATACATACATATACATGGCTTTTATTTTTAGTGTTTTACTTTCTTTTGTGTGAATGCCTATGTTTTTGTGATGCATGTTTTTATATATTTTAATGCAAATGTGATGGAATGGAATGCAAAGTTATAGATGATTAATGCGAGACTAAGTAAATGAAATATGCACTAAGAAGCACTCATACTTTTAGATAGTTAGATTTAGCAAACTGTTATCATAATTTTTTAATCAGGGGCACCGAACTTGGTAGCTTGTGAATGAATGACGTATGGAATGACATGAATATGGAAGAAGATATGGAGGTTGATATGGAAGAAAATATGGAGGAAGACTGTTTTACAAAGACTCAAACATGATAGTGGTATCAAACAAACTTACTAATACTGCCTAATTCAACTAGGACCAAATGTGTGTGCATGTGAGTTCATTAACCAAATCAGAAGCATGGTAGTGACTCTAGGCAATCAAAAACCTGTGTGTGTGCAAGTGTGTTCATTAACCTCATCTTGCACAAATTAGGTAACCCTGTTATGGAGAAGACCCCAAAGCTAGTTTGTCCGTATGAGCATTCAGAGGTCTCTTTTTTTAGGAGAGACATGTCGCCATGCAAATGAGTAAACTCCACTGCCAGTCAAGCGTCTATAGCCCCGGTGAAGGTTAACTCCATAGTCCATGTTTTTGACCTTTGTAAGCCTTGGGGATGACTACCTATCCGTCTGACTGGACAAGTAGTACAATCCTTACAACTTATTTGGGATCAGTGGTGTGTGAAAAATGTTCATTTCCTTAGAGCTTTGGGGAATCGGATTCTCAACCGAAGTATGATGAGAATTTTACCCTATCCTTACTACTCTATTTATATTTATATTTTGTGATTGCTTGTGATAGTGGTAAGAACCACTGTTTTATGGACTATGTTTGCATGATAGGATAAACGAGGATTACCCTTTTCACTTCAAGGCACAACCCAAGGATGGTGTTATCTCTCTTTGACACAAGATGTTTTTAAGATGTGAAAATGTGATAGGTTCAAAACCACTTTTGAAATCATTTCCCAATACTCAAGATTTTATTTAGTGTAATTGGTGATATGGCCCTAGAGGACTTTAACATGCATTTCGAAGTCTGCTTAAAACACTAGAAATGGTTGAGTGACTGAAAACATTTTGGCAATGTAAATATGTGCAAATGGAAAATGGATGTACGAATGACAATTCGGTTTGATGGATTTTATGAAGGTGCCCCTGATTAAGGCAACATGACTTTTGCTTGACCAAATTTTATATCCAAAAGATAGAATGGTCTCTAACATGATATGCAACTATGGCTGAAAATGAAATGTTATGGTTTTCAATGAGATGTATGCACATGAAATGCAATGTTTTTGAATGAGATGTATGCAACTAACAATGAAATGCAAATTCTTTTTATTTTATTTGTTTTTTTTTTTTTTACAAGCCATGTATATATGTACATATAAAATTCAAACTATGCGTAAAATGCCCTCAAGTGTATAATATTAAGTGGTTCGGGTTCTTCCTCTCCCTCTAAACTGGAAAGTCTATAAGTTCCATTACCCACTCTTTCAGTGACCATATATGGACCTAACCAATTAGCCACGAATTTATCTCGAAGATGCGACAATGCATTGGTGTTTTGTTGATTCTCTCTAAGGACAAGATCCCCTACTTGAAATTATCTTAGATGAACTTTGGCATTGTAAGCACATTTCAATCGGTCTTGATAAACTCGCAAATGCTCTAAAGCATTGATTCATTTTTCATCTATGAGTGTGAGTTGATCAAGACGTGCTTGTCTAGCAGTATCATCATCGATAAATTCCTGCAAAGAAATTCGCAAGGAAGGGATCTCGATATCAAGAGGCATGATTGCCTCAGCTCCATAGACCAAAGAAAATGGCGTTGCCCCAATGGGAGTTCTGATGCTTGTTCTGTAAGCCCATAATGCCAAGGGGATTTGTGTATGCCAATCTTTATGATTTTCTTTAACAAGTTTCTTAAGAATAGCAATTATGGTCTTATTGGAAGCTTCGACTTGTCCATTGGCTTGTGGGTAGTAAGGAGTTGAGAAACTATGTTGGATATTATACTTTTTGCAAAGAGCTCGAACATCCTTATTCTTAAAAGACTTGCCGTTATCAGAAATGATTTTAGAGGGAATACCAAAATGACAAATGATATGGTGAAGTATAAACTCCACAATTCTAGGACCCGTCAGATCTTGGTTAGAGGAATAGATTCAAACCACTTTGTGAAGTATTCGATGGTCTGTAATGATGAAAGTATGATGTCCTGAAGAGGCAGGTGAAATCTTGCCAATTAAATCGAGACCCCATTGTGAGAAGGGCCAAAGGCTTTGGATGGGCTGTAAAGCTTGTGATGGTATATGGGTTAAATTAGCGTGTTCTTGACACTTTTTACATTGTTTAACATACTTGCAACAATCTTGTTCCATAGTGGGCCAATAATACCCCATACGTAAAATACGCTTCGTAATGGCCATTCCACTAAAATGACCACCACAAGTACCATCATGGGCTTCAGCAATAGCTCTGTGTTTCACCTGCTTCTAGACAACGAAGGAGTACTCCATCATATCCACGTTTATACAACACATCCCCCAAAAGAACAAAACAAGCTACCTTTTGCTTAAAACAGCGGCGGGAAGTTTGAGAAAAATCAGATGGAAGTGTTCCAAACTTGAGGAAGGTTACTATATCACTAGACCAAGGCTCATATGGATCCGAATGGATAAAGCAAACATCTTTTTCATCCTTAGAATCAGCACGAACAATTGCAGACTTAGATATTGTGGAAATGATTAGGGGCTGTACCTCTCCAAGGGAGTCCTTTGGAATCAATGATCCAAGAGAGGCCATGGCATTCGCAAATCTATTAGTCGAACGAAGCAAACTAGTGATCTCATACCAATCAAACTTAGAGAGCAACTTCATTGCTACATCATGATAAAGCTTAATGGTAGGTTCTTTGGCTTGGTATTCTCCTGTAATTTTTTTAACCACGAGTTGAGAATCCCAAAATATCCGAATACGCTTAATGCTCATAGCTATGGCTGATTGAAGACCTAAAATTAAGGCTTCATACTCTGTTGTATTATTGGTGCATTGGAAGTCTAATTTGAATGATAAAGGGATGGGAATCCCTTGAGGTGTATGAAATACAACTCCAAGACCCTGACCTTTCGCGCACTTAGAGCCATCAAAGAATAGCGTGATGTCAACATCTTCCTCCGGAATGATGTCCTCTTCTTGTTCAATGATAGCAAATACCGAATCATCTGGGAGCTCAATAATCAAAGGATGATCACTAGGTAGCGGAGCTTCCGCAAGTTGATCGGCTATAACTTGACCTTTAACAGATTTTTGGCTAATGAATTCAAGATCAAATTCGGTAAGCAACATTATCCATTTAGTGGTACGAGTGTTATTATAAGTGCGAGACATCATATAACGCAGAGGGTTTTCTCTAGCTATGACATATGTTGTATGGCTAAGCATATAATGATGAAGTTTCTTAGTGGCAAAAACCACTGCTAAGCACAACTTTTCTACATAAGCATATCGGGTTTCATAGCTTACCAATGTTCGACTAATATAATAGATAGCTTGCTCACGATTTTGTTCATTCTTTTGTGCAAGCATTGTCCCTAAGGCAAAGTTCGTTGCTGAGATATAAAGGTTGAAAGGGACCCCTGGACAAGGCGGAGCTAAGACTGGCAGAGATGCTAAGTATCGCTTGATGTCATCAAAGGATTTCGACATTCATCTCGTCCATGAAAATTGTACCCCCTTTTGTAGTAGGTGGCAAAATGGCCTACATTTATCAGAAAGTTGTGCAATAAAGCGACGGATTGAATTAATATTTCCTTGCAAACTACGCAACTCCTTAAAATTAGTTGGGGGACACATTTCCATAATGGCTTTGACCTTGTTTGGGTCCACCTCAATACCTCGTTTAGAGATAATAAAACCTAGGAGTTTGCCTGAGGTAACACCAAAGACACATTTCTTAGGGTTCAACCTTACTTTATGCTCTAGAAGTCTATCAAAAACTTTTTCCAATACATCAAAATGCTCTTGTCGAGTTTTAGATTTTGCCAATAAATCATCCACGTAATCTTCGATAATCTTATGCATATAATCATGGAAAATATAAGTCATGGCTCGTTGATAGGTTGCAACTGCGTTCTTAAGGCCAAAGGGCATCACCCTGTAACAAAAAGTTCCCCAAGGTGTAGTAAATGATGTTTTGTGTTGATCTTCAGGGTTTATTCGAATCTGATTGTATCCTGAAAATCCATCCATGAACGAAAGCATTTCATGACCAGCGTAGGTGTCGACAAGAGTATCAATGTTTGGAAGAGGAAAGTCATCCTTAGGACACGCTTTATTTAGATCTCAAAAATCGGTGCAAACACGTATCCCCCCGTTAGGCTTGCGAACGGGTACCATGTTAAAAAGCCACTCAGGATAATCAATCGAGATGACAAATTTAACATCCAAAAGTTTCTGAATCTCTGATTTAACTATGAGGGCCATGGTAGGATGCATTTTCCTAAGTTTTTGTTGGACAGGTTTAGCATTTTTTTGTAAGGTGAGGTTATGGACAACTAAATTAGGGTCTAGGCCTGGCATGTCTTTGTAAGACCATGCAAATATCTCCTTCTTCCGCTTGAGTAGAGCGATCATTTGCTCTTGTTCCTCTGATGATAGAATTTTATCCAGTTTCACAATTTGGGTGCCATCTTGGTCTGGACTAAGGTCTACATCGATAGTTTCTTCAATAGACATGTGGGAACCTTCCTCAAGATGATGGGGAGTAGGGATCAAATTTATGTCATCTAAAATGTCATCAAGCTCCTGTGCCTTGCTCTCGTCTATGTCTGCCTGGAAGACCTCTGGCTTAGAAGATGAAGGTGAATGTGGAGGTGAAGGAGGAATGTAGTTGACGGAAGCCCTTAACAATTCCTCAGAAAGGATGAACTCTGAAATAGATGGAGGGGATGAAATCCGATCCATGTAAATCAGGCTTGGGTTGATCAGGATTGGCTTATCCGAATCATATGGATTATGGAGCGGGGTGAATAAGTATTTGAAATTCATTTTCGACTTATGGAAGAAAGGATGGGCGAAATGGAAGGGAAAACCGGTGAAGACCTCGGAAGACCTGAGATGCAAAACAACATAGTTTTTGAGTTTTTTTTTTTTTTTTGGTTTGAGTTTTTTTTTTTTTTTGTAGTGGTGAAAACCACTATTACACACATACATACAGCAATAAAGTATTTTTTTTTTTTTATATATTTTGATTTTTTTTTTTTTTTTTTGGAATTTTTTGATTTTTTTGTTTTTGGTAGTGGTGAAAACCACTATTTTAGTATATACATATAATACAAGTTTGGATTATGGCTTATGGATGTGGCGAGGGTGGTGGTTCACCTCGTTCTTATGGAAGAAGCAAGCGAAGGATGGCCTCTTGGAGAGGAAACAATTGGAGATAAAACTCGTCTTGTTCAGTGAGGGGAACAATGGGTGCCGACTCTTCTTCAAATTCATCACCATTTGACATGACGTCAAATTCTTCATAGACTTCATCTTCGGATTCGTCGGAGTGGAAGATTTCTTCTTCTAAATTAAGATTAATGCTTTGAAAAGTTTGTTCAAAAGAAGAAAGGGATGGAAGTGGTTGGTAGCCCAGACCAAAACGCTTAGTGGGTCTCTGGTATGGCATATCGATGCGTTCAGTTACCCCTTGCTCATATCGACCTAGGCCAAATTGCTGCCAATTATGTCTGTGGAAATAGCGAGAGGGAAAACCCTCCATCCTTTCGATATTGGCAGGGACTAGATGCTTGGGTTCTGGTATGGTGGTAGGACTAGAAGATGACTCTATTCCCCCATATACAAAATTAATGGAATTTGGCATAGAACCCATGTTATAAACCGATCCAATGGATAAATGTTGGTCATGTGGACGACCAAAATATTTAACTGTTTGTACATTGAACGGTGTGATGTGGACATCTTGGATGGCATACTCACTAATACTTGCATCAGTGAGATGGACTTTGACTTGGGAGGGAGATGGACTAGATGATGGAATAGAAGAATGTGGAATAGAAGGGGGTAATGACGTGGAAAGAGATGATTGGTCATGGCCACATGTGCATGTGGTCACTGATAAAGAAGAAGGAAGATTAGTTGATGAAGAAAGTGGTGAATGAGATGGAATAGCGAAAGAGGAAGATGGTTGCGATATGATGGGTAGCTCCTCAGGAATGGGAGCGTTAGAAGAAGATGGTATAGAAGAAGTAGATGGGGTCAAGAAAATATGAGTGGATGGCAACACAATCTCATAAGGATTTGAGACATAGTTGCAATGTTTGAAGGGTTCAATGTCAGCAGGTACATAATGAACCTGTCCCTCATATACATACTTCAGACATTGATGCAAGATAGAAGGGACACATCTCATCTCCCTAAGCCAAGGCCGTCCAAGCAATACATTGTATGCCATGGTCCCTTCCAAGATGTGAAACAAGGTATGCAAAGTTCGGGCCCCTACCTCAATGGGCAAGATAACTGTGCCAACCGTGGAAGATAAAGCATCATTGAATGCTTTAAGAGTAAAGGTCGACTTGGTGATAAGGGATGGTGACAGCTTTAGATGACTCAACGCCGATGTTGTAATGATATTGATTGAGGAACCGGTGTCAATTAAGACTCTCTTGAATGGCTTGTTATCGATCGTGGCCATGATATGTAGTGGAGGATCTATACTTTCTGTTGACATAGGTTTGATTTCAAAATCATAGAAAGTGATGGAGGGCTCCATGCATGTTTGAATACTCCCCACAAAGTTGTTGAAGGCATTAGTATCTTGAGTTTGAAGATCAATTTATTTTAAGATTTCCATTAATGCCTCTCTATGCGGAGGATATTGTTGAATGAGGTCATAGATCGATAACTTGGCAGAAGCCATTTTTAAATTGGTAGTTAACCGGCTACTCAATGACATGATGGGTCGTTGGCGTTGAGTAGCATGATTTAGCGATTGTTGAGAAGTACTAGCACGTCGTTGGGTCACTGTTACCTGAGGTGGACTGGGGGTTTGTATAGGTGGCTGTGGTTCAACTCGATTTGGTTGGTTCACCCTTTGACCCCGGGTTACTACGTTAATAGTACCCACAAAACCTTGGTATTGTTGTACATGGTTGACTTGATTAGGAGGAGTTACCTGAGTTACTCCTCCTGAAGTTGTTGGAGCTTCCTCCCGATGTGAAAGGGGTGTTTGAAATATACCAAGATTTTGATTTTGTGGGGCTAAGGGGCTATCCAATTTAATGGCTCCAATCTCAATAAGATCTTGGATCACATGTTTGAAAGCTGTACAATTATTGATATCATGCCCATTTTGCCTATGATAAGGACAAAATAGGTACTCCTTGTAATACTTCCCCCTTCTAGATGGGTCTAAAGGTTTAAACTCAGGTAACGTTAATTGATTTGTGCTATATAACTTGTTGAATATGACCGCATATGGTTCATCTAAAGGTGTGAACTGTCGCTTGGGATGATTGTTTTGCCAAGGTCGAGTTTCCATGGTTGGCCCAGTATTGGGAGCTGGTTGAGCTGGTTGAGGAGGGGCAGGTACCGCATGATAAGTGATTGGTTGCGGTTGACTTTGCATTATTTGTTGTTGTTGAGCCATTACGGGCTGGCTCGCCACCACTTGATTAACTTGGTTAACATTTGAGGCTGTATTAGCCTGTGCTTGTTTGTTTTGGCCATAATTATTATTTCGTTGTTGGCCCTTTTGTTGCCATTCTTTTCTACGGGGTTTTAAAACACCCTCTTGGACTTTAATGTCTTCTATGGTACTTGCTTGGGCCAAAGCCTCTTCAAAAGTCCCGTATTGTTGTAATTGGAGTAACCAAGAGATAGGTTTTAGACAACTCTGGGTAAACATTTTGGTTAACTCCTCCATTGGTAGGGAGAATGGCAGTTTATTAATGATAGCCCTCCAACGGTTTCCAAAGTCGTAAATTGTCTCATCGTCATGTTGCTTGAGCTTGTATAAGTCGGACAATGAAACTCTCTTTTGTATATTCAGGGAGAATCGTTCTAAAAATAGATTAATCAATTGCTCGTAAGCATAAATGCTATGGTGAGCTAAATGATTATACCACTGTACAAAGATCTCCTCATAATGTCCGAGGAAAATTTCCGAGCATAAGAGCATCATTATTTTGGATTCTAAAGAGAGCATGCATGAATGAGCTCACATGTTCATGAGGATCCTCAGTTCCTCGAAATTTGTCAAACTTCGGTAATGTGAAATCAGTCGGATATGGCGGTGAAGGTACCGAAGGATGAATTGGTTGATTGATCAATGACCTAGGCACGTTAAGCATAAGGTTGTCAATCTATTGTTGCATAGCATGGAGTCGTGGGTCTTCATTAAAATTTTGACTCGTTTGATGATTATGATGATGTAATGGAAGAGTGGAAAATTGATGAGATGGGATGAAATTGCCTGAATTAGGCGGTGTGGAATGAACAGGTTGTTGGTATGGATGATACCGAAAAGAAGGTGATTGGGGTAGATGATGAACTAGACTAGGTTGGGAGAAATGTGGGGTAGGAATGGACACCACTGAATATTGGGGTACCCAGGTGGGGCCTGAGCTAATAAAAGCTGGCTGGGTAGAAATTGGTTGGGGTGTAGGATTTACTACGACAGGTGGTTGAGAATTTTGTTGCTGTTGTTGCAAAATCATTTTTTTGAGATACTCCTTAACCTTATTAATCTCTAACCCAAGGGAGGTGGGATGATTGGATGAAGGTGGAGGGCAGGCTGCCATGGTAGTCACAGAATACTGCATAGCAGGGGCGATGAAGTTGGGAGGGCAGGCTGCCATGGTAGTCACAGGGGACTACACAGCAGGAGCAATGAAGGTGGCTGAAGTAGGCGATACCTGGGAAGGAACAATAGACTGTGTCCCAGGTAGGGTGAAACCATAAATGGTTTGGGAAGAAGAGGGTTGAAATTGGTTATGGCTAGAAGAGTTTCCACTAACTTCATAAAGAGAATTGGTGTACACCCGGGTACATGGAGGAGAAGGTGGTCGGGAAGACACTACATTTGTCTCCAAAGGAGGACAATTGAGCATCTAGGAAGATGTTGGAGATGAAGCCAGCTGAGCAGATACAACATTAGCCTCAAAAAAAGGGTTAGTGTAGACCTGAGTGAAACCAGCGGGTATGGTTGATGCAATATCCTGCTAAAAAATAGAATCTTGCATAGGGGAATCTTGGATTTGCTCAAGGACATAGCCAGTGCCATCTATTAAGTGAGTTTGCACTTAGGCCATATCAATGTGGACAATATGAGAGGAATTGTCTTCCTCCATGGGCATGGCCATGTGATAGGCGGTAGAAGGACGTGAAAGACCTACAGGCGAACCTGCCTTGAAATTCACTAGGATAAGTGGCCATGTTGGTGGTGGGGATGTTCTATGAATTTCCCATTTGATTATTTAGATTTAACATTTTAGATTGATTCCTTGTTAAGACCATAGAGCAATAAATCTAAACAAATTCAAAAAAGAAGAATGCAAAACTAGAATGATAAATTTACACTACAAAAATTATCAAAAAACAGTCACAACCTAGGTTTCCACCAATGTGTCTTACCTTGCGGTTAATTAATTATTTTCTGATCTTAATCTGTAGTAAATTTTAAGTGTTCGGTTTATGAGTTTTGCATGTGATCTAATATTGAATTATTCACAAAAAAAGGTAAAACTATGGCTAGGAAAGGACAACAAGATTCTTACTAGTGATGAAATCCAACAAGTTTGCTCGGGGGTGACCTATGGTGTCTAAGGCAGAAGTTTAATGGATGGAGATGAATTCCACCGTCACTAAACTTCAAGCAATACCTAGTGATGAAATCCAGATATCACTATTTTAAATGCAATATGAAAATGCAATGAATTTTTTTTTTTAAATGTTTTAGTTATCTAATGTGTACATACAAGGCTATAAATCAAAAGTTCTAATGATCTAAGCAAGAGGCTACTGAAAACATGTCATTTCCTCTGAAGAAGTGGAGTACACCGTTTAAAACCCCCTACCTACCAATGATATCAGATATCAAAGGAGCAACCGGAAGGTTCGTCCACTTCTCTGCCCGGAATCACCCAATGGCAGGAGTACTATTGACATCCAATCAATAGTCCTACTTAGATAATTAAAACAAATAATTCGTAGCTATTCTAATATGCAGCTAGGTATGCAAATTTTTTTTTTTTTTTTTTAATGCAAGCAACAATCAATAATGCAATGCAAAGAAAAATGTAATTAAAAATAACTGTTCTTTTCCATATTACTTAGTTTTTGTTCATTTTAAAGTAATGATCTGAAAAAGAAACAAAATATGGCAGAAAAACCAAAAACGTAAAAAGTACAACACTTACTTGGAAGCCTACGCTTTTCTGTAAAACTGACTTCAAATGCCCATGGGAGTCTGCACAGGCTGAAACGCACCTCTGTGTTTCGTATTGGACTTCCAGATGCCCCTCTGCGTCTGCTACGTTTTCTGCAAACTCAGAAACCCTAGTTCGCTGGAACAATGAATTTCGTGATTTTTGGAACCTGCAAAATAAAACAAAAAACAGGAACGGATTAGTAAAGCAAGTATTAAAAATATGAAACCCTAGGGGGTCCCACCGTGATCGCCATTTGTAGATTAAAAATACACGCCAAACAAAAAAAAATAAAATCACAATGACAGAGTACATAATAGTTGCACAAAACAAACGATTTCTATTAATCGATGGAGTTTAAAAACTCCTTTTGAATACAACTGGGCGTGTAACCCTTTATTCGTGATACACAGTTACAAGTTAGGCTAGGGTTCTCAGAAACCCTAGCTGGCACAAATGGTGGCACTTCCGAAGAATGTATCTTCAATCCCAATAGAGTGAGTGGGCTTTGTTGTATCCCTTGCTTGGACCACTCCAGCTTAATCAGCTGCCATCAATAAATCGGATCTGTTGTCAAAAACTTGCACACATTAACACTATCAAGGAGTTAGAAATTAATAAGAGGGCTCCACTATGTGAGCCCTCGAAAATAATCTAAAACCCTAGAAAAATGAAATGCAAGAATTCAATAACAGATCAATAAAAGAAAAGAAGTTACTTGCTTTAAACTAATTTATACCTATTCTCCGTTAACGCAGCTAGACCAGGCGACACCTGGAAGTAATGTGGCTATCAAATCAGCTGCGAAAGGTGCCCTGGTGCACTCGTTGAATGCCCACATGTTTCTGGATTAAGGTTTCAGATGTCGGTCTGAGTCTGTGGCTGTGGGTAAACGCCCGTGGGCACTTGGTAAATGCCCGTGGGCACTTAGTAAGCACCCTTGGGCACTTGGTAAAGGGGTAAATGCTTGCGGGCACTTGTGACAAGAATGGGGGGATTTTGCAGAATGTTGGAGAAGAGATGGCAAAAAAAGCAGTGACGGAAGCGGTGATGGATGCGGCGATGGATGTGACAAAAAGGCAGCAGAAGAGAGATAGAGGAGATAGCAGTAGAAGAATTAGAATCAGAGATAGCACATAGGATATAGGGTTTGAGCCATCAAGGTGACTCAATTTATAATCTACTCTTAGGGCACACTTTAGGGTTTTAACGACACTTTGAACGTGTGGCTAAGATTAAAGTGTATCTAAGGGTAGAGAATAAATCTAGGTTGTGAAATGGATTAAGATGGATGGACGGATGAGATTAAATCACTTAAACTATTATTTAAATATATATATTAAAATATTAAAATATTAAAAAATATATATATATATATAAATATTAATTTAAATAAATTTGGGGATGAAAAATGGCGAGAAAGGTGAAATTGGGCCAAATAATGGCAGGAAAGTGTGGATTTGGGCCAAATAATGGTGAGAAGGTGGATGACCGACACGTGGCTGACAGGAAGGTATAGATGACTTGCAAGTGGCTGGATTTTGGTGTCTACAGAATTAATGTATGATACATTCAACATAGATTTAAACTTAGCAATAGATAATCACATACATACTTGCACACCAAATGAGCTCAAAAATAGGGCGAATGATCTCTATTTATATTTTAGAATTCTGAATACATAGCCTTGTAAACACCTAAGAGCTAAATTGGAAAATAGGTTGCTCATCCTATATATAGAGTTTTACATAACAAAAAACTGAAAGTTGTTACAACAAACTGCCCATGGGCTTATTCTAGCAAAGGAGTGGTTAAAGATCAAGATATTTCTTGTTACAGAGATATTATTCTAGCCACGAAGCTTCTAACCAAAAATGTTAAGATATTCTTATTGTAGAGATATCCACTTATTTTTAGAGATCATGGTTTGCTTGTTCTTCAAAATGTTACACTATCATGACTTTTCTCGTTGGCTCACGCCTGGATCTTCAAAATTTCATGCTATCATGAATTTTCCTTTGGTTGGTTGTTGGCTCTCCAAAATATCGCACTATCGTGACTTCTCCTCTTGTATGGCTATTGGCTCATCAAAATGTCGTGCTATCACGACTCTTCTTCCTTGCTTGGCTCTGGCTGGGAAAAATGTTACACTATCATGACTCTTCTTTCTTGCTTGGTCTTGGCACATTAAAATGTCACTCTATCATGACTCTTATTCCTTGCTTGGTCCTGGCTCATCAAAATATCATGCTATCATGACTCTTCTTCCTTGCTTGGTCCTAGATCATCAAAATGTCACACTATTGCGACTCTTATTCCTTGTTTGGTCCTGGCTCATCAAAATGTCATGCTATCATGAATCTTCTTCATTTATTTGTCCTAACTCATCAAAATGTCCTGCTATCACGACTCGTCTTCATTATCAAAATTTGAGGAAAATACCTTTATTTCCTTGGGTGTTGTCATTTTGACCAACACCTACCCATGGCTTCTTTGGCACCAAGAATTTATTTAAAGGTATTTAGAATCTTATTTTCTTTTTTTACTATGACCATGCAATATATCCTCTTATTTTATATACTATTTAACATAATAAGCTAAAAAAGAAAAAAAATACATTTTAAAAAAATTGTGAAAGATAAATGAGGTTTTCAAAAAACTTAAAATTCAATCCAAAAACTAGAGCATCCATGTAGTTAGAAATTAAAAAACAAAAAATAGACTGAGTTCCAATGAGAGGAACAAAGGAACCTATTGATTAATATTTCTCCTAGAGAAAATTTGCTAATCCTAGTGAGATCCTTATGATTCAAGTCTACCTAATATTTTTATCAAAAAATCCTTCTCCAAATCCCACTACTAGCTTAAAAAAATCTTCTTAGCTGTTCTATTTATAATTTTACTTGGTAGAAGCTATAAAAGACACACTACCAATAGAAGCAATCAATTAATGGATATTACTATCTACTATGATACCATGTTGTATTTCATAGTAGTTTTAAAAAAATAAATGGAATCAACACATTACCTAGTATTGCTTGAAAATAAATACAAACAAAGCAAAGGGACATAATACATTACGGTGTCTATGGATGTGAAATAATATCACTATCAAGAATATAATAACATTGTAATTGATTACTAGAATGGTTGATATGATGAGCTCTTCACACTCAAATACAAGTGACCATTAGGTCAAGTTTGTGAGAACAACCTTCAACAATAAAATAATAGAATATTACAAAAATACCTTTTTCAAGGTTTCTAAGGTCCTAAAGGGCTAATATGAACAATACAATACAAAATTTGGTCATGGCATTAAGAGAATCTTAACCACCACATATTCCAACATTCATCAAAAGTATTTATAGAAATATCAATATCTAAAATATAGATATAATTGTATGGGTGATATTTAGAACCAAATATATGTATATAAGATCACATCATTATGATTGATATTTATGCTATGGATTTGGTTCTTGAGAGGTACTTATAGGAAATACCCGATCTCCTTATTAACAATTATATATTAAACCTAGGCCTACATAAAATCTCTATTTTTTTTATGATTCTTTTATTTTGGATCATCACTTATTTGGTGAGATCATGTAATTCAAGTAATTACTAATATATATATATATATATATATATATATATATATATATATATATATAAGAGTCTATTGAACTAGAGTAATTTTTTCCAAAAAAAAAATCATCTTTTAGGAGTCATATCTTTGCATAGAGTTGTTTGATTCAAATGATTCTTATGCTATTTTGTGCAAAATTAAAAAATCTTTGAAATGAGTGGTAATTTGAAATAATTCAAGTAGTATTGATGGATATATGACCATGTGAAGATAGCCATTCAAAACTAGGGTAGTATTAGGGTAAATGTTTCTTGAAAAATATATCATATTTTAGGAGCCATTTCATTGTGTAGGGTTGTCCAATTCAGATAATTATTGGATCAATTTGTGAAATTTTTGAAGATATTTAAAATGAGTGATCATATAAAGAAATCTGAGGAAAATTGAGGGAGATGCAACCCTATAAATTTAGTCATTCATAACAAGGGCAATGAAAATTTTTCAAGTCATAAAAACAAAATTGTAGATATCTATCGCCTAGGGTTCAAATGATAGGATCAATGGAGGGATAGGGAATTAGTGAGGTAGTACATTATGTTTAGGCATATAAATTTTCATCTAATTTTATATTTATCCTTCATTATATTAGGTTTTTTTTTAGTTTACATGGTGGAATTGGTAGCCACCATGAATACGGGTAGGTTATCTAGATTTTATGGTTGCCACAGTATTCTGCGTTGTCCACCCTAGAAGTCATGACATAGTTCTTCACACAGTCTGCCCCTATAACCACAATGCCACAATCATTTTAAAACTTTTACGCCACTGAAAGCACCATGAAAGGGATAAGAATTTAGTACAATGAGACCCAAGATTTTAACCTTGGATCTCCACCCCCTTTACAAGGTTTGGTCAAACCAATTGGTCTACACCTCAGATATTATTATCTTAGATGTTTTTCATGCAAATTATTATAGATTTATTTTCAAATAATATAATTGCTATAGGATATACTGGTAAACTTAAATTTGAGTTATATTTTTCTTCCAATGGTATTATTTATAGCTAAATCCTTAGAATCATCCTTAGTACTAGAGGTTAGTGAGTACCTCATAGAGAAAAATCCTTATTGCTCAAACATAGGGTAATTTTTACTAAATTTTATGGGTCTTGGCCTTGAGAGAATGGATTTATAGGAGTTGGAAGTGTCTAGGAGCGAGTCTATTATTTCTTCCTAAGGGTTTCTTCCTAGAAATTTTTTGTTCTAGGTAGCAAGGAGATAGAAACCTAAAAGGGGGTACTTGGTTTATGGGAAGAGAAAGAATCTTCCTTACTCGATGGAATGAAGGCTTTGAACATAAAAATAAAAATATATCCCTAGTACCAATTTGGGTTAAGATGTATGGTTTGACTATTGATTTCTAGGAAAGAGATACATTCAATGCAATAGGCACCACTCTAGGAGAATTCTTTGAAATTTTAAAAATTATAAAATATATATGAAGAACACAAGCTTATACTGAGAGGGGGGTGAACAGTATAAGATCAACTTTCACTTTTCTTTCCCAAACAATATTATCCAATATTATCAATGGCAATATCAATAGTAGTAATCAAAGCAATGCACAAATCATCACACACAATAGAGACACCAATTTAACATGGTTCACCCAATGTGGGCTACTCCACGGAGAAAATATTTCTACTAAATTTTCTCAACAAATATTCTTGGGAATCAATTCCCTATTACAATGTTTATGGACCTCTATCCAAAGGAGACACCAATCCCCTATGCTCTGATTTGTGGATCTCTCTCCATAGGAGAACTCTTTCCCCTTTTCTCTGGTTCGTGGAACTTGATCCAGGAGAACTCTATCTCCTCAACTGGTTCGTGGATCTCTCTCCATAGAAGAACTCTATCTTCCCATCTGGTTCATGGATCACACTCCATAGGAGAACTCTTTCCCCTTGCTCTGGTTCATGGATATCTATCCATAGGAGAACTCTTTCCCCTCTGCTCTGGTTGATGATCTTCTAGAAGAATTCTACCCCCATTACTCTGGCTTGTGGATCTCTCTCCATATAAGACCTCTATCCTCACTACACTGGCTAATGGATCTCTATCCACTAGAGACTATTGTCCTCTTTACTCTATCACCTCCAAAGCTTACTCTCAACTCTATCTCAAATCTGCACCAAAATCTATCCCAAGTCTAGTATAAATCTGCTCTAACTCTGCTCATAAATCTACACTAAACTCTATCTCAAATATATCCTCAAGCCTTAACACAAAGCTTGATCAAATCACCAATCAAATCTACTTATATCTACCCCAAGCCTTAACACAAAGCTTGAACAAATCAAATCAATTTTAGATCTACCCCAAGCCTTAACACAAAGCTTGAACAAATAATCAATCAATTATGATTCCAAGCTTAACAAAATAAAATAATACTCTTAATATTGTTTCAAGTCTTCACAAGACTTGCTCAAATATACCTTCAAGTCCTCTCAAGAACTTGCTCAATTGCTCTCAAGTCTTCACCAAGACTTGCTCAAATCTACCTTCAAGTCCTCTCAAGAACTTGCTCAATTTTAGTCTTCACCAAGACTTGCTCAAATATACCTTAAGTCCTCTTAAGAACTTGCTCAATCTCTCTCAAGTCTTCACCAAGACTTGCTCAAATCTACCTTCAAGTCCTCTCAAGAACTTGCTCAATCTACTCTCAAGTCTTCACAAAGACTTGCTCAAATATATGCTCTAGCATATGCTCAAACCTGTTCTAACACATGCTCAAAATAACTCATAAAATATGCTCAATCAATCTCAAATCTTCCACACAATGCTATCAAATGCTTTGTCTAATATTCAAAGTAATTCCTTTAACTTGAAGTAGTTTAGACATATTCTATCCAGAATTCGTTTAACCTCTGGAACATATAGAGAATGATGTACTCTATCAAAACTCAATATGTTCTACTCAATCAATAAGTCTATCACTTCCACATGTCTTACTTTTATTGCTCTTTTAAATATAGATTCAATCTAGCACATGACACCTATCTTTCTGATCTACACTCTTGCTTTCACAAATCTGATTTCTAATGTTTGCACATTCACTTTTAATATCACTCAAAACCAATGCTCAAGAAGTTTCACTCAATCATTCAACCAATGAAACACAACTTGCTCACAAACCCTAAACAAGTGTTTTCATACTTCTTCAAACAAAGAGCACAATGTAGGTCTCAAACCCTAACTCAAATAATTCCCAATCTCTATCTCAAATGTTCTCTAAACATTCAACAATGAAGCATATAAGACTCACTCAAATATTTCCAACAATGCTTATCAAACAATCCTTTTCACTCCACCTTATATTTCACAACATTCATTCCAACAAACACTTCAAACAAAATATGATGTGCCCATACCTCTTTGCTTTGATGGAGATATGTCTTCAAAACCTGTCTCACTTACAACCAAATCCTTTTGTGCCAATTCAAGGTTAGATAGCAATAGTCTATCTCAAAACCTCCACATGAATATTCCACCTCAATAGATATTTCACCATACAAAGATTAATAAAATGCCAAACCACTTATACACCTTATTACTCCTAACTTTGCCAATAAATTTCATCAACAAGAGTTACCAATTACATAAGCAAAAATTCCATTTACACCTTATATCTCCTACTTGTCATTAATGCATTTCCAAAAGATAAATAAAATATCACTTCACTTTTTATCCCAATGCATTAACAAAACAAGCTACCTTAATTTTTTCTCAAAAAGAAATTATTTTTATAACCCTTTTATTGCAAAAATAAAAACCATTTAAAACACCTTATATCTCCCTAGCACATACCTTAGCCACCTTAGACCTTAGGATATAATTTAATTTTTAATAAAAAATTAATCCCTCTTTTTTTCCGCCTGCCACCTACCGTCGGGAGTCGAACTCGCACTGCTTGTTGGCCCCGCACCCTAGCTACCACTAGGCTACCACGTGGGCTAGCCAACCCACATGTAACCACAATGCAAGACCTCCCTCTTGTCCTTTACCATCGGTGCCAAACCTTAAATCGACCACGCAACCAAAAGGACCTTCGTATGAATCAAACCCATGCCTTCTACCTCCTACACCATTGCGCAAGCCTTGCTTTCCAGCTCGGCTGCCACCTCACATGAGTGGGGACACACCCCATCCACGCTTTGACCAAATATTCTGCACCAAAATTTGCGTTGTCTCCTTTCTGTTTCCTCTGTTCCGTCGAACGTGCAAGGCAAATACTTCGAGGATTAATGATTCGAATACCACTTAGGCTTAGGCTAAACCTTAGCCTTATTAATACACATGCCCTCCTCTATATTTGACGTCGGCTTCTTTTTGCAATTCAAATTTTGGTATTTCGAATTTAATTATTATATTTAATTATAATAATTTAAATCCTAAAGGATTTAAATATTATAATTTAAATATTTAAAAACCTTTTGGGCCTTTTCTTTTTAGGGATAACCTTGCCACCATTAATGAATATTTTAACCTTTGCAAAATTACCACCAAGGTAATTTATAAATCCTTTCTCAAATATTATGGAGAGGTATTCCTTTCTTCTTGTTGCCTTATACCTCATGTGCCACCAAGAGAAATATTCTCACAAATATTTCCATCAATTTAGGACATTAAACCTTTTGACATTAATCAACCTTCTTGACATTAATTCCATCAAATTAGGACATCAAACCTCTTGACATCAATGACAACAAAACATGCTCAAATTTCCAACAATCTCCCCCTTTGTCATTGATGGCAACCCTTTTTCCTTAAGCATTCCTTTTACCTTTTTCCAATTCTGCTCCCCCTGAGAAATTGCTCCCCTTGACTGAATGCTCTCCCCCTAACTCAAATCTCTCCCCCTTTGACATCAATGGCAAAGGGACTCCTTTGGGGCTAAATATAAGACTCTTAGCTTAGCCCCCTCCCCACCTCCTCTCCTTGAGGTGATTAATTTTGGGGTGGGAGTAAAATTACTCCCAACATACAATGCTCTTTTCCTTTGTCAACCTTCTTTCTCAACATACCCTTTTGATCCCTTTGAGTATCCTTGTTCTTGCTTGTCTCTGGAAGCTCTAGAAACTCTGTTCTGCACCACTTGGCCTTATGCCCAACATTATTGCACTTATAACACTTAATGTTGTGGTTCCTTGAAGGTGCAAATATCTTGAAGTTCCTCTTGGTGAAGCCATACCTATTTCTATCATGAACCCTATAATGAATTGCTTTATGACCAAATCGATTACAAGAGTAGCAATACCCTTGAAAGAAATGTCCATATTTGAAGTTCCTCTTAGTAATACCATACTCCTTCTTTCCATGAGTCCTGCAATGCATAGCCTTGTGACCAAACTTGTTACATGAAAAACAATTGCCTTTGAAGAAGTCTTGTCTTGAACCCACTGGTCTTTTAGTCCTTTCTTCTCTGTGATGATCCTTGTTCCTTGTTTGTGCATTGTTTCCTTTCTTGGTGAAGTTTCTATTTTTCAACTTATTCTCATAAGTCTCAATTTCTCCTTCACTCTCTTCTTCTGAAACTTCTTCCTCTTTGGATCTTGAGCTTGACCCTTCTTCTTGTTTCTCTTGTCCTTCTTCAAAACCAAGTCCTATTTTGTTAGATGAAGGTCTTTGTGCATTGATAATCTTATCCATAGTTTTTGAACTTTTCCCAAACCTGTGTAGCTTGTCCTTAGACTCTTCCATTTCCTTCCTTAGAGAAACTACCTCTTGTTCTAATCTCTCACATTCTAAGACTTTTACCTCTAGCTTTTCTTTAAATCTCCTTGTCTTAGCTATTGAGTTTGTCAGATCTTGTATAAGCTTTCCTTTCTCTTCATCACATTCTTGAAATTGAGCCTTGAATCTTGAATTCTACTTTCTTACCTTTTTCAATTCTTTTAGAGTAAAAATAAGTTCAGCTTCTAGATCTACTACTCCTTCCTCTTCATTTTCTGATTCTTTCTCTACTTCTTTGTCTTCAAGAGCATCTTCATATTTTTTAGATTTATCTTCAACAGGAGCACTTCCTTCCTCTTCTATTTCCAAAAAGATAATTTCTTCTTCTTCACTATCTGAGGATATTTCATCACTATCACTTGAAACCTTTCTTATCTTGTCCACATAAAAACTCTTCTTATGCCTTTGAAAAAACTTCTTTTCATGCTTGCTTTGTCCATACCTATTTTTCTTTTCATACCTAGATTTTCTTGCTTCCTTTCTCTTATGATCTTGTTTCTCTTCATTGCTACTACTTCTAGCTTCTGGATAGTTAGATGCATAGTGACCATATTTACCACAATTGAAACACTTCACTATTTTCGTACCTTTTTGCTTTCTTGAATCCTTCTTATTCCTTCCATAGTTAGCTTCTTCATCACTAGTTGACTCATCACTTGATTCTGGTTTCTTATCTTTTGTCTTCTTTGCTACTTTGAAGGTTACCTCTTTCTTGGGAATAGGATCCTTTACTATTCTCATCTCATAAGCTATGAGAGTTCCATGTAACTCATCCATAGTCAAATTTTCAATATCTCTTGTTTCTTCTATGGCTGAAACCTTTCCATCATACCTCATAGGAAGTGACCTTAAAACCTTTTGAGCAACATCAAATTCTTCTATTTTAAATCCAAGTCCTCACATGGTGTTAACAACCTCATCCACATGAAGTAAGTATGCAACAATGTCTTCCTCTTCTTTCATCTTCAAGTCTTCAAATGTCTTCTTGTGATTTTGCAATTTTGCCATTTTGACCTTTTTATCTCCCTCATATGTTTGCTTCAGTTTTTCCCAAATTTCCTTTGCTGATTTACAATGCATAACTTTTACAAACTCTGCTTCATGTAAACCACTTAATATTGCATTCATAGCCTTTACACATATGCAAGAGCTTACCATATTTATCTATGGGAGGATTAGTTGTAGGTGTAAATCCATCCTCAATTGCTTGCCATGTCTCATATCCTTGTGCCATCAAGTAAGTCTTCATTCTTATGCTCTAGAAAGTATAATTGTTCCCATCAAACAATGGTGCCTTATTTTCTGAAGATCCACTCTGAGATGCCATCTATGTTCCTGTACACTCTTCCTTCAAGTTGTTAGACTCTTTCAAAGGAACCCACTCTGATACCAATTGAAGAACACAAGCTTATATTGAGAGGGGGGGTGAACAGTATAAGATCAACTTTCACTTTTCTTTCCCAAATAATATTATCCAATATTATCAATGGCAATATCAATAGTAGTAATCAAATTAATGCACAAATCATCACACACAATAGAGACACCAATTTAACGTGGTTCACCCAATGTGGGCTACTCCACAGAGAAAATATTTCTACTAAATTTTCTCAATAAATCTTCTTGGGAATCAATTCCCTATTACAATGTTTATGGACCTCTATCCAAAGGAGACACCAATCCCCTATGCTCTTATTTGTGGATCTCTCTCCATAGGAGAACTCTTTCCCCTTTTCTCTGGTTCATGGAACTTGATCTAGGAGAACTCTATCTCCTCAACTGGTTTATGGATCTCTCTCCATAGAAGAACTCTATCTTCCTAATTGGTTCATGGATCACACTCCATAGGAGAACTCTTTCCCCTTGCTCTAGTTCATGGATCTCTATCCATAGGAGAACTCTTTCCCCTCTACTCTAGTTGATGATATTCTAGAAGACTTCTACCCCCACTACTCTAGCTTGTGGATCTCTCTCCATAGGAGACCTTTATCCCCACTACACTGGCTAATGGATCTCTATCCACTGGAGACTATTGTCCTCTTTACTCTATCACCTCCAAATCTTATTCTCAACTCTATCTCAAATCTACACCAAACTCTATCCCAAGTCTAGTATAAATCTGCTCTAACTCTACTCATAAATCTACACTAAACTCTATCTCAAATCTATCCTCAAGCCTTAACACAAAGCTTGATCAAATCACCAATCAACTCTTCTTAGATCTACCCCAAGCCTTAACACAAAGCTTGAAAAAATAAAATCTCTTTCCCAAGCCTTAAACAAAGCTTGAACAAATCACATTTTTATTCAAGCCTTACATTAAAATCCTTACTCTAATTTATTCTCAAGTCTTCACAAGACTTGCTCAAATCTACCTTCAAGTCCTCTCAAGAACTTGCTCAATATGCTCTCAAGTCTTCACCAAGACTTGCTCAAATCTACCTTCAAGTCCTCTCAAGAACTTGCTCAATCTGCTCTCAAGTCTTCACCAAGACTTGCTCAAATCTACCTTCAAGTCTTCTCAAAGACTTGCTCAAATATTCTCTAGCATATGCTCAAACCTGTTCTAACACATGCTCAAAATAGCTCACAAAATATGCTCAATCAATCTCAAATCTTGCACACAATGCTATCAAATGCTTTGTCTAATCTTCAAAGTAATTCCTTTAACTTGAAGTAGTTTAGACATATTCTATCCAGAATTCATTTAACCTCTGGAACATATAGAGAATGATGTACTCTATCAAAACTCAATATGTTCTACTCAATCATTAAGTCTGTCGCTTCCACATGTCTTACTTTTATTGCTCTTTTAAAGATAGATTCAATCTAGCACATGACACCTATCTTTCTGATCTACACTCTTGCTTTCACAAATCTGATTTCTAATGTTTGCACATTCACTTTTAATATCACTCAAAACCAATGCTCAAGAAGTTTCACTCAATCATTCAACCAATGAAACACAACTTGCTCACAAACCCTAAACAAGTGTTTTCATACTTCTTCAAACAAAGAGCACAATGTAGGTCTCAAACCCTAACTCAAATAATTCCCAATATCTATCTCAAATGTTCTCTAAACATTCAACAATGAAGCATATAAGACTCACTCAAATATTTCCAACAATGCTTATCAAACAATCCTTTTCACTCCACCTTATATTTCACAACATTCATTCCAACAAACACTTCAAACAAAATATGATGTGCCCATACCTCTTTTCTTTGATGGAGATATATCTTCAAAACCTGTCTCACTTACAACCAAATCCTTTTGTGCCAATTCAAGGTTAGATAGCAATAGTCTATCTCAAAACCTCCACATGAATATTTCACCTCAACAAATATTTCACCATACAAAGATTAATAAAATGCCAAACCACTTATACACCTTATTACTCCTAACTTTGCCAATAAATTTCATCAACAAGAGTTACCAATTACATAAGCAAAAATTTCATTTACACCTTATATCTCCTACTTGTCATTAATGCATTTCCAAAAGATAAATAAAATATCACTTCACTTTTTATCCCAATGCATTAACAAAACAAACTACCTTAATTTTTGCTCAAAAAGAAATTATTTTTATAACCCTTTTATTGCAAAAATAAAAACCATTTAAAACACCTTATATCTCCCTAGCACATACCTTAGCCACCTTAGACCTTAGGGTATAATTTAATTTTTAATAAAAAATTAATCCCTCTTTGCTACCACCTACCATCAGGAGTTGAACCCATGCTTCCTACTGGCCCCGTGCCCTAGCCATCACTAGGCTACCGCGTGGGCTAGCCAACCCACATGTAATCAAAATGCAAGACCTCCCTCTTGTCCTTTACCATTGATGCCAAAACTTAAATCGACCATACAGCCAAAAGGACCTTCACGTGAATCGAACCCATGCCTTCTACCTCCTACACCACTGTGCAAGCCTTGCTTGCCAGCTCGACTGCCACCTCACACGAGTGGGGACACACCCCATCCATGCTTTGACCAAATCTTCTACATCAAAATTTGCATTGTCTCCTTTCTGTTTCCTCCACCGCGTCGAACGTGCAAGGCAAATACTTCGAGGGTTAATGATTCAAATACCACTTAGGCTTAGGCTAAACCTTAGCCTTATTAATACACATGCCCTCCTCTATATTTGACGTCGACTTCTTTTTGCAATTCGAATTTTGGTATTTCGAATTTTAATTATTATATTTAATTATAATAATTTAAATCCAAAGGATTTAAATATTATAATTTAAATATTTAAAAACCTTTTGGGCCTTTTATTTTTAGGGATAACCTTGCCACCATTAATGGATATTTTAACCTTTGCAAAATTACCACCAAGGTAATTTATAAATCCTTTCTCAAATATTATGGAGAGGTATTCCTTTCTTCTTGCTGCCTTATACCTCATGTGCCACCAAGAGAAATATTCTCACAAATATTTCCATCAATTTAGGACATTAAACCTTTTGACATTAATCAACCCTCTTGACATTAATTCCATCAAATTAGGACATCAAACCTCTTGACATCAATGACAACAAAACATGCTCAAATTTCCAACAATCTCCCCCTTTGTCATTGATGGCAACCCTTTTTCCTTAAGCATTCCTTTTACCTTTTTCCAATTCTACTCCCCCTGACTGAATGCTCTCCCTCTAACTCAAATATCTCCCCTTTGACATCAATGGAAAAGGGACTCCTTTGGGGCTAAAGATAAGACTCTTAGCTTAGCCCCCTACCCACCTCCTCTCCTTGAGGTGATTAATTTTAGGGTGGGAGTAAAATTACTCCTAGCATACAATGCTCTTTTCCTTTGTCAACCTTCTTTCTCAACATACCCTTTTGATCCCTTTGAGTATCCTTGTTCTTGCTTGTCTCTAGAAGCTCTGGAAACTTTATTCTGCACCACTTGGCCTTATGCCCAACATTATTGCACTTATAACACTTAATTTTGTGGTTCCTTGAAGGTGCAAATATCTTGAAGTTCCTCCTGGTGAAGCCATACCTATTTCTATCATGAACCCTGCAATGAATTGCTTTATGACAAAATTGATTACAAGAGTAGCAATACCCTTGAAAGAAATATCCATATTTGAAGTTCCTCTTAGTAATACCATACTCCTTTCCATGAGTCCTGCAATGCATAGCCTTGTGACCAAACCTATTACATGAAAAACAATTGCCTTTGAAGAAGTCTTGTCTTGAACCCACTGGTCTTTTAGTCCTTTCTTTTCTATGATGATCCCTGTTCCTTGTTTGTGCATTGTTTCCTTTCTTGGTGAAGTTTCTATTTTTCAACTTATTCTCATAAGTCTCAATTTCTCCTTCACTCTCTTCCTCTGAAGCTTCTTCCTCTTTGGATCTTGAGCTTGACCCTTCTTCTTGTTTCTCTTGTCCTTCTTCAAAACCAAGTCCTATTTTGTTAGATGAAGGTCTTTGTGCATTGATAATCTTATCCAAAGTCTTTGAAATTTTCCCAAACATGTGTAGCTATTGGAAATTTTGAGTCCATAAAGTTATCATTGATATCAAGACATGAAGTTGTCATTGATGCCAAGAAGTGAACTACCATTGATGCAAAAAGGTCAACAAGGAGCAATACAAGAGGTTGACAAGCTCCATAATGTTTAAATCTAAATATTATGTGGAGCATGATTTTAAAGGTTTCTATTAAAACCTATGATGGTAAAAATAAATGGTTTGTTTTTTAAACCAATGGATAGACCTAAGGATAATAACTTCATTATAAATTAATTTAATTAACCTATGGTTGTTAAATTAATTATAAGTTAATTATAATAATTTTATTATTAATTAAATTATAATATATTTTAATTTACCCTAAGGTTAGGGTTGCAAGGTAAATCAATATGCACCGACGTTTAAATTCAAGGTGGCATAATGGTATAAAAACCACATGCCTTAATGGCATTTAATCATCCTTCATTCGAATGAAATAAAGAGGCCAACGAGTAATGTGATGTGATTTGTGTGAGGAATTAGACAAAGCTTTTTGTCTTGATCGTCAACAAAGGAATAAATTTGGTATGGGCTAAAAAATCATATCCATACATCAGCGTGGCCTAGTGGTAAGTGGTTGAGGGCTAAGGCATTGGGTGCAGAAAGACCCACGATCGATTCTTGGTGGCAGTTTTTGAGTGTGTTTTGGTTGGGCACTAAAGGAAGTAGCACATGATTATTTTGGGATTAGGAACCAAAAATAAGGGTAAAGAGCACGTGGTGCTCTTTACTCCCAAATCAAGCACCTAGTGCACACGGTAGCTACGGTTATGGCTAGGGCACAAGGGGAGGCAACGTCGTGAGTTCGAGTCTCACCAATGCAAAGGTAGTAAATTTTTAATATATTTTGTGATGCATAAGGTTTGACATAAGGTCCTAGGGAGTTAAAAGGGGTAGATAAAAAGTATATTTAATTAATCATTATTTTGGTTAATTGGAGGAATATGGAGTTAGCTTTATTTTTAATAAAGTCTTTTTGACATATTGGCTTATTGGAGAAATAAGTGGATTAAAATGTTGGTTAAATTTTGAGAGGACTTGTTGCCATTGAGTTGTTTTGAGAAGGTGATTTTATTGACATTATTTCTGGTGTTGGATATTATTTTAACTGGGAGATTATAAGGTGTAATTGGTCAATTATTTTTGTATATGTTGATGAATGCTTTCTCCAAGATGGAGTGATAAGGTGTATGTATGTTTTGATATTTACATTGTACTTTTGAGAGAGTTTATCATATTCTAACTTCCTTGAGCTTGGAAAATAAGTGTTTGTGGTTGTGGCATATTTTTGAGGTTCCTTCATCATCAAGAAAAATGTATGGACATATTATTTCTAGTGATTGATTGTTGAAAGTTGTGTATAAAAATTTGGAGTGAAAAGGATTGCTTGGTTTGCATTTTTTAGAGTGTTTTTGAATTAATGCTTCAAGGTTTTATGGAATTAAGGGTTGTTGATAAAACCTTGTTTATAAGAATTGTTGTTGAAGTGAGTTATTGAAAGAAGAACTTGAACTAGTATTTACAAAGAACATGAGTATCATTGTTATGTGAAGATTATCTTATAAGCATTGTTGTTGTAGTGAGTTGTTGAGTGAAGAAATCAAACTAGGGTTTGGAAAGAATATGAGTATCATTTTTATGTGAGATTGGTTGATAAAGCATTGTTGGAAATATTTGAGTGAGTTGTCATATGCTTGGACTAGGGTTTGGGTTTGTGAGTGTTACATACCAAATATAATATAGTCATCGACTATATTATGAACAATTTCATTTGATTATTATTAATTAAGTCCAATTGTTTTGTTTTAAGCATCTATCATATTTTCATTCACATTTCATTTGCGTTCTTGCATAATTGCCTTTACGGCGAGGGTGTGCCCACCTGAAGTGGTAATTCATCTACTAAGAATTTAATTTGATATTTCAGTTCATTCCTTGAATTTATTGAGAGTCACTATGAATTATTTTGGCTATATTTTTAGGATAAATTATCTTCTGTGTGGTTAACAAGAGAGACCCCATACTTGTCTCTCTACAAGTGGTATCAGATTCATTTATTTGGGCATAGCAGTGGGATTCTGCCTTCACCTACACCTTCTATTCATAGCTAAGAAACATCACCATCAGGACATTTACAAAAATAACCACCTAGCCTAGGACGATAGAAACGATCGCACATTGAAGAAAAAATAAACCTAAAATTTTAGGTTACCTAGTAGATGCAATTGGTGGCCGATGCATCGTACAATTAATTAAACACCAAATCACCAACGAGATATTCCAAAGTAGCGATATGTTAGGTATTTATCATGGTCCCATAATGATCATTCTGCAAGAAGCTTATAATATACAAAGTAAGCATCATTCGTAATTGATCAAATGACACCACTGTTTCATTAGGCATGGTTAAGAGCAAACATAGCATGATGTATATAGTGGGTAACATACCAAAGAAGAAGTCATAGGTGGAAATAAAATCTTGTGTTCCATAGTGTTAGAAAATGTTAGGTCTCATCATAGGTGAGGAGGAGGCAATCAAACGCCATCCATGGGAAAAACATCCAATATCCAATGAAATCTGAGCGAAAATTAGCCAAATATGCCTCTGCATATACCTGCATAGCTACGAGAGCACCCACCAATCAGAAAGCAAAAAATTCAAATATTAAAGTTCAAAAACTAAGTTACAATAGCGCATAGTATATATATATATTTTTAATTTTCATTCGGGAAAAATATCCCACATTTGGCATGTAAAGGCAACGAAGTAGTTTATAAAGCAAAGGGTGCACTAAAAAAACTGTGACTTTGGTCACATGGCTGTTCGTTCCTCCCGTACATGTAAAAATTACCTAGTTGTCATCCTACGTGTCCTTCTCCCATGCTTAGCTGTCATTCGTATTTCTCATGATTAGCTGTTAATTCATATTTCTTGTGATTAGATGTCATTCATATTGTGGTCTCGATTGCCTATTTGTCAGCTTGGTCATTTCATCTATTCCACATTAGGTGATCCCTATATCTTGGAGTTTGGTAACTGTAGTCCTACATGTCATCTAAAGTCATCCTTATCGTATCCTGATCCTCGTTGTCACATCATCCTCGAGTCTTTCTAGCTATCATTTTATTTTGTTCTTGTATCGATCGATTATCACTTTAGAGGTGTTGTGTGTCATTGAGTGGTCTTTGTGGTATCCTATCATGGTTGAACTTGTGTCAGTCTCAAGTTTCTATCAAATAGTTATCATCCATGAGTTGTCATGGTCACATTTCATTGGGTCTAGTTCTACTCAATAGTTGTCTAAAGGTGTCACAAAGTTGTTTGTCTTGGCCATTGTTGTCTAAAAAGTGTCAATAAAGGTTGAAAAAAGTAGTTGTCTTATCAAATTTTTATCTAAAAAGTGTCAAAAATTTATTGTCTTGTCAAGAAAAAGTGTCAAAATTGTTGTAAGGAGATAATACTAGCAGTTCAAATCCACGTCGCAATTGGAGCAACAATTTGACAAAATACAAAATAAATGTTTTGGGCAATTTAACAAAATTCTACAAAAATTTGATGCTCAAAGACTTCTAATCAGGAGATTTTGGAAGGTGCATGAGAATAATTTGGATCAAAGGATCTTACGATCGTCTATCAAGCTCAAAAAATCCCAAAAAAAACACCAGAAGAGCTTGTCGCAACCAAGGTGCAAAAAATCCTTCTTTCAAAATTGGTAGTTTTAATCCGAGTCATCTAGTGGTTAGCCCAATGGCATCCAATACCTCTCCATATTATGCATAAGAAAATGTCACCCAAGTAGAAAGTAATTGTCCATTTCTCAATTATGATGTGTTAAGATATTTAATATTAAATCTTCAGATGATGATTGCAAGCTTCAATGCATCTAGGAAACCGCCCCAACCAAATCCTTCTAGTTCCAATCATTGGAGTACGAACATCTACTATGATGACTATACACACCATAGAGGTCAAAATAGTCAGTCCCTGAATCACAATGGTCACCAAAATATTGAGGATGGGGGTAATGAAGAAAATATGGAGCAAAAAAAATATTTTAACAAACCTTATCAGAATAACAACCAGAGATAGAGGAGTAACGAGGAACAAGATAGAAATAATGTTCACTCCCAACCAAGAGGTCCAACTGTAGTCAATTATTGATGCATTGAAATGCCTACCTTTGAATTCCAGGATCCATGTGTATGGATTGCAAAAATGGAAGGCATCTTAGAATTCTACAAATTCTAGGAAGGGGACAAAGTCCCTTTTATAGCAACCAAATTTGGCACTAAAGCTTATCAGTGGTTTACATGGTATAAATGTGAAGATCCCTAGTATGCATTATATTGGGATACTTTTAGAAAAGCCTTTCTTCATAGATTCGACAAAGGTCCCACAGGTTCATACATAGTATGATTGTTGTCACTTAAGCAAATAGGATCAGTAGGGGACTATATTTCAAAATTAACCAGTATGTTTCACTATGCACAAGACCTATAGCAGGACGTGGTAGTAGTGGCTTTTCAAAATGGATTAAAAACACATATTAAATTTTAAGTAGACCTACACAATCCATCCAAGTTGGATGTGTGTATAAGTATTGTTTATTTTGCAGAGACAAAGGCACATGTAGGCCCATACACACAACGTGATTCATATGGACGACCTCCATTCCAAAACAAATATTTTCACAAAAATGATCAACCATCATGGTACTTCTGCTACAAATATCACACTCATCATAAAAAATATCAAGCATGTACACCATGAAAAAAAATTTAGATTGAATATGCTGACAAGGAAGAAGAAGAAATAGAGGAGTACGATGCACCTGAGGATCTCCCAGTTGAGGACCAAAATGAACACAACCAAGTTATCACTGAGGAGGATACCATGACTATTTTAGTAGATGCTCTTATGGGGTTATCCTCTCAACATACAATCAAGGTGGCAAGTTTCATTCAAAAATAGAGGGTGCCAATATTTATTAATTCTAGAAGTACTCACAACTTCATTGATGCAAAACTTGCAAGGACATTGGGGTTGCACGTCTTCTCTTCTATTCAAGATCGGTTTCATGTCAAAATTGCAAGCAGGGAAATTTATCAATGTCTAGGTAAGACATATTCAATTTCATTACAAATGTGTATGTGTACTTGGAAAGGTCCTCTTTTTGTTATGGAATTAGGAAATTCGAAAGTTATTTTAGGCGTTGCATGAATGGAATAATTGGAAACCATAGTGGGTTTTAACCACAAACATCTCTTTGTTGAATGGGAAGCCAATGGGAGGACTATCCATGTTCAAGTACTACCCACACCTCCATCAAAAGTTGTAAGTTCACATAGCATGTAAAAGATATTAATAAAATACGGTGGGGTATTTGTAGCCCGAATCAATTGCATAGAGAAATTAGACCAAGATATACCTGAAATCAAAGAAGACGATCTCCAAATCATTATGGCTAATTATGGGGAGGTTTTTCAAGAACCAATAGGACTACCTCCTAAAATATCTCATGACCATGCCATACATCTACTGCCTAGTAGTATTCCACCCAATGGTCGTCTGTACCGTTAAATTACCCAAAAAATTTGGTTTGTATTCCATCGAATTATTTTGCATGCCCAAAATATAGTGAGCAAGGATCATTTCATTGAGTGATTGGTTCAGTAGAGTTGGTTGAGCCTAGTCAAGTGAATGTGTGAAGTGATTTTTCAAGTTCTATGAAACAAACTATTCTATATTCTGAATTGTTTTGAAAAAGAGTTTGATTATTGATGAGTGTGAAGCATATTGAGTCTAACAATTATTTATATATTTATGTGATAAGAGAGTGATTGAAAGTGATTGAGTATTGAGGTGAATTTCAAGCATATTAAGTCTATAATAATTATCTATATGTTTCTAGGATAGTGTTTGAAAGTGATTGAGCATTGTGATGAATGTAGAGCATATTGAATTCATAACAATTCTCTTTATATTTATATGAGATTGGATAAGTTCTAGTGTGGAATTTTTGAGCAGATTTGAGGTAAGTCTTTGAGAATACTTGTGGATAAATTTGGGTAAGCTTTTGTGGAAGTTGACAATATAGATTGGGAGCGGATTTGGATAAGTTATTGCAAAGACTTATTAAGTATATTGGACAAGTTCTAGAGAGGACTTGAGGATAGATTAAAGTGATATTTTTGTGAAAGCTTACAAAGCAAATTTGAGACAAGTCTTTGAGAAGACTTGTGAATAGATTTGATTAATTTATTTGTTCAAACCTTGAGTTAAGATTTGAGGCAGATCCAGTAGAGTGTATTTGAGATTGAGTCAAGCTTTGAGTTAAGGCTTGAGGATAGCGATTGAGGATAGATTTGTGCTAGACCTAAGGACTGAATTTAGTACAAATTCAAGGATAGATTTTGGTACAAATTTGAGGATAGGTTTGTGCCAGACCAGAGACAGAGATTGACTATAGATTTTTTCTAGACTGAAGGACTGTGTTTAGTATAGATTTGAGACAGAGCTTTGGAGGTGATAGTTGAGGATAGAGGTCTCCAGCCAAAGCATGGAGGATAGGTGTCATCTATAGATAGAGTTCCATTTGCTGAGGGTAGTGGAGGTAGAGGTCTTATATAGGATCACCAACTAGAGTAGAGTTAGGAGATTGGTGTCTCCTATGGATAGAGATCCATGAAATTGATTAGGGGATTGGTGTCTCCTTTGGATAGAGGTCCATAAATATTATAATAGGGAAAGGATTCTCAAGATATTTATTGAGAAAATATTAGTGAAATATTTTCTCCGTGGAGTAGCCCACATTGGGTGAACCATGTTAAATTGGTGTCTCTATTATGTGTGATTATTTGTGCATTGCTTTGGTTATTTCCTTTGATATTTTCATTAATTATATTGGATAATACTATGGGAAGGAAGGTGAGAGACTTGGTGATTGATGGAGCAGCAAGGAGGAGGAGTAGGAGGTCTAGGGAAAACAAACCTTAGGTGTGGGGCTTCGGAGGGCAAATCAGAAGACGCGATAGGTGGGGGCTCTAGTGAGATAGCAGGCCCCTAGGCGGAGGATGTCGACAAGGAATTTCTATTGGAACTAGTCCAAGGGTGTTGGGTAGATGTCATTGAAGATATCTCTGAGGGGGACCAAGACTCTATGCGTCAGGATCAAATGAATACCCAAGAAGGAGACAAAGAGAAACCTGGCAACTAGAGACATTCATATCTTAATGCTCTTCGTGGTAAGCAAAAATTATCCAAATCTTGTTTTAATCTAAAATCTGTCAATGGTAGGTTGCACGTCTTGGATACCTTAGCTCATCATGTGGCTATGGAGGGCAGAACATCTTTGGTGGCTAAATTTATGGGGGTGAGACCGGACTTGGAAGTCATAAGGAGATGGGTCATCCAAAAATGGCAGCCAAGGGCCGGTATGATGATTAAGGCTTTACCAAAGATTTTTATTTTGGTGACATTTCAATGTGAACAGGACATGGAAAGGACTCTCCAAGGAGGTCCTTGGTTTTTTGGGAAAAGGGGCTTGTATCTGAAGCGTTGGTCCCTCGATTTCAACCCCCAGACTCAGGTGCTGGATTTGGCTCCTATTTGGGTTAAGATGTCGGGATTACCTCTACTTTTTTGGAATGAACAAATCTTGGCTGGGATAGCTACAGATATTGGAGAACTAATAGCTATTGATCCTACAACCTTGAGAAAATCAAGACTCCTTTCTGCTCGCATGTGTGTGTTGGCGGACCTGAGTAAAGAGCTCCCTAAATCCATTCTATTGTTGTCTATGTTTGGCCTTCATACTCAGGTATTTGAATATGAAAATATGTCTTTTAAGTGTAGTGTTTATGGGAAGGTAGGGCACTAGGGTATCCACTGTATTTCCAAGAACCAGCCCCCACTCCAACATACTGCTCCTCAAACCCAGAATAATATCCCTCCCACGTAGATCTCCATTCCTACCCAACATGGGCCTCAAGGACGTGGAGCTCGAAATCTGAATATCAGAGACCCTGTTCATCCTATTGTAAGCAAGAGGCAATGTTATAAACCTCCTCCCAAAAATACCTATGCCTCGAAACCCTCTCATAGGGGAGCTGGTCCCTTTTATGGGAACCCTCAAGCTCATCCTGCCCCTAAGATGATACAGCAATCCTCAGAGCCAAATCACAAAGGAAAGAACCCCATAGATCTTCACCCTAGGGCAAGTAAGTTTGATTGGGTAATATGGGAGGCCTATGGAGGCTCGGTGGAAGTTGTCCCATGTACTGCAGAGGAATTTATGGGAAGAAATTCCAAGGAGATCAACATCCCAGTGGAGAACAGTTTTGATGCATTAAATCATCTAAAGGGAGATCAGATGGATAGCCAAGAAGTGGAATCTGAGGTAGAGGAGATTCAAGAGAAGTATTTAGAGGAGAAAAATCAGAGGAAGGAGCAGGAAACTAATAATACAGGCAAGGATACTTAGGAGGAAGAGGTGAACCACCAAGCTCAGTGTAACCCCAAAGCAGGGAAAAAAGAATCTACTAATCAAGAAGCTAAGAGCACAGAATCATCTCCTTTGTCAGAAAGAGCAGCTAACCTAGAAAGCCAGATTATTACCCCAAAGACCAAGACTGACCTATCCAAGATGGTTACTAGAAGCCAAGTGAATCCCAAGGAACCCCAGCCTAGAGCGAATGTATGGGGATATGGTTCGGTAGGAAGAGGGAAACCTAGCAATGTTGCCTTAAGGCATAAAGAAGCAGAGCGAGGAGTTGCTGATGACACTCAAGCAGTATTGCTCTTTGGGGTGAAGGCTCGAGGATCCAAAGCCCATAAATGAAGATTCTTTCATGGAATATTCATGGGAGTAATCCTACAAAAATAAGAGCTTTGTATGCTCTTAGACAAGAACACAAACCGGATATGATTTTACTGCAAGAAACTAAAATGGAGGAGAGTAGAGTTATTCCTTTTAAGAATAGGACTTGGTGAGAAGCTGAAGTAGTAGGCCAAGAGGCAACTAGAATAGTAGGAGGGTTGCTGGTTATGTGGAATAAGAATGTGATTGATAGTAGAGTGATTTTGATGTCTAGTTGGTTTATTTGTCTCTTATGTGTGGATAAAACCACGCAGGAAGAGTGGATCTTAATGAATGTATATGCTCCAGTTAGACAGGGACTGAGAAGGGTTATTTGGAGTTAGCTAGCTAAATTAAGGGAGACGATCCCCAACTACCCTTAGATTATGGCAGGGGATTTCAATTGCTACCTTAATCCTACAGATAAATTGGGGGGCTCTCAAAGAATAACTACTGATATCAACAAGTTTAGAGATTTTTTTGAGCAACATGAGCTAATGGATGTGGAGCTGCGTAGATTCTACTATACATGGTCTAACAAAATATTGAAGGAAAACCAAATTCAGATCAAATTAGATAGGTTTCTTCTTTCTCAAGAATGCCTGGAGAGGTTTGAGGACTCTTCATTAATGGCACTCCCAAGAATCGGGTCTGATCACAACCCAATTCTATGGGAAACAAGGGAGGACTGTAAGAAAAGATACATCAGACCCTTTCGATTCAAACTTATGTGGTTCCAATGGTGGGACAAAAAGTATAATGGTTCGAAACTGGCCCAAGTGGCATGTAAACTAAGGAATGTGAAGGCTAACATTAGAGAGTGGAACAAAACTTCCTTTGGAAATATTTTTGTTAAAAAGGTAGAACTAAAAGACAAGATCAATGAACTATAGGAGAAGCTAAAGTCAAAGCAGCTTACAGAGGATCTGAGAAACTAGGAGAGGGAGCTGTTAGCTGAATACCACATGATGCTAGGATTTGATGAAACCTTTTGGAGGCAAAAATCTAGACTGCGTTGGTTAAAGGAGGGTGACAGAAATACAAAGTTCTTCCATGTATCTACTCTTCACCATAGGAGTACTAACAAAATTAAGGAGATCAAGATGGCCGATGGGTCTAACACCAAAGATATGGAAGACATAAGGAGGGAAGCGGTTGAGTACTTTAAATCATTGCTAGAAGATGTAAATCCAACTATTGAAGAAGAGGACTCTCGCCATTCCACCCCTCATAACTGAGAATCTTAATGGATTATTACTTAGTCCTTTCACAAAGGAGGAAATCAAGAATGTGGTTTTTGACATGGATGGTAACAGCTCCCCATGACTGGATGGCTTCCCTGCAGCTTTCTTCCAAAAATTTTGGGATATCCTAGGCAATGATGTAGTGGAAGCTATAATTGAGGCTCAAAAGGACATGGAAATCCCAGGATTTAATGCTACATTTTTAGTCCTCATCCCTAAACTAGTGGGAGCAATGGAATTTTCCAATTTTTTCCCTATTAGTTTATGTAACACTCTGATGAAAATTCTCACAAAAACAATCGCTAATAGGCTGAAGGTTATCCTTCCTTTCATCATTGATATGAACCAAGGAGGCTTTGTGAAAGGGTGACAAATACTGGATGGTATCATCACAATTCATGAGGTTATTCATTCAATGGTGGCTAGTAAGGAAGCAAGTATGTTACTAAATCTTGATATGAATAAAGCCTACGATCGGGTCTCATGGCGGTTCCTCACCAAGATTTTGGGTAAGTTTGGTTTCTATCCCCAGTGGATTAAGTTGATTTTTAGTTGTATCTCTACTACAAGATTTTTTGTCATGGTGAATGGGTCACCCTCCGGTTACTTTAAGAGTGAAAGGGGGTTGCGACAAGGAGATCCTTTGTCTCTATACTTGTTTATTATTTTAGCGGAAGCATTGGGTAGGAACATTTCAGCAACGATGGCAGATGGTCATTTGGAAGGTTTCAAACCAGCCTCAATAGCAGAGCCAGTGTCTCACCAATAGTTTGTGGATGATACAATCATTGTGTCCAAATCCTCAGTGCCTCAGGCTAGGAAGCTGAAGAGAATTCTAACAAAGTATGAGACAGAAGCAGGACAATACATAAACTATCAGAAGAGTAGCATCTATTTCTTTAACACACCTGGTGGGAGGGAGGAAAGAATAGCTAACCTCTTCGATTTTGGAAATGAGCTTCTACCAGCAACTTATCTAGGCATTCCTATGTTCGAAGGAAGAATGAAGGCTACATTGTGGAACTCAGTCATTGACAGGATCTCCAAAAAGTTAGCAAGGTGGAAGGGCAGCCTTCTCAGCTCCGTAGGAAAAGCCTTATTAGTTCAAACTACTTTAAAAAGCATTCCAATTTACTGCATGTATCTATTTAGAATGCCTACAAAGGTTCAAGATACATTGGATCAAATTCAATGCAACTTCTTATGGTCAGGTTCAGAGGAAAGAAAGAGAATTTTGTTGGTAGCATGGAATCAAGTGTGTGCAAGCAAGGATTAGGGGGGCCTGGGGCTAAAGAGAATGAAAGAAATGAATCAAGCTCTGATTTGAAAATAGGTATGGAGATTTATCAATAATGATCAATTGGGATGGGTAAAACTTCTTAAGGCAAAATATATCAGAAATAATTAGGACTTCCTGAAAGCTGATAATCTCCCTAGAGGATCCTATTTTTGGAATTTTTTGCTCGAATGTTGGGAGGTAGTCAAGAAAGGCATCAGATGGATAATTGGTAATGGAAGACAAGTGGAATTTTGGCAAGACCCGTGGTTGGAAGAGGCCCCTCTGAAAGATAACTTAGACCTTTAGGTCCTCCAACATAAACTTTTAGAGGAAATGGGAGGAAAAGTAGGGGATTTTATTGTTGTAGCACAGGAAACTTACTCTTGGAAGAAAATCACAGTTCATAATCTGTTAGAGCAAGAGAAGGTGGCCCTAACCAAACTCAATGATGCTTTAAGGGTGTTCCCGATCATTCCTGGGGAAGGAAGAGACAAGGCGATTTGGGGCAAAACTACAAGTGGGATCTATTCAGTAAAAACTACCTATAAGTTAATCCACTCAAGATTCAATGGTTGGAATCCGACTTCTATTATTTGGTTAAATAATTTAACCCCAAAAATAGCTTTCTTATTTTGGTTGGCAGTTCAAAATAAAATTTTGACAACAGATAATCTACAAAGGAGAGGTTTCCAATTCATCAATCGATGTATCTTGTGTGAGAAAGCGATAGAATTTGTAAGTCATATATTTCTAACTTGTGAATTTTCTTGTACAGTCTTCCAAATGATCCTGTCCAAATTTCATATAGATTGGGTCTATCCAAATAGCATGTCTAACTTTTGCATACAGTGGGCTTCCCCCTTCCGGGCGAAACTTTTGACTTGGCTCTGGAAGCTCAGCTTACCCCATTTTTTATGGGGGATATGGAATGAGAGAAATAAGAGAGTATTTAAAGGACGTAAGAAAGATCCCGAGTTATGTGGTAATAAAATAATCAAAGCTTTGAAAGAAAACTGGAAAACTTTCTTCCTCAAAAATGAGACCATGTCTCTAAGGGAAAGGAATATTTTGCGGAACTAGGGAGAGGAACTTCTAGACCTTGACATTACAACCAACCCATGGGATGGTGTCAAGTGGATACCCCCCCCACAAAAGTGGGTTAAGTTTAATTTTTACGGGGTAGCTAAAGGAAATCTGGGGGCTACAGGAGCAAGAGGAGTTCTGAGAAATGAGGAAGGAAAAGTTGTCCTTACCTTTGCAGAGCCTTTGGGAACTCAAAAAAATCATTTTGCAGAAGCCCGAGCCTGCATGCAGGCAATGAGAATTTCCAGACTTGAGGGTTATAAGGAAGTTATCTTTGAAGGGGATTCACTTAATATAATCAAGGCAATTAAGGAGGATAAAGACCCCAACTGGACCATATTGGAGCTTATCCTAGAAGCAAAGATTCATAAATCTCATTTGGTTAATGCCCGAATCCAACACACCTTCAGAGAAGGGAACCAGGCAGCGGATCTAATGGCAAATATTGCAGTTTCTATTAGGGAGATGCAAATTTGGAAGGATAACTTCCCTCAAGAACTATTGGTGTTGGCTTCTAGAGAAGAGCTAAGATCAAACCTATTAGAGCATTAGGAGATTAGAGGGGTTGATGATGAGTAATCCGACAGATGGAATTAGGCAAAAAAGGCATCCCATTTGCTGGGGCCTGGGAGGTGACAAGTGTATAGTACAACAACCTAGTAGCATTAGTAAGTGCTAGGTGTTGTTTGGTTTTTGTTTTATCCTGAATAGTCAAGTGACAAGTATAGGACTATGGAATCTAAGTATGGCTTAATGTGGGTCTTAGAAATATCCATTTTGTATTTTTATTATATGGGCTTGATGCTAGAACCAGCCCATTTTGACTTTGTAAAAGGTTTGTGGACCTTATAACCACCTCTAGCTTATACCAAAAAATTACTATGGGAAGGAAAAGTAAAAAGTGGTATTATACTATTAACCTTCCCTCTTAGTATAAGCTTGTGTTCTTAAATTGGTATTAGAGTGGGTTCCTTCAAAAAGTTTAACAACTTGAAGGAAGATCTTACAAGAACACAAATGGCAAAGAAAGGCAAAAGTAGAACCATGATACATAAGAAGAAAAGAACACACATGGTCATGAAAGAAAAGGAATATGAATTCAATGTTGTTGTTTTAGGAGGAATAAAGGAAATAGATTCAAGAGATGAATCAAGCAGTGGAGAGATAACCATATTCAATGTTGTAGCTCATTGTTCACAAGAAGGTGAAAATATTTTGTTTTTGGTCAACTCGATCATAATGTAGGTTATTGCAATGGTTTTAGTAGAGGTGAAGATGAAGATGATAATTAAATAATTGAATCCCTAGAAGATGGTTCATAAAAGGATAACATGGACAACCAAAATAGGTATGAAGAAGAAACTCTACTTTGGACAATAGAAGAAATTGAAGACCAAAGAAAAGAGAAAAATTTAGAAAGAGAAAAGGAGGAAGTCACTCTTAATGAAATTGTTGAGTTGAAAAATGAGAACTTAGAATTAAAGGCTCAAATACAAGAGGATGAGAAATGTAAGACAAAGCTTCTACAAGATCTCTTTGACTTGAAAGATAAGGTTGAAAAGGCAAGGAGAGTTGAAAAAGGTATGGTTGAATAGTCAAAGGTAAAAGAGATAGAATGTGAAAGACTTTTTGGTTATTCTTGAAGAAATAAAAAGGTATAACTCAGGATTAAGGGTTCAAACTAAAGAATATGATAAATCAAAAGAAAAAGTTCTACAAGAACTCACCAAATTCAAAATCAAGTTTGAAGAGGCAAGGAAAATTGAAGAAGGTATGACTGAAAAATTAAAGACAAAATATCTAGAGTGTGAAAGATTAGAAAATGAGATAGTTTCACTAAGGATGGAAGTGAAAGACTCTAAAGACAAGCTACAAAAGATTGAGTTGTTTTGAGAAGGTGATTTTATTGTCATTATTTCTAGTGTTGGATATTATTTTAACTAGGATATTATAAGGTGTAATTGGTCAATTATTTTTGTATATGTTGATGAATGCTTTCTCCAAGATGGAGTGATAAGGTGTATGTATGTTTTGATATTTGCATTGTACTTTTGAGAGATTTTATCATCTTTTAACTTCCTTGAGCTTGGCAAAGAAGTGTTTGTGGTTGTGGTAGATTTTTGAGGTTCCTTCATCATCAAGAAAAATGTATGGGCATATTATTTCTAGTGAGTGATTGTTGAAAGTTGTGTATAAAAATTTGGAGTGAAAAGGATTGTTTGGTTTGCACTGTTGAGAGTGTTTTTGAATTATGGAATTAAGGGTTGTTGATAAAACCTTGTTTATAAGCATTGTTGTTGAAGTGAGTTATTGAATGAAGAACTTGAACTAGTATTTTCAAAGAACATGAGTATCATTGTTATGTGAATAGTATCTTATAAGCATTATTTTTGAAGTGAGTTGTTGAGTGAAAAACTTGAACTAGGGTTTGGAAAGAACATGAGTATCATTGTTATGTGAGATTGGTTGATAAAGCATTGTTGGAAATATTGGAGTGAATTATCATATGCTTGGACTAGGGTTTGTGAGTGTTACATACCAAATATAATATAGTCATCGACTATATTATGAACAATTTCATTTGATTATTATTAATTAAGTCCAATTATTTTGTTTTAAGCATCTATCATCTTTTCATTCATATTTCATTTGCATTATTGCATAATTGCCTTTACGATGAGGGTGTGATTACATAAAGTGGTAATTCATCTACTAAGAATTTAATTTCATATTTCAGTTTGTTCCTTGAATTTATTGAGTCACTGTGAATTATTTTGGCTGTATTTTTAGGATAAATTATCTTCTATGTGGTTAACAAGAGACACCCCGTACTTATCTCTCTGTAAGTGGTATCAGATTCATTGATATGGGCATAGTAGTGGGATTCCACCTTTGCCTACACCTTTCATTCGTAGCTAAGAAACATCACCACTAAGACGTTTACAGAAACAACCACCCAACACAAGATGGTAGAAATGACCGTGCACTAAAGAAACAATAAACCTAAAATTTTAGGTTGTCCAAAGGATGCAATCATTGGTCGACGCATCGTACAATTACTTAAACACCAAATCATCAATGGGCTATTCTGAAGTAGTGGGGTGTTAGGTATTTATCATGGTCCCATAGTGATCATTCTGCCAGAAGCTTATAATCTACAAAGCAAGCATCCTTTGTAATTGATCAAATGACACCACTATGTCATCAGGCATGGTTAAAAGGAAATATAGCATGATGTATATAGTGGGTAACATACCAAAGAAGAGGTCACAAGTGGAAATAAAATCCAGTGTTCCATAGTGTTAGAAAACGTTAGGTCTCATCATAGGTGAGGAGGAGGCAATCGAATGCCATCCACAGGTAAAAAATCTAATCTCTGATGAAATTAGAGCAAAAATTAGTCAAAGATGCCTCTGCATATACCTGCACAACTGTGAGAGCACCCACCAATCAGAAAGCAAGAAAATAAAATATTAAAGTTCAAAAACTAAGGTACAATAGTGCATAGTATATATATATATATATATATTTTAATTTTCATTCGGGACAAATATCCCACATTCAAGGTGTAAAGGCAGCGATGTGGTTTATAAAGCAGAGGGTGCACTAACAAAACTATGACTTCGATCACACGGCTGTTCATTCCTCCTGCACGCCTAAACCTTGCCTAGTTGTCATCCTACATGTCCTTCTCCCATGCTTAGCTGTCATTCGTATTTCTTGTGATTAGTTGTTCATTCATATTTCTCGTGATTAGGTTTCATTCATATCGTGGTCGTGATTGCCTATTTGTCAGCTTGGTCATTTTGTCCATTCCACATCGGGTGATCCCTCTATCTTGGTGTTTGGTAACTGTAGTCCTACATGTCATCTAAAGCTATCCTTACCATATCTTGATCCCTGTTGTCATGTCATCCTTGAGTCTTTCTAGCTATCAGTTTGTCTTGTTCTTGTGTCGGTCGGTTATCACTTTGAATGTATCGTGTGTCGTTGAGTGGTCTCTGTGGTATCCTCTCATGGTAGAACTCATGTCAATATCAAGTTTTGGTCAAATAGTTGTCATCCATGAGTTGTCATGGTCACATTTAGTTGGGTCCAGTTCTACTCAATAGTTGTATAAAGGTGTCGCAAAGTTGTTTGTCTTGGCCATTGTTTTCTAAAAAGTGCCAATAAAGGTGTAAAAAAGTTATTGTCTTATCAAATTGTTGTCTAAAAAATGTCAAAAAGTTGTCTTGTCAAGCAAAAGTTTCAAAATTGTTGTAAGGAGATAAAACCAATAGTTCAAATTCACATCGTAGTTGGAGCGACAATTCTATGAAATACAAAATAATTTTTTTGGGCAATTTAACAAAATTCTATAGAAAGTTGATGCTCAAAGACTTCTAATCAGGATATTTTGTAAGACGCATGAGAATTTGATTCAAAGGATCTGAAAGTCGTCTATCAAGCTCAAAAAATCCCAACAAAAACACTAGAAGAGCTCATCGTAACGAAGGTACAAAAAATTCTCTTTCTTCCAGAATTGGTAGTTTTAATCCGAGTCATCTAGTGGTCATCCCAATGGCATCCAATACCTCTCCAGATTATGCACAAGAAAACATCACCAAAGTAAAAAGTAATCATCCATTGCTCATTGATGATGTGTTAAGAGTTTTAATATTAAATCTTCAGATGATGACTGCAAGCTTCAACACATCTAGGAAACCGCCCCAACCAAATCCTTCTAGTTCCAATCACTAGAGTACGAACATCTACTATGATGACTATACACACCATAGAGGTCAAAATAGTCAGTCCTTGAATCACAATGGTCACCAAAATATTGAGGATGGGGGTAATGAAGAAAATATGGAGAAACAAATAGGTTTTAACAAACTTATCAAAATAACAACCAGAGACAAAGGAATAATGAGGAACAAGATAGAAATAATGTTCACTGCCAACCAAGAGGTCCAACTGCAGTAAATTATCCATGCATTGACATGCCTACCTTTGAAGTCTAGGATCCATGTGGGTGGATTGCAAAAATGAAAGGCATATTAGAATTCTATAAATTCTAGGAAGGGGAAAAAGTCCCTTTTACAACAACCAAATTTGGCACTAAAGCTTATCAGTGATTTACATGGTATAAATGTGAGGATCTTCAGTATGCATTATATTGGGATAATTTCAGAAAATCCTTCCTTCATAGATTCAAAAAGTTCCCATAGGTTCATACATAGTACGATTGTTGAAACTTAAGCAAATAGGATCAGTAGGGGACTATATTTCAAAATTCACTAGTATGCTTCACTATGCACAAGACCTACAACAAGACATGGTAGTAGCAACTTTTCAAAATGGATTAAAAGCACATATTATAGTTGAAGTAGACCTACATAATCCATACAAGTTGGATGAGTGTTTAAGGATTGCTGATTTGGCAGAGACAAAGGCACACGTAGTCCCATACACACGATGTGATTCATATGGATGACCTCCATTCCACAAAAAATATTTCTGTATAAATGATCAACCATCACGGTACTTCTACTAAAAATATTGCACTCATTATCAAAAATATCCAGCATATACACCATGATAAAACTTTTATATTGAATATAGTGATAAGGAAGAAGAAGAAATAGAGGAGTACGATGCACCTGATGATCTCCCAGTTAAGGACCAAAATGAACACAATGAAGTTGTGCTGAGGAGGATACCATGACTATTTTAGTACATGCTCTTATGGGGTTATCCTCTCACCATAAAATCAAGGTGGCAAGTTTCATTTGAAAATAGAGGGTGACCATAATAATTGATTCTGGAAGTACTCACAACTTCATTGATGCAAAACTTGCAAGGACATTGGGGTTGCATGTCTTCTCTTCTAGTCAAGACCGATTTCATGTTAGAACTGCAAGCAGGGAAATTTCTCAATGTCTATGTAAGACATCTTTGGTTTCATTATAAATGGGTACATATACTTGGCAAGGTCCTCTTTTTGTTATGGAATTAGGAAATTCAGAAGTTATTTTAGGCATTGCATGGATGGAACAATTGGAAACCATAGTGGGTTTTAACCACAAACATTGCTTTGTTGAATGTGAAGCCAATGGGAGGACTATCTGTCTTCAAGGACTACACACACCTCCATCAAAAGTTGTAAGTTCACATAGCATAGAAAATATATTAAGAAAATATTATGGGGGATTCATAGCCCGAATCAATTGCATAGAGAAATTAGACCAAGATATACCTGAAATCAAAGAAGACGATATCCAAATCATTATGGCTAACTATGGGGAAGTTTTTCAAGAACCAATAAGACTACCTTCTAAAATATCTCATGACCATGCTATACATTTACTGCCTGGTAATATTCCACCCAATGGTCGTATGTACCGTTAAATTACCCAAAAAAATTATTTTGTATTCCACCGAATTGTTTTGTATACCCAAAATGTAGTGAGCAAGGATCATTTCATTGAGTGATTGGTTGAGTAGAGTTAGGTGAGCCTATTCAAGTGAATGTGTAAAGTTATTTTTTAATTTCTATGAAAAAAACTATTCTATATTCTCAATTGTTTTGAAAAATATTTTGAGTATTGATGAGTGTGAAGCATATTGAGTCTAACAATTCTCTATATATTTATGTGATAAGAGAGTGATTGAAAGTGATTGAGTATTGAGGTGAATGTCAAGCATATTGAGTCTATAAAAATTATCTATATGTTTCTAGGATAGTGTTTGAAAGTGATTGAGCATTGTGATGAGTGTAGAGCATATTGAATTCATAACAATTCTCTTTATATTTATATGATATTGGATAAGTTCTATTGTGGAATTGTTGAGCAGATTTGAGGTAAGTCTTTGAGAAGACTTGTGGATAAATTTGGGTAAGATTTTGTGGAAGCTTACAATATAGATTGAGAGCAGATTTGGATAAGTTCTTGCGAGGACTTATTGAGCATATTGGACAAGTTCTAGAGAGGACTTGAGGATAGATTAAAGTGATATTTTTATGAAAGATTACAAAGTAAATTTGAGACAAGTCTTTGAGAAGACTTGTGAATAGAGTTGATTGATTGATTTGTTCAAACCTTGAGTTAAGATTTGAGGCAGATCCAACAGAGTTGATTTGAGATTGAGTCAAGCTTTGAGTTAAGGCTTGAGTACAGATATTGAGGATAGATATTGAGGATAGATTTGTGCTAGACCTAAGGACTATGTTTAGTAAAAATTCAAGGATAGATTTTGGTACATATTTGAGGATAGTTTTGTGTCAGACCAGAGACAGATATTGAGGATATATTTTTGCTAGAATAAAGGACTATGTTTAGTATAGATTTGAGACAGAGATTTGGAGATGACATAGTTGAGGATAGGTGTCTCCAGCCAAAGAAGGGAGGATAGGTATCATCTATAGATAGAGTTCCATTTTCTAAGGGTAGTGGAGATAGAGGTCTTCTATAGGATCACCAATTAGAGTAGAGTTAGGAGATTGGTGTCTCCTATGGATAGAGATCCATGAAATTGATTAGGGGATTGGTGTCTCCTTTGGATAGAGGTCCATAAATATTATAATAGAGAAAGGATTCTCAAGATATTTATTAGAAATATTAGTGAAATATTTTCTCCGTGGAGTAGCCCACATTGGGTGAACCATGTTAAATTGGTGTCTCTATTATGTGTGATGATTTGTGCATTGATTTGGTTATTTCCATTGATATTTTCATTAATTATATTGGATAATACTATTTGTGAAAGAAAAGTAAAAAGTGCTATTATACTATTCACCTCCCCTCTCAGTATAATCTTGTGTTCTTAAATTGGTATCAGAGTGGGTTCCTTCAAAAAAAATTTAACAACTTGAAGGAATATCTTACAAGAACACAAATGGAAAGGAAAGGCAAAAGTAGAACCATGAGACACAAGAAGAAATGAACACAAATGGTCATGAAATAAAAAGAATATGAATTCAATGTTGTTGTTTTGGGAGGAAGAACGGAAATAGATTCAAGAGATGAATCAAGCAGTGGAGAGATAACCTGATTCAATGTTGTAGATCATTTTTCATAAGAAGGTGAAGAATGTTTTGTTTATGGTCAACTCGATCATAATGTAGGTTATTGCAATGGTTTTAGTAGAGGTGAAGATGAATATGATAATTTTATAATTGAAGCCCTAGAAGATGGTTCAGAAAAGGATAACATGGACAACCAAAATAGGTACGAAGAAGAAACTCTACTTTGGACAATAGAAGAAATTGAAGACCAAAGAAAAGAGAAAAATTTAGAAAGAGAAAAGGAGGAAGTCACTCTTAAGGAAATTTTTGAGTTGAAAAAGGAGAACTTAGAATTAAAGGCTCAAATACAAGAGGATGAAAAATGTAAGACAAAGATTCTACAAGATCTCTTTGAATTTAAAGATAAGGTTGAAAAGCTAAGGAGAGTTGAAAAAGGTATGGTTGAATAGTCAAAGGTAAAAGAGATAGAATGTGAAAGACTTATGGTTATTATTGAAGAAATAAAAATGGATAACTCAGAATTAAGGGTTCAAACTCAAGAAGATGATAAAGAAAAAGCAAAAGTTCTACAAGAACTCACTAACTTCAAAATTAAGGTTGAAGAGGCAAGGAAAATTGAAGAAGGTATGACTAAAAAATTAAAGACAAAATATCTAGAGTGTGAAATATTAGAACATGAGATAGTTTAACTAAGGATGGAAGTGAAAGACTCTAAGGACAAGCTACACAAGTTTGATAAAAATTCAAAGACTTTAATCAATATTATCAATGCACAAAGATCATCAGTCATCAAAACAAGACTTAGTTTTGAATAAGAACAAGGAAAACATGAAGCAAAAAAAGGAGAGTCAAGCTCAAGCACCAAAGAAGAAGAAGCATCAAAATAAGAAAGTGAAATAAAGAGTGAGACTTCTGAAGATAAGTTGGACAATATAAATTTCAACAATAAAAGGAACAATGCATAAGTATGGAATAGATGAAACAGGAAACATGACATGGTAGAAGAGACTAAGAGACCAATGGGGTCAAGGCAAGGTTTTTTCAATGGATGATGTTTCTCATGTCACATATTTGGGCATATGGCTTCACAATGCAGGACACATGAAATATGGGAATATGGAAACTTACAACTTTTCCATGGGTATTTCTACTCATGTAATCAGTTTGGTCACAAGGTAATGAATTACAGGGTTCATGACAGAAAAGGATATGGCTTTACTAGGAGAAATCCTAAGACATTTTCACCTCCAAAAAATAATAACATTAAGTTTTATAGGCGCAATAATGATGGATACACAACACTCAATGAAATGATCCTTGCTCTACTAAAATTTGATCGTGTTTTGCTTGGGCGTTGAAGGAAGCAACACGTGATAATTTTGGGCTTAGGTGCAAAAAGGAAGGGTAAAGAGCACGTGGTGCTCTTTGCTCCCAAAGCGAGCGCCTAGCACACGCGGCAGCCAAGGCCACGGCTAGGGCGCAAGGGGAGGCGGCGTCATGAGTTCGAGTCCCACCAAGGCAAAGGTAATAAATTTTTAATATATTTTGTGATGCCTAAGGTTTTGACATAAGGTCCTAGGGAGTTAAAAGGGGTAGATAAAAAGTATTTTTAATTGGTCATTATTTTGGTTAATTGGAGGAATAAGGAGTTAGCTTTATTTTTAATAAAGTCTTTTTGACATATTGGCTTATTGGAGAAATAAGTGGATTAAAGTGTTGGTTAAATTTTGAGAGGACTTCTTGCCATTGAGTTATTTTGAGAAGGTGATTGTATTGACATTATTTCTGGTGTTGGATATTATTTTAACTTGGAGATTATAAGGTGTAATTGGTCAATTATTTTTGTATATGTTGATGAATGCTTTCTTTAAGATGGAGTGATAAGGTGTATGTATGTTTTGATATTTGCATTGTACTTTTGAGAGAGTTTATCATCTTCTAACTTCCTTGAGCTTGGAAAAGAAGTGTTTGTGGTTGTGGCAGATTTTTGAGGTTCCTTCATCATCAAGAAAAAGGTATGGGCATATTCTTCCTAGTGAGTGATTGTTGAAAGTTGTGTATGAAAATTTGGAGTGAAAATGATTGTTTGGTTTGCATTGTTGAGAGTGTTTTGGAATTAATGCTTCAAGGTTTTCTGGAATTAAGAGTTTGTTGATAAAACTTGGTTTATAAGCATTGTTTGTTGAAGTGAGTTGTTGAGTGAAGAACTTGAACTAGGGTTTGGAAAGAACATGAGTATCATTGTTATGTGAGATTGGTTGATAAAGCATTGTTGGAAATATTTGAGTGAGTTGTCATATGCTTGGACTAGGGTTTGTGAGCAAGGATTATTTCATTGAGTGATTGGTTGAGTAGAGTTGGTTGAGCCTAGTCAAGTGAATGTGTGAAGTGATTGTTCAAGTTCTGTGAAATAAATTATTCTATATTCTGAATTGATTTGAGAAAGAGTTTGAGTATTGATGAATGTGAAGCATATTGAGTCTCTAAAAATTCTCTATATGTTTCTAAGAGAGTGATTGAAAGTGATTGAGTATTGAGGTGAATGTGAAGCATATTGAGTCTCTAACAATTCTCTATATGTTTCTAAGAGAGTGATTGAAAGTGATTGAGCATTGTGATGAGTGTAGAGCATATTGAGTCTCTAACAATTCTCTTTATGTTTCTATGAGATTGGACAAGTTCTAGTGTGGACTTGTTGAGCAGATTTGAGGTAAGTCTTTGAGAAGACTTGTGGATAGATTTGGGTAAGATTTTGTGGAAGCTTACAATACATATTGAGAGCAGATTTGGATAAGTTCTTGTGAGGACTTATTGAGCAGATTGGACAAGTTCTAGAGAGGACTTGAGGATAGATTAGTGTGAGCTTTTGTGGAAGCTTACAAGGCATATTTGAGATAAGTCTTTGAGAAGACTTGTGAGCAGAGTTGATTGATTGATTTGTTCAAACCTTGAGTTAAGGTTTGGGGTAGATCCAACAGAGTTGATTTGAGATTGAGTCAAGCTTTGAGTTAAGGCTTGAGGATAGATATTGAGGATAGATTTGTGCTAGACCGAAGGACTATGTTTAGTATAGATTTGAGGATAGAGTTTGGTGTAGATTTGAGGATAGGTTTGTGCCAGACTAGAGATAAATATTGAGGATAGATTTGTGCTAGATCGAAGGACTGTGTTTAGTGCAGATTTGAGATAGAGCTTTGGAGGTGACAGAGTTGAGGATAGAGGTCTCCATCCAGAGCAGGGAGGATAGGTGTCTTCTGTGGATAGAGTTCCATTTGCTAAGGGTAGTGGAGGTAGAGGTCTTCTAGAGGATCACCAACTAGAGCAGAGTTAGGAGATTGGTGTCTCCTGTGGATAGAGATCCATGAAATTGATTAGGGGATTGGTGTCTCCTTTGGATAGAGGTCCATAAACATTGTAATAGGGAAAGGATTCCCAAGAGATTTATTGAGAAAATATTAGTGAAATATTTTCTCCGTGGAGTAGCCCACATTGGGTGAACCACGTTAAATTGGTGTCTCTATTGTGTGTGATGATTTGTGCATTGCTTTGGTTATTGCTATTGATATTGCCATTAATTATATTGGATAATACTATTTGGGAAAGAAAAGTAAAAAGTGGTATTATACTGTTCACCCCCCCTCTCAGTATAAGCTTGTGTTCTTCAATTGGTATCAGAGTTGGTTCCTTCAAAAAAGTTTAATAACTTGAAGGAAGATCTTACAAGAACACAAATGGCAAAGAAAGGCAAAAGTAGAACCATGAGACACAAGAAGAAAAGAACACACATGGTCATGAAAGAAAAGGAAGATGAATTCAATGTTGTTATTTTGGGAGGAAGAATGGAAATAGATTCAAGAGATGAATCAAGCAGTGGAGAGATAACCATATTGATAAATTTTTGTACCATATGTAGAAAGACAGGTCACCTTGCAGCTCATTGTTCACAAGAAGGTGAAGAATATTTTGTTTGTGGTCAACTCGGTCATAATGCAAGTTATTGCAATGGTTTTAGTAGTGGTGAAGATGAAGATGATACTTTCAGAATTGAAGCCCTAGAAGATGGTTCAGAAAAGGATAACAAGGACAACCAAAATAGGTATGAAGAAGAAACTCTACTTTGGACAATAGAAGAAATTGAAGACCAAAGAAAAGAGAAAATTTTAGAAAGAGAAAAGGAGGAAGTCACTCTTAAGGAACTTGTTGAGTTGAAAAATGAGAACTTAGAATTAAAGGCTCAAATACAAGAGGATGAGAAATGTAAGACAAAGCTTCTACAAGATCTCTCTGACTTGAAAGATAAGGTTGAAAAGGCAAGGAGAGTTGAAAAAGGTATGGTTGAACAATCAAAGGTAAAAGAGATAGAATGTGAAAGACTTATGGTTATTCTTGAAGAAATAAAAAGGGAGAACTCAGGATTAAGGGTTCAAACTCAAGAAGATGAGAAAGCAAAAGCAAAATTTCTACAAGAGCTCACCAACTTCAAAATTAAGGTTGAAGAGGCAAGGAAAATTGAAGAAGGTATGACTGAAAAATTAAAGATAAAAGATCTAGAGTGTGAAAGATTAGAACATGAGATAGTTTCACTAAGGATGGAAGTGAAAGACTCTAAGGACAAGCTACACAAGTTTGATAAAAATTCAAAGACTTTGAACAAGATTATCAATGCACAAAGATCATCAATCACCAAAATAGGACTTAGTTTTGAAGAAGAACAAGGGAAATAGGAAGTAAAAAAAGGAGAGTCAAGCTCAAGCACCAAAGAAGAAGAAGCATCAAAAGAAGAAAGTGAAAGAAAGAGTGAGACTTCTGAGGATAAGTTGGACAATAGAAAGTTCAACAAGGAAAGGAACAATGCACAAGTAAGGAACAGATGGAACAAGAAACATGACAGGGTAGAAGAGACTAAGAGACCAATGGGGTCAAGGCAAGGTTTCTTCAATGGATGATGTTTCTCATGTCATAGATTTGGGCACATGGCTTCACAGTGCAGGACACATGAAAGATAGGAAAATGGGAATTTTAGAAACAGGCAACTTTTCCATGGGTATTGCTACTCATGTAATCAGTTTGGTCACAAGGCAATGAATTGTAGGGTTCATGACAGAAAAAGATATGGCTTCACTAGGAGAAATCCTAAGACATTTGCACCTCCAAGGAATAATAACATTAAGTGTTATAAGTGCAATAATGATGGACATACAACAAAGTGGTGTAGAGCAGACATTCCAAAATCAAGCATGAACAAGAATAGGAACAAGAATATGGATATGGACATGAATAAGAACATGAATAGGAACATGGACATGGAAAGAAACAATCAAAGGAATCATAAGGATCAGATAAGAAGGAAAGAGGATAAAGGTAAAGACCAGTGCTTGTTGGGAGTAGAAATACTCCCACCCTAGAATTAACCACCTCAAGAGGAGGTGGGGGAGGGGCTAAGCTAAGAGACTCATTCTTAGCCCCGAGCCCCAAAGGTGACCCTTTGCCATTGATGTCAAAGGGGGAGAGATTTGAGTAAGGGGGAGAGATTTGGTATTTGATAAAGGGGGAGATATTTGGTTTAAGGAGAGAGCAATTTCCAAGGGGGAGCAGAATAAAAAGTCAAGGAAATGGTAAAAAGTTATTGGGTTGCCATCAATGACAAAGGGGGAGATTGTTGGACATTTTGAGTCCATAAAGTTGTCATTGATGTCAAGGCATGAGGTTGTCATTGATGCCAAGAAGTGAACTACCATTGATGCCAAAAGGTCAACAAGGAGCAATGCAAGAGGTTGATGAGCTCCATAATGTTTATTTCTAAATATTATGTGGAGCATGATTTTAAAGGTTTTTATTAAAACCTATGATGGCAAAAATAAATGGTTTTTATTTAAAACCAATGGATAGACCTAAGGACATTAAATAAATTATAATTAATTGTAATAATTTCATTATATATTAATTTGTAAGTTAATTTAATTAACCTATGGTTATTAAATTAATTATAAGTTAATTATAATAATTTTATTATTAATTAAATTATAATATATTTTAATTTACCCTAAGGTTAGGGTTGCAAGGCAAATCAATATGCATCGACGTTTAATTTCAAGGTGGCATAATGGTATAAAAACCACATGCCTTAATGGCATTTAATCATCCTTCGTTCGAATGAAATAAAGAGGCCAACGTGTAATATGATGTGATTCATGCGAGGAAGAAGACAAAGCTTTTTGTCTTGAGCGCTAGCAAAGGAATAAATTTGGCATGGGCTAAAGCCTCATATCCACCCGACAATGTGGCCTAGTGGCAAGTGGTCGAGGGCTAAGGCGTTGGATACGGAAAGACCCATGATCGATTCTCGATGGTAGTTTTTGAGCGTGTTTTTCTTGGGTGTTGAAGGAAGCAGCACGTGATCATTTTGGGCTTAGGCGCCAAAAGGAAGGGTAAAGAGCACATGGTGCTCTTTGCTCCCAAAGCGAGTGCCTAGCGCACACGGTAGCCAAGGCCATGACTAGGGCGCACGGGGAGGCGACATCATGAGTTCGAGTCTCACCAAGGCAAAGGTAATAAATTTTTAATATATTTTGTGATGCCTAAGGTTTTGACATAAGGTCCTAGGGAGTTAAAAGGGGTAGATAAAAAGTATTTTTAATTGGTCATTATTTTGGTTAATTGGAGGAATAAGGAGTTAGCTTTATTTTTAATAAAGTCTTTTTGACATATTGGCTTATTGGAGAAATAAGTGGATTAAAGTGTTGGTTAAATTTTGAGAGGACTTCTTGCCATTGAGTTATTTTGAGAAGGTGATTGTATTGACATTATTTTTGGTGTTGGATATTATTTTAACTGGGAGATTATAAGGTGTATTTGGTCAATTATTTTTGTATATGTTGATGGATGCTTTCTTCAAGATGGAGTGATAAGGTGTATGTATGTTTTGATATTTACATTGAATACTTTTTGAGAGAGTTTATCATCTTCTAACTTCCTTGAGCTTGGAAAAGAAGTGTTTGTGGTTGTGGCAGATTTTTGAGGTTCCTTCATCATCAAGAAAAAGGTATGGGCATATTCTTCCTAAGTGAGTGATTGTTGAAAATTTTGAATGAAAAGTTGGAGTGAAAAGGATTATTTGGTTTGCATTGTTGAGAGTGTTTTGAATTAATGCTTCAAGGTTTTGAATTAAGAGTTGTTGATAAAACCTTGTTTTATAAGCATTGTTGTTGAAGTGAGTTGTTGAGTGAAGAACTTGAACTAGGGTTTGGAAAGAACATGAGTATCATTGTTATGTGAGATTGGTTGATAAAGCATTGTTGGAAATATTTGAGTGAGTTGTCATATGCTTGGACTAGGGTTTGTGAGCAAGGATTATTTCATTGAGTGATTGGTTGAGTAGAGTTGGTTGAGCCTAGTCAAGTGAATGTGTGAAGTGATTGTTCAAGTTCTATGAAATAAATTATTCTATATTTTGAATTGATTTGAGAAAGAGTTTGAGTATTGATGAATGTGAAGCATATTGAGTCTCTAACAATTCTCTATATGTTTCTAAGAGAGTGATTGAAAGTGATTGAGTATTGAGGTGAATGTGAAGCATATTGAGTCTCTAACAATTCTCTATATGTTTCTAAGAGAGTGATTGAAAGTGATTGAGCATTGTGATGAGTGTAGAGCATATTGAGTCTCTAACAATTCTCTTTATGTTTCTATGAGATTGGACAAGTTCTAGTGTGGACTTGTTGAGCAGATTTGAGGTAAGTCTTTGAGAAGACTTGTGGATAGATTTGGGTAAGCTTTTGTGGAAGCTTACAATACATATTGAGAGCAGATTTGGATAAGTTCTTGTGAGGACTTATTGAGCAGATTGGACAAGTTCTAGAGAGGACTTGAGGATAGATTAGTGTGAGATTTTGTGGAAGCTTACAAGGTAGATTTGAGACAAGTCTTTGAGAAGACTTGTGAGTAGAGTTGATTGATTGATTTGTTCAAACCTTGAGTTAAGGTTTGGGGCAGATCCAAGAGAGTTGATTTGAGATTGAGTCAAGCTTTGAGTTAAGGCTTGAGGATAGATATTGAGGATAAATTGAGGATAGATTTGTGCTAGACCTAAGGACTATGTTTAGTACAGATTCGAGGATAGAGTTTGGTGCAGATTTGAGGATAGGTTTGTGCTAGACCAGAGATAGATATTGAGGATAGATTTGTGCTAGACCGAAGGACTGTGTTTAGTGTAGATTTGAGATAGAGCTTTGGAGGTGATAGATTTGAGGACAGAGGTCTCCAGCCAGAGTAGGGAGGACAGGTGTCTTCTATGGATAGAGTTCCATTTGCTAAGGGTAGTGGAGGTAGAGGTCTTCTAGAGGATCACCAACTAGAGCAGAGTTAGGAGATTGGTGTCTCCTATGGATAGAGATCCATGAAATTGATTAGGGGATTGGTGTCTCCTTTGGACAGAGGTCCATAAACATTGTAATAGGGAAAGGATTCCTAAGAGATTTATTGAGAAAATATTAGTGAAATATTTTCTCCGTGGAGTAGCCCACATTGGGTGAACCACGTTAAATTGGTGTCTCTATTGTGTGTGATGATTTGTGCATTACTTTGGTTATTGCTATTGATATTGCCATTGATTATATTGGATAATACTATTTGGGAAAGAAAAGTAAAAAGTGGTATTATATTGTTCACCCCCCTCTCAGTATAAGCTTGTGTTCTTCAAGATAGCTTGTCCTTAGACTCTTTCATTTCCTTCCTTAGAGAAACTACCTCTTGTTCTAATATCTCACATTCTAAGACTTTTGACTCTTACATTTTCTTTAAATCTCCTTGTCTTAGCTATTGATTTTATAAGATCTTGTATAATATTTCCTTTCTCTTCATCACATTCTTTAAATTGAGCCTTGAATCTTAAATTTTGCTTTCTAACCTTTTTCAATTCTTTTAGAGAAGTAATAAGTTTAGCTTATAGATCTACTACTCCTTCCTCTTCATTTTATGATTCTTTCTTTACTTCTTTGTCTTCAAGATCATCTTCATATTTTTTAGATTTATTTTCAATAGGAGCACTTCCTTCCTCTTCTATTGCCAAAAATAAAATTTATTCTTCTTCACTATCACTTGAAACCTTATCTATTTTGTCCACATAAAAACTCTTATTATGCCTTTGAAAAATATTATTTTCATTCTTGCTTTGTCCATACCTATTTTTCTTTTCATACCTGGATTTTCTTGCTTCCTTTCTCTTATGATCTTGTTTCTCTTCACTGCTACTACTTCCATATTTTGGACAGTTAGATGCATAGTGACCATATTTACCACAATTAAAACACTTCACTATTTTTGTACCTTTTTGCTTTCTTGAATCCTTCTTGTTTCTTTTTCCATAGTTAGCTTCTTCATCACTGCTTGACTCATCACTTGATTTTGGTTTCTTATCTTTTGTCTTCTTTTCTACTTTGAAAGTTACCTTTTTCTTGGGAATAGGATCCTTTACTATTCTCATCTCATAAGCTATGAGAGTTCCATGTAACTCATCCATAGTCAAATTTTCAATGTCTCTTGTTTCTTCTATGGCTGAAACCTTTCCATCATACCTCATAGGAAGTGACCTTAAAACCTTTTAAGCAACATCGAATTATTCTATTTTAAATCTAAGTCCTATGCATGGTGTTAACAACCTCATCCATATGAAGTAAGTATGCAACAATGTCTTCCTCTTCTTTCATCTTCAAGTCTTCAAATGTCTTCTTATGATTTTACAATTTTTCCATTTTGACCTTTTTATCTCCCTCATATGTTTGCTTCAGTTTTTCCCAAATTTTCTTTGCTGATTTGCAATGCATAACTTTTACAAACTCTGCTTCACGTAAACCACTTAATATTGCATTCATAGCCTTGGAATTATTCACATGCAATATCTTACCATCTTTATCTATGGGAGGATTAGCTGTAGGTGTAAATCCATCCTCAATTGCTTGCCATGTCTCATATCCTTGTGCCATCAAGTAAGTCTTCATTCTTATGATCCAGAAAGCATAATTGTTCCCATAAAACAATGGTGCCTTATTTTCTAAAGATCCACTCTGATATGCCATCTATGTTCATGTACACTCTTCCTTCAAGCTGTTAGACTCTTTCGAAGGAACCCACTATGATACCAATTGAAGAACACAAGCTTATACTGAGAGGGGGGGTGAATAGTATAAGATCAACTTTCACTTTTCTTTCCCAAACAATATTATCCAATATTATCAATGGCAATATCAATAGAAGTAATCAAAGTAATGCACAAATCATCACACACAATAGAGACACCAATTTAATGTGGTTCACCCAATGTGGGCTACTCCACGGAGAAAATATTTCTACTAAATTTTCTCAACAAATCTTCTTGGGAATCAATTCCCTATTACAATGTTTATGGACCTCTATCCAAAGGAGACACCAATACCCTATGCTCTGATTTGTGGATCTCTCTCCATAGGAGAACTCTTTCCCCTTTTCTCTGGTTTGTGGAACTTGATCGAGGAGAACTCTATCTCCTCAATTGGTTTTTGGATCTCTCTCCATAGAAGAACTCTATATTCCCAGCTGGTTCATGGATCACACTCCATAGGAGAACTCTTTTCCTCTTTCTCTATTTCATGGATCTCTATCCATAGGAGAACTCTTTCCCCTCTACTATGGCTGATGATCTTCTAGAAGACTTTTACCCCCACTTCTCTGGCTTGTGGATCTCTCTCCATAGGAGACCTCTGTCCCCACTACCCTGGCTAATGGATCTCTATCCACTGGAGACTATTGTCCTCTTTACTCTATCACCTCCAAATCTTACTCTCAACTCTATATCAAATATACACCAAACTCTATCCCAAGTCTAGTATAGATCTGCTCTAACTCTACTCATAAATCTACACCAAACTCTATCTCAAATCTATCCCCAAGCCTTAACACAAATCTTGAACAAATCACCAATCAACTCTGCTTAGATATGCCCCAAGCCTTAACACAAATCTTGAACAAATCACCAATCAACTCTGCTTAGATCTACCCCAAGCCTTAACACAAAGCTTGAACAAATCACCAATCAACTCTGCTTAGATCTGCCCCAAGCCTTAACACAAAGCTTGAAAAAATCAACCCTACTCTTAATGTTGTTTCAAGTCTTCATAAGACTTTCTCAAATATACCTTCAAGTCCTCTCAAGAACTTGCTCAAATCTGCTCTCAAGTCTTCACCAAGACTTGCTCAAATCTACCTTCAAGTCCTCTCAAGAACTTGCTCAATCTTCTCTCAAGTCTTCACCAAGACTTTCTCAAATCTACCTTCAAGTCTTCTCAAAAACTTGCTCAAATATGCTCTAGCATATGCTCAAACCTGTTCTAACACATGCTCAAAATAGCTCACAAAATATGCTCAATCAATCTCAAATCTTGCACACAATGCTATCAAATGCTTTGTCTAATCTTCAAAGTAATTCCTTTAACTTGAAGTAGTTTAGACATATTCTATCCAAAATTCATTTAACCTATGGAACATATAGAGAATGATGTACTCTATCAAAAACTCAATATGTTCTACTCAATAATTAAGTCTGTCGCTTCCACATGTCTTACTTTTATTGCTCTTTTAAAGATAGATTCAATCTAGCACATGACACCTATCTTTCTTGATCTACACTCTTGCTTTCACAAATATGATTTCTAATGTTTACACATTCACTTTTAATATCACTCAAAACCAATGCTCAATAAGTTTCACTCAATCATTCAACCAATGAAACACACCTTGCTCACAAACCCTAAACAAGTGTTTTCATACTTCTTCAAACAAAGAGCACAATGTAGGTCTCAAACCCTAACTCAAATAATTCCCAATCTCTATCTCAAATGTTCTCTAAACATTCAACAATGAAGCATATAAAACTCACTCAAATATTTCCAACAATGCTTATCAAACAATCCTTTTCACTCCACCTTATGTTTCACAACATTCATTCCAACAAACACTTCAAACAAAATATGATGTGCCCATACCTCTTTGCTTTGATGGAGATATGTCTTCAAAACCTGTCTCACTTACAACCAAATCCTTTTGTGCCAATTCAAGGTTAGATAGCAACAGTCTATCTCAAAATCTCCACATGAATATTTCACCTCAACAAATATTTCACCATACAAAGATTAATAAAATGCCAAACCACTTATACACCTTATTACTCCTAACTTTGCCAATAAATTTCATCAACAAGAGTCACCAATCACATAAGCAAAAATTCCATTTACACCTTATATCTCCTACTTGTCATTAATGCATTTCCAAAAGATAAATAAAATATCACTTCACTTTTTATCCCAATGCATTAACAAAACAAACTACCTTAATTTTTGCTCAAAAAGAAATTACTTTTATAACCCTTTTATTGCAAAAATAAAAACCATTTAAAACACCTTATATCTCCCTAGCACATACCTTAGCCACCTTAGACCTTAGGGTATAATTTAATTTTTAATAAAAAATTAATCCCTCTTTGCTTCCGCTTGCCGCCTACCATCGAGAGTCGAACCCACGCCACCTGCTGGCCCTGTACCCTAGCCACCACTAGGCTACCGTGTGGGCTAGCCAACCCACATGCAATCAAAATGCAAGACCTCCCTCTTGTCCTTTACCATCGATGCCAAAACTTAAATCGACCACATAGCCAAAAGGACCTTCATGTGAATCGAACCCGTGCCTTCTACCTCCTATGCTGTTGTGCAAGCCTTGCTTGCTAGCTCGACTACCACCTCACATGAGTGGGGACACACCCCGTCCACACTTTGACCAAATCTTCTACACCAAGATTTGTGCTGTCTCCTTTCTGTTTCCTCCATCGCGTCGATCGTGCAAGGCAAATACTTCGGGGGTTAATGATTCGAATACCACTAAGGCTTAGGCTAAACCTTAGCCTTATTAATACACATGTCCTCCTCTATATTTGATATCGACTTCTTTTTGCAATTCAAATTTTGGTATTTCAAATTTTAATTATTATATTTAATTATAATAATTTAAATCCTAAAGGATTTAAATATTATAATTTAAATATTTAAAAACCTTTTGGGCCTTTTCTTTTTAGGGATAACCTTGCCACCATTAATGGGTATTTTAACCTTTGCAAAATTACCACCAAGGTAATTTATAAATCCTTTCTCAAATATTATGGAGAGGTATTCCTTTCTTCTTGTTGCCTTATACCTCATGTGCCACCAAGAGAAATATTCTCACAAATATTTCCATCAATTTAGGACATTAAACCTTTTGAAATTAATCAAACCTCTTGACATTAATTCCATCAAATTAGGACATCAAACCTCTTGACATCAATGACAACAAAACATGCTCAAATTTCCAATAGTATATTCTTGGCTATTTATGCTTAAATATTTGTCATGATTGATATACGTAAACTTTTACTAGAATCAATAATTCTTACGTATGGGGATAAGTTGTGGACCTAAATTACAGATTATGAAAATATATATTTTAGATCTATAATATGTTATAAGGTGGGACATATTGAGAAATCATGCCATAAGAAGAGTCTAGTAGAAACATATATAGAAAACCACAAGATAAACTTATAAATGAATATCAATGAGGATGGTTCTCAACTTCCACAAAATAGGTCCAGATAGATGAAAGTAAATAAATAGTGGAGACCAGTAAGGAAGTATATTAGAATAAATACCAATTATTTTGAGGCTTTAGACTATGAAGAAAAATCAAATAAGAGTTTAGAGGGCACAATACAATAGGATACAAATATTAACAAGGAATTGTTTATTCAATTAATCCCGATTTAAGGATTGTAGACCCAAAATTGCCACATCCTTAGAATTTTTTTTTGTAAAATTTTTGAAGTGTTGAAGGAGCTAGTTCTACCCCATGGTAGAGGCTCAGAATAATATATTCTACCTTGTAACAATGGCTCAGTGCAAGATGTTCTATCCCATGGTCAAATCGTTCAAAGTTCATACTTAGCTATTTCAAGATCACGGGCTACAACACAATTTTAGTTTTGATGAAGTTCAATGGTTCACAGCATGCTCCACCTTGTGTGACATAGAACATTGTTCCAACTTGTGATCAACAATGGTCAAATATGACATCACTGCTTTTCAAATCATGGATTATAACATGACTCCATCCCACGAAAGTTAAAGCTTATTCCATACCATGTGACATAGAACATTGTTCCAACCTATGGTCAAAGCAATCAAAATCCATGAAGAAGTATTCCAAGAAGTGGGCCAATGCAAGGTTCCATATCACATAGTTCAATGTTATACCTTGCATGGTCTAGAGCAAGGTTCTACCCCACGGTCAACATTGGTCAACTTTGTACATGTAAATTTCAAGGCATAGGCTACAACATGGTTTGGACTTTGTTCTACGTCATGGATGCAAAGTAAAGGAAGATCACTCAAAGACTACAAGGCAATGGTGTAATGCTCTACCCCACATGAGTTAGAGTATATTTTTACAATGAAGGATCTTATGCTCCAACCCATGGTCAAAATGGTCAAAAGGTGTGAATACCATTTTTCAATGAGCAAGCTACGACATGTCTCTATGTTGCAGAGCTAATAATAGTGTTGAAGCTTTGATCTCAACCATCCATGAGTGGATCAACGATTGATTTGTTTTGATGATCTCCAAGGCACATAAAGGTAGAACTTCTATAATGTGACATGAGTTGATCACTTGAAGTAAACTAGAAGGTGAAGCATCGAAGAGATCAAGAACCAAGAAATAAAGGCAGTTGCAGATCTATGGTTGGATAGCATCTACAAGAACAATGAATGGTCTGGATGATAGTTTTGTGTAGCTTAGAGCCAAACACCATGAAAGACCAACAAGTTGTAGAGGATGTAGCGCAAGATTACATGTTTTCTTCTTTCATCTAAGATAAATAAGAGGCTACCACCTCAGCACCTAGCTGATCTGGCATTTTATTTTCCTTGTAATGTTCCACCTTATTTCATTTTTCAAGCATGTAAAACTATAAATAGAGGTCGAACCCTCATTTTTTAGGGTCAGCTCTAGAGTGTTTGCTTGCCCTACTATGTAAATATTTTTTGCAAATCAATAGAAGGAACATTACTTGGATGTTTGCCTCAGACTAGTGTCTTCTATAATATTTTGAGAGATTCAAGATGTGAAATACTTTTTTGCTATTGCTGCTATGGTTAGTCTATTCTGTTGATATTGGATTGCTAGCTTAGAGCACTTTGAAATATTTCATAATTGAATCTATACTTGCAAGAAGTTCTTTTCTGTTAGTCTTGGTACTGATCTTATTCTGCTATTTGGATTATTAGTATCTTTGATGTTTGAAATGACTTCTTGAAGTATGTCTTGTTTGTCTAAATTGATGAAGATTATCTATTTTGAGTGTTGTTAATTGCAAGTGTGGGACACTAGAAATTGGTTGTCATAGGGTTTTCTTGTAGATGCCTATGTTGTTAGCTTTATCCAACCACTATTTAATTGTTACTTTTTCTAACCCTAAACCCATTTCTATCCCTATCTTTTAAACATTTAACTGAGCTTAAATGATTCAACACCCTATCAGTTGATAAGGAATACCAGCCTACTCTGGAGGTTGGATTAGAGCAGTATTTAATCCATCCAATGTTGAGGTCTAGACTATGATTAGTGGGTGCATGCCTAATCAGAATACTAGAAGATAAGAGTCATAGTTTTAAGCTTTTCTTGATGTCAATTTGGATACCAATAGTTTTGGCACACTCTGTGGGACCCTATTTACAAGAACATTAGCTAACCCACCAAATTTTTATTTTTACCTTTTCCTGGAGGAATCAAGATTTAGTGGATTGTCTTGACCTCGTTAAGCGGTGAATAGTAAATTCACTTGGTGACTCCTTGAATGCAAGAAACTAGAAAGCCATTCCAATAGCTCATAATTTTTCATGAATACTAGGTCGTCTACAAAGAATAATCTAGATTATTTTATCTATTATGAGCTCCCTTTGAGAGGATCCACTATCATAAGAAATTTGAACCCATATTTTCAATCATATGAGACTCCTCTAGAACCACCCCTTGAAGTACCTCCAAGGCCACCCCCAACAAGAACAACACCTAGAAATATGGCTCATAATATGAATGTGGCTCCAAACCAGCCCCTGTAGAAATACCCTAGTTGGAATATAATCGGTCCCCTAAGGCTTGCCCATATGCATGATATCCCTCAAGCTGTATCCAAAGCCATACCTACTTATGATGGATCAGGAAAAACTACTTACGAGCATTGCCAAGATATCCTAAATCTAGCAATAATTCATAACATAAAAAATGAAGATGTGATTATTAGAATTCTAGCCCTATCTTTTAGAGGGAAAATCCTACATTGGTTCAGGATCTTAGAGGACAATAGCATTACTTCATGGGCCACATTAGTAGAGCCCTTTGTAGAAGAGTTCAATGAGTCTGTTGATCCCTTTTCTCTCCTAAATCAGTTTACATCCATGCAAAAGCATCAACAAGAGTTCGATTTTAGACTTCAATCTAAGATTTAGTAGAACTTAGAAGAGGATTCCACCTGAAGCTAGGCTAGCTACAACCCTTGCTTTTATGTACTATATCAGAGCCCTTGGGTCAGATCTAGGTTTACAAACTCAATAATCAGGGGTATACACCTTCCCTCAGGTCTACAATGTAGTTGTGCAAGCTAAAAATATCCTCATCAATGTAGGAAGATTACCCCCAAAAATTGTGATGCCCTACTACTCTAAAATTCCTAATATCCAAATTCAGGTAGCTACATATTCTTACATGGACCCTCCTCCTTTGTCATCCCCACTTCCTCATATGGCTCCAATTCCTCTCCCCAAAGTACCATCTACTTCAGTTCCTTTTCCACCACTTCCATCTCAAATACCTCAGGAATCCACTATGCTTCTTGATATTCATAGTACTTTGAAAACACTCAGTAACAAGATGAATTCAATGGAGAAAAGAGAGATAGAGAGATCTCAACAAAGGAGATTCCCCTATGTCAATAGAGATCAAAATCCTTGGTACCAACAATAGTATAGGGATCAAAGTTAATACAATTCAAGAAGATCAAGAATATTCTTCTGAAACCAATCTTGTGAATGTATGGTGCCTTGTATGTAATGATCCTCATGATTCAGAGTCATGTATTATGTACCAATATCATGTGCAACAAGCCATGGAAAATGTAGAGAGGAATTAGAAAGGTAGAGTTAATATGCTTTGGAAACCAGATCAGATCATGGTTGGGCAAGATCTTGATGAAGAAGAACATATTTCTGTCATGACAAGATTAGGAAAGAAGATATTGTAGGTTGATCCATAGAAGATGGGTCAGTTTTAGGTCCCTTCTCAAAAGAAGAAAGATATCCCCCTACAAAGTAGTGATCAATTTCCTATTCCCCAAGCAACTAAAAAGAGGGACACGGTTCCTAAAAGCTAAGAAAGAGAGGTTAGTTTCCCTAGGAGATATGACAAAGAAAATGATAAATAAAGGATGAGATCCAAAAATGAAGCACAAGAAAAGTTGAGATTTCCTTCCATAACTAAAAGATAAAGGATCGAAGCCACACAATAATACAAGAGGAAGTATGGTGAGCCATAAAAGAAGTCTGAGAATCCTCCTTCAGGAAAATCAGAGTATAACATTGTGGAAGAGATGAAAAGAATCCCCTCCAAGGCTAGCCTCTATGATACTCTCTTCATTCTTGGTCAAATAGATCTGCTTAAAGCTTCTTTGAGTAAAAATCCCCAAGAAAAGTAGACTACTACCATCCTTAGCATGCCTTCTGGGAAAGATAAGATGTCTCCTGCTACTTTAAAGAACAAACCCCCTCCCTTTTACATATCTTTGAGGATGGAGGGTTGGATAGTCTACAACTGTATGATTGATTCAAGGGCCTCTACCATAGTTATGCCCAAAGTAGTCTATGAAGATATGGGTATGGAGTATACTAGATCTTGTCCTAGAGTTTTGTAGTTGGATGGGACACTAGTTAAGATAGTTGGAGTAATAAAATATGTACTAATGAGACTGCATAGAGCCTTAGAGGTGACCATTGTGCAAGAAATTGTAGTGGTAGATCTAGAGCCTTATTTTGGCCTATGCCTTTCTAGAGAATTCACTACCAAGTTGGGAGGATGTATGTACTTGGATTACTCTAGCATGGTAATCCCTTTCAAAGGGAAGAGGATAAGGATAACACTTGAGAAGCCTATGTCCTATCACATTGAGAAGATTGAAGAAGATATGTGTAACCTCACACCCCTAGATGAGTTTGAACTAGTAGAAAGTTTTGAAGAGTTAGAGGTTGAGGATGAATTGCCATTCAGAGAAGATTATAGTCATTTTGGGATAGGAATGGGCACATACAACATTTCTTCAGAAGTAGAGAAAAAGATCCCTGCTATATCCAATCAATCCTTAAGAGAGATAGAGACTTGGACCATGCATTTTGATGGTGCAAGATGCAAAAATGGAGTTGGTGTCGATGTAGTTTTGTAATCTCCCTCAGAAGGTGTAAATATATTTGCATACAGACTGACATGGTCTTGTACTAACAATGTTGTAGAATATGAAGCTCTATGCTTAGGTCTAATGCAAGCAGAGAGCATGGGTATCAAAATACTGAATATATATGGTGACTCTAAGTTGATAGTCAATCAGGTAAGGGAGAGATGCAGTAGTAAGCACCATTACTTGAGGGCATATAGAAATAGGGTATGGGATTTGATGGAATCCTTTGATGCCCTAAACATTCATTTTATTCCTAGAAAATAGAACATACTGGCTGACTCCTTGGTAGTTAAGGGTTCTAATTTCAATCCTTCTTCAGATATGGGAGTTTCTAAGGACAAAAGGATCAAAATGGTTTTTAGACCTACAATACTAGATAGATAGATTTTTTGGTAGGTCTTTGAAAGTGATGATCAGATCATTGATTTCTTGGTAAGAGAGGCTTGCTTATCTACTATTCAAGAGGAAATTCCTAATGAGATAGATCAACAAGATGTTATCCAATTAAAAAACAATCATATCCCTAGGGGTTTGGTCACCTTGGAAAGCCTCTTTGATAATGAAGATAGGAGAAAAGCTAGAGCTATGGAGATCAATGAAAATATCTATAAAGAGATCGAGATTGAGAAAGAAAAGAAGCTCAAAGTTGGTATCCACTATTCTCTAGAAGAGGTAGAGGAGATCAAAACCCTGTGCCTAAAATACCAAGACATTGTGGCCTGGTCATATGAAGATCTAAAGGTATATGATAAAAAGGTGATCCAACATACTATTGAGCTAGAACTAGATGCAAAACCTTTCAGACAGAAGTAGAGGCCTGTAAATCCTAGAATTGAATCCATAATGAGAGAGGAGTTGCTCAAATTGTTGAAGGCTAAAATTATATACCCAATTAAGCACTCCACATGGGTGGCTAACTTGGTTCCTATAAGAAAGAAGAATGGAGACATCCATCTATGTGTAGATTTTAGGAATCTCAACCAGGCATCATTGAAGGATCACTACCCTCTCCCTCAGATTGACCAGATTCTACAGATTGTTGTAGGAGCAGAAAGGTTCTCATTGTTGGATGGTTTCTCTAGATATAATCAGATCTGGGTAAAATATGAAGATCAATTCAAGATAACATTTACCACCAAATGGGGAACTTTTTCTTATCAAAGGATGCCCTTCGGTCTCTCCAATGTAGGAGCCACCTTCTAGAGGGCTATGGATTATGCTTTTGGAGAGCTAATCAATAAGGTCATTCTCATCTACTTAGATGATATGACTATGTTCTCTCATGAGAAACAAAACCATCTGGAACACTTGGAGCAAGTATTTGAGAAATGTAGAGAATTTGGCATCTCTCTTAACCCAAAGAAGTCATTTTTTGTAGTTCATGAAGGGAAGCTATTGGGGCATGTGGTTTCTAAATAAGGAATGTCTATTGACCTAGATAGAGTGAAGTCAATTCTTGCTCTCCCCTTGCCTATGAACAAGAAAGCTTTGCAATATTTCTTTGGGTAGATCAACTTTGTTAGGAAGTTCATCTCAGACTTTGCTCAAAAGGTAAAACCTATCTCAGAGTTGCTGAAGAAAAATGTAGATTTCAAGTGGACAGAAGCAAGGAAACATGCTTTTGAAATCATTAAACAATCTATTGCCACTACTCCAGTTCTGGTAAATCCTAACTTCAGCAAGAATTTCATTTTGTACACTTATGGAGCTGAAGAGAGCTATGCATCTATGCTTACTCATAAGAATGATGATGGAGAAGAACACCCCATATTTTTTTGGAGTCAAACTCTCCATGAATACCAAATCAAATACAACTTTATTGAGAGACAAGTATTTGTAGTGATGAAGTCATTGAAGAAGTTTAGGCAATACTTGGCTCAAAGTAAAACCCTTGTGTATGTGGTTCACCCAGATGTAAGAAGTTTTATTTTACAAGGTGAACTGGGAGACAAAAGAGTTGGTTGGATTACTAAAATCTAGGAGTATGATATGGAAATCCATCCTACCAAGTTGGTCAGAGGTAGAGCATTGTGCCAAGGGTTGATAGAAAATATAGTTGTAGAACAAATGACAGCTTTCTAACCACCAATAGAAGATCATACTGAAGAGTTTCAATCAGAAGGTTTAGACTAGGTTGATCAGATGACTAGATATTTTCAAATAGGAATTTGCCCTCAAGGTCTTAACCCATCACAAAGGAGGAGATATAGGCTTCAAGCCTTGAAGTATGTCCTACTACCAAAAGGATTATATAGAAGAAATCTTGATGGAGTCCTCCTAAGATGCTTGAAAGATGATCAAAAGCAAAAGGTCATTAAAGAGTTCCATGGAGGGTTATCTAGAGGACATTTTTTAGGAAGGGTCACAACTATGAAAATCATTAGGGTAGGCTATTACTGGCCTACTATTTTTACTGATACCTTCAAGATAACAAGAGCATGTGATGAATGCCATAGGTATGTGGGAAGGACTAGAAATGCATCATTCCCCCTCAAACCCATCCAAGTAGAAGAGCCTTTTCAATAGTGGGGACTGGACTTCATTGGAACAATAAATCCCAATTCCTCAGTAGGACATAAGTATATCTTGACTACCATAGATTACCTTACCAGATGGGTTGAAGCCATTCCCACAAAGAAATCATATCAGGAAGTGGTAATCAATTTCATGGAGAGCTTGATCACAAGGTTTGGTATCCCTAAAGCTATAGTAAGTGACAATGGTCCAACTTTTATAGGAGCTAAATATATTGAGTTTTCTAACAAGTATGGTATAACTATAAAAAACTCCTCTAACTACTATCCTCAAGGGAATGGATTAGCAGAATCAACTAACAAAAATCTGCTTAGGATTCTGAAGAGATCACTAGAGGATAACAAAAGGAGTTGGCATCTACTTTTAGAACAAGCTCTATGGGTAGACATGATTACCATCAAGAAATCTATTAAGACCTCTCCTTATGCATTGGTGTATGGTAAAGAAGTAGTCCTACCTATTCACTTGGAAATACCAGCTCTCAAATTGGTAAACATAGAAGAAGAGTCTGATCAAAATCCAACTGAAACTAGATTGACCCATCTACTTCAGTTAGAAGAGAAAAGGACTCAAGCATATGAATATTTCTAGAAGCACTCATTTGACATTAAGGGATGGTTCGACAAGAAGGCTAAATTCAGAAATTTCAAAGTAGGTGACTCTGTTCTAAGGTGGAATGTAGAGAGAGCCAAACCAGGTCATCACCAAAAATTTGATTCTTTCTGGGATGGTCCTTTCAAGGTTGTTGAGGTTAAAGAAAGTAATTCTTTCCAGCTCCAAGATCTAGATGGAAACATTCAACTAATTTTGGTTAATGGATTCCATCTGAAACTCTACTTTGAGTAAGAGTTCATTTCATGTAACATATGTATATATTTGTATTATACTTTTGTTTTATTTTCTAAAGTTTTTGTATAGAAAAAAGAAAGGTAGTTCAATGGTTCATAACACATTGTGAAAATAAGAAGTAAATATTACCAATGATAAAATGTGCTCTATCCCATGATGTGCTCCACGCCATGCTCAAATGAGTAAATATGACCATGGGCTATAACATGTGCTCCTCATCGCTCTTAAAAGAATAAGATAAGAAAATATTGTGAGTTCTAATGTGTGCTACACTGCAACCAATCAGTAAATAGCATGATGTTTTCTACAAGTCATATTTGAATTGAGAAGTGTGCAATGGGTAGTTGTCCATCAGACATTAATGGTGGAAGGTATGCATGTGGGAGTATTTAAACTCAAAATTCAATTGCCATTCATTTTACAAGCAACATCTACTTACCATAAAGAGCTAAGGAAGTGGTGAGATGAAGCTATCAAGTATAGAGAAGAGAAAAATATCCAGTAATTTTTTTTTTAAAATGGTACAAAAGGTAGCTTAAGAAGATGTATAATAGGTGACTGTCAAGCTAGAATGCTATATTGATAAAGCAAAAGTAGTGGTTGACACTAGGTTGACATGGACAAGGAGAACTAAGCTCAGAAGAGACATCGATGATAAATTCCAAAAGGGTGAACCCATGTCAATTCAAGGTAGTTGTGTTATTTTCTCCTTTTTATCATTTTACATCTATGATTTTGTGCATATCTACCCTAAATTAATATTAGCCATTGTCAAGTTTTATGACCCTAGGGCAAAAGTAGTAAAGATGGCTAAGGGTAAAACATTGTTTAGCATAACTACTAAGGCCTACCTAGATTTGTTTACCATAGGTGTAGATCCCCCTGCAAGACCTAAACCCTTCAACATAGTAGAGCAAGCTAGGTATTACTCCCTGCAGGGATGTGCTCATGAAGGAGAGCCTTTTAGGAAGTGGGTTTATAGCCAATTCAAAACTATCAAGTCTAGGAAAACTTTGCCAAAATCCCCAATCACCATTGAACACTTTGCTAACCCAAAGCTTTTCACTATGTTGGCCTGCCTAGAGGGTCTAGATTCTGATCGGTATGTGAGAGATTGGAAAATAGCCACCATTTATTGCATTTCCAATGAAAAATGTATAAACCTAAAGTAGAGGAAGAAGGCATCAAGCTAATTTATTTTGATTGGCCAACCTATCTCTCCAAAAGAATGCATGAACAACTAGTTAGGATGAAAAGAGGATTTAGAGAACCCCTCCTTTCGACATTGTTCGAATCTGATATGGATGTTCTATAGTATCGTAAGACACATGATGCCTTGGATTCCAATTAGGGATAAGAATGATAATGGAGACCCTATTCCGGTTTATCATTGGACCAACCATTTGAGGAATACAGAGTCATACTATAGATTCAACTTGGAATTTTTAGGGCTAGCTCTAAAATTCATGTATGGACAATGCCCTAGGCTGCCACCTCTTGCCAAGGAGTTGTTGTGAGTAGAGAATGCTGAAGAGGGATATTGGTATATCCTCATGGAGGGAACTATCATTAGACTCTATGGTTTCACTGGTAAACCCTTTCTACTGCCTCATTTTGTTACTAGTAGGTTATTGGCTCTGGAGTATTTAAGGTAAACTAACTTTATCAACATCAACTTTAGCACTGGTAAGGGAAGAAAAGGGACCCTAATTTATTCTCACAATGTAGATGATATAACAATAACCATAAGGGGTCAATATGAGCAAATTACTCAATATTTGGAGAGACTAGGTCTACTGTACATTCCACAAAGATGGAGATATGACCCTGATGACAAGTTCTTGCAAAGGAATATTGCCCTAAATGCAGAAAGGGCCCTCAAATTTGAAAAAATTCAAGGCCTGATTTTGAAAAGGGCAAAAATAACAAGGAAAATGCTCCATTGGAATGGAACATCAGTAAAATGGAACAACTACCCCCATGGAGAGATTTTTATGAGCAGATAGTTGATTATGATCCTGAGAAGAACAAAGACCACCGATTGAAAGAGTCTAAGATTAAAGAAATGGAGAAGAAACATGGTTGGGATAGTGGTAAAATTATAGAATGGTGGCAGATGAGAGTTGAAACAGGTGCAAAAAAGGCTAGATTTGGTCATCAAGCAGACACCAATTTCTTTGAGTTGTATGAGAAGCATATAAAAACCTAGAAGGCTAAAAATGGTAGAAACTTGGTACTAAGTTACAAGAAAATAGAAGTAAAGAGAAGGAGGAAAAACCAAGTATCATCAGATTCTTCTTCGCCACCTTCTCAAGAAGAAGTACAAGAGGCCGTGATAGATGCTCCATCAACAGCTGAGGAAGCCCCAAAGGCATTTGAGCCTTCACAAGAGCAATTATAGAAATATTTTGTGGGTGCTCAAATTATGAGCAAAATGCATTACTCTGGTGGTGAAGTAGGAAATACATAAAGTATTCAAGCAATGAAAAGGCCAAAATGCTTAGCCTTGGGTGGAGAACCTCCTCTAACTGACATAAATTAGAAGGAAAAGGATGACAATTTTGTATTCACCCCTATAAATTTCACCATCACAACTACAGTAAAGTCAACCCTGATCGCTAAAGTTGCATTACAAGAAGCACAATTTGAGGAGAATACAAAGAATGATAAGCCTACAATATCTATGGTTTTCAAGAGAAAGGCTAAGGATTCAGTAGGGGAAACCTAGAAGGAGGTCTACAAGAAATAGAAAATGGATCAAAGGTAAACTACCGAACAAATCCCTATATCAGTTGTAGAGCAACAAGTGCAACAGACACAACATCAAAGTGCAGAGGATATTTTCAAACAAACTACTTTGGTAGGCAAAGGTATGATTTCTATCCCTTCCTCTCCTCCTCTATCCCCAAAATAATCCCCTCCCATTCTCAAGAAAAATTGGAATAGAAGGCACCCTCTCCCCCTCATAATTCACCACCTACTTCACCAGTTATCACAGAGGCTCAAGTTAATCCATCTCCTCCACATTCAATAGAAGTGCCAGTGACATCATCACCCATTCATTCATCTCCACTCCCAAAGTCATTACCATCAGTAACATCAGAAGGGCAATCTCTTTCATCTCCCCCAACTCATTCCATGATCCTAACATCTACCATCATGTCCTTCCTAGTTGCAACTTCTACAATAAGTACAGACTCCACTATCCTCACAACCACTCCCCTTTCATCAGCATCTGAGTCTTTCCTCCCTTACCTTATAGCTACTCCAACCTCTACAAATTATCCCACAGTAGCCTCTTTGCAGAAAGGAAAGGAGGTTTCACAAAAAAATCAAGATTTTTGGGCTGAGAAATTATCTAAGCCTTCAAAGCAGATGGCTAGATGGAGAAAAACCATGATCATTGATCCAGTGACAAGGCAAAGGATAGCTAGATCCATCACTCCTCTTGTAAGCAAACCAGAAGAGGACATGACTATAGAATATTATCATCTAGAGGAGCATACAGAGGATATTGATCAATTGCAGGTGGAGGATGAGTTGGTTATAGCAAAGGCTCACCTTGAAACTTTCTATGTCAAGATTGACATTTATAAGGAGCAATGTGGAAAATTGGAGGAAAATATTGAGAAGCTAGAGAAGACAATCAGTAATAAGAAAAAGGTGGAAAAAGCTATGAGAAATGAAGTCAAGAGCTAGAAAAATAAATATCAAGAGGCCATAAAACTTAAAGACCAAGTTGAAGAGCAAAAGAAAAAGAATGAAGCTCAAGCCAAAGAAATACAATATTTGAAGCATCAGCTTCAGATTGAAAAGGCCAAAGTTATAGGCTTTTCAAAAGGAGTAAAAAAGGTTAGAAAGGAGATATGGTCTGAAATCCTTGAGAAATATTTAGAAATCCAACCTATAATTGACTATATGGATGATGCAAGTCATTTACTACAAGCTACCAAAGAAGATCTGGATAAATTCACTAAGGAGCTACAGCCCATGGTGATACCAGTAGAACAAATATACAAACTATCTGAAAGCAGATTCAGTGAAGCTGCCAAGCCTATTCCTAGCAAGGCATGGAACACTTCTAGACTGGCTGCTAGAATTGTGGTTGATAAGAATAAGTTGCTCTAGAAGGGCTGGTTACTATCAGATAAGATTGAGGGCACACTCCAAGATATTGTAGATATTAATCAAGAGATGATGCAGTATGGTTTTGGAGGACTGTGGGTTGAAAATAATGCCTTGTTAATAGAAGAAGATATCCAAAATAATGTAGCCTCAATCATCTAGGATGAATCTGAGATAGATGCTTGGGAAGATCTGATTGATCAAGAGCAGGTCTCTCAGATGATCAAAAACTTGACTAGGCTCAAAGATCTAATGGAGGACTTGGTGAACAAGGGTAATTCTATGACTTATGAAGAGACCTCTAAGTTGGAGTATATTCATAAGCGGCTCAAAGAAACAACCAATCCTACTGAATTAGCCTAGAGCCAAGCACTGCAGACCCTAAAATAGATGATCTAGTTGTTTGGAGCAGATCTAGAGCCTGAAGATAAGCAAGAGACTTCCCAAGAAGAAGAAGATAATGAATAAGAGTAAATAGTCTTGTAGCGGAAGTGGACTTAAGAATTTTTGTATTCATGTGTATATTTTTGTATATTGTTTTGATTCTGACACTATCAGAGAATAGTCATAAAGCATGAAGCTTGTAGCAAAACATGAAAAAACCATGAAGATATTTTGTTCAATCTGGTTGGGGTTACAAAAGGGAACATAGTTTCATATAGCTAGACTAAGACTATGCCCATGAAAGGAGCTACAGAATTTATTGATGATTTCCATGTGAACCGTTACTCTCTGAGTATCCTCACAAATGTTCTAGAGAGTGATGGTCACATAGAAGCTATTCTATGAAACATAGTTCACTGAAGATCAAAGTCTATATTTTCCTTCCATATCCTTAACTTTATATACGGATCATAGTTTCATATAGTCAGACTAAGACTATGCCCTCCTCAAGTGGAAAGCATTCATTTGATTTATTCATTTAAATCTATGTTGTATTTGTTTTACAAAGAATATCTCTTCACTATCCAGTCATAGCTATGCAACTACCTCAATTTTTTGATTCTTGATATCTTCAAAGCTTTACCTTCTGGTTTACTTCAATTGATCAACTCATGTTATAGACTTCCCAACTTTATGCATCTTGGATATCATCAAAACAAAACAATCATTGATCCACTCACGGATGGCTGAGATCAATGCTTCAATTTTATTATAAGCTTTGTGGCATAGAGACATGTCATAGCCCACTCATTGAAAAATGCTATTCACACCTATTGACTATTTTGACCTAATGTGGCCATTCCACAACTAGCCCCAAATATTGGGGACCCACCTTTAATTTTCTTATTATATGTGTTTTGGTTTGCTTCAACTAGTAGCTTTTGTAGGTTCCCATCCATGGAATTTTAGTTCATATCATTTGGGGTTTAGTATCTCCTTTCTTTGTTGTTTGTTCATGTGTTTCCTATAGGTGGTCTTGTTAGTTGGTTAAGTCTTTTTTTCGTTTGTTTTGTTTGATCAATTTTAATGTTTAAATTAGATTAATTTAAACTTTTAAAATTGATTAAATCAATAAAATATTTTTAATAAAACAAAACAAAAAATATATATTTATATATATATTCCAAATTATAATATATATATAATAAAATTTAAAAATAAAAAAATAAAAAATAATAATATAAATAATTATTTGTATATATATATATATATATATATAAGTAAAATAAAATTAAATAAATAACAAATATTAAAAATAAATAAATTATATATATATAATATTAAATAAGAAAAATAAAAGTTGCTTTATAAGTTTTTATTTTTCTCACGTTTATACAATGCATATGATAGAGTTATGTGATTTCATGACTGCTTTCATTTGAATGTGCAAATATTTGAAGTACAACAGCATATCGGAGAAAAATTGATGAACTCACATTGGAGGAGGTGTAGATGGACAACCACATGGTGGACATGGATAGTCTACATGGACTAGACAAAGCTACACTATGGTGGATGGCCAGCAGATGACAAATGATGAGTGGATGAAAAATACGTTATCGAAAGACCAACCTCATGAGGAATGTGGTTCCAGAGAGATAGACTATGCAATAACAGACATGGGACCCACATGATACATGGATGATGAGCATATATTGGAGAAAATTTTGGGGAACCTAGATGGAGCATCAACCAAACAAAGATGAGACTATTAGACTGTGATGATTGGTGATGTGGAGTCATTGAATTTGAAATACTAATGTGGTAGTAGACAACTATCTAGTTAGACATGGAGAGAATAGAGCTCGGGTCTGGTCATGACCAGGGCTTGCTAACCTATGTCAGAGGCAACCGACCATATTTTGGTAAAGCAATAGCATACTTCGATAACAGATAGAGTAGCACAATGAGATATCCAACATGCAACACACTTCAACTAGGTAAATGGATGAGTTGAACACATAAAATAGGTAAATCTTTCAAAGTACCAAGACTGTTTGGGATGACAAAAGCGATCATAATAGAACATACAAGATTCACCAGGTTTCGGGTGATGTGGAATAGTGATCTCCTTCACACTTCAACAGGTAGACAAGTAAAACTGTAGAGGAGTTGTAAATCATGTAAAATTAAGAAACCATCATTTCTTGTCATGGCCATAGCATAATAATTTTAGAGTGATTGATATTTATGTTAAAATTTGAAAATTGCTCTATTTTTGTGTAATGACAAGTAAATGCCATGAGATGGGTGTTCTAATGGGCATAGGTTGGAGTTTTTGAGAGCATATATGATGACAAAATAATAGCGAGGCAATAACAACATGATGTCCAAAGCAATTTTTATCAAAAAAAATAGTCTAGAGCCATATTGGTGGCATTGGTTCAACTCTGAAAAAAGTAAGACGTAGATGCAGTGAACATTGGTTCCATTGCTGGATTTGGCACAAAATTACCCATTATCATATCATCGGCATTGTGTGCTAAATTTCTACATGTTATGATAGTCTAGAAGGCATAGATCTTAAAATAGTTATTAGAGGGTGCTCACACTTGCCATTTTGGCATTGCCGAATATGCAAGGACTATAAAGGGGTCAGACAAAACATATCCTTGTTGGTAGTTTGAGGAGGAAGTTGAAGATGTCACTCATTCTCATAATAGAGTCCAACTAATAGGATGCTAGTCTTTGAAGCATTTGAGTTTGTGTGTAGCATGTGTAGCAGGTGGATTCTTTACATGCAAAGATTATAATTGCTCAGTCCATTGCATGATCAACAATCTAGGTAAATTATCGACGTGGTAAATCAGGCTAAAGTACCACGTGTGGGAGGAAATTTTTAAGGCACCCAATAATGGGTGGATATGCTAAGAGTTCAAAGTAATGTGTAGTGAATAACATGTAGAGATGAAGGTGTACATCAATATTGGCCCAGGTGACGGTGATAAATCGACTACGTAGGGTATGATGGTATAGTCATGTCAGAGCTGAGATTAGATAGATGTTACGAAAAGGGTTTCAACCAATCACCATAGATTACTTAGGAATAATAAAACAAAGGGGGCTTAATACCATAAATAAAGCTAAACAAAATATGAAAGCGAATAAATATCAAATAAAAGAAACTATATCGCAACACATTATGAAAATGAATAGGATAATCATAAAGATGTTATGGAGGGCATTTTAAATAAAATGATGGCACTTGATAGTGACCAATGAGGATATGTGGTGAAGCTTGGCCAAATAAGGAAAACATAAATAAAACCAAGAAGCGTTGGAAAATGAAATGAAAAGAGAACGAAGAGGTAGATTGGAAAACTTTAATACATATGGAAACAAAGAAAATGAGGCTGAAAGTTTATCCAATGCCAAGGGTTGGGCTCTTTGTGGAAGATGTTGGATATATTATAACAAAATTGCACCTTTTTTGTTTTAATGCAAAATAGAGCATAAAATCACATAAAAGGCCATTAATTTCAAAGCAATAAATTGACGTCTCTTTATGAAAATTAATTTCATCAAAGAGGGGTAATTTATTTATCACATCAAAGGCTTCTACATTTTAAAGCTAGTCATTTCATTGTTTTATTTCATGCACAAAATAATTTAAAAGGAATCCAATCATCATTTAATATTCACATTTGGGGATAGATTTTAATCTTCTATTTCAAGCTTAAAGTAAGATTTAATGCAAGATAAAACTTGTTTAAAATCTGCTTAACCAAATGAAGATAAAATCTACCTAAAACACTTTAAGATAAAAATGAACCTTGGCATTTACATCGTGATCATAGGAGGGCCAGTCACGTTTTCTATTTTTTAAGTTTCATGAACAATCATTAGCATAGCATAATAAAATAAACCAATATAGGTCCCTTGTTAATAATTACTTGTAAATCACTAAGGTATTTCTAACACTTATTTAACACATCTTCACAAGATTACAAATACACGTGTAATGCTTATATAGCAGAACCTTGGAGAAGTTGTTGTCATTTTTAACTTCTTTGCAAGAGAGAGTTTTCTAATCAAAACCCTAAGTGTAAGTGTGGTTTTGCAATTGGTAAAAATTACCACTCAACAGTTTGACGCTAGAAGGAGAGCCTGAAATGGTTTACTTTATTGCTATTTAGATGTTACTTGTTCATGTTACTTAAAAGAGTTATTTGAAAGTATTGGTCTTGACTTGATCACTTTCATTGGTTCAAATATTTTCTAATTGATGATGCATTAATGCTAACCTTTACAAATTGTAAAATATTATTTGATGCCATGGTTTAATTAATGCATATATTTTGGTTTATATACATGATGATCTATATGTTAAATATTTGAGATTTATTAGTCATTTCATGCTTCTTTGTAAGATATGTTTATTTCACTAACAAAATTGGAATTAAAATTGTATTCTTTAAGGTTCACTAATGGCATTCCTTACTTATTAGAGAGCAAGTTGTCCTTTAAACATACCTAGGCCTTCACATGATATGCCTACAGACCTTTGGGATCATCTACCTTAGTTTAGGTATGATGGAATATAATTGGCTGAGGAACATATTCAGGCATACAAGAACACTTTAATTCAATGGCAAACTATGCATAAATATGTGACTTGTTATTAGTTTCCATCTACATTAGATGAACTTGCTTATGATTGATACCTCAATTTACATGCAAGTTCTATCAATTCTTGGGTTCAATTAGAAGCAACATTTCTTATTTATTTTTGAAAACAAGTTGACCCAATTCTCATGTATAATCAGTTTATCACTACCTGTAAAGGGCCTAATGAATCTTTGAAGTTATTCAATGAAAGGTTCCATGGGTTATATGCTCAATTGGTGGTACCCTATGTTCCTCCAGAGGGAGTTTTTATCCAGGTTTATTTCAATTCTATTGATCCATTAATCTCTATGTATTTATGAGGGATGCCTCAAATCACATCTTTGTCCCAAGCTTATACCCAAGCAATAACATTTGAAAAACAATTGAGTTCTCAAGGTTATGGTGTGGGTTTTGGATCGTATAATTCTCAATCATTTAATACCTTCTTTACCCACCTGTGCAACTCAACCTACCATTCAAAATCAACCATTAGTCTAAAGTGTGAATCAATGTTAGAATATCCATCTTGATCATCTTTTGAATCATGTTCCAAATGATGACCAACTAGAAATGAATGATTTAGAGTCACTATTTACAAAGGAGGATTAACATCTAGGATGGATAAAGCTAAATTTTGGTGGTGATGCTAAAGGTAACCCTAGGAAAGTAGGTACTGAGGGCATCCTCAGGGATCATGTAGAAAGTGCCATCCTTGCTTATGCAGAACACTTAGGAATTTAGAAAAACTAGGTTGCTAAGTCCAGAGCCATGTGGAGAGGAATATTACTTGTAAAAAAAAACTAGGTAGGATTATGGTCAAGGGAGACTCACTCAACACTATTAACTACCTCAAGAATAACATAAATCCTTCATGGAGGGTTAAGGACTGCATTGAGGAAGCTAATATTTTGAGTCAAAACCAACAAGAAATTATTTTCCAGCACACATTTCGAGAAAGCAACAAGGTTGTTGATAAATTTTTAAGTTTTGGTTTCAATATCGTAGGTCTATTGACTTAAACAAGTGGTAAAATGCAAGAAATTATTGACATTATGGAACAGGACAAATCTGTGACAACCAATAATAATGCCTGATCAATTAGTTGTAATGTTATCTTTTTCGATCCCCTTTGTCATCCACGTTTCCTTGACACTTGGTGCCATTGGTGCTAATGAGATTTTCAAATTTTCTAGTTTTTTCATCAATATTTTCTAAGGAATTATCACCTTAATCTGTAACCATGCCATATCTTTCATAATCCTCAATTTTGGCATCCTTGTTTCCTCTTTTCAAGGCAAAAAATGCACCCCTATTGATCATTTTCACTGATGCTCTTTTTCCACAATTCACCTCTGCCTCTCCTTCCACACCTTCACCTTACTTATCTATATCCTCATTAGCTATACCCACATGCATCCTTTGTACACCAATAACCTCTACCTCATCCTCCAAACCATCAGCTTGGTCATCTGTATCCCTACCCTTTCATCTATCTTGCTCGTTACACTTCACGTTTCCCACCATTTTCAATTTCATCCCTTCATGTGGCCCATCAAGAAGGTTTGGCCATCCAATCACAAGACTTATTCTATGGATTTTTCCTTTTACATGGGAATCCTTACATCGGAATTTGCATTTCCTAAATCTTTCAGAGTGACAGTTCCTCATCCAAGAAGGCAATTTTCCTAATCCCAAGAGGGGTCTTCGCTTGTTATTTCTTTATAGAAAACCCATTTCTCATTATTCCTTGCAAATATTCCCCTATTCCAGTTCCAAGTGCATCTTGTGCCTTGTAATCATGATATTTTTTGAGCCTACCACTGCTGTTATGGCCCATGTTGCTGAAGCGATGCTCACAGAGAGAGGTTTCATGCCTTTATTCATAAGCTTCTTAGGAAACTATTTTGAGATAACCACAACTTTCATGGATACTTGGAACAATGGCAAAGTTATCATATGTAATAAAAATTTCAAAGTTGACATCAAGCTGCCTACTAAACTCACTGGTCAACCGATGATAGGAGGTCCATTTAGTACGAGAAGCATAACTGGGAGGTGGAGTTGAAGGAATTCAAGGACAAAGATCTCTACAAGAAAGTGAGGATGGGAATGAAAAGAACTAAACTTCCTACCCCTTGGAACAACGTAATGAAACCCATCATGGAATTCATCACCATTGATGATCCTAACAATATTTTGTGTAGCTTTCACTTCACTTTCTACAATTATTTTAGGGATGCTAATCTTATGAATATACCTCAATTTATTTTAATTCCATCAGTTCCATTGATAATATTCATAAAAATAAGAGTTATGGTCCTCCATCACATCAAGGCCTTTTCAGTGTCCTATATAATCACTGGCTTACCCATTGCTCCCAAGGTATTACCATTCCTTCTGTTCATCCCATTTAAGGTAAACCTAACCCCGTTCTTGCCAATACTAGTCAATTGTAGGCTAGTCCATATTCCTCCCATTCCTCAGCCATGTAAGCAAAGAAATGTGCTACTATGGAGGCAATAAAAACCTTGAGAAACCAAGAAAATAAAATTTGAGGCTCCTGAGAAGTCTAAAAAAGCTGTAAGATCCTCATCATGTTTGTAGCAACTTGTGCAGAAAATGAAAACTTAGGTTTTAGATTCGAATGAGGAGGATAAGGATGTTCCTGATCAATGTCTGAAGTAGTATATCATCAATTCAATTTCCAATTGCATCGCTCACATTATGGACCTTCGCAATGCTTTGAATTTGCTATTTTTCAAGAAGAAATTTTTTGAGGATGGTGACAAGGAAATTGTTGTGGATGATGTCAAGGATGACGATAAGAAATTTGTTGCTTCTAACATTGTAGAGGATGAAAGTGAGGATGATATCAAGGAAGAACCTAAGGACGTAGATTTCGAAGCTAAAGAGGAGTCTCAGCGGCTTTATTTTGTTCATGGTTGGTTTTTGTTTTAGGGTATTCTCATGTTTTGTCCTTCATCTTATCCTCCTATCCCTTTTTATATTTATTTTCGTGGGATTGTGTTTCCCCATTTTTATTTTTCTCATTCTATTCTCAGATATTTTTTGTTGATGTAATCAGCTTTTGGGAGCCCGTCAAAACCCGCTTTAAATTATTTTTTTTTAAATTATAAAAAAAATGAGAATTGGGATAATCATGGAAATTTGAATATAAGAATTGATCCCATTTTAGAACCCTTGACTCACCTAAATATGAATCTAAGGAAGATAATTTTTTTGAAATTGAGGAGGATGAAATTGAGGAAGATGAATTTGTTGAAATTGAGTCCTCAAAGGTGGATAAAGGAGAATAAAATGAATTGATAGATGAATATGAGGATCATGCCAAAGATACAATAGAGTTTCATCCCACATATTTAGATGAAAATTTTTATAATGGTTGGGGAAGATATGAAGAATCATCTGTTTTTCATACCCCTATTGATGAAATTTCTATTGATATGCAGGATGCTAAAAAAGCTATCTCACATGAAGATTTTGTAATTCTTGTACAAGAAGAAAATGGCATGCCCATTTTAGGAATAGAGAAGGTTCCAAATTTTGATCATTTTGAATATGAGTTTATGGAACACCTTGCTGAAATAGAAGAGGAAGAAATGATAAACATTTCCTATGATTCAATTGTTTGGGATTAGGAATAAGTAAAGCCTCCTCTTTCATTTTGGAATACTGAAAACTTGGGTACAAATTCTCATGGTTGCATTGAAGATTCTAAGGAAGAAATATCATGGATAGTTGATGAGGAATTTGAACCAACTCCTATTCATCCAAATGATAAAAATGTGGATTCAATTGAAACAACTCAAATAGTTTATGTTGGCAATTTTGGGTATTTTGGGTACATTGCCTTTGCTCAAGTGTATAAGTTGTCATTGATGTCAAAAGGCATTTTTGTGTTGATATCAAAAAGAGTGTGATGTCAAAAATATCTTGAGAAGCTTCATAATGTTAAAGGGTTTTTATTAAAACCATGGTGACAAGGTTAAAGGTTTTTCTTAAAACCATTTGGACTCATTAAGGGTTTTTATTAAAACCAAGCTTAACTTAATGCAAAGGTTTTTACTTCTTGAAAAACCTTGAAGGTCCATGTTTATTATTAATAATTAAATTAACTCAAACCTTTGACAAGGGTCTAACTTTAATTTATTATTAATAAAATAATAATAATAATTATTTTAATTATTATTAAAGGGTCTTTCAACCCTTAAGTGACGAAAAAAAAGAAGAAGAATTCTTTTGCCGATGTGTTGCCATCGTTGGAGGAGCGCCGACATCAAACAATTAAGGAGAAATGGCTATATAAGTGGGGATGATTTTCTAAAGTTGTAATTTCGAGTAATGAAAATCGTAGCTCTATGATCTTCAAGAAAGCATTGTATTTCATTGAGAGTTGATTATCGATATTGAGTTGCCCAAGTAATTTCTTGCATTTTCAGTTTGCGCTTTGACATCCGATAGATTGCGCTTCACCTACAATTGTTGGGACTGCACTCGAATTACATTTTTAGTTTGCGCTTTGACATCTGGCAGTTTGCTTTCACCTATGATTGATTGGATTGCACGAAGGATAACAATTTTTTGTTTGCACTGTGTGGATGATTATTTCTGTTGCCCAGTAAGTTACGTTTTGGACAGCGCTCACTAGTTTGCATGTGGCTTGTGGAAGACATTTACGTTTTCTAGATTCTTGGCATCAAAGGAAGATAAAATATAGGGCAACACTGTATTTCTTCATTGGGCACTTGTGACCTGACGGTGGTGGTGTTTAAGAGAAAGCACTAGAAGGCAGAGGTGTTGAGTTCGATTCTCTTCGTGGGTAATTTTCTTTTGGTCGCAGTGTGCAAAGGATAGTGGCTATGAATGCGCTGGAGGTATAAGGTTAAGTTATCATATTTTCTTTGACATTATTTTATTGATGCTTAATGTTTATGTGGAGTAATAAGGTGTAAAGAGGTTTTACTTTGTATGTATATTATACTTCTGGTGGTTTTTATTAAGTTGGAGAAATAAGGTGTTAATTTGGGTCTTTATTATTGTTTATTATTGTATAGTTGCTAACTCTAATTGGTGGAAAATTGAGAGTTAGTGTTGTGACAGATTTTAAGTTCTCCTTCTTCATCAAAGTAAAGGTATGGGAAACTTCTTCCATGTATATTGTTGATGGTATATTTACTGAAATTGAGTTTGGAGTGAAAAGGTTGTCTACTAGGTATTTTTGGTGTAAATCTTATTTTCTGGATATTGAAGATTGTTTATGCATTAAAATCATTGATGAGTTTTTGGTTGAATGCATAATTCTGGTTGAGGAAGAGGAAGCATGTTTTTTGCACTAGGGTTTATGTTAGTAAGTCTTGCTACTTGCATTGAGATGATGAAACCCTAGTTGTTGGTGAAAAGAATATGAGTATCATTGTTATATGAGATATTGCATAGTTAGCAATTGTTGGGTTGTGTTTCATATTCTTGAGAAAAGCATACTACATCTATCTTATTCTTTTGAGATTGAGATTGAGTTGAGATTGATATTGGGAGTTAAGTATAGAACATATTGGGTCTTTAACAATTCTCTTTATGTTTCTATGAGATTTGAGATTGAGATTGGGAGTTAAGTATAGAACATATTGAGTCTCTAACAATTCTCTTTATGCTTCTATGAGGTTTATGAATCACATTGGGTCTTTAACAATTCTCTTTGTGGGTTCATGCTAAGCAAGTTTTTCTTGGTGAGCTTGCTGAGGTTTTGGACAAGTTTCGGTGGGGACTTGTGAGCAGTTTTTGGATAGGTTTCGGTGGGGACTTGTGAGCATATTTGGACAGGTCCTAGTAGAGGACTTGTGAGCTAAGTTTTTAAGAGTTCTATCAGAGGACTTGAGGACAGATTTGGCAAGTCTTTGAGAAGGCTTGTGTGCAGAGGATTGATGTGTTCAAGTGTTGGATAGATCTGACAAATAGAGGAAGACTTGTACTAGACCGACTGACTATGTTTGGTACAGGTAGCTAAGCTGCTATGGATGTGATCATAGAAGGCAGAGGTCTCTTAGGCTAAGCATTGAGGACAAGAGGTCTTTAGTGGAAAGGATTTCCACATGCTGGCAAGAGGTAGAGGCAGTTGATCTTCTAAGGGATCATTTCTAGAGCAGAGGGGAAGGTATCTCCTTTGAGCAGAGGCTCATAAATTCAAATTGGGGGAAGGTGTCTCCTTTGGGCCGAGGCTCATAAACATTGTAATTGGGAAGGATTCCCAAAGAACTTTGAGATAAATTTTAGAGAAAATTTTTGTGGACGTAGCCCAACCATTCTAGGTGAACCATGTTAAAAATGGGCTTTCAATGTGTGATGCTTTTTGTCTTGATTAATGTTGTGTTGATGCCACTGCTATCTAAAGTTAAAAATATTAATTGGTTAAGTCTTATACTATTGACCCCCCCATATCAGTATAAGTCCATGTTCTTCAGTTTCTTAGGAAGATGTGTTATTTAACACATCCCTTGACCAATAGAATTCACGGTTTGAAAAGGATGGGCATGTTTTTAGTTAGTTTCCAAATTATGGTGTTTTCGATGAATAGGTCATGGATGAAGATGATGAATACCATGAAGAAAAGGAAGAAATTATAATGGCTCACCAAGTTTTGGTAAATAAAAATGTACAAAAGATAGAATATAACCTTTTGTTTCCAAGCATCCAAGCTTCAGGTGAAAATTTTTATAATAATTCATTGGATTCAAATGTTTTATATGATGAAATTTCCTTGGAGGTTAATAAAGAGATAGAATTAATTTCTACTCACACCTCTGATAAGATTTCTTTGGTGAATGAAATTTAAGTTGATGTGCTTGAATTGTTGAACCAAGTTCATCAACATTTAACAATCGAATCTAGGATAAAATATTATAATGATTATCATTTAGTAAATATCCTAGATGCTTGCAAATTGTAACATAAGCATGATTGGCCTAAATATGTGGAAAATGAATTGGCTTTGAAGTTTGTATAAATAGGCTCCTACTTGCAAGACATCATATTTGAAAAGGAAAACCTAATTCTAAATCATGAATTGAATTGTGAAATTGGTATTTTAAGTAATAGACAAGATAAAATTGAAAATCAATTATTGTCTTATCAATTTAATGAGTTGAAGCTTCAATATGAAATTGTTAATATTTTGGAATCAAATTCATGGGGTGAGAGAGGTAAAATATTAATTGTTGTATTTTATAGATTAATATTATTTTTGCTAGATTCCTATAAAGTTTGGCATGCATATCATAGTATGGGTCTTTCAAAATGTGCTAATTGTGTTTGGGATCCAGGGAAATGATAGCCCAAATTTTACATCCTCTTGTACATTATTGTATATTTTTGTATATAGTTTTGGTTTTCTTGTTTTTGGTTTTGGTTTACGAGTTGTGTATTTTGGGTTGATCACTTTTTGTGAGGTGATATTTCATAGTCTCTAACTAATGGCCTCTTGACCATTTTTGTGTTCCTTTTTTAAGTAGGTTGGAATACCTAATATGAAAGCAGGTGAACCTAAGAAAATGAGGATGAATTATTTTGTGATCATGCTCAGATTTTAGGACTAAAATGGTGGATATTAGAACAATGAAAAATTTCACCAAAGCTCCACATATAACTCACATAATTAAAGGGTATTTCTGGAAGTCTTGAGGGATGAAGTCATATTGATTTGCAAGTTAAGATAAAATTTCAACACATTCCATATCTATGCTTCCTAATCCTCATGATACATAAATTGTTGCAAAGCTTTATATATATATATATATATATATATATATATATATATATATATATATATATATATATATATAATGAGCATTGAAAATCTTGATCAAATTAGTCACAAAGTCTAGATAAACTCTATCGGGGCTATAGACACTTGATCGGTAGTAGGGCTCTATCTAGACACAACTTGTTTATAAGGAAAAGCTTTGCAAAGTATCAAGTTAATACAAGGGTGAGTTAGATAAACACTACCAGGTCAATAGATGCTTGAATGGAAGTAGGGATCTACTTGTAAAAGGTTTTATGAGTTGTGATTCATAGCCTAAATGCAAAAAATATGATGGAATCCGGATGATTTCAAGGATACAAAATGAATCACTTTGTCACACATTGAGCAAAGGTATATGGATTAGTTGTTTTTATTCAAATTTTTTTACCCCCACCTTCTCGGGACATCATTAAATAAATTTATTTTCACTGATAATTTGTGTTCTCATTTTAGTTTGAGTTCTTCACCCAAAATGCTTAGGAGAATTTCCCAATAGAGTCACCATTTGTTGTGTCCATTGCACAATTAACCCCAAAATTAGGGACCCACCTTTAATTTTTGGTTTTTGAGACTTCAGTTATCTTTGAGTAATCATGTTTGATAGTATCCTAGCCATGAGATCGCCAGGAAGACTTCGAGGTTCCATAGTTTGAGGTTTCTTCTTGCCTTCTTGTAAAAAGTTAGCTTTTATGTTTTGGCTAGAGCCTCTATTTGGTTTTTTAGTAGTGGGTTTTATTTGTTGCTTTTATGTGTCTTTTTAATTCAAGCTTCCAAAGGTGATAAATTAAAATAATAAATAAATAAAAATTAAATATATATATTACATTTTTATTTATATATATGTATATATATTTAATATAATTTTTTTTTTTTTTACATATATAGCATCTATATTATATATATATATTAAATAAAAATATAATATAAAAAGGAAGCATTCATCATAAAATGTATAAGGTGTTGACCTTATGTTGTGTAAGTGTGCAAATTAACATTAATAGCTTGATTTGTAAAATTAGTCCTCCCAACATATTATCTCTGGGACTAGCATACCCTCCATTGTGTTGTAGGTGAAAAACTAGTTCATGACTGATGTCTTAAAATGGGCAGAATACCTAGATTATGAATATTTGGAAGCATGATAAGAAATAGATGGACAACTTGGATGCAAAATACTGATGGTACAATTTTCAAGATCAAAATTACCCATGTGGAGGTGTTGTCAGCAAGTCGACATATTAGCAAGGACATGTCTTGGTAGGCTATGTAAGCGAACATCGATGGATTGATACGCATAAGATAAGACACCAACATAGGTGGAATGATAGTTTGGCAACATGGTTCAAATTTATGGACGTCAAGTACAATGGAGAAACATCTACACAGAGAAGAGTAGTTCATGATTGATGCAACCATAGTGGATAGTGGGACACCTTGGTGAGCAAAATATAGATAATTTGGTGCACATAGGTGATATGGATCCTGGGACATGAATACTATGCACATAATGATGTGTCCGACAAGGGTGATGAGTGTCATGTTTTTTTGTCATGAGAGGGCAACCATTCCTCGGAATATTATGTGTGGACCCACTAAATAACACCCTAGCAATCCTTGTCAGCCACAATGGAGATATGAGCATAGAGATGATGGGGATGATGTTTTGAGAAAATAGATTTAATCAAACCAAATGAACATCCTAGGTGACATAGCCATGCACAAAGCTGATAATGTGGATGAAGATGTGGCAGCTATGGGTGAACGCAATATCTGAAGGTTAAGATGGTGGACACATTGAAAACATAAATTTCAACATGGATATCACATTCGATGAGATGGTAGATAGGTGATGTGGGGATATCATGGTTAAATATGTAGTCAAGGTCGATGTTAGTATGGGTGTAGTGGTGTGCATATACTGATGTTTGGTTGAACCTACCGATAATCCACCAGCATGGATATATACTGACATGGCGAACAACATGAGTGGACCTATCTAGAATTGAACACAGATCATAGTAGACTAAAACCCGAGTAGCAACATTGAACATATGATTAGAAGGAATAAAATAATATCTCTTATCTATGCATAATGGCATTGTGACACTTCTATTACTGTATGATTATTTTAGATGCAATCACATCATTAAACAATTTTAATTAGGAGCCTTCAAAATGGATGTGAGGATGAGCATATTGACGTGAATGATGATTCAAAAGCATACAGTACCTCACGATGATAAGATATCAAGGTGAAAAAATACTAGATATGGCATGAGTCATGTTGGCACCATTGTCATTATGATAGCATACATACAGGATGCTACAAGTCCCACTAAAGAAGGATGAAACTGCATTCTAACAGAGTATCGCAGTATGAAATATAAGTAAGGTTAGGCATATATGAAGTGATGATTGTTTGTTTCAAACAAAAAATGAGTCATCATTGAAATCCATAATTTCCTCTATGGCTAGGGAAGGACATCTGCATATCGGGTCATCGAGCATAGTATAGATACTACAGGGTGCTATCGACGAATGTAACTAGACACAAAATTTGAAAAGTTTGGTAGCCAACAACAACATGGGGATTTCTAAAAAGCAGTCACCGTGGTTCATTAGAGTGGAGATAGTAAATCTTGAGATAGATGAGGAGTGCTCAATGTTTGCATAATGATGAGTTGGACTTAGACTCAGGCAACACTACCAACATGATGGGCATGTCAGAGACCAATTATAGACAGAGGTAAAAAAAGAGAAATATTGGGGTTAAAGTCATGAGTTGACACGAATATGGATGTCACAAAAAATTCAAATGACTAGATGTGTGACCTATTGAGTGGGTATTGAAATAAAAGGTACATTCAAATTGGTTTTAATAAAGCATGTTATAAGAATAAAGAAATTATAAGATTTTCCAATGAGAAAGTGTTCAAATGCAATAATTTTGTTCAATTATTTATTCAAAAGAAGTAATGTAAGATGCCATAAAAGGTTATCTATTGGCTACTCTTGATGGAAAGGAATAACACATGTTAAATGTTACAAAAAAAAGATACATATTGAATACTTTGACAAAAAAATCATTGAAATAGGCTTTTCAGGGGTATTTTAGTTACAAAGGAGAAGCCTCTACATGGAATGGAAATTTTTGCAAAGAGAAAAGAAATGAAAAGGGTAAAGCTCAACCAACATAAAGAAAAGGAAACGAATAGACATGAATAATGGAAACTTTAATTATCCATTAGAACCAGATAAGAGGGGCTGGAAGTTTATCCAATGCCAAATGGTTGAACTTTTGGAAGATGTTGGAGATATGTTGTAACAGGACTGTTATTGTCTATTTTCAATGCAAATAATGTCAAAAATCTGCACTTTATAAGCATAATCTGAGGAGAATCATTTTTGGATGTTTTGATTTAATGTTCATATTTATTTTCTCTATTTTTAGGTTTATAGGTAATGTTTAATACATTTTATGGTTGCATTGTTTTTTTTTTGTTTGTTTTTTTTTTTGAATTTACATGGTGGAATCGGTAGTCGCCATGAATCTGGGAAGGCTGTCTAGCTTTTTATGGCCACCACAGTATTCTATGATGTCTGCCCTAGAAGATGCCACACAGATCTTCGTGTAGTACGCCCCTATAACCACCATGCCACAATCATTTTAAACCTTTTACGCCGCTAAAAGCACCAAGAAAGGGACAAGCGTTTAGTCCGACGAATTATTTATGGTTGCATTGTTGCATATCTAGAAACATAGAATTTATTTTTGTTCCTTAGAATATTACACCTAGCTTATTTCAAAATGTGCAAATGCAGCTTTGGATAGACTAGGTTACATTCAAAAACTCTCACAATATCTAGTTTTATATGATAGGGTAGCATTAGACTAAAAAATGCTTTGCATGTTTATATTTACAGCATTCTGGTCCATTTCTAGATTTTACTTTTATTTTTCTAACCCTTCTCTTTTGCATTTTTTTTTTAACTTTAGTGATTAAAAAAATAAAATAAAAACTCCAAATATAAGTGCACAAGTGTGAAGAACGAGATTTAACGCTTTATTTAGAACAAGTTCAGTTTTATTTTGAAGCTATTTCAATATTATAAATATTATTCAAATTTATGTTTTTATAGGTATTTTATAATTTTGGATGTTACATAATTTCACATTTTTTAAGGTAAATCAGATTTCAAGCTTTGCATGTTTTTTTTGCAAGAAATAAATTCACTTTCCTTTATGAAATCGTAATTTCATTAAAGGGAAGTGATTTATATGACATCTCAAAAAGCCATTATTTTTTAAAGTCATAAATTGACTTCTCTTTATGAAAATTCTAATTTCATCAAAGAGGGGTAATTTATTTATTATATCAAAGGCTACCTTTATTTTCATGCTCAAGGTAACATTAAATGAATCCAATCATCATTTAAGGTTCACATTTGGAGATAGATTTTAATCTTGTATTTCATGCTCAAAGTAAGGTTTAATAATGCAAGGTAAAACTTGTCTAAAATCTACTTAACCAAAAGAAGATAAAATCTACCTAAAACACTTCAAGATAAAATGAACTAATGCTTTACATCATGGTCATATGAGGGTTAATCACATTTTCATTTATTTTAAGTTTAATGAACAATCAATAGTTGTACACACCTAAAACACATCATGTCGAAGGCGACTACTCATATGGACATGCTACAAGACCATATGGAAGATCTTGGACAAACTCCAAGATAGAGCAGTGGTTCTAACTACTCAATTTGGGATTCCTAGCCTAATCAGGTTGAACTATAGCTAAGACCTACGGTCTACAGTCTGAACTATGAATGAAACCCATGGTCTTTAGTCTGAACTGTAGCTGTAACCTATGGTCTTAACTGAAGTTCAGTTGGACTTCATTTGAGCCAAATTGGTTTGAACGGCCATTTGTTCTAGAAGAATGAAGTTAATGGATGAAATATTCCAAAGGCTTCCATTCCAACTATCCTAACCACCTCTTCTTGATCTTGGCTTCTCCATGAAGCCACCCCTAGCCCTAGGGCATCCTATAAATACCCCCTCCAAATGGGGAGAGAATAGAGAGAGTTGATTGATCAAGCAAGCAGCAAAGCCCTATCAAATTGCATACTTAATTCATGCATTAGAGAAGGCCACTTTTCAATTCACCAAAAGATCAATTTGCCATGGAGGTCCTAGGAGCCTAGAAGAGCCAAGAAATGCAAATTAGGGCAAACGAAGGACCCTCACAGTGAATCAACCACCAAACTTGTTATAAGGACACTGAAGGTGACCCTTGAACATCAATTGGACAAGGAGGTCAAGCCCATTGCCCTTGATTTTGAGGATAAACTTACTTGAGTGCTCATCGTGGTTTTCAGTCGTAGTTTATAGTGTAGACTGCCCATCAAGGCTGTGGTTTGCAATAGAGGTGACTTTTACTTACTATTTCATTTCCAGTATGCTTAATTAGATTACATTTAGCATTTCAATGGTTTAGTTAGGATCTTAGAGACTTCTAACCAACATAATTAGTGTTTTTACTAACTTGTTCTCATCATAGTAGTTTAGACATTAATGGCTTCTTTTCATGTTATAGTGTTTCATTTCAAGTAATTTATTTCATAGATTGATAGTTGTACTCTTCATTTACATATTTCCATCAATCTTGATAGGATTTGCATATCTTTAGCATAGTTTACATATTTTCTTGATTTTATGTCATTATGCTATTCTCATGCTATTTGTATTTAAAGGGCCTCATTATGAGAGGCTTCCTATGCTTTTGACATTCTTGTGTTATTTATTGATCATAGGAAACACATTTTTAAGGATATACAACCATTCATTTCCTTAATGTGAAGAAGAGGGTCTACTCCACCCTAGAGCAGTTCATGTTACCTTAAGGGCTTGATAGTGCATTTCATCCTTGAGGGGAATTGAAATAATTGTAATTGTGTATCAAATAGAGTATCCCTAAGAGGGACTTACTTATAATCATACACTCATTGATTTTAATAGAATAATAGAAGCATTTATTGTAATTTCCATTTATTTTGTCCATTTATGTGTTTGAATATCAATTTTACTTTGTTTATGCAATTACAATATTTTGGGTGCACATCTTTTTGGTCATACAAAAGGCGATCATGGTGGAACTCTACATAAATAGCATATAACTGTGTATTTTTATTTTTATTGACTTGTAGGTATAGACCGCAACTATCAGCTATGAGCCAAAAATTGAACTACAGGTTCAACACACGGGCAACAGTCAAAACCGTAGACCAAACTTACGATTTCTAGCTGACAACACATAGTAAAATTCAGAGAGCCAATCATTGCAAGACCTGAGGTAGGCCCTATTTTCAACCCTTTGTCATTTTTTCCCTCTATGTTTTTACAACATGTATGATTTCGAATGCAAATTAGGAAAAACCACTAAAAAAAGGGTAATCAATCGTCCTAGTTTTCTTTCGTATTTACTTCCATATAAAGGCGCTGCTAGGAACAACGAACCTATGATTGTAGTCTGTCGTAGGCTACAACGTGCTTGATAGAGTATCTTGTTTGGTTTGTATGTGTGAGGCCCAATTAGTGGCCAATTATCATCGTAATTTGCATTGTATAAAAGAGCATAGATATTAGTTTGCATTTTTTGAATGTAAAACATTCTTCATTTTGCATAGCATATAGAAAATGAGCATGAGTGCTATATGATGCATTTCTTTTATGTACAATAAATCTAACCATACACACCACTTGGAACTTAAACACTAGTGAGTTGGGATTCATATCCAACAAATAGTAGGGTTCAATGATGGTGGGCATAATTGCCATCCATTGGCCCAAATCCTATGAAACTTTGGATACTAGACCAATACCGGATCCAAGAACCTTTCGTACCATGGAAAATTTACATGTATTCTCTTCAAAGGGTATAATGCTGACTGGGGGAAAATGGGTGAAGATCTGGGAGGACCTATGCTCCCTAACCATGTGTGGGCTTCATTAGAACATATTATAGGTTGGATTACGCAACTTGGGGTTCATAGCCAAGTTGTTGAGTTGTGAGTATACAAGTGAAAGCCTTTAAACTAAGAATATTATCTAGTGATTTTCAAAACATGATAAGAGTTTCTACACTGATACAATACATCATTGAAATACATCAAATAGTTTAGAGCTCAAATTTTAAAATGTAAAGGAGATAATCACATTGTTTACTTTGTATGCTTCTTTATTGCTTAATTCATCAAGATAAGACACTCCTTGAGGCCACAATTTTTAGTAATAGAGGAAACCTCTCGAGTCTTGTTTAGTTGGTTCATCATGATGACTAGGCATGATAGAGCTCAATCACAAGCTAATGAGTTGGAGAGTTCATGGAGAGGTTCTAAATGCTTTTGATGTTCTCCTAAGTACCTTTCAAACCTCGTACACCTCCTTGCTAGGCATCACACTCATCATGCATCAGAGGATCCAATCCTCCTAGCGTGACATTCTGAGAGTCATCATGAGCTCTCTTAATCATGCATGGGGTTCACCCATATAGATTATGGGGTTTCCTTGCACACAGTGAGAACCCACGTCATTAGATCTCCACCTAGTGAGATAGAGAGTTATGGATCTTACTCCATGAGTCAGTCCTATAAGGAATCTGAGTCTCATGCAGCCCATGAGAAGCGACTACTCCAATATCAATTGGAGGAGGTACACCATGAGTGTAAACATCTAGAGCATGAGGGAGCAGAAAGAAAAAGAGCACATAAAAAAAGTGTAACCACCAGAAAGGGTCACACCCGATTGCGGCTCCTATTGCGATAAATGGTAAAGATATAACATGCATACAAGTAAACAAAATTGACAACAAATGAAACAAGAAAGGAAACACTTTATTCCATTATATTTGAAGTCAAAACCCAATTACAAGTACGTCCCTCTTAGGGATATTCATTTTGATACAATATTACAATAGGAGTGCTCAATTGTTTTCCCTCTTAAGGGTAGGTGTGATTTCCAAATGCCTCTCAGAATGGCACGAACTGCTCTAGGGTGGAGGTGCCCTCTTCTTCGCAATGGGGAAGGAACTTGATGGTTTGCTCTCCTTTGAAACTATTCCCTACGGTCAAGAAACAACAAGAATATCAAAAATATAGGCAACCTCTCATGATGAGGCCCTTTTAGGTAAATTGCATAATGACACCATTAACATGCATAATCAAGAAAGTATAAAGAATGCTTCTAAACTATGCAAAGTGAATCAAGATTCATGTAATAGCATAAAGAGAAATAGCAGCTACTCTATGCATGGATCATATATGAAAATTGAAGCCATGAAAATGCATAAAGAAACATTTTAATGTCCTAATTGAAGCATAAACATAAAATGGTAAATCTAACCTAGTTCTACGGTCAAAAGTCTTCTAAAATGCTATTAAACCATGAAAACAACTAATCTAACCTAATTAGCCAGACATAAATGAAATTAGGAAGGCGGTTATACCTCTACTACAAACCATAGCTCTGGTGCGCGGTCTGCACTGTAAACCATGGTTGACAGTCGTGGTTAGCACTCTGATAGGCTTACCCTCAATTCCAAGGGTAGTGGGCTTAACCTCCTTGTCCAATTGATGTTCAAGGGTCGCCTTTGATGTCCTTATGACAGATTTGGTGGTCAAATCACTGTGATGGGCCTTCGTTTACCCATATTTGCATTTCTTGATCCTCCTAGACTCCTAGGGCATCCATAATGCAATTCATCATTGGATGAATAGCAAAGTAGCCTTCGAATGCACAAATTCAGTATGCAATCTGATAGGGCTTCGCTGCTCGCTTGATCACTTCACACTCACTCGATAATTCATCAACGCTTCGCTATACAAATCATCTATATCATTGCCCTAATTTTGAGGGGTACTTATAGGACTACCCAAGGGCTAGGGGTGGCTTCCTGGAGAAGCCAAGATCAAGAAGGGGTGGTTAGGATAGTTGGAATGGAAGCTTCCACCCTCTAACCACCTTCTTCTAGATCCAATGGCTATTTCAATCGATTTGGCTCGGATTGAAGGCCAACTGAACTTCAGTTAAGACCGTAGGTCATAGCTATGGTCTAGACTACAAATCGTAGGTCTCAACCATGGTTCAGCTGTAAACCATAGGTCTGGGCTGTGGTTCAGACTGATTAGGCCAAGGAGCCCAAATTGAGTGGTTAGAACCACTGCTCTATCTTGGAGTCTATCCAAGATCTTCCATATGGTCTTGTAGCATGTCCATATGAGTAGTCGCCCTCGACATGACGTGTTTTAGGTGTCTACAGATGCCCCTTTTGAGATGCGTTGTGAGATCGAACAACGCTGAGAAAAAATAGACCTCCTAAAATGATGCCAAAGGTTCTATGATGATCATTAGTCAGATCAACATTAGATGCCCCAGGTCCAGCAAAAGGATGCACATCCTGGAATCATTGCTTCCAACTCTTTGGAGGCTTAAACTTGAAAAGCTTGTGCCCTTCTCATCTCATTCGGTGTAGTTGTGCATTCCATAGGTATCTTATGACCCATAGATCTGAAAGGCAGAGAACAACAAGCAAAATCATATTTGCTATTTACCCCAAGCAAAGGGGTAAGCTTATGATAGTTGTTTACAATGATTCGCAAGGATGAACACAATTTTGACAAGATCAAGGGATCTACGATCTCCGGGATCTTCTGTTGATTTTGATTATGATTTGATATTATGACTACCCCCTCAAGCGATGAGTCGATGAGGGTAATGACAATGAATGAAGTGACGATGTCACTTGACCACCATGGATGATCTGAACAAATTTAGATTTGAGCAAATTAATGCCTTGGCTAGGCCTAGTTCAGCTTTTGATTCCAACTGTTAATAGTATTTGCACACTTCTATCCCATGGAGTAGTCGGGCTACAATAGCCATCTTAGGGAATCGAATTGATACAAATCCAATCAGATTTGTGTTGAATCAAATTATCGATGATTTGCTAAAAAAGAGGTCATAGAAGAAATGGCATGCAACGCCTCATTCCCGTGGAGCAGTCCGACCGTGAAGGCCTTCTTAGGGATTGAAAAGAAGCATATCAGATCAACGATGACAATTTTTGCCCCAAATGTCCTTATGGTAATTTACTCATCTTGTCGGATTGCATGGATCGCAAGTCGCTACAACCGCCAAGTGTATAGGGTAAATTACTGAATACGAGGTGCATTTGGTGTTTTAATTTATTTGATTTTTTTTGAATGTTTTGAATTATGCATTGAGCTTATTTATTTTGTTGGGAGGTGTGTCACTCCATGAAAGGATTATCATAGCGATGACCTCGGTTGTACTTTATAATCTCAGCCAAATTTTTTAATTTTTTGATTGGATCCGGATGCTTGATTATCACCAAATTTCCAAATTAACTTGCTTTTATTGCATTTTGACCCAATGGGAGGCATTAATTGATATTTTTGGCCCTTCCCATGGTGGGATTTTCTAAAATTATCTACCAGTTGCAAACCGCGGCTAGGGTCTACGGTTCCCATTTGCAAATTTGGGAACCATGGCTAGGGCCTACGGTCCGCGCTGAATATGAGAAGTCTATAAAATTTCCAAATTTCAAATATCTCTCATTATTCCTTGATAGTGACCTGCAACTGGAGCTCTGATAGTGACAACTGACTAAACTGACCTGCAACCTAGCACACCTTACCCGGACACCGACTCACAACATGATGGCAGGGCACGGGCAAGCGTCTTCTAGCCGCGGAGGATGAGGGGAGGGCAAGGTAACTCAAAAACCAAGACCTCACATCCATTACTAGTAAAATGAACCCAATTAAGTAATCGGTAAATCAATCTCACTAAACTACTGGCAATGAACCTCATTTTAGGCTAGGATAGCTTAGGTTATTAATTTTTTTGCATTTTTGGCCACGGTATCGCACCCAACCAGACTTCGATCGGAGATCGCAGGTACCAACTGCGGTTCCCAATTGGTCAATTGGGGACCATAGCTGCTAGCTGTGGTCAGCATTCAAACTTCCAATGGTCAAATTTTGATCGCATGCGGACCGTAGGGTTGACCCGTGGTTCACCAACTTTAGGAAAATTTTGCAAAATTTTTAATTTTTCTAAATTTTTAGAGGCAATTAATATCATTTAATGCATTTTTGACCTGTCTGATTGACAAATTTGATTTGTAGGCCTGCATGATGACATGTTTTTGCAATTTTATCAGTTTTTTACTATTTTTGATGATTTTTAGATCAATTTTTAAATGTTTTTGCTTGTTTTAGTTAGCTTTTTCCTTATTTTATGCTATTTATTCTAGAGATTGACCTCTAGAGCATGAGAGCCTGACATTCTGAAGACTCTCCATGGAGAGCTCACTGATGGTGAGCGAGAGTGGTTCGAAGTTGTCGACTTTAGCTACGTTCTGGATCTACCCACCATTAGGGTAGATCAATCCTATCTGACTGCATTGGCCCATCGCTGGAATATGCGGACCAACACATTTCACCTACCTATAGGTGAAATGATAGTCACACTAGAGGATGTCTACAGGATCTTTAAGATCCCCATTGATGGCGAGGCCATCGTCTGCTCCACTTCTAGGGCTAAGGAGTCCATCTTCGATGCTATCTTCGATGCTCGAAGTGAGGAGGCTCAGGGTGCCATCGACCATGGAGGGGTCCACATCGGCTACTAGTAGGGGAAGAATGTCTTCTCCATGCATGAGGCCATCTTCATGCACCTGGTGGTGCAATATGTGCTTCTAGACTCCTCGAGCATGAGGATTCCCTAGAACCTTCTAGCTACTATACGTAGAGTAGTACATAGCTCTATCTGCCAGCCACTACTCCTAGCCTAGGGGAGCACACTACTAGCTTAGCTCTATCGAGAGCTATATCAGATTATTGAGCGTAGCCGTAAGGGCATCAACTGTAGTCTACTTTTGTAGATCTAGGGTTGGCAGCATATCAGAGTAGAGCATCTTAGGGAGCTACCCTTACCCATTATAGACATTGATGATGAGCATCAGTGCTATGCTACCTACTGGCCTCGGGAGGAGGAGGGCTTCCATAGTAGGACTCATGCTGGTGAGACCCAACATTACATCACCCGATTTGTAGCACTTGGGCCGGATGATATCCAGTGGTGGCCCTACATGGATTGTCTTGACTGGCTTAAGGCCGACGAGAGGCTTCAATGGGCTCATTGGGATAGATGGCTGATCGACCGAAAGGTCAAGATCTAGGAGTTTCAGTTCTTCTCTCGTGTCCTACGTTAGTTCGGCATGGTGTAGGACATCCCGGAGATCCCATTCACCTACAGGCGCCTGGCTTTGGAGAGGGATCTATCATGGATCTAGCCTCTAGCTCTAGGTGATGCTCTAGATGACTTCCAGGAGACTAGGGTTGACATAGCGATGACCACTCTAGAGTACGATGGATGGTGGTCTATGTTCCACTGGTATGGGATAGGGCCTCTGGGCCATGTTGCAGATCAGGCAGGAGCAGAGGTGGATCTTGATGGGCGTAGGGTGCGCCAACGGATAGAGGGTGGCTAGGGCATAGAGGCTACCACTGAGGAGGCTCCCAAGATTGATCCTAAGGAGGAGGCTCCAGAGGAGGGTGAGGTCCCTCCTGATAGTGTAGAGGGGCTACTCTTAGCATAGGTGGCTGACTTGCAGAGTCAGCTCGATCGATTCCAGATGCAATAGAGGGAGCGTGACACTACTATCACTACTCTGTAGGTGCAACTGATAGAGAGAGATCACCGACTGACATAGGTAGACTAGCAACTTGCTAGCTTGACCACCCAGGCTACTACAGTAGAGACCCAGGTTGGCGAGCTCACCCATGCTCATGACTTGGTAGAGGCACAGAGGGATGCGGCCATAGCAGAGCGGGATCTTCTCAGGGCATAGAGGGGGGTCCTCCACCCTCTCAGTTGATTATGGGGCCTTCGATGGCACCAATAGTAGTACTACCAGGTGGTTAGGATCCTATGGTAGAGGTACAATGCCTACAGGGTTTACTTATGAGTGCCAATGAGAGGCACGCATCCAGGGTTGCTCGGGTAGACCAGCTAGTGGGCTACATTCAGATGTTGGGCATAGAGGTTCTTGAGGATCCATATGCTGTAGAGTCCTAGCGGACTAGGTCTCGAACTACAGGATAGTCCACTTCTAGCTCGAGCCATCGCACCCATCGGAGCGAGAGGACACATAGGTCCTCTAGTACGCATGGCGGTAGTAGTCATACCAAGACTAGGGAGGTAGGGCAGTCTACTGCAGCATCCAGTCATAGGTCCCGATGGATAGAGGTGCCCATCACTCAGGGGGTAGTTGGATGAGTGCTAGGCCTCTTCGGGTTAGGCGGTACTCAGGGCTCACAGTAGGATCCATAGCAGTCAGTAGGGTAGTAGGCAGAGCAAGCTCCTGAGCATAGCACTGAGGGAGGAGGTGAGAGCTCTAGTATAGGGGGAGCAGATCAGAGCTAGAGCTCTACTGTTACAGGACATATTTTTGATGTATCTCATTTTTGGTGTAAGGTCGAGGACCTACACATTTGTAGCCTATGGGCATTTTTGTACTCCCCATGTACTCTGAGACACACATATTTATATGATATGATCATTATTATGGCTCATTTATTGTGTTCTCATTTATTTTTAATTTTATGTTTATATGATGCACATGGATGCAATGCTTATGTTATGTTGATGCTATATGATGTGATGTATGGATGACATGCACTAGATAGCTATTTGATTTATGATGATGATATGCAGTGATCTTAGATGCTTAGATGTGCTTTTTGATGGATGCATATGGATGCGATGTTTTTCTCTTAACGCATATTTGATATTGCTTTCTTTTCATGCATTAATGTATGTAATGCTTTATTTACATGATGCTAATCTAATGTAAATGAACCTGTATGCTTTAATCACTTAAAACATAAGGAATGAATGCAATTATGTTTATCAATCTAATGGATGACGCCACAGAATGTATAAAAATCATGAATGTAATTGAAAATCCTTAAGATAAGAATGTAATCAATTAATCACCCATATATGAAATGCAATGGTATGCAATGTTTTATGATGCGAATGATATAATGTGCCATTCGATTTTCCTTTGCAATTTTGAAAAATGTGCATGATATAGTCAATGGCCGTCTAAATATTATTGCTAATATCCATCCGGTATCTATCCTATATGTTGATTGTGCTTTTTATAATGATGTATCATGGGTTTAATACTTTGCAATTTGATGATTTATATGGTTGCCATTTTTGACACTTTGTTGCTATGGGAGAAATTTTTTGAGGTTTTCCATGAGACTCAAACACCCTAATAGACTTATCAAAAGTTGCATACTAACCACACTAGACTTCTGAGATAAAAGGCTTTTGCTAGGATAGACCCTAACTGTTCATTATCCCTGTGTGTGCAAATGATTATTTTAAGATAAGACACGAGCGTTCCCCGATGTCAGGCGGGATTCTTTCAGCCCATTGCTAAGATAGGGGTTCCACAAATGTCTTATCCAATCTCAAGTTTAGATTTTAGTTGGACTAAGCCACTAGGCAATGTAGGACACCTGAAGCTAGCTCTTCCACATTCAAACATTGGTCTTGTTCATAAGCGAGATGCTAATGCGTCAGACATATCATCATGCGTAAGGTATAGTAGTGCTGACAATTCTAGGGATTCAGGCTCATTCCTTTCTATCCTTCAATTTTTGGGATACTTGCTCATATGTAGTGAAGCAAGGGAGTCGATTCCATCTTCTTTTTGAACTGTCTTTGGATCTTCATTTGATCTCTCTTCGAACTGGATTTTGGATCTTCATTTGATCTCCGCTCGAACTTTTGATTTATGATCTTCATTTGATCTTCACTTTGAACTTTGATTTAAGCCTATTTTTTGATCTTCACTTGATCTTCACTTTTCGGCATTTACATTTGATAATCTTCTTCAGAAACTTTCCTTTGGGGAGATTTACTTGGAAAAACTATTTTTGGTATATCGATTGAGAATATCGATCTTATGATATCAATATGGGATATCACTCTAGGGAGTCGATCTATGATATCGATCTAGGGTATCAATCATGAGGATTGATATGGGATATCTCTTTGGGATATGCTCATTTTATCGTAAGCAAGGGATTCTGAATAGGGAACTAACCTGTCCTTTTGCCAACTGCCAACATTTCCCATACCGTCCGCATAGAGGGATAAGCAAGAATAACTCTTTTCGCTTCAGGATACCCGGTCCTGCTTCATGGCTTTCATCTTCCCCTAGTCCTTGTTAGGATTGTTTAAATTTGTTGATTAGTGATAGGCTTTTGATATGCTAAGGGCTATACTAACCGAACCTTAGCTACAAAAGCAAAGCGAGCTTTCTACCAACTCTTGATAAGACTACTAGGTATGACTGAGTGACCGAAAAACCCTAGTATATCTCCATAGCAACATTATAGGTTGTGTTGAAAAACACAATTACTCACATGAATGATGGATCATGATAAATGCAGAGATGCATGATTTAAACACAAACGTGGCATCGTTTGTAAGACTGACAAACACAAATGCCTTCTATTACGGAATGCAACGGATGACGAATGCCTATATGCAATGCAGTAATGCGGTGAATGCATGAGTGAATGCAAAATGAAAATGCAAAATTCAAATGCAAATGCAAATGTTTTTGGATTTTATGCTTTACCATTTTTTTGGATTTTATTGATTTTATAATTTTTATGGGTTTTGAGCCTCATAATTGACCAAATGGTGAGTACATGCCTCTGGAGCCTTTAGATTGACCAAGCAATTTTTAGGAATCCTTGGAGCTTTTGGGATTGACCAAAGGGATTATGGGTACCTTTGGGGCATTTTGGGATGACCAAGCGATTTTGAGAATCCTTGGAGCCTTTGGGGTTGACCAAGCAGTTTTTAGAAACTCTTGGTGCCTTTTGCATTTGACCAAAGGGCTTACAGATGCCTTTGGAGATTTTGGGTTGACCAAGCAATTTTTTAGAAACTCTTGGTGCCTTTTGAGTTTGACCAAAGGGCTTATAGATGCCTTTGGAGCTTTTTAGGATGATCGAGTGATTATAAGCAAATCCTCAGGGCTTTTAATTGACATGACCAAGTGGTTTCAGGGACCCTTGGAGCCTTTTGGGATGACCGAGTAGTTTTGACCAAACCCTCGAAGCTTTTGAGGTTGACCAAAGGGCTTACAGATGCCTTTGGAGCTTTTTATTGACACACTATGAATTTATTTAATTATTAAACCCTCATTAATTTTCTTTTGGATGATCATTTTTACCAAACCCTCAGCTTTTGAGGTTGACCAAAGGGCTTACAGATGCCTTTGGAGCTTTTTGACTGACTTGACCAAGTGGTTTTTAGGAACCCTTGGAGCCTTTTGGGGAAGGGCATGCTGCCCTATATACCCCTAGTGAGTGTGCCATTCGACAATGGTGAGGGAGGTGCAATACCTCTAAATTCCTCATTTTTCCTTATCAAATGTGGTGTGGTTGGTGGGAAAGGTATGCTACCTTGAAGACCCCTAGCATGCATGCTATTTACTGAAGAGTAATCAGCTTGTTTAGGAAGAGTGATAGAACTCGACTCCCCTAGGTGAAGATTGGACCTCACCAGTGTGCCTATGCTTTGGCATGGGTGAACGAGAGAGCCATCCTCATGGATCTCATCCCGTTCGACTAGGTCTTCGATGACCCTCTTAAATGATTGGCAACTTTGAATGTCATGTCCATGCACTCGATGATACACACAAAAGGGACCTCTATCAGGTGACCCAATTTTGGATGCCCTACGCTTAACTTCAAGAAATATGAATGCTTGTGCCTCGTGTAACTTTTGAAACAAAGTTAGAGTAGTCATCTGAAATGAAACTACTCGTTGCATTGGCCTATTGGGCCTACGAGGCGACTGACGACTCCGAGGTCACTCTTGAGGAGACGTGACCTCCACTTCATCATATTGGGGCACTCTAAGAGAACCATCTACATGGTAAACCCCCTTATCTATCAAATTTTGCACCACACTCTTAAATTCATGATAATATCGAATGCCATGACCCTCTATTCGATGGTAGAGATAGTAGTGATGCTCCCTGTAACCCATAGGTTTAACTCTATTTGGGTTTAAAGGGATGACATTAGGCAAGGTGATGACCTTAGCCTCTTGCAGCTTCTAAAGATATCAGACATAGACTCTTGTAATGGAGTCCCATTATGCTATGACTATTTTGGGCTCTTGCCCCACATTGGTTTGCTTTGAGAATCCAATGGTTGGGTTGGCCGCATGGGCTTTTGCTTCCACCGAGGCTTTTCCTGTACTTGCACAGGAAGTGATTCATCCTCAAGCAAGGGTTGCTTTTGTAATTCCAGATTTTCAATCTGACTCTTGATAAAATGCAATGACTTATCTTGCTCATCCATTCGATGCTCCATCCATTCTAGATGGCTTAAAATGGATCGCAAGACCGACAAAGAATTCATATGTATTTCCAATGACTGATTCGAAATACCTTTGTCATTTGAAGGAAATAGAAAAGTGGATGCTATGGATCCATTAGGTAATTGCAAATCACCTATTTCCTTCACTTGAGTTGATGTGGATGCTTCTTGATGATACATTTCATCAATGTTATCCACATGCTCATGCATATGACTCAGCTCAAGCTCTTGCTTCACTTTGTTGTGTTGAACTGTGTCACTTTCAGTACCCCCAATCTGATGTGAGGAACCTACTTGTTTGTGCTCTCGAGATGGTGCCTTGAGAAATGAGTTAGGAGTGACTAATCTCAAAATTTCTGGACCTGGAAATGTGGAAACACCACTGGATTACCCCATCTCCTACTTTATGTGATTAAGAATCACTTGATCATCTAGCCTAATGTCGACCATCCCCACAAACTCATGAGAAAACTCCACAACTTCATGTGTCGTGGGTACTTCGTCAACATACTAAGGCTGTTCTATTTTAGTTGTGATAACTGAACCTTCCTCATGCTCACACGATGTCTTTAGGATAGGATCCGCAGGTGGAGACTCGATGAAAAGCTGACCTAAATCTTCAGTGGACTCTATGGTGGGTAGCATCATAATACTAGCCTCTATAAGCTCTTCATATTCACCATAGTCCTCGTAAGAACTATCCGGTGTCATGATGGATGAAGAGGGTGTGATACACTCGGGTGCATCCATGACCATGCTAGGTTCTTCCTCCTTGATAGGAGTGTGAAGATCCTCTAATGATACCTCCTAAGTAGTTGTGAGCAACTCCATAAGGGCATTCATTAATCCTTCCCTGCTAAGTGATGTCGAGAGTGCAGGGGTTGTAGGTGACTCCACAGGTGATAGCGGTGGGGATGGCAATTCCAACACCGTCTATGAAGCTGCATCCACACTTTGGATAGGCTCATCCAATTGGGCTTGCAGATGCATAGGCACCTCACCTGGTTCCTATGGATTATCCTCAGGCTTATAATACTTGAAGGGATCTGGGTCCGCTTCAACTACATGAACTTCACCTCCATGGGTGTACTTAATGCACTGATGCACTATTGATGGTACGCACTCCATGGCTCTTATCCATGGTCTACCAAGTAGCAGATTATACTGTCTTGATCCCTCTAAAATGTAGCACAATGTAGGAATAATATTTTGTCCCACCTCGATGGGGAGGACTATTGTGCCTACTGTAGGGGATTCCACATCATTAAAGGCTTGCAATATGAAATTTGTTTCCTTGATGTGAGAAAGTGGGATTTTGAGATGTTTGAACACTGAGGTGGTAATGATATTAATCGATGATCCTGTATCCACCAACACTCGCTTATACGCAATCTATTGTATCCTCACTATGATATGCAATGGAGGATCAGATTCCCTAATGGGATAGGTTTGACTTCCTATTTATGGAAAGTAATCACAGGTTCCTTATATGGTGGAATAGACTGTATATGCCCCAAGGATTGTGATGACCTTCGAGCGTTGACATTGCTCACCTATCGGACTTGACTACTCTCGACCTCATGCTTACGCATGGGATCCCTAGATGTCTCTTTCGGTTGCTCTTCGATAACCCTAGGTATGTCTATCTGTCTAGAAGCATGGCTATCTACTTGCTTAAGTGGCAACTCTTGACGATGCACTGGGTGCGTCGCATTGACTTGTTGCCTGAACACCCTAGGTATGAGCTTCTTTTTAGGAATCACCTCACATGATTGCTCTTCATGTGCTTTCTATTGGTAAATCCTCTCCTCACGCCATTGGAGCTCATCCAACCTTTGTTGATGCACTCTCTTTCTCTCTACGGACTCACGCTCTAGGCATTTACACTGATGGCACGCTTCCTCCAATTGGTCTTGGAGTAATCGCCTCTCATGGGCTGCATGAGACTCAGACTCCCTATAGGACTGACTCATGGAGTACGATCCACGACTCTCTATCTCCCTAGATGGAGACCTAGGGACTTGGGTTCTCACCATATGTGAAGAAACCCCATGATCTGTATGGGTGAACCCCCTACGTGATGAAGGGAGCTCACGACGACTCTTAGAAGGTCACGCTAGGAGGATTGGATCCTCAGGTGCACAATGAGTGTGATACCTAGCAAGGAGGCGTACGAGGTTTGAAAGATCCTCAGGAGAACATCGAGAGCGTTCAGAGCCCCTCCATGAACTCTCCAACTCATTAGCTCATGATTGAGCTCTATCATGCCTAATCGTCATGATGAACCGACTAAACAAGACTCGAGAGGTTTCCTCTCTTACTAAAAATTATGGCCTCAAGGAGGGCCTTATCTTGATGAATTAAGCAATAAAGAAGCATACAAAGTAAACAATGTGATTATCTCCTTTATATTTTAAAAGTTGAGCCCTAAACTGTTTGATGTGTTTTCAATATGTGTTGTATTAGTTGTAGAAACTCTCATCGTGTTTTTGCAAAACTTGTTGGATTTTATTCTTGGTTTAATGGATTTCACCTGTACACTCATAGCTCGACAACTTGGCTATGAACTCCAATTTTCATAAATCCCCCATGTGTGGTAATGAAGCCCACACTCAAACAAGGAGCACAGGTCCTACCAGATCTTCACCCAATCTCACCCAATCAACGTTATACCCTCCGAAGAGGAGTACATGAAAATATTTTGGGCTACGGATGGTTCTTGGATCCATTATTGGTCTATATATCAAGGGTTCATAGGATTTGGGCCAATGAATGGAAGTTATACCCACCATCGTTGAACCCTAATAGTGGTTGGATGTCAAGCCCAACTCACTAGCGTTTAAATGAAACGTGGTGTGTGTGGTTCCTTTTAATGTACATAAAATAAATGCATCATATAGCACACATGCTCATTTTCTAAATGCTATGCAAATGAAAGACGTTTCAGATTCAAAAAATGCAAGCTACTCTAGATGCTCTTTAGGACTATGCACATTACGATGCTAAATGGCCACTAATCGGGCCTCACACATGCAAACCATCAACACATATTTATCAAGCACGTTGTAGCCTAGGGCAAACTGCAATCAGAGGTCCGTTGTTCCCAACAACGCCTTTCTAGTGAAAGAAAAAATATGAAAAGCAAACTAGGACAATTGATTTACCATTTTATTTTAGTTGCTTTCCTAATTTGCATTCAAAATTGACCTACTATAAAAACACAGAAAATAGAAAAGTGACAGAGGGCTGGAAAAAGGACCTACCTCATGTCCTACACTGTCTAGAATTCTAGAATTGGTTGTCTATGTTATCAGTAGGAAACCATAGGTCTGACCTATGGTTCTGACTGTGAACCATGCCTTGTACCTGCAATTCAGTTGTTGGGCCATAGCTGATAGCTGTGATCTATACCTGCAAATGCAAAAGCCAAAAAAACATAGTCAGATCCTAAAAATATGTGGTGCCACCGTGATCGCCTCTGTAACCACCAGAAAGGGTCACACCCGATTGCGACTCCTATTGCGATAAATGGTAAAGATATAACATGCATACAAGTAAAAGAAATTGACAACAAATGAAACAAGAAAGAAAACACTTTATTCCATTATATTTGAAGTCAAAACCCAATTACAAGTACGTCCCTCTTAGGGATATTCATTTTGATACAATATTACAATAGGAGTGCTCAATTGTTTTCCCTCTTAAGGGTAGGTGTGATTTCCAAATGCCTCTCATAATGGCATGAACTGCTCTAGGGTGGAGGTGCCCTCTTCTTCGCAATGGGGAAGGAACTTGATGGTTTTCTCTCCTTTGAAACTATTCCATGCGGTCAAGAAACAACAAGAATGTCAAAAATATAGGCAGCCTCTCATGATGAGGCCCTTTTAGGTAAATTGCATAATGACACCATTAACATGCATAATCAAGAAAGTATAAAGAATGCTTCTAAGCTATGCAAATTGAATCAAGATTCATACAATAGCATAAAGGAAAATAGTAGCTACACTATGCATGGATCAGATATGAAATTAAGGCATAAAAGTGCATAAAGAAAGCATTTTAGTCCTAATTGAAGCATAAACATAAAGAAGCTAAACATAACCTAAATCTACGGTCATAAGTCTTCTAAAATGCTATTAAACCATGAAAACAACTAATCTAACCTAACTAGCCAAATAAAAATGAAATTAGGAAGGTGGTTATACCTTTGCTGCAAACCGCAGCTCTGGTGCATGATCTACATTGTAAACTATGGTTGACAATCGTGATTAGCAGCCTGATAGACTTACCCTCAATTCCAAGGGTAGTGGGCTTAACCTCCTTGTCCAATTGATGTTCAAGGGTCACCTTTGATGTCCTTCTAATAGATTTAGTTGTCAAATCACTGAGATGGGCCTTCATTTTCCTGGATTTGCATTTCTTGATCCTCCTAGGATCCTAGGGCATCCATGGCAAACTGATCATTGGATGAATAACAAAGTAGCCTTTGAATACACAAATTCAGTATGCAATCCGATAGGGCTTCAGTGCTTGCTTGATCACTTCACACTCACTCAATAATTCATCAGCGCTTTGCTATACAAATCATCTATATCATTGCCCTGATTCTGAGGGGTACTTATAGGACTACCCAAGGGCTAGGGGTGGATTCTTGGAGAAGCCAAGATCAAGAAGGGGTGGTTAGGATAGTTGGAATGGAAGAATTCCACCCTCTAACCACCTTCTTCTAGATCCAATGGCCGTTTCAATCGATTTGGCTTGGATTGAAGGCCAACTGAACTTCAATTAAGATCGTAGGTCATAACTATGGTCTAGACTACAAACCGTAGGTCTCAGCCATGGTTCAACTATAAACCATAGGTCTGGGCTGTGGTTCAGACTGATTAGGCCAAGGAGCCCAAATTGAGTGGTTAGAACCACTGCTCTATCTTGGAGTCTATCCAAGATCTTCCATATGGTCTTGTAGCATGTCCATATGAGTAGTCACCCTCGACATGACATGTTTTAGGTGTCTATATAAAGGTTGGATGAGCTCCAATGATGTGAAGAGAGGATTTACCAATAGAAAGCATGTGAGTAACAATCATGTGAGGTAACTCATAAAAAGAAGCTCATACCTATAGTTCTTAGGCAATAAGTCAATGTGATGCACCCAGTGTATCATCAAGAGTTGCCACTTAAGCAACTAGGTGACCATCCTACTAGATAGATAGAAATGCCTAGGGTTTTCGAGGAACAATAGAAAGGGATGCTTAAGGATCCCATGCATAAGCATGAGGTCGAGAGTAGTCAAGTCCGATAGGTGAGCAGTGTCAACATTTGAAATTCATCACAATCCTTGGGGCATATACAGTCTATTCCCCCATATAAGGAACCTGTGATTACTTTCCATAAATAGGAATTCAAACCTATCCCTATCAGGGAATATGATCCTCAATTGCATATCATAGTGAGGATAAATTAGATTGCATATAAGTGAGTTTTGGTGGATACAGTATCATCAATTAATATAATCACCACCTCAATGTTCAAACATCTCATAATTCCACCATCCCACATCAAGGAAACAACTTTAATATTGCAAGCCTTTAACGATGTGGAATCCCCTATAGTAGGCACAATAGGGCTTCCCATCGAGGTGGGACAAAATATTATTCCTACATTGTGCTATGTTTTAGAGGGATCAAGACAGTATAATCTACTGCTTGGAAGACCATGGATAAGAGTCATGGAGTGCATGTTGTAAATAGTGCATCAGTGCATTAAGTACACCTAGGGAGGCAAAGTCCATGTATTTGAGGCAGACCTAGATTCCTTCAAGTATTATAAGCCTAAGGATCATCCACAAGAACATGGTAAGGAACCTATGAATCTGCAAGTTAAATTGGATGAGTCTATCCAAAGTTCGAACATAGTCTTACAGACTGTAGTGGAGTTACCATCCCCAACCACTATCACCTGTGGAGTCACCTACAACCCCTATAGTCTTGACACCACTTAGTAGGGAAGGATTGATGAATGCCCTTACAGAGTTGCTCTCAGCCACTTCGAAGGTATCATTAGAGGATTTTCACACTCCTATCAAGGAGAAAAAACCTAGCATGGTCATGGATGCATCTGAGTGTGTCACACCCTCTTCATCCATCATGTCACTAGATAGTTCTCATGAGGATGATGGTGAATATGAAGAGCTTATAGAGGCCAACATTATGTTGTTGTCCACCATAGAGTCCACTAAGAATCTAGGTCAACTTTTCATCGAGTCTCTACCTGTGGATCATATCTTGGAGACATCGTATGAGCATGAGGAAGGTTCAATTGTCATGACTTAAATAAGACAACATCAGTATGTTGATGAATTACCTACAACACATGAAGTTATGGAGTCTTCTCATGGATTTGTGGGAATTATCGATATTAGGCTAGAAGAACAAGTGATTCTTAATCACATAGAGCTGGAGATGGGGCAATCCAGTGGTGTTTCTACTTTGCTAGGGCCAAATTTTTTGAAATTAGTCACTCCTAACTCATTTCTCATGGCACCATCTAAAGAGAATGAACAAGTAGGTTCCTCACATCAGATGGGGGGTACCGTAACTGACACAGTTCAACACAAACAACTTGAGCTAAGTCATAGGCATGAGCATGTGGATAGCACTAACAAAGTGTGTCATCAAGAAGCTTCCACATCAACTCAAATGAAGGAAATAGGTGATTTAAAATTACCTAATGGATCCATAGCATCCACATTTCTATTTCCTTCAAATGAAAAATGTATTTTTAATCAATCATTGGAAATACATATGAATTCTCTGTCATTCTTGCGATCCATTTTAAGCCATCTGGAATGGATGGAGCATCGAATGTATGAGAAATATAAGGTGTTGCATTTTATCAAGAAATGACTTGAAAACCTAGAATTACAAAAGCAACCCTTGTCTAAGGTCAAATCACTTCTTGTTCAAGTGCAAGAAAAGCCTCAGCGAAAGCATAAGCCCATGCGGCCAACCCAACCATTGGATTATCAAAGCAAACCAATGCGGGTCAAGAGCCCAAAATAGTCGTAGCATAGTGGGAATCCATTAAAATAGTCTATGTCTGACATCTTTTAGAATCTACAAGAAGCTAATGTCATCACCTAACCTAATGTCATCCCTTTAAACCTAGGTAGATTTAAACCTATGGGTTACAAGGAGCATCACTATTGTCTCTATCACCAAATAGAGGATCATGACATTCAATATTGTCATGAGTTTAAGAGTGTGGTGCAAAATATGATAGATAAAAGGGGTTTATCACATATATGGTTCTATTAGAGTGCCCCAACATGTTGAAGTGGAGGTCACACCTCCTCAAGAGTGACCTTAGAGTCGTCAGTCGCCTCATAGGCCCAATAGGCCAATGCAATGAGTAGTTTCATTTTAGATGACTACTCTAACTTTGTTCCAAAATTTACACGATGCAAAGGTATTCATATTGCCCAAATTCAAGCATAGGGCATACAAGAATGGATCACTTGATGGTGTCACTTTTATGTGTATCATAAAGTGCATGGAAACAACATTCAGAGTTTCTAGTCATTTAAGAGGTTCATCCAAGACCTAATAGAGTGGGACAAAATTCAAGAGGATGGTTCTCTCGTTCACCTGTGTCAAAGCATAGGTACACCATTGAAGTTTGCTCTTCACCTAGGGGATTTGATTTTTGTCACTCTTCCTAAACAAGTTGATTAATTTTTAGTGAATAGCTTACACGTTGGGGGTCTTCAAGGTAACATACCTTTCCCACCAGCCACACTAAATTTGATAAATTAAAATGAGTAATCTAGAGGTATTGCACCTCCCTCACCATCATTGAATGGCACACTCATCGGGGGTACATAGGGCAGTATGCCATTTCCCAAAAGGCTCCAAGGGTTCTTGAAACCGCTTGGTCATGTCAGTCAAAGACTCCGAGGGTTTGCTTATAATAACTCGATAATCCTAAAAGGCTCCAAGATCATCTGTGAGTAGTTTTGTCAATCAAAAGGCACCAAGATTTTCTAAAAAATTTCTTGGTCAACCCAAAAGCTCCAAGAATTCTTAAAATATCACTTGGTCATCCCAAAAAGTCCCAAACATGCTCATAAACCCTTTGGTCAAACCCAAAAGGCTTAGAGGGTTTGCTTATAGCCACTTGGTCATCCTAAAAAGCTCCAAGGATTCTTAAAATATTGCTTGGTCATCCCAAAAAGTCTCAAAGGTGCTCATAAACCCTTTGGTCAAACCCAAAAGGCTCTGAGGGTTTCCTTAAAACCGTTCGGTCATCCTAAAAAACTCCAAGGATTTCACTGAAATATCGTTTGGTCAATCTAAAGGCTCCAATGATATTTCCTCACCAGTTGGTCACTCTTAAAGCTTCCAGAGGCATGTACTCATCGTTTGATCAGATATGAGGCTCAAAACTCATAAAAATTATAAAATAAATAAAATAAAATAAAATTGGTAAAGCATAAAATCCAAAAAACATTTGCATTTGCATTTGAATTTTGCATTATCATTTTTTGCATTCACTCATGCATCCTCTATATTATTGCATTGCATATAGGCATTTGTCATCTGTTGCATTCTGTAGTAGGAGGGATTATGTTTTTCAGTCTTACAAACGACACCACGTTTGTGTCTAAATCATGCATCTCTACATTTATCATAAATGTATCATTCATGTGAGTAATTGTCTTTTTCAACACAACCTATTTTGTTGCTATGAGAGATATACTAGGGTTTTCCAGTCATTCAACCATACCTAGAGTTCTTATCAAGAGTTGGTAGAAATCCTGCTTTACTTTTGTAGCTAAGGTTTAGTTAGTATAGCCCTTAGCATATCAAAAGCCTATCACTAATCAACAAATTAAACAATCCTAACAAGGACTAGGGGAAGATGAAAGTTGTAAAGAAGGACAGGGTATCCTGAGGTGAAAAGAATTATTATTGCTTATCCCTCTGTGTGGATGGTATGGGAAATGTTGGTAGTTGGCAAAAGGATAGGTTAGTTCCCTATTTAGAATCCCTTTCTTACGATAAAATGAGCAATATCTCAAATTTATATCCCACATAAATCCTCAATATTGATACCCTAGATTGATATCATAGATCAACTTCCCAGATTGATATCCCATACTGATATCATAATATCGATATCCTTAATTGATATACCAGAAATGGTTTTCCCAAGTAAATCCTCCAAAGGAAGTTTTTTGAAGAATATTATAAAGTATAAATTTTGAAAAGTGAAGATCAAATGAAGATAAAAAAATAGTCTCAAATCAAGTTCAAAGTGAAGATCAAATGAAGATCATAAATTAAAGTTCGAGTGGAGATCAAATGAATATCATAAAATCTAGTTCGAAGAAATATCAAATGAATATCCAAAGACAGTTCAAAATGAAGATGGAATTGACTCCTTTGCTTCACTACATATGATAAAGTATCCCAAAAATTGAAGGATAGAAATGAATGAGCCTGAATCCTTGGAATTATCGACACTACTGTACCTTACGCATGACGATATGTCTGATACACTTGCATCTCACTTGTGGGAAGACCAATGTTTGAATGTGGAGGAGTTAGCTTTAGGTGTCCTGCATTTCCTAGTGGCTTAGTCCAACTATAATCTAAACTTGGGATTGGATAAGACATTTGTGGTGCCCCTATCTTAGCAATGGGCTGAAATAATCCTTCTTGACATTGGGGAACACTCGTGTCTTATCTTAAAATAATCGTGTGCACACATAAGGATAATGAACAGTTAGGGCCTATCCTAGCAAAAGCCTTGCACACTAGAAGTCTAGTGTGGTTAGTATGTAACTTTTGATAAGTCTATTAGGATGTTTGAGTCTTGTGGAAAACCTCAAAAATCTCTCTCATAGCAATAAAATATCAAACATCGCAAACCATATAAAACATTAAAATGTAAAGTATCAAGTCCATAATACATCATCGTATAGAGCACAATCAATATATAGGATAAATACCAGATGGATATTAGAAATAGTATTTAGATGGCCACTGACTATATCGTGCATATTTTCAAATTTGCAAAGAAAAATAGAATGAAACATTATATCATTCGCATCATACAACTACATTCATTGTATTTTATATATGGGTGATTAAATGATTAAATTCTTATCTTAAGGATTTTCAATTATATTCATGATTTTTATATATTTTGTGGTGTCTTCCATTATATCGATAAACATATTTGTATTCATTCCTTATGTTTTAAGTGATTAAAGCATACAGGTTCATTTACATTAGATCACCATCATGTAAAATTGTATTACATACATCACACATTTAAGCATCTAGATCACTGCATGTCATCATTATCATAAATTAAATAGCTATCTAGTGCATGTCATCCATATATCACATCATATAACATCAAATTAACATAAGCATTGCATCCATATGCATCAAATAAGCAAAAAATTAAAAATATACAAGTACATATAATGAGCTATAAATGATCAGATCATATATATATATGTGTGTGTGTGTGTGTGTGTGTGCATGTGTGGCCAAAAGAGTACATCAAGAGTACAAAATTCCCACAAGCTACAATCATGTAGGTCCTAGATCTTACACCAAAAATGGTACATATGCAAAATGTAGCCTAGATCTAGTAGAGCCCTAGCTCTGGCCTGCTACCCCTAAAATGGAGCTCTCGTTGCCTCCCTCAGCCCTATGCCATGGAGCCTACTCTATAGTTAGCTCTAGTGCCTTCTATGTGCCCTACTAAGGGCCCTATGTACCACCTAACCTGAATACACCTCGCACATGAGATACTGGTATGTCTAAGCAGCTAGACCTATGACTACAGGTCACTCCCATATCCCTATGACTCCTGTGAGAACTAAATCCATGTATGCTAGAGGACCTATATGTCCTCTCTACCCTATGCATCCACTGTCTGGAGCTCACCATGGACTGTCCTGAGGTCCAGGACCTAGTCCTCTAGGACCCCATAGCATGTTTGTCCTCTGGTATCTCCAAGCCCTACAATTTGATGAAGCCCTCTAGTTGGGAGATGTGAGCTGTCATCACATCACAAAGGTCATTTCCATCCTCTACGAAATAAGTGAGATGCCTAACCTCTATCATAGGATCACCACCTCCTAGTAGTGTAGCTGATGTTGCAACTAGATATTCCATAATAGCGTGGGAGGATGAAGGATCCCCTCTCTATGCCCTGAGTAGCTCTCTCTATGAAATGGCCTCACCCTGCTATGACAGTTCCATATCTCATGCACTAGTAAGCTCACCAACCTATGACTTTGCTACTGTAGCCCAAACTATGAGGGTTGTAATCTATGCCTGAGCCTCTACCATATGTCTATCCTTATGATCTAGCTTCACCTCTAGAAGGGTAATAGTCATATCCCGTTGTAGTTGTTGGGTCTGAAATATGCCAACCTGATTCTATAAGTAGGCAACCTGAGTGAGGAGCTCCCCTAAATCACTGTCAGGAAGCACCTCACCCTCAGATGACCCCTCCTCCTCCTTTTCCTCTTCCTCTAGAGCCTCATCTATGGTGGTCTCTGTGCCCCATCCACCCTCGGTCCTTTGGCACACCATGTGCCCATAAGGATTAACCCCTACCTCTGCTTGGTTGTCTACTCTACCTAGAGGTCCTGAACCCTACCACTATAGGAGGGACCACCATGTTTCATATGCTAGTATGGTCCCAGATGTGTCATCCCTAGACTCTTGGAAGTCATCAGCCTCATCTCCCAAAGCTACAAGCTGAATCCATGATAGATGTGTCTCTAGCATGAGATGCCTATACACAAAAGGAATCTTTGGAATGTCCTGCACCAATCCAAACTACCACAAGATGCAAGAGAAGAACTAATACTCTCTAATATCAATCTTATAGCGAGTAGCCACCTGTCCTGGTGAGCCCATTGTAGCCACTCACCTACCTCAGTCCAATCTGGGCACTCCCTATAAGGATTCCACTCAATGTCATTCGGTCCAAGAGTTGTAATCTGTCTAATGTAATAATCCATATCTCTAGTATGGGTCCTAATTCAGAACCCCTCCTCCTCTCATGTCCAGAACATGATGTAGCATTGATGCACATCATCAAAGGCCATTATGTGGAGAGGTAGGTCCACAGGATACTCGATTCGGATATGCTTCCAACCCTAGATTTGTAACAACAGGCTGTAACTAATCCCTCAGTGGTTGTGGCTAGTAATATGGTACATCTCTCAGTAGAGCTAACATAGCAGTGTGCTCCCCCAAGCTAGGTGTAGTGGCTAAGTAGTGGAACTCTGGATAACTTGCCAGACACTGGCTAGGAGTTTCTAGGGAATCCTCACACCCGAAGAGTCTGGTAGCACTATTTGTACCACAAGGATCATGAATATCATCATGCAGACTGAGAAAACGTGCTCACCCTACCAACATCCAATGTGGAAACCTCCATGATCAATCTTCTCCTAAGCCTCCTTACTCTTGTCACCTAAGATAGAATTAAAGATAAGCCCCTTTATCTGAGAAGAGGAAGAGGTGATGGCCTCACCATTGATAGGGATCCTAAAGATCCAATAAAAATCCTCTAAAGTCACAATCATTTCACCTATAGGCAGGTGAAATGTGTTGGTCTGTGCATTCCAGCATCGGGTCAATGTAGTCAAGTAGGTTTGATCTACCCTAATAGGGTGTAGATCTAGTATATAGCTGAATCTAATGGCTCTAAACCATGCACGCTCACCATCAGTGAGCTGTCTATAGATAATATTAAGCATATCGGGCTCACGAGCCCTAGAGGTCAACCTCTAAAATAAAAGCAGTATATAAGCTAAAATTTTAAATAAAAACATCAAAAACATCTAAAAACTAATAAAAAGAGAAAAACATGTTGCAAGGCATTCAAATCAAAAATATCAATTAGGTAATTCATAATTGCATTAAATGACATCAAATGCCTTTTAAACTTTAGAAAATGCAAAAATTTGACAAAATTTTTCTAAGGTTAGTGAACCATGATTCAACCATGTGGTTCACTTGTGGTAAAAAAATGATCGTTGTAGTTTGAATGTGAACCATAGCTGATAGTTGTGGTCCCCAATATGATAATTGGGAACCAAAGCTACTAGTTGCGGTCTAGGAAGAATACCCATTTTGGATACCTTCCTAGACTTTCTCACCAAAAAAAATTAAACCTAACTAAATATAATATAGTGAGGTTCATTACCAACTATTTAATGAGTTTAATTTCTGTATTTCTTAATGTGGTTCATTTTATTGGTATTGAATGCGAGGACTCAGTTTTGAATTACCTTACCCGCTCTGTGGCCTCTACTAGTCGATGGCTGATTTGATGGCTGATCAAAATCCGTCATCAAGGTATCAAGTACAATATATGGATAAGTTTGGGTAGCATTATGGATCAGTGAATGTCTCCTATCTCTCAGAGCTCTCTCAATGTAGCTGCTTTCAAGAAAAATAATAAAAAATTCAAATGGGAATGACTATTTAAATGTCCTAATTTTTATGGACCGCAGCTGACACTTGCATTATCAAAATTAGGGTTTTCTTATTGCAGGCCCTAACTGCAGTTCCCAAAAGTTAAAAAATACAATTGTAGACCGTAATCGCGGTTCACAGCTAGCATTAAATGCATTAAAAAACCATTGTGGGAAGGTCTAAAATGGAAAATTAATGACTTCTAACAGATCAAATTTCAAAAAGAGCAATCAATATTGCATATTTGGTGATGTTCAAAGCACCAGGATTGATCAATAAATCAAAATTAACAACAAAAAAATCAAAAAAAAAAAACAAAAATAAATGCACCTCGTATTCAATAAGTTACCCTATACACTTGGTAGTTGTAGCGGCTTGCAATCCATGCAATTCGACAAGATGAGTAAATTACCATATGGACATTTGGGGTAAAATTGTCATCATTGATCTGATATGCTTCTTTTCAGTCCTTAAGAAGGCCTCTGCATCTGGACTGCTCCACAAGAACGAGGCATTTCATGTCATGTCTCCTATGACATCTTTGCAGCAAATCATCGATAACTTGATTCAACACAAATCTAATTGGATTTGCCTCATTTCGATTCCCTAAGATGACTATTGTAGCTCAAATGCTCCATGGGATAGTGTTGTGGAGTTTCCACAACCACCCCAAGCTTCTTGGGAAGCCACCTATCATGTTTTGGTATTAAAGGTTTTTGGTTTTCTTTGGCTTGTAAGAATAGTGATGTTTGACCGTTTATGTTAATGATTTTAATTGCTTTAGTTATTTTATATTTAATGATTAATTAATCTAGGCATTAATGCTTAGATTTATTAAAATCCATCTTGATAAATAGAGTTTAATGTTCTTCATACTATCTAAGATGATGGAATGTGTTTAATAAAGCAAGGCTTGACCAAAACATTACCTAAAACAAGAAGAGGATACAAAAGGTACAAAGATATTGTGATAGAAAATAATATGCTATTATCTACCCAATATAATTACATTAATTATATTATATATATAATAGCAATATTATTATGATGTTCTAAAATGTTATTATAATAATATTACTATGATTATATCATAATGTTCTAAAATATTATTATTATAATAATATTATTATATTGTATATAATAATATTATTATAATATACTTTACAAAGGATGTGATAATAATATGTTTGACCATGTTACGTTTGATTGCAGGAGAAGGTGATGGCGGCTATTCAAAATGATCGAAGGCAAGGGTGGCTATTCCAAAATGTTTGAGGCTACGTAACGCTAGCAAAAGAGGAAGTGATTCAAAGATAGCGTTAGGGTTTCAGGAGGACAACACATAAGGCACTGGATTTGACAATGAAATGGTTGAAACCAAAGGCATGTCATAAAAAAAGCCAACAAAGAAACATTATTACGTCAACCCATAACCCTAATTGATGGAGATAAAGGTCTACCTTGAGAGCATGGAAATTTTTTTTTAGTATTGCATAGCGTGAGTGCGAGAGCAAGGAGCTCGATAGCCATGGCGAAGGGTTGACAATGCCATGGCTGCATCAATGGTAGACCCCTAACATGGTGTTGATAGTGTCATGGTTGTGATCGATGGCAGCAACATGGTGAAGGGTTGATAGCACCATGGCAGCGTTGATGGTAGCCCCCTAACATGTTTTTGATAGCACCATGGCTGTGATCGAACATAGCACCATGGCGATGTTATTTTGACAATGCCATGGCTGCATCGATCTTAGCACCACGATGTGGTGTTGACAACACCATGGCTGCATCGATGGTGTGATGGCCTCACTGGGTTATATGGAAACTAAAGTGCCCAGGATGGGGGACGTCATCCCAATCCTTGGGAACATTTGGTATGGCTTCAAAGAGATACCATCGGGCCTTGCTTTCGAAGAGCGCAGTGAAAATATCGTTGAATGAGATTGGCCTACCTTATTTTAATGTGAATGTTGTTTGATTATATTCAATATTTTAAAGGAGGCCTAAAATCATAGGGGTTATAAGGTATAGTTAAATGTTTTTTATTATTCATTTTGATGGGTGCAAAGGGGTGTTCTTGGGTAAAATGCCTATGTGATAAGAGAAATGAAAGACATAAGGAGTTATGTAAGATTATGTTTTTGGTTTTATTATTGTTTAAAATAATGTTTAGAAGTGTTATTTTATTGCATTAAATCACAAAAAATGATGATGGATTATTTTCTTATATCCATTTATTATTTTAATTGTGAAAGAAGTTGAAGCGAAAGGACTTCTAAGCATTATTTATACCTTGCTATCCTACCTGTTTAGGGGGGGCTAGAAATGATGTAACATTCCGAAAAGCAATAAGAAAGAGCATTTTTCAGATTTTGAGAGGGTAGTAAAAATTTGTGAGGCAAAATCAAAAGGAGGGTTTCTAATCATAAAACTAATGTTTTTAGTGTCTTATCATTTCTGCATTTTAGTGACTTCTATCCATTGTATTATGCCATGAAATGGGTTGCAATAGGCGAAGGTCAAGATGATGCAATTTATCTATTATTTCATTTGAGGCTTGGACTTGATTTAATGGTATTGTGTTTATGTTGTAGGTCCATTAATTCAGGTTGTTTTATGATTACCTCATAACTTGAGATTTTGTAGCTTGATAAACTAATTCAAAATTTGACTTTTTCAACTAACCAAATTTGCATTGTTTATTCATTCATTTTTGTTAAGTTCATTTTATTTCAAGAATTCAATCATTTCATTCTGGTCCATCCAAAATTTTAGTTTCTTTTATTTCCATTTTGGTCCTTTTACAAAATTTTTTCTAATTTCCTTTTAGTTTCATTTCTATTCTGGTCCATTTCCAGAATTGTTAAGCTTTCAAGTTATTTCCATTCTGGTCATTTTCCAAAAATTTTGCACCTCCAAAATTCATTAATCTAAGCTTTCAGATAAAACACATGGTTTAGGAGGGATACTAACCTATTATTTCACATTAAATTAATATAAGAAATGAAATCTAATTTTGCTAACATTGTTATTTCAAAGTCTTTCTCCCAAACATAGGAAACCGAGATACAAAATCCAGGGGATAGAAATTCCATTTGTGCCTTCTAATACGTTAGGTTTAGAGATGTTTTGCCAAGATTTGGAAAGGCTAGCTCTCAAACCTCTTAATCTAAATACCTTTAGTGGGTTTGCATCCATTAGTTCCACCACAAGAGCTACATAAAGTGTACCCATCTCCGTCATCCTGAGTGTGTCAACTACTTTAGTAGACCCATTATCTTTGGTTAATATGGCCAAAAAATAGCATTAGTAACAACCAGTTCCATGGTTTGGTACCCAAAGTTCTCCGTTAAGTATACCTAGGAATGTCCATAACATACCTAGGCACCTTGAGAGGTCTATCCCTAAGTTTTTCCATGATGGTCCCATTTTAGTTGAAGAACATGTTCAAATTTACAAGGACCATATGATTAGATAGGGAGTCAGTCATGAAGATGTCACTTGTTGAATCTTCCCTAATAGCTTTGACAAAATGGCTCATGAATGGTATAGGAATCTTCCTGTAGGGTCCATTACATCTTGGGCCCAGTTGGAAGCTGCCTTTGTTAATAAATTTAGGTCATTGCTAGATCCTACCATCATGTATAACCAATTCGTGTCATGCAAGAGGTATCCTAATGAACCTATCAGAACATTTAATGCTAGATTCCAAAAGCTTTACATAAACGTGACTTGTCATTTTGTAATAGATGCTACTGTGGCATTGCAATTATACCTCGTAGCCTTAGACCTAATGGCAACCATGTTTACTAGGAGAAATTCTCAAGTTACAATGCTGGCCTTAGCTTATGCTGAAGCCATGACTATTGAGCAAAAAATGACACTGTAAGGTGGTACTATGCATCAATTTATCATGTTAAGGCAATATGGCCCTTACAATAAATTTTCCATGATGAATCAATATGTGTCACCTTATATGCCCACGATGAATACTTTTCCATATCATCAGTCATACCCATTTGCTCCCACGCTTCCATATTTTTTGACATACCCTAATGCTACCATTCCACCCACTCTGTAAATGATGGTTGCTAATCAGATAACCTTGCCAAGATTTGAGGTGAGTAGTACTCAAGCCTCAAATGTGTATCCCATGGTTGCACCTCTGCAGGCCAAGGGTCCATGGTGGATCCAAAACATCCAGAGTCAAACCTTAGTGCCTAATCTAGAGGTTGCTAATATAAAAAATATTAGTGGATTTGGGGTTGTCATATCCCAAACACAAGGTTCCAATTCTAAGCTAGAAGAGCTCAAGATAATTATCATCAAACAGGGCAATGACATCATTTAGTTACAAAAAAAAGTTACCCGAAATCTCATTCCCAATCGAAACCATGACCATAGGAGAATAGGACTATACAATATGTAGCCTAACAATGGGTGCATACCCAATCTAGTAGCCAATCAGGCTGATGCATTAGGGGATTGTGATGAGTCAGAGTCATGTGATGAGGAAATGCATCATTGTTGCCATAGAAAGTCAAATGCTTTGGTGTCTAAAGTTATTCATTATTTATAAAATTATGATATGGAGGAAGATATGAATGTGTTAGGAGAGGAAGAGGATGAAGTCTTGGAATCTCAGGACACTAGACGTTTTGGGAAAGCCAATCACAAATATTTTACTAGGAGTTCTAAGGATCCCAAAACATCCTCTACTCCCCCAAATAACCCTTTAGTTCCTCCTAATATAAAAGGTGATGTGAATCCACCACCTCCATTTTTGGAAGCACCTAGGAAAATGCCAAAAGTTTCAAATCCTGGAACATCCACTTATAACTTGGAAGAAGACATGAAAAGTACCAAGGCCAATATCTCAATGTATGAGGTCTCTCAATTTTTGGGGCAGGATAAAATCTGGGGAAAATATTGAATTCCCTGAGTTAAATTCATGAGGTTAAATTTTTAGAACCCCAACTTGCTATGAGGAAAGAGAAACTAGAGGTATCCCTTTTTCTCATAACCGTTAGGATCACAGGAAAGAATTTACACATCTGTTTGACTGATTTTGGTGCCTCGACCAACATCATGCCTCTTGAGATAAGCCAAAAGCTAGGCCTCAAGCATGTTCATTCAAATAATAAGGTGGTAGAATTGGATAGATATATGGTGGATGTAGTAGGTGTTGTAAAATATTTCCTAGTTTAAATCAACTCAGAGCCTAGGGTCCAACATTACACGGATATCCTTGTGCTAAATATTGCTGCCAAGTATGGCATGGTTTTGGGTAGAGATTGGAGCAAAAATAATAGTGGTTATGTGGTGACTGATTCTTCCCATATGTGGTTGCCATGGAGAGTGGTTGCAAACCAAATATGGGTAAAAAAATAGCACAAACTTAGGGAAATGATTACAGAGTATAATAAACCCGATGATATTTAGTTTACTAAAACAAAATTAGAGGTTTACAATTTTGATATAGAAGACATAGCTGAAAGGTCCCAAAATGATAATCTTTACCATGGTACGTCAGAAGAAAAAAAGAGGGTGCAGACCCTAAATTTTGATGGATCCAAATCAAAACAAGGTGCGGGATCTGGGGTAGAGCTCACATGTCCTGGTAGTAAGCCTTTGATTGCTGCCTATAGAATATAGTTCCTGGCAATCAATAATGTTGTGGAGTATGAAGCCCTAATTTTTGGATTTTAGTTAGCCCTAAGAGAAAAGGTAAAGTGCCTTAAGGCATCGGGAGACTCATAGTTAGTATCCAAATAGGTCAAGGAGTAGTATACCTGTAGAGTATAGAGGTTGAACCTCTATAAAACCAGAGTGAGGTAATTAATTAATGAGTTTTATGCTTTCAATATTTCCCTCATCTCAAGAAAAAATAATAAAATGTCATTAGCCATAGTGGCCAGCATGCTTTCACTTGTTGACCATAAAAATGTAAAAAAAATTCCATATATTTAGTGCCTTGCCCCTCCATACCAGAAAATGTCACGAATTTACAGGTCTTTGATAGTGATAGACACATTTTTAGTTTTGTTACTAATTCTGGTATATTTGAAAATTAGGTTATAGATGAAGAAGAGAGGAGACAAGTAGAAGTAGGAACAACCGAAGTATGGAATGAGATGCCAAGTGATAGGGCCTCTCTTGAATTTTTTTTTGATATTGGATATCAAAAGAAAAAGGAAAGAAAAATACCATCCAAGGAATCATGCAATTCAGTCAATTTGGGGAGTGTAGTAGATCCATGTGAAGTGTTCATTGCAAAGGCATGCACACAATGATAGAAGGAGCCAATAGCTTAGGTTTTAGGAGAGTACATTGATTGCATAGCTTGGAGCTATGAAGATATGAAAACATATGACCAGAATGTAATCATGCATACTATTCCTCTGAAGCCTGATTCCAAGCCTTTTAGATAGAGGCAAAGAACGGTAAACCCAATCCTAGAGCCCTTGATATAGAAGGAAGTGAAGAGGCTACTGGAAGCCAAAATCATCTTCCCTATTAGGCATTCCACATGGGTGGCTAATCTTGTCCCTGTTAGGAAAAAGAGTGGAGAAATTCGGTTGTGCATAGACTTTAGAAATTTGAACAAAGCTTGCCAAAAAGACAATTACCCATTACCCACCATTTACAAGATACTCCAAAAGGTAAATGGGTCTGAAATGATGTCATTTTTGGATGGATACTCAGGATATAATAAAATTATCATACATCCAAATTATAGGATGAATATGGCCTTCACCACGAAGTGGGGAACATTTGCCTACCGAAGGATGCCATTTGGTTTGTTGAATTTTGGAGCCACTTTCCAAAGAGCCATGGATTTTGCATTCAAGGAGCTCATTGGTAAGTGCATTATTTTCTATGTGGATGATATACCTATCTTCTCCAAGAAGAGGGAATATCATGTTAAAGACTTGAGGAAAGTACTCCAAAGGTGCAAGGAACATGGAATTTCCCTAAATCCAAAAAAGTGCATCTTTGGGGTAACAGAGGGTAAGTTGTTAGGGCATGTTTTTTCAAAATATGGGATTGCTATAGACCCAGAGTGGATAGCCACTATCCGGGATATTCCTCATCCCAATAGAAAAAAGGATCTTGGTACTTTTTCAGTAAGATTAACTTTGTGAGAAAATTCATTTTAGGTTTTGTCGAGATTGCCAAGCCCCTAAATTATATGCTAAAAAAGGATGTTCCAATAAAGTGGACCAGTGAGAAAAGGTATGCCTTCACAAGCATAAAAGATGCTATTTCCAAATCCCTTGTTCTCATTAGTCTAGACTATTCTAAACCATTTTATGTTTACACATTTGCTTCAGATCATTCTTTTGCAAGTGTGTTAACTCAAAAAAGTGCAGACAACATTGAAAATCCAATAGCCATTCTGAGTTCTCCTTTGAAGGATGTGAAGCTAAGGTGAAGATAAAATACTTTACAAATAGGGATTTAGGGTAGCATCAATTTAAAAAAACCCTAAAAAATAACTACTTTTATTTTGCATTTGCTTTTAGTTAGATATTTCAATCATCAAGCATTGTTTAGAATCAACAAATGCCCCTTGTTTATGGTCACATGCATCATTGAATTATTTTTGGCATTATTGTAATATTTTAGATATTTTACCAGAACCTTGGAGAAGTTGAATTTTTTTCATTTGATTTCTTTTTAAGAGAGATTTTTCTATTCAATACTCTACATGTGGTGGTATTTTGCAATTGGGCAAAATATATACTCAACAGATAGGAATGTGCAATTACTATTAATTGTTGGAATCAGAAGTTGAACTAGGCCTAGCCAAGGCATTAATATGCTCAAATATAAATTTGTTCAGATCATCCATGGTGGTCAAGCAACATCATCACTTTAATCATTGTCATTACCCTCATCGACTCATCACTTGAGGGGGTAGTCATAATATCAAATCATAATCAAAATCAGTAGAAGATCCTTGAGATCGTAGATCCCTCGATCTTGTCAAAATTGTGTTCGTCTTACGAATCATTGTAAATATAAAATATAATAATTTATTTGTATCTCTTCTCCTTTTGGTTATATAGGTCTAACTCCTATTGTAGCATCAAATGCTACCTAAATGCCTGATGGCGTGTGCAAGCTTTTCAAAATGTAAGCCTTTCAATGAGATGGAAGTAATTATTCTAGGATGTGTGTCCTTGTGCTAGACCTGGGGTATTGAATGTTGATCTAACTAGTGATCATCATAGAACCTTCCGCATCATTTTAGGAGTTCTATTTTTGCTCAGCGTTGTTCGATCTCACAATGCATCTCAAAAGGGGTATCTATAGACACCTAAAACACATCAGGTCGAAGGAGACTACTCATATGGACATGCTACAAGACCATATGAAAGATCTTAGATAGACTCCAAGATAGATCAATGGTTCTAACCACTCAATTTGGGATTCCTAGACTAATCAGGTTGAACCATAGCTGAGACCTACAATCTATATCTAAATTGTGAATGACACATGTGGTATTTAGTCTGAACCGCAGTTGTAACCTACGGTCTTAACTGAAGTTCAGTTGGCCTTCATCCAAGCCAAATTGGTTTGAACGACCATTTATTCTAAAAGAAGGTGATTAATGGGTGAAAGATTCCAAAGGCTTCCATTCCAACTGTCCTAACCACCTCTTCTTGATCTTGGTTTCTCCATGAAGCAACCTATAGCCCTAGGGCATCCTATAAATACCCCCTCCAAATGGGGAGAGAATAGAAAGAGTTGATTAATCAAGCGAGCAGCAAAGCCCTATAAAATTGCATACTGAATTCATGAATTGGAGAAGGCCACTTTGTTATTCACCCAAAGATCAATTTGCCATGCAGGTCCTAGGAGCCTAGAAGAGCCAAGAAACGCAAATCTAGGCAAACGAAGGCCCCTCACAGTGACCACAAAACTTGTTAAAAGGACACCGAAGGTGACCCTTGAACATCAATTAGACAAGGAGGTCAAGCCCACTGCCCTTGATTTTGAGGGTAAACTTACTTGAGTGCTCATCGCGGCTTTCAACCATGATTTACAGTGCAGACCGCCCATTAGGGCTATGATTTGCAACAGAGGTGATTTTTCCTTACTGTTTCATTTCCAGTATGCTTAATTAGATCACATTTAGTGTTTCAATGGTTTAGTTAGGATATTAGAGACTTCTGACCAACATAATTAGTGTTTTTACTAACTTGTTCTCATCATAGTAGTTAAGACATTAATGGATTCTTTTCATGTTAGAGTGCTTCATTTCAAGTAATTGATTCCATAGATTGATAGTTGTACTCTTAATTTACATATTTCCATCAATCTTGATAGGATTTGCATATGTTTAGCATAGTTTACACATTTTCTTGATTTTATGTCATTATGTTATTCTCATGGTATTTGTCTTTAAAGGGCCTCATCATGAGAGGATTCCTATGCTTTTGACATTCTTGTGTTGTTTCTTGATCATAGGAAATAGGTTTTTAAGGAGCTACAACCATTCATTTTATTCCTCAATGCAAAGAAGGGGGTCTACTCCACCCTAGAGTAGTTCGTGTCACCTTAAATGCTTGATAGTGCATTTTATCCCTGAGGGGAATTGAAATAATTGTAATTGCATATTAAATAGAGTATCCCTAAGAGGGACTTACTTGTAATCAGAAATTCATTGATTTTAATGGAATAATAGAGGCATTTATTGTAATTTCCATTTTTCCATTTATGTGTTTGAATATCAATTTTATTTTGTTTATGAAATTACAACATTTCGGGTGCACACATTTTTGGTCGTACAATAGCATAACATGATAAAATAAACCAACACAGGCCCCTTGTTAATAGTTACTTGCAAATCACTAAGGTATTCCTAGCATTAATTTAACACATATTTACAAGATTACAAATACATATGTGCAATGCTTATATAGCGAAACCTTGGAGAAGTTGTTTTTGTTTTAACTTCTTTACAAGAGAGGGTTTTGTGATAAAAATCTTAAGTGTGAGTGTGGTTTTAAAATTGGGTAAAATTACAACTCAACATGACTGTGGGATGGAGCATAGGATCCTACATTGTAAAAATGTACTCTAACCTGCATGGGGTAGAACATTGCACTGTGTTGCTGCCTTGTAGTCTTTGAGTGATCTTCCTTTACTTTGAAAACATTGCGTAGAAAATTTTTGAACCATGTTGTAGCCCATACCTCAAAATTTGCATGTACAAAGTTGACCAATACTGACCATGGGTTAGAACCTTTCTTTGGCTCGCATGGGATATAACGTTGAACTGCATAGTATGGAATCTTGCACTGGCCCACTTCATAGAATACTTCTTTGTGTATTTTGATTGCTTTGACCATGGGCTGGAACAATTTTCTATGTCATGTAGTATGGAATAAGCTTTAAATTTTATGGGATGGAGCTGTGTTATAATCCATGATTTAGAAAGTAGTGATGTCATATTTGACCATTTTTGACTGTGGGTTCGAACAATATTCTATGCCACATGGGGTGAAGCATGCTGTGAACCGTTGAACTTCATAAAAACTAAAATTATGTTGTAGCCCATGATATTGAAATAGCTAAGTATGAAATTTGACCACTTTGACTTTGGGATAGAACATATTGCACTGAGCCGCTACCGTGGGGTAGAACATCTTATGTTGAGCTACTGTCATGGGGTAGAGCCAACTCCTTCAACACTTCAAAAATTTTGCAAAAAAAAAATTCTAAGGATATGGCTATTTTGGGCCTACATTTTGGTGCCTCCTATGGGGTTTTTATCACAAATCCTAAGGACTCAAAGTCTTATGCATTGGTCATTAGGAGTCAAAAAATTATGAAGAGAGATAATAGTAGGGTAGCTAGATGAAATGAAGTAAAAATTCTCAAAAAAGGAGGTATGTATAGAGTGAAAAGAAAGGAAGTATATGTAGTGGGAAAATTGAGGAGATGGAAGGAAAAGATAGACTTTGGTCTTCAGTGGACTATGTTTCATAGAATGGCTTCTATGTGACCATCACTCTCTAGAACATTTGTGAAGATACTCAAAGAGTAACGGTTCACATGGAAATCATGCAAGAAACCATAAATTTTGTAGCTCCTTTCATGGGTATATTCTCAATATACCTATATGAAACTATGTTCCCTTTTGTAACCCCATCCATATTGAAAAAAATATCTTCATGGTTTTTTCATGTTTTCCTATAGCTTCATGCTTTATGGTTGTTCTCTGACAATGTCAAAATCAAAACAATATACAATTTTTTTTATTTTGTTTTACTTCTTATCAGAATAAAATTCAATCTCATATCTTTTGTTCCTTTCTTAACTTGTATTTTTTTAAGTTTTAATATTCTCCTTATGTTTTCTACCATGCTTTTGCTATTGTTATTATGCTCTTCACTTACCACGTAATGTGATCTGGTTAATTAGAAAGCCTCCAACACTAGTAGTATGCTCTTCACTTGCATGTAAGAAATTTGGTGAATCAAAAACCAGTTTGTATTTTTTTTAGTACTGCTATGTCATGTTTCGTTTTTTATTAAAGTGTTATACCACCATTATGCTAATGAAATTCAGTGACTCCATTGATACTGCTTATCTTGAGCAAATCAAAGTAGATATGTTCCCAAAAATTTGTTAATAAATTTAGTTTGAGCATCAATTTGGGGATGGTATACAGATGACATATTTAATTTGGTACCACTGAGATGGAATAATTCTCTCCAAAAATTGCTAGTAAATATGGGATCATGATCACTTACAATAGTTTTGGGTATTCCATGTAACTTGAAAATTGAGTCAATAAATACCTTGACCACTTTCCTTACTGAATATGGGTGTTGTAGAGCACTGAAGTGAACGTACTTGGAAATATTATCCACTACTACAAAAATCACTGTTTTACCTTCTTACTTGATAAGATCTTCAATAAACTCCATTGATATGTGTTCCCACTGGTGGTCAGGAATTGGTAAGGGTTGAAGAAGTGTTGGTCAAATATCTGCCTAATCAACAAAAACTACGTTTGTGCACCCTAGATACGACCAACATTGAAAGGTCGGAGGAAAGGAATGTCCTCCGTGCCAATCTCCAGAGAGGGCTGGTTCCCTTACTAATCCTAAAACTGGTTGAAGACTAGAGATGCAGGAAAGAAATTAGAAAATAACAGAAAGAAAGGGAAATATGGCCACAGGCCGAAATGTAGGATTTGGGGTAGACTAATAGCAAGAATTCTACCAAGTTTTATGACAACATGTAACAGAGGGAAAGCAATAGAATTTCACTCACACCTTAGCAGAGACAACCTCCAGATTGCATTCCAAAAATAACTCACTAACCAACAATGTTTTAAATCCAGAAATAGAATTTTAAACTTAACAATAGGAACATGAGCATAAACAAAAATGCTTAAAAATAGAAGGAAATCCCACACATAAGAATGCTTGCAAATTTTAGAAGCCAAGTCTCTTCTATTGATGCAGAGAACTTAAGAAGTTTTCTTGCAGAATGTCCAACCTCCTTTTACAATAGAAATTTGATTAGTATTTATAGAGGATTTCACCTCTTTCATTAAATGCATATGAGAACAAAATGATCGTAGATCGAGAACAAGAGTGAGGAAATTCCTCCTTGGAATCATTAAAAATCCATCCTTTTGGGGCAGCGATCCATATTTCAGGGGAATATTTCCTAGGAAATCAGCAACTTAGGCATCAGTGCATAGAGAATTAGGAGACATTCAATATCTTGGAAATGCACTCCTACCTTGAAAATCATGAAAAATACTCCCTGCACTTCTATGAAACTTCTTTCTTCACTCGGGATTCACAATTCGAATTACTTATCGCCACCATTATTTAATGCTTGCAAATCTAGCATTCTTGAAATTTTGACCATAATCCTTTTCACCCAAAAATTACATCCACCCTTTGACCAAAAATCAGCTTCACCTGATCGTCTCTTTATCTAGCATGCTTGTGCGACTTTCCTTTAAGAATATGTTCACCCATGGGAGGGGTGAATAGGATGTTCACCCCTCAACTAGGGTGAATGCAAATGCATTTACTTCCAAGGTACGTTCGCCCATGGGAGGGGATGAATGTAATTGCACTTTATCTTTGGGTGAATGCAATCGCGTTCGAGTATTGGAGCGTGTTCGCCCATGGGAGGGGCGAACGGGATGTTCACCCCTCAACTGAGGTGAACGCGAATGCATTTTGTCGCACCTATTCTTTGAATTTTTGAACTTCCTTTTGTCTTCCTTTGATATTTCATTCACCCCAACATGAGGTGAATGGGGCGTTCACCCTATCTTTGGGGTGAATGCTCAACTTCAAAAATTTAAGCCCTTAAAATTTTCAACTTGATCTTTCATTGTTTTTTTTTTACAAGCTTACAGATGCCTTCATTTTTAATGTATTCAAGGTATGGCGAACTCGAATCTTGAATGAAGTTTACAAAACACTTATAATACCAATGCAAAAAGAATACATATGTAAACAAATCAGGAACATATGAAATTATCTTCAAAATAAAAGCTATCATATACAATCAAAATATTGCATCAAAATACTCCAACAAAATTGTCCCAATGTGGCAAGGTGCAAAATTGCCAATATTTCTGGTGACTCACGGGGTATCCAGCTCACATGGATGCAAGCGATCCCAAGCCTTTATTCATTGGGCTATAGAGTCTTTTCTCCTAGCCACCTTGGTTGGCACCTTCACTGATGTCATAGATGCCTTCTGGTGCACCTCCTCTTCAACGTGCTCCTTCTCTTCCACTTTCGCTGCTACCTTGAGCACTTCAGCTCGTTCCACTTCCTCTCTCCTTTCTACCATCGTGCTCTCCACTGCCTCTCCTCTTATTCTTTGAGGCTCTCAGTCATAACTTCATAAACTATCATAACCTCCTTCCAGGCATGAGTAGTAAATAAGCATGGGACATTGAGAGATTCATAAATGAAGTGAAGATTCTGAACATCTATCAAATTGAGGTGTTTCGCTCGTTGAGCCAACTCATACAAGGATAGCTCCAGGTGCATATATTTTTGCATTAGGGGCAATACCTGTGCTTCTGTGAGAGGCTCTTCCCATGCATCAATCTCAGAGGTATCTTCAACAAACTTCTTCCAGAGCGCCTCTAGTTGTTCCATTGGCAAGGGCTCACCCCACTCATCTATGAAGGTCAGAAATCCCAACTCATCAATAGTCTCAAAATGAGACATGGAAATAGTATGCTCATGCTCGATAGTGTTGAGAATTTCTCGTCCTTCCCTTACTAGGTCCATTCATTGAAAATAACTACGTAGAGTGACTTTGGCTTTGGACCAAGCGTGATCCATTTTGTTGAGAGGGTGAATATTCAAATTGGTATTAGCTAGGGCTTGGATATTTACTACCATTTCCATGTGTGGTGATAGCATCTCTTCTGTGGTGTCAATTAGTTTCTGCCCTAGTTGTATCTGTATCTATGCCTCCCACAAATAGTGCAACACCTTAATGGCTTGTGCAACCAACTTCTCATAGTTTTGTGCAGAGCGAAGATGGGTTCCCTTGACACTGTCCGATGAAAAACCAGTAGCCTATACTACTTTCTTAGCTAACTGCTTCTTCATATCCTCAAGTTATTGCTGGAGCTTGTGCATTTCGATCCTGGTGGCATCACGCTCCTTCAAGTGCACTTTGACCTGTTGGTACAAATACTCATTTTTAGTGGTAGTCTTCTCCTCTTGCGCTCTACTTTTTTCTAGGGTAGTTTCGAGCTCAATAATTTTGTTTTCATTTTCAAAATACTTTTCTTTATAATGCTCATCATGCAAATATATTGAGCTCATATCCACTTGTATGTTGCCCATATTTTCTATTGGATTTATCCTGGTGAGGTCCTCTGTGATAGTCTCATTGACATAGTCACTTGGCAACATTTCTCCTTGCGCTTCTGAACCAAGGGTGTGAGCTTAGTGTGGTGGGATTCCATGGCAATAGGATCAAAGGTGACCTTCTTGATTGGTCGAGCTAGAGCTAGGGCCTCCTTACGCCTCATGCTCTTCAACCACTATGAAGAGCTCATGTGTGCTCGGTTAATCTTCTCCACATCGGGCTACTTATGGGCCACCTGTACATCAGGCACTATCTACAATTCCAAAAATGGGGTGAATGGGACCAAAACATCTGAGCGACTGGGCTCAGTAGAAGCGGATGATACAACCAAAAGGGGTGGAATGGAAATGGGTGGAATGGAAATGGTGGACTTGATGGAGGAAGAAGGTTCGGTTGTAGTTACGCTTACTCTAGGAGGAGCTTGCATGCTCATAGCTTCAATGGTAGTGGTGGCGGCAACGGAAGGGGAAGGATGCAAAAAGGGGTTGGGTTTTGATGCATATGAACTAAAAGAAATGGAGGATGAAGAAATGGGAATAGAAGAAGGAGCAGCAGTGACCTTGGGAGTAGAAAAATATGGAAGTGAAATGGATGTGGATGGCATACCAAATGGTAGAGAAATGGAGACTGATGATGATGGAAGTGAAATAGAGGAAAGTGGAATAGAAATCATTGCATGCTCTAAAGAAGAAGAGGGAAGAGAGAGCGTACCTTCGAGCATGGGCACCGTGTGATGTGGTGATGTAGGTGGCTATGAAATTATTTCCTCCTATTGTGCTTCCACCCTCTCTTCAATGTTTACATTCTCTTCACCATCCATGACTTCCATGTGAGAGCTTTTCGACTGATGATCTTCCTCCTGTTCTTGAATCATTGGAAACATCTATGCAACTTTGGTTGGGAGCTCTATCATGGGTGAAGGATCAATAACTATCGTCACATTAGTAACTATAGGAACTACTACAACTAGAATGGTAGAAACTATGGCAACCAAAACCATAGGAGCTACAGCAACTGAGACCTCGATGGTAGAAGTAACAACTGCACTAGTCCTTGGTCTTTTGGCCACCTTTGGAAATGGAGGCACCTTCGACATATTTTGCTTTTCTAGCATAGGTGCTTCTTCTACCTATCACTTTGTTCATTGAGATCTCCATTTAAACACATATTGTTGTTCTTCTTCCTCTGGAGTCTCATCTTCGACCGTTGGATGATCTTGTTCGGTTTTGCCTTCACCACTATCGGAGTGCTGGAAGCTTTGTGATAAAATATTGGTGAAGGCAATGGGCTGGTATGAGTCTACATACTCATCATAAGTATCTAAAAATTGCTCATCCAATTTCAGCCCGTAAGGAGTAGTCGGCTTCCCATGGTGAATTCACATTATCCACCAATTCATTATCTTCTCTTCGGTCTAGGTGGGTTCACTTTCTTGGATAGAACTGAATAAACCTGATGGAGGAATTTGGGTCTTATATTTAGTCGGATTATATTCTACCTCTTGCTCATAATAATCATGCCATGGTGGGAGCGTTGTCATCTTCTCAATGTGCCAGTTCATGTCCGACCCATCAAAATTATTTCTATTCCTCTGGATATCTAGTCAAGGACAACAATGAAAAGATTTAGCTTTCACAATAGCTAAAAATTTACCTAGAGGATCATATCTCCAATATTGCGGTAGTTCTATCAAGCCCAAATCTTGCAGCGCCACTATCAGGAGCCGATTCTGTCCTACTTGGCTCACCTCTAGACTACCAAATTTGAATGACATATTGCATGTGGTCTTCTTTCCATGCCCAACTCCATATACATCATTTACGTAATCTGTCTGGTGCACAACTTCCATGGCGAACACATGCTCTATGGCAAAGTACGACAACAAAAATGGCTTACCCATGAAACCAAAAATTCTCACAACTACACCCTAGGTAAGCAGAAAAATATCACCCTTTTCCTACACCACAACTGCATCTCTTAAATTCCGTGACACTCTCTCACAGGTACCACAAAGCAATTCTATCATCGGTCCCAAAAACCAACTATTAAAGTTGTAAAATGACTCCCTTCTTGACAAAATGGGAGTCCACATATAAACTGGCAGAGGTTCATTTTTCTCGCCCACCTACGTTACTACAATGAAAGAGAAGCACCGTTGTAGTTGAAAGAAGAAAAACCATACCAAAAATGACATGTGCTTAAATGACCCTGACTCCCTGGTCTGCATTTTCTCCAGCTGAAAGTTCAACCTCCGAGAAATAAAGTCGGCCCAATCAAATAAAATGGGGTTGTTGCCTTGCCTCATTGCTATGGGAGAATAAAATTCAACTTTACAAATACATTGTGCCAGGGCCGCCTACCATTTATGCACTGTTCCATCTAAAGGCAACCCAACGACCCATGCCAACATTGAATATATGTCCAAACTCTTAAAATCTGATAGCGGCTTTGATAAATTGGGAAGCTGCCCCATCGATGGCTCTTTAATTAGTTGGGTCTCCATAAACTAGTGCATTGTCATCGTGGAGACATATCTATCTTCTTGTTCATCTGTATGCAACTTCTTATTAACTACGTATGAAGGGGGCTTCAATCCACAAGCAAAAGCTTCCCGAACTTCATCCGGAGTGATGGTGAACAAAATTTCCCTTCTTGCATTTCTGATAGCCCTGGTAAATGGATCATAAAACTGGGCAATAAGCTGCACCAGCTCAGGGTATGGATGAACCGATGGACACAAATACTAGAATAATTATGAATTATAAGGCACTATCAGCTAGTTGTTCGATGATACTCCTTGGCTCACCGTCACCTCTACATCTTGCCTTAATCTCTCCACTCCTTTATGAGTGATAAGGCAGTCTCCAATTTCTGCCATAGAGTCCTCATATGGGTCCAAATCGACATAGTCATTTTTTTGAGCCCTTTTCGCTCTTGAGCCTCCTTCCTTTTTCTTTGACTTCTTGGGCTCTGTAGCCTCTATGACTTCTTTGGGCTCCTTGCTCCATTTTCCCATTTTTCTTTTTCTCTAAATCTGACAAAAATTCTGAGCACTCTCTGAACTCCTCTGCAGCTACAATGCGAAATACAACAGTAAATTTTTTAAAAAGAACATAAACTGTGGGCTTTTACCTCATCATTTATATAGAACCATCCTACAACTACCATAATAAATGTTGCATTAATAGTTTGCACCTTCGAGAGCAAGAGAGTATCGATTCGCTAGTCTGACACCATTCCCTATGCTTCAATGGTTTCTCCTTTGGTTCATCGCTAGATCTTCCTAGAAAAGCATACCTTCTTCACTGCATAATTTCATTGTAGATCGTGCCCTGGCACCTGAAGCTTGTTGGGAAAGCTAAATCGGCCGCTCAACAACCAATAATAAATATTTGTATTCCTTGGGAAAATAAACCTTCGACACAATGCACGTTTTAAATTTAATGCCCTTTTACCTGTATCCTAGCTCTCCGATTATCGCCACGTAACCAAGAGCGCAATCTGTTTTACAACGTGCTTCCGAAACTGATGCGACTATTCTCTTTTCTTGGTGAAATTACTTTTGAGCGCTAAGCAATTTTATCCCTTTTCTGGTGACTTCGAAACTCAGAGCTACATGTCATACTTCCTCATTCTAGGGCACCTTCGAATTGCTTGGAAATTCCATGGTGAATAACCTTCTTAAAAAACGTTGTCTGCTTTTGCTTTTTCGCCCATATTTAGAAAATCAGATTTTCTAAAAATAACTTAAGGCTTTTTTTTCTTTGTGATTTTTTACTTAATAATTAATGTTTTTTTTTAAAAATAAAATCTTGTCCCTAGATGTTCAACCAAAAAAGGTGAATGACACGTTCGCCCATCATCTGGGGTGAACGCGACACCAATATCATGCTTGTTTTTTCGATCGTGATTTCCAATTTATGAATTCAGTTTGCCCCAATCAAAAGGTGAACGGGCATGTTGTACTTTATCGAGATGAATACAATTCCAAACATATTCTTTTTATATCTACATTGTCCCTTTGCTTGAAATGCGACATAAATGCTGCTAATGAATTTGAACTCTTCCTTTTGTCACATTGCTTAGTCACCTCATCCTTAGGGTGAATGGTCTTCACCTCTACTTGGGCGAATTGTACATGTATTTTTGTTCTTTTCAGAACATAGACATTGCCTTTCTCTTTTTTTTTTTTTATATATATATATGCTAAAATAGCATCAACAATTTAAAAACAACATATTGAAAATAATATTTACATATGTACAAAGTGGTACCTTACCAGAATATCATCATTGTATATAGGCCTTCAAATGAAGACCATTTACTGGAATGGGGAGATCACAACCCTCCAGATCATGAAGGTGGTAAGCGTTTGCTGAATTCACCATAGAAATTTGAAAAGGGCCTTCCTAGATAGCATCAAACTTATGGTGTTTCCCTGGCTTGGCCTTCTTTTCATTCCATTTTAAAACTAAATCTCCCACCTGGAAACTGCGTTCAGTTGTTTTCTTTCCAAACCACTTCTTCATCTCTTTAGTGTGCTCAAAAAATGCTTGATAAGACTACTCCCTATCCTCCTCTAACTGCAACAACTATGCCAACCTTGCACTCATAGGATCATATTCTTCATCTTCATCCTGGAATAACTGCAATGTTTGGAGTACTGGCAACTCAATATGAGTGGGAAGAATAGCCTCTTTCCCATAAACCAAGGCATACGGGGAGGTTTTGATAGATTTCTTCACTGAAATACGATCCGCCCAAAGCGCTTGATTCAACAACAAATGCCAACTTCTCTTGTTACTGCCCATCATCCTTTTTAAAATTCATAGCAAATTTTTATTGGTAGATTCGGCCAACCCATTCCCTTGTGGATAATAGTTGGATGATGTCTTCAAATAAATGCCATATTTTCTAGCAAACTCTATGATTTTGGCCCCAATGAAAGGAGTGCCATTATCAGTTACAATCGAATCTGGGATGCCAAAATGAGTAATGAGCCCTTCTAGGAAAGAGATAATAGTAGCTTGATCAACCTTCTTGGTGGGAATAGCCTCCGCCCATCTAGTGAAATAATCAGTCACCGTCAAGATGTACTTGTGCTCCATGGAAGAATGTGGATCAATAACTCCAATGAAGTCAAGACCCCACTGTTGAAAAGGTGCTTCCACTTGGATTGGGCGTAGGGGCAAAGCTCCTTTCCTAGTTCTGCCAACATATCACTGACAACTATCGCACTGTTGACTTACTCTATGAGCATCGACGAATAGAGTGGGCCAGAAATAACCTGCTCGAATAATATTTAAAGCCATGGGCCTACCTGCATAATGACCTCTAGAGAGTCCAGAATGAAATTCCTCTAATATTTTCTCCTTCTCGAAAGTTTTCACACACCTGAGAAGAACTCCATCAATATTCTTGTGATACAATCCATTTGGCAATAGAACGTACTTGAGCGCTTGCAGCCTGAACCTCCAATGTTGTGAAGCATCAAGGTGAGTTGGACATCTCCCAAAAGTAAAATAGTCTACCAACTCTTCTGTCCAGTCCCGGTCATCCATAGTATGATTTGCGCAAATTCTTTCACCAATGTCCTCCTCATGCATTGCATCCAACATCTCCAGGGTAGCACTTTTGGCTAACTCCTGACATAGAGCTCACCCATGAACTAGCTTTGTTGGTCGGATCTCCACATCATATTCTTGAATTTTTGAGACCCAACCTGCCCTTTTATCACCTAGTTCTCCTTGGAGTATAAAATTTTGAACATCAGGATGAATAACGTAAACAACAGTTTTGCTCTAAGAAACAAAGTGTCGAAATTTCTTCAATGATTTCATCATTGCGTACACTTGCTTCTCGATAAAATTGTACTTCTCCTGATGTGGTGCAATAACTTGGCTCAAGAAGGCAATTGGCTTCTCTTCTCCATCTTCTTGTTTCTGTGTCAAGACTACAACATAGCTTTCTTGCTCACCCACTGAATAGAGAATAAAATCTTTTGAATAATCAGGATTAATTAAAATTGGAGCTTGTGTAATTCTTTCTTTGATTTCCTGAAAAGCTCACCTCCTGGCTTCTGTCCACTTAAATTCAGTATTATTTTTTAAAAGCTCAGTCATGGGCTTCACAACCTGAGCGAAGTCGACAATAAATTTGTGGATGAAATTTATTTGATCGAAGAAAGATTGTAGGTCCTTCTTATTGGTAGGCAGCAGTAGTTTCATGAGCGCTTCAGCTCTTGTAGGATCAATTGCCAATCCTTCCTGTGAGATCACATGACCCAACAACTTTCCTTCTTTAACAACAAAGATCGACTTCTTGGGATTAATGGAGATCCCAAACTCGTGGTACTTTTCAAACACCTACCTCAAATGCGCAATATGGTCTTCTCTTCGATGCGAAAACATAGTCATATCATCAAGATATATCACAATAATTCTATTTAGTAACTCATCGAAGGTGACATCCATGGCTCTCTGGAAGGTAGCACCAACATTTGAGAGTCCAAAGGGCATCCGTTGGTAGGCAAATGTGCCCCACTTGGTGGTGAATGCTATTTTATATTGGTCTTCATCCTTCACCTAGATTTGATTATATCTGAAGAAGCCATCTAATAGTGAGAACCTCTGTGCACCAACAACCACATGAAGAATTTGATCAATTTGCGGTAGGGGATAATGATATTTTAATGATGCCTGATTCAGGTTGCGAAAATCGACACACAACCGAATATCTCCATTCTTCTTCCGAACTGGGACTAGATTCGCCACCCATGTTGAGTGCTTGATCGGGTAAATTATCTTTGCCTCCAACATTTTCAGTAATTTCGCCTTCATGAGCACTTCGATTTTGGGATTAATAGGGTGTTATTTTTATCGAAAAGGCTTTACCCCCTCCTGTAGCTCTATGGTATGTTGGATCACATTCTTATCATATCCCTTTAAATCTTGATAGCTCCATGCCACGATGTTAGGGTATTCATAGCACAAATCCTTAATGCCTTCCAATTCATCTAACATACAATCAGTTCCAATTTTGATAACTTTTTTAGGTTCCAACTGTAATTCTTTGTATTCCTTGGCATCTACCTTAATCCTATGCTTTTCAGCTCTATCATTTTGATCAAATAAACTCTCCAATGAGATTAAACCTCTGGGAATATGATTATTCTTCAATTGAATCATCCCCTCTTTCTCTTCTTCAACAAGCACTCTATCATCTGCGCTAGCAGCTTCTCTAAGTAAGAAATTAACTATTTGTTCATCATTGTCAAATACTTGCCAATGAATATTCTTATCTGGAATTGAAGGTCTATAGATCACTCTAATAGTCTTGGGCTTTCGAACCACTTGCTCTATGGGAGAATAATTTGCACCAAGAGAGGCTAAAATATCTGCATGTTTATTCTGCTCCCTGGAAATTGCCTGAATATTCAAAGCGGTGAAGGCTTGAAATAAATCCCAGACTCTATTGCGATAGGCTTTCAGGTAGTGCTGCTTGGACACACACCTATTAGTGGTCTGATTGACAATAAGCTCAAAATCACCAAAAATCTGCAGCTGTTTAATGCCCAACTTTTCAGCTTTCTTCAACCCAAGGCATAATGCCTCATATTCAGCTGCATTATTTGTGCAACTCCAAGTCAACCTATAAGAATAAGTTTTTTGTAACCCTTTGGGAGAGATCAACATGACACCAGCCCCTACGCCATTCTTACATCTGGCACCATCAAAATACAATTTCCATAACTGATCCGTGTCAGACTCCTGAGAATCGGGGACTTCTTCTTTGGTTTGCTCAGGCTTAGTTATTGTATAACAACCAATATCTATCTCGATCATTGCATTAAAATCGGTGAGCAAAAACTCATCTTCGAGGTGAAGCTCACCCAATGCTTCTTCCATCAAATCGACCTCTTCTAGCTCCTCAGTCATCATATTAACCACACCTGGAGCTTCTTCTTCTTCCAACTTTTCAATGTGAAAAGGTGAAGGCTTTTCATTATGGATACGAATCCTTTTTCCTTTGAATGGTATCTCCAAATGTGAGTAATCTAATGAGAGGTATCCTCCCAGCTTAGCCATGAACTCCCTCGAGAGGCACATGCTAAAGTATGGCTCCAGGTCCACCACTACCACTTCTTGGATGACTATGATTTATGGCATACTATGAAGGACAATGGGAATATCTTTGATCACTCCCACTATCTTGACCGAAGTCCCATCCAGCTGTAACACTCCTGGGCTACTCCTTGTATATTCCATCCCCATCACTTCACATACTGCCTTTGGCATGATAGTAGTTGCAGCTCTAGAGTCGATCATACAATTGTGTACAATCCACCCTTCCATTCTAAGTGATAAATAAAATGGGGGCGGTCTATTCTTTCCTATCGTTGAAGTTGGTAGCGCTTGCGCTAGGACTATTTGAGAAGGATCCTCCTTCTGATATTTTGTAGTTTTCAAAGATTCTTGCAACAAGTCAATTTGCCCTGGCAGCTGTAGTGCATCATACAAGCTCACTTTTGTAGGTATCTTCTTCATCTCTTCCACAATGTTGTAACTTGAGATGCTTGAAACCTTCTCTTCTGTAGCCCATTCATACTTTTCTTGATACTATTGAGTAGCTTCTACTCTTTGTCTCTTTGTTAATGATGGGTACTTGAGTCACTCTTTGGCCTGCTCTTTTGTCTCATTCGATGCTTGAGCAGCTACTACGGGTTGCAAAGTTGATGCCTTAGCTTGCACCCTTTCTTGAGCTTGCTTAGGCAATAAATCTCTTAACTTGATAGAATCTTCCCCTTAGTCCTTACATCAGGCGCTTTCATTGGAGCTTGTCATTTTTCCTCTTGCACCTTTGGCTCTGTAGGCACCTTCAAAGGTTCGAGCTCAGTTGGATCTACCATTACTGGCTTCTTCTCGGATCTCGTAAGAACCAAAACTTGCTCCAAAGAAGGCATCATAAGATTGTGATCAGCTTCCCTGATCATATTGACTTGTCCACTAGTTGAACTCTCTACTAGCATTTGTACATAATTCATATGCACCATGCAGGTCTCTTCCCCATGAGGATCATTGCATGTTGAGCACCAATACACCTTTTCTATTGTGCTAGTTTCCTCATTTTCTAGCACTGTCATGCTTTTCTCAGGGCCTCTACTGGCAGAAGCTTGTTCCCTAGTAATTGGTGGAGTTTGAAATCTTCGTGACCAAAAATTAGCCTCGACTTGCTTCTTCCTCACCATCGTAAGCTCATTTGATATCATCCTTAGGGCTGAGTTATTAGATTTTACTTCTTGCAATAAGGTCGTAAGGGGATCAGGATTAGAAGATGTGGTCGACATTGGCAAGGGTAAAGGTGCTTGCAGTGTAGGTAGTAACAATGGGGTCGAAGGCACTGGCAATGTTGGGAAAGGAATAGGTGTCAATAATTGGGGTACTGATTGATTGGGCAACTATGAAAAACTTGGAGTTGGGCATTGTGGGGTAGGGATCAGAGCCATGTGAGGTGGGCTAGAACTCCATGAGGGAACTGGGTACATGGAAGGCATGGGTTGCAAAAATGCACTTGAATACAAATATTATGGGAGATCAAGAAGAATGGGCATAGTCATTTTTGGAGGAAGCCTACCTACTACGATCATATCAGATTCGACCTTCTGGGCTTGTGTGTACAAATATGGGAATGTAGTCACATTGGCTTGTCATACGACCATACCAATTTTAGTGCTAAATACCCTGAGATAGTAGAATGTAACTTGCTCATGTGTGGGCCATAAACCATCAGGAATTCTCTGCAGCTTCATGTGAACCTGATATTGAAGTCAACTATCTCCTCTTGTGGATGCCTTTGAATTGTTGTAAACTGATGCAACAAGGAGTATGGATCGGCTTGTTCATGAAAATTTTTAATCAACAACTCCACCAACTGATCCCATGAGGTAATAGTGCCCGGTTGTAGTGATCGATACCAATACAACAATTTTCCTCTTAGTGATAATACCAACAACTTTATCATTACATCTTCATCTGTTATGTCATGGATGGTCACAAGAGATGCCACATCTTGAATATGTTCATAGGTTGTTTTACCAGTACCATCATAAGTCGACAATGCCTTCAAAGCTGCTTGAGGCACTAGATTTTGTGCTTGCAGGTTCAAAGCCCCTGAGCTATTCCATGCTGGGAACTACCTGGGTGGAGGATTCTGAGCCATATGGACTGGTATATGAGGTGTAGTGTGAGGAAGACTTGTGGTCGTGTGAGGCGGAGGTTGAGGAAAACTTGTGGTAGTACTCACTGGACTTACAAGAGCAGAGAATATGCCAGCTAATCTTGAGGATGTGATAGATGGTATATGAGATATGTGGGGTAATGAGGATGTACGTCAAAAAGTAGCTAATTGAGGATGTTCCCCTAGCCTTTGAATATCAAGCTCATAGAACTCAATTTGATGATCTAGATTTTTGGCCTTCGATCTTGTATTCATGAGACACAACTTTCGTTGTACTCACGTTTGGAGATTTTTGGGTAAATTCGAGTCGCTAGATGTTCTAATTTCATAGCACAAAGGTGAACATCAAACCTTAATACTATTGAAAATGGAACTTTTAAGTCCCATCGGGCGTGCCAAAAATTGTTGGTCAAATATCTACCTAATCAACAAAAACTATGTTTGTGCACCCTAGATACGACCAACATTGAAAGGTCGAAGGAAAGGAATGTCCTCCGTGCCAATCTCCAGAGAGGGTTGGTTCCCTTACTAATCCTAAAATTGGTTGAAGACTAGAGATGCAGGAAAGAAATTAGAAAATAATAGAAAGAAAGGGAAATATGGCCACAGGCCAGAATGTAGGATTTGGGGTAGACTAATAGCAAGAATTCTACCAAGTTTTATGACAACATGTAATAGAGGGAAAGCAGCAGAATTTCACTCACACCTTAGCAGAGACAACCTCCAGATTGCATTCCAAAAATAACTCACTAACCAACAATGTTTTAAATCCAGAAATAGAATTTTAAACTTAACAACAGGAACATGAGCATAAATAGAAATGCTTAAAAATAGAAGGAAATCACACACATAAGAATGCTTGCAAATTTTAGAAGCCAAGTCTCTTCTATTGATGTAGAGAACTTAAGAAGTTTTCTTGCAGAATGTCCAACCTCCTTTACAATAGAAATTTGATTAGTATTTATAGAGGATTTCACCTCTTTCATTAAATGCATATGAGAACAAAATGATCGTAGATCGAGAACAAGAGTGAGGAAATTCCTCCTTGGAATCATTAAAAATCCATCCTTTTGGGGCAGTGATCCATATTTCAGGGGAATATTTCCTAGGAAATCAACAACTTAGGCATCGGTGCATAGAGAATTAGGAGATATTCAATATCTTGGAAATGCACTCCTACCTTGAAAATCATGAAAATACTCCCTACGCTTCTATGAAACTTCTTTCTTCACTCGGGATTCACAATTCGAATTACTTATTGCCACCATTATTTAATGCTTGCAAATCTAGCATTCTTGGAAGTTTTGACCATAATCCTTTTCACCCAAAAATTACATTCACCCTTTGACAAAAATCAACTTCACCCGATCATCTATTATCTAGCATGCTTATGAATTTCCTTTAAGAACGCGTTCGCCCATGGGAGGGGTGAACAGGATGTTCACCCCTCAACCAGGGTGAACGCAATCACGTTTTACTCCCAAGGTACGTTCACCCATGGGAGGGGTGAACGGGATGTTCACCCCTCAACCGGGGTGAACGTAATTGCACTTTGTCTTCGGGCGAACGCAATCACGTTCGGGTATTGGAGCGCGTTCGCCCATGGGAGGGGCGAACGGGATGTTCACCCCTCAACCGAGGTGAACGCGAATGCATTTTGCCATGCCCATTCTTTGAATTTTTGAACTTCCTTTTGTCTTCCCTTGATATTTCGTTCACCCCAACATGGGGCGAATGGGGTGTTCGCCCTATCTTTGGGGTGAACGCATCGGCACTTCCAAAAAATTTAAGCCCTTCAAATTTTTCAACTTGATCTTTCATTGTTTTTTTTTTACAAGCTTACAGACGCCTTCATTTTTAATGTATTCAAGGTATGGCGAACCCGAATCTTGAATGAAGTTTACAAAACACTTATAACGCCAATGCAAAAAGAATACATATGTAAACAAATCAGGAACATATGAAATTATCTTCGAAATAAAAGCCGCCATATACAATCAAAATATTCATCAAAATATTGCATCAAAATACTCCAACAAAATTGTCCCAATGTGGCAAGGTGCAAAATTGCCAACAATAAGTCTTGGATATTTGATTGTTTCACCCTTATTGTGTTGGCATACTTCATATTCAGCCATAAATGTCTTGACATCAGATTTTAATCCTTTCCAATAAAAGAATTGTTTCACCCATTAATATATTTTCAAGAATCCTGAGTTCCCTGTTGATGGAGAAGAATGTGATACTTGAAGGATCATGGATTTAATAGTGGAACTTCGTGGAATGTAAATTAAATATTTCTTGCATAAAATTTTGTCAATATATGAAAAATAAGGATGATTTTATGATCCTTTATTCATATCTTGAATAATTTGAGCAGATTCAGTATCAACCAACCATTCTTCTTGGAGTTGAGAAACCCATCGAGAACAAGGACCTGAAATGGCATTGATGGAAACTTCATATTCATATTTATGAGATAATGCATCTGCTATTACATTTTATTTATCCTTCTTATACTCAATGATGAAATTATATCTCAATAACTTTATCATCCACTTGGTTTGTTCTGGATAGGAGAAACATTATTCTAGAAAGTGCTTAAGACTACTATGATCAGTTTTTGTGATGAACTAACTGCTGAGTAAATAATGCCTCCATTTATCGATGGCATGTAGAATAGCCAATATTTCTTTCTCATATGTGGAACTCTCCAAATTTTTACCTAAAATTTTCTTGCTTTTGAATTCCAATGGATGATCGTATTGCATTAAAACTGCACCAATTCATATCCCCAAAGCATCACACTCAATGACAAAAGGTTTACTAAAATATGAAGTGGCCAATACTGGGGTGGAGTACATAGCATATTTGAGTGCTTGTAATACCTTAGATGTAGCCTCATTCCAAATAAATATGTCCTTTTTGGTAAGTGTTGTGAGAGGAGCTACAATTTTTCCATAGTTACGAACAAATTTTCTGTAATAACCTGTAAGACCTAGGAATCCCCCAAGTTTTTAAGGGTTTTAGGAAGTGGCCAATCTTGAATAGCTTTGATTTTTTGTAGATCTACTTTGAATCCTTTATGAGAGATAATATGACCTAATTATTAGACTTCTTGGGCCCCAAATTCCCATTTGGATCTTTTAACAAAACAATTTCCTTTTGAAGTAATTATAGAACCTTATCAACATGGCTTAGGTGATATTTCCAAGTTTTGCTATAAATTAGGATATCATCAAATAAAACTAGGACAAAATTGTGGAGGTATGGCCTAAATATGTGATTCATAAGACTTTGAAAAGTTTATGGAGCTTTAGTGAGACTGAAGGGCATGACAAGGAATTCGTAATGATCTTCATAAGTGCAAAAAGTTGTTTTAGGTATGTCTACTTCTCTCATCTAAATTTTGTGAAAGCTAGAGCGAAGATCCAATTTAGTGAAATAGCTAGCACCATGTAATTCACCTAATATATCATCAATGATAGGGATAGGTAACTTCTATTTGATGGTAATTTTATTGAGAGGTTGAAAATTTGGACACATGCACCATGAAGTATCCTTGCGATGAACCATTACTACTGGTGAAGAATAAGGGTTGATTCTAGGATGGATGATGCCATGTTCTAACATTTATTGAACCATATTATCTATTTCTATTTTTTATGGATGAGGATAATGGTAAGGACAAACATTAGCAAGAATAATTCTAGGGACAAGATGTATGGTGTGGTCATAAGATCATTTGGGAGGTAGCCCTTTTGGTTCACTGAAGACTTCATCATATTAAGCCATGATATCATGAAGATATTTTGAGAGAATTACAAGGGTATCCAGTGCTTGAACTTCCATGCAATTGATTTGAGCTATGAATCCATAACCTCCTTTCTTGAATATATTTTCCATGTAGTGTGAACTCACCACCTTGGATGGTGGAGATTGAATTCCTTGGAGATGAATAGTCTTCCCGTTCTCTTTCCATTCAACATATAATTTTTGAAAATTAAAACTAAGAACTTCTATATTTTCTAGTTGTAGACACTAAAATGTGGTAAACCCGATTAAGCATCCACAAGTAGTGATCAAATTGACATCATATGGCCCCTTGGGCAGCCCTTAGGAGGCTCACAGTGGTTCTAGCCACTCCAAAAAGGGTTTTGGAGGCTACCGACCCAATTTTGGGAGGTTTTAGCCCAAAATTCACCATCGTACCACCCTAGGATGAGGGTATATGCCCCTCATCCCACCCTAGGATGGTGGTGAGCCCTCGTCCCAGGGTGGGATGGTGGTGAAGTTTGACCTAGAAAAAGTCAAAATTTGGCCAAATGGCGCCTAGAAACTATCATTTGACCACCCAAATAGAGCATGCAAGGTAGAGGATATGGAATCCTTATGAAATCCATCTTGATGAGTGCCAAATTAGGAGATCCTCTTCCACACCCTGTGCATGCCTCCAATTTGACAAGTGGCACCTCCTACCATGCATGCCCTTGCATGCCTTTTTGCACATGAGCCTCTTTGGGCTATAAAATGGATTCCATATCCACACAAAAAAATGGAGAGGAGTTATATAATATGCAAAGTAGTGCTTCCAAGATTTACCCTCATATTATTGCACCTTTTTACCCTCGAGATCTCCCTTTTGCCAAGGAGGTTACCGGGTGACTTCAAGAAGGTAATTCGAGTGTAAATTTTCCATACGGGTGAATTTATTCACAAAATTCAATGAAAACACACATTAGGTAGTTTAGGAACATTTGACAGTGGTTTGGTAACAAAAAGTGACCATATTTGGTGGGTATCCCCTCCTAGGGGGCCCCCCAAATAGTTGTAGTCACCATCACCTCCCCCACCAATACGAGGGTTAATTATTAAGAAATTTATTTAATTTTTTATTTTATACATTATTCCATGATGCTACAGTCCAAATTTTAGGTCATTTTGAGTTAAAATGAAGGAGTTATGCTATTTTTAAGTTTCTACAAGCTCGTAGGGCCCATTCAGGCACCCCAGTTTGATGTAGGTGGATACGGGAACCAATTAGAAAATATTATAATATGGGTTGTCTTTAAATTCCACTTTATGTATAATGACAAAATTTCATGAGTTTTGGATGAGTGCAAGTTTAAGATTTTGTTATCTTCCTTTTCGTAGGTTGTAGGCGGGTGATGCTAAATCTATGGGTCTATGGGTGCAATGTCTGATCTATTTTGGGTGATATCCTCCAAAAACATCTTATTTAACATCTCTAAAAATTTTAAAGACATTTGGATATCATTTTATGCACTTTTAATTCATATGACATTTTACCCCTATGGGGATTGCATGTTTTCACCATACAAACTTGCTATTTGACCTATTTTGTTTCCTTATGTGTAGGTGCAGGTACTTATAATGCTTTGGGAAGAAATATAAGATATTATAGAATCTATATACAAGCAGCGGCGGCATTGGATAACCCACCTCGAATGTGGGTACGTGGAGAAACATTGGATGTGCACCCATATTTTATGAAAGACTTGGTTTTTGGGCACCCAATATTGTAACAATTGCATCACCATTTTGAGACCTCAATGGGACTGCTGTAACCTTGGATTGGATCCAACAAATTAATGAGAAAATACTTGCTTTAAATTCATTTCCTTTTGTTTGGTATTGTTTCCTTTTGCATGCATGCTTCCTTTTTTAGTCACATTTAGCGATATGGGGTAGAAAAACTTGTTTTTCCACATAATTTGGTGCACCATTTTTCCCTAATTCATTGGTGATCATGGTGGGACCCTTTTACCTTTTGATTTGGGTGAAAATATGACTTCTTGCATTTTTACGCTATTTATGTTGTAGGTGCTCCCCTCCCCACCCTAGAACGGTGGTAGAGGCTTTATTTGGAACACCCTGGGATGGTGGATTCACCATACCACCATGGGATGGTTGTGATGCTGCTACTCGCCCCACCCTGGAGCGATGGTGAAACAGAGAGATTTATGCACACAATTTCAGAATTTGGAGGCTTCAAAGTGGACAAGGTAAGTGCCTAAACCTCTCTGATTTTCTGCTATATTTTCATATACTATCAAAAATCAGTTTTATTTCTTCACTTTATTGCATAGAAATATTAAAATTTGTGTTTTTTCTTTTGTTATAACATCACATAGCAAAAGGTAGAAGGAAAATAAAAAATAACTTATAGTAGCAATGCATCTGTTTGGCTTGATTGCTTGTGGCCTGCCCATTGGGTAGGTTAGCATGTAGGATTTGCATTCACAAAGTCAATTTTTAGGTTCCTTATCTTATTATTCTAAAATTAAAATGCACTTATTGCATGCATTTAGTGAATAGTCATTGATTGCTTCTTTGCTTACTTTCTTGGATAATAATGAACCACACACACCAAGATTCATGTAAACGCTAGTGAGGTGGACTTCATTACCATCCACTAGTAGAGTTCAAGTGACGGTGGGTTTCATCTCCATCCACTTGGCTCAAATCCCATGAACCCGATCCATATTTCTAATGTCGGTTCCAAGATCTGTCATAGCCCGTTGGTTATAGCATGCATCACCCTTTGGAGAGGTGTATCATAGACTACGGGTGAACTGGGTGAGAAATTGGTAGGACCTGTACTCCCTAGCCATTTGTGGACCTCATCACCACACATTATAGGTGGGATAACATAGCCTAGAGTTCATAGCCAAGTTGTTGAGCTACGAGTATACAGGTGAAATCCAATTGAAAATGAGATTACAATCCAACAATATTTCAAACATGTGACATGAGGTCATTCTTTACAAACAAAAAATCTAAACACATGAAACAGTTTAGGGATTCACACTTAAAATTTGAAAGAGATAATCATATATCTTATTGAGTGTTTATTTATTATATACTATTTCATTAAATAATTTGTAAATAATATAATCACCTTGGGGTACTACTAGAGGAGCGCAATGGTGTGCACCCGTAGCCAAGCCCAATCATGGGAAAAAGTTGTGGAGAGTGGATTAGGAGACACGAATCATATTTGATATAGCCCTAGGGACTTGGTTATACCTCCCTAGTGAGCCTCCACTCCACCTAGCCCCAAGATAATAGGGCATGAGCCTCACCTTCGAAGGGATCCTCTCCAGGACACCCCGAGGAATGACGAGCATTACTTGGGAGAGTGTTACCAATATGTAGATATCTCATAGGCCTTCCTTGGTGAAAGGAAACTATGTGCTAAGGTGCTAATAGATGGAGTGGTGCCATGCATCCATGTACCCACTAGGGTTGACACGCCGAAGTAGAGGTAGGAGTATGACTTCACATACTGGCCAGAGCAAGTCAACATGACTCTAGCTCTGCATCACCTTAATAGGATACAATAGATCTTGTAGCCCAATGGGAATGACACCCATTGGTCTAGGCAAGCCAAATCAGCCCTACCTTTCCTCGTCCAGGAGGGAAGATATGAGGAGATCCCAAATTTTCCCTAGGAACAATATACCATGCATGCCTGATGTGCTTCTATGCCATCTGAATGTAATGAACACATGTTCCAGTCTGGGCCTCAATTCAAAATGGCAAACCTCAAGAGAGGAAAGTGCCCTATGGAGAACACCGAGTACCTTGGACAAGGTTGACCCCAGGGTGAGACTCCTAGACCTCCTAGACCTCACACTACGGATCAAATTAAGCAAGCGGTTGTGAGATACACAGAACTCCAAGATCAGTTCAAGTAGCTTCGATGGGATAAAGAACAACTAGTTCACTTGCACTAGCTTGAGAAAGAAAGAATTGAATAGTAGACCAATGAGCTGTTCCAGAAAAATTTGAGAGAGAGGGTCCCTACCCCTAAGACACATAGGCAGAAGGTCCATTCGAGGTAACCCACACTCATTCGAGAGAGGTCCTTGAGACCTTATTAAATGTTTCTTCCATGACCTCCTAATCCAGATCAAGAGATGCCTCCTAGGCCAAACATAGGGTGCCCACCATGGGTAGATACCCCCATTCATAGGTCGGCTCAAGAGACACCTTACGGGACTTATACCAAGCATGAGCCAGAAATAGAATATGTTGAGATGCCTTAATGAGGTAGGGAGGTGACTTACCACCACCTCGTCCTAGGTTGGAGAAGCCTAGACCTCCACCACAAGATGTGAATAAAGATGAGGAGATCAAGTCCTCAGGTCCTTACAAATCATTGTTAGAACACTTGGAGTCAGTAGAGAACAATACCTCTGGGTTAGGATCTTAAAAGCCCACTATGCATCAATTGCATAGTCAACATATCCATCTGTTAGTACCTGCACCTCCCTATCCAAAACAATTTAAGTTGCCTTAGTTGGCTACCTTTAAGGGAGAAGAGGATGCACAAGAACATGTCACTAGGTTCTTGGGCCAATGCTTCGGCATTCATGATGATGATGCTTTGCTTCTAAGGACATTTGTGACTACCCTCGTTAGCCCTACCTTCGAGTGGTTTTACCAAATACCTAAGCATAGCATCCATAATTTGGACCAACTTGCAAATGCATTCTTGGAGTGCTTTTCCTTCAATACCAAGAGGAAGGCAATGCTTGCCGATGTAGCTGGGTTAAAATAATATGATGATGAGTCAATAACAAATTATGGCAATAGATGGTGAACCTTGCTCGCCAAGTTGCCTTATCTTCTTCCCATGTTGGAGTTGACTCAGATGTTCTCCAAAAGTTACTTAAAGCCAATCTCTTTGTTGCTATAGTTGCAACAATACCCCTCTTGAAGATGCCTTAGCATAGGCTAGGATCATCGAAGAAATCAAGATTCAAGAGGGTGAGATTGCAAAGCCTCATAAGGAGTGGAGCAAAAACACTAAGAACACCCCAGCACAACCTAAGTCAGCAATGGTAAATTAGGTTTCCATTAGTGTCCCGGGGTTAGTGCTAGCCGTGCCACCTCAAAAACCTAATTATCAGGCCACCCTTGGGAACTATGCCAAGGATAACCAGAATGGTCAAGGGCAAAATCAACAACATTGCCCCAAGCGACAATTTATGCCCACTGCAGAGTCCATGGATTCATTTTTTGATCACCTCTTGGCTGCTAATGCGATCCATCTACCTGATAGTCGACTTATCGACCCTAATGCACCTAAGCCCAAAGGATACAAAAAAGACCTATATTGCAAATTTCATAAGCAAAACGGGAATGATGTGCAAATGTGCTATAAATTCAAACATTTGGTGCAAGACCTAATTGATAGAAATTTCCTCTAGGTAGATAACCCTATCGCATCAAACAACCAATAGATGGGGGTCTTTAAGGACCCCTTGCCTGCCCATGCAAAGTAGGCCAAACCAGTACCCCAAGTGAACAAGGTTCACCATGCCCCTCCTAAGCAAGGATATGTTGGCATGGTAAGTATTGTGACAAGAAATAGGTAGTATGCAAGTCCAACCACACCACCTGTGGCTTAGAGTGATGTCCCTTCGACATTGCAGCCTATGCCGCCTTCTAGACTGAGCCTCCCACCTAGGCTTGTAGTCACCATCAAGAGCAAGCTCACTCAGAGCTTAAGAACAACAACTTCCCAGCTCTCCATGTATGATCTCATGCAACAATCACAACCTCATAGAGAAGCCTTGATGGAGATCCTTAAGGCAATTAAGCTTCAGCCCTAGGAGTCTAAGTCCTTCAACAACTTTGTGGGGCATGTGCGGTAATGCATGGAATCGATAATTACTTTTTGAGAAGATGAACTTAAACCGGTTCCACATGATATGGTGGATCCCCCTTTATACATTATCGCACATGTGAATGGAACACCATACAAAAGAGTCTTGATAGATACTAGATCTTTGAGCAATATTATAACTACAACAACTCTGAAGCACCTAAAGCTTCCAGCATATCATATTTTCACATCTACCTACACCCTTTGAGCATTCAATGATGCCATATACTCAACGGTTGGTACAATCATCTTACCTATTCAAGTAGGGAAAAATATCATCTTGATGATGTGCCACATCTTGGAGGGTGAGATGGCATACAAAATTTTGTTAAGAATACCATAGATCAGGGATATGAAGTGCATCCCTTCCATAGCTCACCAATGCCTCAAGTACACTCACAAAGGGCAAGTTCATGTCATCCTCACATACCTAGAGCCCTTCAAGTACTGCAACATGGTGCAATAGTTACCCGAGTCAAACTTACCATCGATACATCTGGATTTTCAATCGAATAAATCTAGTCGATGTTTGGTCCCACCGCTATAGCATACCATGCCATACTCATCATCGGCCCCGCCCTAGATGCCTAATACATCAGTGGATCCTTTGCATAGGAACTTAGATAACTGGCCCATTTAGAAGGACCAACCAATCATATCCACCATCTCTATAGAGGATATACTTAGCCCAGATGATGAAGAGACACCACATGAGGCAAACAATGAGCCTGATAAAGTCTCACTCTCATCCCTCTTCTATCTACAACCCCAAGTTACAGTACATCTGGCTTCTATCAGATTGGTAGAGTACATGGTTAGGAATGTTACCACTACTCCTACTTTAGAGTCAATGCAAGACATGGGTACACCACATATTCCCATAGGTACTATTGTACCTCTTGGTATTCCCCCTAATTAAATGAATATTATCTATGGGGGCCTTGACTATGGCATCGAACCTTACCAACAACAGGAGGAAGATGAGGAACCTTTTGGAGAGGATATCAACTACTTGTTTAACCTTGAATTCACCTTGAAGTACCTTGACCTATGTAATTGGCATGGTTATGGGTTAGGCATGTATGAGCAGGGCACCAGAATCCCTTGTTGTAGCACCCTAAAATTGGTGCAATTAAACCCTTAGTAAAAGATAAAAGATAAAAATTTAAATTTTAAACCCCAAAACCGCCCCAAAATCGTTTGTTACCCGCTTACCTACTTTTTTGCACCATTTTTAGGATTTGTTTTGATCGTTGGATGATATCATTGCATATCAGATGAAATCATCCCCGATCTGACGAATTCATCTAGAATAGAGCGTCCAGATGATTTTGTCCTAAAACTAAATTTTCATAATTAGCTTTTGTTTCAATAGCCTCTCCAACTTGGGTAGAAGCACATCTACACAGTTGGAGATTTCCCCCGTTGGAGATCTCCCAGATTGGGATGATCTCCAACCTCCTAGCCTCCCCCTAATCCTATATAAACTAGGATTTTTCTAGTTTATCCCCCTAAACCCCCTTAGCTGATGGATTTCCCTATAGATTTAGTTCCTTATTCACTAGAGCATCCTCGCACTACTATCTGCATTTTGTATTTTGCATTTTCTTACAGGAACTCTACTATTTTTCAATCGAAGCTAGCTCGGATCGTCGCAAAAAATCTCGAATTATTTTGGACGATCTTGTCGAGGAGCACAGATGATCTCGTACGATTGGAGGTGATCCCGACTATAGTCCAGATTGGGGGCAATCCGAGTCTAGAGTTTGCATTTCCTTAGCTTTTCTGCATTTTCCTATTGTATTTCTGCACTGTCTTAAATTATTATGTTTATGCATCTTGGAGTTCACCTCATTTAGCATAACCGCATGATAAAGTTAAGAACAATCATTAAATTTACTGCATTTTCCTTATTTTGTTATTTGAATCTATGATTTAGGCATGTTTTCTGTTATTGCTATCATTTTCCTTTGCTTTTGTAGTTGCATATTCGGTATTTTGTACCTATTTTTGTGATTGTAGGTTTTTGAGGAATTCATATCACAAATTTGTTAGATTTCAGATGATTCTTTCTGATCTCAGAAGACCATCTATGATTTGAGATGATCCTGTGAAATATCATATGATCCTCTGAACTGCTACAAGACTCAGAATCTTCATCAAACATCCGAAATCAGGTATGTTATGATCTAGCTAGAATATTTTCTATGTTTAACATTCATTCTTGTTTTTCGTATTCATCTAAACCAGCATTGGCATATAGAGTAGTTTAGATTCATTTTGGCCAAACCTAGGAATTGAATGATCAAGTATAAAAATGAACACATCAAACCCACTATCAACCTAGGTGTGGAAACTGCCACTCAAAATTTTCTTGGTGAACCCACCATCCATCGAAAATTCACCCTTATACCCCTCCCCCGAGAGGCAGGACCTTCAAAGGGCCTCTTAGTCCGAGGTATTGTCCCATCCTTCTCACATCCCCATTCCGGGTGTGGATCCTATAGCCTGAAGGTAAGGATACGAAAAATTTGGAGCTATACATTTTGGTGAACCCGACATGAAAACTAAAGAACTTTTGGAAATAATCCTAAAAAAAAAAAAAACATAAATGCATTTAGAATCAAAGATTGCATATCATATTTAGATGGTAGACTATAATAAAAGACGAGTTGTCACCATTAATGTTGAGAATTAATTAGTAGCTATAGAGATTAATTCTTTGCTTAGAGTATCTCAAACATATAGAGTCCCACCTTTATGGGATGAGCTTAATAGGAGATTGAATATCATTAATTCTAGATCAACCGAACTTAGGCAAATCAAGAGGTTTGTCCTAGATAGAATCCTGGATCCCGATCAAGTGACCTTATATCATGAACTTCAGAGAGCTTGCCATAGGTGGTTAGCAGATAAAAGATCCCTTGTGTCTTCTGAATTGTATACCTTTGAGGAATACCTCGATAATGCAGTTGTAGTACATAAATTTATATCTCATATAGAGGACCAAGAGGTCATTCTTACGGATATACAGAGATGGAATAGAGTTCCTAGAGCTATGTTTTATTGAGAGTATTGCCATGAGATTTATTTTTACAAGACAAAATCTGAAACAGATAATATCACTATAGCACACTTTATCAAGTTCTTGAAAAACCATTTCCAATTTGAAGAGGAGCATTTTATGACTCCTGATGAACTTGATCCTATCAATGACATTCATAAACTATTTATAGAAAACTAAGCTATTCTTTTATTATTGTTATTTCTTGTATTTAGTGTGATGTTTTTTGTCTTTATAAGCATAAAACAAAAATAAAATAAAATAAAAAACAAAACAAAATCATAACAAAAAATCAAAACATTTTATTTTAAGCATTATAGTAGGTATATAATTAAAATATATACCTCCCAAATTTGTTGCAAATATATTAATATATATTTGCTAAAATCTGAATTTAGACATAATGACTAGACTTAGGAATGGAAAACAAATTGTAGAAGAAGATTGGTTAAGGAAAATAGAAAATAACCCAGATGTCCTCCCTGAAGACCCAATTCAGGAAGAAGGAACCTTAAACCAAAAAGAAGAAGAATTTGTGGATGCAAATGAACAAAAAGAAAATTATAGAGAGGAAGGATCCTCATCCCCTAAAATATCTCCAAAAGGAGATGTTACTTTTGAGAACATGGAACACTTCTGGAAGTTCCTCAATAATAATATTGGCAGTCTTAATAGAGTAGTTCATATGGAAAAAGATCAAATTAGTGACACTCAAGCAACCCTAGAAGACATATATCACGCACGCACTAATCCTTTGTCCTTCATTGATCAATAAAGTGATCAAGTTGGACCATCCAATTTGGATATGGCCGCTATGATCCAAAACATGCAACAACAATAGGTTACCCAACCACCTAGAGTGCCTGTTACCAAGCCTAGGGTTATTCCCACACAAAATAAACCTTCATTCACTGCTCTATTTTGCCAATCTATTGATCAATATACCTCAAATCAACAAAAGCCTAAAACAAAACCAAATACCAATTTCCAACAATCTAGGATACAACATAATGCTACAACAAATCTTCTTCATAATACTCTTCCTACCAACCATTTGCATAATAGTAATATAGCATCTAATCCTTATGTCCCACCTTCCTACTCTCACAAATCCCATACTCATGTACCACCAAACAAATATGGTGGACAAATTAGTAATCTGGAAGCCATGGTGAAACAGTTAGTCTCTCGCATGGACCAGATAGATCCCTACCATCCCTTGTACAATTATTGAGAGATGTGTAGTCAACCTCTAGATCCTATAGTTGTAGCACAACCATATCCTAAACACTTTCCCATGCCTGTCCTACCTATATATAAAGGAACTGAGGATCCCATAGAGCATATTCATATGTTTAGGATAGCATGTCATGATATATCACATGATGACTTGTTATTACTAAAAATGTTCTCAAAAAGTTTAGGGGGGATGGCATTGGAGTGGTATTATCAATTGCCCACTCATTCTTTGAGAAATTTTGAAGAGACCGCTAAGTCTTTTGTGCATAAATTTAGTGCATATATTGAAAGGCATGTAACCATTAAAGATTTTTACAACCTAAAACAAGACAAAGATGAGTGTTTTGCTGACTTCTTAGCTCGATGGAGGCAGTTGATAGGAAAATTACACTTTGTGTTACCTTATCGGGAAATGTTGGATATTTTTATCAATAATTTACAAGAACAACTATCCTATGAATTATCAATCGCTACCTTGACCACCTTCGATCAAGCTATAGACTTGGCTCGAAGAGTGGAAGATGCTCTCATTAGAAGAGGTCACCTCAAAAATAAAGATGATGAGAAAACATCCAAAAATCAATATAAAAATAAACAAGTTGTGGGTGATGGAGTCACTGATAGCAAAAACATTGCCAATGTTAATACTATGAAAACAATAGAGAATTTTATATTGAAACCTCCTAATAAACCACCCCAAGAATTTACTAGGTTAAATCAACCTTTATCAACCATTCTCCCGCAATTATTAGCACAAGGATTGATCCAATTACCAACTATTCGAGAACCTGATCCAACTATACCCGGATATAGAGCTGATTTACATTGTGATTTCCATAGAGGACCTGGACATGCTACCAACTCTTGTAAAATATTAAAACATAAAATACAAGACCTGATTGATAACAATGAGATGGAGGTGCAAGCCTTTCAACCTAAACAAAATCCTCCTAATAATGCTCAAAAGAACATCCCCCAAAATCAGAATCGAATGCCAATCAATCATTGGACATATTTCAACATCCTTTACCAAAGCATGGTAAAGAGGTGGCTAATCAAATTGAGCATCATAATGTTCCCCCTCCTACCCGATATGTAGGAACTATTAGTGGACAATTACCTAGTCATGATTTGGAAATATTTGACACAACTTTATCCATGGTTACGACCAGACCTCTACATAATATTCGGACACTTGATCTTAGTGATACCGAATATGAGACTGAAAGTGACATGGAAATCACCTCAAATCAATCGAATAGTTTTGAAGATGAATCAGATCCTATTCAACCTATCACAAGTTCTATGGTTCTAGAAGAACCATTTCCTAGAAGAGTCACTACTAGACCATCTTCTCACCAATTACTTTCTAATGAACAAGCCATAAATGCTAGACCAAGACCAATTCATCATCCTCAAAATAATATTGTAGGTACCATCAGAGTCATTACTCGACAACAAGCTCAAAAATCTCAACAGGAACAAACTTAGAATGATGGATCATTTTGAAAAATCCCAATAAAGGGAATCATGCGCCTAATGTTCAACCTAAGCCTCCTTATAATATTAATGAACAATTATCAAATACTACAGCTAGAATTTCCCTTTTGGACCTTTTAAGATCTTCTCCTACCCATAGGGATGAATTAATGCTCACATTAAGCCAAATGATGGTACCACAAAATATTCAACCTGAAGCCATGTCCAATACTATCATAACTCGAGAAGTCGATTGTATTGACTTCCGAGATAGAGATATACCGCAACATAGTTTACATAAGGATAACCCCTTATATATTACTACCCTAATTGGGGATGTAGCCGTTAAACGAGTCTTGATTGATAATGGTTCATCTTTAAACATATGCACTTTTGACTTCTACCAAAGATTTGGGTTTAGAAGTGATGAAATGAAAAGAACTGATATGATCATAAAATATTTTAATGACGAAACACAAGAAACATGTGGAGTTATTACTATTCCATTGCAAGTTGGTCCTCGAACCTTAGACACAACCATGTTTATTCTACATTGCCCTACATCATACAATATACTTTTGGGTCACCCTTGGATCAACGCGATGCGAGCTGCTCCCTCCACTTTACATCAGTGTGTTAAATTTGAATTTAAAAATTAGTTGGTTACCATTCATGGTGATCCTAGACCCTTTGATTGGGCTTTGGGAACGTGGAGTTATTTTGCCTTTCCTATCTATACTTAATTAAACTCCTTATTTTCCCCTATACATATAGTAACATTTCGAACAAACTGGTCAAGGACCACCCCTGTTTTGTTTTTAAACTTCTACCTTTAGATCCTTCTGTATCGCTCCAAATTTTTTGCATCCTTACCTTCAGGCTATAGGATCCGTGCCCGGAAGGAGGATGGGAAAAGGATGTCGCGGTACCTCGGATTGAGAGGACTTGCGAAGGTCCCGCCTCTCAAGGGAGGTGTATATTGGTGATTTTTCGATGGATGGTGGGTTCACCAGGAAACATTTAATGGCAGTTTCCACGCCTAGGTTTGGAATGTGTTTTTATGTGTTCGTTTTTAGCCTTAAGCATTCATATCCTAGGTTTGGCCAAATGAATCTAAATTAATCTATATGAAAGTGCAGATTTAATGAATACAAAAAACAAAATTAAGACAGAAAAACAGAGAAATTAAGGAAGAATACCTGATCCGGATGTCTGATGGAGATTCTGATGTTTGAAGCAGTCAGGATCGTCTGGAATTCGACAAAATCATCTGAGATCAGACAAGATCGTCTGAGATCTGACGAATTCGTCAGACGAATTCGTCAGAGACCTCAAAACAGAAAAATAGATGCAAAATACAAAGAATACCACTGTGATAACAGAGGGAAACAACACAAAATGACAATATGAATACTAAACAATAGTTATGAATAGAAATTCAAACAAATTATGATATTCTAATGAGAAATTATGATCTTATCATGCAACTTAAGCTATATGGGTGAACTCCAAATGCAAAATAACATAAAATACTGAATAAAATTGCTAATTACAACATAAAACAACAGAAAAAGGGGAGAAGAAATGCAAACTTCGGGCACTGATTGCCTCAATGTTGACTGCAGTCGAAATCGTCCCACATTGGTACGAAATCATCTCTGATTCGACAGGATCGCCTCCGATCTGAACAGGTTCGTCGACGACGATGAAATCTTGCTCCGGCTGAAAAACACTAAGGTACCTGCAACAAAATTGGTATAGGACTACTGCAAGTGTGAATTTGGGATGATTTAACGTGTATGAAGTTAAGTTACGGAGAATTTCAGCCAGGGGTTGGGAAGGGAAGGTCCTAAGGATTAAATAGGCTTAGGGGAGTAGTTAGGAGGTTGGAGATCATCCCTATTTGGGAGATCTCCAACGGGGGAGGGTCCCTAACGGCGCAGACACGCTTCTGCCCGGATTAGAGGCCCGTTGGAACAGAAGCTAATTGTGCAAAATCAGTTTTGCGACAAGATCGTCTGGACGTCCTAGCCCGGACGAAATCGTCGGATCTAGGGCGATATCGTCTGATCGGCGATGATATCGTCAAACGGTCAAAACAACCTCTAAAAATGGCACGAAAAAGGGGGAAACGGATTACCCGATGGTTAACGGGCGGTTTGGGAGGTTAAAATTTGAATTTAAATTATTTACTAGGGTGAATGTAATTATTACAATTTCACTGTGCCAATTTTAGGGTGCTACATTTTGCCCCCTCTTTAGCGAATTTTCCGAAGAAAATGCATTAAAGATGAGTTCTTCTCGATCTACGAGAAAGCAAAAAATTATTCCCATTTTTAGGCGACGATTCTTGGTCGAATCGTACGACAACTTACTATGGTGCCCCCTCCGTGTTTTTACCCAAATCGAACGTTTGAGGTAAAAACGCGAAAAAGCAAAATTATTTTTGAATAAAATTAAGAAAAATAGGGTAAAACCCTAATTCATTTTTACTGTTCATTTTTATGGTTTTAGAGCTCTGGAGCAAAAATGGTGGAGACGACGCACAGATCAACAGAGGTCCAGCACGGTCTACGGGTAAGAGTCTAGACTTAACTAGAATGCTTTAATTTGATTTTACATGCTTTTTAGGTGAATTTTAGATGAATTTTGAGCATCGCGGCCGTTTTTGGGCCGTCGACGTCATCGGGACGAAATCGTCGGAAATCGTCCCGATTTCGATGAAATCGTCTCAATTTCGCCAATTTCGTCTAAGGGCGAAATCGACGAAAGGGGGACGATTTCATCAAATTAGGGACGATTTCGGCTTGCAAAATCGGAGACGATTCTGCTCAAATTTGGGACGATATCGTCCAATAGTGGGCGATATCATCAATTGCATAAAATTGAACTTATTTTACTTGCATTTTTAAATACTTGAATTGTTTATTAATGATTGTTTGTTGTTTTGTTGTTTATGTTGCAGAGAGGTTTGCTAAAGAGTAGGGAATGGAAGTATGGAGGTTTGAGAGATGACTTGGCCGCTCTTACACAGGCAGAGGGATCGACTGGCACAGGCTAGCTTGCAGCATGTGGCAGAGATGCCACAGGTGTCTACAGATATGGGGCTACTAACGGCCCTAGCAGAGAGATGGTATCCGGGTTCTTCCTATTTTTGGCTACCGACAGGGGAGATGACTCCCACTCTGGAGGATGTATGGAGGATTCTAAGAATCCCCATACAAGGACGATTGATCACTCCTACGGCCAATCAGGGCCATGCTATGGGACGATTATGTGGTGACCCGAGCTTCGCCCTGGAGAAGGGCGAAGTTAACATCGAGGCACTACGTCAGATGCCTGGGGCATCTAGACTCACACGGGTTCTAGCTGGAGTAGTTGGTGGACTTTTGTTGTGCCACCAGAGCGGGTGCAGGGTGCCGTGGATGCTGGCAGATGTGATCTACGACATGCGGGACCATGGGTACAGGTTCTCTTGGGGCAGTTTTGTACTATGTCGGTTGTACAGGATCCTATATGGGGTCATGTACAAGGGCGGTCGATGTCTGGTGATGACATCGCTCCTACAGGTTTGGTGCTGGGAGCACATTGCAGTGCAGAGGCCGATAGGGCTTCCCCTGATAGGGATTGATGGGGAGAGGCCCCGAGTCTTCTACTGGTGGCTCCGAAGAGGGTCACAATGGCGGATCGACCTTCCTATGTCCCGGAGACTACTAGATGACCTAGTCCCAGACTAGATTACCTAGAGGCCATGGAGGGAGCATCCAGGGTGGGCCGAGGATGGACAGGAGTTGGCTCACGTTAGGCGAGTTTGCTGGCTTTGGATGGAGAGGGGAGAGGTGGAGCTCCACCGCTATGACCGAGTTTTGTGACAGTTCGGTCTACAGTAGGGGATCCCATCTCTCAGGGATTATGAGTTTTCTCGGACTGTTCGAGATAACACCACAGTGAGCGGGGCTCCAGACATGCAGCGCTTCTGGAGTCAGGACTCAGATGATGCCCCCATTCAGCCAGTGGATGGGGATGATGCAGGTGTAGCCGATGGCTACGATGCCTGGTATGCAGGCATCCGCCCTCCTCGGATGATGAGGGCTCAGGGTCCGATACACGCAGTTGTGCGTCGGATAGGGAGGCGATGCCAAGCGGCTATGGAGGCGGCCCAAGGTCACGGCGGGAGAGAGCTGAGGAGGCCACATGCACAGGAGAGGCCATGGTAGAGGGAGAGGAGGGAGGTGAGACCCCCTTCTCCATAGAGAGAGAGGCCACCATCGCCCGATAAGGGCAAGGGTGTTGACACAGGGGAGAGTAGCGAGACAGCTACTCTCTGAGCTGAGGTTGCCTACTTGCGGGCTCAGGTGCAGACACTACAGGATGAGGCTACATGGCTCAGAGCTCGGGGCGGAGGAGCGAGCACTCAGGATTTAGCATGCGCTATCACCCAGATTACATTCTATCAGGCTCTATACTACCAGGCAGTGCCGACAGAGCAGAGGGTGCCATTACCAACACATATTGTAGAGCCTATCGTGATGGGGTCATCTAGGACATCATCACGATCGGCATCTAGGACTCACGGCACCACACAGACTGTGATGGGGCCACCTCCTCCACCTCAGGGGGGGAGGAGATGAGGCTGAGAGCTCGAGGGGCTCTCGAGACACTACACAGAGGGTATTTGATTGAGGGGATTGAGTATGCCAAGATGTAGATTGTGGCATATCAATCCATTTTTGATATGATGTATACATATATTTGTGATATATATATAGATGAGATATTTTTGATCATATGACTTGTGTTATGTATATGTTTATGATGCTTTTATGTTTGATTGATTAATTTGATAATTGGATTGAGGATTCATGAAATTATGTCGTTTTGAAAATTTATAATTTTGATGTCATGCGGTAATATTTTAAATGAAATAATCTGATGTAACAAATGGGTTGTTTGTAATGTGATGTGGTAAAAAATAAAAAGAGACTTCTAACAATAATTTCAAAGGACATTGTCGCTATTATAGACCATTTCATGGAGTCGCTGCTCACTCGGTCGTCAAGCTAATCCCAATTATAGAAATATTGTTAAAAGTAAAAGAGTGCTTAAGAGACTGTCTTAAGACTTTGGTGCAATGGTGAAAATGATGATGATGATGGTTTGTTTTCAGATTTTCATAAAAAGAATAGTATGCATGAAATAATGTTAAAATGATTTTTGCTAGGTATAAATTCCTAAGTGTGATAAAATTTTTTGAATAATTCCCTAGGAATTATACCATCATTGCAAAATTGAAGGTTGACATAATGACATGAAATAATGAAAATGTGTTTGCTTTGTTAAAAGCATAATTTGTGTAACATAATGAATTAAGTCATATGGTTTTCATGATTTTTAAATAAATGGGGAATAAAAATTGTTACAATGATTTGCGCTAGGCATAGAATATGTAGGTATAGACTTATACCATCATCGCAAAAATAAAAAAGAGATAGTTTTATTGCATGGTTGATTTTGTAATAAATAGAAAATATGAAGATGAGGACTTGCGCTAGGCATAAAATTCCAATTTTGGTTTTGGAACTATACCATCGTCACGAAAGTCGACAAAAAGTTATATATATATATATATATATATATATATATATATATATATATTATATATATATATATGTTTTGATTGTATAGTTTTGAAAGAAATTTTTGATTTTCTATTATATAGTTGTCTTTATGGTAAACAACTGTACTTGAATTATTCCAAACAAGTTGCAAAAAGAATATTTCAAAGTATTTTGAAGACAAAAGTTAGATTTATAAGGAATCCCATGTGCATATGTGAATTCATTTCCGATCTTGATTTATCATAATGATACACAAAATCTCTCAAATACAAATGTGTGTGCAATTGCTTTGTGCATTTACCAGTTTTGAGCAAGATAATATGATACAAGTGATTTGAAGAAACCAAATAAGTGTTCATTAACCATGATGTAGATGCATATAACCATACTAGACTACTATGTAGGTCGGATTATCAAGAGCTAGCTAATCCATAAGCAGACATAGGTCTGTACAAAAGAAGGTCGCTAATGTGACAGACATATCACCACGCTAGGAGTTACCCAAGGCCAAGCAGGTTGGGCACAAACCACCTGTTATGGGGCTTACCTCACAGTTTTCGAATAATTGAGAATTCCAGGGATTCAAGCTCATCAACCCTTCTTTTCTTTTCAAAGGGTAGGGAAAGGGATTTTATTGCTTTCTTGCTTTCTGCTTTCTTTTGCTTTTCTTTTGAACTTTGCTTCTTTTTCTTTTTGTATTTTTTGCTTGATTTTTGAGATAGTGCTTGAAATATTGCTGTAATGATATAAAATAACATTTTTCTTTTCTCTTTTTTCTTGAACTTTTCTTTTCTTTTTCTTTGCTAGGGATACTTGCTCGGATTAGTCTGTAGAGCAAGGGATTTTTATTCTGGGTAGGGGTGAGCTTGTCCTTTTGCCAATTCTCAAAGATTCTAGACCATGTGCATGATAGGATAGCAGGGGAAACTTTTCGCTCAAGAAATCACTTCTACTATGTAGCAAAACATGGAAATTACAAATATAATCATTTTATTGTGAAAAGATGTGCTTGGTTTAAGTAAATAACAAGATCAATTCTCTATGCTCAAACTTTATTTAATTGAATTTTGTGGACTTTGATATAAGAGAGATTAGTAATCATGCCAGATAAAATCAAGATATTTATTTTTGTGAGTGTGCAAGTGAGGGATTCCAAATAAATGCTAATTTATCAAAAATAATTTGAAACATATAACTGCAACATTTGTAAGAAAATATATATAAATACTTTTGAGAAGTTTTGAGAATGTTGACTCTCTCTTTCTTCTTTATATTGTTTTGGTTTCGAAAGAGTCAAGCATATTGTTGTTTTTATATTTTTATCATTATTTTGTTTTTTGGTTTTATTTTTGTTTTTGAACAAAAAATTTAACAAGTGCCATAAATAAATGCAACAAATAGTTTTGAAGATTTTGATGATTATGAATGTTTTTGGTGTTTTTGAATTTATAAATTTGAAAGAAATACAAGATAGTGATTTTGAACTATTTTAAACTAATATATACAAGGATGAAGTGACCAAATTTATACATAGTAACGTTTAAGATGCAAAATATTCATGGGTTCTTTAAGTTCTTTACCATCTAAGGTAGATAATTTGTATGCTCCCGATTCAAATTTAGCAGTAATAATGTATGGTCCAAGCCAGTTGGGCTCAAATTTACCTTTAAGGTCCTTAGTTGCATTTGTATTTTTTTGGTTTTCTTTTAAAACAAGGTCGCCGATCTCAAAGGATCGATGACGAACTTTTTTAGCATATGATCTTTTAAGCTTGTTTTGGTAGGCACGGAGATGCTCCAAAGCATTGATGCATTTTTCATCTAGGAGTTCCAACTGATCGAGTCTCGCCAACACGATATTCATCTCCTACTTCGGTATCTTGAAGTAGTAGAGCCAAAGAAGGAACTTCTAATTCAAAGGGAAAAACTGCTTCAGCACCGTAAACCAAAACAAATGGTGAAGTTCCCGTGGGGGTTCGAACACTAGTTCGATAGGCCCACAAGGCTGGATATAATTGAATGTGCCAGTCACGGCCAGTTTTATTGACCAATATTTTGAGAATTTTGATTAAGGTTTTGTTAGATGCTTCTGCTTGACCATTACCCTGAGGATAATAGGGAGTGGACCAGCGATGTTGAATCTTATATTTTTGGCATAATTTTTTAACATCTTTATTTTTGAAACAAGTTCCATTGTCAGAGATGAGATTTGCAAGAATTTCGAACCTGCAAATGATTTGATTAAAAATAAATTTAGAGACTTGTGTGCCAGTGCAGGAAGCTAAAGGCATAGCTTCAACCCACTTCGTGAAATACTCGATGGCGGTTATGATGAACTTGTGTCCATCAGATGACACAGGATTGATTTTGCCAATAATATCTAAGCCCCATTTAGAAAAGGGCCAAGGAGATGAAATAGCCTGCAGCTCTTGTGCAGGCGCATGGACAAGGTCAGCATGTTTTTGGCACTTGTCGCAATGGCGCACATACTCATGTGCATCCGTTTCCATGGTAGGCCAAAAGTATCCTATCCGAAGGAGCTTTTTAGCAATGACGCTACCACTAAAGTGTCCTCCACAAGATCCATCGTGGGCTTCACTCAAGGCTGATTTAGACTCTTCTAAGTTTAAACATCTTAATAGGATACCTTCAAAAGATCTCCTATATAAAGTATTGCCAATTATTACAAATCGACTTGCTCGTCTACGTAATAACCGACGCTGGTTTCTATTAGAATTGGCAGGGAAAGTCCCATTTTGGAGAAAATCAAATATGTCCGTATACCAAGGTTCTAGGAGTAGTTTCATTGATTAGAAACACATCCAAAGGCTCTAAGCATGACTTATTTGAAGCGGGTTCCTGGAGTCGACGAATAATGATAGTGGCATATTCGTCATCTAACTCCAAGGGCAGGAGAGATGCAACTGCGGCCATAGCATCATCCGCACGGTTGCTAGTTCGAGGAATAGCTTCCAAGGTAACTTGATCAAATAGAGACATTAATTGTAAAACATAGGCCTTATATGGGCACAGTTTATCATCTCTGGTCTGATAAACTTCATTAATTTGGTTTATAACCAGTTGAGAATCACCAAAAACTAAAAGGTGTTTAATTTTTAGTGCCAAGGCAGCTCGTAATCCAAGGATTAGAGCTTCATACTCAAGTAGTATTGTTGGTGCAAGCAAATGTCAATTTGAAGGACAGAGGAATAAGATGTTTTTGCGGGGATATTAAAATAATACCCGCACCAGCCCCACTCATGCATCGGGCTCCATCAAAGTATAAGGACCATTGTTCAATATGGTCTGCCTCTAATTGAAGGCATTCATCCAGAAACTCGATGATGAGGGGATGGGTAGACTCTAAGGGTGCAACAACTAATTGATCTGCTATGATTTGACCCTTAACAGACTTTTGTCCTATGAATGTGAGATCAAACTCGCTTAGAGCAAGAACCCACTTGGTTGTGCGACCCGATAAATAAGGTCGACTCATGAGATACCTTAAGGGATCGTATTTAGCAATGACATAAGTTTTTTGACTAAGCATATAATGTCATAATTTTTGCATAGCAAAAATGACTGCTAGACATAGTTTCTCTAACGTTGTATAGCGGGTTTCATAATTGATGAAGGTTCGGCTAATATAATAATTAGCACGTTCTCTCTTTTCATCATCAAGTTGAGCTAACATAGCTCCTAAGGCAGAATCTGAAGCTGAAATATATAGGAGGAATGGGCGATCAGGTTTAGGTGGTGAAAGCACAGGTGGATTAAGGAGGTATTGTTTGAGAAGTTCAAAAGCTTCTCTACATTCGGTGTCCCAATTAAAAGGGACATCCTTCTTAAGGAGTTTAAGAAAGGGACCGGTTTTGTCCGCCAGCTTATCGATGAAGCGACGGATAGCTTGAAGTTTACCTTGTAAACTTCGTAACTCAGATATATTAGTAGGTGCGGGCATATCAGTGATGGCCGCAATCTTGAGAGGGTCGATTTCAATACCACGTAAAGAAACTAAAACCCCTAATAGTTTGCCGGACTTAACTCCGAATATGCATTTTTTTGGATTTAATCGAATAAGATATTCTCGTAATCGATTAAAAACTTTTCTCAAATCATCTAAATGATTATCTTCAATAATAGAGCGAGCTATAATATCATCTACATAATCATGTAGGATATCATGCATCATATCATGAAAAATATAGGTCATAGCTCGTTGATAAGTTGCACCTGCGTTCTTTAAGCCAAATGGCATCACTTTCCAACAAAAGGTACCCTAGGGGGTAATAAAGGCTATTTTAGCCTGATCTTCAGGAGCTATCCTGATCTGATTATAACCGGAGAATCCATCCATTAAGGACATCATCCCACTCCCGACAGTAAAGTCAATGATTTGATCCATGTTTGGAAGAGGAAAGTCATCTTTAGGGCATGCAACGTTAATATCTCTAAAATCTGTGCAAACCCTAACTTTGGTAGCTTCTTTCTTGGTGACTGGAACTACATTTGAGATCCATTCAAGCATAATCAATAGCTTGTATAAAGATAACATTCAGGAGTTTTTCTAACTCCCCTTTGACTAGCAGAGCCACTTTGGGATGCATTTTTCTAAGTTTTTGTTTAACAGGTTTAGCATCCGGATGGACCACTAGATGATGCATGACTACAGAAGGGTCTAGACCTGGCATATCTTCATATGTCCAAGCGAAGACATCTTCATACTCTTTAAGGAATGCAATGTATTGTTCTTGTTTTTCTTGACTTAATTCTGATCCAATATTGATTATGTGAGGATTGTCCTCAGTTCCAATATTAATTTTAATGACGTTTTCTACCTCCATGTGTAGATCTCTTTCAAAATTAGGTGGGGCGGGTGAAACACCCAATTCTTGTAATTCTTGTAAGGTTAATTTAGATAATTCATCTTGAGGATTAGTGGCCTCAAGTTGGGCTATAGTTGGTATAGAACCATCAAAATAAAATCCATTGTGTAACATCTCTTCAACGGAGACATCATGGAAGATATCTCCTTCCAACTCTTCATCGGGGTCAGCAATCATTTCAGGGTAAGCTATGGATAGCATGTTACATGAAAATGACTGATTTTTAAGAGGCAAATCATCACACCTATCCAAATAATCTTGATAACATATGAGATGATCATCATCTTCAAAAGGAAAGGGTTGACCCTTACTAGGAAATAGGCCCACACCACAACGGGCAGTGCCACGGTTCTACCTCGAAAGGTTCTTTCATGCCATTTTGGAAAGGTCCCAAGCCTTTCCCTTTATATCCCATTTTAAGCATCATGGGTTTAGCTTTAATATAATCATTGGTAAAATAACACCGAGCGTATCCCTCATGATGAGTTTTGATATTCCGAGGGATTCTTCCCCAGTCATATCCTTTATAAATGAAGGCACAACTCCCGACTTGGTAAGTACTTCCCATAGGTTGTGGGAGGCCCAAAGTACGAGGAGATGGCGGCAATTTATTTAAAAGAATTGAATCTTGCATGAAAGCATTTGTTTTTTCTGATATTAAGGTTGTGGATAAATCTGGTAAAAGTTCATCGAAAAGGGCATAAGATGTAGAAGGATTATTTCCTATATCTTGAGATGTGGAAGGTATGATAGTTGTTTCTGTAGGTTTTGAATTTATAGGGATAGAACATGAAGGATTGGTTGTAGATTTAAGATCTTTTTGAGGTTCTAGAGTGATTTGTTTAGAAGATTGTTGATCTATATAGGAGGATGAAATTAATGGAGGGGAAATAGGTGAAGTTATGGGTGTGTGTTTCACAGTTTTAGATGAAAAATAAGAACTAGGATGTGTGGATGACAGAGCAGGGCAAAATTGCACTCCAACGGGTTCTGCCAAAGCACACATATCAAAGGGTCTAGGGTCACCATGGATAGTGACCAACTGATTTTTAAATTCAAATTTAACACATTGGTGTAAGGTTGATGGGACCGCTCGCATCGCATTGATCCAAGGGTCGACCCAAAAGTATATTGTACGATGTTGGGCAATGTACAATAAACACGGTTGTTTCTAGGGTTCTAGGACCAACTTGCAATGGGAGGGTAATAACTCCACACGTTTCTTGTGTTTCGTCATTGAAAGCTTTGATAATCATATCAGTTTTCTTCATTTCATCACTTCTAAAGCCAAATCATTGGTAGAAGTCAAAAGTGCAAATGTTTAGAGATGAGCCATTATCAATCAAGACTCGTTTGACAACTACATCTCCAATTAGAGCAGTAATGTATAAGGGATTATCCTTATGTAAACTGTGTTGTGGGATATCTTTATCCCGAAAGTCAATACAATCAACCTCTCGAGTGATGATAGTATTGGCCATAGCTTCAGGTTGGATGTTTTGAGGTACCATCATTTGGCTTAATGTAAGCATCAACTCATCCCTATGGGTGGGAGAGGATCTTAATAAATCCAAAAGGGAAATTCTGGCTGTAGTATTGGATAATTGCTCATTAATATTGTAAGGGGGTTTAGGTTGAACATTAGGAGCATGATTCCCTTTATTGGGATTTTTCAAAACGAATGGAGCCGATCCATCGTTCTGGTTTGGTTCTTGTTGGGAATTTTGAGCTTGTTGTCGGGTGACGACTCCAATGGTACCTACAATGTTATAGTGAAGACGTTGAACTGGTCTCGGTTGAGCATTGATGGCTTGTTCATTAGAAAGGAATATATTAGAAGAAGGTCGAGTAGTAACTCTTCTAGGAAATGGTTCTTCTGGAACCATAGCATCTGTGATGGGTTGAATAGGATCTGATTCATTTTCAGAACTATTCGATTGGTTTGAAGTAATGTCCACTTCACTTTCAGTATCTGATTCTATATCACTAGAATCAAAAGTTTGGAAATTATGTAAGGGCCTGGTCGTAACCAGGGATAAGGTTGTGTCAAATATTTGAGGATCCTGAACAGGTAATTGTCCGCTAATGGTTCCTACATATCGGGTAGGAGGGGGAACATTATGATGTTCGATTTGATTGGCTACCTCTTTACCATGTCTTGGTAAAGGGTGTTGAAATATGTCTAATGTTTGATTAGCATTTTGATTTTGATTTTGGGGAATGGTCTTTTGAGTATTATTAGGAGGGTTTTGTTTAGGTTGGAAGGCTTGCACTTCCATTTCATTATTATCAATCAAATCTTGTATTTTATGTTTCAACCTTTTACAAGCATTGGTAGAGTGTCCAGGTCCTCTATGGAAATCACAAGTGTAAGTCAGCTCTGTATCCGGGTATAGTTGGATCAGGTTCCCGGATAGTTGGTAATTGGATCAAACCTCTTTCGAGTAATTGAGGTAAAATAGTTGATAAGGGTTGATTTAATCTAGTAAATTCTCGAGGAGGCTTATCAGGAGGTTTCAATATAAATTTTTCTGTTGTCTTCGTTGCATTGATATTAGCAACATTTCTGCTATCAGTGACTCCATCACCGACAACTTGTTTGTTTTTATATTGATTTCTGGATGTTTTCTCATCATCCTTCTTCCTAAGTTGGCCTCTCCTAATGAGGGCATCTTCTACTCTTCGAGCTAAATCTATAGCTTGATCGAAGGTAGTTAAAGTAGCAGTTGATAGCTCATAAGATATTTGTTCTTGTAAATTATTGATAAAAATGTCCAACATTTCCCTATAAGGTAGCACAAAGTGCAGTTTTCCTATCAATTGCCTCCATCTAGCTAAGAAATCGGCAAAACATTCATCCTTGTCTTGTTTTAAATTGTATAGATCTTTAATGGTTACATGCCTCTCGATGTAGGCACTAAATTGATGGACAAATGATTCAGCTGTTTCTTCAAAGTTTCTCAAAGAATGAGTGGGCAATTGATAGTACCACTCTAATGCCATTCCACCTAAACTTTTTGGGAACATTTTTAGTAATAGCAAGTCATCATGTGATATATCATGACATGCTATCCTAAACATGCGAAGATGCTCTATGGGATCTTCGGTTCCTTTATATATAGGCAAGATGGGCATGGGAAAATGCTTAGGGTATGGTTGAGCTACAACTATGGGATCCAAAGGTTGACTACATATCTCTCGATAATTATACGAGGGATGGTAGGGATCTATCTGGTCCATACGTGAAGCTAACTGTTTCACCATGGCTTCCAGATTACTAGTTTGCCCCCCATATTGGTTTGGTAGGGCATTGACATGGGTTTTGTGAGCATATGATGGAGGGACATGAAGATTAGATGCCATGTTACTATTGTGTAAATTATTGGTAGGAAAAGTGTTATGAAGGAATTTTGAAGTTGTATTATGATGTATTCCGGATTGTTGAAAATTGGTATTTGGCTTCGTTTTAGGTTTTTGTTTACTTGAAGCATATTGCTCAATAGTTTGGCGGAATAAAGTAGTGAAGGAAGGTTTCTTTTGTGTGGGAATGATTTTAGGTTGAATAACAGGTTCCTTAGGAGGTTGGATAGCCTGTTGTTTTGACATGTTTTGCATCATAGTGACCATATCCGTATTGGATGGCCCAGCCTTATCACTTTCTTGATCAATGAACGACAAGGGATTAGTGCGCACATCATACATATATTCCATGGCTGCTTGAGTGTTACTAATTTGCCCTTTATCAATACGAACTGCCACATTAAGGGCATCAATATTATCACTGAGAAATTTCTGAAGATGATCTACGTTGTCAAAAGCAATAGTTCCATTCGGAGCTACTCTAGGGGATGAGGGTCCATCCTCTTTAACACTTCCTTCTTGTTCCTTATCTTCACCTAGGTCATCTTCTGGTTGAGCTAGAGTTTTTCCTTCCGAAGTTGGATCTTCAGGAAGGACATTTGGGTCTCTAGTTGTATCTTGTAACCAATCTTCTTCTTCTCCTAAAGTTTCTTTACCATTCCTAAGTTTAGGCATGGTGCTAAATTTTGATTTCAGCAAATATATATATATATATATATATATATATATATATATGCAACAAGTTTAAGAGGTATATATTAATTATATACCTACTACAATATTTGAAATGAAATGTTTAAGTTTTTGCTATGTTTTTTAGTTTTTTATTTTTGTTTGTTTTTCTTTGTTTTTGAAATAATATTGTAAAGACAATCAACACAATAAATGCAAGAAATAAGACTGAAAGTAATAATCTAGTTTTCTATAAACAATTTATAAATATCATTAATAGGCTCTAGTTGTTCAAGAGTCATGAAGTGTTCTTCTTCAAATTGAAAGTTTTCTTTTAAAAATTTAATGAAAAGAGCTATAGTGATATTATCTATCTCAGATGTTGGTTGATAGAAGTAAAGCTCATGGCAATACTCTCGATATAACACAGCTCGAGGAACTCTATTCCATATTTCCCTATCTGTAAGAACAACCTCTTGGTCTTCTACACGACCTAGGAACTGGTGTACAATGGCTGCGTTCTCGAGGTATTCCTCGAAGGTGAATAATTCTGAAGATACAAGAGCTCTCCTATAAGCTAACCATCTATGGCAAGCTCTCTGAAGTTCATGATAAAAGACAAGTTGATGAGGATCCAGGATTCTATCTAGGACTAGCCTCTTGATTTGTTTAAGTTCTGTTGACCTAGATGAGATGACACTAAGTCTCCTATCAAGTTCATTCCACAAGAGTTGATTTCTATCTGTTTCAGGCACACTAAGTACATAATTGACTTCTATGGCTGCCAATTGGTTTTCTACATTTATAGTAACTGCTAATATTTTCTTAGGAGCTACCATCTAAACATGATATTAAACTTAAATGATCTAAAATGCATCTATGTTTTAGTTGTTCTATTTTTTTTTGTTTTTGTTTTTGTTTTGTTTTTTTCAAAAGGTTTATAATGCATTCACGTCGGGTTCACCAAAATGTATCGCTCCAAATTTTTTGCATCCTTACCTTCAGGCTATAGGATCCGTGCCCGGAAGGAGGATGGGAAAAGGATGTCGTGGTACCTCGGACTGAGAGGACTTGCGAAGGTCCCGCCTCTCAAGGGAGGTGTATATTGATGATTTTTCGACGGATGGTGGGTTCACCAGGAAACATTTAATGGCAGTTTCCACGCCTAGGTTTGGAATGTGTTTTAATGTGTTCATTTTTAGCCTTAAGCATTCATATCCTAGGTTTGGCCAAATGAATCTAAATTAATCTATATGAAAGTGCAGATTTAATGAATACAAAAAATAGATTTAAAGACAAAAAAATAGAGAAATTAAGGAAGAATACCTGATCCGGATGTCTGATGGAGATTCTGATGTTTGAAGCAGTCAGGATCATCTGGAATTTGACAGAATCATCTGAGATCAGACAAGATCATCTGAGATCTGACGAATTCATCAGACGAATTCATCAGAGACCTGCAAATAAAAAAATAGATGCAAAATACAAAGAATACCACTATGATAACAGAGGGAAACAACACAAAATGATAATATGAATACTAAACAATAGTTATGAATAGAAATTCAAACAAATTATGATATTCTAATGAGAAATTATGATCTTATCATGCAATTTAAGCTATATGGGTGAACTCCAAATGCAAAATAACATAAAATACTGAATAAAATTGCTAATTACAACATAAAACAATAGAAAAAGGGGAGAAGAAATGCAAACTTTAGGCACTGATTGCCTCAATGTTGACTGCAGTCGAAATCATCCCACATTGGTACGAAATCATCTCTGATTCGACAGGATCACCTCCGATCTGAACAGGTTCATCGACGACGATGAAATCTTGCTCCGACTGAAAAACACTAAGGTACCTGCAACAAAATTGGTATAGGACTACTGCAAGTGTGAATTTGGGATGATTTAACGTGTATGAAGTTAAGTTACAGAGAATTTCAGCCAGGGGTTGGGAAGGGAAGGTCCTAAGGATTAAATAGGCTTAGGGGAGTAGTTAGGAGGTTGGAGATCATCCCTATTTGGGAGATCTCCAATGGGGGAGGGTCCCTAACGGCGTAGACACGCTTCTACCCGGATTAGAGGCCCGTTGGAACAGAAGCTAATTGTGCAAAATCAGTTTTGCGACAAGATCGTCTGGACGTCCTAGCCCAGACGAAATCGTCAGATCTGGGGCGATATCGTCTGATCGACGACGATATCGTCAAACGGTCAAAACAACCTCTAAAAATGGCATAGAAAAGGGGGAAACGGATTACCCGACGGTTAACGGGCGGTTTGGGAGGTTAAAATTTGAATTTAAATTATTTACTAAGGTGAATGTAATTATTACAATTTCATTGCGCCAATTTTAGGGTGCTACACCTTCCATCGACATCTCTACAACATTTATGCCTATCAAAGACATGATTTATGCATCCAAAAACATAGGAAATGATCCTTCTACTTCTTACGCTCTTACTGATGAGCTCTTACCCGATTTATCTAAAATTATTATATTAGAAGGAACCAATAATGCTATACAAGATTCCCTTATTTTAAATAAATTACCACCCTCTCCTCGTACCTTGGGCCTCCCATAGCCTATGGGAAGTATTTACCAAGTTGGGAGTTGTGATTTTATTTATAAGGGATATGACTGGGGAAGAATACCTAGAAACATCAAGACACATTGTGATGGATATGCTAGATGTTATTTTGCTAATGAGTATATTAAAGCTAAACCCATAATGCTTAAATTGGGATATAAAGGGAAAGGTTTGGGACCTTCCCAAAATGGTATGAAAGAACCTTTTGAGGTAGAACCGTGGCCTGCCCGCTGTGGTGTGGGCCTATTTTCTAGTAAAGGTCAACCCTTCCCATTTGAGGAGGAGGACCATCTTACATGTTACCAAGATTATCTGGATAAACAAGATTCTTTGCGTTCAAAGAATAATTCCTTTACCTGTAATATGCTATCCATCGCCTACCCTGAGATGATTGCCGAATTCGATGATGAGTTGGAAGGGGATATCTTCCATGATGTCTCCGTTGATGAATTGTTACATAACGAATTTTATTTTGATGGCTCTATACCTAGTATAGCCCATCTTGAGGCCTCGACTCCTCAAGATGAATTATCCAAGCTAACCTTGGAAGAATTACAAGAATTGGGTGTTTCACCCGCCCCACCTAATTTTGAGAGAGATTTACATATGGAAGTTGAAAACGTTATAAAAATTAACATTGGAACCGAACATAACCCTCACATAATCAATATTGGATCAGAATTGAGTCAAGAAAAACAAGATAAATACATTTCATTTCTTAAAGACTATGAAGATGTATTTGCTTGGACATATGAAGACATGCCAGGTTTGGACCCTTCCGTAGTTATGCATCACCTAGTAGTCCATCCGGATGCTAAACCTTTTAAACAAAAACTTAGAAAAATGCATCCTAAAGTGGCCTTACTAGTCAAAGGAGAATTAGAAAAACTCTTGAAGGTTATTTTTATACAAGCCATTGATTATGCTGAATGGATTTCAAATGTAGTTCCAGTAACTAAGAAAGAAGCCACTAAAGTTAGGGTTTGCACAGACTTTAGAGATATTAATGTTGCATGCCCTAAAGATGATTTTCCTCTTCCCAACATGGATCAAATCATTGATTTTACTACTGGGAGTGGAATGATATCCTTAATGGATGGATTCTCTGGTTATAATCAGATCAAGATAGCTCCTGAAGATTAGGCTAAGACAACATTTATTACCCCTTGGGGAACCTTTTGTTGGAAAGTGATGCCATTCGGTTTAAAGAATGCAGGTGCAACATATCAACGAGCCATGACTTATATATTTCATGATATGATGCATGATATTCTACATGATTATGTAGATGATATTATAGCTCGTTCCATCAAAGAAGATGATCATTTAAATGACTTGAGAAAAGTATTTGATCGGTTAAGGGAGTATCATATCCGATTGAATCCAGCTAAATGTATATTCGGAGTCAAGTCCGGTAAATTATTAGGGGTTATAGTTTCTTTACGTGGCATTGAAATTGACCCTCTCAAGATCACGACTATCACTGATATGCCCACACCCACAAATATATCTGAATTACAAAGTCTACAAGGTAAGCTTCAGGCTATTCGTCGCTTCATCGATAAGTTGGCAGACAAAACCGGACCCTTTCTTAAGCTTCTTAAGAAATATGTCTCTTTTCATTGGGACGAAGAATGCCAGGAAGCATTTGAACTCCTTAAGAAATATCTCCTCCAACCACCGATGCTTTCACCACCTAGATCTGATCGTCCATTTATCTTGTACATTTTTGCTTCAGATTTTGCCTTAGGAGCTATGTTAGCTCAGCTTGACGATGAGAAGAAAGAACGTGCTAATTATTACATTAGCAAGACCTTAATCAGTTATGAAACTCGCTATACCATATTAGAGAAGTTATGTCTAGCAGTCGTATTTTCTACACAAAAACTATGACATTATATGCTCAGTCAGAAAATGTATGTTATTGCCAAATTTGACCCTTTGCGATATCTCATGAGTCGACCGTATTTATCTGGTCACACAGCCAAGTGGGTTCTTGCGCTAAGAGAATTTGAACTCATGTTTATAGGATAGAAGTCTATTAAGGGTCAAATCATAGCAGATCAATTAGCTACTGCACCCTTAGAGTCTACCCATCCCCTCATCATTGAGTTTCTCAATGAATGCCTTAAATTAGAGGCAGACCATCCTAAACAATGGTCCCTATACTTTGATGGAGCCCGATGCATGAGTGGGGCTGGTGCAAGTATTATTTTAATATCTCCGCAAAAACATATTATACCTCTGTCCTTTAAATTAACATTTGCTTGCACCAATAACATTGCTGAATATGAAGCTCTTATCCTTGGATTACGAGCTGCTTTAGCACTAAAAATTAAAAATTTATTGGTTTTTGGTGATTCTCAACTTGTCATAAATCAAATCAATGATGTTTATCAGACCGAGAGATGATAAATTACGCCCATATAAAACATATGTCTTACAATTATTATCTTTATTTGATCAAGTTACCTTGGAAGCTATTCCTCGAACTAGCAATCGTGCGGCTGATGCTATGGCTGTAGTTGCATCTCTTTTACCCTTGGAGTTAGATGATGAATATGCTACCATCATTATTCATCGACTCCAGGAACCCGCTTCAATAAAATCATGCTTAGAACCTTTGGATGTGTTTCTCATCAATGAAACTACTCCTAAACCATGGTACACTGATATATTTAATTTTTTGCAGAAAGGAACCTTCCCTAATGGTTGTACTAGTAACCAGCATAGGTTATTACGTAGACAAGCAAGTCGCTTCGTGATTATTGGTAATACCTTGTATAGGAGATATTTTGAAGGCATCTTACTGAGATGTTTGAATCTAGAAGAATCTAGATCAACTTTGAATGAAGCCCACAATGGATCTTGTGGGGGACATTTTAGTGGTAGTACCATTGCTAAAAAGCTCCTTAGGATAGGATATTTTTGGCCTACCATGGAGAATGATGCACATGATTATGTGCGCCATTGCGACAAGTGCCAGAAACATGCTGACCTTGTCCATGCACCTGCACAAGAAATGTAGGCTATTTCATCTCCTTGGCCCTTTTCAAAATGGGGCTTAGACATCATTGGAAAAATCAACCCTATGTCATCCGATGGACACAAATTAATCATAACCACCATCGAGTATTTCACGAAGTGGGTTGAAGCTATGCCATTAGCTTCTTGCACTGGAACTCAAGTTTCCAAATTTATTTTTAATCAAATTATTTGTCGGTTTGGAATTCCTACAAATCTCATCTCAGATAATGGAACTTGTTTCAAAAATAAATATTTCAAGAAATTATGTCAAAAATATAAAATTCAACATCGTTGGTCCACTCCCTATTATCCTCAGGGTAATGGCCAAGCAGAAGCATCTAATAAAACATTAATCAAAATTCTCAAAAAACTGGTCAATAAATCTGGTCGAGATTGGCACATCCAATTATATCTTTCTTTGTGGGCTTATCGAACTAGCGTTCGTACCCCCACAGGAACTTCACCTTTTGTCTTGGTTTATGGTGCTGAAGCCATTTTTCCCTTTGACTTAGAAGTTCCTTCTTTAGCTCTACTACTTCAAGATACTAAAGTAGGAGATGAATATCGTACTGGCAGACTTAGTCAGCTAGAACTCCTAGATGAAAAGCGCATCAATGCTTTGGAGCATCTTCGTGCCTACCAAAACAAGCTTAAACGAGCATACCTCAAGAAATTTCATCATCGATCCTTTGAGATCGACGACCTTGTTTTAAAAGAAAATAAAAAAAATACTAATGCAACTAAAGACCTTAAAGGTAAATTTGAGCCCAACTAGCTTGGACCATATGTCATCACTGCTAAATTTGGATCGGGAGCATACAAATTATCTACCTTAGATGGTAAAGAACTTAAAGAACCTATGAAAATTATGCATCTCAAACGCTACTATGCATAAAATTTGGTCATTTCATCATTGTATATATTTGTTTTGCATATTATTTCCTTTTAGTCACTTATATAAAACATTTCAAAAACAATCACATTGTATTTATTTCAATTCATAACTTAAAATCAAAATACAAAAACATCAAAATCATCAAAATATTCAAAAACATATTTTATTTTCATACCTGTCAATTCTTGAAGTGTTGCCGTTATATTTTCAATTATTGTGGATAAATTAGCATTTATTTGGAATCCCGCACTTTCACACTCACATGAATAAATATCTTGATTTTATTTGGTATGATTATTAATCTCTCTTATATCAAAGTCCACATTGGCATTAAATAAAGTTTTGAGCATAGAGAACTTATCTTGTTATTTACTTGAACCAAGTATATCTTTTCACATTAAAATGATTTCATTGCAAATTCGATATGATGCTACATAGTAGAAATGGTTTCTTGAGCGAAAAGTTTCCCCTGCTATCCTATCATGCACATGGTCTAGGATCTTTGAGAATTGACAAAAGGACAAGCTCACCCCTACCCAGAATAAAAATCCCTTGCTCTACAGCTAATCCGAGCAAGTATCCCTAGCATAGGAAGAAAAAGAAAAGTTCAAAGAAAATGAGAAAAAGAAAAATGTTATTTTGTATCATCACAACAATATTTCAGCATTATCTCAAATATCAAGAAAAAATACAAAAAAAAAAAAGAGAAAAGAGAGAATAAGCGAAAAGCAAAAGCAAAATGCAATAAAATCCCTTTCCCTACCCCTTGAAAAGAAAAGAAGGGTGAATGAGCTTGAATCCCTGGAATTCTCAATTATTCGAAAACCGTGAGGTAAGCCCCATAACAGGTGGTTTGTGCCCAACCCGCTTGGCCTTGGGTAATTCCTAGCATGGTGATATGTCTGTCACATTAGCGACCTTCTTTTGTATAGACCTATGTCAGCTTATGGATTAGCTAGCTCTTGATAACACGACTTACATAGTAGTCTGGTACGGCTACATGCATATAAATCATAGTTAAGGAACACTCATTTGGTTAAGGCAAATTACTTGTATCAAATTATCTTGCTCAAAATTGGTGAATGAACAATACAATCGCACACACATTTGTATTTGAGAGATTTTGTATCATTATGATAAATCAAGATCGGTAATGAACTCACATTTGCACATGAGGATCCCTTACAAATCTACATTTGTCTTTGAGATAATTTAAAATATTTTTGTAATTCTTTTCGAAATAGTTTTATCCTCTTATTTCAGAATTTTTGTTCATTGTTTCACAAAATCACAAAATGATTTCAAACAACATGTTCATATTATTATTTTTCTGTTTATCAAAAGTCAAAAATTAATCTTGCAATAAAACTAAAATATCCATTTTCTTCTTTGGATTTCGTGATGATGGTATAAGTCTATACCTATAAGTCTATGCCTAGCACAAATCATTGTTCTAATTTTATTTTCCCATTAATTTTAATAAAAAACCATATGGCTTACATCATTATGTTACATAACTAAGATTTAAAACAAACGCACACTTATTCTATTTCAGGTCATTATGTCAACATTTCAATTTTGCAATGATGGTATAGTTCCTAGGAACTTATGCAAAAATTTTTATCACACTTAGGAATTTATGCCTAGCAAAAATCATATTTCTTTTATATGTCATGCATAATATTTTTATGAAAATCTGAAAACAAATCATCACCATCATCATTTTTATCATCACAACACAAAGTCTTAAGATAGTCTCTTAAGCACTCTTTTACTTTTAACAATATTTCTATCCTGGGATTAGCTTGACGACCTAGTGAGCGACGACTCCATGAAATGGTCTATAACAGTGACAATGTCCTTTGAAATTATTGTTAGAAGTCCCTTTTATTTTTTCAAATCACACCAAAACAACCAATTTATTTACATCAAATTATTTCATTTACAATTTTATGCCATGATATCAAAATATAATATTTCAAAATGACATAATTACATGAATATTCAATCACAAATTAAAGCATCATACAACATATACACAAGTCATATCATCAAAAACAAGACCATATATATATATCAAATTATGTACATCATATCAAAATTGGATTGGTATGCCACAATCTATACCCTGGCATACTCAATCCTCTCAAAAATATATAATAACAAATAAAATATTTGTGTAGTCTATAGCCAACTAGTCTCAAGAAGCCCTCGAGCTCTCAGCCTCATCTCCTCCCCCACCCTGACGTGGAGGAGGTGGTCCCATAGCAGTCTATGTTGTGTCTCGGGTCCTCGTTGTCGATCATGAGGATGTCCTCGCCGATCCCATCCGGATTGGTTTTGCAATGTTGGCTAGCAATGGTACCCTCTGACCCTCTAGAGCCAGCTAAAAGTATACCCCTTGGTAGAATGTGGTCTGCATCATAGACTGCACTAGCTCATCCCTGCTCACCCCTCTGCTCCACACCCTAAGCCGTGTAGTCTCATCCTACAGTGTCCGTATCTGAGCCCTAAGCTAAGTAGCCTCATCCTACAGTGACTGCACCTGAGCTCAAAGGTGGACAATCTCAGCCTTGAGAGCCACTATCTCACTGCTCTCCCCTACATCGACACCCTTTCCCTTATCAGGTGATGGTGGTCTCTCCCCCTACTAGGAAGGGAGTCTCTCCTCCCTTCGCCTTGTCTCCCGTGGCCTCTATGGAGCCTGACCCATCCATTGGCATCTCTCCTATGGGGACCGCCACTGCTCTCTCCCACCGTGACCCCACATTGCCTCAATGGAAGCCTGGCGCCACCTCCCCATCCATCGCACAACCGCATGCATCGGACCCTGTGCCCTCATCATTCAAGGAGGGTGGATGCCTACGTACCAGGCATCATAGCCATATGCAACCCCTGCATCATCACCATCCATTGGCTGGATGGGGGCATCATCCATGTCCTGACTCCAAAATCATTACATGTCTAGAGCCTCGCTTAGCGTAGTACTATCTTGAATAGTCTAGGAGTACTCGTAGTCCCTAAGAGAAGGGATCCCCTACTATAGACCGAACTATCATAGAATTCGATCGTAGCGGTGGAGCTCTACCTCTCCCCGCTCCATCCTCAGCCAGTAAGACTCATTTGATGTGAGCCAGCTCCTGCCCATCCTCTTCCCACCCGAGGTGCTCTCACCATGGCCTCCAGGTGATCTGGTCTGGGATGAGGTCATCTAGCAACCTCTGTGACATCGACAGATCTATCCGCCACTATGACCCCCTCTGTAGCCACCAATAGAAAACATGGGGTCTCTCCCGATCAACCCCTATCAGTGGGAGCCCTACCAGCCTCCGCACCGTGATGTGCTCCCAGCACACCAAACCTGTAGCAATGATGTCAAGACCAGACATCGACCTCCCTTGTATATGACCCCATGTAGGATCCTATACAAGCGACATAGTACAAAGCTACCCCATGCAAATCTATAGCCGTGGTCTCTCATGTCGCAGACCACATCTAACAGGAGCCAGGGTAATCTACACCCGCTCTAGTGGCACAACAATAAGCCACCTACCACTCCTACCAAAACCTGAGTCAACCTAGATGCCCCAGGCATCTGCCTCAGAGACTCAATGTTCACTCTGCCCTTCTCCAGGGTGGAGCTTGGGTCTCTAGTCAGTCTCATCATTGCCTGGCCCTGATTGGCCACAGGTGTCATGAGCCATCCCTATATGGGGATCCTCATGATCCTCCATACATCCTCTAGTGTGGGAGCCATCTCCCCTATCGATAGCCAAAAATAGGATGACCCCGGATACCATCTCTCTGCTAGGGCTATCAGAAGCCCTATGTCCATTGGTACTTGTGGCATCTCTACCACATGCCATAGCTCGACCTGTGCTAGTCGGTCATGCTCTGCCTGGTCGAGAGCGGCCAAGTTGTCTCTCAACCCATTGTATTTCCATTCTCGGCTCTTTAGTAATCCTTTCTGCAAAACAAACAATAAAACAATAAAATTCATTAATCAACCAATCATTAAAATAAAATTCAACACATTTTAACAAAGCAAAATTTCATAAAAAGTGATGATATCATCCACTATTGGATGATATCGTCCCAAATTGGGCAAATTCGTCCTTTGTAGGACAAATTCGTATTCAATTTTGCAACTTGGGGATCGCCCCTTGTTGAACGGGATCACCCCTAGTTCACCGATTTTGCCCTCCAATGAAATCGATGATCTAGGGATGATTTCGATGAAATCGGGATGATTTCGTCCCGACATCATCGACGGCCTAAAAATGGCCACGATGCCCCAAATAGTCAAAATTTAAAACAAAAAAAAATGCACAAAGTAAAATCAAACCTAATCTACTAGGATTAGATCCTTACCCGTAGCCCACATCGGACCTCTGTCGCTCTGTGCACTGTCTCCACCATTGTTTCTCTCTGCAGAGCTCTGGAACAGTAAAAAATGAATAATAAAAACAAACAATGAATTAGGGTTTTCCCTATTTTTCTTAATTTTATTCAAAACCAACAACATTTTAATTTTTTGCTTTTTCACGTTTTTACCTCAAACGTTCGATTTGGGTAAAAACACGGAGGGGGCACCATAGTCAGCAGTCATATGATTCGACCAAGAATCATCATCTAGAAAATTGAGTACATTTTTGCTTTCTCGTAAAACAGGAAAAACTCGTCTTTAACGCATTTTATTTGAAAAATTCGCTAAAGAGGGGGCAAAATGTAGCACCCTAAAATTGGCAAAGTTAAACCCTTAGTAAAAGAGATAAAAATTTAAATTTTAATCCCCAAAACCGCCCCAAAACCGCTTGTTACCCGCTTCCCTTATTTTTCGTGCCATTTTTAGGATTTGTTTTGACCATTGGACGATATCGTCGCATATCAGATGAAATCGTCCCCGATATGACGAATTCGTCTGGAATAGAGCATCCAGACGATTTCGTCCTAAAACTAAATTTTCATAATTAGCTTTTGTTTCAACAGCCTCTCCAACTTGGGCATAAGCACGTCTGCACAGTTGGAGATTTCCCCCCATTGGAGATCTCCCAGATTGGGATGATCTCCAACCTCCTAGCCTCCCCCTAATCCTATATAAACTAGGATTTTTCTAGTTTATCCCCCTGAACCCCTTAGCTGATGGATTTCCCTACAAATTTAGTTCCTTATTCACTAGAGCATCCTCGCACTACTGTCTGCATTCTGTATTTTGCATTTTCTTGCAGGAACTCTACTATTTTTTAGTCGAAGCTAGCTCGGATCGTCGCAAATGATCCTAGATGATTTTGGACGATCTTTTTGAGGAGCGTAGATGATCTCGTACGATTGGAGGCAATCCCAAATTTAGTCTAGATTGGGGGCAATCAGAGTCTAGAGTTTGCATTTCCTTAGCTTTTCTGCATTTTCCTATTGTATTTCTGCACTGTCTTAAATTATTATGTTTATGCATCTTGGAGTTCACCTCATTTAGCATAATCGCATGATAAAGTTAAAATCAATCATTAAATCTACTGCATTTTCCTTATTTTGTTATTTGAATCTATTATTTAGGCATGTTTTCTATTATTGCTATCATTCTCCTTTGCTTTTGTAGTTGCATATTTGGTATTTTGTATCTGTTTTTGTGATTGCAGGTTTTTGACAAATTCATCTCACAAATTCGTCAGATTTCAGACGATTCCGTCTGATCTCAGATGATCTTCTATGATTTGAGATGATCCTATGAAATATCAGATGATTACGTACAAATTGAGGCGATCTGAACTGCTACAAGACTCATAATCTTCATCAACATCTAGAATCAGGTATGTTATGATCTAGCTAGCATATTTTCTATGTTTAGCATTCATTCCTATTTTTTGTATTCATCTAAACCAGCATTGGCATATAGAATAGTTTAGATTCATTTTGGCCAAACCTAGGAATTGAATGATCGAGTATAAAAATGAACACATCAAACCCACTATCAACCTAGGTGTGGAAACTGCCACTCAAAATTTTCCTGGTGAACCCACCATCCATCAAAAATTCACCCTTATACCCCTCCCCTGAGAGGCAGGACCTTCAAAGGGCCTCTCAGTATGAGGTATTGTCCCATCCTTCTCGCATCCCCCTTCCGGGCACGGATCCTATAGCCTGAAGGTAAGGATGCAAAAAATTTGGAGTGATACACTTGTCAACCACAATATCAAATGCCCTATGACAAGTCGATAGTGGGACACAACAATTTGTTGCCTCTATATGTCCTCTTAGATATCCTAAATTGCTTGAATATAGGCTATGAGAGTGGGTTGGCCCAAGACCCTTATGCCAATCCCAATGTAGTCTACTCCCTAAGGGATTACTTTCCATGGCTAGATGGGAACCTCGTGATCCACATTGATATTCCCCCACACTTTGAGAGAGGGGAAGGGTCACAAAGTTGTCCCCATGTCTGTGATGAGTAAGATCTAGACACCTCATATGAGTGGACCTCTGAGGATAATTCGGGTTAAGAGGTAGTGCAATATGACCCTTTTGAGTTAGATAGTGATCATTCACAAATTTTCCCCATTAATGACCAATAGGAAAGCCTCATACATTTGTTCCTTTTCCTTGATCCTTTTTTATGGTAGCTCCTTCCTCCTAAATATCTGGTTAATCCGTAGGAAGATAGACCTCTTTGGGGAGGAGCAGTCAATTTAATTAAGCAGTAGGGCTCTCAGGAGTGTGAGGCACTACAAGATGAGAATGAAGGAATCCTCATCCACAATGATGATTATGAGGAATTAGCATATATGGGACCACACCTACCCGATCGTCCAATCTCAAGGGCTAACAAAAAGGTTCCCATATATGACAGTGACTATGAGGATAAGATAGATAGGGCATACCTAGGTCCTCATTATTTATGACATCATCACGAGAATATTGGCATAGATGAAATCTATTGTCAATTACATGTTATCCCACACTTGAGGGCCAGGCCTATCAATCTAGGCTAGATTCATCACAAGGTCTTCCCTGACCCACCCACACACATGGAGCTCCTTGAGCCTAACGATCCCATCCTAAAGTCTATTCCCAGATAGGATCCAAAGATCCTAATCCACCCAGAGCCACATTGAGGGAGAGAGATAACACCAATACATAGTCACATGCACATGGTCCTAGAGAGTAGACACATTTCATCAATATGATCTCCATTTATTTGACCGCACCACTTCACAACCCAGTCGATTCTTCCAAACCACTCCATATAGACCTAGATGAGATTGATTGGGACCATGCTGATTCACCCCCATCACCCTCTGAGTATTGGGCCTACGGTGGATTGTTTCACTTCTCCATAGGACCAACTCATGATGTCTTCCATGCTGAGGAGGAACCTGAGGTTCCCATCAAAGATTTAAATTTATGTAATGACATCCATTTGATACCTACTCCCCATCAGTTGGAGGAGGGGTCTCATATGTCAATAGAGCATACGGTTGATAGAGATATCAGATTAGATCCTAAAAACCCTCAATATATCAAGCTATGGTAAATCCTATCCCTCGAAGATCAAGCCAATTATATAGCCCTTCTCATAGAAAAGAATGCAACTTTTGCATGGTCTTACAAAGACATGCTGGGACTAGATCCAAATATGGTCACCCATAATCTCACGCTTGACCCCACAGTCAAACCTATCAAGCAAAAGCTGAGAAATATGCACCCAACAGTGGCCTTGATGGTCAAAGATGAGCTATAGAAACTGTTGGATGCCCAATTTTTCATTTCTATATACTATCCACCATGGTTGTCCAACATGGTTCCCATCAAGAAGCTTGACAAGAGGATTCGCATTTTCATTGACTTTTGAGACCTAAAAAAAGTGAGTCCTAAGGATAATTTTCCTTTGCCAAGCATAGATGCCTTGGTAGATGCCATCGTAGGACACAAAATGATCTCCCTTATGGATGGCTTCTCTGGGTATAATCAGATTTGTATCAACCTAGAAGACCAGCTCAAAACGGTGTTCACAACACCTTGGGGGACATTTTGTTACAAGGTCATGCCATTTGGCCTTAAGAATATCGGTGCCACCTACCAGCGTGCCATGACATATATATTCCATGAATACATGCATAAAATTTTGGAATATTACATGGATGACTTATTGGTGAAATATTTATTATGTCATGAGCACTTAGATGTCTTGCACAAAGTCCTCGATCGCCAAATTTAACATAATGTGAGACTGAATCCCAAGAAGTGTGTCTTTGGCATCACATCTAGAAAGATCTTGGGATTTATAGTTTCCAAATGAGGCATCAAAGTGGACCCTAACAAAGTCAAGGAAATCCTTGAAATGACTCCCTCGACTACCATCAAGCAGCTTCGTAGCTTGCAGGGGAGGATTAAATCCATCAAACACTTTATAGCACAATTATCAAACAAGTGTAGACCCATGAACAAAGTTTTAGACAAGGGGGTCACATTCCACTAGGATAATGAATGTCAAGATGCCTTTGACACAATTAAACAATACCTGGCTTTGTTGCCAGTGTTAGCTTCACCCAGACCAGGTGTGTCATTCTGATTATACATCTCAGCTACTGAGGTCGCATTGGGTGCCATGTTAGCCCAAAATAATGAATTTCATAAGTAACAAGCCACATATTATCTTAGTTGCACCCTGGTGATCTATGAGATTAAGTATGCATACATAGAAAAGTTATGTCTTGCGATGGTTTTTGCTACCAAGAAGCTATGACACTATATGATCAGTCACACTATGTATGTTGTATTCAAAGAGAATCTATTGTGATACATGATGAGTCATACTTATCATAGTAGTCGCATGGTGAAATGGATCATGTTGTTGATAGAATTTGACCTGGAGTTCATAGGACAAAAGTCAATCAAAGGATAGGCCATTATTGATCAACTTACAAAGGCTCCTCTCCAGGAGGACCAACCTCTTAGCATGGAGCTTCCCGATGATGGGTCTTCCAAATATCAGAGTCGCTTGATTATGATGAGCCTGAGTCACAGACGGATATGACTTTCTTCTTCAATGGTTCCAAATGTGAGCAAGGGGGTGGCATGAGAATCATGTTTTTTACACCGCATGGGGCTCCCATACCCTTGTCATTTAAACTCGATTTCCCCTGCACCAACAATAATGTCAAGTATGAAGCCTTACTCATAGGGCTTAAAATGTTTATCACCATGAAAATAATCAATCTCAATATTTTTAGTGACTCCTTTCTCATTGTCAACTAGGTCAAGGGTATCTTCCAGTGCAAGTGCCTAGTTTTACAAGCCTACAAAGCCCTTGTGGACAAATACCTAGTAAATTTTGAATGGTATGACATTAAGGCACTCCCTCAATCGTCTAATCATTTTGTAGATACAATGGCCTCTTTAGGATTCTTTATTCCACAAGACCCCATAGGGGAGATGACAACCATTCAAGTCAAGATGCTATTGCAATCAGCGGTTGAGCATGAGAGCACTTAAACCATGCTAGAAGTTCACATGATTCAAATAGAACCACATAAAGAGAGATTCTCACACATTCACGAGCACTTGAATTGTGCCGTTTGGGGGACCCTATTCCCCCAAATCCCTTTTGATAGTAGCACAATGATATTCTTACTAGTTCTATCCCAATCTGCATTTGCTCGAGATGACCTTCATGAGGGACAGACAATTCATGCAATCGAGGCTTCCACACAACAAGACTGGTCCACACCAATTAGAGAGTACCTAAAGCTTGGTAACCTCCCTCCTGGATTATCGCACACTACAAAAAGGACATTTAAATAGAAGGTAGTAAATTTTGTCTTGTTAGGAGACATCCTATACCATCGAAGATATGAAGGAATCCTCCTTCGTTTCTTAGAACATCAATAATTGACTTGGGCAATGGCCCAAGCACACAACGGTACTTATGGTGGATATTTCAGTGGCATGGCCATTGCAAAGTGCATCGTTCGCATGGGCTATTATTGGCCAACTTTAGAGCGAGATTGTTGTGCATATGTTAGGAAGTGCATGAAATGTCAACACCATGCTAACTTGACACATGTACCTTCCCAAGCCTTACAACCGATCCAAGCGGCTTGGCCATTTTCACAATGGGGGTTGGATTTAATCAAGAAAATCTCCCCTGCATCCTTGGACCACCACACATTTATCATTATGGCTATCGAGTATTTTACAAAGTGGGTGGAAGCAATTCCCCTTACCACTACGATAGGACCCCGCATAGCAGAGTTCATATTACATAATATAATTTGTCATTTTGGTATTCCATCCAATATCATTTCAGATAATGGGACATCATTCAAGAATAAATATGTGTGTGCTTTGACAAAAAAGTATAACATCCAGCACAACTTTTTGACACCCTATTATCCACAAGAAAATGGGCAATAAGAAGCATCAAACAAGACCCTAATTGCCATATTGAAGAAAATAGTCAAAGAGAAACATACCAATTGGCATACGCAAATGCCGCTTTCCCTTTGGGCTTGTCACACTAGCATTCAAACACCCACTGGGGCAACTTTATTTTTGCTAGTGTATGGTGCTGAGGTGGTCATGCCTCTAGAGTTGGAAGTCCCATCATTGCACATATTCATGTAGGAATTTATTTATGATGATATTGCATGACAAGCTCGCCTAGATCAACTTATGTTATTTGATGAGCATCACATTAATATGCTTAAGCATCTATGTGTGTATCAAGAGTGGCTAAAAAGAGCTATTGAAAACACGAGATTCTGAAAACAAAAAGGATAGACTAAAAATGCAATGTAAACGAAACTAAAATAACGCTTAAACCCTATGTTATTGAAAAATGCGTAAAAAGAAAGAACATGAACACAAGATATCAAAGCAATATAAAATACGGCCCTTTTATTGATATGCTTTTCAAATTTGTGTTACAATGCGTCTCCTTCCTTTTTAGGGGATAGGAGCGTTAAATGTTGGTCTTTTACAACTTGTTTCAGAATTCCTTCTTCCGCGTGCCCACATATAAGATGGGCGAACCAAAACGTTGCCGCCGCTTGTGTTGGTAAAAGTAGATTCCTCGTTGCTCTTCTAATGCTGAAAATCTGCGTTCAAAGAAACAAACAAAGAATCAGTAGCACCTGTGTATGAAAAAGAAAAGATAAATATAATAATGGTTAAAATGAGTCCAAATAAACTGAAAACTTGACAAAAGCATAATCATGTAACTAGCTAAATACTACAAAAGAAATAGTCACCAAAGGCAATAAGGCGGGGGGTGCCCGAAGGCAAACCACCCGCGGGTGAAACTTTGTTTCGACACCAATCCGCTTGGGATGGGTCCGAAACCTGGTGTGATGTGTTGTCGGCAAATTGGTAGGATATTGTGGTCAAAAAAATTGGGTTTTGGTTCTTGATTCGTGCCTTCAAAAGTCACCCAATAACCTCTCTTTCGATTAAGAGATTATGGATGTTGAAAGCACAAATCGCAAGTAAGTGAATTAGCAGCACTTCGTCGCTCAAAATGCTCCTTCTCTGTATATCTTTTGGGTGAGGAAGCTCACCATTTTATAGACCCAAGGGGTCTCTTTGAATTAACATGCAAAAGTGTTACTTTGCATGAATGCTTTTTTGTGAAGAGAAGACTTCTTCTTGATCAAGGGCTTCTTAACTGCCTCTGTGCATGTCTTTGTATGTTTAGAAAAGCTCACTCGCACTCCCATGCAATGAAGGGATAGCTAAGTGGCAAATCTGAGTTGTCATGAAAAAGCCTACTCTCACTCCCATGCAATGAAGGGAGAGTTAAGTGGCCAATCCGAGTTGTCCTAAAAGCTCACTCTCATTCCCATGCGGTGAATGGAGAGTCAAGTGGCAGATATGAGTTGTCAAAAGAACTCACTCGCACCCTTATGCCATGGAAGGAGAGCTAAGTGGCAGTTCTGAGTTGTCATGCGCCGAGGTTTGACTTTTTGCTGGTCAAACCTGGCGTTCGTCCCACCTCGAAGCGAGCGCTGGTAATCGTCTCTGGGTGAAACGAGTACCAATCTGCACTCGTCTCTGGGTGAAACGAGTACCAATCCGCACTCGTCCCTGGGTGGAGCGAATAAGTAGCAGAGTGTCTAAAAGGTGCCAAATTGATCTCTGACTTGTAAAACTACTGTGTGAGTGGTTAGAACCACTGTTTTAACCTCTGGGGCTGCCCTGGGGCTGTGTGTGTTAGTGCGATTAGTGTTTGCAGTCACATAATCGGATTGGTGCTATTTTGGTGTCTACAGATGCCCCTTTTTGGAAAGCGCTGCACATGGTGTAGTGCTGAGCAAAAATAGATAACCAAAGCACTAATGATTAGGGTTTCTCAGTAACCTAACCAACTCTTGATGCCCCAAGTATGGAAAAGGGGGCGCATTCTTGAATCCTTGCTTCGACGAGCTAAGGAACTTAAATCAAGCATTAACCTGGTTCGGTGAGGTATTACTTGAACTTAGACATTGATCAGTCATGAATAGGCAAAGGGCGCAACCTTTTATCTGTGGGAACCTTGAGTTCATGATTCACGAATGCCAAGTATATGATCAGTTTGTGATAATTGCTTGTTTGCTGCCCCAAGCAGGGGCGCGATTGTCTTTTGCAATGATCCTTTGAATGCGTGTCATTTCCAAGATTGGGTATATTGTTGTTGATTGGCAACTAAGTGTGACTACCCCCTCAAGCGACGAATCGATGAGGGAATGACCGACATGAGAAAAGCGACGAGTCACTTGACCCAAGATGACTTAAGTGAGGGTGCCTTCAGATGTTATCCGATGCATGCTCGAGCAGTTTCCCGATTGTTTTGACCTATTTTTGGTGGGTGTGAACCCATTTTGGGATGCCATTTGGGGTTAACATTGGCAAAAATCCGTCTTCCCGTGAAGCGGTCCGGCTATGGTAGCCTTCTTAGGGAGTAGGATAACGACAAGGTAGACCCCGACATCAGTTTTCTTATGCCAAGAGGTTAAGTGCAAGAGCACTTTTGTCCGGCAATTTTTAGTGGTTTTGTTGGCATTTGTCATTTTTATATTTTGGTTGTTTTTGATTATTTTTTTTTTTTGGGTATTCGTTTCGGGGGGACGAACTCCATGATGGTACTCGTCCTGGGGTGGGACGAGCGCGCCTCCGAGGAAAAAGCGCTCGTTCTAGGCAGGGACGATTACCAGCAAGCAAAAAGGTATAAATAGGCAAAAATGACGGATTTGGCTCATTTGCACTGTTCATCGATTGCGATTTGGAGCTCTGAGGAGGAGGAGGTAGATTTTCTGACGCGAAACGCTGCCGGATTTTCCAGCCACCATGAGTGCACAGACCGGGTCGTCAGGCGGCGGAGCCGAGGCGAGACCAGTAAGTGAACTATCTCCTCGAGTTTGAATTTGAAAAATGCAAATGTGTTTTTATTATGTTTTTCTTTTGTTTAAGACATGGAACCCTAATTAATTAAATTAAAAGGTGAATGAATTTGATTTAAAGACCCTGAAACAAAATAAAACGTGGATGCAAACCGATGGAAACCTAGATGGAAAACCGTAGGATAAACCCAAATGAAACTTAGAGTAACACGTTAGGGTAACCACGGTTATAAAAATGTTTTTTTTATGTGAATGGTAAAACTTAGGTCGAAACCTTAGGTAAACCATGTCCATTTTTGTCTATTTTTAAAATGAAACCCTAGATTAAAAAAATTGATGAATTTTTTTTTTTTGGAATGGTAAACTTAGGTAAAACCGTAGGTAAACCATGTCAAATTTTTGTTGTTTTTGATGAAATGTAAGATGAAAACTTGATGAATTTTTTTGTTGAAATGGTAAACTTAGGTCGAAACCGTAGGTAAACCATGTCAAATTTTTGTTTTTTTTGATGAAATGTAAGATGAAAACTTGATGAATTTTTTTGTTGAAATGGTAAACTTAGGTAAAAACCGTAGGTAAACCATGTCAAATTTTTGTTGTTTTTGATGAAATGTAAGATGAAAACTTGATGAATTTTTTTGTTGAAATGGTAAACTTAGGTAAAACCGTAGGTAAACCATGTCAATTTTTTATGAAATTTAAGATGAAAAGTTGAACCGTAGGTAAACCATGTCGATTTTGTGTTGTTTTTTTTTTTGTAATAGATGTACATGTGAATGAATGTTGTTACTGTATATTGATGCATTTTTGAATATGTGATGGTGATTTGATGCATGTTTTTGATGTGTTTATGTTTTGTGATATGCAGGTGGTGAAGAGTCGGCATCGGGTACCGACTATTTTTTCTAGTGCCCGCGAGGCGTTGAGTGCGGAGGACTGGGAGTGGCTTGATGCCTTAGGGCTCAAGCATGTGGCTCGATTGGAGGCAGTTGTTGCGGATCGGGCGTACTTGACAGCTTTGATCAGCCTATGGGATGTTCGGACGAACACCTTCCATCTTTCGACAGGGGAGATGACAGTCACCTTAGAGGATGTGTATCGGATTCTTCGAATTTCGATAGACGGGGTTCCCATCCGGACGATGCCACGAGGCCAGAGGACGGCTGTACTGACTCGATATTTTGGACATGGGGAGGATGTGGATGGGATGAGCTCAGTGGAGAAGGCGAAGCTTGATTGTCAGGTTGGGGGGATTCTGGTACGATGGTGGTACACGAGGGGAGTGCTAGGAGTGAGGCATGCACTGCTTATGAGCCTCATTTCTAACATGCTCCTGCCAGACTCGTCAGGAGCGAGGTTCCCATGGAACCTATTGGAGGTGGTGTGGCAGTTAGTGGATTGTCCTGTGACAGAGCCGGTGATCATGAGATGGGGCCAGACGTTGTTGGCTCAACTATATGATGAGTTGTATGAGGTCCGCTATCGAAAGCGAAAGGGGATTGGCTGTAGTTACTTGTTGCAGTGCTGGGCATGGCAGCATATAGCCGTAGAGCGACCACGAGGGCTACCCTGGACTACACGGGTTGACATGGTGGATAGAGATATTGGTTATGGTGCTTTATGGTATCGATCTGAGGAGCGAGGGCAGAGTCGATGGTTTGCGGGAGACGTGGACCATTACATAGATGCATTGGCATGACTGACTCCAGGAGATGTGGTGTGGAGGCCATATCGGGATTGTCCCGCATGGCCAGAGGCTGATGAGTGGCTTCGGCGGGTCCGAAGGGGGAGATGGGTCATTGGACGACACGGGACGAAGCAGGAATACTTTCATTATCTTCGAGTGACACGACAGTTTGGGGTACGCCAGGGGTTGCCTAGGGAACCCGTAGTCTATCGACGTCGGAGCGATGAGAGGACTCTAGCTACGTCGATCCTCGAGCCGCTAGGGGAGGAGGCGGATACAGTATTGGACACTCCAGACGTGGATGACGTTGGAGTTACTATCGAGTACCAGGAGTGGTGGACGCTCCGACAATGGCGAGGTGAGGGGCCATTGGGAGGGGATGAGGCAGCGGGAGGCAGAGAGGGTGCAGAGGCACCAGGAGAGGGTTGGGGAGCTCTTGCTGATGTGGACATGGTGGAGGTGGTAGATGTGGGAGAGGACTTTGGTGAGGAGGAGCAGCCAGAGATGCAGGATGCTCTAGAGTAGGCCGATGCGCTAGAGAGGCCGACGTAGTCGATCATGCCGAGGGATACAGAGGCGGGGTTGCATGCGGAGGTGGCACGGTTGACGGAGTTATTACGGAGACGAGATGGAGAGCTTGGGGAGATGGCATAGGAGAGGGATCTCCTACGGACGCAGTTGGCAGAGCGGGAGAGCGTAGGGACTACGTCTCATCGGTAGGAGGGTGATACGGATGCTGCATGGGAGAGGGATCTCTTGCAGGTGCAGCTAGCATAGCGTGACGATGTAGTCACTTACTACCATAGGCGAGAGGCAGAGTGGAGTCGATGGGAGGTAGATTGGGGTGGCATTGGAGATGGAGGGAGAGATTATCCGCCTTGGTGGGTGAATACCAGAGCCTCCTGGAGGTGGCTCATCGTATCGAACGAGAGACAGCGGGACAGAGCAGTCAGCATCATCCCGTCGTAGGCGGTTGGATGAGGGAGGCGCTAGTAGGCGCGATGCAGGGGCGAGCAGCAGTCGCCCTGAGAGGTCCCATAGGACCCACACTACAGGGGGTAGCTCTCGTCGCACCGATCCTGCGTGATCATGGTGGCCGACGCCCTAGGCTTGGGGTTTTTGAGTTTTTGGCTTGTGGTAGCGAGGTCCGAGGACCGGTTCATTGTAGCCTGCGGGCAATTTTGTTATGATATATATATACAGATGACTCTTTTTGGTGTTTATACATTTTTCATGATTTATTTTTATGTACATGTTTTTATATTGATGTATGCATATGCGATTATGAATGCGATGGTTCTAATTTGTATGATGTATGCATATGGAATGAATGAAATGAATTGTTGATGATTTGTCAATGCACCATAGACTGTACAAGATTTGACTGGCTTGCTATAGTAATGGGATAACTTTGTGGAATGCTTGTGCATGTGAAAACTTTGTTTTTGTATTTTGTCTATTTTTTGATGGTGATGTACGGAATGAAATGTACCGGTTGTTTGAAAATGTAGTTAAGCTTTTCTGAGATGCAGATATTTTAACTAACTAGCCAAGACTGTACATTTATCTCGCGAGACTTTTGAACAAGGTCTAAATCCGACTTGAATTTAACCAAGTTATTTCACATCCCTGTGTGTGCAATTGAGTTCGTTTATGTGGTATTTGTCAGGATACCGCTAGTGCCAGATGGGCTTTCAACCGAACCTGTACTGAGGATCACCTAATTAGCTCCACTAACTCCTTTATTGTATTTAGTCAGATTAATCTGCGATGCTATCTAGGATACCATAAGCTAGCTCATCCACATGCAAACATTGATCTGTACACAAGTTAATGTGACAGATATATCGTCATGCGGGAGGTTTACCGCCGGTGACCGATAGGCTATCAACCAAACCAGTACTGAAGCTTGCCTCATGACCTGTCGAAATGTTGAGAGTTCCAAGGATTCAAGTTCGACTCCCTTCTTTTCTTCAATTGTATTGGGATACTTGCTCCTTTGTAGTGATAAAATCACTGTTTATTTTTGTTTTATTTGTTTTTTTTTTTGAGCAAGGGATTTGGATATGGAGTGACGAGAATCACTATTGTTTGTGCCTTTTGATGTGTGCACTGTAGGATGTCAAATTTTAGTGTTTTGACATTTTGCAAATTTTTGATGTTTTGCAACTTTTGAGAACTTGGGATTCTTGGGGAATTGGGTAGGGAGGATGCTTGTCCTTTTGCCAACTCTCAGCATTCTTGGGGTCATTCGCACAGGGGGATGAGCAAGATAGCCGTTTCGCTTATGGTGACTTGGATTACTTTGCAGGTTTCATCTTTCGTTCACACAACTTAGGAATTATTATATGTGTGTTAATTTGTGTTGGGATGTTACGTAACAAGGCGTGATCCAAGTAAAACTTTCCCGTGTAAAATCTGCTTAACTGTGTACAGTTTTTGGCTAGAAATTTAAAAACAGCTGAATGACGAAAACCCTATATACATTAGGAGACAACTGACGATGCAAAAAATGGCGATGGTGCTATTCTAGATGTAGGCATTTATGAAAATGGATCTGAGGTGGAAAAGGATGGAATTTCCAAGTAATGACTGTCTATGGTGCTTTTGACTTGTATGACCTAGCAAATGTATAATGTATGGATGCGATGCCTAATGCAACCTATATTTTTGTATTTTGATTTTTATGAGAATGCATGGAATTGGAATGCAATTGTTTTTGTGATTTTGATTTTTATGAGAATGCATGGAATTGGAATGCAAATGTTTTTGTGATTTTTTTTTTTGATTTTTTTTTTTTGAGTATGCATGGAATTGAAATGCAATTGTTTTTGTGATTTTTGATGATTATATTGTTTTTGTTTATTTTTGAATATTTATGTTGACCAAGCAGTTATGGTAATGCTTGGAGCTTTTGGTGTTGACCAAAGGGTTTATAGATACCTTTGGGGCATTTAGGGATGACCAAGCGATTATGAAAATCCTTGGAGCTTTTGTCTTGACCAAAGGGTTTATAGAGACCTTTGGGGCGTTTAGGGTTGACCAAGCGATTATGATAATCCTTGGAGCTTTTGTCTTGACCAAAGGGTTTATAGATACCTTTGGGGCGTTTAGGGTTGACCAAGCGATTATGATAATCCTTGGAGCTTTTGTCTTGACCAAAGGGTTTATAGATACCTTTGGGGGTTTAGGGTTGACAAGTGATTATGAAAATCCTTGGAGCTTTTGTCTTGACCAAAGGGTTTATAGATACCTTTGGGGTGTTTAGGGTTGACCAAGTGATTATGATAATCCTTGGAGCTTTTGTCTTGACCAAAGGGTTTATAGATACCTTTGGGGCGTTTAGGGTTGACCAAGCGATTATGATAATCCTTGGAGCTTTTAGTTGGACTATGGCTCTCTAGATGTGGAATGGCCTCAAATGAATGATGTTCAAGGGTTCTGTTTCCTTGATTCCTTCAAGAGAGGCAAGCCGGTATGTTTCGGGTCCTATTCTACTGTCAATGATGTAAGGACCTAACCAGTTTGCCATGAACTTGTCTCGTAGATGGGACGACAAATTAGAATTCTGTTGGTTCTCTTTTAAGACCAAGTCACCAACCTAAAATTCCCTAAGGTGGACTTTCATGTTGTATGCTTTCTTAAGTCGCTCTTGATAGATACGCAAATGCTCGAGAGCATTAACGCGTCGTTCATCGAGCAACGTCAGTTGATCTAACCGGGCCTGCCGCGTAGTGTCATCATCGATGAACTCTTGCATTGAAATGCGTAGGGAAGGGATTTCCAACTCAAAAGGCATGACTGCCTCGGAGCCATACACCAGCGAAAATGGAGTTGCCCCAGTGGGCGTTCGAATGTTGGTGCGATAAGCCCATAGGGCAAGCGGGATCTGAATGTGCCAGTCCTTATGATTGTCTGCAACTATCTTTTTGAGAATGGCGACTAGCATTTTGTTTGATGCCTCTGCTTGCCCATTTGCCTGCGGATAATAGGGTGTTGAAAAGTTGTGCTAAATTTTGTACTTTGTGGTCAAAGCACGCACATATTTATTCTTGAATGGTGTCCCATTATCTGATAGGATCTTGGATGGAATACCAAAATGACATATGATGTTATGCAAAATAAATTCCGCAATGCGGGATCCAGTCGTAGTGGTCAGCGAAATTGCTTCCACCCACTTGGTAAAGTACTCTGTGGCCGTTAAAATAAATGTGTGATGACCAGACAATGCAGGGGAGATCTTTCCAATTAGATCAAAGCCCCACTGCAAAAAAGGCCAAACCGATTGAATCGGCTGCAAGGCCTGAGAAGGTACGTGTGTCAAATTAGCATGGTGCTGACACTTCATGCACTTCTTCACATATGCACAACAATCTCGCTCTAAAGATGGCCAATAATAACCCATGCGAAGAATGCGCTTTGCGATGGCCATACCGTTGAAGTGGCCACCACATGTACCATCGTGAGCTTGGGTGATCGCCCAAGCGGACTCTTGCTGGTCCAAACAACGAAGGAGGATTCCTTCATAATTTTGATGATACAAAATGTCTCCTAACAAGACATGCTTTGCCGCTTTCTATTTGAATGATCTTTTTGTGGCTTGTGTCAATCCAAGTGGGAGATTACCTAGCTTGAGGTAATCCCGAATGGGTGTGTACCAATCTTGCTGATCAGAAACCTTGATAGTATGAACGACCAATCCCTCTTGAAGTCCATCTCGAACAAAAGTTGAGCGGGAGAGAACTTGTAAAAACAACGTGGTGTTGCTATTAAGAGGGGTCGGGGAGAACAAGGACCCCCAATTGGCTTGAGTCAAACAATCTCGAATTCGAGAGAACTTATCCGGAGATGGTTCAATCTGGATCAGGTGGATTCCTGGCGTGAGGTCAGAGCTTGCACGCTCCATCGCAGGTTGCGATAATGTCTTGACTTGAATGGTTGTCATTTCACCAGAAGGGTCTTGCGGGATGAGTGACCCCAAGGAGGCCATAGTATCCGCAAAATGATTTGATGATCGAGGGAGTGCCTCGATGTCATACCATTCAAGTTGTGCTAGGAATTTGTCCACAAGGGCTTTATAGGCCTGCAAAACTGGACATTTACATTGGAATATCCCCTTTACTTGATTGACAATTAACAACGAATCACCAAAGATGTTTAGACGTTTAATGTTCATGGTGATTGTTGTCTGAAGACCTATGAGCAAGGCTTCGTATTCTGCATTATTGTTGGTGCATAGGAAGTCTAATTTAAATGACAAGGGCATTGGAGCACCTTGCGGAGTGAAGAATACAATTCTCGTGCCACCCCCTTGCTCACATTTAGAACCATCGAAGAATAGGGTTATGTCAGCTTGTGACTCAGGCTCATCAGAATCTGGCGATTCTAAAACATGGAAGACCCCATCATCAGGTAGTTCGAAAGTCAGAGGCTGATCATCTTCAAGAGGAGCCTCAGCTAGTTGATCGGCGATGACTTGACCTTTTATGGATTTTTGTCCAATGAACTCTATGTCAAACTCCGTCAACAACATGATCCATTTCGCCGTGCGGCTACTATGATAAGTACGACTCATCATGTATCGCAATGGATTCTCCTTAGACACAACATACGTCTTATTACTGAGCATGTAGTGGCATAGCTTTTTGGTAGCAAACACCACTGCCAAGCAGAGCTTTTCAACGTATGCATAGTTAAGTTCATAACTGACCAGGGTGCGGCTAAGATAGTATGTAGCCTATTCTTTGTGAAGTTCATTTTTTTGGGATAGCATGGCGCCCAGTGCCACCTCAGTGGCTGAGATGTATAAATAGAACGACACTCCTGGTCTAGGTGGTGCCAATACTGGCGACGAAGCCAAGTACTATTTAATGTCGTCAAAGGCGGATCGGCACTCGTCATCCCAATGAAATGTGACCCCCTTATGCAATAATTTATTCATGGGTCGGCATTTGTCAGATAACTGCGCTATGAAGCGCTTGATCGATGCAACCTTTTTCCTGTAGACTCCTGAGCTGCTTGATGGTGGTTGGGGGATGCATTTCAAGGATTGCCTTGACTTTGTTTGGGTCGACCTCGATTCCTCGTTTGGAGACTATGAAACCCAAGAGCTTTTCGGAGGTGATGCCAAAGACGCACTTCTTAGGGTTTAATCTGACTTTATGTTCAATGAGGCGATCAAGGACCTTGCTCAAGTCACCGAGGTGATCTAGGCGCAAAAGAGATTTGGCCAACAAATCATCCATGTAATCTTCCAAAGTTTTGTGCATGTAATCATGAAAGATGTACGTCATGGCACGTTGGTAAGTGGCGCCAACGTTTTTAAGGCCAAAAGGCATGACCTTATAGCAAAATGTCCCCCAAGGCATTGTGAATGCCATTTTTAGTTGGTCCTCAGGATTGATACGAATCTGATTGTATCCTGAGAAACCATCCATAAGGGAAAGCATTTCGTGGCCCGCTGTGGCGTCTACCAACGCGTCGATGCTTGGCAAGGGAAAATCATCCTTAGGACTCGCTTTGTTAAGATCTCAAAAATTGATGCATATGCGAATCCTCCCGTCGGGCTTCTTGACGGGAACCATGTTAGACAACCATGGAGGATAATCCACACAGATGACAAACTGGGCATCCAACAACTTTTGTAACTCATCTTTTACCATTAAGGCCACTGTTGGGTGCATCTTGCGTAGTTTTTGCTTTACTGGCTTGATTGTCGGATCAAGCGTTAAATTATGCGTGACTAGTTGTGGGTCTAGTCCCGGCATATCCTTGTATGACCATGCAAAAACCTCCTTCTTTTCCTTAAGAAGGGCAACATAATCGGCTCGCTCTTTGGGGGAAAGACTTACCCCCAGCTTGAGAATCCATGGATTCATTGGATCTATGCCGATGTCTACATCAGTCGTTGCTTCGACCGACATATGGGATCCATCTTCCAAGCTGGTGTGGAATTGGGATCAGATGGATATCGTTTGCTGAATTAAGATCATCATTAGGAACGTCAAGTTCCTCTTCGACATGGAAGACATCCTGAGTCTGTCTTGGAGTGAAATGAAACATCCCACCGCAAGGCCAATACTCTGATGGAGATGGTGGTGTGTCAACGCGATCCCAATCTATAGCCTCTATGTCTAGATGCAATGATCATGTTGGATTGGCTGGATCATGGATGGGGGCGGTCAAGTCAATGGAGATCATGTTTATGAGATGATGGTAACCTCCATTACCGCAAGTATGATAACTCTGACATTCGGGATGTTCTTGGTGCGTTGGATCTGGCTCTGTAGGCACTGGCACAAAGGGATCAGCCCTATGCGCGGACCTGCAAACAGGGTCTGCCCTAGGCACTGATGGTTTGATAGGGTCTCCAGGCAGAAGATGCTCTCTGTATACCTAGAGTGGCGGGTGCAGTAATTGCTATAACTGCATCGGGTTGAGATGCCACCTATGTCTTGGACCTATGTGTAAGTGTTCAAACATGTCATCTATGTCCAAAGGATATTGTTGTTGTTGAGGTAGCCTATGCTCACTGGGATCATTCAATGGGAACATCATCAGGAAGCTTTCTTGATCATCATTCATTGGATATTCGTGCGAATGATCGTACTCCGACTCATCTTCAGAAGACCCTTCGTGGTCTTGTCCATCTTCCCCTTGTGGGTGAGTCCGTGAGGTTTCTCCTTGTTCGGCCATAGGGAAAGGGTTGTTGAGGTCAACAAGGTTATTTGTTTGTAATGGGAAATAATCCCCCAGTGTATAAGTTGTATTTGGATTGGCATATGGATCTGATGCCAACCCATCCTTGTTGCCTATCCCTAGGCTTTGCATGTTTTTGACCAAGATGTCGAGGGGCAAAGGGTGATTAAACCCTACTCCTGACTTGTCATAAGGCATTTGGTATCTTGGTTGGCACAAAACATGCATTCCTTGTTCATACCTGCCTAACCCGTATCCATGCCAATTGCATTGGCTAAGATATCGTAATGCGAAGTCTGGGTTAGCCAAATAATTGACATCTTCCACAAAGGGATCTTCATCTTCCTCTTCTTGTCGGGAAGGTTCAACGCCATGATCCAGGCCCCCAAAAATAAAGTTTGTCTGATTAGGTGGGTAGCCTAAAGGAACCACGGAGCCTATGGGGAGTCGAGGTCTTCCCATGTCTTGCATAGACTGAAGTGTGGGCGTTGCAACAACATTGCGCACTATATACTCCCCCATGCCTGTGTTAGACATCTCAACAGTAATCGTTGGCGATTGAGAGGAAGCGAATGGGAGTTCTCCTTGAGTCCACTCCATGTGGGGTGAACTAGGCGTCTCAACTTCCATTCTATTAGGCATCTCTTCTGTAGAGATGTTGGAGACTAGAGGTGGTTCCGCTTCCAGGGGCTTCTTTCCTTTGTCCGTTGGTGTGGCCACCGTAGGTGGCATCGTTGTGGGAGGACCGGATGAAGAAGATGAACCCACCTAGGAATTTGATTGATTTGGTAATGGAGATTCTTGCTTAGTCGGACCCCTTTTAGATGGATTTAACTAGAAATCCACATGCGTTGAAGGAAGGGTCGATTGCGGCATGATTTGCACTGAGTTGCAATATTTAAAAGGTTCCAAATCTATGGGGACCACGTGCACTTGTCCTTCAAATGTATACTTCAAACATTGATGAGCAATTGAAGGGACACACTTCATATCCCGGATCCAAGGCCGCCCAAGCAAGATATTGTAAGCCATCTCACCTTCTAAAATGTGGCACAACGTATGAATGGTCTTTTGTCCCACTTGTATGGGCAGGACAATTGTGCCAACTGTCCGAGCATATCGCATCATTAAATGCTCGAAGGGTATAAGTGGAAGGTACAATGTGAGAGGTTGGCAACTTCAAATGTTTCAGTGCAGCGGTTGTAATAATGTTACTGGACGAACCAGTGTCTACCAACACCCGCTTGTACGGAGTCCCGTTGACCCACGCAATAACGTGCAGGGGTGGATCCGCTACATCCCCAATCACCATTTTTAACTCATCTTCCCTGAAGGTGATGACTGGTTCGGTACACTGTTTGACATGCCCCACAAAATTGTTGAACGAATTCGCTTCATGGGGATGCAACTCAATTGCCTTTAATATCTCCATAAGAGCTTCCCGATGGGGTGCCGATTGTTGAATAAGCTCATAGATGGAGAGCCTAGCCGATGTGGTCCGTAGACTTTGAGTAAGTCTAGTTCGAATCGTGGCCACTGGTCTAGGCGGGGGCAACTGTGTAGGATTCGGTTGAGGTTGTGACATGGATGGAACTTCCCTGGTGGCTGTCGCGAGGGCAGCTCCTGGGTGTCTCTTGTTTCTTGTCACAATGCTAATCATCCCAACATACCCCTCCATGGGGCAATTCTGTTGCACTTCGTTGACATGAAGAGGTTTTGCTTGTGCATCATGTGTGGGTAAAGGATCTTTGAAAACACCCATTTGTTGGTTGTTGGGTGCGATGGGGTTATCCACTACCAATGTGTTATTGTCAATGAGGTCTTGCACTAAACCTTTGAACGTCCAACAGACATTAAGGTCATGCCCTTTCCTTCTATGGAATCTACAGTAAAGATCCTCTCTGTAGCCCTTAGGCTTTGGCGCATTAGGATCGATTGTTGGAATCTCTGGCAGATTAATCAAGTTTGTCGCTGACAAACGGTCAAACAAGGAGTCCCTAGACTCAGTGTATGGTGTAAATTGCCGCCTAGGGTGACGCTGCTAATTTTGATCTTGTTTTTTATTATCTTTCTCATAGTTATTGTGAGGCACCACCTGATAATTAGCCTTTGGAGGCTGTGTTGCTTGGGCAGGCTTAGGGGCATTGATAGCAACTTGATTGACCGCGGCGGGTTTTTGTTGCGTATTCCCTATTTTGGTGCTCTTGTTCCACTCTTTTTTCTTAGGCTTGGCAATTTTGCCATCTTGTATCTTGATCTCTTCGATAACTCTAGCTTGCGCCAGAGCTTCTTCTAAAGTGGCGTATTGCTGTAGCTGCAATAGCACAGAGATCGATCGCAAACAGCTCTTTGCGAACATTTGAGTTAGGTCGAACATAGGAGGGAGGTAGGACAGCTTTGAAAGCAACGTCCTCCATCGATTCCCATATGCCACCATAGATTCCTCCTCATACTGCTTGAGGCTAGCTAGATCACTTAGTGACGCCTTTTTCTTTGTGTTGAAAGCAAAACGTTCTAGGAATGCATCCACTAGCTGATCCAAGTTGTAGATGCTATGCTTCGGTAGATGGGTAAACCAATCCGAGGCAGATCCTGCGAATGTGGTTATGAATGTTCTTAATAGCAATGCATCATTGTCTTGTATACCGAAGCATTGGCTCAAAAATCGAGTCACATGCTCTTGAGCATCTTCATCCCCTCTAAAGAGTGCCAACTGGGGCAGCTTGAAATGTTCGGGGTATGGAGGTATTGGCACTGACGGATGCACAGGATGACTACGGAGTTGGCGTAAGGTAGGCTTTTGGGGCCCAACAGTCTTGAGTTCCATAGTCTCCAAGCATTCTAACAACACTTTGTATGCATCAGAGGACTTAATCTCCTCCTCCTTGGTTTGCTCCCATTGTAGATTGCGGGGAACTTGAGGCCTTTGGAGGGATAAATGGGTAGCATCCCTTCTACCTTGATAGGGCATTTCAGCCCGCTCTTCTTCTTGGTCATAATCCTCATAATCTTCTTGAGGAGTGTCTGGCCTAGGCCTGTAAACATTGATGGGTGCCCGCGGAGGATGCCCATCACGGTTGCGGGGAGTGGCCTCCCGCTCAGGTCTAGGAGGTCTTAGAGGTAGTGCTTGATGAAGTCACGGAGACCTATCTCGCACTAGGGGGTTGTGCCTCACATACATCTCAGATTGCTGTGCACGAGGGACTGGGGCCTTCTCAAGCGCATTGTTGTGAAGCAATTCAGTTGTCTGACGCTGAATGCGCTCTTGATTAAGGCGACACAAATGTTCTAATTTCTGTTGGTCTTGCCTAAGCCGCGTGATTTGCGCTTGGCGGGCGGCTAGTTGGGCAAATGCCAAGTCATTTTGTTCCACCGTCTCTTGTTTAGGAGGCCTAGATGCCTCCCCTACATATCTGTTTTGATCATGGTGCTCTGAGACCCCTATATGTTGCTTCCCTCTGTCGAGGTTAGCAGCATTGACTTGAAGCTCTGGTCTCAATGAGCGATCTGGATATAAAGCGGGTGCAGACGTGCATCGTTCCCGCACTGTGTACTGTTCTTGAGGAACGTAGTGATCCTCCTCACACTCTCTGTTATATGCAAAAAAGGTGCGGGCCAAATTATCTTGCCCTGTCGGGAGAACCTGATACTCTGGATATGGTCTCGTGTGTCTGACATTGATCAGGGGTAAATTAGGAGTAACAAAATCATATGGTTCCTCCTTGTGGACCTTTTGTTGTTCTAGAGCAGTATATAGCGCTTCATCACTAGGCCACCCATAACGAACTTCAAAGGGGGGCCTTGTATCTAGGCCAAGTGCTACATGTTGGTTATTTTCTTGAAAAGATTTTTGTTGCTTAGGAGTACCCCCTAAGGAGGTGCCTCTATAGTCTTGTCTATTGATGGCATGAGTCGGAGTGCCCCTCAAGGAGGTGCCTCTAGAGCCATGTTCTATGACTGCATGGTGTGGACTAACTTGTGTACCCTACCGCCAAGGCGGGATGGCCAAGTCTTTAGGGCTATATCGGAGACGATTTGTCTCTCTTGGTGCATTCTCTGTAGCTTCTGCCCGTGATTGGGCTTGGCTACGAGTAAACACCATGGTAATGTTACCCTAAAGATGCAAAAATTCTTTTTATGATTTTTCTTTTTATGATTTTTTTTGTCTAAACAGAAAATAGCATACACACACAAGCAATGATTATCTCTTTTAAAGATTAATAGTGTGCCCTAAATCTGGTTTAGTGTGTTTTTGTTGTTTGTTTTTGTGTTTTTGAAGACTTTTTATGAAAACCATTTAAATGCAATTATGAAGGCTCTTATGACTCCCAAAATGGTCGCCCCTTCAATATACCATTGTCGGACCGATATACCAACCTCTCTATATACCCGCCCTTACGTGAGGGAGACTATAGGTACGTGAGAGCGAGATGATACGTGGAACATAGGCGGTACGAAAGGGGAATCACTCTGTTTATGACACCTACCATAGAAGACTTATCCTCATGCGCTAGGAATCACCCTAGCTACACTCGGTCAGCTTTCGTCAGGATTTACGTCTAGCAACAGTCGCGATCGGGGTAATGGATGCAATATCTCAAGCCAAAGTGATAATGGAATCCACCTTTGGTCTTGCTCAAGGGTTGGGGTTTTACGACCAACTCCTTGTGTTTAAAATACCACGTGGTGTGTGGGGTTCATTTTAATTTGCAAAAATTTGAAACAGGCAAACAAAAAGGAAACTTTCCCTAAGCCATACAAAACTGAAAACCAGAAAACAAAAAACAGAAATTTGACAGAAGCTTGTTAAAAACCCCTACCTCTTCTCTGCCCAACAGGATGTTTCTGATTTGCTGCTCTAAAAAATGTACAGAAAGCTATTCGTCCCTGGGTGAGACGAATATCAAAAAGTATTCGTTCTAGGGTGAGACGAATGGTATACTCGTCCCTGGGTGAAACGAATAAAAATCTGCCGACTAAAAAATAAGTACCTGTAATCAAAACAAGCAATTTCAGATCAGAAATCTAACCTAAAAAAAAATAGAGGACAGAGGTCCCACCGTGATCGCCATTGAAAACACGAGATTTCGGAAACAAAAAGGATAGACTAAAAATGCAATGTAAACGAAACTAAAATAACGCTTAAACCCTATGTTATTGAAAAATGCGTAAAAAGAAAGAACATGAACACAAGATATCAAAGCAATATAAAATACGGCCCTTTTATTGATATGCTTTTCAAATTTGTGTTACAATGCGTCTCCTTCCTTTTTAGGGGATAGGAGCGTTAAATGTTGGTCTTTTACAACTTGTTTCAGAATTCCTTCTTCCGCGTGCCCACATATAAGATGGGCAAACCAAAATGTTGCCACCGCTTGTGTTGGTAAAAGTAGATTCCTCGTTGCTCTTCTAATGCTGAAAATCTGCGTTCAAAGAAACAAACAAAGAATCAGTAGCACCTGTGTATGAAAAATGAAAGATAAATATAATAATGGTTAAAATGAGTCCAAATAAACTGAAAACTTGACAAAAGCATAATCATGTAACTAGCTAAATACTACAAAAGAAATAGTCACCAAAGGCAATAAGGCGGGGGGTGCCCGAAGGCAAACCACCCGCGGGTGAAACTTTGTTTCGACACCAATCCGCTTGGGATGGGTCCGAAACCTGGTGTGATGTGTTGTCGACAAATTGGTAGGATATTGTGGTCAAAAAAATCGGGTTTTGGTTCTTGATTCGTGCCTTCAAAAGTCACCCAATAACCTCTCTTTCGATTAAGAGATTATGGATGTTGAAAGCACAAATCGCAAGTAAGTGAATTAGCAGCACTTCGTCGCTCAAAATGCTCCTTCTCTGTATCTCTTTTGGGTGAGGAAGCTCACCATTTTATAGACCCAAGGGGTCTCTTTGAATTAACATGCAAAAGTGTTACTTTGCATGAATGCTTTTTTGTGAAGAGAAGACTTCTTCTTGATCAAGGGCTTCTTAACTACCTCTGTGCATGTCTTTGTATGTTTAGAAAAGCTCACTCACACTCCCATGCAATGAAGGGATAGCTAAGTGGCAAATCTGAGTTGTCATGAAAAAGCCTACTCTCACTCCCATGCAATGAAGGGAGAGTTAAGTGGCCAATCCGAGTTGTCCTAAAAAGCTCACTCTCATTCCCATGCAGTGAATGGAGAGTCAAGTGGCAGATATGAGTTGTCAAAAGAACTCACTCGCACCCTTATGCCATGGAAGGAGAGCTAAGTGGCAGTTCTGAGTTGTCATGCATCGAGGTTTGACTTTTTGTCGGTCAAACCTGGCGTTCGTCCCACCCCGAAGCGAGCGCTGGTAATCGTCTCTGGGTGAAACGAGTACCAATCTGCACTCGTCTCTGGGTGAAATGAGTACCAATCCGCACTCGTCCCTGGGTGGAGCGAATAAGTAGCAGAGTGTCTAAAAGGTGCCAAATTGATCTCTGACTTGTAAAACTGCTGTGTGAGTGGTTAGAACCACTGTTTTAACCTCTAGGGCTGCCCTAGGGCTGTGTGTGTTAGTGCGATTAGTGTTTGCAGTCACATAATCGGATTGGTGCTGTTTTGGTGTCTACAAATATGAAAGTCCATCTTAGAGAATTTTAGGTTGGTGATTTTGTCTTGAAAGAGAACCAATAGAATTCTAGCTTTTCGTCCCACTTGCGGGACAAATTCATGGTAAACTGGTTAGGTCCCTTTGTCATCACTAGTCAAATAGGGCCTAGAACTTATCGCCTAGCTTCACTTGAAGGTGTCGAGGATCCTAAACCTTTGAACATCCTTCACTTGTGGCCATTTCATGCTTAGAGAGCACCTAAAAGGCTCCTAGTGGGTTCTCACCATCTAGGTCAAACAAAAATGCTCCTAGACTATCTACAATCATCTAGGTCAACCCTAAAAGCCCCAAAGGCATCCCTAAGCCCTTTGGTCATAGCCAAATACCCTTAGGTAGTCGTAGACACTTTTTAAGTGCCATCGCACATCTAGGTCACCCAAAAGGCTCCTAGTAGATTCTCATCATCTAGGTCAAGTAAAAACACTCCTAGACTATATACGATCATCTAGGTCAACCCTAAAAGCCCCAAAGGCATCCCTAAGGCCTTTTTTCATAGCCAAATACCCCTAGGCAATCGTAGATACTTTTTAAGTACCGTTGCATGTCTAGGTCACCCAAAAGGCTCCTAGCGGGTTCTCATCATCTAGGTCAAGTAAAAATGCTCCTAGACTATCTAAAATCATCTAGGTCAATCCTAAAATCCCCAAAGGCATCCATAATCCCTTTGGTCATAGCCAAATACCCCTAGGCAGTCGTAGACACTTTTTAAGTGCCATTGCATGTCTAGGTCACCCAAAAGGCTCCTAGCAGGTTCTCACTGTATAGGTCAAGTAAAAATTCTCCTAGACTATCTACGATCATCTAGGTCAACCCTAAAAGCCCCAAAGGTATCCATAAGCCCTTTGGTCAGAAACAAATACCCCTAGGCAGTCCTAGACACTTTTTAAGTGTCACTGCACATCTAGGTCACCCAAAAGGTTCCTAGCAGGTTTTTCATCATATAGGTCAAGTAAAAACTCTCCTAGATTATCTATGATCATCCAGGTCAACCCTAAAAGCCCCAAAGGCATCCCTAAGACCTTTGGTCATAGCCAAATTCCCCTAGGTAGTTGTAGACACTTTTTAAGTGCCACTGCATGTCTAGGTCACCCAAAAGGCTCCTAGCAGATTTTTCATCCTCTAGGTCAAGTAATAATGCTCCTAAACTATATATGATCATATAGGTCAACCCTAAAATCCCCAAAGGAATCCATAATCCCTTTGGTCAGATCCAAATACCCCTAGGCAGTCGTAGACATGTTTTAAGTGCTGCTACATGTCTAGGTCACCCAAAAGGCTCCTAGTAGGTTCTCACCATCTAGGTCAAGTAAAAATTTTCTTGGACTATCTATGATCATCTAGGTCAAACCTAAAAGACCCAAAGGAATCCATAAGCCCTTTGGTCCCCCCCAAATGAACCAATGGCTCTCAAATAATCCCGTTGGTCACATGTGTATACATATCAATCAAAAAAAAAATCATCAAAACATTAAAATACAAAAACATTTGCATCGCATTGCATTTTCATACATACATATCCATAAAAGTTTAAAAAATTCAAAAATATTGCATCACACCACATTGCAATTTATCATCACTTGCATCTAGGCATATTCATCATTAGCACTTCACATTTTAGAGTTGCGCATACATGTCTAGCACCAGGATGGTACATTACTTACCGCTCAATCATGAAAGTACTCATAGTTAAAATACTACAAGAATCATTTTCACCCACATTTTTCATGTTTTCATAGTCATGTCCATTCCCTTCACTTAGCCATTTGTTTTAGAATGTTAGTAGGGTTTTTAGTCACTCAGCCATATCTAGTCTCTACTCAGATTTTGTAGCAAGCTAGCTTGATTTTTAGGAGGTATACTCTTGCATTGATTATGCCTTGCATACATCATATGCCAAACACAATTAATCATCAACAATCTAAGTTTTGCATAAAGACAGATGAAATCCATGAAGTGGTCTAGGGTACCTTAGTGAAACGGTCATCTTGCTCATCCCCCTGTGTGAATGGTTCAAGAATGCTGAGATTTTGCAAAAGAACAAGCCCTTCCCCACCCAATTACCCAAAACCAATAGTGGTTTTCACCACTATCAAAATTTCCAAACACCCTTGATCTCTAAAGTCGTAAGGATTCGTACTACACATCCCCATGAAGGATGGGTATTCATCCCCAAGGCCTAAAAGATCAACACCACTCCACAAAAAAATTCCAAAAGTTTCCCATCAACATTTCTAAACACCTTTGATCTCTAAAGTCGTAAGGATTCATACTACACATCCCTATGAAGGATGGGTAGTCATACCCAAGGCCTAAAGGATCAATGCCATCCACAAACCAAAAATCCAACAAGTTCAACTTTGAAATCAACATTTTCAAAAAGCTACAATAAAAAATAATAGTGGTTATCACCACTAATCAAACCCCTTGCTCAAGAGAAAAATAAAAAACTCAAAATAAACAATGATTATAGTCACTAAAAAGAGAAAAATAAACAGTGATTTTTATCACTATATATGAGAACAAGTAATCCCAATCAATTGAATAACAAAAAAACACCTAAGATTGAATCCCTGGAACTCTCAACATTTGGAAAACCATCAGGTGATCCTCATTATAGGTTTGGTGGATAGCCTACTTTTCAATTGCGATAGCCTCATGCATGATGATATGTCTATCACATTAGCTTTTGGGCATATGTGTAGACCAATGTTTGCATGTGGATGAGCTAGATTTGGTAACCTAGTTTGTCTAATGGTCTAGTCATACTTAGTACAAAACCTACAATGGTGGCATTCATTTGGTGATCCTCAGTACAGGTTTGGTTGAGAGTCTACTTGGCACTGGTGGTATCCTTATGCATCTCACAAGAATGAACTCACTTGCACACACAAGGATAAGAAGTACCTTGGTCATCCTAGCAGATTCATACCTTGTCAAAAAATATTGCACGATTCATATACAACTTAAGATAAGTTGACTAGAGTTTTTGAGTCTCATGAAAACCTAATGAGCATTTCCTAAGCATCATATCATTCATATCACTTCACCTCATTCATTTCAATTACATTATTCACAAATCCATTATACAAAGTCTCATGACAACATTACATATGAGTTGGTGCAAAATACATCATCTATGGTGCTAGCATAATACAACATGTAGTCTACACATTGCATCCTATAGATCAATAAATCATCCATATCAATATGCATCCATGCATGTACACAATAAAATCAAATCACATTACAAAATATGCATACATAGGCATTCATCATCATTACATAAATCAAATTGCATGCGTTTGCATACATCTCATAAAACAAAAAACACATGATGATAAACCACATAAAAAGCTCATATATATATATGTGTGTGTATATGTATGGGACAAAAAAAGATACATAAATTTTTCCATATGCTACAATAAAGTGAGTCTGCAGACTTCACACTGCTAAAACATCCAAAAACACAAAAAGAGTCACGTGAGCCACTACCATGATCACGCAAGATCGGTACTATGACTCGCATTCCCACCTACAATAGGAGTCCTCTGTGAACTCCCATATCTACTACCACCTACCCTGACATCTTTTTGCCTAGACCCTAGTGTCTCCTACCTAGAGGAGGACTATCCTGTCCTACTGTGGTGACTCTTGTATGACCCAATAGCACCTCCATCATCCCGTATACACCCACCAAGGTGTACTACCTCAGTATCTAGCTCATCTACATAAGCCTACCCCCATCGACACCATGACTGGTAAGTCTCCACCACAAAATGGAGTTGTGTCACCTCTTCCTATAGCCTAGTCACCTTCCCACTACTATAATCCTCTCGTGTAGGGCTCTAAGATCATAGTTATGCTCGAAGAGATGCTATCTCGACATGAGCCACCTATACCTCAGCTCGCCTAGCTACTAGCTTTGCCTGTACATCATGCACCTGTATCCATAGGATATCTCTCTCCTACCTCACCCTGACTAGCTCCTCTCATAGCTCTACCTTTGTATCCCCTAGTTCCATCAGTGGTGCTTGAAACTCCTCATCACCAACATCATCATCCCCTAAGTCACCTCGATCTCCTAAGTCCAGGAGATCCACATGCTACCCTACCATGTGTCCCTATCAATCACTTGCCTCACCCTGGTCCTCACTAGAAACATCTTGATGTGCCTCCCTAGCTACACCCCTCATTAATGGCCCCTCTCCATGCCCCTGGCCTATCACCCACCAAGAATCATACTCTATTGTATCCTAACATCATCCACATCTGAAATATCCACTATAGGATCTGCATCCCGTGCCACTGCCTCTACCATTAGCCATGCCAATGTCCTCTCATCCCCATGATGTTGATAAGGCATCAGCTCACTAGGCACTCCATGGTGTAGCCTAAGCTATCGCATCACCTAATCAAAATAAAAGTACTCCCACTCTGTGCCATGTCATCCAACTAACCATCTGCCTCACCACACCCTACAGAGCTATACAGTAGCATCTGACCACTCTGGACAATCTCTGTATGGCCTCCAAAATACTTGATCTACCTCAAGTCAAGAAAATAGATCTGCATAGTAGTCCACATTGCCTGTGATTCACTGAATCTATCCCTTATACTTAGACCTCTACCATAGGATACCATATCCTATCTCCCTATTTGCTAGTTGTGCCCGAGTCATCCAAGGTTGGCCCTATGGTAGCCCTACAACTATGTGTTGCCATCACTAGAACTATAGCAAAAAGCTACACCCAATACCCTTCCATCGATGGTAGTGAATCTCATACATCTCATCATAGAGTTGTGCCAATAGTGTAGTACCCCATGCTATCACTAGTGGCTCCGCCATAGTAGACCTCACCAATGCAAACACTATCTCCATTAGGTTCCATGGGAACCTCACTCTAGAAGAATCTGGTAGTAGCATATTGGATATAAGCATCATGAGTAGTGTATGCCTCACCCCCAATACCTTCACCTCGTGCTAGAATCCTACTATCATACCACCCTTCAAGCAGTCTAGCTCTTTCATCTCTAGATCATAACTGAAGTATCGCTCGAGCACTGTCTGCCTCTAGTATCGTGGTGTCATGCAGATCATCCACCCTTATATCAGAATCCAAATAATTTGATAGACATCCTCTAGTGTCATTTTCATATCCCTAGTGGGTAGGTGGAAGGTATTGGTGTGTGGATCCCACAGATCAATCAGGGTAGTCAGATATGCACGGTATCCTATGATAGCCTCTAATCGGGTCACCTACTTGAGGTTGAGGGCATCCAACCACTCCCAGTCCTCTATGGTCAAGGCATCCCTCATGGAATAAAATAGATTACGAAATTTATATTGACTCCTCACCACCTGACAGGGATAACCAACTCAATAATATAACACCAAAATGGCCTCGCATGGCCCCAAAAACATTCAAAAGAAAATAATAAAAATGGCCCCTATTTGAGGCCATTACTCCCAGGAATGACCCCCAACCATATGTCCAACCCCTCAATGGATGGCCTATGATCAGACCACAATAGCCATCCCACCTAGGGATGACTCCAAAAAAATTGGGCTCAACAAGGCCTTTTAGGCCATCAAAAATAGCAAAAACAATGCAAAAATTGATCTACAAAATGCAATATAATTGCACAAAAACATGGGTAAAAAACAAAAGTTGGTACATATATTATAAATTATGTTTAATTAACTACAATTTAGGGTGATATGCTTCCAAGTCAAAAACATACCACAAAATCAAGAAAATCAACTCCTAACACTAGGAAAAGGCAATAAGAGATACTTGGCATACCTGTATTGCACTGGCTCCTCCACTGGCTGAGTCTACCCGCTGACTCATGGTGAATGTGGGATGAATTTGACAGCACTCCGCTACTTAGAATAACTCTCCTACTCCTCACCTCTCAAACTACAAAAGAAAGCATGCAAAAATGAGCCTAACCTTCATATTTTAGGTTTATATAAATATGCAGGGGTCACCACCATCCCAGGGTGGGATGAGTGCACATTTGGCCAACCTGTTGAGTGTATATTTTTCCCAATGGCAAAATACCACCACATGCAGAGTATTGAATAGAAAATTCTCTCTTGAAAAGAAACCAAATGACACACATTCAACTTCTCCAAGGTTCTGGTAAAATATCTAAATATTGTAATAGTGCTAGAAATAATTCAAGAATGCATGTGACCATAAACAAGGGGGCTTTGCTAGTTCTAAACAATGCTTGGTTATTGAAAGATCTAACTAAAAATCTAGTTTAAAATAAAATTAGTTCTTTTTAGGGTTTTTTAAATTGATGCTACCCTAAATCCCTATTAGTAAAGTATTTTATCTTCACTTAAAAGGTTTCAAATGATAAAATGTGGAATTGTCCACTTCATTTTAATGTCTGTGCCTTTAAGATGAAGTAAGTTTTAGATAGTTGGGTTCATTTTATCTTCCTTATGTTGATTCAACTACCCTAATTGTAGTTAGTAGAAGTTAGCATGTTAGCAATGTTATCAAAATTAGCTTTCATTTCTTATCTTAATTTAATGTGAAATAGCAGGTTAGTATCCCTCCTAAACCATGTGTTTTATCTAAAAGCTTAGATTAATGAATTTTGGAGGTGCATAAATTCTGGAAAATGACCAGAATGGAAATAACTTGAAAGCTTAACAATTCTGGAAATGGACCAAAATAGAAATGAAACTAAAAGGAAATTAGTAGAAATTCTGGAAAGGGACCAGAATGGAAATAAAAGAAACTAAAATTTTGGATGGACCATAATGAAATGATTGAATGCTTGAAATAAAATGAATAAATAAATAATGTATATTTGGTTAGCTGAAAAAATCAAATTCTACATTATTTTAGCAAGCTCCTCCCTACAAAATCCCAAGTTATGAGGTAATCATAAAACAACCTGAATTAATGGACCTGCAACATAAGCACAAATACCATTAAATCAAGTGCAAGACTCAAAGGAAATAATAGAGAAACTGCATCATCTTGACCTTTGCCTATTGCAACCCATTTCATGGCATAAGACAATGGCTAGAAGTCACTAAAATGCAGAAATGATAAGACACTAAAAACATTAGTTTTATGATTAGAAACCCTCCTTTTGATTTTGCTCACAAAATTTTACTACCCTCTCAAAATTTGAAAAATACTCTTTCTTATTGCTTTTTGGAATGTTACATCATTTCCAGCCCCCACCTGAACTAGTAGGATAGCGAGGTATAAATAATGCTTAGAAGTCCTTTCGCTTCAAATTCTTTCACAATTAAAATAATAAATGGATATAAGAAAATAATCCATCATCATTTTCTATGATTTAATACAATAAAATAACATTTCTAAACATTATTTTAAACAATAATAAAACCAAAAACATAATATTATGTAACACCTTATGTCTCCCCTTTATCTTATCACATAGGCATTCTACCCAAGAACACCCCTTTACACCCATAAAAATGAATAATAAAAAAAAATTAACTTATATCTTATAATCCCTATGATTTTAGGCCTCTTTTAAAACATTGAATATAATCAAACAACATTCACATTAAAATAAGGTAGGCCAATCTCATTCAGCAAGATTTTTGTTGTGCTCTTTGGAACCAAGGCCCGATGGTATCTTTTCAAAGCCATACCAAACGTGCCCAAGTATTGGGATGACATCCCTCATCCTGGGCACTTTGGTTTCCATATAACCTAGTGAGGCCATCATGCCATCGATGTAGCCATGGCACTGTCAACACCACATTGTGGTGCTATGATCGACGTAGCCATGGCGCTCTCAAAACAACATCACCATGGTGCTGCATTCAATCGTATCCATGGTGCTATCAACACCACGTCAGGGGGCTGCCATCAATGCAACCATGGTGCTATCAACCCTTTGCCATGGTGCTGTCATAGATTGCAGCCATGGCATTGTCAACACCACATCAAGGAGCTACCATCGATGCAGCCATGGCATTATCAACCCTTCGCCATGGCTGTCGAGCTCCTTGCTTTCACACTCACGTTGCACAATACTAAAAAAAAATTCCATGCTCTCGAGGTAGACATTTATCTCCATCGATTAGGGTTACGGGTTGACCTAATAATGTTTCTTTGTTGGCTTATTTGATGGTATGCCTCTAGTTTCAACTGTTTCATTGTCAAATTCGGTGCGTTATGTTTTGTCCTCCTGAAACCCTAATGCTATCTTTGGACCGCTTCCTCTTTTTCCAGCGTTACGTAACCTCGAACATTTTGGAATAGCCATCCTTGTCTTTGATCATTTTGAGCAGCCGCCATCACCTTATCCTACAATCAAACGTAACATGGTCAAACATATTATTATCACATCCTTTGTAAAGTATATTATAATAATATTATTATATACAATATAATAATATTATTATAATAATAACATTTTAGAATAAAATAATCATAATAATATTATTATAATAATAATATTTTAGAACATTATGATATAATCATAATAATATTACTATTATATACATAATATAATTAATGTAATTATATTAGGTAGATAATAGCATATTATTTTCTATCACAATTTATTTGTACCTTTTGTATCCTCTTCTTGTTTTAGGTAATGTTTTGGTCAGGCCTTGCTTTATTAAACACATTCCATCACCTTAGATAGTATGAATAACATTAAAATCTATTTATCAAAATGGATTTTAATTAATCTAAGCATTAATGCCTAGATTAATTAATCATTAAATATCAAATAACTAAAGCAATTAAAATCGTTAACATAAACAGTCAAACATCACTATTCTTACAAGCTAAAGAAAACTAAAAACCTTTAATACCAAAACATGACAAGTGGGTCCCCAAGAAGCTTGGGGTGGTTGTGGAAACTCCACAACAAAATGGCAACTCTGCTGGGAAATGCTCCTGAGCATTTCGGTGAGAACCCAAAAAGAAAATCTGAAAACACACTCTAAACCAGGAAGTAGCAAGCGTCAGTAAATGTATAGATAATGTCAATAGACTCATAAGAACAATAAAATATTAGAATCATGTAATATTAACTCTGTGTGTGTGAAGTACTCCACACCTTATTGTTTGTAACTTTTCTGCATTGCATCACCAATTTTAGTTGACTAGAATTATCACAATGAATATGGAGAGCTTTAAGGGTAAAAATTTTAGAGCATGGGTAGCACATTCTATGATGACTTGGGCAAACACCTCAAAAATTTCTAACCATCTTAGGATCAAATGTGTGTGTGATGAATTCATTGACTAGATCTAGAGCTTGGTTATGCTCCGTCATCATCAAGGGTCAGTGTGTGCAAGTGGACCTTAGAGCTTTGGGGAATCGGATTCTCAACCAAGGTGTGATGAGAATATAACCCTATCCTTTACTGCTCTCATATTTAGCCAAAATAATTAAACATAAATCTCAGACCAAAATAATTAAACATCCTTTATGGATGAGGCCATCAAACTAATCTATCCTCATGGTGGACATAAATCTCAACCTTGCGGGAGTCATGTCACCAGGCATGAGTGTACTTCGCTGCCAGTCAAGCGTTTATATCCCTGATGGAGGTTAACCGCATAGTCCAGTATTCTTTTCTTGGATTTGATCTATATTTTTTTTCTTAAATAATTTTGAGGATGACTACCCATCCTTCTGAGGGACAAGTAGTACGATCATTACAATTCAGTTTAGAGTTTTGGGGAATCATATTCTCAACCAAGGTATGATGAGAATTTTACCCTATCCTTACTACTATGATTTGTAAATCATGCTAGTGGTGATAACCACTGTTTTATGAGCATAATATTTTAGTGGTAAGAAAAACTATTCATGGACTATGTGCATGGCAGGATAGACAAGAATTATCTTTTCGCCTCACATCCCCATCCAAGTATGGTTTTATATTATTTTACCCAAGATGTTGGACATGGACAGAAATGTGATAGACCCATGACAAATTCAGCAATAGTTTCCAAACCTAAGATCTTATTACTATTCTTTGTACCTTTGATCCCAAGATAATTGGACTTCACTTTCAGTGTTTGGGTTTAGCATATTGAGGTGGATTGGTCATGATGTTTATGTGATAAGAATGTTCTCTTGAGAAATGGGTGGATGATATGCAAAAATCAAAGACTTCATGCTTCATGAGCTGCAAATAATATTCACATTTTCAAGCCCTTTTGCCATATGATTCCAATGTTTCACATCCTTTTAGTCTTGGTTTACATTTTTATACACATAGGCTGACCTCTTACTATTACAATTGAATCCAAAATTGGACAAACTTCACACACTAAAAACTCTTGAAATCAAAGAAAACAAAATAAATAGGAAATAAAACTAACAAGACAAACAATCAAGCAAGCTGATTAGTGTACATATAATACAATGACTCTACCCTTAGGCCTGAAAATAATGTTTTAAATGAAAACCATTGATGGGTAAGGCCAAATAATTTCCATCCAAGGTTTTTAATCTGAAAATATTTTCACCTAGGACTTCGGATATTAGATAAGGTCCCAGCCACAAGCAATCAAAATTTTCATGTTCTCCTCTTTTATCATGTATTTTATCCCACAACAAAACTAAATCTGAAGCTTTGAAGGCCTTAATTTTGGAACTTTTATCAAACCACCTTTTGATTATGTATTTATGTTTGCTGAAATGAAGCATGGCTTCCTCCCTCTTCTCATCAAGATGCATTAATTGTGTTAATATGATTTCAAGTTTATTATCAGTCCCAATATAGTCTTTTATAAAATGTAAAGTTTGCAATTTCAGATTAGTGGGAAAAATAGGATCTTGCTCATAGACTAAGTGATAAGGAGATGTTCCAATTTACTCCTTGCTTCTGGTCCTATCTACCCAAAAGGAAAATTTAAACTTACTATGCCAATCTCTAGGGTTCTTTTCAAGTAATTTTTTTATTATGCATAATAAATTTTTATTTGATGATTCTGCAAAACCATTGCCTTGGTGGTAATAATTGGAAGAGAATTTTAGACTCACCTTATTCTCTTATGCCCAATTTGTAAATTATAAAGAGGAAAAGGCAAAACCATTGTCACTTATTATGGAGTTAGGCATTCCAAAATGAGTGACTATGTTTTCCTCTAGAAATCTAATCACAACCTTGAAGATGGTATTCTTCATAGGTATAGCCTCTATCCACCTTGTGCAGTAATCAGTAGTAGTGAGGATGAACTTATGGGAATCAGACGAGTTAGGATTTATCACCCCAACAAAGTCTAATCCCCATTGTGCAAATGGTCTCATATCTACCACTAAATGCAATGACATTTATGCATTCTGCTCTCTTTTGGCTGCCACTTGGCATATGTGACATGTTCTTACATGTGTATGTGCATCTTTAAACAAGTGGGTCCAATAATACCCAACTCTAATAATCTGGTGTACTGTCACATTTGTTGACTCGTGTCTAGTTCCATACTTACCATGGAAGTCTTTGAGTACTTGGGTTGCTTCCTCTTGAGTAATGCAACGAAGAAAAATTCCTACGTGATTCTTCTTGTACAACACACCAGATTTAATCAAAAATCTAGCTGATTTTAAACGTAGTTCCCTATGCTGAGTGGAATTCAAATGAGAAGGGCACTTACCATGTGATAAAAAATATACAATATCTACGTACCATTCCTCTGTAGTGATATCATTAACCTCATAGTTTTGGCATGTTATTGAAGGGTCAATTTCTACGATGGCCTTGACCAAACCTTGTCCATGTACTATCTTCATGGGCTTTATATCTAAGTCAAATTCTTGAAGGGTAGAAAGCCATTTACCCCTTATTTCACCTAGATCACTCTATAAGAACATGGAATTTACTGTAGGGTCAGGAACTATAGCAAAAACTTTACTATGCACAATGTAATGCCTAAATTTTTTTATAGTTTTAAACAAGGCATACATTTGCTTGTCTAAGACAAAATACCTCAGCTTCATGTCCTTCAAAGGAGAACTCAGAAAGGATATAGGATTTCCAATGTTGTCTTCACTTTTTTGAGTTAACACACTTGCAAAAGAATGATTTGAAGCAAATGTGTAATCATAAAATGGTTTAGCATAGTCTGGACTAATGAGAATAGGGGCTTTGGAAATAGAATCCTTGATGCTTGTGAAGGCATCCCTTTTCTCACTGGTCCACTTTATCAGAACATCCTTTTTTAGCATATCATTTAGATACTTGGCAATCTTGGCAAAACCTGAAATGAATTTTCTCACAAAGTTAATCTTACCGAAAAAAGGACCTAAGATACTTTTTGCTATTGGGATGAGGAATATCCTAGATAGCAGATATCCATTCTAAGTGTATAGCAATCCCATATTTCAAAATGACATGCCCTAACAACTTACCCTTTGTTACCCCAAATATGCACTTTTTTGGATTTAGGGAAATTCCATGTTCCCTACACCTTTGGAGTACTTTCCTCAAGTCTTTAACATGATCTTCCCTCTTCTTGGAGAATACAGGGATATCATCCACATAGACAATAATACACTTACCAATGATCCCCTTGAATGCAAAATCCATGGCTCTTTGGAAAGTGGCTCCAACATTCAACAAACCAAACAACATCCTCCGATAGGTAAATGTTCCCCACTTCGTGGTGAAGGCCGTCTTCATCCTATCATTTGGATGTATGAGAATTTGATTATATCTTGAGTATCCATCCAAAAATGACATCATTTTAGACCCATTTACCTTTTGGAGTATCTTTTCAATGGTGGGTAATGGGTAATTGTCTTTTTGGCAAGCTTTGTTTAGATTTCTAAAGTCTATGCATAAAAAAATTTCTCCACTATTTTTCCTAACAGGGACAAGATTAGACACCCATGTGGAATGCCTAACAGGGAAGATGATTTTGGCTTCCAATAGCCTCTTCACCTCCTTCTCTATCAAGAGCTCTAGGATTGGATTAACCATTCTTTACCTTTGTCTAAAAGGCTTGGAATCAGGCTTCAGAGGAATAGTATGCATGATTACATTATGGTCATATGTTTTCATCTCTTCATAGCTCCAAGCTATGCAATAAATGTACTCTCCTAAAACCTTATCTATTGACTCCTCTCGTTGTGTGCATGCCTTTGCAATGAAAACTTCACGGAGATCTACTGCACTCCCCAAATTGATTGAATTGCACTATTCCTTAGGGGATGGTATTTTTCTTTCCTTTTTCTTTTGATATCCAATATCAAACAACTTTTCAAGAGAGGCCCTATCACTTGGCATATCATTTCATACTCCAGTTGTTCCTAATTCTACTTGCCTCCTATATTCTTCGTCTATAACCTGATTTTCAAATATACCAGAATTAGTAACAAAACTAAAAATGTGTCTATCACTATCAAAGACCTGTAAATTCATGAAATTTTATGGTATGGAGGGGCAAGGCACTAACTCTATGGAAATTTGTTTACATTTTTATGGTCAGCAGGTGAAAGCATGTTGACCGCTACAGCTAACAAATCAGCTATTTTATTATTTTTTCTTGAGATGAGGGAAATATTGAAAGCATCAAACTCATTAATTAATTCCCTCACTCTGGTTTTATAGAGGTTCAACCTCTCGTATCTACAGGTATAATGCTCCTTGACTTATTTGAATAATAACTCTGAGTCTCCCGATGCCTTAAGGCACTTTAAATTTTCTCTTAGGGCTAACTGAAGTCCAAAAATTAGGGCTTCATACTCTGCCACATTATTGGTAGCCAGGAACTATAGTCTATAGGCAATAATGAAATTCTTACGACTAGGAAATGTGAGCTCTACCCTAGCTCTAGAACCTTGTTTTTATTTGGACCCATCAAACTTTAGGTCCACACCATCTTGTTTTATTTTGATGTACCATGGTAAAGATTATCATTTGGGACCCTTCGACTATGTCTTCTATGTCAAAATTGTAAACCCCTAATTCTATTTCAGTAAACTAAATCTCATTGGGTTTATTATACTCTGTAATCATTTCCCTAAGTTTGGGCTCTCTGTCTACCTAGATTTGGTTTACAACTCCTCTCCATGGCAACCACATATGGGAGGAATCAGTCACCACATAACCATTGAGATTTTTGCTCCAATCTCTACCCAAAACCATGCCATACTTGGCAACAATATTTAGCACAAGGATATCCATGTAATTTTGGACCCTAGGCTCTAAGTTTATTTGAACTAGGACATATTTTACAACACCTACTACATCCACCATAGATCTGTCCAATTGGACCACCTTATTATTTGAATGAACAGGCTTAAGTCCTAGCTTTTGGCTTATCTCAAGAGGCATGATGTTGGTCGAGGCACTATAATCAATCAAACAGTTGTATAAATTCTTTCCTGTGATCCTAATGATTATGAGAAAAGGGGGTACCTTTAGTTTCTATTTCATCATAGCAATTTGGGGTTCTATAGATTTAACCTCATGAATTTAACTCAAGGAATTCAATCTCTTCCCCTCGATTTTGTCTTTCCCCAACAATTGAGAGACCTCATACATTGAGATATTGGTATTGGTCCTTTTCATGTCTTCTTCCAATTTATAAGTGGATGTTCCAAGATTTGACACTTTTGGCATTGTCCTAGGTGCTTCCAAAAATGGAGGTGGTGGAATCACATCACCTTTTGTATCAGGAGGAACTAAAGGGTTGTTTTGGGGAGTAGAGGATGTTTTGGGAACCTTAGAACTCCTAGTAAAATACTTGTGATTGAATTTCCCAAAACATCTAGTAGCCTGAGATTCCAAGGCTTCATCCTTTTCCTCTCCTAACACATTCATATCTTTCTCCATCTCATCATTTTCTAAACAATGAATAACTTCAAAAACCAAAGTGTCTGACTTTCTATGGCAACAATAATACATTTCCTCATCACATGACTCTAACTCATCACAATCCCCTAACGCATTAGCTTGATTGGATACTGGATTGGGTACGTGCCCATTGTTAGGTTATGTATTGTATGGTCATATTCTCCTATTGTCGTAGTTTCTATTGGACATGAGATTTTGGGTAACTTGTTTTTGTAACCAAATGATGTCAACCTATTTTATGGTCATTCTCTTGATCTCTTCTAGATCAAAATTGTAACCTTGTGGCTGGGACATGACAACCTCAGATCCACTGACATTTTTGACATTAACAACCTTTGTATTAGGCACTAAGGTTTGAATCTGGGTGTTTTGGGTCCACCATGGACCCTTGGCCTACAAAGGTGCAATAATGGGATACACATTTGAGGCCTGAGTACTACTCACCTCAAATCCTAACAAGGTTATCTGATTAGCAGCCATCATTTGTAGAGTGGGTGTAATGGTAGCATTAGGGTATGTTAGAAAATATGGAAGTGTGGGAGTGAATGGGTATGACTGATGATATGGCAAAGCATTCATCATGGGAATATAAAAAGTCACAGCATAATTCATCATGGAAAATTTATTGTAAGGGCCATATTGCCCTAACATGGGAAATTAAGGCATAATGCCACCTTGCGGTGTCATTTACTGCTCAATAGTCATGGCTTCAGCATAGACTAAGACTAGCATTGTAACTTGATGATTTCTCCTCATAAACATGGTTGTTATTGGGTCTAAGGTTGTGAGGTATAATTGTAAAACCATAGTAGCATCTATTGCAAAATTACGAGGCATGTTTGTGTAAAGCTTTTGGAATCTGGCATTAAATTTTATGATAGATTTATTAGGATACCTATTGCATGACATGAATTGGCTATACATAATGGTAGGATCTATCAATGACCTATATTTATTAACAAAGGCAGCTTCCAACTAGGCCCAAGATGTAATGGACCCTATAGGAAGATTCTTATACCATCCATGAGCCATTTGGTCAAAGCTATTAGGGAAGAATCGACAAGCGATGTCTTCATGAATGACTCCCTTCCTAATCATATGGTCCTTGTAAATTTGAACATGCTCTTCAGTTGAAATGGGACTATCATGGAAAAACTTAGGGATAGAACTCTCAAGGTGCCTAGGTATGTCATGGACATCCCCAGGTATACTTAACGAAGAACTTTGGGTACCAGACCAGGGAACTGGTTGTTGCTGATGCTATTTTTTGGCCATATTAAACAAAGATAATGGCCCTACTAAATCAGTTGACACACTTGGGATGATGAATATGGGTACACTTGATGTAGCTCTTGTGGTGGAACTAATGGGTGCACACCCACTAAAGGTATTTAGATTCAGAGGTCTGAGAGCTAGACTTTCCAAATCTTGGCAAAGCATCTCTAAACCTAATGTATCAAAAGGCTCAGATTATTTTGATCCTCTGGATTTTGTATCTCAATTTCCTAGGCTTGGGAGAAAGACTTTAAAAAATGGTTTCCTCAATGGTTTTAGACTTAGTAGCAATGCATCTAGGTGTGTCCATCCTGAGAAACTTAAATCTATTCTACTAAGGTTTCTCAAAAACTAGTCAATAGTAACATGTTGCACCTGCAAACACAATATTGTTGAACCAAAACTGACCACATTAGTATTAGCAAAAAAACTAAATCACAAAGCATAAAATAAGACCCTCCTTCTAGCGCCAAAGATGTTGAGTGTATATTTTTCCCAATTGCAAAATACCACCACATGCAGAGTATTGAATAGAAAACTCTCTCTTGAAAATAAACCAAATGACACACATTCAACTTCTCCAAGGTTCTGGTAAAATATCTAAATATTGTAATAGTGCCAAAAATAATTCAATAATGCATGTGACCATAAACAAAGGGGCTTTGCTGGTTCTAAACAATGCTTTGTGATTGAAATATCTAACTGAAAAGCCAGTGTAAAATAAAAATAGTTATTTTTAGGGTTTTTAAATTGATGCTACCCTGAATCCCTGTTAGTAAAGTATTTTATCTTTACTTAAAAGGTTTCAAATGATAAAATTTGAAATTTTCCACTTCATTTTAATGCCCGTGCCTTTAATATGAAGTAAGTTTTAGATAGTTGGGTTCATTTTATCTTCCTTATGTTGAGGCCACTACCCTAATAGTAGTTAGTAGAAGTTAGCATGTTAACAATGTTATCTTTCATTTCTTATCTTAATTTAATGTGAAATAGCAGGTTAGTATCCCTCCTAAACCATGTTTTTTATATGAAAGCTTCGATTAATGAATTTTGGAGGTGCAAAAATTCTAGAAAATGACTAGAATAGAAATAACTTGAAAGCTTAACAATTATGGAAATGGACTAGAATAGAAATGAAACTAAAAGGAAATTAACAAAAATTTTGGAAAAGGACCAGAATGGAAATAAAAGAAACTAAAATTATGGATGGACCAGAATGAAATTATTGAATGTTTGAAATAAAGTGAACTTAACAAAAATGAATAAATAAACAATGTATATTTGGTTAGCTAAAAAAGTCAAATTCTGAATTAGTTTAGCAATCTCCTCCCTGCAAAATCCCAAGTTATGAGATAATCATAAAACAAACTGAATTAACGGACCCACAACATAAGCACAATACCATTAAATCAAGTGCAAGACCTAAATGAAATAATAGATAAACTGCATCATCTTGACCTGCCTATTGCAACCCATTTCATGGCATAAGACAATGGCTAGAAGTCACTAAAATGTAGAAATGATAAGACACTAAAAATGTTAGTTTTATGATTAGAATTCCTCATTTTGATTTTGCTCACAAAAGTTTTCTACCCTCTCAAAATCTAAAAAATGCTCTTTCTTATTGCTTTTTGGAATGTTACATCATTTCCAGCCCCCACCTAAATAGGTAGGATAGCAAGGTATAAATAATGCTTAGAAGTCCTTTCGCTTCAACTTATTTCATAATTAAAATAATAAATGGATATAATAAAATAATCCATCATCATTTTTTGTGATTTAATACAATAAAATAACACTTCTAAACATTATTTTAAACAATAATAAAACCAAAAACATAATCTTACGTAACTCCTTATGTCTCCCCTTTCTCTTATCACATAGGCGTACTACCCAAGAACACCCCTTTGCACCCATCAAAATGAATAATAAAAAACATTTAACTATACCTTATAATGCCTATGATTTTAGGTCTCCTTTAAAACATTGAATATAATCAAACAAAATTCACATTAAAATAAGGTAGGTCAATCTCATTTAGTGAGATTTTTGTTGTGCTATTTGAAACCAAGACCCGATGATATCTCTTCGAAGCCATACCAAACATGCCCAAATATTGGTAAGATGTCCCCCATCCTAGGCACTTTGGTTTCGATATAACCCAGTTAGGCCATCACGCCATCGATGCAGCCATGGCACTATCAACACCATGTCATGGTGCTATGATAGATGCAACCATGACACTATCAAAACAATATTGTCATGGTGCTACGTTCAATTGTAGCCATGATGCTATCAAAACCACATTAGGGGGATACCATCGATGCAGCCATGGCATTGTCAACCCTTCCCCATGGTGCTACCATCGATCATAGCCATGGCACTGTCAACACCACGTCAAGGGGCTACCATCGACACAACCATGGCATTGTCAACCCTTCGCCATGGCTGTCGAGCTCCTTGCTTTTACACTCATGTTGTGCAATACCAACGAAAAAATTTCCATGCTCTCGAGGTAGACCTTTATCTCCAATTTGACCTAATAATGTTTCTTTGTTGGATTGTTTGATGACATGCCTCTAGTTTTAACTATTTCACTATCAAATCCGGCACCTTATGTGTTGTCCTATTGAAACCCTAATTCTATATTTGGACCGCTTCCTCTTTTTCCAGCATTACGTAGCCTTGAATGTTTTGGAATAACCACCCTTGCCTTCGATCATTTTGAATAGCCATAATCGCCTTCTCCTGCAATCAAATGTAACATGGTCAAACATATTATTATCACATACTTTGTAAAGTATATTATAATAATATTATTATATACAATATAATAATATTATTATAATAATAACATTTTAGAATAAAATAATCATAATAATTATATTATAATAATAATATTTTAGAACATTATGATATAATCATAATAATAATATTATAATAACATTTTAGGAAATCATAATAATATTACTATTATATACATATTATAATTAATGTAATTACATTAGGTAGATAATAGCATATTATTTTCTATCACAATTTCTTTGTACCTTTTATCCTCTTCTTGTTTTAGGTAATTTTTTGGTCAGGCCTTGCTTTATTAAACACATTCCATCACCTTAGATAGTATAAAGAACATTAAACTCTATCTATCAAAATGGATTTTAATTAATCTAAGCATTAATGCCTATATTAATTAATCATTAAATATAAAATAACTAAAGCAATTAAAATCATTAACATAAACGGTCAAACATCACTATTCTTACAAGCCAAAGAAAACCAAAAACCTTTAATACCAAAACATGACAAGTGGGTCCCCAAGAAGGTTGGGGTGGTTGTGGAAACTCTAAAACACAACTATGCCACCTTTGGATGGTGGTAGAACATTCCCTCATCCCAACCTGGGACGATGGTAGCAAAAATAGGCCAAAACAGCCCAACATGACCCAAAACAGGTCCAAAACTACACCAAAATACCTCAAAAAGGGCCCAAGTTTCACATAGATAAAAATGCAACCTTGAGGATCCTAAGAAGGATGTAAAATTTGTTAATTCATGAAATAATAAGGCCATTGTGTCTGGAACACCTCTTGAACATGTAATTTCCAGCTGCTTTCCTCTAGGAAAACTCAACAACGTCACCAAAATCCTCTCCAAATTGCCCTCTTTTTGAAGGGACAAAACTGAAGGTAAGCATAAAACAAGTCAATTGGGTCAAGCGACTCATCACATTTCTCACTGGTCACTCCATAATTGACTCATTTCTTGATGGGGTAGTCATACTCAGTCCAAATCAGCAAGCACACAATTATGCGAATTGTTTTTGTTCAACAAATATTTGATAAAGACAATCACGCTCCTGCTTGAGTCAGAAAACAAGCACACAAAATCGTATTATAACACTTGAAATTACTAGAATAATGAGTTCATAGGCCATGAAACTTCATGACAGACAAATTTCAAGCATAGGCATGCTCATTCAATGAGTCGAAAGCAAATATTCAAGAACACACGCCCTTTTCATGATTGGGGCATCTAAAGTTGGTTAGGTTATCGAGTAACCTTAATAATTCTACATTTTGGTCATCTATTTTTGCTCAGAGTTGTGTTGCACATAATGCATCTAAAAAATGGGCATCTATAGACACTAAAATGTGGTAAACCTGATTAAGCATCCATAAGCAATGATCAAATTGACATCATATGGCCCCTTGGGCAGCCCTCAAGAGGCTCATAGTGGTTCTAGCCACTCCGGAAAGGGTTTTGGAGGCTACCGGCCCAATTTTGGAAGGTTTTAGCCTAAAATTCACCACCGTCCCATCCTAGGATGAGGGTAGATTCCCCTCATCCCACCCTAGGATGGTGGTGAGCCCTCGTCCCAGGGTGGGACGAATGGTGAATTTTGACCCAAAAAAAGTCAAAATTCGGCCAAATAGCACCCATAAACTACCATTTGACCACCCAAAAAGAGCATGTGAGGTAGATTAAATGGAATCCTTATGACATCCATATTTATGAGGGCCAAATTGGGAGATCATCTTCCACACCCTGTGCATGCCTCCCATTTGACAAGTGGCACCTCCTGCCATGCATGCCCTTGCATGCCTTTTTACACATGAGCCCCTTTGGGCTATAAAATGGGTTCCATATCCACAAAAAAACAATGGAGAGGAGTTATAGGATATGCAAAGGATTTTTTCCAATATTTCCCCTCACCTTATTGCACCTTTTTGCCCTCGAGATCTCTCTTTTGCCAAGGAGATTACAAGGTGACTTTAGGAAGGTAATATAAGCATAACTTTTCCATCCGGGTGAATTTATTCACAAAATTCAACAAAAACACACCTTAGGTAGTTTAGGAACATCTTCGAATGGTTTGGTAACAAAAAGTGATCGAATTTGGTGGGTATCCCCTCCTAGGGGCCCCCCCAAATAGTTGCAGTCACCATCGCCCTCCAGGATGAGGGTCAATTATTAAGTGATTTCTTTACTATTTTTAATTTATTATTTTCTAAATTATTCCATGATGCTACAGTATAAATTTCAAGTAATTTGGAGTTAAAATGAAGGAGTTATGCTATTTTTAAGTTTTTGCAGGCTTGTAGGGCCCATCCAGGCACCCTAGTTTGATGCAGGTGGATTCAGGCTCCAATTGGAAAATATTATCATATGGTTTGTCTTGAAATTCCACTTTATACATAATGACCAAATTTCATGATTTTTGGATGAGTTCAGGTTTGATATTTTGTTGTCTTCCTTTTCACAGGTTGCAGGTGAGCGATGCTAAATCGAGGGGTCTACGGGTGCAATGTCTAATTTTTTTTGGGTTATATCCTCCAAAAACATCCTATTTAACATATCTAAAAAATTTCAAGTCATTTGGACATAATTTTATGCACTTTTAATTCATATTCCATTTTGCCCCTGTGGGGATTGCATATTTTCACCATACACCCTTGCTATTTGACCTCTTTCTTTTCCTTGTGTGTAGGTGCAGATCCCCAAAATGCTTTGGGAAGCAATATTAGACATCATAGAACTTATATACAAGAAGCGATGGCATTGGATCACCCACCTCAATTGTGGGTACGTGGAGAAACATTGGATGTGCACCCAGATTCCATGAAAGACTTGGTATTTGGGCACCCAATATTGTAATAATTGCATAACCATTTTGAGACCTCAAGGGAACTGTTTTAACCTTGGATTGGATCCAACAAATTAATGAGAAAATACTTGCTTTAAATTCATTTCCTTTTGTTTGGTATTGTTTCCTTTTGCATGCATGCTTCCTTTTTTATGCTCATTTAGACAGATGGGGTAGATACGCTTGTTGTTCAACATAATTTTGTGCACCATTTTCCCCTACTTCACTAACCATTTGACACCTATAATAAAATTTGAAATTCCCAAGTTCATAAAGAAGAGAGTTCTTCACCAAGTGTAATTCTCCATTTGGATTGAAACTAGAGATGTTCTGCCAACACATTGAGCATTTCCTCTATTTGCAATTAAAACTTGAAACTTATATTGATTGGTACTATTAATGTACAAGTTCAATTCTTTGGTAGTCTTGATGTCGATAAAGTTATGTGTACTACTCGAATCAATCAACACATTAATATGTTTGTGCCTAATAAATCCTAGTACCTTAATTGTATGATGAGTTGTTATCCCTATAAGAGCATGTTCTAAAATATCCATAGTGTCATCTTTTGGTGTTGCTTCACTATTATCTACTAAAATTTATTCTTTATATGTGGGTGAATTTTGCTAAGTGATATCTTCTACTACTTCTTCTTCATCCTTAATTTCATATTCTATTTGAAATGTTTGATGTCATACACATGCTTGATATTTGGGATTATAATTATGAAACTTAAAGAAAAATATATTGATGATTGTTCATTTTTGTGGAAATAGTTGTTGCAATACTAAGGACGTGCATTAGAGTTTCATCGAGAAGATTGCCAATTTTAAAACTTTCGTTCAGTAATCTTAGCAATCAACATGGTAGCATCCAAAGTGCAGGGATCATGTAGGTCCACTTTGATTTGAATATTTTCCTTCAGACCATGATGAAAGGCAAAAACCACCATATAAGATTTTACATCTTATGTGTATGCGAGAAGACTTGTGAATTTTGAAATATAATATTGGACAGAACCAATTTTTTTGAGCTCCAATAGGTGAACGATGTAAGAAGAAGAAACACCTTCATAAAAACTCTTAAGGAAAATATCTTTAAATTTTAACCATAATATGGGACGTTTATGTTGACATTGCTGCAAAATAAACCACGGGTAAGCTTTGGTACCCAATTTGGAAGAGGCATAATTTTTTTTTTGACTTTAGGAACATGATATAAGTGGAGCATACCATCCATTTAGCTAATCAACCACGTGGATCCCCACCATAAAATATGGGCATAACAGTATGTAGAACGGTAACACCTGGAGGTCATTTCAAAAATTGAGCAACTTCACCCATATATGAGTTAATATCATTGTGATCTTAGTGTCATTTTGTCTATGGGAATTAGTTGGAGAAGGAGGAGATTCAAGGTTTTGATTGTGTACTAGTTGTTGGAGAACTTCCAATATTTTTTTCATATTATTAGTCATTTTAGATAGACAATCTTGTAATTCTTGGGAGCAATAAGAAGGGATTACGACTTCATCATGTTGGAGATTCTCTTGGGATGAGTTGGAAGGAGCCATGGAGTTAATAGTAGGGTGGTTGGGGTTAAAATTGTTAATGCGTAAAAAAGAATTGTGCTATGTACCTTTATTTTGTGGATGTCTTCTTGGTGAATTTAGTGATCCTTCATTTGGATTATTGGTGCTTTGTAATCTTCCATTTGGTCCTCTATTCCACTTGTCACTCATGCACTTGATTTACCACCAAAAAATAGGCAAAAATGTTTTTACTAATTTTGAAAAAAAATTGTTGTCAATATTTATTGATGACTATTTCGCTCCAAATGCGAAATTTGATTTTGCTCTGATGGCTAGTTTGATTTGCTTTCTAAATTGCTTCAACGACTCCTTTCAAATGGTGTGAATTATTTCAACGACTACTTCAGCTTGCTTTTCAAAAATTATATAGTGCTTGCTTACTTCAATAATTTTTTTTTTTCAATTATCCAATCCTTTATCCCAAATTATGGTTTACCATAGTGATTTGGCACTTGGACCAATGGCGCTTCTTGAGACTTACAAAAATAAAATCTGGCATGTGGAAAAATGGCAACTTCATGGGACCTATGAGGATGGAAAAGTAAATAAATTGGGAATCCAGAATGATGTGCATAGGAATAATCTAATCCGATTAAAGTACTAGTAACAATTTTTTTTGTAGCAGTGGTGTTTTATCACCAGATGTTTTATCGTTATATAGATGCAGTATAAACGTGTTATAGCCTTATCAAATACTTGTAATTATTTAATAGTTCCATGTTGCTATAATTTGATGATTCAAACATTAATAATATTGATAACACAAACCTTAATAAGAATTTTCCAATAAGAATATTAGCTCCTCATTCACTATTAATATTATTACATTGTTTGAATTGCAAAATTATTTGAACTATAGGAATAAATTTGATTTTGCTGCATTCATATGATGTGATATGGCTTCACCGAATACAAATTGATGATAAAAAATTAATAGTGCATCTTAGAGGGAATTTAAATGACTATGTAACTATAGGAAAACCTAATTGCATCAAAACATTTTGAGTATGACCTCTATATGCCAAGTGTTTTCTAGTGATTGGGATAAATTTTTTAGGTAATTAGCCTAATTTGCACCTTACAAACTTGAATTTTATTCAAATTTCTTTCATCCTCGATCGTATATGTCATATTCCAGTTCACCTATAGTTTGCATGCCAAATGCAATTTTATTTATCTTCACAAAATCCAAGATTTAATAATCGGATATGCAATGAACAACTTTGATAGCTTCAAAAATTTTATGGACAATACTTTAATAATAGGACATGCAATGAACAACTTTGAAAATGATTGAACACTTCAAAATTATTTCCAGAACCCATATTTTTTCTCCTCTATAAACCAAGAAGAAAATAAACCTGCTAAAAATATGTGAACTATGTCCTTCCGAATTCTTTTGTAGGAGTAAGATGAGCAATATTTAGTTATTTTTGTACGGTTTATATGTGCATGCAAACATTCCAAAATTTCCTATCGATGCCTATGATCTTTTGTGTGACTACAAGTTGCATTTTCATTGTTTGTGATCTTTGTTGACGTGTTTGAAAATAATTTGGTACACCTTTTGATCGTTAGCTCTGATACCACTTGAAGAGAGATTCTTTGTAAAATAAATATAACATAAATTGAAATGAATAAATCAAATGAATGCTTACCACTTGAGGAGGGCTAAGTCCTTTTCCACTTAAGGAGGGCTAAGTCCTTGCAAATACATAGATGAATATTATAAATGAATTGATGATTAATTGTAAATCAACCTACAACTATATATAAGAGTAAATCAATAAATTGATGATCACTTGGAAATATAGCCAACTAGCTATATTGGTGTTGTAACAAATAGCATCCACAAGAACAATGAATGTATGGATGATTATTTTATGTAGTTTGAAATCCAAACACCATGAAATCCCAACAAGTTGTAGAGGTCGAGTTATAGAGGATGCACAAGTTCCACATTTTCTTCTTTTATCCAAGATGAGTAAGAGGCTACCACCTTAGAACCTGGCTGGTTTAGTATTTTGTTTTCCTTGTAATTTTCCACCTTATTTCATTTTTCAAAGCATGTAAAACTATAAATAGAGATCAAACCCTCATTTTTTAGGGTTGGATCTAGAGTGTTTGCTTGCCCTACTATGTAAATAAATTTTGCAAATCAATAGAAGAAACATTACTTGGATGTTTGCCTCAAGCTGGTGTTTTTTGTAATAATTTTGAGAGATTCAAGCTGTGAATGCTTTTATTCTACTACTTATATGGTTAGTCTATTCTACTGATATTGGATTGCTAGCTTAGAGCACTTTGAAATATTTCATAATTGGATCTATACTTGCAAGAAGTTATTTTATATTAGTCTTGGTACTGATCTTATTCTGCTATTTGGATTATTAGTATCATAGATGTTTGAAATGGTTTCTTGAAGTATGTCTCTATTTTTTCTTTAATCCATGAATATTACTTATTTTGAGTGTTGTTAATTATAAGTGTGGGACACTAGAAATTGGTTGTCAAAATTTTACCTGTAGATGCCTATGTTGTTAGCTTTATCTGGCCATTGTTTAATCGTTACTTTTTCTAACCCTAAAAAAATTTCTATTTCTATCTCTTAAAAAATTTAATCGAGATTAAATGATTCAATACCCTACCAGTTGACAACATCCTACTATGGAGGTTGGAATAGAGCAGTCTTTAATCCATCCAATGTTGAGTTATGAACTATGATTAGCGGGTGCATGCCTAATCTGAAGACTAGAATGTAATAGTCATAGTTTTGAGATTTGCTTGATGTCAATTTGGATTTCCACTAAATATAAGTAATGTGCCTCATAATATTTTTAAGGCTCTCTTGAAGTACCATTCACCATTTAAGAGAATAAAAGTGGTAGAGAAAATTTATTGTTAAATGTTAATACATCTACCATCAATAAGGAAATACCAGTAAATGAGTAGGATAAGTCAAAATCTTCCATAGTAGAGCCATGAGAGGATAAATTTAAAAAAAAGGAAAATTTTGAAAGAATATCAAGGAATGGAATAATAAGACCTACTTTTATATAGGTAAGGCAAAAAGAGGAAATAACTCAAATTATCAAGTGAAAGAAAAATATGTAAGAACAAAAATATAGAAAGAAGCATGATCTAAGTTGGTTGAGCTTCTCCTCACCAAACAAATAAATGATATTGGTAATTTTTAAGTAGGATCCATAGCCCTTAATAATATGTGATTACCATATCATAAAATATAAATAGTGCTAATACCCCCTTAAAGAAATGGTGTATCAAGGACCTCTACTTAAGTAATAAGACTGATGTTCTTTGTATTTAGGAAACTAAAATGACAAAAGGAAAATTTTTCCAAAACTATGAAAGTAATATGGGCAAGATGTGATTGTCATTGGACTATTATCCAAGATACCCAAGTTCAAATAATGGGTAGGGATACCCTCACTATGCTTGGGGGGAGTGTGGCCTAGTTGCACCACCCGTTCTACTTTGCATCACTTTAATAAAAAAAATATGGGCAAGATGTGAATGGGATGCTATGGATTTTGAAGGAGTGATAGGGAAAATTCTAACATGTAAGAATCCTATTAGAACCTCCTATGCAACCATTCATAAAACTAGTTATTAGATAGCCTCATTAGTCACATGCTACCTTGTAGATATTCCTTTCATCCTTATCAATGTCTATAGAACTAAAACTTAGTCAGGCATATTAGAATATTAGAGTGGGATTGAATCCTTTATGATAAGTAAATAATAAGAAACATGATTCATGATCATAGGATATTTAATGCTATAACTAAGTTGGATGAAAAATTTAGGGGAATTAGGAAAATAGCCCAAATTATGAGAGAATTCTCATATTTTATTCAAAAGAATAATCTATGGGAGATTGATTTTAAAGAGGACATATAACATGGACCAAAAATATAAGAGGCTAGAACCTAATGAGAAAAAAATTAAGTAGATTCATGCTCTTAGATCATTGAATAGACAAAGGGCCTTGTGCTAAAATTAATACCTTGACAAGGATTGGTTTAGATCATTGGCCAATAAGAGTTAAAATGGTGGTGAGTTAAAAAAATATATAATATTTTAAGTATGAGTAGATGTGAGAAGACCATCCTCAATTTTTTGATATGATAGCACAAACATAGATTTTTAGGAAATGGTGGATTTTATACACTTCAAAAATTATTAAATAAACATCTAGATTAAAAGAATTGAAAAAAAACAATTTTGGAAATATTTTTAAGAAGGAACTAAAAGAGGAACTTTCAAAATTCTAAAAAGGTGACCATAATAATCCAAAATCAGAGGAAATGTAGTTGCTTAGTGAATATCATAATATTTTGAGCAAGGAAGATCAATTTTAGAGATTAAAATCGAGATAGACTTGGTTAAAAGGATATAAAAGCATATTTGTTTCATAGCAATATAATACTATAGAGATCAATATCTAGAATTAATAGAATTAAGTTAGTAGAAAGGATTTGTATTGAATGCTAAAATGAAGTAAAAAATGAGGAAAGGATTTTTTAGTAGAATATTCTAGGATTAGAGGAGTTTGAAGTCCTTAATGATAAACTACTATAAGAAGTACCTTCAATTATAAGAGATGAAGACAATAGGAAACTGATGGAGCCTACTACTCTAGAAGAAGTTCATTGAGCTCTTTTATTTTTTGGTAAGGATAAATCCTTAGGTCCATTCGGGATATTTAGAACATTCTACCAACATAATTAGGATATAGTGATAGTGGAATAGTCTATGATAAAATAGTACATTCCTTATAAAATAAGTGCAACATATCTTACCCTAATTCTAAAAAAGAAGGTTGCATAATTGTTTGATCCATTTAGACCGATAAGCCTATGCAATATGGCACATAAGATCATCTCCAAAGTTATGGTAAATTAGTTAAGACCAATATTAGACAAAATTATTTTAGAAGAGTAAGGAGGATTTATGAAAGGGAGGCAAATTTTTGATGGGATCATAGTATCCCATGAAGTTATGCATTCAATATATTTAATAAAAGAGAAATAAATGATCTTAAGATTTGATATGAGTAAAGCATATGATAGGGTTAAATGGGTTTTTTTTTGTAGTATTATAAAATTTTAGATTTGGAAAATGGGTTAGATGGATTAAAGCTTATTTATCTATAGTATCTTATTCAGTGTTGGTCAATGGGTAAGTAATAGAATCATTTAAAGATAAGAGAGTTATTAGACAAGGAGATCTTTTATCACAATATTTGTTCATTATTATGGTAGAGTTATTGGGTAGGAACTTGAATAAGGCTAACAAATATGGGCTAATAAGTGGACATAAGGCTAGAAATAACATCAACAACATCACCCATAAATAATTTATAAATGATACAACCCATTTTGGTAGGGTAGAAATAAACAAATCCAAAGCTTTGAATAACCCATTAAAGGAATATGAAAGAGCATTAGGGAAAAAAGTTAACAACACATAATACAAAAATTACTTCCTAAATACTCCAACTAGAATCAAAGTAGGGATATGTGGGTTACTTCAAATGGAGGAGGTAAATTTACCAACTTATCTAGGGATGTTCTTATTTGAGGGAAGAATGAGGATAGAATTATGGAATCCAATTATAAGTAAAGTTTAGAGTAAAAATTTAATATGAAAAGGTAGATGGTTATCATTAGAAAGGAGAGTGGAACTAATTAAATCAATATTATAGGTCATTCCAATATATTATATGTCCTTGTATCAACAAGGACACCACAATGGAAAAAGACACTAGGATTTCCTAATGGAGACCTAAGTTCAATTCACAGGAAGGGTGGCACCAATATGCCTCCAAATTTTCAACCTATTAAAAAAACATATTATATGTCCTTGTATACTATGCCAAAATTGATAGAAAAAAGTTTGATATATTTTATGTGTTTATTTTTGTTGTCAATTTTACATGATCAAAGGAATTTTTCTTTTGTGAAATAGAGCAAGTTGTGTGATGATAATACTATGGGAGGTCTCAATTTAAGAATTCTTACGAATGCAAACATAGCTCATAGAGGAAAGTTATTTGGATATTATACAAAGAGATTCAAATAAAATGGGCACACATTATTCTAATTACATTGAGCCCAATGACCCTAGCTTAATAGTTACTATATTCTCATTACAAGATGGCTTTGCACTATGGAAATCAATTGACCTAGTTATTAAAGGTCTACTATGGGTGGTGGGAATTGGACATTCTATTTGGATGGATACTTGGTGTGATAAAAAACCACTCAATATAGATCCAATTTTGAAATCGTGGATGAGATTAATTCAAGATAAATATGGTTATAGGGTTTCAAACATTGTGTAAAAGAACTAGGAAGGAATATACAAATGGAAATATGGTTATTTTACAAGTATACAAGATAATTATTGTCATGACCCTTTCATAGACAACCTTTTCAAATAAAATATTTATGAATTTATGTGTAATAATTAATGACAAATTATGTGGTTTTATGATATTTTGATGATAAATGATATGGTACTAATAGACTTTTCCTTTTTGTAGGAATAGACACCTTTGCAAGTGGTCAAAAAGTTGATGGCTTATATAGTCAAAATGACCTGACATGTGTTAGCTATTTTTAGATCTAGCTTACCCTTGCTATTTGATGTGTATTTTCTATACTTGCATGCTAAATGATATTAAATTAACACTTCTAACATGCTTAATGAAGGAACTATGTTAAGAAGGTTTAATATTTCTTCATTAAAAGAAAAATGAAAAAAAAAGTAAAAAAAATTAAGTGCTCAACTTTAGAATAAATGAAATAATGACATAGCTTTAGCTTCAAATTAGAAAATGAACCCAACTTAGAAAAATACAATAGCAAACTATTATGAGTTTGTTATCTCGAGTGGATTATCTTTGAGTTCTGTTTAAACCCTTAAGAAATATGGAGAAGAGGAGTGGTTTTTGGCCTTTGGGTATGATCAAAGAATGTGTGAAATAGAGAGGACTTTGGAACCTTCATTTTGGAAGAAAGAAGGAGCAAAAAAGGATCTATATGCCGGTGAGCACTTGTGTCTTCTCCAGAATAAGCTTCTTCTAACAATATAAGGTACTCCTCTCTATAAATATTTTAAATATGGTGCTTCAATTTTATGAGATGGAACTAAACCTGTGACTTTTATTTAGTCATGTATATAAATATTGCTTGATTAGAGTAAAGCATCGAGATACCTCCATTATTAGGATAATTTTATCATTTCAATAGAATTGGATTTATTGCTATGAGTTCTTGAGAGATAATGTAGGGTTTGAGGTTAGCTAATATTTAGTTTGTTCATTTTCGTGTTTTATGACTTGATGTATCTCTATGCAAACTCCATTAGTCACCTTATTTTGTGAATTCTACCCACATAGCTATGTAAACAAGGGGTGTTACAGTGATGCTTGCTATTTTCAACTTGTAGCAAGGTGTTTGAATAGCATCATAGTTCATATCTGACTAAGTTTTTTAAAGAAGGAGACCATGTTTTGGTTTGGTTTGAAGTGTTAAACCTTCAAAGGTCCCTACCTTTGGAAATCGTAGGGTTGAGCTAAGAGTGTAATCTATTCAAAATTCCTATACCCACTGAGTACAACACTCATTTATGGTGTAATGTATTCCTTGTGTAAAAAAGAAAAATATTAAGTTAAACTAAAACCTAATGTTTTATGCCACTTTACCTTGTGAAGTTTAGAGGTTGCCAAGTGGTGTCTGGTTAGAACCCTAAAGACCGGTTGTGTGGAACTTTTCGAATAGTAGAAATTGAAAAAAACCTAAAGGGGGAAATAGAATTGTAATTTTTAATCCCACACTTAATATGGGAAGGTGCTCGAGCACCTAAGTTTACCTTTATCCTAGAATAACAGTTGATTACCTATGGAAATAGTCATGGGCCCTTCATAAGGGTAATATCTAAGCCTTGCAAGAGCCATGTGGTGGGCACATTGAATAAGAAATGGGATTGCAGATGGTCTGGTGAATGTTAGAATGTGACATTTAATTGTCTATGACTACCTTAGGAATTAGATAACCTTTTTGATTAAAAAACTAAGGTATATGTTGTTAAGAGTAGTAAAGTTACAATGATATGGTGAAAAAGGGAAATTTTTGCCATTGAATTAGTAGCCAATGTTTTATGGGTTAGGGATAAATAACTTATAAAAATAAAAACCCTTTTAGGTAAGATGAAGGAGTATTCATCATTTGAATTAGAACTAAGGTTTATAAAGAAATAACCCTTGGATTAAGCATATTAAAGATAATTTAAACTATTAAAGAAGAACAATCTCTTATGGATTTGATAGTCTTTAGATTAAAAGATAAACCATATGAGTGAGACATGATATGGATATTTTATTAAATGGATTAAAGATCTTGTTAAATCCTTATTAAAGAGTAAAGGGATCCTTTTGGGAAGTTAATTAAAAATAAACAAAAAGGGACTTTCTTTTAGTCTTGATAGGATTAGATGTTTAAAAGATGCTTCTTTCTTTAGAAATATTATGTTATGGATTTTGGGAAGGTATAATGATGTTTTGTAGACTTTGCAAAAGATCCAATTCAATATTTGATTATGATAAGCTTGGTTTGATTTACTATATGGAATCCTAACTATGTTCAAGATTAAATATGTAACCATTTATGCTAAACTTGGTAAACTCTATGAAATGAGAAAATTATTATCTTAATAAGGGATTGGGCATTGGGCCCAATATCTCTTTTGATATATTTTTTTTCTGTTAAACAACCCTTGCGTGGGTCTATTTTTTCTTCGGTCTGGTTCATGGAGCAGCTAGGGTGTAGACACCCTATTTTGTGCTTCTGTACGTAATTTTTATCATATGCTTATGTTTATGGTTTTGGGCACCAGTTAAATCCATATAATATAATTTCTACTACCTACCAAAATAATAAGGGATTGGGCATGGGTCCCAATAAAAGGAAAGGAACATATGGGGGTTCCACAAAAAAATATTTTGTAAGAAATTACCCAGGGAATGGATTCTTGAGTATTAGTAGATTAAAGAATGAACAATTTTTAATGTGTGGGAACCATGGGGTTCCCCCACTCTTGTAAAAGAAATAATTTACAAATGATTGTAATATGAGGGCATAAAAATTAAGAAGAATCTTATGCAACAAATTGACACTATGGCAAAAGGAATATTGTAATCCTTTTTTTAGATTGGCTATTATACTAGCAATGAAAATAAAGATGGACATTTTAAGGCTAGGATTTTTTCGTAAAAAGGGTTCTCGGGAACATAATGTGTCATTTGTGTACCTTTGTAGATGTTGTTATGGAATTAGTTAAGCATTTATTGATTTATTGCTATGAATTATTTATGAGGAAGAAAATAAATTGATTACTTTATTATGCTCTTTATGGAAAGTAACATTGTAAGAAAGTTATATGTTTAGCTTTCCTATATTTCATGCAATAAAATATGGATTATGCAAATTGTAACTTCTATATATGAATGAATGAAATAAAAAGGATAAAGTTATCTTAGATTCACCTTGGGGTATGGGTATTCTTCCTTGAGAGGTTTTGTGAGTGGAATACCAACCTAATTAGATCCCTAAGGTTAGGTTTGGAAATAAGGGAGACATGATGTGATAATCCCTTAGGGTTATGTTGAGGTGTGATTTTGTCAGTTTACAAAACCACTTGACAATTCAGAATTTTAAATTCTCTCTTACAAAGAAATTATTTTCTCCAAGGTTCTTACTTTAATATTTGTATGTCATGTATAGTTGTTTATAAGTGCCTGAATAAACTCTTGGGTTTGCAAGTTTCTATTAACAAGGGGCCTGGGAAATTATGTAAAGGATTTCAAGTTCATCATGTAAAACATGCTTTTCATCAAATTCTATCATCCAAATGATAAAGTAAATCTGCCTTCTGATTAAGATCTATTGATGTAAACTTAAAAATACCATTGATTAAATTGCTTTCAAAACTAATTTGAAATAACAATTTGCCTTAGCATTTTAATTAATGTGAAATTTCAATTACCTAAATAAAAATTGAAGTATGTGAAATTTCAAAATAATGATATAAACCATGATTATAAATTTTCACCTTTAAGACCTATAGTTTCATCAATGAATAGATTTTATTCATCTCCAATATAAAATTAACATTGAACTATTTGAGATAATGAATAAAAAATAAAAATGTTTAACCCCAAAATCATAAGGTTTTAAAAACCTTATTAATCATAAATTCATAGGGTTTGCTCTAAATATTATTTATGAACTGTGAGTTCTATGATTTAAAATCAAGTTCATAAATGTACTTCCTTATTATATTTGTTTATTAAATATATATGAAATCAAATATTTAATAACCAACATAATATTCCAATGTAATGTTTGGATTTGTGCATAAATAAATTATACTTAAAACATGAAATCCAAACAAACTTTAATAAAATAAATCACTTCTAATTCTCAACCTTATTAAATCAAAGTTTTTTTTGAAAATTTTGAAAAAAACTTGTATTAAAACATTGATCAGTTACAATTGGGATAAGACACATCCCAGCCGAAAATAATGAAAGCACATGATTACAAGAGAAGAGGAAGATTTGCACTGGATCCAAATCTCTTGAACCAATACCAAGCTAGTTGAGAGAGCTGATAGGTCTGTTACAACAACTTATCATGAAAACGTGCAGCAAACACCAACTTAACCTCTAGCCGCAAAAAATCTACAAGTCATGAAATCGCGACACAAGACTCCTCTGACCGCAAAAAAGTCAACCTATCGTGAAATCGTGACATGTCACAAAATCGTGACAAAAATCCATCCTTGGCCATGACGGAGCAACATGTCGCGATATCGCAACAACTATCCACCAGCGGCCGCAACGACACAACATGTCACGAAATCGTGACAACTTTCCTCCAGCGGTTGCGACGGCATAACATGTCGCGATATCGGGACAACTTTCCTCCCTTGGCCACGACGGTGCAACATGTTGTGATATCACGACAACTTTCCTCCCTTGGCTGTGTCGGTGCAACATGTTGTGATATAGCGACAACTTTCCCTCGACGGCAGCGACGACGCAACATGTCACGAAATCGTGACAACTTTCCTCCCTTGGCCGCGACGGCCAACATGTCATGAAATCGTGACAACTTTCCCTCGATGATAGCGATGGCACAACATATCATGATAACGTGACAACTTTCCTCCCTTGTCCACGATGGCACAACATGTCGCAATATCGCAACAACTTTCCTCCCTTGGCTGCGACGATGCAACATGTCACGAAATCATGACAACTTTTCCTCGGTAGCCGTGACGGTGCAACATATCGCGATATCACGACAAATTTCCCATATCGGCCATGACAGTGCAACATGTCATGATATCGTGACAACTTTCCCTCGACGACAGCAACTGTGCAACATGTCATGATATCGTGACAACTTTCCTCCCTTGACCGCGACGGTGCAACATGTCGCGATATCGTGACAAATTTTCCTCAACGACCACAATGGTGCAACATGTCGTGATATCGCAACAACTTTCCCACATCGACCACGATAGTGCAACATGTCACGAAATCGTGACAACTTTTCTCCAGCAGCCATGATGACGCAACATGTCACGATATCGCGATAGCTTACCGCCAATGGCTGCGATGGTGCAACAGGTGGCAAAATCATGACAAAAACCACCCTTAGATTTTTCATTGATCATTGTCTCAAGGATATTTCAAGGCCCTGCCTAATCACCTCATCTTCAATAGGCATGTCACTGTGCAGCTACACCTCTACCTCTTTCGCAACACCCATCTTAGCCAGGAAATCGGCCGCTTTGTTTAAATCTCTGCTTACATATACTAGAATCACATCATATAATTCCCTCCATAATTCCTTGATTTGAGAGACCAGAATCCTCAACCTCTAAGCGTTCAACAAAAATTTCCTCATGCAGTATAGAGCTCCAACTAGAATTTGAGAATCAGATTCAAGAATTATCCTCCTATGACCCTGAGTAACTGCCCAAATAGAGGCAGATTTGATAGCAATGGCTTCTGCTTCATTATTTGTGGCTCTACCCAAACCCTACAGTTCCCAATAGAGCATTGATCCCTCATTATTCCGGTAGACCACGCCAATATCGGTGCTACCCGGATTGCCCTTTGTAGCTCCATCAGTATTGATTTTAATCCAGCCTTCTGGGGGTGATTTCCAACTGGTTCTATTCTGTCCCTCTTGCTTTTCAAATCCCTCTTCCATTGGCCCAAGAACAACCTGAGTTTCCTCTTTAGCGTAGATGGCAATAGTTTCTGTGACTTTGCTCCAAATGACCTGCCAAACTCCATCTAGCGAGGAAAAGGTTTCTCTAAAAATTCTAGCATTTCTCTCCAACCACACTTGCCACCAAATGAAGTATAAACCAAGCTCCCACCAAATTTGAAGAGCTTTGGATTTAAATCTACCCCGCTTCCATATTTCACAAATATTAGTCCGATTCATGTCACCATTAACCTGGATTTTATAATGAGAGAGCCATTGCTTCCAAATCTGACGTGTGAAAGGGCACTCAAACATCAGGTGATCAACTGTTTCTTCATTCTTGTGGCATAAAACACATTGAGAAGGGCCGATGATTCCTCTACATTTGAGATTGTCAAAAGTGAGAATACCATTGTGCATAAACTACCAAGCAAAAAAGTTTACTTTCGGCCAGCCCTTAGAGTGCCAAATCTTTCTCCAATCCTCAACCGAAAAAGAATGGGGGGAGGGTCTGGGAGGATCTTGTCATATCCATCCTTCACTATATAAACACCAAGGCTCCCATAGCCCCAAGCTAATTCATCCTCCTCGTCTCTCCCTATGAGAAACCTTTCTGTCAAGATTTTGGTTAAGATGGGTGCCAACTCCGGGGGGATTGGAATTGGCCACTCCTCCAACCTCTTAAAATTCTTAAACTTATACTCCCCCAGCTGAGAAGTGTTGAAATAACTTTCAATTTGGACCCAAACCATGATTTTTATGGCAGATTTTATTGGAAATAACTCGGGGAATTCAACAATGATGGGTGGGTATTGATCCCAAGAATCAGTCCAGAAACGGGCCTTCTCCCCTCTCCCCACTTTCTAAAATAGCTGATCTTTAATAACCTGAGATCCTAGCTTGAGAGCCTGCCACACTAAGGATATAGTACCATCCAGATGGAAACGACCCACCTCATTGGGGTTAACTTGACCCAAATATTTACTCGTTAGAATTCTACTGAATAAGGAAGTTGGTTGCGAAATCCACCTCCAGTACAACTTTCCAGCCAAGGCTTGATTATTTAACTTGGATCCTCTCAGTGCTAGCCCACCTTTTACCTTGGCTTGGGTGACTTTATCCCAACCCACTAAGGCCCACTTTCTTTTTCCTTTAGCTCCTTCCCACAAAAACTTCCTAGCCATCTTGTCCAACTCTTTCCATATAGTAAGCGGGGCATCCAGGATAGAAAATTTGTAGATTGGCATGGCTTGAATGACTGACTGTAAGAATGTTAATCTGCCACCATAACTTAACCACTTGTGAGACCAGTGATTAATTATGTCCTTGATACACTCCAGCATATTCCTCCAAGTGTCTAATTTCAGCCTCTTGAAGTGCAAGGGGATACCCAAGTAAACCACAAGGAGAGAAGTCCTAGTGAATCCCAGGATTTCTAAAATTCTGTTCTGAAGCCTTTGCTCTAGATTAAAAAAGGCCACTTTGGATTTCTTATCATTAATGACATGTTGAGTAGCCCTGATATAGACATTAAGAGTATCCCTAATCATTCTAGCTTCCCTGATGTTGGCTACTCCCATCAAACCAATGTCATCCACAAACTGCAGGTGTGATACAACTTCATCCCCCACCCTAATACCCAATAATCTACCTTGCTGTCTTCTCCTTGAGAAAAGTCTACCAAGACCTTCATCCAAAATGAGAAAAAGATAAGGGGAACAAGGATCCCCCTAGCACAGACCCCGAGAAGCTCCAAAATGTTGCGAAGGAAGGCCCTTGATAAGCACAGAGTAAGTCGGGGAAGAGACACAGCTCATGATCCACTCAATCTAGCCCTGAGAGAAGTCGAAGGCTGCCATCATTTTAGCCAAGAGGCTCCATTCAACCCTATCATAAGCCTTTGAAATATCCAATTTAATGAACATCCCTTTATTACCAGAAGTGTGCATTGAATGGATTGCTTCCTGGGCCACAACCACCCCATCCAGAATTTGTCGTCCCTCAACAAAGCCTCCTTGCTCAGAGGAGATAATGTTGTGAAGAAGAGGTTTTAGGCGCTCAACCATTACCTTTGTGATTATTTTGTACACCACATTACATAAGGCAATAGGCCTATAATCTGAAATATGAACCCCCTCCTCCCCTTTTGGAATCAAGGTAATGAACGTGTGGTTTATAGCTTTAAGCATTCTCTTATTTTCTCTAGATTCTTCAACAACAACCCTTACATCTTCCTCTAAGCAGTCCCAAAAATCCTGAAAGAACTCAATTGGGAAGCCATCTGGACCAAGATTTTTACCAGTGCTCATTCCAAAGACCATAGTTTTCAATTCATCCCTATCAATGGGTTTGAGGAGGGCCTGATTTTCATCCTCCGAAATAATAGCAGGTATGACAAAAATAACTTCATTTTGGGCCTCTACATATTGAACCACACTTTCCTTAAAAAGCTTTGAAAAATAATCCATAGCATGGGAATGAATACCTAGAAGAGTATCAAAGGAATGACCGTTCTCATCTTGAAGGGCCTCCATCTTATTCATCTGTATTCGAGCACAAGCAGTCTGATGAAAGAATTTTGTATTTCTATCCCCTTCTAATAACCAGGAAGTTATTGCTCTTTGTTTCCAATAGATCTCCTCCTGGTTGTCAATGTCCTCAACCGCAGAACGCAAGGCATCATCCTCAACTTTGAGCTGATCAGTTATTACTCGTCTAAACTATTTTTGGACCTCATCCCAGCGAGCCACCAATGGAGCTCTTTGGGTCTGGAAGTTAGATTTATTAGAACGCCTCCAATACTTCAACTAAGATTTGACATAGTGAAGTTGTTTGTGGATTTTAAACATAGCTCTTCCATAAGCTGGGCGGCCCTCTTCCCACCACTGTGGAATTTTCTTCTGAATTTCTTCTTTCTGAAGCTAGAAATTCTCAAATCTAAAAGGTTTGTGATGGATCCCCATCCTAGTCCCGCTTTCCAACAGAATAGGACAGTGATCAGAAATAGGGCCTGCCAAAATCTAAAAATTGATATTCCATTTTACAAACACCTCTTTTGAAAGCAAAAAGCAATCTAGATTCACCTTCCTACTATGTGGCTCCCACCTTTTATTAGTCCAAGTGAAGTTATTGCCAGGACATTTAATGTCCACTAAGTGCAAAGCCTGGACTTGAGTAATCATGAAACAGTCCCCTGGATCCAAAAGAGGTGTTCCCCCTTCTTGGTCTCTAGAAGATAATTTAGTGTTAAAGTCCCCTACTATAATCCAGTCTATATCTTCCCTTGATGCTCGCATGTCATGCACAGCCTTCCACTATCGCCTCTGACCCTCTAGATTTTGAGAACCATAAAAGTTAGTGACAAGAATGAATTCTGCAGAGACATTATTCCTAAACAGAGAAGTGAGAACACCCCTCCAAGCAAGGTGTTCTATTGTAGACCATTCCAGAGAGTTCCACAGAGTAACAATCCCCCTTGAGGCACCTTGGGCAGCCACATCCATATGACTAGAACCCCTCCAAATTCTGTTGACTGTTTTAGACATAAGATCCAAAGACATCTTGGTCTCTTGTAAAAGCAAAAAATCGGTATTGCTATGCTCTAATAATATTTGAACAACAGATTGATGGGTTCTACTGTTTAAACCCCTCACATTCCAAGATTGTATAATCATGGGTTACCCTGGGAGCAATAAGAGTCAATTGTCCTCACCAATCCTCCCATGATCAATTTGTCTCCCTAGGTTGCTAGCAGCTCCTTATTGGATCTTCTACCAACTCCTTGAGAATTACTATTTTTTGATCTTTTTTCTATATGGGTTATCCCCAAAGATGGCCTTTCCCTGTTTTTCTCCGCTATCCCCATGCGAACATCCTGAGAAACTATCTGCTCCTGGTTATGGACTACTAAGGCACTAGAACACACTGGGTGTGATACCTCAGAGGGATCAACTATCTGCTGAATGATAGGAGAATATGAGAGGGGGAGTTGCCCAGGAACAATAGAGGTTTCCTTGAAACCCTCCAAGCCCTCCATAGATTGATCCTCTTCATCAACCAATGACTTAAAAATCTCATACCTATTGGCAGGCCTAATATGAGATTGCTCCTTTCCCTCCTTTTTCTTTGTCTGTCTTTTTCTTTTGGGCTGTTCAAAACCCTCTCTGAGCTTCCTGGCCTTTACTGGTGCTAATAGGATCTTTATTGGGTGTAGCCTTATCCTCTTTAGGCGAGTTTGGCATTCCTGAGGGGGCCTCCATATTGGCATTCATATTAAGAGGACAAAAACAGGCCAAATGTCCATGCTTGTGGCAAACCCGACATCTAAAGGGTAGGGCCTCTTAGTCCAACTGTTGAATCCAGGAAAGACTTGCCAGTTCAATTTCCAACCCTGCCAACAAAAGCTGGCTCAGATTCATCTCCACACATATTCGAGCATACACCGCCATGCTCCCTTCAATAGTGTCTCTGGAAACACCCAGATGTCTACCAATCAAATTGCCAATCATTGCCAGTACCTGCTCACCCTAGAATTCCATTAGAAGAGCATATAATCTAATCCACACTGGGACAACAGTAGGTTCAACATGAGGATTGAAACCTACCCTCCAGGGTTGAACAAATAGCCCTGTCAGGCATGGTTTTTCTTCTTCGACTCAAAATCCTTATTTCTATCAGCCAGAGCCGAGAATATGACAATAAAATAACCATTACTAATAAACCATAATGAAAACTCATAGTGGGGCTCCCAGTTCTGGCAGATCCAAGAATGCAGAAAGCTCAAGGAAGGGCGAATACCCATGAACTTGCAGATTAAATCATGTCTAGCTCTATAGAGGACAAACTCCTCAACCATGCTGGGATCAATGATGATTTTTGGCTTGGATTCGGCCTGCGGTAAACAACCATTCACACGTTGTGCTGAAGACCTATTCCTAGCAGTCGTGAAGAGCTTTTTATATGCCATATTTTGGGCTTCGGCATTCTTCGGAGGAGAATCTTCTTTAAACAAATCAGCATAAGAGCTAGTACTTCCTAGAAAAGAAGTCGGAGGAGTCCCCATTGGACCCTCCTGGGGCACCGATCGAACCTTCAAAACCACCATACCCCAAAGACACCTCTGCAAGCCAGCAGAAGCCAGAGATTTTACGAAAATCTAGAAACCCTAGTTTAGATTCAAAAATCGCCAGAGCTCATTTTCCTGCTCCTAAAAATTTATTAAATCAAAGTTAGAACCAGAATACTTATTTATAAAATATTTTATTCATCCCAAATATAAAATCAACATTAAAATATTTGGAAATGAAATAAAGTAATAATGTTTAACCCTAAAATTGTAAGATTTTCAAATCTTATAATTATAATCCATAGGGTTTTAATATAAAATTGATCTATGAAGTGTGAATTTTATGCTTTGAAAATTAAGTTCATAAATATGTTTTTCTCATATTATTTGCCTATTAAATATTTATAGAATAAAATATTTAATAACAAATATAATCCTCTCAATCTAGGGTTTGGATCGGTAAATAAATAAAACGGTATCTGAAACATGAAATCCAAACAAATTTTAATAAAATATATCAACCCTAATTCTCAACTTTATTAAATCAAAGTTGAATTTAGAGTAATCATTTATCTTTTATATATCTATTTATTTAAATATTAAAAAAATTTAATATTTAAATAATAAATTAATAATAACCTAGTATAAAATTTTAATTTTCATGAACATTGAACTAGGCTATGCAAACATAATTGAATATCAAATAAATAATCAAAAGTTCTATAAATAATTATTCTATCTCGAACAAATGCTACAGACAAAAACAATCACAGAGACTTAAACCAAATCATTGCCCACCAGTATTCACACAATAGAACAATGATATGATGCAATCTTCCATGGAATTTTTAATTATTGAAAACTATACCAAATATTTTAATTATAATTCAAATACCAAAATGATGCTTATTTGAATCCTTAAATATAATCAAAAATATTACAATAGAATATTTTTCTTTGTAATTTCCAACTTTGTGTAGCTCCTTCAAAATATGGATTTGGCTCCTTCCAATTCCTTTCCTCTCCTTTATCTGCACAAAAATTCCGAACACTTCTCATATGTATTTCATCCTTTTATAAATGTGGAATTCTTTATTGAATCGGTTTGTTTTGTTCCATAACAGTTTATGGAACAACCTTCAAACAATTTTTCTTTTACTTAAAAGATATTTTTAATTTCAATGTTTTAATCTATAACATTTCTACATATAATATAATGGCCATGGTAAACCATCTATCGACCAGGTTTGCTGCCTTCAGGTGACTGCTTTCTCGGGTGGCAATATTATCTAGTGGCGAATAGAATCCTATCTAGTGTATTCCTAATATCCTAAGCTGATGTCTTAACAAAAGTCATTCTCGGTTCAGATTGTTGTACTCTCCAATTTACGCTTTTAGTATTCTCATTTAAGCCTGCTACTCTGATAGTACTTTCAGTGTATGATGCCAATGTCCTTTATAACTAGTGGTATGCACCATTATCTTTTATGCACAAGTAACCACCAACTTGTTAACTAAAACAATATCACATCATACCCATCCCTGGATGAGTCTAATGTCGATCTACTACACTATAAACCAAAATATCAATGTCATGCTCTCTTTCTCTCCGTGTTTACCTTTACATGACCCCTGTTTTACTCTCTGATGCATAACCAACTTTGTTGTCAATATTGCAGCTGACATCGAAGTGAATGTCTTATCTTTTCATGCAGTAATTCTAACGCCTTAGCATCTGTCTCTATGATTCACAGCGAAAATGGAATTACAAACATGTTTTATTGAAGATTGCCCCCCCTTTTTATGATATCCATTTCAAAACATTGTGTTGCTATCACCATGGCATGTAAACAAACTACTACTACAAATTGCAAACCCAGATAGTGTCTAAAATGCGAGCTTATATCCTGGTGATGGCCCTTTTTAGTACATCCTCACTACAACTTCCCCACAATGTGACTGCAACATATTCTGGTAAATATTATTACATTTATCTGGCTTCTAGCACACCTGTGATCTCTGATGACCCGCATACCAACGCTCGTATGAAGTCATGGAAGAAACACCCGCGTGTGCCCATCTTGGAGATCTGCAAAAATCAACAAAATATTTTATTAGCCTTTAAATCCACATCCTAAACACTTTAAGTAAAAATTTATGACATAACCTTACATTCGTAACAACAATATTTTACAATAATATAACCTACTAAAACAACATTACACACAAATTAACATAATTTAAACTAACCAAACATTAACACATTTAATAAAATAATGACACAAGACTACATACTTAACAAACAATGACTAAAAGCTATCAAGAAGAAGTTCAAACTTTGGAGCTCTACTAAGGTTTAATGAGGAAAAACTATCTACTAGGGTTTGATGAAGAAAAACTGCTATGTGGAGATGGCAGCAGCTTCTGGAGGAGGTCTAAAAAATTGGAGGAATGTCATGATGGCATCGGGTCCGGCACAGAGAGTGCATGCTCGTGATATTTTTTCATCTGAAAATGACTGGAAGGAATAGAATTTTCCAGTGCATGTCGGGAACCGCTTGTTAAATAACAATGGATGTTTGGAACGATGTGAAGCCAGGCTAGTTCTAGTGGTTCAACCAAACTCGATGGCAGAATATGTGGAGTATCTAACCAAACATGCCCTTATTGGAAAATTTTTGGGCATCCGAATTTCTCTCCCCTTTATGGAGGCTTGGGTCAGGAAAAATTGGAATCCTGAAGGTTATGTGGAGGTGATTTTGAGTGCGAACAACTATTTTATGGTGGGTTTCTCTTGTATTGCAGATCATAACAAAGCATTTTAAGGGGGTACTTATTTTTATAACCAAGTGAGACTCTTTCTTAAACCCTGGCATGTGGGTTTCAACCCATAAAAGGAGTGTCTGTCATGGGTTCCAGTATGGGTGTGGCTTCCATGGCTCCCATTTGAATTCTAGAGAATTGATATCTTGCATAAGATTGTCCTTCTACTTGGGAAGCTGGTTGGACCATCACAATAGACAATGGATAAAAAGGTAATCTCTGTTGCTCGTATTTGTGTTGAAATTGACTTAAATAATACTATTCTAGATTCTATTGAAATGCAATTTGGATCAACTACATGGGTTCAAAAAATTGATTATGAAGATCTTCCATTTTGTTGTCAGATTTACCGTGAATATGGCCACCTACAAAGAAAATGCCCTAAGTTTGTCCCGAATGTGGCTTCAAATCTTGGGCCCTCTCGGTATAGAAAAAGTTTGGATAAAGGAAAAGCCCCGATAAAGGAAGGGGAATGGGATAAGGAAGGTTTTGTTTTGGTAAAATCCTGAAATAGAGGATGAAGGGCAAACAAAGACCTTAAGGATAGCCAACTAGATGCTCTACTCAATCGTTTTGAAATATTATATGATCTTGATTAGTTCATGGAGATACCTTAAATGTCGCTACCTGATGCAAATATAACAAGGCCAAATCAAATGTCTCTTCTTGAGGGGGAACTTAAGGAATCAAATCTAAGGGGTTTAAATGAAGAACAAATGGCTTTGGATCTGAGTATAGGGGACATGGATGTGTCTATCCCTATAAGGAAAACTATTTTGGAAAGTGGTACAGATTTAGTTATGCCCTCTCCTACTCAGGAACTGATGCAGTCATCGTTGGACTGCAAAAATCCTACGATGTTGCGATTGCAATAGGAAATAATTAAAAAAAGTTTTTTGGATAAGAATATGAAGGTGGGTCGAAAGAAGGACTAGGATAAAATTAAGTTAATGGGGGAGACTTTGGTGGATTCAGGCTTGGTGATAACATTGGACTCCCATTTTTATAACCTCCAAAAATGATTATCCTCTCATGGAATGTAAGGGGGTTGAACAACATCCCCAGACAAAAAGTTATTTGTGATTTGGTTCGGGTGCATTCTTTGGATGTGGTTTTTATTTAGGAGACTAAATTGGCTATTGATAGTATGTTCAATATTACTCCCAAGTTGTGGAGAAGGGGGTAATGCCAGTGTATTGGTTCATGTGGATATGTTGGTGGCATCGCTCGTTTATGGGATCCGGTTAAGATATCCCCTCTTACTTGGATTTATAGTATATGGTCTATTTCGATGGTTGGGCATGATAATGAATCTGGTGAAACCATCCTACTTACAAATGTGTATGCTCTTGTTTTTTTTTGGTAAATAAAAGTCTTCATTAATTACCGGGTTTTGCAGGTTAACCCAAAACCTATTACAATATCTAGCCTTCTACTAAGATTGTAGATCCTAGTCATCCTTGAAACTTTCTTACTAGAACTTGTGTTGAATCCCCTACAACACCTTACTAACAAGGCACACCCATACCTAAACATAATTGTAAAAATTACTTACATTGACAGGAAATTGAAGTTTGGAACTTTGCACTTGTGAAACCTGTTGCTTGGCCATTTTCTATTCTCTGTCGAAATCCTCCAAGGCTTACACCCTGTTACCTTCATTTCAAATTTGGTATGATTTAGAAGGAAACCCCATAGTTATTACTAACTCCGTGGGGAAATAGCACCCATTCATATTTCTCCTTAATAGGTAGGTTTATTTTCATGACTAATAATGTTTTCCACTTCACATGGCACACCTTGTGTCCATGTCACCAAACTACCAACATCAACACCTATGTTGGCTAATTTTTTAGCTGACCTATTGGCCTCACGATACATGTAACGAGCCCTCCTATTCTGTAGCGAGCCCTCCTGTTCTGTCTTGCCGTCAAAAGGATCCTCACTTCATGAATGACTCCCTTGATTCTCCATGGAGGTTTTTTTCCATTGGTTGGGTTGTCTCCCATCCTGCCCTGCACATGTAGCAATGGTTAGCAATAACCATACCTTTGGATAATATATTGTCCATAGTGAGGATTTTTACTTGAATCACTAGCCATGAAAAAAATTATATTTTAGGAATTAAGCCTTTGATCCAAACCAAACTTGGTTGAAATTGTTGACCTTCCACATTGAGAAGCAAATTATAGGTAGACTTAATTGTGAAGTCACCACTTTCAATCTCAGCCCAAACAATGTGATCTTCATCCTCTCTAGAGGGAATAATTTGTTGAGTTAAAATGTTATAAAGCTCTTCAGACTTCGCTTCAAAACCTTGTACTCTGATGTGTTTCTACCTGTTGATATTTATATCCTGCCACATATAATTTGCAACCTTATTCCCAATATACTGCTCCATATGCTCTTGAATCCTAGCCAAATGAGGATTCTAGGATAACTCCTCAGCTCTTACCCATCGATCCTTCCAAAAGTCTATTGTTTGCCCATTTCCTAGAATCCATCTAAGACCTTTCTTGACAAGATCCCTGCTCGTGAGGATTATTCCAAAAAGTAGACCCCTTGTTTGCTAAGTTGTCATTAATGAAGTTCACACCTTGGAGGTATTTCCTCCTAACTATGGCAGTCCATTCATTATCAACCTTAGTCAATAACCGCCATGCTTGTTTGGCTAATAGAGATGTATTGAGATGAGCAACTCTCCTCAATCCTAATCCCCCATCAGCTTTAGGTTTTCAAACCTTGTTCCAACCTAATAAATGGATCATTTTCTTATCCTTAGTCCCTGACCAGAGAATTTTTTTTGAAGCTGCTCAATTTTGTGATACACCTTGCTGGGAGCTCTGAACACTGATAGGAATTAAACGGGTATACTTTGAAGTGAAGCCATAGTTAAAATTGCTTTACCTGCTTGAGATAACAGATGTCCTTTCCAACCTGCTAGCTTTTTTGGATCCTCTCTAGAACTATGTTCCACATTGATCCTTCAGGTTTATCCGTAAATAGGGGAAGACCTAAATAGGAGGTGGGAAGGGATGCAATCTAACATTCCATGATCATTTCTATGTTGTTTTGTCTAGGAATGGAGGTATTGATGAAATAAAGTTTGCTCTTATCAAAATTCACTTTCTATCCAGCCACTTCTTCATACATTATGAGAATATTTTTAATCCTTCTTGCCTCAACCACAAAATCCAAAGTCAATAGCAATGTATCATCAACAAATTGCTGATGTGTCATCGAGGTAGTTATTGACGTGGCCTTGATACCTGATATGAGTCCAGCTATCATTGCTGCCTTAATGGTTCTTCCCAAGGCCTCAGCTACGATGATGAACAACATAGGACTTATGGTATCTCCTTGTCTTAGACCACATTTGCTTTGAAAAAAACCTACAGTAGACCCATTAACCAAAACTAAAAAATAAATCTTAGAAATACACTCTCTTATTAACTTGACCCATTTCATGTTGAAGCCAAATTTTAATAAAACTGCCTCTAGGAATTCCCAATTTATCCTGTCATAAGCTTTGTTCATGTCTAACTTTAAATCCATGATTGATTTTGTTCTGAGTGGCTGTATGAAGAGCCTCATGAACAATAATAACTCCATATAAGATTGATCTTCCTTGTACAAAAATTCCTTGACTTGGATCAATGATAACCATTAGAACTTTCTTCAAACGGTTAGCTAAAACTTTGGACGGAATTTTATAGGATATATTACACAGGCTAACCGGCCTAAAGTCAGCCATAGTCTTAGGGTTGGGGCCTTTAGGGATCAAAGAAATGAAAGTTGAATTGGATCCCCTTGGAATATGATTTGAACTTTGGAACTCCTTGATTGCAGCAATAACTTCTACTCCAACAATATCCCAACAAAATTGGAAAAACTGTGGTGAAAACCCATCCGGCCCAGGAGCTTTGTCAGGATCCATGTTAAACAAAGCCTCATTGATATATTCATCTAAAAAATATTTTGTAAGAGACTCGTTAATCATTTCATCAATGAGTTGTGGAATGGCTTGAAGGATAGAGTCCTTTGCTTGGGCATTATAGGTCCGTTCTTCACCCAATAATGAACTAAAAAAATTAACAGCCTCGTCCCTGATCTTCTAAATGTTTTGAGTTAAGGATCCATACACCTTAGTTAAATTTCTAATATTATTTTTGTTTATGTTTCTCAATGTGGTAACATGGAAAAAATTTGAATTAGAGTCCCCTTCCTTTAGCCATAATGCCCTTTATTTTTGCCTCCAATACATCTCTTCACAAGCTAAAATATTATAAAACTCACAAAGGGTTTCCTTCTCTTCAGTCCTTGTTGCCTCATCATAGGTTCCATTTTGGATTTTGATTTCTATTATTCTTAGTTTTTTCCCCATTGCTCTCTTATTCTCAAAAATATTTCCAAAGACTTCTTTATTCCATATTCTAATATTGTTTTTCACCATCTTAAGTTTTTGAGATAGTTTGAAGGAAGCACTTCCCTGGATAGGCTGTTACCACCATTCCTCTATTCATTTCTTGAAGTTTGGATGTTTAACCAACATTGACAAAAATCTGAATGGCTTTTTAAAGGAGTTAACCTGAAATGCCTCCCATAGAATAAGATTATGGTCTGAAGCGCATTTAGGAAGGTCTTGTAACTCTGAATCACCAAACATTGTTGTAGCTTCCTTGGATAAAAAACCTGTCCAACCTTTCTTGAATCAGCTAACTTCCTATCCTCTCATTACTCCATGTAAATTTGGCTTCTTTTAGTCTTACATCCATCAATTCATTTGTGCTAATGAATTCATTGAAGTCCTCCATGCTCCTTGAGGGTAACCCAGATCCTTCCTTCTTATCAGATGGGTAAATGGGGGTATTGAAATCTCCCCCAATCACCCAAGGAATGTCTTTAAAATCTTGGCTCAAATGCCCCAAAAACTTCTATAGTTTAGACCGCCCTTGGACAGAGGTGGGGCCATAAACATTTGACATAATCCAATTCTTATTAGTATCAAAATCATGAAATAATATGCTTAATACTCTTTCATTTGTCTAAATAATACTTCCTTCTATTTTAATAGGATCCCATAAGATCATGAGGCCCCCAGATGCTCCTCTCACCTGTTGAAAGGCCACTTCCCCTTGCTTCCAAATCCTTCTAGCTATAAGTGCTGATTGTGCCACATCTGTTTTGGTTTCTTGAAGAAAAATGATAGTAGGATTCCAATCCTTCCTTATAGACTTCACCATCCTTTATTTTGGTGGGCCGTTTAGGCCTCTCACATTCCATGAGAGAACCTTCATTTAGACTATTTGATATTTTTCCCCGCCCCCTTCCCTAATCCAAAGGGGGTTTGTCAATTTTGCTATTATCCTAGCCAGGAATAGCTTGCTGTAACAATGTTCTTTGCTTTTCGTTTGCAATTTCTTCATTGATTCTCATTCTATAGTGCTCTACTGTAGATATTCTCCCTTTCTTTCTTTCACTTCCATAATCTATCGGAGGCTTGGTGGTGCTTCTAGTCTGTTTTGGACTAAAATGAGGGGGCATATACTGTGATAGTCTAGGGCTTGAACCTTCTTCCTCATTTTGGGGGTTTTAAATTCCCTCTTCAACCTTAGCCTTGTTTTGGTTCACCTCTCCTATCTGGTTCCTAAACAGGGGATTTCCTTCAAGGAAAATTTTACCGTTGGGCTCGTATTATAAGGGATAATTTGCTCCACTACCGAATTAGGAGCTACATTCCTACCTCTTGTTTCCACAACTTTGACTCTTGACTCTATTTTTTCCATGTTTAAACTAAAATGACCTAGCAATTTTTCTTCATTTTGAGCATAGCTTTTGGGGCTTTTTGTCATAACTGTGGATGGTCCCGATTTGGATGGGGAGTCTAGGGTTTTAGGAAACTTGACACTGATGGTATCATCCTTACTATTTTATTTTTCAACTTCTAGATTTTCTAGGATATCAAACATGTTCAAGATAGGATCTTTATTACATACCTTATGATTTTTGCCTCTCTTATTATGTTGCTTTCCTTTCTCCTGGATTTTTGCCAGTTCTATGTTGGCTTGGTCAGCCTGGTTATTCTTAACTTGTCTATATCCTTCCAAATTAATACGTAGTCCTTGAAACTTGGGGATCCCTCTCCCATTAGATTTCCCTAGAAAACCTTTGCTCATGGTTTCCTTATTTGTAGTTATTGTCAGACATTGGTCTTGAAGGTGGCCTTAGGTTTTGCACACACTACAAAATGTCGGCTTGTTCTCATACTCCACAGGTTAAATCCCTAGAAACTCTCCATATGCTAGTTCCACCTGAGAAGGTAGATCAGAATCCAGGCTTGCATTTATATAGATCCTGGCATGCGTCAGTCTAGTCCTTTCCCGGGTTGAATGGTCTATTACCATGAGCTCTCCTATCATCTTTGCTATACCACTAAGCCAGTACTCATTAAAAAACTTGGCTGGGAGGTTTGGTAAGCGGACCCAAATGGATGCTATATTAATGTTCTACTTCTCAGGGTTGAAATCCTCCCCCCACTTCCTTAGAAAGAGGCTACGCCTTACTAGAAACCAGGGTCTTCCTATCAAGATGCGCTCTGCATCATCTTTGTTGTTGAGTCTTATCATAAAAAAACCTCTTGACATGGCTACAATTTCTAAGATTCCTGAAGTTTTCCACTTTGTCATAGCCCATGAGTGAATAGTCTCAATGTTTGGCCTTCCTCCCAAAAACTTGCCAACTAAGGATGATGCCTCCATATCCAATAATCTTTCCATAATATCCACTGGCATAGTTAACCTGTTATTTTTTGGTATTAGGGGTGGTAGTTCACTGACTGGCTCCTTCTTTTTCCCTTTCAACATTTCCAAAAAGGTTGGGCCCTTGTTGCCAACTCCCAAACCCCAGTGGGACCCTTTGTCTGAGGGTTTATTTGGAGGATATGTACCTTTAGCATTTTCAAACTGAGCTGAAAGGGAATCCTTTTCCTTTCTAGCTATAGCATTCTGCCCTGCCTCTAGATATTCTCCTTCTGTTGGTTCAAAATTCATGCCTATCATTTTTGCTCCTCCTTTGCTTCCTTCGCTTCCTCCACTACTCCTCATCTCTGGTTACCCCAATGTGTATGCTCTTATTGATTACAATGGTAAAGTGAATTTGTGGAAGCACATTTGCTTTGTGAGAAGTTTGGTTCCCCTGTACCTATGGATTTTTGTTGGAGACTTTAACTCTATCACTTATTTGGAGGAGAAACGTGGTGGGGTGGATCGTCTTGAGCATTTTTCTTCTATATTTAGTGCTCATATCTAGGAACTAAACTTGGTTGACATCAAGCCAGATAATGGGATCTTTACTTGGCACAATAGAAGGTGTGGGGAAGCTTCCATATCAGAGAGACTGGATAGGTTTTTGATATCCAGTTATTGGATGGGTAATAACATAAGTGCTAGTTCTGTGATTTTGGAGGGTAGGCGATATGATCATTGGCCTATAAAACTCTATGCTTTGGAATTAGGGCTAAAAAAGAATCCCTTATTTAAGTTTCAACTTATGTGGCTTTGTGATACTAAGCTTCATGATTTCATGCGAGGCTGGTGGACCACTAGCAAACCTTCTCATGACACCGCTATGTATTCCTTTATGAAGTGACTACAATTTGTAAAACATAAATTGAAGAGATGAAATAGACTAAATTTTGGGAACCTTTCCTTGGCTAAGTTGGCAGCTCTTAGGATGATGGAATAATCTTCAAGGAATATTAGAGATTAGGGATTCATGAAGGAGCTTCTTGTTGAGGAATCTGAGGCTACGAAAGACCTTGCTAAATGGGAATAGAGGAAAGAATTTTTTTGGAAACAAAAATCTCGAGTAGATTGGCTTCAGAAAGGGGATAGGAACACGACCTTCTTTTATAACTCATTTAAGGCTCATCGTAATGGTAACCTGATTACCTCTCTTGTGAATTCTCAGGGTGCCTTGCTCTCTTCATTCAAGGATATTTCAAAAGAGACTAAGAGGTATTTTTCCTCTCTTCAAGTAGGACTCCCTATCAGATGATGAGAATGAAAAGCTTATTCTAAATTGTATTCCAACAATTGTTTCTAGAGAGATGAATGAGCAATTTAAGGGTCTAATTTCCATTGAGGAGTTGGAAAATGTTATATTCAATATGAAAAAATGAAAATCCCCAGGCCCAGATGGATTCTCGATTGATTTTTATCAAGATTTTTGGGATTTAATCAAATTTGATCTTTTGGAGGTGGTCCATGAGTCCCAAAATAAAAAACATATGTTAAGGTCCATAAATGCTACTTTTGTGGTGCTTATACCCAAAAATGAGGGAGAAAATTCCTTGGATATGTTTAGGCCTATTGCTCTCTACAATGTTGTGTATAAGATCATCACAAAAGTTATTGTTGAGAGGCTAAAGATATGGTTGAGCAAAATCGTCTCTGAGGAGCAAGGTGGGTTTGTTGTTGGTCGACAAATCTTGGATGGGGTTTTTATTGCTACAGAAGCTATGCACTCGATAGAAACTTCTAAGGATAAAACTATGTTCATTAAGCTGGACATGGCCATAGCCTATGATCAGGTCAGATGGTCCTTTCTTTAGAAATTTCTTGCTGCTTTTGGATTTGAGGAGGAATGGATTAGATGGGTGATAAGCTGTGTTTCTTCTTCTTCATTATCTGTTCTTGTTAATAATGATCAATCAGAGCTATTTGAGGCCTCAAGGGGATTGAGGAAAGGAGATACTTTATCTCCTTATTTGTTTATCATTATGTTGAAAGGGTTGAGAATATTTCTCAAGTCTCAAGTCATGTAGGGTCTCATTCAGGGGTGGAATTGGGATAGTAGTTTGCCACCTCTTTCCCACCTTCAATTTGTTGATGATACTGCTTTGTTGGTAGTTACCACTATCAGGGAAGCTAGCAATATTAGACAGTCTCTTGACATATATCTTGGTGCCTCTAGATAGTTGATAATGAGGACAAGTCTTCTATTTTCTTCTTCAATACCCCTCCTCTTATTCAAGCTAGGATTGCTCGCATTCTAAGATTCCAGGTTGGGACTCCCCCCTTAATTTATCTTGGTATTTCAATTTCATCTCATACTCTACCTAGATCTTCTTGGTAGTCTATGCTTGATAAGTTTATAAGGAAGGTGAATAACTAGACTTTCATATGGCTATCCACTGCAAGTAGAGTGTTGCTTTTAAAAAAATTTGTTCAAGCTTTACCCATTTATAGATGTTTTGTACAAATAGCTCCCTCTCACTTCATTAAGGACATGGATGCTTTGTCAAGATAGTTTTTATGGTATGGAAAATTTGATCAATATAAATGGAGTTTGGTTAGGTGGGCTTCTACATGTAATACGGTGCAAGAGGGAGGCCTTGGGTTACGATAGATAACTCTTTTTGGGCAGGCTTTGGCTGCAAAAATTTATTTGAGATGGTGCACCTCTCAAGATTATATTTGGGCTAAAATATTATCATGTAAATACTTGAGTTGTATTTTTGAGGCTGAGATGTTAGCTTGGTTGGGAAAGGTTCTATTATCTGGGATACTCTGAAAAGAGGAGCTAATTTAATCAAGCAGGGTTTGTTCTAAATTTGCAATCATGGATAAAATGCTCTTTTTTTGGAGGATTCTTGGGATGGCCACCCTTATATCTTGAATTAATATCCTAGGTTACGTTCCCTAAGAATTTTTTTCTTGGAAGTAGGTTGGTCTCGTGTGGACTTTAAAAAAATCCAGTCTTTTGGAAATATGGATATGTATAGGTGGAAATATCCACAAGAATGGCCCTAGGGGGGACTGGCCAAGGTCAGAGAGGTGCTTACTCTTATTATTATGGGGAGGCCTTGTTCTTCATTGAGGAGTAAAGATATTTTTTCTTGGAACCCTGATCCTAAGGGAACCTACTCGGTAGCCTATGGTTATCAAGTTATTGATAAGCAAAAGTATGGGAGTCTTCCTATCACTTGGTGGAAAAAGGTGTGGAAAAAATTTGCTTGCCCAAAATGTAACTTCTTTCTCTAGTTGGTAGCTCATAATAAATGCCTCACTTGGGATAATGTGAGGAAGAGGGGATTTTAGGTTCCCTCTTTTTGTGTCCTTTGTAGTAAGAATAAGGATGACTCTTCCAGAGATATTTTTTCAATGCTCCTTTTCCAGAGATATTTGGCACCGTTGGTGGAGCGCGTGGAACCATCCATGTTTTCATGTGCTATCCCTGGTGGAGTTTTGGAGTAGTTTGGGCATACCTCCGGCCAAGTCCCCATTCCTTCGGGTGGCTTGGAATTTTTTCCTTCTTGCATCATCTGGAAAATTTGGCTCAAATAGAACCGACATATATTTCAGGGCAGTTATTTGGTTGTTCAACATATCTGGCAAAGGATCATGTATATGGTTCAAGAAACCATCCATAGAAAATGTGATGTGGATCCTCTTTTGGATTCTAGGGAGAAGAAGGTACAACAAGCCCTTGGTATCTTTGGGTATGGTGTGAACTCTTCTAGCCCTAGTAGGGTTCCTCGACTTAGAAAGAAGGTTAGGAGATATGGTATGTGGAGGCCACCCCCTAGAGGAGTTTTAAAAATTAATACTAATGGATCATCTAGGGGTAATCCTGGACATGTTGGCATTGGTGGTGTTGGGAGAGATTCTACTGGTGGTGTCAATTTTTTATTTTCCATTTATAAAGGTGTTCACTCCAACAATTTTATGGAAGCTCTTACAATTCTTGAGGCCTTGTGAAGGGGGTTTTCTCTTGGCTGGCATAGGATTATCTATGAGTCTGACTCTCAAATTGTGGTTAATATTTTAAACAATAAAAATGTGGAGGAAGTTAATTAGCAGTTGGCCTCTATAGCCGTTTAGATTCTTAGAATGAGTGAAGATTTCAAATTTATATCTTTTGTGCACATTCCAAGGGAATGGAATATGGTTGCTTATTACCTGGACAAAAGGGCTTCTAAGCTGTTGGATCCTTGGAGTATCGATAATTGGGAGAGTCTCTCATCTGGGGACTCTCAACACCTGTGGGAGTTGATCCACAAGGATGTACATACTTGATGTGGTTTGTTCTTGTTGTCTTTTTTGGGTGTCATTATAGTCTAATGGTTTTATCCTGTTTGGATATTTATTTGAGTCATGGTTGGAAACTCATTTGTACTCTATAATCCAAACTTTTTATCAATAATTTTTTACCTCTTTATTTAAAAAAAACAAACAATGAATAAAAGCAAACTATGGATAACATGACAAGTTAAACCAATAATTATAATATAAAATAAATGTATTCTTTAAGGCAAAACAACAAACATATAAAAACAAAATAAAATGACACAATAACAAGACCAAAATTTTAAATAAATTATAAACTTACCTTTATAAATTTAGACAAGCTAAAAAAACATACATACCACAACAAACTACAATGACATTGAACTCAAACAAAAATGACTATGTTAGCATAAACTCAAGAGCTTTGGAATCATGAAATTAACTTTGATGGCAGATTTTGCTATACAATATACATATGACAACCAATCCCTTCGGGTATTCAAATAATGACAATGGTGAATTCAAGAAGTGAAACAAAAATCTGCAACTATCTTCCAAATTTTAAGTGGGTTACCAAGTTTTGGAGTCGTTGTGAAATACATTATAACCTATGTTATAATGAGAACATTGGTAATAGATAATTGAATTATGCTCCTAGAGATAGCGAGATTAGAATTCCATTGTAACTAAATTCTTGTGATAGGTTCTTCAGGAAATTTAATCTTCAATGGTTTTCCTAAGGTCCAAAATATTAAAATCAATTTTTAGGGTTCTTTAAAATTCTTCATCTTGCCCTAAATTTACTTCAAATTTGAAATTACCATAACTTTTAAATGAAAAATCTATTTGAGGTGATTCAAATCCTGGTGGAAATATCTCTAACTCATTTTCACAATGGTATCAAGTTTATAGGAAATTCCATCTAGAAATAATAGTTTCTTGTTGCATCCTATGAACTTTTAAATGCAATATATCTTGATACAAAATGAATTTTCGAGTTTTCTCAATATTTTTGGATACCCATTTGGCTCTTTTAGACACAATTTTTTTTTTTGTAAAATTTTGAATACTTTTAATTTTTGCCATAATTTTGCATTAGAAAATTTAAATCAATTTTGAACATTTAAAAATCAATTTTTAGGCTATGAAGATCTTTTGGGGATGATTTAAAATTAGTTCCAGATAGATAAAGAATTATTTCCAAGCAATAAAAATTTTTCTCAAGCATTTAAATTTATTTTCAACCATTTGAAAATTCATATCTATGTAATTGAAATTTTATTCTGGGCAATATAAAAGTCAACATAAAACCAAATCAAAAAATTGATTAAGTGTGGATGCGATCGAAGATATTGTACCATTTTAGAGCTTGTTGAGTGGATATTTTGCACTATAGCAAAATGATCACCACAACTAGAGTCTCAAACAGGAAACTCTCTCTTGCAAAGAAACTAAGTAGCATTACTCATTTCTCCAAGGTTCTTGTGAACAAACATTCATGTGCATGTAATCAATCAAGACTAAGGCAAATAAATGAATGTATGCCAGAATAACCTAAACCCTGCAAGTAATAGTTAACAAGGGGCCTTTAATGATTCGAATGAATACTTTGCAACCATAATCCATTAAATCGACCAAAAGTGATGATAGCTTCTTTTAATGTTCCTAAGATTAAAATGATCTACCCAAAACCCAGTTAGTAACCTCTTTTATCTTCAGCTTAAAAAGGGTTCTAAATGAGAAAGTGCATGGTTTAAACCACTTCATTTTAAACTCCGTGCCTTTAACATGAGGTTCATTTTTTAGAATTAGCGGATTCGTTTTATCTTCGTTTAAAAGTGTTCCACTATACCTATGTTAGCATTTGGTGTTAGTAAGGTTAGTAAGTTAGAAAATTAGGATTCATTCACTTAATCTGATTTAATGTGCATTTGGAATTAGTAGCCCTCCTAAACCCATATCTTATCTAAAAATTAGATGAAGGCGTTTGGAGATGCAAGAAATTCTGGAACGGACCAGAATCGAGAAAGCAGATTTTAAGAAGAGGTTAATCCAAATATCAAAAATAAAACATAAACCTTATCTACAATAGTTAGCTGGAAAACAAAATAGGACATTAATTTGGTTAGCAATCTCCTCCCTACAAAACCCCAAGTTATGAGATGAAATTCTAAGACTACCTGACCTAACAGACCTGTAACATAAACACAGTCAGATTAGATCAGATGCAAGACTCTGAGGAAACAAATAATTGCATCATTCCATCATTCACCTATCGTAACCCATTTTATGGCGTCAACGAATAGATACAAGAAACAATAATGCAAAGGAAATATTTACAGAAATAACAACAGTCTTAGTTTCAATCTCCTTTTGGTTTCACACACAAGAGTTGCTCCTGCCAAAAAACTCCTTTATTTCGAAAAATAGTCTTTGTTTTTCTCTACAATTTCCAGCCCCTTCTGGCCTCTTTGAATGGCGTATTTAAAATTTTCAAGAAGCTTTTCATTTCGTCTTCCAATGGTCATTCGCTTCACCTTCTCTGACTGTTCGTGTGCTTTGGTTTCCATTTTGTGGCCCTTCGCTGCGTTTCTCCACATAGGCTTGCGTCCGTTTCCCTCCGTGTGTAACGGCCATCTTAAATGATCATGTAATGCTTTGTCTTATTCATTAGATTTTGTCCTTATGTCCACGTTGATGCAGGTCCGTTACCTTGGCAAAACTGGAACATGTCGCGATATCGCGACACTTTTGCCTCCTTGCTCTCCTTTGTTGCTTGTGGCCGCGAAAATGCAACATGTCGCGATATCGCGACACTTTTGCCTCCTTGCTCTCTTTTGTTGCTTGTGGCCGCAAAACTGCAACATGTCGCGATATCGCGACACTTTTGCCTCCTTGCTCTCTTTTGTTGCTTGTGGCCATGAAAACGCAACATGTCGCGATATCATGACACTTTTTCCTCTTTTGACCGTGATAATGCAACATGTCGCGATATCGCGACACTTTTTCTCTTTTGTTGCTTTGAATCGTGAAAATGCAACATGTCACGATATCGCGACACTTTCTCCTGTACGGTCGTGAAAATGCAACATGTCATGATATCGCGACACTTTTTCTCTTTTGGCCACAACTGTGCAACATGTCGCGATATCGCGACACTTTTTCTTGTTTGGCAATGAAAATGCAACATGTCACGATATCGCGACACTTTTTCTCTTGTTTCTCTTTGCTTTGAATCGTGAAAATGCAACATGTCGCGATATCGTGACACTTTTTTTTCTTCTCTATCTCTTTGCTTTGTATCGCGAAAATGCAACATGTCGCGATATCACGACACTTTTTCTCCTTCGACCGCGATTATGCAACATGTCGCGATATCGTGACACTTTTTCTCTTCTAACCATGACAATGCAACATGTCGCGATATCGCGACACTTTTTCTTATTTTGGCCACGATGGTGCAACATGTCGCGATATCGTGACATCTCTCTTCTTTGGCAACGAAACGCAACATGTCGCGATATCGCGACACTTTTTCTATTTTGGCCATGATGGTGCAACATGTCGCGATATCGTGACACTTTTTCTATTTTGGCCGTGATGGTGCAACATGTCGCGATATCGTGACACTTTTTCTATTTTGGCCGCGATGGTGCAACATGTCGTGATATCACGACACTTTTTCATCTTTGCTCTCTCCCTTTGCCTTGGACCGCGAAACTGCAACATGTCGCGATATCGTGACACTTTTTCTCCTTGTGGTATTTTGCATTTTCTTTGATCTTTAGCATATGGGCCACTTCGGTCTTCTTGGAAACATGCAAAAAAGGTGGGTCCCCAATTTTGGGGTACATTGTGGAGCAGCCACAACAAATGGCGACTCTGCTGGGAAATGCTCCTGAGCATTTTGGTGAGAACTCAACCTGAAAATACATGAATTCAAATACAAAGTGTCAACAAATATCCAAAGAATGCAAACAGACCAGAAATACATGAAGCATCAGAATCGTTAAGCATCTGCTCGGTGTGTGCAATGTGCTTCATTCTTTATCATTTGAAATAGTTCCTCATTCTATTGCCAATTTCACATGAATGCATATGATGAATAGTGGAGGGTCTATGCAAGATCGAATGTATTGCCAGCATAATGAACTATGGCTGACCTGCTTTACCAAGACTCTTAACTTTTAGTAGCGCGAGCACAAACATTAAACATATCCAACCCTCTCAGGACCAATCACGCATGAATTGAGTTCATATACCCAATCTCAAGGTTGGTTATGCACCACTGCCATATTGAATCAATGTGCATGTGTAAGTGAAATCAGAGCTTTGGGGAATCAGATTCTCAACCTAAGCATGATGAGAATTTAACCCTATCCTTACTACTCCGATTTGAGTTCATTACTTCATCTTAAGCAAAATGATTAAACCTATTATGGATAACTGTCGCGGTAGCCTGTCCGTGTGAGCGGTTAGAGGTCTTGCTTTTAAATGAGACATGTCACCACGCATGAGCCTACTCCACTGCCAATCAGGTGTCTATAGCCCCGATGGAGATCAGCCCCATAGTCCAGGTTTTGGCTTTGGCTTTCTTGAATTTTAGGGATGACTACCCATCCTTATGAGGGACACGTAGTACGATCCTTCCAACTCAAATGATATGATGGAGGTGGATTAGTAATGGCTTCCTTGAATCTTAGGGATGACTACCCATCCTTATGAGGGACACGTAGTACGATCCTTCCAACTCAAATGATATTATGGAGGTGGATTAATAATGGATTCCTTGAATCTTAGGGATGACTACCCATCCTTATGAGGGACACGTAGTACGATCCTTCCAACTCAAATGATGTTATGGAGATGGAGTAGTAATGGCTTCCTTGAATCTTAGGGATGACTACCCATCCTTATGAGGGACACGTAGTACGATCCTTCCAACTCAAATGATGTTATGGAGATGGAGTAGTAATGGCTTCCTTGAATCTTAGGGATGACTACCCATCCTTATGAGGGACACGTAGTACGATACTTCCAACTCAAATGATGTTATGGAGATGAAGTGGTGAAAACCACTGTTTCCTGGACTATGTTTTGCATGATGGGACAGACAAGAAAAATTCTTTTCGCCTAACTTTTCTTCCAAGTAAGGTTTCAACCATTTTTCCCAAGATGTTCTTTATATGTGCAGAGCGTGTTTAATTCAAGACAATGCGGCATCAGTTTCCAACCCCAAGACCTTACTTAATGTTTATTGTGCAATGATCCTAAGAGGGTCTGACATGCTTTTGGTGGTTTTTTTTTTGAAATATGGGATGGAATGAGACTCGAGGCTATTATGCAATGTATCCTGAACACAAATGGGTAAGATGGATTATACAAAATGCTTCACCCTATCTTGCAAAATTGACAACTTTCATGTATCCCAAATTTCAAACGATATTCTTTAATGTGTTTGCAGTGCTCGTGGAGATTTCTGTAAAACAATTCTGTTGTTTCATATATTTCTAGTTTTGCTAAGGATACACACTAACCACTTTGCTATATATATATATATATATTTTAAACCCAAAACTGGTCCCATGACCAACACACTAGGCTAAGACAAGACCAATGCAATCAAAATGCCTAAAAAACCTTTTTCAGAACAATCTCCTCATGCTAAAATAAAGGTTGAAAGCAAAAAGAAACTAACACACACCTAAGAAAATCAAAACTACACACGAAAAGACAAAACATGACATATTTACATATAATACAAGGCCTTGCCATTTCAGGCCTGGAAATAGTGCTTTAAATGCAGTCCATTGACGGGTAAAGCCAAATATTTTTCGTCCAGGGTTTTTAATCTAAAACTGTTTTCACCTAGGACTTCTGAAATTTGGTAAGGACCCAACCATAAGTAATCAAATTTATCATGATCTCCTTTCCTCTCATGTCTCTTATCCCACAACAACACTAAATCCGAAACTTTAAATGTTTTGACTCTAGACTTTTTATCAAACCACCTTTTTACTACATCTTGGTGTTTACTCAAGTGAAGCATAGCCTCATCCCTCTTTTCATCCGGATGCATCAATTGTGTTAGTCTAGCTTCAAGTTTATTATCAGTTCCAAGGTAATCTTTCATGAAATGTAATGTTTGTAACTTAAGATTTGTGGGAAAAATAGGATCTTGTCCATAAACTAAGTGGTAAGGAGATGTTCCTAATGATTCCTTGATTCCGATTCTATCAGCCCAAAGAGCCAACTTAAGTTTGTTATGCCAATCTCTAGGATTTCTTTCGAGCAACTTTTTAATGACACATAACAAGTTCTTATTGGAAGACTCAGCCAATCCATTACCTTGTGGATAATAATTTGAAGAAAACTTCAAACTCACCATGTTGTCGAATGCCCAATTTGCAAATTCCAGAGAGGAGAAAGTGGAACCATTGTCACTTACAATGGAGTTAGGCATTCCGAATCGAGTGACAATGTTATCCTCTAAGAATTTGATAACGACTTCTGAAGTGGCATTTTTAGTGGGAATAGCTTCCGTCCACCTTGTGCAATAATCTGTAGCCGTGAGAATGTATTTATGGGAATCAGATGAATTGGGACTGATGATCCCAACAAAATCCAAACCCCATTGTGCAAAAGTTCTAGACTCGATTACAGATTGTAATGGCATAGAAGCACCCCTTTCTCTATTTGCCACGATTTGACAAGTATGACATGACCTCACATGAGCATGAGCATCTTTAAACACTTGAGGCCAATAGTAACCAGCTCTAAGGATTTGATGGGCTGTGGCATTAGCAGACCCATGCCCTGTCCCATACTTACCGTGGAACTCCCCGAGTATTTGAGCTGCCTCTTTTCGATCAACGCAACGAAGGTAAATTCCTTCATGGTTTTTCTTGTATAACGCACCGGATCTGATTAGAAAATTAGCAGATTTTAGACGCAAGGCTCTTCGTTGAGTAGAATTTAAATGTGGTGGACACTTACCATTTAGTAAGAAATGCACAACATCTACATACCACTCATCTTCAGTTATATCTGCTATTTCATAATGCTGACAGGATATTAAAGGATCATTTTCTGCTATGGCCTTAACCAACCCTTGTCCCCGCACTATCCTCATAGATTGAATTTCAAGATCAAATTCTTGAAGAGTTGAGATCCACTTACCCCGCATTTCACCCAGTTCATTCTGTATAAACATGGATTTAACTGCAGGATCTAGGACTATAGCAAACACCCTACTGTGGACTATATAATGTCTGAATTTCTTTACAGTCTTAAATAGGGCATACATCTGCTTGTCCAAGATGGAATATCTCAATTTCGCATCTTTGAGAGGAGTACTAAGGAAGGCAATGGGATTTTCAATGTTGCGTTCACTCCTCTGAGTTAGAACACTCGCAAAGGAATGGTCTGAAGCAAATGTGTAAATGTAGAAAGGCTTCGCATAGTCAGGACTCACTAAAATCGGGGCTCTAGAAATCGCATCCTTGATTCTTTGGAAAGCATCCCTATTTTCATTCGTCCATTTGATTTGGACCTCTTTCTTCAACATATCGTTCAAGGGTTTTGCAATTTTTGAAAAACCTGAAATAAATTTTCTAACAAAATTAATTTTCCCAAAAAATGATCTCAATTATTTTTTGCTATTGGGAAAAGGAATCTGTTGTATGGCCTCTATTCTTTCAGGATCAATGGAAATTCCATCTTTGGATATTACATGCCCCAATAATTTTCCTTCTGTTACCCCAAAAATGCACTTCTTTGGGTTGAGTGAAATGCCATGTTCCCTACATCTTTGGAGCACTTTCCTTAGATCCTTGACATGGTTCTCCCTGTTCTTAGAAAATACGGGAATATCATCTACATAGACAATAATGCACTTACCGATGAGCCCCTTAAAGGCAAAGTCCATGGCTCGTTGGAATGTGGCACCTGCATTCAATAAACCAAAAGGCATTCTCCTATATGCAAACGTGCCCCATTTTGTGGTGAAGGCGGTTTTCATTCTGTCATTAGGATGTATGAGGACCTGATTGTATCCTGAATAGCCATCTAGGAATGACATCATTTCCGACCCATTTACCTTTTGAAGGATTTCGTCAATGGTAGGTAAAGGGTAATTGTCTTTTTGTGAGGCCTTATTCAGATTTCTAAAATCAATGCATAGCCTTATCTCTCCATTCTTTTTCCTCACAGGGACCAAGTTAGCAACCCATGTGGAATGCCTAATAGGAAAGATGATTTTAGCTTCCAGTAGTCGCTTTACCTCCTTTTCTATCAAGGGCTCTAGTAATGGATTGACTGGCCTCTGTCTTTGCCTAAAGGGTTTGGAGTCTGGCTTCAAAGGGATTGTATGCATTATAACATTCTGATCATAAGTTCTCAACTCCTTATAGCTCCAAGCTATGCAATCTATGTATTCCTTCAATGCATTGGCAATGGAATTCTTTTCATATTCGGTACATGCCTTTGCAATGAGTATTTCACGAGGATTTTCTATACTTCCAATATTGACTGAGTGACAAGCCTCTTTGGGAGGTGGAACTTTTCTCCCTCCTTTCGGTTGGTATCCAATATCAAACATTTTTTCTAATGAGGCCATCCCATTTGGCATCTCATTCCATTTTCCTGTAGCTTCACTTTTCAAACCTGCCTCTTCTTGCCCCCTCTCGTCTTCATCAATAACCTGATTTTCAAAGATACCAAAATTAGTGACAAAATTGAACACATGTCTGTCACTATCAAAGACTTGGAAATTCATGACGTTATCAGGTATCGAGGGGCTAGGGACTAATTCTATGGAAAATCTCTTGCACTGCTTGTGATCCGCTGGTTTAAGCATGCTAGCGGCTGCGGCTAAAGAATCCGCCAAACGATTTCCTTTTCTAGAGATTAGAGATATGTTAAAAGCATCAAATTCGTTTATTAAATCTCTAACTCTGGTTCGGTAAAGGCTGAGCCGCTTGTTCTTACATGCATATTGTCCTTTGACTTGCTTTACCACCAATTCAGAATCACCTAAGACCTTGATACATTTGATTTTCTTCCGAAGGGCCAATTGAAGTCCAAAAATCAAGGCCTCATATTCTGCCACATTATTGGTGGCTAGGAACTGTAATCGATATGCAGCCAACATAGGTTGTCTGTCTAGACATGAAAGTTCAATACCAGCTCCCGCCCCTTGTTTGGACTTGGATCCGTCAAATCTTAAAGTCCAAACCTTATGGTGTTCTTCAGAATCATTGCATCCAATCCTTTCATTTTTAGAACTCTCAAGAATTTCTACGTCCAAGCAATAGGCTCCTAATTCAGTTTCAACGTATTGAATTTCATTCGGCTTGTTGTACTCTGTTATCATTTCCTTGAGCCTAGGTTCACTATCGATTCGAATTTGATTGGCCACTCCTCTCCAAGGCAACCACATATGTGAAGAGTCTGTTACAATATATCCATTTAAGTTCTTGCTCCAATCTCTTCCCAACACCATGCCATACTTGATAGGAATGTTAAGAACCAATATATCTATGTGATGTTGAACCCTAGGTTCTGAGTTGACCTGAATAAGAATATCCCTTAATTCTCCCTCTGCATCCATGGCCGATCTATCCAGTTGCACCACCCTACTTTTAGAAGGTTTTGGTGTAAGTCCCAATTTTTGATAGATTTCTAGGGGCATAATGCTAGCAGAGGCCCCTGAATCTATTAAACAATTGTGTAGATTTCTACCAGCAATTCTAATGGTTATGAGGAATGGGGGCACATCTCGCTTTTCCCCTTTCCAAACCAATTTGGATTCAACACCTTTAGCTTCATGAACTTGGGTAGGTGGATCCAAACCTTTTGGTGGACTTACTTCTTGGCCTAAAAGTTGGGACATATCATACATTGAGACATTGGCCTTAGTTTTCTTCATGTCTTCTATCAAGTCATAGGTGGGTTTTTCAAAATTTGACATATTTTGCACCAACTTAGACTTCTTCGCCATTGATGGAGGAGGTGGATTAACATCTCCTTTGAGATCGGGAGGAAGTAATGGGTTGTTTGGAGGGGTAGAGGAAGTTTTGGGATCTTTAGAACTCCTTGTGTAATACTTGTGATTTCCTTTCCCAAAACGTTTATTGGCATGAACTTCCAATGTTTCTTCATCTTCTTTTCCAAAGAACTCCACATCCTCCTCTTCTTCACTATCTTGGGAGTATATAACTTCAGTCAATATAGATTCCTGCTTTCCATGGCAATAGTGCGGGCAATCATTATCACAAGACCCTGACTCTCCAAAATCTTTCGAGACCTCTGCCTGATTGGCTACAGGATTGGGTACTCATCCATTATTAGGATGCGTGTTGTATGTTCCTTTTCCTCTATGGTTATGAGGTCGGTTATGACCCATGACTTGGTCAACTTTTTTATTAACATTTCCCACTATAACCAAAACTTTGGCCAATGTTTCCTTCATGTCTTCTATCGTGGATTCAGGCCCATGTGGTTGGGGCACTGTAATTTCGGGCCCAGCTATATTTGTTGCATTAGCCACCTCTAGAACAGGTATGATGGCTTGGGTCTGGGCACTTTGATTCCATCCTGGATTCACACTTTGAATAGGAGTGATTGTTGGATACGTCGTTGGACTTGGCGTACTAATCGAAGTAAACCCAGGTATGGTCAACAAGTTATTGCCCGGATTGAACCCAGTCAAGGTCATCGGGTTATTTGGAATCAAAGCCTGCGTTGGACAAGAGGCATTAGGATAAGTAGGAAATGATGCGACTTGAGATGGTTGTTGGAAATTGTTCATTGTTGGAACTTGTGGTGCCATTAATTGATTCATCATGGCGAATTGACTATATGGACCATATTGTCCCATCCCAGTCAATTGAGACAACCCTACTCCTGGTAAATTCATTTGTTGTTCAAGGGTCATTGTCTCCGCATAAGCTAACGAAAGCGTCGTAACCTGAGGGTTCCTTCTAGTCAACAAGGATGTTAACGGATCTAAAGCTCCAAAGTATAGTTGCAGGGCCACAACAGGATCTACTACGAAGTGGCGAGTCAAATTTGTATACAGCTTTTGGAACCTCTGATTGAATGTTCTTATGGGCTCATTGGGTAACCTTTTGCATGATACGAATAAATTATAAATCATGGAAGGATCTACCAACATTCGAAATTGGCTAATAAAGGCAGTTTCTAATTGGGCCCATGAAACAATGGACCCTACGGGAAGATTCCTGTACCATTCATTGGCCGTACTGTCTAGACTAGCAGGGAAAATTCGACAAGCGATATCTTCATGGGTGACTCCTTGTCTAAACATGTAATCTTTGTAAATTTGGACATGCTCTTCGGCTGTTATGGGACCATCATGCATGAATTTAGGCAATCCCCTTTCGATATTTCTAGGTAAGTCATGAACTACCCCAGGGATATTCAAAGGAGAACTTTGCGCACCATACCAAAGGGTAGGTGGTTGTTGTTGTTGTTGTGGTTGTTGGGCCATGTTATTCAAAGGTATCGACCCTATAGGAACAATGGTGACACTTGTAATGATGGGGACAGACGCACTTGGTGTAGCTGTCACGTTTGAAATTGTGGGCTCAGGCCCACGAGACGTACTTGAGTCTAAAGAAGCTCCTAACTCAAGTACACTGGGTGGTATTTCGATCTCTAATGTTTGGTTTCTCGGCTTCCTACCAGTGGGAGAAAGGCTTTGGAAAATAGTTTCCCCTATGGTTTTGGACCTAGTAGCTATGTACTCAGGTTGGGCCAGCTTGAAAACTCTAGACCTCTAAAAGACTTCTCTCAACTCACCTGCAAAATGAAACAAATAAATGTTATACCTGCAAGCACAATAGGTGGAAACAAAACTACCCACGTTAATCGTTAGAACAGATCGTAATCACAAAGCAATAAAGAAGGCCCTCCTTCTAGCACCAAAATGTTGAGTGGATATTTTGCACTATAGCAAAATGATCACCACAACTAGAGTCTCAAACAGGAAACTCTCTCTTGCAAAGAAACTAAGTAGCATTACTCATTTCTCCAAGGTTCTTGTGAACAAACATTCATGTGCATGTAATCAATCAAGACTAAGGCAAATAAATGAATGTATGCCAGAATAACCTAAACCCTGCAAGTAACAGTTAACAAGGGGCCTTTAATGATTCGAATGAATACTTTGCAACCATAATCCATTAAATCGACCAAAAGTGATGATAGCTTCTTTTAATGTTCCTAAGATTAAAATGATCTACCCGAAACCCAGTTAGTAACCTCTTTTATCTTCAGCTTAAAAAGGGTTCTAAATGAGAAAGTGCGTGGTTTAAACCACTTCATTTTAAACTCCGTGCCTTTAACATGAGGTTCATTTTTTAGAATTAGCGGATTCGTTTTATCTTCGTTTAAAAGTGTTCCACTATACCTATGTTAGCATTTGGTGTTAGTAAGGTTAGTAAGTTAGAAAATTAGGATTCATTCACTTAATCTGATTTAATGTGCATTTGGAATTAGTAGCCCTCCTAAACCCATATCTTATCTAAAAATTAGATGAAGGCGTTTGGAGATGCAAGAAATTCTAGAACGGACCAGAATCAGAAAAGCAGATTTTAAGAAGAGGTTAATCCAAATATCAAAATAAAACATAAACCTTATCTACAACAGTTAGCTGGAAAACAAAACAGGACATTAATTTGGTTAGCAACCTCCTCCCTACAAAACCCCAAGTTATGAGATGAAATTCTAAGACTACCTGACCTAACAGACCTGTAACATAAACACAGTCAGATTAGATCAGATGCAAGACTCTGAGGAAACAAATAATTGCATCATTCCATCATTCACCTATCGTAACCCATTTTATGGCATCAACGAATAGATACAAGAAACAATAATGCAAAGGAAAGATTTACAGAAATAACAACAGTCTTAGTTTCAATCTCCTTTTGGTTTCACACACAAGAGTTGCTCCTGCCAAAAAACTCCTTTATTTCGAAAAATAGTCTTTGTTTTTCTCTACAATTTCCAGCCCCTTCTGGCCTCTTTGAATGGCGTATTTAAAATTTTCAAGAAGCTTTTCGTTTCGTCTTCCAATGGCCATTCGCTTCACCTTCTCTGACTGTTCGTGTGCTTTGGTTTCCATTTTGTGGCCCTTCGCTGCATTTTCTCCACATAGGCTTGCGTCCGTTTCCCTCCGTGTGTAATGGCCATCTTAAATGATCATGTAACGCTTTGTCTTATTCATTAGATTTTGTCCTTATGTCCACGTTGATGTAGGTCCGTTACCTTGGCGAAAATGGAACATGTCGCGATATCGCGACACCTTTGCCTCCTTGCTCTCTTTTGTTGCTTGTGGCCGCGAAACTGCAACATGTCGCGATATCACGACACTTTTGCCTCCTTGCTCTCTTTTGTTGCTTGTGGCCACGAAACTGCAACATGTCGCGATATCGCGACACTTTTGCCTCCTTGCTCTCTTTTGTTGCTTGTGGCCGCGAAACTGCAACATGTCGCGATATCGCGACACTTTTTCTCTTTTGACCACGATCATGCAACATGTCGCGATATCGCGACACTTTTGGCCCATTTCGTCTTTTGTTGCTTTTCAATCACGAAAATGCAACATGTCGCGATATCGCGACACTTTCTCCTATTCTGGTCGCAAAAATGCAACATGTCGCGATATCGCGACACTTTTTCTCTTTTGTCCATGATAGTGCAACATGTCGCGATATCGCGACACTTTTTCTTGTTTGGCAATGAAAATGCAACATGTCGCGATATCGCGACACTTTTTCTCTTTTGGCCACGACGGTGCAACATGTCGCGATATCGCGACACTTTTTCTTGTTTGGCCACGAAAATGCAACATGTCGCGATATCGTGACACTTTTTCTCTTGTGCCTCTCTCTATGCTTTGAATCGCGAAAATGCAACATGTCGCGATATCGCGACACTTTTTCCTTCTTCTCTATCTCTTTGCTTTGTATCGCGAAAATGCAACATGTCACGATATCGCGACACTTTTTCTCCTCTGACCGCGACAACACAACATGTCGCGATATCGCGACACTTTTTCCTCTTTTGGCCGCGATGGTGCAACATGTCACGATATCGCAACATCTTTCTTCTTTGGCCATGTAACTGCAACATGTCGCGATATCGCGACACTTTTTCTATTTTGGCCGCGATGGTGCAACATGTCGCGATATCGCGACACCTTTTCTCCTTTGGCCGCGAAACTGCAACATGTCACGATATCGCGACACTTTTTCTATTTTGGCCGTGATGGTGCAACATGTCACGATATCACGACACTTTTTCATCTTTGCTCTCTCCCTTTGCCTTGGACCGTGAAACTGCAACATGTCGCGATATCGCGACACTTTTTCTCCTTGTGGTATTTTGCATTTTCTTTGATCTTTAGCATATGGGCCACTTCGGTCTTCTTGGAAACATGCAAAAAAGGTGGGTCCCCAATTTTGGGGTACGTTGTGGAGCAGCCACAACAGAGCTCAAGAAGGTACCAAAGGTTTTTTGGTTAACCAAAAGCATTGGACCCTAGCACAAGAAAATTTGCTAAGTATGGGCTTTGCCTAAATTATTGTGTCATGCCAGAGCTCGAGAAGGTACCAAAAGTTTAGAAACATTGAGAAAGAAAATTTTACCAAGTGCTAATGGTTAGATATATTGCACCATGCTAGATCTTGAAGAGGTCTTGAAACCTCGTCACTTGATAGCTTTGAGCAATGGAAATTTTTATAAGTGTTGATTTCATTGGAGATATTGCACCATGCTAAACTTCGGTAATGGGAACAAACCCCAACAATGGAATTGAAACTCAATAATGAAAATGAAGCCCAACAATTGAAGATGAATTCTAGAAATTAAATAGGAAGTTCAAAAATTAGAAAATCGATTCTAGGATATTAGAAGTCATTTTTGGCTAAGTATAAGTTTGCTTGGAGATATTGTACTATGGCAAACCTCGGGGAGGTACCAAAAATCTGGTAATGTTGATAAAAAGAAAATTTCTAAGTCTAGAGAATGCCATAAATTGTGTACCTTGGTGGAATTTGAAGAGATACCCAAAGTCCAACAACCTTGAAAGAGGATATTTTGCTAAGTGTTCAGAATGTTAGAAATCATATACCATGTCGGAGAGTGGAGTGGTGCCAAAAGCTTGACAATTTTGAAAAATATTTCTAAGTGTAGATATTGTGATTAAGTCAAGCTTTGTGTTAAGGCTTGAGGACATATTCGAAGATAGATTTTGGTACAGACTTGAGAATAGATTTGTACCAAATCAAAGATAGAGATTGAGAAAATTTGTGCTAGAAAAAATGATTGTATTTAGTGCAAATTTGAGAAAGATATTGAGTAGATATGTGCCAAATTGAATGACTATGTTTAGTGGAGAGATTCACTATATTTGTGCTAGATCAAAGGACTGTTTTTAGTGAAAATTTGAGATAGATATTGAGCAGATTTATGCTAGACCAAAGTATTGTGTTTAGTACAGATTTGAGATAGAGCTGAGAGTAAGATTTGGAGGTGACAAAGTAGAGGATAGTAGTCTCTAGTGGATAGAGATCCATTATCTAGGGTATAGAGGACAAGGGTCTTTAGTGGAGAGATATCCACAAGCTAGAGTAGTGGAGGCAATAGTCTTCTAAGAGGCTCACCATCCAGAGCAGAGGGGAAGCATTTCTCCTATGGATAGGTATCCATAAAATTTATTAAGGAATTGGTGTCTCCTTTGGATAGAGGTCCATAAACATTATAATAGGGAAGGATTCCCAAGAGATTTGTTGAGAAAATTATAGTGAAATATTTTATCCGTAGAGTAGCCCACATTTGGTGAACCAAATGAAATTGGTGTCTCTATTGTGTGTGATGATTTATTCATTACTTTTGTTATTTTTGTTGATATTGCCATTTATTATATTGGATAATATTTTTTGGGAAAGAAAAGTAAAAATTCATCTTATACTTTTCACCTTCCCCTCTCAGTATAAGTTTGTGTTATTCAATTGGTATCAGAGTGGGTTCCTTTAAAAAGGGTCTAATATCTTGAAGAAATATCTTACAAGAACACACATGGCAAAGAAATGCAAAAGTAGAACCATTAGACCTAAAATGGAAATAACACACACAATCATCAAAGAAAATGAATATGAATTTAAGTTTATTTTCAAAGAGATTGTTTCTCTAAGATGAGAAGTGGAAACATATTCAAGAGATGAATAAAGTAGTGGAGAAGAGACTAAATTGATAAAATTTTGTACCAAATGTAGGAAGACAGGTCACCATGTAGCTTATTGTCCATAAGATGGTGAAGAATGTTTTATTTGTGGTCAACTCGGTCATGATGCAGGTTATTGCAATGGGTTTAGTAGTAGTGAAGATGAAATGGAACTCAACGAAAATAAACACAATCAAAATAGGTATGGAGAAGAAACTCTACCCTCAATAATAGAAGAAAATGATCCTATTGAAGACCAAAGAAAAGAGAAAATTTGATAAAAATAAAATGAGGAAGCCACTGTTAAGGAACTTTTTGAGTTGAAAAGGGAGAACTCAGAATTAAAGGCTCAAATACAAGAGGATGACAAATGTAAGATAAAGCTTCTACAAAATCTCTATAACTTAAAATATAAGATTGAAAAGGCAAGAAGAGCTAAAAAAGATATGGTTGAACAATCAAATTTAAAAGAGCTAGAATGTGAAAGACTTATTGTTGATCTCGAAGAATTAAAAAGGGAGAACTCAAGATTAAGGGTTCAATCTCAAGAAGATGAGAAAGCAAAAGCAAATTTTCTATAGGAGCTCACTAACTTCAAAATTAAGGTTGAAGAGGCAAGGAAAATGGAAGAAGGCATGGCTGAAAAATTAAAGATAAAATATCTAGAGTGTAAAATATTAGACCATGAGATAGTTTCACTAAGGATGAAAGTGAAAGACTCTAAGGACAAGCTACACAAGTTTGAGAAAAATTCAAAGATCTTGGATAGTATTATCAATGCACAAAGATCATCAGTCACCAAAATAGGACTTAGTTTTGAAGAAGAACAAGGAAAATAGGAAGCATAAAAATAAGAGTCAAGTTCAAGCACCAAATAAGAAGAAGCTTCAAAATAAGAGATTGAAAGAGAGAGTAAGACTTCTAAGGATAAGTTGGACAATAGAAATTTCAACAAGGAAAGGAACAATGCACAAATAAGGAACAAATGGAACAGGAAACATGATAGGGTGGAAGAGACTAAAATACCAATGGGATCAAGACAAGGTTTCTTCAATGGATGTTGCTTCTCATATCATAGGTTTGGGCACAAGGCTACATAGTGCAAGACACATGAAATATAGGAATATGGAAGTTTTAGAAACAAACTTCTCTTTCAAGGGTATTTCTACTCTTGTAATTAGTTTGGTCATAAGGAAGTTAATTTTAGGGTTAATGACAAGAATGGATTTGGCTTCACTAGAAGGAACTACAAGACATTTGCACCTTCAAGGAATTACAACATTAAGTGCTATAAGTGCAATAATGTTGGGCATACAACAAGGTGGTGTAGAACAAAATTTCCAAAACTTCCAAGGACATGCAAGAAAGAGGATTCTCAAAAGGTTCAAAAAGGTATGACTTCAAAGGTATGGAAAGAGAAATCTAATAAAGGATAAGATAAATGTAATATGGGAGTAGATTTACTCCCACCCCATAACTAACCACCTCCATGAAAGGAGGTGGGGGAGGGGCTAAGCCAAGAGTATCATTCTTGGAAATTTGAGTATCCTTTTGTCATTGATGTCAAATGGGATAGAGTTGGTTTAGGGGAAGAGCATTCAATCAAGGAGAGCAGCTTCTCACGGGGAGAAACTTTGAAATCGAGTGTTTTGGAAAATTGTTGCCATCAATGAGAAAGGGGGGAGATTGTTGGAAATTTGAGTATAATATATTATCATTGATGTCAAAATGGCTTAGTCCATGAGAGCGCAACAATGAAAAGGTTGAAGGCCAAGTTTGAAGACTATGTGCAAAAAGAGAGCAAGCAAAAAAACCTAATATTATAATATTTTAATATAATAATATCCGAACAATAGAGTTTTTCAAAAGGAAAATAAAACAAGTTTAAAAGAAATAATATTATAATGATTTTCATTATAATACATGGGATAAAAAGTTATTTAAGTTAAAGTTTTAAATTATTTATAGTTAAATAATTTAAAATTAAATATTTTAATATTTTAATTTAAAGTTATTTTAAATCTTTTAAACACCGTGATGCACCGATGATTGAGGGCCAAAGATTCCATATTAAGCCAATGTTTAAATCCAAAATCTACAAGGGAACCTCACCAACGATGTTATATTGAAGACCATTTATCATATTTAAAGAGGTGAATCATAACTTTATGTGTAATGTATGGTGCAAGATTAATATTCGAATGCACTATGATACATGAAGATCCTGCGGTAAAATGAATATTATGGCATACACTCGAGCAATTCATTGGAGAAGAAATAAAACAAATTTACTGCGCCATTTGAGGGATGAACTATGGGAAAGGTGAGAACGTTCGTGCACTTCATTTGAAATGCGACGGAGACAAAAAAATAGCGTATGCAGATTTTGAGGGTTCAGATTTTGAGGGTTTAGTGCTAGTGTGAGAGGGAAGTCAGAGCACATGCTCCTTCAGTCTTAAATGGGTGACTAGCCCATGTCGTGCTCATCCTATTTTTGAGAGTGCATGAACAACAAAGCAACGTAGGGTCGAAGCTGCAGTTTATAGTGTGTGAGGAGGAATAATGTTTTAAGGTATGTATTATGTGTTTAACTTAGGAGTTATAAGGGCTAAGAAATACTCTTTGCATTGATGTGAAATAACATGGGAGATATAAGGTATTTTGGTGGAAGTTTAATAGGGATATATTTTTAAAGTGGAGTAATAAGGTATAAGATATTTATTTATAATTATAAAACTCTATTTTGGTTATTAAAAATGATTTTAAAAGGGAATGATTTAGGGTATGTGTTAAATATTATCTTTTGAGAAGTTTGGAGTTATAAGGGTTAAAAAGGGATAATTTAATTTTTATATGTGGAATGCTATTTAGAAAAGGTTGAAGTTTATAAAGTGATAATAAAGTTTTTTTCATGTATTGAATAGTTTGGAGTCTATAAAAGAAATTGAGTTTTATGTGTTGAATGATATTTTTAAAGTATGGAGATTATAAGGTGTAATTGAGAATTAATATTTTATTTGTATGGTGAAATATTTTGATGGAAATATTTGAATGAAAATTTTGAGAAGGTTTGGCTATCTAACCTTTGAAATTGGCAAAGAGGTTGATTGTGATTGAGACAGGTTTTGAGGTCAAAAATCCATCAAACAAAAGTTATGGGCATATCATCCTTGTGAGTGAATATTGTTGAAAGTTGTGAAGTGCAAGTTGGAGTGAAAAGGTTTTTTTTGATAAGCTTTGTTGGAAATTATTGAGTGAGTTTTCACATGCATGATTGGTGAATGTTTGTGAGGACAATTGAGTATGAAATTAAGAACTATATATTTTTTTGAGTGATACTTCTTATACACATCTGCCATGGGGATTGAACCCGGGTCACATCACCGCTAATGCAAGTGGACTCCTTGCTGATAGACCATATCATGTGGATTTTTGAGAATATTGAACTAGGGTGTGTGCAAGATCATGAGTATCATTGCTATGTGAAATTGAGAACTATCTTGAACTAGGGTTTGTGCAAGATCATGAGTATCATTAATATGTGAAATTGAGAACTATCTTGAACTAGGGTTTGTGCAAGAACATGAGTATCATTGTTATGTGAATTTGGAATCATATTTTGAGTTCCATAGAGTGAGTTGTTGAAAGCATTGTGAAATATTTGCTTAGATTTTATAAGCAAGTTGTGTTTCATTGAGTGATTGGATGAATGGAGTTGATTGAGCATAGTTGATTGAAAGTGTTGGAGTGATAGTTCAAGTTTTATAAAGTAAATTTTTCTTTATTCTAAATTTATTTGAAAAGAGTTTGGAAGTGATTGAGTGATTGTGAGTGTGAAACATATAGATTCTCTAAAAATTCTCTATATGCTTCTAAGGTTAAACAAGATTCTGAGTGAAACTTGTTTGTAGGATTGAAGAAGTTTTATGAAAGCGATTGAGTTGAGTTGTGTATGCAAGTTTTGCAATTGTTTTGAATAAGCTTTTGTGAAATCTTATGGATAGATTTGAGTAAGTCCTAGAGTGGACTTAAGGACAGAGTTAAGCAAGTTTTTGTGAGAGCTAGTGGATAGATTTGAGTAAGTCCTAGAGTGGACTTAAGGATAGTGTGAAGCAAGATTTTGTGAAAGATTGTGGGAATATTTGAATAAGTCCTAGAGGGGACTTAAGTACATAGTTGAGTAAGTTTTTGTGAAAGCTTAAGGACAGATTTGTGTGAGCTTTCATGAAAGCTTATAATCAAATTTGGAAAAGTTCTAGAGAGGACTTGTTGAGAAGTTTTGAGATAAGTCTTAGTGAAGACTTGTGGACAAATTTATGTGAGCTTTTGTGGAAGCTTACAATTATATTGGACAAGTTCTAGTGAGGACTTGTTGAGAAAATTTGAGGTAAGTCTTGGTGAAGACTTGTGGAGCAGATTGGACAAGTTCTAGAGAGGACTTGTTGGACAGATTTGAGGTAAGTCTTTGAGAAGACTTGAGATTAGAGTTGATTGATTGATTTTTTCAAACTTTGAGTTAATATTTGGGACATATCTAGTAGAGTTGAGTTTGTGATTGAGTCAATATTTGTGTTAAGGTTTGAGGACATATTTAAAGACAAAGTTTGGTATAGACTTGAGGAAATATTTGTACCAAATCAAAGATAGATATTGAGAAAATTTGTGCTAGACCAAAGGATTGTATTTAGTGCAGATTTGAGAAAGAGATTGAGCAGATTTGTGCTACACCAATGGACTATGTTTAGCGTAGAGATTGAGCATATTTATGCTAGACTAAAGGACTGTGGTTAGTGCATATTTGAAATAGAGATTGAGAATATTTGTGCTAGACTGAAGGACTGTGTTTAGTGCTAATATTGAGCAGATTTTTACTAGATCAAAGGAATGTGTTTAGTGCAGATATTGAGCAAATTTATGCTAGATTGAAGGACTATGTTTAGTGTAGATTTGAGATAGAGATTGAGAAAATTTGTGCTAGACCAAAGGACTGTGTTTAGTGTAAATTTGAGATAGAGTTAAGAGTAAGATTTGGAGGTGAAAAAGTAGAGGATAGAAGTATCCAGTAGATAGAGATCCATTATCCATGGTAGAGAGGATAGAGGTATTAAGTGGAGAGAGATCCACAAGCCAGAGTAGTGGAGGTAGTAGTCTTATAAGAGGATCACCAGCCAAATTAGAGGAGAAGGAGTTCTCCTATGGATAGGTATCCACAAACTTGATTAGGGGATTGATGTCTCCTTTGGATAGAGGTCCATAAATATTGTAATAGGGAAGGATTCCCAAGATATTTGTTGATAAAATTATAGTAAAATATTTTCTTCATGGAGTAGACCACATTGGGTAAACCATGTTAAATTGGTGTCTCTATTGTGTGTGATGATTTGTGCATTGCTTTGGTTTCTGTTTTTGATATTGCCATTTATTATATTGGATAATATTGTTTTGGAAAGAAAATTAAAAAGTGGTCTTACACTGTTCATCTACCCTCTCAGTATAAGCTTGTGTTCTTCAAAATACATCAACAAATTTTATGAATCTAATAAATAATGTGTTCAAAAAGTGTCTATATAAATTTGTCTTGGTATTATTAGATGATATTTTGATATATTCTCATACCAAATAGGAAAATTACCATTACCTAAGGTTGGTGTTGGAGGTGTTGAAAAAAACTAGCTATATGGAAAATTGTCCAAGTGTGATTTTATACCTCATAGGTAGTGTATTTGGGACACATCATCTCGACTGAATGAATTTCTATGGACCCAAAGAAAATTGAGGCTATATTAATTTATCTTGCATCAACAAATATGTCAAAATTTAGGAGTTTTATGGGATTCACTAGTTATTATAGGTATTTATGAAATATTACTCTAAGGTTGCCTATTCAATGACCAAACTTCATAGAAAAGGGAAAGAGTTCAATTGGATGGATAAGTGTGAGTCCACCTTAAAGGCTCTAAACATTAATTTAACTACTACACTGATTCTCAAAATACTAGAACCTCTTAGGAATTTTACCATGTGCATAGATGCATCCCTAGAAGGTTTATATGGGTTTGTGTCCTAGTAAGAGGCTATAGTAGTCTATGAGTCTAGGAAATTAAATAAGCATGAGTTAAACTATGTTATGTATGACATAGAATTGGTAGCAATTGTGCATACCCTAAATGTCTAGATACTTTATTTTTTGGGTAAATGATTTGAGCTAAGGATAGACCATCAAAGTCTAAGGTATATTTTTACCCAACCTATGCTAAACGCAAGATAGAGAAGATGGATAGAGTTATTAAAAGAATATGACTTTGGTATTGAGTATATCAAAGGGAAAGAAAATAAGGTTGAATATACCTTAATTAGGAGAAGGAACATAACTACACTAACCTAGAGTCATATAGATTTGATGGATAGGGTCAAGGAAATATAGCTTTAGGACCCATATTGCATAGAAATTCAAGATAAAAGTAAGAGAAATCCTAAATATAATAAGGGTTTAAACATAAAATATGGAATTTTATGCTTCAAATATAGGGTAGTTATACCTAAAATTGGTGATCTAATGATATTTATTATGTAAAAGGCACATAATTCTCATTATTTTTCTCATCTGTGAGGGTCAAAATGAGGAAAAACATGAAAAAGACCTTCTACTAGGCCAAAATGAAGTAGGATATCACTAGTTTCATTGCAAGATGTTTAGAATGTCAAAAGGCTAAGGCAAAACATCAACACCTAGTAGAGAAATTTTACCCACATGATGTACCTATGCAGATAGGTAATTTCTATGGATTTTATTGTGGGTTTACCTAAGACTAGGTACTAGCATGATGTAATCTTGGTAGTGGTTGATAAGTTGAACAAGGTTGCACACCCCATACCAAGGAATATCAAGGATGTTGTACTGGTAGTGGAAAATAAGTTTCTTAAATAAATAATTAGGCTACATGGATTTCATGAGGTGATCATATCAGACATGGATTCTAGGTTCACATAAAAATTTTGGTAGGCTCTACATCGTGTAGTGGGCACTAAGTTGAATATTAGTTTTGCATATCATCCAAAAATAGATGGTCAAACAAAGAGGGTAAACCAAGTTTTAGAGGACATGCTATGCATGTATTGCATGGACCAAAAGTCTAAATGGGAGGACTTTTTGCATCTTGTAAAATTTACACATAATAATTGTTACAATGCATCATTTGGAATGATCCCGTTTGAAGCCTTATATGGAAAAAAATGGAGAACACCTCTATTCTAGGATAATTTAGAATATCAAGTGATGGTTAGACCAAAAAATATCCAATATATGGAGGAATAGATCAGAGAAATCCACCTCAAGCTCAAAGAAGCAGTAAATCACCAAAAGAGCTATACTAATCTAAAAAGATCATCGAGAGAATTCTATGTGGGGGATAGAGTTTTCTTGAGTGTAAGACCCATGAAAAATACCATCAAGTCAACTAAGTTGGATCCTCATTATGTTGGATCATTTGAGATCATTGATAAGAATATAACTATAGCATATAGGTTTGTCTTGTTGCCCAACCTATCAAAGATCCATGATACTTTCCACATATCCCTGCTTAGGAAGTATGTTGCTAATCCTACTCATGTGTGGAATGTTTATAAATTGTATATGGTAGATCCCTCAACCATTGAGGTGAGACCAATAAATATTCTAGGGTTTTGTTCCAATATGTTGAGGAAACAAACCCTAGATCAATGTAAGATCTAGTGGGACCAATATTCTAAGAATTGTACCACATGGGAAAATGCTAAAGAAATGAGACAATAATTTCCATACATATTTGAATGACAAATTTTTTTACTCACTTGCAGAAAATATAGGAAACTATGTTTAGTCTAAGGAGGGGAGTATGTAACAACCCTCCTTAGTAGAACTCATTATTGACAATGAATTATGTATTGGTGTGAATATTCAAATACATAGTTTCATTTAATGATGTCTATATGACTGGGTAATTGCACTTTGTTCTTGGAATATGGAACTACTAATGTATTTGAGGGTACTCTCATTGGTGGGATCATTAGGGTGAACCACCTAAATTAAGAGATATTTTGGGAAATGATGGTGATGAATTGCTCATCGACAAATCAAGGTAACAAAATATCCTTCATGTATATGCATTGCATTTTTATTATTTCATGTTCACACCATTGGGTCTATAATTTGCTTATGTAATGAGTCTCCTTAATAGGTTGGAGATATCATTAGACTATATTAAAGGGGACCACCTACTTAGGGATAAAACAATGGTGTGTAATATTTTTGGTGTGAATCTATGTTTTTATGTGGTATGCATAGATTTTTGGATAAGAACTATTAAAGTATTAATTAGTTGGTAACATTAATACTTTAGAACTATTAAAGTATTAATTAGTTGGTGACATTAATACTTGATAATATTAGTGTCAATGCTAATAACTAATATTAGAAATTGAAACTAATAAATTGAGTTATTAAATTAATTCTAGGAGATACTTTAATTATTGCATTATTTTTCAAATGTTTGGAATCAAATTTAATTGGATTGCAAAACTTAGAATAAGCCTTTTTATTTATTATTTTCATGCTTGGGTAGCACTTTAATTAGCACAAATATAGCATTGATGAAGTAACATAATCTTGATCTTGTTAAATGTTACCTCCACCATGTAATAAGGGTGCCTTAGTCTATTTGAATCCTATGTGATGTTTTTGGGGAGGATAAATCTTTTTGTGAAGAAATGCACTAGAGGATTTGAAGGAGAAAGGACTTGACAACATGACTATGGAGAGGAAGACATTGGAAAGGCTTGGAAAAAATAGCCTATATAAGTGCAATATTGTTTGTTATGGCTATAGAATTAGATTGGTTCCCTTGCTTTGGTGTGGCTATGATTTCCTTCTTGCATTGCTTTGGCTTCTTGTTGGTTGTATTATGGTGTTGTTAAGCTTATGTCACTTGCAATATTTCATGAGGACTATTTTGACCAAAATGATCTTTTTTTAGATATCCCCACTGTATTTGGTCGATTGTCCTCCCTAGACCTATGTATTGTTAGTTTACTTTTATGTTGGGAATGAATCCTTAATGGCTTGTTGTATGCACATGTTTTTTTATAGTGAGTAGTGGTTGTGATGTGTTGTTCATCTATGGTCATGTGCCCTTCTATTATTGGGTCTAAGCATTATTATTTAGGGACTTGTGTAACCAATATGTTGTAATCTTTTCTATGGTGGTTTTCTTGGTGTTTGGTCCTTTTATTTTAGAGAGTTATATATATATATATATATATATATATATATAACTCTTTTAGCTTTATGGAAGTTGAAGTTTATTTAAAAGAAATTATTTTAGAATATAGAAGTTAAAGTTTATTTAAAAGAGAACTTTGTTGGATATTATCTTTGCAATATGAAGTTGGAGTTTATAGAAAGAGAAATCTTTTAGTTTTATGCTTTATATTTTGTTGTTGTAAGGAAATACTCTTCTATGGTGATGGTATTTTTTTAAGAATGATAGTTTGGATATTTTGCTTTAAGGAAATAAAAACTATTATAATGGTTCTTGAGACTTGTGTAGGTAAAGGTATCACTATAAAGAGAAGTATGGGATTCTCTTTTATAGTTTGGTTTGTTTAAGCTTTATTTTTTAAATAGAAACTATTATGATGGTTCCTAAGACTTGTGTGGGTAAAGAGACCATTATAGAGAGAGAAGTATGGGATTTTCTCCTTGTTAGTTTATTTTAATATGTCTTATGCATGGTTGCTTGCATAGTATTAATGAAATTATTAAAATGCATTACATTTGGATCTATCCTAATCCCTAAGTATTCCTCAAGTTCCATGGGTATATTTCCTTTAATGAAGAGCATTACAAAATATAGATGGCTTGGAGACTTTTACGGATGGATTCATAGTACCTGTGAATGTAAAGTTGTTATGGAAATAGAAGCTATATAGAGTAATGGTTCATTATATGAGTTTTGTAAGCTTGATCTATGTACAAACTAAATATTGTTTTAAATTGCTTAAATGTTACCTTGGGATTTTTTCAATAAGATGATATTGCAATATTTTAGTAGGATAGATAGTATTGAACTCTATCAATTTATTGGAATGCATATTTACATAGCTTTATGCTGAGCACTTGGATCATTTAAGTTATGGCATCTAAATTAATGAAATTCATATTTACATAGCTTTATGTTAAGAATTTGAGTTAAATAAATTATGGCTTTTACTTAATTATGATGCTTACTTGTTTAGTTGATGTGGTATTTGAATCAATTAGGTGATGGATTTTGATTTGATTAAAATACTTATGAGTTTATGGAATGAATGTTGTTTTATTTTAGAAGTATGGTATTCAAGTGTAATAAAATTAATTCTATAGAGATAAGGTTCTTGGGTTGGTTATAGAATCTCTCTTGTGATCCAATTCAATAAAAAACCTAATATAGAAGTTAAAGTTTTTTAAAAGATAACTTTGTTGGATATTATATTTGAAATATGAGGTTGGAGTTTATAGAAAAAGAACTCTTTTAGTTTTATGCTTTAGCTTTTGTTGTTGTAAGGAAATAATCTTCAATGGGGATGACATTTTTTTAAGAATGATAGTTTGGATCTTTTGATTTAAGGAAAGAAAAACTATTATAATGGTTCTTGAGACTTGTGTAGGTAAAGGGATCATTATAAAGAGAAGTATGGGATTCTCTTTTGTAGGTTGGTTTATTTAAGCTTTAGTTTTGAAAGAGAAACTATTATAATGGTTCCTGAGACTTGTGTGGGTAAAGGGACCATTATAGAGAGATAAGTATGGGATTTTATCCTTGTTAGTTTATTTTAATATATTTGATGCATGGTTGCTTTCATAGTATTAATGACATGATTAAAATGCATTACATTTGGAGATGTCTTAATCCCTAAGTATTCCTCAAGTTCCATGGGTGGATTTCCTTTCATGAAGAGGATTGTGGAATATAGATGGCTTGGAGACTTTTGTGGATGGATTCATAGTACCTTTGAATGTAAATTTGTTATGGAAATAGAAGCTATATAGAGGAATGCTCCATTAGATGAGTTTTGTAAGCTTGATCTATGTACAAAATAAATATTGTTTTAAATTGCTTAAATGTTACCTTGGGATTTGTTCAATAAGATGATATTGCAATCTTTTAGTAGGATAGATAGTATTGAACTCTATCAATTTAATGGAATGCATCTTTACATAGATTTATGTTGAGCACTTGGATCATTTAAGTTATGGCATCTAAATTAATGGAATGCATATTTACATAGCTTTATGTTAAGCATTTGAGTTAAACAAATTATGGATTTTACTTAATTAAGATGCTTCCTTGTTTAGTTGATGTAGCATTTGGATCAATTAGATGATGGCTTTTGATTTGATTAAAATGCTTATGATTTTATGTGATGAATGATGTTTTATTTTAGAAGTATGTTATTCAAGTGTAATAAAATTAATTCTAGAGAGATAAGGTTATCTTGGGTTGGTTATAGAATCTCTCTTGGAATCCAAGTCACTAAAAAACCAAATCCTGGGAGGAGTTGCATGGATGCAATAAGCATGTAGATATAATTTTTATAAGAAGTTATGAGAATGCAATAGCTAGGAACTCATGAATATAGGTGTTGCGTGAATGCAATAGTCAAGTTTCTTATGAATCAATGCACCTTGAATGTTGAGGATTGGATGCATCCCAACTAGGATTTGTGGGGCCATTTACAAGATAATAGTGGTGATTACTCAAACATGTAGGTTTGAGTAATCATGACCATTACTAGGTGAGTGGTATTGACCTTAGCTATCCCATGAAGGTGTGGTAACTAAGAACCAAGGCCCTATGCTTGATTGACATACCAAGTTGGACTTAGATAAATGTAAGGTAATAGGTGTCACCCTTTATATTTTATGGGCTTTAAAGGATAATACCTATGCTATGGTTGCATTACCCTTTACTATGGAGGGTATGGAAAAATTTGAGGGACTACTTTGGAATCCTTGTAAATGATGAGGTTTAGTAAGATGAACACCTAAAACTACAGGATGTTGGCCACTTATATCTATTGAGTGTCATTTGTAGTGACATAGAACTCAAATGTGATGAATCATTGATAATGCTAATGGAAATGTATTAGGAACTCTTGAGAACCTTACTTGTGTTAGGTTTCAAAAAACATGTTCTTTCTTAGGTTGGTAGTTTTGGGTTGTTACATTATATTCATAGAGGGTGTAAGAAATGTGGGGGGCACTAAAGGTATACTTTCTAAATAGAGAGGTTTAGAAAGGTGAACCCTAGAATTATAGTATTTTGGACACTCCTTTCCACTTGAGTGTTGTGTACAATGATAACATCTCAAAATCTAGATATGCTTTGTTAATATTGAAAATAAAATTAGAACATATTTGTGAACCTTAACTATGAAATAATAAAAAAAATTATCTCTCTTGGGTTAGTTGGGTTGGTATAGTTGGTATCAAATCTCTAGGTCATAGGACTAAAATATTCCATGGAGAGAACCTAGGATCAACCTTGACTTGTGTAATTTTGAGGAGACTTACTACTCTAGGGATCTTAACATCATTGGGACTAGTCAGACCAATGAATATTATGCATCATAAAATACAATGGTCTAAGATACAATGGGTACTATGCATCGTTGGTACTAGTTAGACCAATGAATAAAAATTTTAGAGAGTATAGTCTATAAGTAGAAATGGCACTTTTCATGGAGCAAGTATGACCATAATCATTATCAGGTGAGTGATAATAATCTAAGTTAGTTCATGGGGATGATGAAATTAACTAAAAGTTATAAGTATAATTTTGGAGGAAATTGTAACCTAACTTATCTCCTTTTATGGCCAAGGAAGAAAGGCACCTTGTGGTAATGCGAGTGTGATCAAGATCATTGTTAGTTGAGTGATAATGGTCATAACTAAGATGATATCTTATGATGAGGTAAGAATGACAAAGAACATTATCAAGGAAGTGATAATGGTTATAATTGAGATGGCACCTTACGGGGAGACAAGTATGACCATGATAATTATCAGAATGATGTTGATAATCTAAGTTAGCTCATGGGAATATGTAACTAACCATTTGAAGTATACTTTGGAGATATTGTGACTTATCCAACTATTTTTTGTAGATAGGAGATGGTACATATTTTGAGAGGAGGATCATCCAAGAAAGCAAGGTTAGTTACATAAGAGGAATCTATAGTACATCCCCAAAATAAGTCTAGAAGAATAATGGATTCCAAAAAAAAAATGGAAGAACACAGAACCCTCATGAGAGGGTGGAAGATATTACTACCTTAGTTTCATTGCTATAAGATCAAATGGATCAACAAAGAAAATGATTGGAATCCCTTGTTAATAAATAATACTATAATAGGAATTCTAAGGAAAGGTAGGAAGAGGATCCTGCTAGAGAAAACCAAGAAGGCAAAACTCAAATTGAGGTATATATTTCCAAATACCTGAAGAATATCAAGGTAACTATGTTCGATGGTAGAGGAGGTGATTCAGTAGAATTTTGGCTAAATGACTTGGAAACATATTTTTCCATGAAGAGTTATTATTTAGAGACCCAAATAATTTAGGTTACCCTTCATATATAGGATGCAAATTCAGAGTGGTGGAAAACTTTTAAATTTGGAAAAGGGATTCAAGTAATGAATCTCAAATGGGATAATTTTGTTAAATATTTTAAGAAAAAAATTTATCAGATAAAATTCTACATAGAAAATTTTTAGGAGTTCTTCATACTTCAAAAAGGAAAAATGACTATAGAACTATATTACCAAATATTTGTGAATCTCTTGAAATATGTTCCAGTATATGAGGTCAATGAGCACCTGAAGGGTCATAAGTTCATCTTGGCAATGGATCCTAAGATTAGAATAGTGATTAATTTGATCAAACCTAGGACTATAGAAAGTATACAATTTGGCTAGATATGAAGAGGCCAATCTATAAACAAATATATTGTTCTTTAACTATGGAGGGTTGACAAAAGGAAGCAAATAGGAGCTCAAAAAAATAAAGAGTGCTAGATTTATGAAATGGGATTGGGAATAAAATAAGAAAAACAAAGGGAGCCCAAAGTTCAATAATAAGAACAACGTTAACTAAAGGAATTCCAAGAAGAAATAAAAAAAAAGAATAAAACCCAACCTTAGAAGTGGAATGAGACGACTCAAAAAGAGAAAGCAAGGTAGAAAAGGTAAGAATGATCTTAGGGACCTAGGGAAGGTTGTTTCAATTGTGACATTATATGAATTATTTTCCCCAATGGCAAAAATCAAGTAATTGAGCTAAGGAAAAACCACACTAAATCTATACAATGATCAAAAATCAAAACTTGGTTGGACAAACAACTCCCATCTTATTAAATGATCCACATAAGTAGTTTGATTAATTGAGGAGATATTTCTACAAATAACAGATACTGTAATATTTTTCTTCTAACGAATTGGGAAGCCTTGATGGAATTAAATTGGGAAGAATATGATCATCATCTAAATATTCATAAGGAGGATGCTCAAAAAATAACTTTTAAGACTAGATATGGACACTATGAGTTCACAGTGTTGCCATTTGGGTTGAAAAATGCACCAACAATGCTTATGAATCTAATGAATAGTGTGTTCAAAAAAAATCTGAATAAGTTCATTATAATATTTTTAGATGATTTATTTATATATTATCATAGTGGGGATGAACATGATCAAAATTTGAGAATATTGCAAGAGGTTCTAAGAAAAAATATCAACTTTAATGGAACTTGTCTAAATATGAGTTCTACATCCCACAAGTTTAGTATTGGGACATATTATATCTATAGAAGGGATTGCTATAGATACTAAGAAATTTGAAGCCATATTGAGTTGGCTAGCACCTACTAATGTGTTAGAAGTTGGAAGCTTCATGGAAATCATTGGTTATTGTAAGCATTTTGTGATGGACTATTCAAAAATTGCCTATTCTATTATCAATATTTAGAGAAAAGGAAAGGAGTTCAAATGGAGAGATAATTGTGAATCTCCTTTTGAGAATCTAAAAATAAGACAACAATACTAATTCTCGAGATACTAGATCCTCATGGGAAATTTACAGTATGTAAATATGCTTCATTAGAAGGTTTGGAAGGGGTATTATCCCAATATGAAGCTACCATAGCATATGAGTCTAGAAAAATAAAGAAATGTGAACTAAATTATGCTATGCATGACCTAGAGCTAGCAGTAGTTGTGTACACTCTTAAGATATAGAGGCACTATTTGTTGAGAAAATATTTCAAGGTAAGGATAGACTATATGAGTTTTAAGATACATATTTATTCAACCTATGCTAAATGCAAGATAAAGAAGATGGGTAGAATTCCTAGTAGAATATGACTTTGGTATTGAGTATATTAAAGGAAAGAAAAATAAAGTTGTAGATGCCCTAAGTAGGAGAAGGCACATAGTAGCATTGATCCATAGTCAAGTAGAATTTATGGACAAAGTCATAAAAATACGGTTATGGGACCAATATAGCATTGAAACTTGGGTTAAAATAGTGATAAATCTAGAGGAAAATAAGGATTTCAACGTTAAATATGGTATTTTATATTTTAAAGATAGGATTTTTATATCCAAAAATAGTGATCTAAGGAGACTAATCATGCAAGATGCACATATATCTCCTTATTCTACTCATCCTAGAGGGGAAAAAATGAGATAAAACATGAAAAAGATCTTTTATTAGTTTGGAATAAAAAAGGATATCACTAGTTTAATTGCTAGATGTTTAGAATACCAGAAGGTTAAGGTAGAAAACTAAAATATAGCTAGAAAATTATACCCACATGATATACCAATTCAAAATAGTAGGTTTTATCTATGGATTTTATTGTGATTTTACCTAAGACTAGGTATCAACAAGAAGCAATTCTTGTGGTAGTTGACAAGTTGTCTGAGGTTACATATTTTATCCCAGGGAACATCAAGTATGATACACTGGTGGTGGAAAATAGGTTTGCCAAGGAAATATTTAGGTTACATGAGTTTCTTGAAGTGATCATTTTAGACAGAGATTATAGGTTTTACATTAGAATTATAGTAGCCTCTTCATTTTGTCGTGGGCACAATACTGAATATTAGTTCTACATACCATACAAAAATAGATGGGCAAGTAGAGAGGGTGAACCAAGTTCTTGAGGACATGCTTCACATGTATTGCATGGACCAATATTGTAAGTGGGAAGATTTTTTGCATCTGCTAGAATTTGAGTATAATAATGGGTATCATGCATCCTTGGAAATAGCCTCATTTGAAGCCTTGTATGGAAAATAACATAGAACACCTCTGTCATGGAAAAATCCAAAAGATCAGGTGTTGATCAAACCAAAAACTATTAGAGATGGAGGAGAAACTTAGAGTGATTCGACAAAGGCTTAATGAAGCAACTGATGGTCAAAAGAGCTATGCTTATTTGAAAATATCACCAAGAGAATTTCATATTGGAGAGAGTTTTCTTGAGTTTAAGACCTATTAAAAGTGCTATCAAGTCAGCTAAGTCCAATTCTCATTTTTTAGGCCTTTTGATATCATTGATAGGATAAGTCTAATAATCTATAAACTTTCCTCATCGCCCAATCTATTGAAGATCTAGGATACTTTCCACATATCACTACTTAGGAAATATTTTGGTGATCCTTCTCATGTTTGGAATATCTCAAAATTATAGATGGCATATCCCTAAATCATTGAAATAAGATAAGTAAATATTTTAGGGTTTCATTCCAAGGTTATGAGAAAATAAACCCTAGAACAATGCAAGGTCTAGTGGGACCACTATTTTGAAAACTGTGTTACTTGAATATTGAGGAAATGAAAAAACAATTCCCTTATTTATTTGAATGAAATGTATGCTTTATATTATAGGAAACATAGAGGAATATGTTTAGTCCAAGGGGGGAGTATGTCATAATTTTGCATATATTTGATGCTTGAATGAGTATGGTAAGTGTTTTCATCAAAATGATATTAATAGTTATAGAGGTACTATTAATATCATACTTCAAAATTAATGTTAGAAGTTGATATTAACATTAATTATTGATTAAATTAATTTAGTAAATAATTTAATCAATTATTATACTTTCTTAAGGTTTCATAGGAAGAATAATGAAAGTGATTAATTGATTAATTAGTTTAATTACTATATTTTCTTAATGTTATGTTGTGATGTTAACATTAGAAAAAAAAAAGCAAAATTTAATAAGCTAACAAACAAATTTATGAATATCTAAATAAATTCATAAATATTGGAAAATTTACATTTACTATAAATCTCTATATCATACATGTGAGAAGCATAACTTTATTTTTAATGGGTAAGGAGTTACAAAATGGTTGAAGTTCATCTCTTTTCTTGTAAAATGTGCTTTTAAAAGAAAGAACAAATGTTTTAAAGTTTTGTTCATTATCTCCAACCTCCATACAAGTTAAACAAAGGAAGATCAGAAAGAGGGAAAATAGTGGAGAAATAAGAAATAAAAAATCATTTGTAGCTTTGTTCATTACCTTCAACCTCCTTGCAAGTTAATCAATATGTTTCCTAGTTGTAATGTTTGAAGTAATATTTTTAAGTCATTCTTTTAAATTTTTATATCTATGTGAAATAAGTACCTCGTAATATTAGAACTTGAAACTTGTAGATGTTTAAAAAAAATATGAAAACTAAAAATTTACATAGGGTTTATATTGTCTACTGATATGGGAAAGGGTGAACCCCCTTTTTTGTGAAAATGAAAAATTGTGAACAATGGCTATAGTCAAACAAAAAAGTATGGAACACATTATAGTGATGGATAAACATGATTTTATTAAGGAAGGACTAATTAGGTTCATGCGCTTAGGCTAATATAGTCCTCATCAGATTAAATTTTAGATAAGTTTTTACCTAAATCTAAACTTAATGTTTTTAAAATAAGTGCATTGAAGATGACAATAATTTCCCTTTTGGCTCCATGAAATTAATAATAGTCCCTTTTTTTAGAGATGATGTATGAGATATTTTAGTTCATTGCTTTGTATGATTATAGAATAATTTGATTACGTACAAGACTTAGACGCATTCTTCTTCCAATATTCCATCTTGTTCATGGCTACAAGTTACTATAATTATGGTTAGGTTTCCATTAGAAAATATACTGTTATATCTTTCAAAATATTAGAAGAATTAATAGTTATGAAGCCGTGTAAGTAAGTAGCTAAGTTATTATGGCAGTCTTACCTTTGAACTGTGTAATTACCTACATGCAAATGTATCTGTTCTTTAGGTTCTTTATTAGTAACCATTAGGGCCACGATGAAATAATTAGATCATTACAATTTTTGGAAAATATATATACAAGTTTGTATAAAATTTACTGGGGATAAATTCATCCAAAAGTGTTTGAATTTTGAAATAATATGGTCATAGTTTTATCTAGTCCTGATAAATAACTAAACCATTCATTTGATATAGTTTTAAGAAGTAACACTGAAAATTTTAATAAATAAAGTTTCATGAAAAATATAATTAATGGTTCTTAAAATTGTAAGAAGTAGAACTATTAATGAAGCTTTTTGCTCAGAATGGGCAGCTTAATGAACAAATTAAAAATGAAGAGAGACAGGTTATTACATACTACCACAATGTTCTAGCTAAAGAGGAGACTTTTTGGAGGCAAAAATAAAGAGCCCTTTGGCTCAAAGAGGGGGACTCAAACATAAAATTCTTCCATGCCACTACCCTAAGGCACCAAAGTTTGAATAAAATTAAAGAATTAACCAGAAGTGATGGATTCATCATCAGGAAGCTTTTTGAGATTCAAAATGAAGCTTCATATTTCTTTGAAGGCCTTTTGGGAGCCAACCCCCAAAATTCTGCCCAAGCTAGTAGACAATTGCTCCATCATATACCTAGTCTGATCACTTCAGATATGAATTTGGATCTTATCAAACCCCTCACCCCTAATGAAATTAAAGAGGTTATTTTCTCAATGCACCCTAATAAAACCACAAGCCCTAATGGGTTTTTCCTTGGTTCTATTAGAATTTTTGGGATGTTATTGGGCCTAACATTAGCAATGCCATCATTGAACTTCATAAAACTAAATTCATACCCAAAAATATCAAATCCACCTTCATTGCCTTAGTTTCCAAAGGGTTTGTGTGTAAATATATGCCATATTTTAGACTCATTAGTATTTGTAATGTCATGTACAAAACTCTTACTAAAACCATGGCTAGAAGAATCAAAGAGATCCTTCCTCAGATCATAAACCCTTCTCAAAGGAATAAATATTACTTATGGTATTATTACATTGCATGAAGCCCTTCATTTTGCCAACTATAACAAAAAATCTGCCATGTTGTTCAAAATTGATATGAATAAGGTTTTTGATAGTGTCAAAAAAATATTTTTTGATTGATGTCCTTCTCAAATTTAGGTTTCATAGGGAGTGGATTGATCTTGTTCATAACTACATCTCTAATCCCTGGTTTTTAGTCTCGGTCAATGGATTTGTAGCAGGGTTTTTCCCTAGTAACAGGGGCCTTAGATAGGGATATACTCTATCCTCCATCCTTTTTATCATTCTTGTCGAATCCTTAGGTAGAGCACTCAAAAATACATGCTCCAATGGTATAATCTTAGGTATTAAGGTTGTGTCTAGTTTAAGAGCCTTTTTTCACCAATTATTGTTTTATAGATGATGATATACCCAAAGAGGGCTCCACTTTTTGGAAATAAATTATCCAAAATAGATCTCTAAATCAGCTATTGCATTTGCTATAAAAATTTCTAGCTTTTCCCTTATCCCAAATCTCATGATTCTAGATTGGAGTCTATTATTATCTCTTCTTTAAATATTCCCTACAACTTCAGTTCTAGTTTTCCATTCCCCTATCCTAGAGTGGGTGCCCATTGAATTCCTCCCCCAAGTGAGTAGCTAAAACTTAAATTTTATGGTGCCTCCAAAGGAAATCTAGAGGATGCAAGTGCAGGTGGTCTTGTCAGAGATCATAGTGGCCAATTTATTATGGCTTATGCTGAGTATCTTGGGTGTCAATCTAATAATTTTGCTGAAGGTCATGCACTATGGAGAGGGATAAATCTTCTCAAGTATTATAAAGGTAACATTTTTATTGAGGAATATTCTTTGAATATTATAAATGCTCTAAAAAACATGGTGTCCTCTTGGAATGTCAGAACCATTATTTTGAAAGCTAAGAATTTGTCCCAAAATTTCAATGAAATATGTATCAATCATGTGTATCACAAAGCTAATAGGCATGTAGATATTCTTGCCAATTGGGGAGTTATCCATAAATAACTATCCATTTGGAAAGAAAGCTTTCCTCAAGAAATTTTAAAATGCTACTAGTAATGATTTGGTTTGAAATTTGTGGTCATAGGTTTTGGCAAATCAGCTTCTCCAATGATGACTAGGTTTTTTAGCATGATTTTTTTCTTTGGTTCTAATTCTTATGGCAAATTTTTTTTGATCAGTGTGGCTTTCAATCTTGTTATCAATACTGGTGTTTGGCTCTCCCGTTTCCTATCCATGAAGTATGTTATGTCCCAAGGTAGGCCCTGTTAGTGGGTTTGCTTCATGGTGGTATTCTCCAAGCATGTCAAGTCTCTTAGTAGGTCTAGGTAGTATAATTGGAAGTTGTCAAACAAGTTCAATATGCATCAAGTCTCGAGATCATCTTTTTTGCATCTTACAAATTTTAAGAATCATTTTTCTATTCAATTGTCACTCTCAATATTATCTTGGTCCTGTCCTTTATGTAGTCTATCTTGTGCCATGTCTGTATTTTCTAGTGTCTATTCCCTATGGAGAATTACTAAATGGTCCACCAATCACTCCAACTCAGCTTTTGAAAAGGTCATTTATTGTGCCAAAAATTTCTATATTTACAATCCTAGTCTGTGTCAACCCATTACCATCTAGTTTTGTCTGCTATTGTGTGTCCTAGGCAGTAAGAAGCATAGTGTCTAGTTTTTGTGGTCTTCATTTTTCCTCAATCTTACCAACATGGCCCTGCTTGAGACATCTAGCATTTAGCTTGATCCCCTATCTCAAACCTTTCTAGAAGCTCATGGTCTCATTCCTTTCCTCACCAAGTTCAAAGGGGATAAGCAAGATATCACTGAAGCCTTTGGCAATTCATGGAATAATGGTTATGTTGTTGTGCATAACCTCCATTTTAGATTTACTTTTAAGTTGATGGTCGAGGTGATAGAACTTCTGATGAAAGGGCAAGTGGTGCAAAGAGATCGTCATAACTAGGAACATGAGATCTAGGGATTCCCATTACTATTTCTAAGTTTTTTATTGGCCCTACATGGACCATTTTGAATAATATGTTTCTTCCTATTCATGTATCTATTATAGTTTTTGTTGATATTTTACGAGCATCCCCTGCATGGTTTTTTGTTATAGCTCCTTTACAAGGTTTACAGGTAGTTACTTCTCTTACGCAACCCCTGTTTGGATATTGCTTAGGTTGTATTTTTATATTTTTGATGTCAGGCGTCCACTCATCCTTATCTACTATTGTTTGGTCCTTTTTGTTCAAGTTTTAGCTAGCCAATGCGCAGGCTTGTGTTATCTTATGCTATTGTTTTAGCTACCACTTTATGTACTTGGGCTTGGGACCCATTTAAACCCCACACTTAAGCAATAATACCAAAAAAATATTGAAGATTTTTACATTATTACTTTATTTTTGAATTCAAACAAATATGGTTTGTGATAAAATATGAAGGTATATCTTAAAATAATATAAACCTTTGCTTTAACTTTCATATGAATGGAATTAATGAATTGAGAATGTTAAAGTGAGGAATTTAATTTATGATTTTAAGGAAATAAAGCAAAGGAAATATATATTTAGGTCTAAAATATATGTATATATTTACTTTATAAATAATGTATGGAATGGGTTTTTAAGGTTCTTTATATCAATGGATATAAACATGGATGACCCTATGGGAGCTAGTCCATTTCAAAGAGAAGTATGAGATTATCTCCATTAATGTCTATATATATTGTATTGGTAAATTTGCATGTTAGTGTGAGGATTGCATAAACATGTAGGTTGCATATGCATTTCAAAGGGGTTGTCATAATCCCTTGCCTCATTCTCTTTTTGAGTTAGAAAAGAATAATAACTAGATTTTTTTTTTTTAAGAAAAGATACTATAGCATTAATACCGGGTTTTACAGGTTAACCCAAAACCTTTTACAAAAATTAGCCCAAGGCTATTTATGAACATATCCTTACTAAGGATCCTATATATGTAAAATCTACATGCCGCCAAAGCCATTACATCCGGTAAGGCACATAGCCTGTTATCAAAAAGAAAATTCCCATACAAAATTTTGGGTATACCCCGAGAAAACACACATGCATCATAATTACAAAAAAGAAACAAACACATATCCCTTTCTTGAGACAATGGAGAAACAAAAATCTGCAGACACACATAGTAGAGTACTAAAAAAAGCTCCCACAAGCTCTGTATCGATAGTTACTCTTAATAATTATTTGGTAATTGCTTTCTTTTGTATATGACATGGTTTGGTACCACATACTATCTTGTCCAATCAGCCTTGGAGAAGTGAACCCACTGGCTAGATTTATGGTGGTGGTTATCTGGTGGTCCATGTGTCTTTGGTTCGAAGTCTTATATTGCAGTTTTTTTCCTTCCCTGTGATTATCAACCAACCTCAAATTACTAAGATGACTAGGAGCCATGTTATCTGACATGTGACTGTCCCCATTAGTCTTTGTGGTATTTCCAAGTAGCATCCATGAATACTGACAGCTCAGATAATTTTTATTGTGAGTCTAATTCAAAAAAGATATGGGAATACTCCTAGCCTTCGAACTCACAGTGCCTTCCCTATTGGTAAATTCGACTATCATTATTGGAATTCTTGTTGAATAAGCTCCTCTACTTCAATCGGGACACTGTGTTTCCATTTGAAAATTTTGTCACCATTGACACCCAAATTGGCCAACTTATCAGCAATTTTGTTAGCTTCTCGAAAGACATGTTGGGCTTTTCTATCTTTTCTTCCTTGAAAAAGGATCCTAGCCTCTTCAAAAATTGTTTTAATCCTCCAAGGAGGTGTTTTCCAATTATTGAGGAGATTTATAACATACATAGAGTCTTCTTCTATGATCAAATTGCCTTCTAAATCTTGAGTCATTTGAAGGCCTCTCCACATAGCTCTAGCTTCAACTTCGTTGTTTGTCCTTGTTCCCAACTATTTAGAAAATGCAAGCATCATATTCCCATTATGATCTCGTACAATGCGACTAGTGCCTACTCTGCCAGGATTATCCTTAGATGCTCCATAAAAATTAAGCTTAAACCAACCCGTAGGAGGTGGAGACCACTTAACATTGGCTCTAGGGTTGACTGCCCTAGGCACAGACTCATCTAATAATGTTAAGCTTAAATATTGAGCAGTCGTTGTCTCCTATAGATGAGGTTTACAATTATAAAAGGGATAAGGTTCACATTATCATTGGCAAAGGATAGTATCCTGGCAATGATATTTTGATGATCATGGATAGACTCATTAAAGACTCTATGGTTCCTTTCTAATCACACCTGCCAAAGATAGTGATTGAGAAAATTTTTCCACATGTATCTAAGTCTTTGGCTTGAAAATGGGTAAGGCCACTAGACAAACAAATCAAGTATGGTGGCTGGTTTAACCCATGAAATATTGAAGGCCTAAAAAACCCCACTTAAGACAGTCAAGGAAAAAGAGCACTCAAAGAAAATGTGATAAATGGTCTCCCAATTAGCCCTACACAGATAACAATGATTAGTGATACAAATACCTTTATGCATCATATTATCAATGGTTAGAATTATTCCTTGGATAACCAGCCATGAAAAGACTTGTTGTGGCTAATCCACAACACACCCCAAAATTGGGGGCCCACCTTTTTGCATGCTTTCAAAGAAGGAAGCAGTGACCCTGATGCTAAGAAAATCAAAGAAAAGGCAAAAATTTCACTAAGGAAAAAAGTTGTCGCGATATCGCGACATGTCGCTCCGTCGCTGCTAAAAAATGAAAAGTGCCGCGATATCGCGACATGTCGCTCCATCGTGTCTAAAAATGAAAAAGTACAAAAAAATCGTGACATGTTGCTCTGTCGCGACCCAGAGAGGAGAGAGAAAGGCAAAGCACAAAAGCATAGCGAAATCATGACATGTCACAAAATCACGGTCAACGCAGTCAACGATAGCAGGTGGGCGGAACTATCACGAAATCGTGACGTGTTTGATTTTCGTGGCTTGCAAACGAGCAGAAGGCATAACGTATAAAATGGTAGCGAAATCATGACGAAAATGGAGCCAAAGGGCATAAGTCGAAAGGTGTCGCAAAATCGCGACGCGTCGCATTTTTGCGACACGGGTGGATAAAAAAGCCTAAGTGGTAAAATGGTAGCGATTTCATGCAACTTTTGGAAAAGCGTTCCGGCCAGACAAAGACGTCGTGAAATCACGACAGAAAGTGAAAACCGTACGGGACGGAGAAAATGGTCACGATTTCACGACAGGTTGTGGCCGAAGCATATAGAGATAAAAATGGTAGCGATTTCATGACAGGTTGCAGCGAGAGGGCCCAAAGGAGAAAATGGTCGTGAAATCGCGACAGATTGCGGCAAGAGGGCCCGAAGGAGAAAATGGTCGCGAAGTCGTGACAGATTGCGGCGAGAGGGCCCGAAGGAGAAAATGGTCGTGAAATCATGACAGGTTACGGTGAGAGGGCCCTAAGGAGAAAATGGTCGTGAAATCACGATAGATTGCATCGGTAAGGCTGCTTGTAGAAAAATGTTGCGATATCGTGACGTCACGCTTTCGCAGGGAAAGTACAGGAGCAGGACTGCATGCATAAAAGCGTCACAATTTACATGGGGCCATTACGAAACGTGCAAAAATGCATTGAACACGTGGTGCAAGGGCATGAGGTTCATGATAACACTTCAGATCGACGGTTACAGTCCGTAGAGAAGACCAAATGTTTTAGGTTTGAGCAAAAGGTCAAAGCATCAAAGAAGCAAGAAGATGAAATGAAGCGTTATGGGAAATGAAACGAAGCATCGCAGAGGGAAACCAAGAGCTGCAATAGAAAGTTTAAAAGCAGAAACGAATGTAGATACAGGGGCTAGAAATTGTAAACAGAAAGCATTATTTTTATTGAATAAAGGAGTTATTTGGCAAGAGTAACTTTTGTGTGTGAAACCAAAAGGAGATTGAAGGCTAAGACTATCGTTATTTCGTATATCTTTCCTTTGCATTATTTTGTTTTGTATCTATTCGTTTACACCATAATGTGGGTTGCGATAGGTGAATGATAGAATGATGCAAATTATTTATTTCCTTAGAGTCTAGCATCTGATTTGATTTGACTGTGTTTTATTACAGGTCTGTTAGGTTAGGTTGTTTTAGAGCTTCATCTCATAACTTGGGGTTTTGCAGGGAGGAGATTGCTAACCAGATTAATGTCCTTCTGTTTTTCTAGCTGATTCACATAAGAACATTTCTATTTTAGGTTTTGATATATTTTTAATCTCATTTGAAAATCTGAGTTTCGGATTCTGGTACATTCCAGAATACTCTGCGGATTTTTACTAACACCAAAAACTAATGTAGAAATAGTAGAACAGTTAAACAAAAGATAAAATGAACCAGTTAACAGTAAAATGAACTGCACGCTAAAGACACAGAGCTTAAAATGAAGTGGCCTATACCACGCACTTTCTCATTTGAAATCTTTCAAAGTAAAAGATAAAAAAGGCCACTAACTTATTTTTGGGTTGGTTTTCATTAATTTCAAGAACATAAAAAAGGATTTGTTTTCTTTTTCTTACATGGTTGGTTATTTTAACAAATTAGGGTTACAAAGTTTGCTGTGAATCATCAAAGGCCCCTTGTTAACAGTTACTTGTAGGATTTAAGCTATTCTGGGATACATTCATTTATTTGCATTAAGTCAAAATTGGTTATATGCATATAAGGGTTTGTTCACAAGAAGCTTGGAGAAATTAAAAATAATATATTTCTTTGCAAGAAAGAGTCTTCGGGTTTGAGACTCCAGTTGCGTGTTCATTTTGTAATAGGACAAATATTCACTCAACAAGACTATAATTTTTGGAATTAAATTATTTATCCAAACTAAGTCCTTTTGGAGGACAAAATCCTTGTCATCAAGCAGAAGCTTGTAAGCTGATTTAATAGTGAACTGCCCGTTTTTCGTAGGAGCCCAGGTCACTTGATATTCCTTGGGTATCATGGGGATAAAATATTGCCCAAGAATATTATAAAGATCATTTGATTCTACTTGAAATCCCTAAATTCTTATTTGTTTCCACTTCATTCTACCTCTGTCCTCAACGATATAATCAGAGACTTTTCTGCCAATGAGTTCTGCTGTGATATCTCTGATTCGAGCTAAGTTAGGATATTGCATCAATGGTTCATCCTTAGCCCACCTGTCATTCCAATAATTTATCCTCTCACCATTGCCTAAAACCCATATTAAACCTTTTTTGATTATTTCCTTACAATTAAGAATTGCTTTCCAAAAAGCAGAACCTCTGATTGGAACTGAGTCACTTAGAAATTCCATATTTTGAAGATACTTTCATTTGATGATAGTTTTCCATTCATTTTTTTCGCCAGAAATGAGATGCCACACCTTCTTAGCTAGTAAAGATAAATTTATATGAGCAATTATCCTCAGACCTAAGCCCCTATTTTTCATGGGTTTGCACTCTTTGGTCCATCCTACAAGGTGTATCCTTCTTTTCTCCTCTTATCCAGTCCATAATTTTTTTTTGGATTTTCTCAATTTTTTGGAAAACCTTCATAAGGGATTTGAAAATGGAGAGGAAATAGACTAGAATGCTCTGAATAGAGGCCTTAGTGAGGGTCAGCTTTCCTTCTTGAGATAGAATATGACCTTTCCATCCAACAAGTTTTTTTTGAATTCTTTCAATAACCCTGTCCCACATTGACTCTCTTGGAGAACCAATGAAAAGAGGGAGACCAAGATACGAAGTGGGGAGGTTTGCTATATCACACCCTAAAATTTTTGCAATCCTTCCTTATCTCTGAATGGGGGTGTTCAAGAAATATAACTTGCTTTTATTGAAATTAAATTTCTGACCAGTAGCATCCTCATAGAGTTGCAGGATGTATTTAATTATTTTGACCTCAACCACCGATGCCTTAGTCAATATAAGGATATAATCGATGAATTTTTGGTGAGAAATAGCCCTAGTGAGATATGTTGCCTTGATTCCTAATATTAGCCTTGAATTGCAAGCATTTTTGATGGTTCTGCCTAAAGCTTCTGTCATAATGATGAATAACATGGGGCTGATTTGGTCCCCCTGTCGAATTCCTCTATAACTTTGAAAGTAACCAACAGTTTTTACATTAACTAGAATCAAGAACCATGCTTTAGAAATACATTCTTTGATAAAATTAACCCATTGGTGATGAAAACCAAACTTAAGGAGGACAACAATCAGAAAGTCCCAATTTAGCCTGTCAAATGCTTTGTTCATATCAAGCTTGAGGGCAAAAATAGACCTGTTAGTCTTATGAGTAGAGGGTAGAGCTTCATGAACCGTGATAACTCCATCCAAGATTGACTTGCCCTAGACAAAGCTTCCCTAGAATGGATCTATGATGCGGGGCAGAATATCTCTCATTCTATTTGCAATGGCTTTAGTTAGGATCTTGTAAGAAACATTACATAGACTGATTGGCCTGAAGTCATATATAGATTCAGGGGTTTGTTTCTTAGGAATTAGATAAATAAAAGTAGATTTTATACCTTTTGGGATATTATTGCTTGCTTGGAATTCTCTAACAATATAAATTACACCCTCACTTACGATGTCCCAAAAAGCTTGATAGAAATGAGGGGGAAAGTCGTCGGGTCTAAGGGCTTTGTCTGGCTCCATGCTAAACAAGGCTTCCTTAATTTCCTCATCAGAAAAGGGAGCTAGAATATTAAGGTTTATATCCTCATTTATTATGCTAGGAATGGATTGCAAGAGAATATCTTTGACCTCCTCATTGCACTGCGATTCCTGACCAAGGATATAATTGAAATAAGTTACTGCCTCCTTTTTTATTTATGTTAAGTCTTGAGTAATAGAACCATCTACTTTTTAAAAAAAAATTATCTTGTTATTGCTTCTGTTTCTAAGCATGGTGACGTGAAAAAACTTGGAATTTGAATCTCCATCTTTCAACCAAAGAGCCCTTGATTTTTGCATCCAATAATAACTAGATTTTAAGACTAAGGGAAGTATGAATATACATTTCTATTACTATTATAGTTGAAATGTAATGACCCCTTTTGTATGGAAGTTTTATATTTTTAGATATTTCCAATTGTAAATTATATAAATAAGATATGTATATTATGATTATTGATGAACTTATGCTTATTATGAAAGTTGAATTACTTGTAAATGGGAATTGGTCTAATATTTTATGAATTTGAGTTATAGTTGTTCCTCTTGGATATTCTTACTTATTTTTATAAAGGAAATGGAAAATAAATATTGAAAATGTATAATGAAGCATTTAAATTATTATGATATGATGTTTAAAATTTAATAGTTCATTTCTTGTTTGAGAGAGAGTTAATGATATTTTAATAATTACACATTCATAAGTTATAAAAGGTATCTCTGAAGGGCATAAATTTAGTAGCCATGTTTGGTCCCATTAAATAATATGAACTTCAATGTTTAGGAGGAGTTGTAGTGATGCAATACTTAGGTTGTTGTGAATTTTATAGCTTGAATCGTGAAGCTCAGGTGTACCCAAAGTGATGAGGTTTTTGAGAAGTCTTAAGTGGTAAATCTTAGACTATATTCCTAGGTGGACTAGGTATCATTCACAAAGTAATAGAGTGATGGGACCTTGAACATGGAGGATTGGGTGACTAAACTTATTATTAAGGGGAGTGGTAATAGCCCTAGTTATCCCACCATGGAGGTGTGTAACTAATCACTAAGGTATTTAGCCAAAGAAAACCTACATAGAATTATGTATGGTTAGGGAAATGGTCTCCTCTTTTCTGTAAAATGGACTTAAAAGGGATAATCCATATGTTGTGGTCAAATTATTTTATATTTTTTGAGGGTGTAAGAAATGCGGGGGGACCACTAAAGGTATCCTTTCTAACTAGGAATGTTTAGAAAGGTGAACCCCATAATTATGGTATGTTGGCCACTCTTGTCCACTTGAGTGTTGTCTATAGTGACAAGATCTAAAAATGTGATTATGCCTTGTTAGTATTGAAAATAAAATAGGAACATCTTTATGAACCTTACTTATGAAATTAAAAATAAATTTATCTATCTCTTGGGTTGGGTTAGTTGGGTTGTTACATGTATATATATTTTCCAATTCAAGAAACAATTTTAGAAATTGTTGAGTTTAGGTAAGAAGACCACCTCAAATTGGTTGCAAAATAGAACATTTTTTTCTTCTTTTTATTTTTTTTTATTGTTAGGTTTTATTTTGAATGATGGTATATTCAAGTGGATCTCAATGCATACACCTATCTAGTTATTTACTGACTAGATAGAGTAGGTGATGATAAGTCATCTATTTTAAATCGATAAACAAAGACTTGAGTTTGTAAGTACGTATTACAAGTGTAACAACCCACCAACTCAACCCAAGGGAGAGATTTTTTTCATTTTCACAAGGAATAACTCATAAATTCTAATATTTTTTAGCATTATAAGTCATAACCATATTTTAAGTTTATTGTCACTGTAGATGACACTCAAGTGGATAGAAAAGACCAAATTCTTGTACTTTTGAAGTTCACTTTTGTAAACCTCATCATTTAAAAAATATACCTTCAGTGGTCCCCTCACTTTTTCTATACCCTCATCAGTATAGGATAACTTGACCATCACATATATATTATTCTTTAAGACCCATAAAACTTAAAGCGGTATACCTTTTCTCTAACCTACATAATTCTATCTATATATGATTACTCTTGTATGATGCCTTAGTGCTTAGTTACCTGCACCTTAATGGGATAACTAAGGCCATTACCACTCACTTGGTAATGAGCATGGTCATCCAAGCCTCATCATTCAATGTGCCATCACTATACTATTTTATGAATAATTTTATGAATCAATCCACCATTTAGATTTCTAGACCTCACCACTTAAGACTACTTAAAATCTTTACCACTTTGGGAACACTTGAGCCTCACCATTCAAGGTGTATCATTTATAAATACCTTGTTATTGCATCACCACAACTCCTCCCAATACTGGATACATCTTGACTCTAGGGTTTTCTAATATGGCTCTAAATTCATGCCCAAAAACTAGAACCTTAACATTTACAGAATAAACATCTCCCAAAAGGAAATAAAGTGCTATAGTAAACATAACCAAATTCAACATATCATATTTCTAAGACAAGTAATATAAATTCTTTCCAAACATAGTACTATAATTTAGGATTTCCTTTATCTATAACAAAAGGAGAACAAAATATAGGGAATTATACCCATAATTCATGAATTAGATAGCACATTCATTCCATTTGAACATAACTAATATTTCAAGATATTTACATAAAGAATAATAACATTTAATATTTCATTCTATAAATCAGTCTCAATAATATATTAGAATGCTAATCCCAAAGCATTTAGTCTTTCTCAATAATAATAAAACTCATAAATATCCTCATCCCCCAAAATATATTACATTTCAATATTTTAATTACAAGAATAAACTTTCATTTTTTTCAAGATCTTGAACTTGTTGGTTTTTATCTAATGAATAATGAAAGTAAGTTTAGGGATCAAGACAACTCTCAAAATGCATATGCAAGTCTAACATGCACTATGCAAGCATCATACCAAAATGCAAAAATCATACAAATGTAAAGCAATACAATACATTGAAAGAATCCCATACTTCTCTTAAATATGGACTCATACTCAAGCCTCATCCATATTTAAATCTATTCATAATCCTCTATTCATACATTCCTTCAACATTAATCCATAGATACAACCTCACAACTTGATAACAATATTTGATCAATAAATAAAGATAAGGTTTTCTTTTTAATAGCAATGTTTTCTTCCAACCAATCAATAAAATAATTGATTAATTAAAGCAAGCATGAAACATTAATAAAAGATATTAATAGCTCTATTTTAATAACAATACTTTCTTATAGTAACCAATAAAACCATTAATTAAAACAAGCATGGAAACATTAATAAGAGATATTAAGAGCTCTAAAAATATCAACTTTAGCCATTAAATAAACTTAAAACTATTAATAACCACACTACATAACTAAAAGATCATATTGGTTCATTAACCAACTAAAACAAAATGTTACCCAAAACTATGATATGTCAAAACACACTACCCAAAATAAAAAATAGGGATTAAAGACAACCAAAGGGTTGGGTAAGGTCTACGCTTGTGCATGTAAGCCATGATGACATATAGATCCATGAACAACTTGAATCCTAACCTCTATTCGATACCACCCTTGCTAGATGCTCAACACAGTTTAATGATATAGATAACCTTATGTTGGTGGCCCATAACTTATAGATCCTTGAAGGTACTTCAGAGTAAACAACCACCACTATCAAGAATAAAGACAACAAGAGAGACGCATCAACCAACACAAGTACAACCTTGCTCAACTAACCTTTGTTTCCAAAATAATAACATCAGGTTGGCATCCAAACAATGCCCCAATTAATAAGACCAATTCCTAAACTTAAGACTCTAATAACTCACAAGATGGAGGATACTCCTCCCAAGAAACCCACTCTTCTAAGCTTTGCAAAACCAAAAGAGCTAAAACAAGCGAAGAATTACTATGTTGGATGGCTAGGAAAAGAAGGCTAATATTCAAGAAAAAAAAACTAAACTAGTCCACACAAGCCCCTACAAGCTCTATAGACTAGAAAACTCAAGGAAAACCATGGTTAAGGCCTCCTAAGGAATGATTTACCCATCAATATTGAACAAGAAAAACCAACAACAAACAAAATTAAGCAAATAACCGATTAAAAATAATTATTAAACAATGCCTAATATCAATCACCTAGCAAGAAATAATATATCATCTCCAACAATAATCCTCATGAATTATTCATTCACTAAAAATAAATCAAGAGGAAAAATACCTTTGTCAAAATGCACTCCAAGTAATGCTCCTTTCTTCAAGTTTTTCGTTCCTTGCTCTTCTTCCCATATAGCTTCTCAACTTGGTAATCTCCACCATGTTTTATTCTCAAAGAAACCAAAGGAAGACCCAAGAAGGAAGTGATTTCTTCCTTGCATGCTTATTCCATTATGCACCAAAAGTAATATTTCATTTCTACATTAAAAAAAAAATTCCAACATTGCCAACTATTACAACATTTCCCAATTTCCAACTTGCCATTATTATGATCAATATTTATTAATGAAAGTTCTCTTTTATTAAAGCTTACCTTAATTCATTAATACCCATAGGTCTAGCTTTAATAATTAGACACTATCTCATTAATTTAATTTCTCTTATTCTAATGTTCGTGACATCAACTAACAATAAAATTTAATCAATTCCTCACCTCCAATAATTTATTTAATTAATATTGAGTGTTAATATTAACCATAAACACTGATATTATTATTATTTTAAGTATTAATTATTAATACCTAATAAAAAAAAAATTATACTTCAAAAACACAAACATGAATGCATCTTATTTATAGACTACAATCCATAATGCCAACAATAATATGCACAAACCATGCTATTTTCTTAAGAAGGAGGCTTTACGTAATTGTAATGTTATTATTGGAAATATGAGCAAGTTTTTTTTTCATTGATGTCAAGAGTTAGTTTCAATGAGCAACATGGGGTCAAGCACCAGTTTCCATGAGTAGTGCAAGAAAGAGATTGCTTCTAGGCCTAAGGGAAAATAATATTATAATATGCTTATTATAATATTTAAGGTGGTAAAATAAGGTCTAAAAGAGCAATTGGAAGGCCCAAGAAAATAATAATATAATTTTATATTATAATATTAAGGTCTAAAGTATAGACCTAAATAATTAAATTAATTATAACAACTTTGTTATAAATTAATTTAAACTCAATAACCCTAAGGTTAGGGTTACAAAGGGTAAGCAAAAATATTCACCCAATGACGTCGACTATTCTTTCCACTCATCGACGTGTTGAGGGAGAGAAAAAAATTAATATATACTATATGCTTTGGCAAACAAAAATCATCCTTCGAATACCTTAATCGATGTGCATGCAAAATTTGCGAACGTGCGGAATAAGAGGCAAGGGTTTTTGGCTACGTGGCAGTCAATGTGCGAATAAGAGGGAGGAGGCCTAAAGCCTCATAGCCAACCATGGCATTTGGACCAACAACAAGAGGCTATGACTTAAGGCACTAACTGGCAGGAGGTCCCACGATCGAACCCCGATGGCAGTGTTTTTTTGACAAGGAGCACGTGTTTAGTTTTTGGTGCCAAAGGAAAGATTCAAAGCACACGAGGAACTTTTTGGTTCCAAGGTGAGAACCTAGCTCACATGGCACGTGGGCCATGGCTAGGGCATTATGGAGGCATAAGCAAGAGTTCAAATCCTGCCAAGGAAGAGGTACTTAAATTTTTTATTATTAAAATTGCTTCTAAGGTTTAAAAGGTGGCATGATAAATTTTTATTAAGGGGGAGTTATAAGGTTTTAAAGGTTAAATTGTTTTATTGTGATTGTTGATAAAGTAAATTAAAAATAGGATTTATAAGGTTGAAAAATGGAATTATATTTTTTATTGGATGAGCTATAATGTGTTAAAGAGATAAGGGTTTATAAATAAAATTATTATTATTATTTTCTTTACCCAAATTGTTGGTTTGCATTTTGAAGTGTGGATATTATAAGGTGTAAAAGAGATTTATTTCTATGTATGGTGAAATATTTTGAGGGATAAAATTGAGTGAATGATTGAGAAGATATTACTACCTAACATTTGAAATTGGAAAAGAATTGATTGTGATTGAGACAGGTGTTTGAAGTCAAATCTTCTTCAAACAAGAGGTAAGGGTACATTATCCTTGAGAGTGATTTTTGGATGTTATGAATGCTAAGTTTGAGTGAAAAGGTCCTTGTTTGATAAGCATTGTTGAGTAAGCCTTTATATGCATGATTGGTGAATGCTTGAGTGAGAACTTGTGAACTATCTTGAACTAGGGTTTATGCAAGATCATGAGTATCATTGTTATGTGATCATCTTGAGTTGAGTTTGAGTTCCATAGTGAGATTTTTTGAGAGCATTGGATGAAAAATTTGCCTGGGTTTTTCCAATAAATTTTTGTTTCATTGGTTGAGTTGATTGAGCATAGTTGATTTGAGTGAGTTGAAGTGATAGTTCAAGTTCTATGAAACAAATTGTTCTATATTCTGAATTGATTTGAAAGAGGTTTTTTGCAAGATATTGAATTGAGTTTGTGTGCAAGTTTTGTAATTGATTTGAGTAAGATTTTGTGAGATATTGCAAGAAGATTTAAGTAAGTCCTTGAGGGGACTTAGGGATAGAATTGAGAAATATTTTGTGAAATATTAAGGATAGATTTATGTGAGATTTTATGGAAGCTTACAATTAGATTGGATAGAGTTGAGGTAAGTTCTAGTGAGGACTTGTTGAGAAGATTTGAGGTAAGTCTTATAGAAGACTTGAGAATAGATTAGATAGGTTCTTGAGAGCACTTGTTGGATAGATTAGTGATAGAGCAAAGACAAATATTGAGCATATTTGTGCTAGACTGAATGATAGTTTTTAGTGTAGATTTAAGACAGAGTCTTGAGCAAAGCTTTGGAGGTGACAAAGCAAAGGATAGTAGTCTCTAGTGGATAGATATCCATTAGCTAGGGTAGAGAAGACAAAGGTCTTCAGTGGAGATATATCCATAACCCAGAGTAGTGGAGGTAGTAGTCTTCTCTGGATATCCAACCAATAAAGAGGATATTGGTGTCTATTGTGGATAGATATCCACAATATTTATTAGGGTATTGGTGTCTCCTTTGGACAGAGGTCCATAAATATTTTAATAGGGAAGGATTCCCAATATATTTATTGAGAAATTTTTAGTAAAAAAAATTCTCTATGGAGTAGCCCTAATCGGGTGAACCACGTTAAATCATGTCTCTCATGTGTGTGATGCTTTATGTGATTTTTATTGCTTTGATGTTACTACTGCTATCATATGTGTTGAAAAGCAAAAAAATTTATCTTATACTATTCACCCCCCTCTCAGTATAAGCACATGTTCTTCAATTGGTATTAGAGCTAGTTTCTCCATGAAAAAACTAATAGCTTGGAGGAAGATCTATAAAAAACACACATGACTTCAGAGAGTGAAGAAGATACCATATTGAACATAAAGACAAATTTTTTTGATGCTCTTAGGAATCTTGAAAAGGTTAGAAGTGAGAACTCAATTTTGAAGGATAAAATTCAAGAGGATGAAGAATCAAGGATAGAACTTCTACAAAGTCTCATAGAACTCAAGATAAAGGTAGAAGAGGGAAATAAAATTGAACAAGATATGATAGATCTATTAAGAGAAAGAGAAACAAAATGTGAAATATTGGAAGAAATTTTTTTTTATCTAAGGAATGAAGTTGAAAAGACCAAGGTACTACAAGATATAAAGGCTGAGAAATAGAAATAGGAATCAAGCCTTCAAGAAGCAGAGACTTCAAAAAAATATAAGCAAGTGACTTATGATTCAAAAGGAAAAGACATCAAGAAGGAAGAAAGCAAAGAAGAACCATGGAAAATAGTTAATTACAACAAAAGGAGGAGAACTCAACCATATTTTCCAAGGCATTCAAACAGGTTACATACTCTCTTCTATGGATATTGATTTTCATGTAACAAATATGGTCATAGAGCTATACATTGCACTAGTTATGTTAAAAATGATGTAAATAGAAATTTCAATTATTTTGCACCTCTTATGGATAGTGATGTTATATGTTATAAGTGCAATAATATTGGGCACAAGGCTAGATGGTGCAAAATAGTATTGCCTAAATCAAGTGATGAGGCCAGGAATTGCCTCATCCATGAACACTCTTTGATACATTTTAAACTATTTGACTTACCCTTTTTACTATGATTTTATGTTAATTATGGGAAAATTGCATTATATAATGATGTTTGCATATTCTGAAATGACAAAGTGCATATACTATGTTTTACTATTTTTACTATAATTTCACCTATTTTTTAGTTAATTAATCAGTAGTATTATAGCAATTCAGACCTTGTTTGAATATTTGATGCTTAGTAATATTGTGTTCTTTTGGTTAAACTAATTCAAATGGAAAAGGGCACCAAGAATTTGTCCATTGTAGATGACTGTGTAGGAAAATAGGCTGTAACTGTGATAGTTCCAACCAGCTGTACATATACAACAAGGAATGGAATTAGTCATTCCAGAACATGCCATTGATGTAGAAGGATGTGCAAGAGAGATGATAAGTCAACATGTTACTCCCTACGCATTTGGACCATAGATTAGCAACAAACGGTCACCTGCTTATTGTTCCAAAGCAATGTAAGAATAAGCGGCGTAGGAATAGGGAATAGCGCAAGAACAACTAAAAGTGGTCAAAAGCGATAAACTAGTGGAGGCAATTATTGGAAATTGACCAGGAGGTTTTCCCAAATCATATTAACATGATTTCCTCAACAAATGCAGCCCATCAATAATGAATGGATAAATTTTTGACAAAGTAAATTCCTGTAGTCTAGGAAACAGTTATGTAATCAATTGTAAATCCCTACAAAGAAGTAACCAAGAATATCAGTATTATATTATAAATAATAAATCTCCCAGATGGTTGAGGATATATATATATATAGATAGATAGGTAGTAGAATACCAAAAATTAGCATAGATTAATTTTTTCTTATAGTAGAACAATAATTTGCAAGTTTTTCCTACATTACTGTAATGCAATTTTAGATTGAATAAAAAGATGCAATATTTAGTTTTCAATTGGCATGTTGAGGTTGTTGATTAATAGCTAGATTCTCTTAGCATAACTCCTCACCTTATTCTGGTTCTGAAAGCAAGGGCCACTTGCAGACCAGAGGAAGGCAGTTCCTGACAAAAATTTTTGTTGAATTCTTGCTGCAACAGGTTAGCAAAATTCTGCCAGTTTTTATTTCTTTAGTAGTTTTCAATATAGTTTTTAGTAGTGGACAACATTTTTTGTATTTACAGCAATTCCTAGATATTTTGTCATTTTGCAGTTTTACAGTAATTGTTGATTCAATTTTGCATTACATAGCAATTTCCAAATATCTTGTCATTTTGCAATTTGGTAGTTTTTGTTGATTCAGTATTGCAGTAGTTGAAATTCTATTTTGAAATTCTCCAGTTTATTTACTTTCATGCAAGAGTGTGTGTGTTTTAAATTCTGCACTTTACTTTTCTGTCATTTTAATTTAGCAACATTTCAGTTTCTGTCATTTCCAGATTTTGTAATTTCATTTCCTGCAATTTTATTTCTGCAAAAGTAAATAGGAGTTAATTTCAATTTTTAGGAGTTAGAAGTCACAACAAAACCCCCAAATGCTAACTAATCCACCAATAAAACCTATTCTTGGATAAACTGAACCTGCAACTGTGACACTTCCTATCGTATACAGCCTCTAGACACCACCCTGGATTGACACACATAATGATTAAATTATGAATGATCAACAACCCTCATTATTTTTGGCATCGTTGTTGGGGAACAAATGGTGTTGTTAAGAAAAGTGACATAGGTCAAGAATTGTGTTACAATTTTTTTTGAAGTATTGTATTTTAATTTATTTACTGAATAGGCATGAATGCATAGGCCAAGAGATGAAAGAGAGTGGTTTATCAGAACTAGTTCTAAACCACCAAGGCGTTCTTCATGATCAGATGAAGAATTGCCAGAGTAAGAAATACCTTTTTCATGAACTGAATATTTGGACAGATTAGAACAAGAACTTTTGGCAGCTCTTTCTGCTAAACATTCCCTTAAGACTGAACCATCCACATAAAAATCAAAGAAAATAACTATGGCAGCAGTAGCAGCACTACCAGGTGGGTATGCTGATGATCCTCCTAGGACTTTTGAATATCCCATACGGTTGGATCCAGCTTTGGATGCTCCCATGAAAACTATTTCTCCATCCATATTGCCAAGTTTTAGGGGAACTGCTTTGAAGATCCCGATCAATTTTTGTTTGAATTCAAAGTGTTATGTCAGACTTATGACTACATAAATGATAATCAAAAATTGAAATTATTTCCTTCCACGCTTAAGGATGCTGCTCTCCGATGGTTTATGAGTAATCTTAAACCTAATTCAATCCGTACTTGGGATGACATGGAGACTGCATTCTTACATAAATATCAGGATTACTATAGAGTACAAAACAGAAAATATGAGTTGTTTCGGATCAAGCAAGAAGAATATGAGAGTTTAGAGGATTATCTTGATCACTTTGCCTTTGTCCAAAAGAGATGTGGTCCTGTAGAACCTGATTTCTTAAAGCCTATCTTCTTAAGAGGATTGCAATATGAATCTAGGGAAGTGTTAGATTTAATGGGAAAAGGAGACATAGATCAACTTGACCTTGAAGATATTGTGGAGTTATGTAGAAACTATTCCCGTACTCACCAACGGAGAAAGAAACAGAATTCTGGCAATAATGACATAAAGGAGTTGATGGAGGAAATGGCTAATTTAAAAATTGATATCCTTGTTCAACTTAATTTTGCATTAGGTGAGAGAAACACAAAACCCAATTCTACACCACCTTTGGCAATTTATTTCCTGAGATGCAGGAATAAGCATGCTTTGTAGGATTGCCCTTTAAACAAAACTTCCATTTATGGAATTTGTTCCAAGGAACATTCAACAGATAGATGTCCTTTGTTGCCTCATCTAAAATCTGTTTTAGGCACCCAAACGGAAGAACTTAATGCAATTGGGCAGAGATCCGGTGGTGGCTATACACAATATCCCAATGCTTCTTGGTTTCCAAACTGGGGACAATATCCTTGGAATATGAACATGCCATGGGGACATTTAGAAATCCCTGCACAACCTTGGAACCAACCTTGGATAGCTCCTCCAGATTGGTCACATCCTGGATGGATGAACCCACCTTGGAATGCAACTCATCCACAGTGGACACAATAAGGACAAAGATGGGGACAGTAATATCCACCATATCAAGGACAACAAAGGTATCAATGGCAAGCTCAAAACTTGTTGCCAACTCCTAATACAAATTTTTAGGGAAGAACACAACCGCAACCAGTGAAACAACCTCCAATCCTAGCTCAGCCTATGACTAACCCAAATAATACTAGATAAATAGCCCCTGTTTATGAGGTTGAGTCTAAAGATTCTATTGTAGTTCATGTACTTGACTGTAGTAACATCCAACTACGTTCAGGGAAGGTTTTACCTGAACCTGTTCCACCCACAATTGAAAAAATAAGTGAGAAACAAGAACCTCCAAATCAAGAGACAATGCAACAAAAACAAAAAGAAGAAGTACCAAAAAAAATGCAGGAATCTTCTCCAGTAGCATTATCATACCTTGAAAGGTTTGATCATATTGATACTACCCCTGAATCAGAATTAGTGACAGAACTTAAAAATATGTCAATTTCTCTCCCTTTGTTGCAAGCAATAAGGGATGTGCCTTCACTCAAAAAAACTATTCAGGAGTTATGTATCAAGAAACCTGGTAAAAAGAAGGCCTTTCCTAAAATCATTCAGGTAGAAGGAAAATTAGCTAATTTATTGTCTGGGAAACTAGTTCCTCCTAAATATAGTGACCCCGGTAGTCCAATAGTTACAATTACTATTGGATTAATGTAAATTCCTAATGTGCTAATTGATCTTGGAGCTACAATTAATGTTATGACTAAGGACACAATGCAAAAATTGTAGCTCAAGAATCTCAGTCCTACTACCATAGTTTTGGAAATAGCAGATAGGTCAGTTGCTAAACCTGAAGGGATCCTAGAAGATGTAGCCATTGAAGTCTCTTCTTGGGAATATCCTATAGAATTCTTAGTGTTGCAGCCTAGAAAATCAGTCAATGGATACCCTATTATTCTAGGACGACCTTGGTTGGCTACTGTAGCTGCTTTTATAGACTACAGGTTAGGGGAAATGACCAATTCTAATGGTTTTGACCTAAAGAAAATTTATTTGTAGCCACCAACTCAACCTTCAACTAATTTTTTTGGACAAATTTGGTATCTTGAATCTGATGAAGAACATGAAACCATTGCCACTTTGGCTACATTTGTAGTAAAAGAACATATTGAGGAAATCACTACACCTGAGAGAGAAATATTCGAGACTAAAATTGTCCTAATTGAAACATTACAATAGAAAGGACTAACTGATGATCAAACTCTTGTTCATCGGTTGTTGTGGCAAGAAGAGGAAAAAAATTTAGAACTTCTATCATCCATGCCTAATCAGGAAAGATCATTCATTCTACCACATGGATGGCATCATCATCTCCTTAACACCTTCAAATGTCCTCTGATTCCACCAGGTATCATTTCTGAGATATATTCCAGAGTATTTCATACTCTACAACCACATAATTGTCCATTAAATGCATTAATCAGTAACTATGAAGTAGCTAGTTCTATCTATCCAGGGATCAAACAAATTGAAATCCAGCTAGGTAAATTTCTGAACATTAATAGCTGGCTAACTAAGGACCAGGAAACCAAATTATTTGCAGTATTACAAAGACATGTTCAGGATTTTGCATGGAACTATAAAGACATGACAGGCATTCATCCTGAGGTATGTACACATAGGATATACATAGAAAATGTAAAACCAGTAAGGCAACCTCAGAGACTCTTGAATCCTGCTCTAAAGGAAATTGTGAAAGAGGAAATTGAAAAACTCTTAGATGTTGGATTTATTTATCCAATTTCAGATAGTAAGTGGGTTTCACCACTGGTCATTGTTCCAAATAAAAATGGTAAAATGATAGTATGTGTGGATTATAGGGAGTTAAATAAGGCCACACATAAGGATCATTTCCCATTACCATTCATAGACCAAGTATTGGATACCCTTGCTGGAAAGAAATTTTTCTATTTTCTTGATGGTTTCAGCGAGTATAACTAGATACAAGTTGCACCAAAATATCATGAAAAAACTACCTTTACATGTCCTTGGGGAACCTTTGCTTACAGGGTTTTACCCTTTGGTTTATGTAATGCTCTAGCAACATTTTAGAGAGTTGTTTTAGCAATTTTTTTTTATTTAACCAATGAAAATGTTGAAATTTATATGGATGATTTCATGGTGTTTGGAAATAGTTTTGAATATGCATTAGAACAGCTTAAAAAAGTGTTGATTCGCTGTGAAACATACCACCTCTCTCTGAATCCTGAGAAATGCTTCTTAATGATGGACGAAGGAATTGTCCTTGGACATCATATCTCTTCTTATGGAATCAAGGTTGATCCTAAGAAGGTTGAATTCATCAAAAACATCCCTCCTCCACAAACTCAAACTGATGATTGCAGTTTCTTAGGGCACATTGGTTTTTATCACAAATTCATTGCTAACTTCAGTACCATAGCAAATCCTATGTTTGCCTTACTCATGAAAGATTCTGAATTTGTTTGGTCTTTTGAATGTCAAAATTCTTTTGAAGACTTAAAGGAAAAATTAACCACTCCACCTATATTAAGAGGTCCTAATTGGGAGTTACCTTTTCATATTCAAACTGATGCTTCCAATACTGCTATTGGAGCTGTGTTAGGACAAATTGAAAATGGGGAACATTATGCTATTTACTATATCAGTAAAAACTTGATCGGAGCTGAGAAAAACTACACTACCACTGAAAAAGAATTCTTGTCTGTAATCTATGCTATTAACAAATTTTGACACTATATCACAGGGTACCAAGTATTCATCCATACGGATCATACTGCAATCAAATATTTGATGAATAAACCATTGGTTAGTGCAAGAATTATTCGTTGGTTGATTTTGTTGTAGGAATTTGATGTTACCATAGTAAACAATCATGAGAAATCTAATGTAGTTGCAGATTTCTTGTCAAGAATACAAAATGCAGATATAGGGGAAGTGGTGGAAGATACCTTTCCAGATGAAAAGTTGTTTGCTATCTCTGTACAATCTCCATGGTTTGCAGACATAGCTAATTACTTAGCTACAAGGAATATTCCTCTTCACTTTACCCCTAAACAAAATAAATAGTTAATCAAGCAAAGTTCTTCTTTTCAATGGATAGAGGGCTTACTGTTTAAATGCAGTCCTGATCATGTTTTAAACAGATGTATCCACTAGGATGAAATATATTATATCCTACGGGCATGCCATGATGAACCATCAGGAGGGCATTATTCAGTCAAAAGCACTATTCGCAAAATCTTGGGAACCAAATATTATTGGCCATCTTTGCATAAAGATGTAAAGAGGTACATTAGACATTGTGATGCCTACCAGAGAATGGGAAAACCTACCTTTACTAATGAAATGCCATTACAACCTCAAATAGGAAAAGAACCATTTGAAATATGGGGTTTAGATTTTGTAGGACCCATTAATCCTCCTTCCCAAGGCAAAGTGCATATATTGGTATGTACTGATTATGTTACCAAATGGGTAGAAGCTCGTGCCTTTAAACATGCTAGAGAAGAAAAATTTTCTGATTTTTTGTATTCACAGATTTTTCTATGTTTTAGAGCCCCACAATCCATCACCACAGATCACGGACCCCAATTTACTTCCAATGTTATTGAAGCCTTCACCCACCTTTATCAAGTCAAACACAGAAAATCCTCACCTTATCATCCATAAGCCAATGGCCAAGTTGAAGTGACCAATAGGGAATTAGAACAAATTCTGACCAAAACCGTAGCATTCCATAAAAGAAATTGGCTGGACAAGTTACCAGAAGCTATTTGGGCTTATAATACCACTTGGAAATCTACCACTGGATTTATGCCCTATGAATTGGTTTATGGAAAAAAATCACTTTTGCCTATTGAGTTTGAATTACTAACTCTTCGAACTATTGTGGAAGTAGGTATTGATCTGTCACAGGCACAAGAAGATTGTATTCTATAACTTGGTGCATTGGATGAACTGTGCATGGATGCGCTACATTAGATGGAGATAATCCAAGCACAGTGAAAGATGTGGCATGATAGTCACATAAAGCAACAAAAATATCAGCAAGGTGACTGGGCCTTGTTGTTTGATTCACAATACAAGGATTTCCCTGAAAAGTTGTAGACCAGATGGCTTGGACCTTACCAAATTGAGGAAGTGTTTGACAATGAAGTTGTTCGTCTTACACCTATTGATGACTCACAACGCAAGTTGGTGGTGAATGGACATCGTCTTCGTATGTACCACAAACCATACAACAGGGAAGAATTTCTCAAGCAAGTGGAAAATTTGGATGTACACATTTGGGAAGAAAACACTTCTTCCATACCAAATTCAACAGATTGACACAAGATTTTGATTTAAAAAAAAAAACAAAACAAAACAAAACAAAACAAAAACAAAAACAAATAAGAAATTCAGGAAGTGAAAACCTCTTTGAGGCACTCCTGAGGATAACCGGTTGTTCAACATGTTTACCTAGTTCGTTTTATTATCATTGTTCGGTATTGTCTCATGACCGTTGTTTCGTCTATTTTCAGATTGCACCTACCTTAGTTCAAAGATTGATTAGCTGGAAATCTCAGCAGGAGCACCTCGAAATGTAGATAAAATGGTTATAATAGGTATGTGTCTTTTTCATTCTCTAAATAATGTAAATCATTAGTATATAGTGTATATATCCTTGATTAGTATAAAAGCATATAAAAAGGGGGAATCAAAAATGGAAAGTCCTTGTTAGTAATGCCTCTGCCTAATTCTGCTCTAGAATGAAAAAAATAGAAGTGCGCTAGAATAGGGAAGCATAGGAATAACCTGTTATATTCCAAAGTGTAGGAATAATCCATAAAGCGTAGGAATAAATAATTAAGCACAGGAATAAATCACTAAGCACAGGAATGAAATTATGTGTAAAAACTATTTACAACACGTGGCCTATGGTGAGTTAATTGGTTTAGAAGGAAAAAGACAAGTCACTGACTCATGGTTGCATGTGATAGCTAGCGTCCATAACAAAAATGAGTGAAGTTACAGGTGGTAACTTCACATGCGTTGCCACATCATTACACTACAAGTTTTGATGCAGTTCCTACACTGCTATTATTCCTACTATGGTGATTGAAACCCTAAACCAGACGCACGCTCGTACTATCCACCAATTTACAGAAACTATAGAATAGAAGGCAGGAAATTATGCCATGGGGGGAAAGAAAATCAGAGCCAAACCTAAAAATATTAGCTACCTGGAAAGTGACCCTGCATCTCTGCAAATATTCAATGATGGAGGATTTTTGCCATTCCTACAAAAATTTGATGACTATTTCGAGGGCTTGGTGGCAGAATTCGCATGCACCTTTCGCAAAAATCGAGTGCACATTAACGGGATGACTATCCAGGTAACTCCTAAAATACTCAGCCAAATCACTGAATTACCTCTTTAGGGTTTGCAGATTGTAAAAACTGGGAGAAATATTTTAAATGACCTAGTTAATCAGTTTAAGGAAGAAGGGGATGGAGAAATTGAGTTATTAATGCATAGAAATGTTTGTAAGGGGGTAAAAAGACCTATTTTACCAATCCCTGGAATGAATTTGCAATGTTGGTTATGAGGTACATCACTTATGACGGCCAATTTCCTGTTTTATTTGGCCCACACCTTCATATCCTCAACCATTTGTGCCATGGAGCAGTCAAAACAAAATGTAGGGTTAATATGCCCTTATACCTTTTTTAGGAGTTAAAGGCTATGGCCCTAAAATACCAAGCAGGTAAGGGAATCCCTAAGCACCATGGGCTCATCAAATTTATTTGCCAATATCATTTTAGGGGTAACCCTAGGAATTTTGATAGCTTCTTCGCCCCTTGGGTAGAAACAAATGACTAATCCTGCATTAGAGGAAGAAGAAGCAGAGGAAGAATCCATAGGAAACCCTAGTCTAGAACCCTCTAAAATTAGAATTTCTCCTTCTCCAAATGGTCCCCCATATTCATGAACTTGGAAACAGCAAGCATCCACATATGGTTCTTAGTCAAAAAGAAAAAGGGTAACATTTGTAGATACGATACAATCCAGTGGGGAAATTGGAAGTGCAAGTGAACATGCACCTGCTCCAAAATCTGCTCTTGAAACAATAGCAACATCTATAATTACTCTAGAACATCCAACACTTGCACCTGCTAAGAAGTATCCAGGGTCTATAGGGTTAAGAAGGTCTGCTAGACTTCAAAAAACTAAAACCCTGCCAGAAGAACTAATAGATATCACAGACCCAAATGAAGGAGAAATCAGAATAGAGGATGCACAAGAACCAATTGTTGAAATGGAAATGACAAACACAAGGATACATACAATGGAACTGGATACAACTATGGATGAAACTTCAATAAGCCCTGTACGTCCATTAGTTGATTATACTGAATCTGATTCTGAAGAGCAGCTAAAATTTGATTCTGAACCAGTTGAGGATGATGTGCATGTTTTAATGCATGATGATTCTGAGTAGTATTCTGAGTCTGAGTCTGAAGAGGAAATCGATATCCACACTTAATTGCATGTTGAAAAGAGTGTTATTAAAACCCAGACCCATTGGATTGAGCAATCTGAAGAGACCATAAAACAAAAGGATCAACAAATTGATCTGCTTCAGTAGAAAATTCAAGATTTGCAAAACCAGTTGTCTCAACTAGAATATCAATCTACAGAGTTACCAAAAGCATCACCTAATGAATGGGCCCAGATTTTATTAGATTTAGCTAAACATTCTGAGCCAAACATAGCACTTGCATAGAGATTACCTGACAGAGAGGAAGCAGGAATGGCAATATCTGATGATGAGAGTCCATCAAAAATTTTGTTGACAAATGATACTGCACTTCAGCAAGAAACACAAACACCTTCTATAGAGGAACAAGAGGCTGCAACACAAGATTAGGTATCCACACTCTCTCCTCTCATTGCTATTACAACATAACAAGGAACCAAATAGATTTTCCTATTGTAATACCAATTATAGAAGTTGGTGTACAAGTGAATATAGTGGCACAAATGCAACCTATTGTAAGACCCCTAGACATAGTGCCTTTAACTAGGTACAATGAAGACCTGTCATATTAGATGACTCAGTGTCACCAGTTAGAGGGCAAGCCACTTTAAACTTTGAAGCAGCCAAAGTAGCAAAAAAAGAAAAAAATGTGAATAGGTTAAAAACATAGGTGCAAGATGTATGTCAAATTGCAGAATATGCAATACAGTGCAGAAGACCACCTAGGTTTTATAGCCTCCTACTTAAGGAGAGATACCTTCACTGGCAAATCATGAGACTTGCTTCTAAGCTGGCTCATTAGTTGAACACTCCTAAAGAATTCATAGAGGCATTTATGCAGAGTCCAACAAAGCAACAAAACCTATTATGTGAGTTATTTTTGCATAATTTCTTTTTGCCAAAGATAAAGTATGTTCCTGCATCACATTTATACAGGTGACTTACAGCTTAGAGCCTTCATGTCCACTCTGCAAAATTAGATTTACTGGGACACAGAAAAGAATTTCACTAAGGAATTGGAATCACAAGATGTTTTACTTATCAGACTTGCTCCTCTGAATCATAAGGATTATACAAATGTTCATTATACCTTCATGAGGTATATCATAATGAAACAGATCTATCTAGGGAACCTTCAAAAATGTATAATCCAGTTTCAAAATTTTTGTGCAAATTTCTTTGATGATGTTGTGGCAGCTTGTAAAAATAGATGGGGTGAGTTATCTATCTCTCTATAGAAAAGAGAGCCAATTTCTCCCACTAATTTTTTGTGGTCAAGGAGAAGGGTAGAGGGCATTGTCCAAATTATATTAGAACTTAAGGAGCTTTGGATAGGTTTGAGATATAGGATGCCCATAATTATCACTCCTGTCCCCTACTTCTTTGATACTGACCCACAACCTGATATGCACTTCCAACAGTGGTTTCATTCCATCAAAGCAGTCAATGGATTCTATAAAATTGGTGGCGCATTACTCAAATTTCATGAAAGATGTCTAGACCTGGATTTGTGTGTCACTGTCGCTGTACAAAATGCATGAGAGCATGCATTACCATAAGTTGGGGGGCAATGATGAGGCCAATAATTGCCTCATCCATGAACACTCTTTGATACATTTTAAACTATTTGACTTACCCTTTTTACTATGATTTTATGTTAATTATGAAAAAAATACATTATATAATGATGTTTGCATATTTTGAAATGACAGTGCATATACTCTGTTTTACTATTTTTATTGCAATTTCACCTATTTTTTAGTTAATTAATCAGTAGTATTATAGCAATTCAAACCTTGTTTTAATATCTGATGCTTGGTAATATTGTGTTCCTTTGGTTAAACTAATTCAAATGGAAAAGGGTGCCAAGAATTTGTCCACTGTAGCTGATTGTGCAGGAAAACGGGTTGTAACTATGATAGTTCTAGCCAACTGTACATATATAGCAGGGCTTGGAATTAGTCACTCCAGCACATGCCACTAATTCATAAGGGTGTGCAAGAGAGAGGATAAGTCAACACGTTACTCCCTACGCGTTTGGACCACAGATCAACAACAAACGGTCACCTGCCTGTTGTTCTAGAGCAGTGCAGGAATAAGTGGTGTAGGAATAGGGAATAGCGCAGGAACAACTAAAAGTGGTCAAAAAGAGATAAACTAGTGGAGGAAATTATTGAAAATTGACCAAGAGGTTGTCCCAACTCATCTTAACATGATTTCCTCAAAAAATGCAGCCCATCAATAATGAATGGATAAAGTTTTGACAAAGTAAATTCCTGCAGTCTAGGAAATAGTTATGTAATCAGTTGTAAATCCCTACAAAGCAGTAACCAAGCATTTTAGTATTATATTATAAATAATAAAGCTCCCAGATGGTTGAGGATATATAGACATATAGATAGATAGGCAATAGAATACCAAAAATTAGCATAGAGTAAAGTTTTCTTGTAGAAGAAAAGTAATTTGTAGGTTTTTCCTGCATTACTATAATGCAGTTTTAGATTGAATAAAAAGGTGCAATATTCAGTTTTCAATTGGCATTTTGAGGTTGATTATTAAAAGCTAGATTATCTTAGCATAACTCCTCACCTTCTTCTGGTTCTAGAATCAAGGGCCACTTGCAGACTAGAGGAAGGCAGTTCCTGACAGAATTTCTTGCTGAATTCTTACAGTAGCAGGTTAGCAGAATTCTACCAGTTTTTATTTCTTTAGTAGTTTTCAATATAGTTTTCAACAGTGGACAGTATTTTTTTTATTTACAACAATTCCTAGATATTTTATCATTTTGTAGTTTTACAGTAATTGTTGACTCAATTTTGCATTACACAACAATTTCCAAATATCTTGTCATTTTGCAATTTGGCAGTTTTTGTTGATTCAAAGATTGCAGTAGTTGAAATTCTATTTTGACATTCTCCAATTGATTTACTTTCATGCAAGAGTGTGTGTGTTTTAAATTCTGCACTTTACTTTTCTGTCATTTCAATTTAGCAACATTTCATTTTCTGTCATTTCCAGATTTTGCAATTTCATTTCCTGCAATTTTATTTTTGCAAAAGTAAATAGGAGTTAATTTCAATTCTTAGGAGTTATAAGTCACAACAAAACCCCCAAATGCTAACTGATCCACCAATAAAACCTATTATTGGATAAACTAAACTTGTAATTGTGACACTTCCTATCGTATACAGCCTCTAGACACCGCCTTGGATTGACACACATAATGATTAAATGATGAATGATCAACGACCCTCATCATCAAGTAAAAAGAATACAACTTCAATAATTACAAAAGAAATAAAAGGTAATGAAAAATCTAGATCAATGCTAGTTCAAACAGATCTTCATGCTCAAGATAAATAATAACAATGGTTTCTTGATAGTGGTTGCTCTAGACACTATTGGATATTTTGAGTCCCTAAGTCAAAGTTGTCATTGATGTCAAGATGCCAGTGATAGCTCTTCTCCAGTTCAAGTTCAAAGTTTAATGGAAGTCATAATGGGTCATAATATCTTTAGTGAACATCCAAGAGCATGGGTCAGAAAGTGGTTTTACTTCTTCCAAAAAAGCATTTATCCGAGATAGCGAAAAGGTATAATATTATAATTATTATTATAATATTATTAAAGTGACTTTGAGAAATAAAATATTTATAATTTCTATTATAATATTTTATAAATAAAAGGGTTTAAGTATTCTTTATAAAACCCAAGGTTGGGTTTAAGGCAAACATTTCAAAGCTTGATGGCAATTTTATTTACCCAAACCTAAAGTTGGGTTGGTTTTAATTAAAGGTATTTGAAGCCTTTACTACCAACGTCTTATTCCATGATCGTGCACCAACATTGAAAGACATGAAGGCTTGTGTATATATACACCAAATTTTACATTCAAAAAATGATAATTGCTCCTAATGTTTTTGAAAAAGCTCTACGTTCGGTTTGTTCGTTTGTGCATGTGATTTGAGGAGAGGACAAAGCATTTTTTTCCTTTATTGCCAAGTGGAAGGTTACACATGGAAGTTGAAAGCTCATTCTCATTGGGTAGAGTGGCTCGGTGGTAGCACTTGGCTTGCAAAATCATGGAGATAGTTAGGTCCTATGTTCAATCCATGTGAGGTGTGGTTCATGCTTGGTTTTTGAGCACCAAAGGAGGCACCATTTTGTTCACCAAACATTGTGCATGGAGGATGTTTTGGAGCACGTGGTGCTTGTGGGTTTCAAACATGTTCCTAGCACACAGGGCTGGCAGTTGCGGCTAGGTAACGCGAAGGGAGGTTGAAATGGGTTCAAGCCCAACTTGAGGCTACGGTACTTAGAATTAAATTAATTTTTTATTTGCCCTAGTTTTATTTCCTAAGGTGAAAAGGGTAGAAATTGGGGCATTTGTGATATTTACTTGCATAGTAAAAGTGTTTTAATTGTGGGAGAAATAAGGATTGTTAAGTTATTTTTCTAAAGTACCTTATGCCACTAATTAATTTTGGATGTATTGATATTTGATATTTATTATTTTAGGAGTAATAAGGAGTTTTAGTAAAGTCTTATTTAAATTTCTATTAAGAATTTTAAGCATTATTTTTGTATAAGGGTTTTTATATTAAAAGAAGACTATGGTGAATGTTATTTTTGAGTTGGAGTAATAAGGTGTATTTTGGGTCATCATTTTGCATTCTTCTAACCCTTATTGATATTGGAAAAGAGAAATTTGTGAGTGTGGCAGATTTGTGAGATCAACTCCTTGTCAAGCAAAAAGGTATAAGCAAATTCTTCTTTGTTTGTGTTGGTTGATTGGATTTCTTAAAAATTAATATTGGAGTGAAAAGCATTTGATTATGGTTTCCTTTTCAAAGTACGAGTTAATGCTTCAAGGTTTTCTAAAATTAAGAGTTGTGGTTAAAACCTTGTTTGATAAGCATGGTTGTTGAAGTGAGTTATCATGCAAAGAACTTGAACTAGGGTTTGAAAAGATCATGAGTATCATTGTTATGTGAGATTTTTTGTTGAGCATTGTTGGAGATATTTTGAGTTGGATGATACATGCTTGGGCTAGGGTTTGTGAGCAAGATTTTTTTCTTGAGTGATTGGTTGAGTAGATTTGATTGGGCCTAGTCAAGTGGATGAATGAAGTGATTGTTCAAGTTTCATAAAACAAACTATTCTATATTCTGATTTGAGTTGTGTGAATAGAATATATTGAGTCTCTAACAATTCTCTTTATTTTTTTATGAAGTTGAGTTGAGAAAGTGATTGAGTTTTGATAATAGAACATATTGAGTCTCTAAATCTTTATGCTTCTATGATATTGAGTTGAGAAAGTGATCAAGTTTTGAGTATAAAACATATTGAGTCTCTAACAATTCTCTTTATGCTTCTATGAAATTGATTTGAGTTGAGAAAATGATTGAGCATTGATTATAGAACATATTGAGTCTCTGACAATTCTCTCTATGTTTCTATAAGATTGGACAAGTTCTGTGTGGACTTGTTAATATTATTTGAGGTAAGTCTTTGAGAAGACTTGTGGACTAATTTTGTGTGAGCTTTTGTGGAAGCTTACAATACAGATTTGGTTAAGTCCTAGAGAGGACTTATTGAGCATATTTGGACAAGTTTTGTGTGATATTATTGAGCATATTTGAGCAGGTTCTGATTGGACCTATTGAGAATATTTGAGCAGGTTCTGAGTGGACTTATTAAGAAGATTTGAGTAGGTTATGAGTGGACTTGTTGAGCAGACTTGAGTAGGTTTTGAGTGGATCTATTGAGTATATTTGAGTAGGTTCTGAGTGGACCTATTGAGAATATTTGAGCAGGTTCTGAGTGGACCTATTGATCATATTTGAGCAGGTTTTGAGTGGACCTATTGAGCTAATTTGAGTAGGTTCTGAGTGGACCTATTGAGAAGATTTGTGCTAGATCGACTAAACTATGTTTAGTGCAAATTTGAGTGGACTTGTGCTATACCGACTGGACTGTATTTAGTACAATATTTGAGCAGAGTTGTGCTGGATCAATTGGACTATATTTATTATAGAATTAAGATAGATATTTGGAGGTGACAGAGCAGACAGGATAGTATTCTCTAGTGTATAGAGATCCATCAACCAGGGCAGTGAGGATAGGTATTTTGATTTGGGAAAAAGAGTCTTCAATGGAGAGAGATCCACAATCCAGTATAGTGGAGGCAGTAGTCTTCTAGAGGATCACCAGCCATAGCAGATGAGAAGGAGTTATCCTATGGATAGAGATACACAAACTAGATTTAGGGGATCAAAATATCATTTGGACAGAGGTCCATAAAAAATCTAATAGGGAAAGGATTCCCAAGATATTAACTGAGAAAGTTTTAGTAAAATATTTTCTTTGTGGAGTAGCCTACATTGGGTGAACCACATAAATTATGGTGTCTCTATTGTGTGTGGTGTTGTGTACATTTTTTTGATTACTACTATTGATATTGCTATCTTTACATTGCATATATTGGTTTGAGAGAAAAATTAAAAAGTGGTCTTATACTGTTCACCCCCCTCTCTCAGTATAAGCTTGTGTTCTTCAGACACATGAAAGGAGATAAAGATAAATTTCCTATACTCAAAGAAACTAATAGATGATTGGTATGTTTTGGTGATAATGAATCAAAAAACAATTATGAAAAAGGAACTCTGAGTTTAGATAATGGAAAGAAAAGAACAAAAAATGTACTATATGTCAAAGGATTAAGACACAATTTTCTAAGTGTAAGCCAAATCTGTGATCAAGATCATATGGCTACATTTCATCCAAAAATATGTGAGATAAGAAATTTTAAAACTAGAAAATTGAATGCAAATGCAATTAGAACTCCAAAAAACCTCTATATGCTTAGTGATATTAAAGAAGAAAAATATTTTCTATCACAAGAAGATGAGAGTTGGTTGTGGCATAGAAGAATGTGTCATTTAAATTTTGGCAACATAGTCAACTTGAGCAATAAACAAGCTGTCAGAGATTTACCCAAGCTTAAAAGGCCACAAAACATAATCTATGCACCTTGTCAACATGGAAAGAAAACTAGAACAAGTTTCAAATCAAAGGGATATATGTCATCCAAGCCATTAAAACTAATACATATCGATCTATGTGGTCCTACCAGAACACAGAGTATTCAAGGTGAAATTTAATTTATATTATTCATATGTGATTACTCCAAAATGACTTGGGTAGCTTTCCTAAAAGATAAGTCAGAAGCATTTGACAGATTCAAGGTATTTAAAGAATGGGTCAAAAATAAAACCGATAAAAGAATTAAGTGTTTGAGATCTGACATCGGAGGAGAGTTTACCTCAAATGAATTTGTAGATTTCTATGAACAACATGGAATCAAGAGAGAATACTCAGTTGTAATAACTCCTTAACAAAATGGAGTAGTTGAAAGGAAATATAGGACTATTGAGAATATGGCTAGAGCTATGTTAAATGAGTCCAATATTTCAGATGGATTTTGGAGGTAAGCAGTCAACACAACAATGTATATAATCACTAGGGCTCAAATGAGGGTAAACCATCACAAGACTCCATATAAGCTTTGGAAAGGAAGATTGGCCACTGTAAAACACTTCAAGGTTTTTGGAAGCAAGTGTTACATAAGACGAAAAGAGCAAAAATTGGGCAAGTTTGATTCAAGATATGATGAGGGTATTTTTCTTGGTTATTCTACTAAGACTAAATCCTATATATGCTACAACAAAAGGACACACACTATTGTATAAAATATAAATGTAATAGTTGATGAGAAGATATATTCAAGAGAACCAGTTCAAAAAATTGTGGATCAAGAAGATGGAAATTGTCAAGAAGAGTTTCGTGAGGAGTCAGATGAAGAAGAGGGTGAAACATAAAGAATTATTCCTAAGAATCCATATAGGTATGTATAGAAACATCATCCGAGAGAGCTAATCATTGGGAATACAAATGAGAGATAGACAAGGAGAAGGGTAATAACATCAACTCAACAAGTAAATTTTTCTTTATTATCTAAAATTGAGCCAAAAGACTTAAATGAGGCAAGTGAAGATAAGTTTTGGATTAAGGCAATGGATCAAATAGAGAAAAGTAAAACTTAGGAACTTGTTCCAAGACCAAAATATAAAAATGTGATCAACACTAAATGGGTATTCAAAAACAAGTTAAATGAAGATGGTCAGGTAGTTAGAAATAAAGCAAGGTTAGTGTGCAAAGGTTATGCATAGGTATAAGGAATTGAATTTTATGAGATATTTTCTCCGGTTGCATGAATTGAAGCTATCTGAATGTTCTTAGAATTTTCAAGCTTCAAAAACTTTAAATTATATCAGATGTTAAATCAACCTTTCTAAATCATGTTTTAGAAGAAGAGGTTTACATTGAGTATCCTAAATGTTTTAACTTGATTGATAAATCAGACTATGTATACAGAATAAAGAAAGTACTTTATGGACTAAAGCAAGCTCCTAGAGCTTGGTATTAAAGATTGGATAAGTACCTACAGGAATAAGGTTATAGAAAAGGTACAGTGGATAGTAACTTATACATCAAAAATGAAGGGAATGATCTATTCATTATGGATTTTTACATGGATGACATCATTTTTATGGAAACAATGATAAGATGTGTCAAAAATTTACAAAGAGCATGCAGAATGAATTTGAGATGTCTATGCTTGGTGAGATTTCCTTCTTTCTTGGACTTCAGATTTCATTATCAAATAAAGGAGTATTTCTTTCATAGACCAAGTATATAAAAGAGATGCTAAAGAAATTTAAGTTAGAATATTGCAAGCCAGTAAGTATCCCCATGGTCATCGGATGTTTTTAAGTAAATATGATGAATCTATAGAGGCAAATAAAAAATTATACAAATCTATGATTGGTAGCTTATTGTATGTCATAGCTACAAGACCAGATATCATGCATGTAGTGGGACTAGTGGCAAGTTTTTAGGCATAACCAAGGGAAACATATGTAGCAGTAGTAAAAAGGATTCTTAGGTATCTAAAAGGGACTATGGACTTTGGGCTCTGGTATCCCAAAAGTGATAGTTTCACTCTCACAGATTATATAGATGCAGATTGGGCTGGTAATATTGATGACATAAAAAGTACAAGTGGAGGAACATTCTTTCTTGGAGACTATTTGGTATCTTGGCTAAGTAAGAAATAGGCATCAGTATCCTTATCTACAATAAAGGTAGAATATATTATAGTAGTTTCTAGTTGTACACATGTATTATGGATAAAGCAAACTCTAGAGGATTTCAAGATAAAACATGATCATCATATTCCCATGTTATGTGATAATACAAATGCTATAAATATCTCAAAAAAATTATTAATGCACTCCAGGACAAAGCACATTCTGATTAAGTATCATTTTCTAAGAGAGTAGGTGACAGATAAATAGGTCAGGTTGGAATATGTTACTACAAAGGATCAAATTGTAGATATTTTCACTAAGCCACTTTTGAAAGAGGCTTTTGAGTACCTTCAAGAAAATTTGGGAATAGTTCTACTACCACCCCAGAATTAACCACCTCAAGATGAGGCGAGGGAGGCTCTAAGCTAAGAGTCTGATTCTTATCCTCGAGCCCCAAAGGTGACCCTTTGCCATTGATGTCAAATGGGAGAGATTTGAGTTAGGGGGAGAGCATTCAGTTAGGGTGAGCAGTTTCTCAGGGGGAGTAGAACAAAGAGGGATATTATTGGAAATATGAGTAAATTTTGTTGTCATTGATATCAAGAGTCACTTTTAGTGAGCGGCATAGGGTCAAGCACCAGTTTTTGTGAGCAGTGCAAGAAAGAGATTTCTTCTAGGCCTAAGGGAAAATAATATTATAATATGCTTATTATAATATTTAAGGTGGTCAAATAAGGTCTAAAAGAGCAATTTGAAGGCCCAAGAAAATAATATTTTAATTTTCTTTTATAATATTAAGATCTAAAGTATAGACCTGAATAATTAAATTAATTATAACAACTTTATTATAAATTAATTTAAATTCAATAACCCTAAGGTTAGGGTTACAAATGGAAAGAAATAATATTCACACACCGATGTTGACTATTATTTCCATCCATTGATGTGTTGAGGGTGAGAAAAACATTAATATATATACTATATGCTTTGGCAAACACAAATCATCCTTCAAATACCTTAATCGATGTGCATGCAAAATTTGTGAACATGTGGAATAAGAGGTAAAGGTTTTTGGGTATGTGGTAGTCAATGTGTGAATAAGATGGAGGAGGTCTAAAGCATCATAGACAACCATGGCAGTTGGGCCAACGATGAGAAGGTACATATTAAGATGCTAACTAGCAAGAGGTCCTGCGATCGAACCCTGATGGCAACATTTTTTGACAAGGAGCACGTGTTTAGTTTTTGGTATCAAAGGGAAGATTCAAAGTGCATGAGACACATTTTTATGCCAAGGTGAATGCCTAGCTTATGTGGTACATGGGCCACAACTAGGGCATTGTGGAGGTGCAAGAGAGAGTTCGAATCCTACCAAGGAAGAGGTAATTAATTTTTTTATTATTAAAATTGCTTCTAATGTTTAAAATGTGGCATGATAAATTTTTATTAAGGGGGAGTTATAATGTTTTAAAGGTTAAATTGTTTTATTTTTATTGTTTATAAAGTAAATTAAAAATAGGAGTTATAAGGTTAAAGGAGGCAATATTTTTCTAGAGGATCCCCAACCAGAGCAAAGGATATTGGTGTCTCCTGTGGATAGGGATCCACAAACTTGATTAGAGTATTTGTGTCTCCTTTGGACAAAGATCCATAAACATTGTAATAGGGAAGGATTCCCAAGATATTTGTTGAGAAATTTTTAGTGAAATATTTTCTCCGTGGAGTAGCCCACATCGGGTGAACCACGTTAAATCATGTCTCTCATGTGTGTGATGCTTTATGTGATGTTTATTGCTTTGATGTTACTACTACTATCATATGTGTTGAAAAGAAAAAAGTTTTATCTTATACTATTCACCCCCCTCTCAATATAAGCACATGTTCTTTAGTTATCACCCACCTATTAAGGATGGTTCTTTTACTTAATAGCAACTTCCTCATCTAATGGTGTATTTTAATCAAATACACACATATATGCAATGCATCTATATGAAGGCTTTTCTTTTACCCTTGAGTTTTTGATGAGAATTTTATCCATAATTTTCCTTTTACTCTCAACTCTAGTGGTTGTACCATACCACTCCACTCATGAGAGTACCTAGTCGTACAATCACAAAATTCATCAGTAGGACCATATTATAAAAGTATCATAATCTAACTTTTAGAAAGCATAACTATCAATTCATATTGATAGAACACAATAATATTATGCATTAATATCCACACATTAGTACATAAATCACACAACAAGGGTAGTCCTATCATGAGGGTCATTACATACTCCCCCTAGGACTAAACATAGTCCCTTGTATTTTTTGAAAGCAACAATATATATTATTCAAACAAATATGGGAATTGCTTCCTCATTTCCTCACCATCTTCCTAGGTTGCATAATTTTTAGAATAATGGTCCCACTAGACCTTACATTGATCTAGGGTTCATTTTATCAAGACCTTAAAATGAAACCTTGGAATTATTATCGGTTGCACCTCAATGGCTGAGGGATCTACCATCTATAATTTTGAAATATTCTAAACATGAGAAGGATCAACAACATACTTCCTAAGCAAGAATATATGAAAAGTATCATGGATATTTAATAGGTTGGGTGGTAAAACAAGCCTATAGGATATTGGACTAATATTATCAATGATCTCAAAAGGACCAACAAAATTAGGATCCAACTTAGTTTATTTGATGGCACTTTTCATGGGTCTTATCCTCAAGAAGAATTTATATCCCGTAGATAATTCTCTTGGTGATATTTTTAGATCAACATAGCTCTTCTGGAGATTACCTGCTTCCTTGAGCCTTTATTGAATTACCTTGAGATACTCCGCTATATCTTTGATAGTTTCTAGTTTGATCACCACTTGATATTCCAAATTGTACCACAATATATGTGTTCTACACATACAAGGCCTCAAACAAAGCCATTTCCAAGGATGCATGGTATCCATTATTATATGCAAATTCAACCAAATAAAAATAGTCTTCCCACTTAGACTTTTGTTCAATGCAATACATGTGAAGAATGTCTTCTAGGACTTGGTTCACCCTCTCTATTTTACAATCTATTTCTATATGGTAAGTATAACTAATATTCAATTTAATACCCAATATAAAATTGATATTTAGTGTGATGAGGGCAGGAATATAATTGAAATATAAAGTTTATTTGTGTATTTGTATTGCAATTAGGACATCTATGTACTTTGATCAATAATGAATATGTTTTTGTATGATTTTTAGATAAATATTATTCACAACTATTATGTCTTTAATGATTATAATTTTATGTAAATCCTATGGAAATTGTTATGTTTTAAGTAGGAAAACATGTTATAGTTGATCTATGAAACACTACTATAGGAGGACACTGTTGAAGCAATCCATGGACATGATCTATGAGGTAGGGGAGTGTTGCTAAAATATCTACAAAAATAGTCTATAGAAATAGTCTATGAAAATAGTCTACAGAAGCTTGTTATTATTAGCAAACTGATTTTGTGCAATAAAAATGCCATGTGCATTGACATCTCAACCAATATCGTGTGTGTTATTAAGAAAATCAAGCAATTTTTAGTTGTTATCTTCTATAGTGGGACTATTGTTGACTTTGTGTAATTTGTTATTTGGTTGAGATTATGTAAATTGAAAAAGAATAATGGATTTGTCGTTTCCTTAAGAAATGGACAAGAAGTTGTTTCATATTGTTATTAAGTCATGTAGATTATAGATTGTCCTATTATGCATTTTTAGTATCCAAGCCACATAGAGAAGATTTGTTCAAAATCATGTAACAAAGGAAATATTAAAATTTCTATTGTAAGGGAATATTGTAAAAGTATATATTACAAGGCCCTCAATGATAGAAGGGTCCACATACACAGGAGAAGAAAGGAAGACTATTTTTGCATCCATGTTACATTGTAAGAGTTTATTTGGAATTGGAATAAAAGAGTAAATTAGAATCATTTTGTTCATCTTCTATGGTAATGAAATTCTTTATCTTCTTCATGCTTTGCTTTTTGTTGTAACTTTCCTTTTCTTTCCTGCACATATGAATTAGGTAGCATAAAAATTAGTTTAATGAATATAAATTTCTGAAAATTAAAGTATAGTAAAAGAGGAGGTTAATACTAAATTTGAGGAGGCGGGGCCCACTCCAAAATGTTAGTCCCTCGATCTCTTCCCCCAAAACACAGTAGTTAGAACATAGATTAAACTTAGAATATAAATTTGATTAAATTGCATATTATAGAACTGTAGAACACATTAAGATAAATAATGCATTATTAGAATTGTAAAATGTGGATCCACAAACTATTTTATTTCATAATTGAATTTCTTAAAGTAAGTATATTATTGCATTAGTATTTTGATTTATTGTAAACTGTATATTATGCAAGAAACTAAAAAAAAAGAATGAAAGTCAATGATCAAAATTATGGATATCTATATGGGATAACTATTATTTAAATCTAATCCTAGTTGACATTAAGTGTGAGATAATTCAACTCAACATAGTGGTAGTAAAGGTTTAAAAATCCAACAATATCAAAAATAGCACCAAATTTTTTCAATTTTGATAGAGTTATTTTATTAGCCACCATTATTAATTGATTTTATCCATATTTGATAGTATTTTTAGAGTTCATCCACTTTAAATGTAGTGAAGACTTGGAATCTATGTTAAAAGGTCTTATTGAGTAGAGTAGGCTAGAGTCTTTCCACTAGGTTGAAAGAAAACTAGTAAAGACTAGGAATCAACTAGATTGAGGGTGTACCAAATCAATATTAGTTGATCATTTAGTGATAAATCCAACCTTGACATTGATTTGAAAAGTTTGAATTTTTTATAGATTATATATTGAGGTAGAAATGTCTAAGGTGTAGATCAATTGGTTTCCCCAAATCCCTTAAGTGGGGCAGAGGTCCAAGGTTCAAATATTAGGCCTCGCTAGACTAAATGCTTGTCCCTTTCCTGGAGCTTTTAGTGGTGTAAAAGTTTTAAAATGATCATGGCATGGTGGTTATAGGGGTGGACTGCACGAAGATCTATGTGGCAGATTTCAAGGCAGATAATGCAAAATATTATGGAAACCATAAAAATCCAGATAGCCTACCCAAATTCATGGCGGCTATCAATTCCACCAAAAATATTGAGGTAGAATAAACTTTGAATATAGTTGATCATTCAAGGACATCCAGTGCCACCTTAACATTGATTTAAATATTTATAGATTGAAGACTAAGCTAGAATTAGCTTAGAGAAAGTTGGTCATTTAGGGTTGAAGCCACCCTAAAATTGAATATTGTAGAAAGTAGAAGAATAGTAGCAATAGATTGAGAAGAATTAAAATCTTCCTAAAAAAATAAAAAGTAGAGTAGAAAGCGAAGCAATAGTATACTACAGAGTAAATAATAAAAGAAAGCAAAAAGTATAGAATATAAATTACATTGAAGAACTAGGTTGATTCAATATATCTATATATCATTTTAGTCTTGGCCAAGGATATTTTTTGAAGCAAGTTCTTCAAGGTAGACATTTTTGTAATAGAGGTAAAATAGAAGTCCACAAGAGGCTCTTATAAGAGAATCCCACAAGAGTTCATTATATAAGAGAGCCTACAAGAGGCCATAATTGAATAGAATCCTAAGATTCTATTATATAGAAAAGTCTAAGAGATTTTAAAAGAGAGATCAAGAGAGATCATTATTGAATAAAGGCTCAAGAATTCAATATTAAAGATAAAGGGTAATAGAGGCCTTCATATAGGAAATTATCCTAAAAGAGAAAATAAGGGCTTAAGATAATACATCAGAAATATTGACAATTTATTTAACCATCATAAGGAGATATTACAGTAGGTGAGATAAAGCTTATTTGGCCAGTGAAAGAAGCAAAAATCATAAATCTTATTTGGCTAGAGAAAGAAGCCAAAATTGTAAAACTTATGTGGCTAATAAAATAAGTTGAAATTTTAGAGTAAAAGAGGCCATTCGGCATAACAACAATGGAAGTGGCCAAAAGCAATAGAAGGCATTCAACCAAATAAAAGAGAAAGTGGCCATACAACCAACTCAAGTTAGAGAGTAAAAAAGTAGAGGTAATTCAACTAGAAAGAAATAGAAGAGGCCATTTGTCCAAATAGAAACAATAGAGGTAATTTGGCCAACATATGGAGAAACATATTAAAAATATGTAGACTATGGTTGAGCATAAAATAACATGAGCAATTTTATCTTTGGGCTAGCAAACTCACTCCAAAAAGCATCCTCAACCAGAATTTGATGGTTCACCTACCAACATCAACTAGGTAGCTCCAAAATCAGAAAGTAATGAGCCAACCATCATCAATTAGCTAGGGAAAAAAATCAAAGGAAAGGTTAACATTCTAAAGAGAAACAACCAGAAGAAAGGAAAATATTTTAAAGGGAACAAACCAGAGGAAAATATTCTAAAGGAGAATGTCATTAGAAATAAAATGAGTGTACTAGAGGTGAGCATCACTATGAAAGTGAAGGAAAATAACATCACAGTGAAAGTGAATGGAAAGAGCACTAGTGGAAGTGAATGCTATTTCGGAATAGGAAAGAACATTTTGGTTATAGAACCAGAGGTAAAGCAAGATATACATTGAAAAGTAGATGTGATAGCCTATCCAACCATGCAATATTGAAGGCACAATGTTAGGGTATTACACCAAAATCAATGTCGAAGATGTTACACTTTCCAACTTGCACAATTATCACCAGGTAATAAAAATGCACATATTTTTAGAAAGAATTTTAATTACACACCCTGATTTAATTATTAGGAGATATAAGATAGTGCTTAAAGTTTTTAATTTTTAAGTTTTGAGGTATGGAGATATAAATAATGTTTTTAGAAGAATTTATTTTAAAACTTAAAAATTAAAGATTTTGGAGATATAAGGTGTTAGGTGTTATTTGAGTTTTAAGTTCTTAAAGTTATTTGGAAATTTTGAATAATTAGGATTTTTGCAAATTTTGAAGTATTTTGAAGTTTTTGAATTTTTTGAATTTTGCAAATAAGCCTAGGTAGTTTAAAGGTGTTTAACATTAAAGGTTAGAAAATTAGAATATGCAAAATTTATATTTGTTTTATTTTTTAATTTAGGAGTTATAAGGTTTACTACTTCAAAGAAATCAAGTTGTAAAATTTGACCATTATGGAAATAAATATGGAATCAATAATCAAGAAAAAAATATTGGAAGTTTTTAAATTTGGCATTTCTAAATTGATTGCAAAATTTAAGGGTAAGTTAGATATAGAATTACAATTCATCTATAGAGAAGCTACGGATGAAATTTTTGAGACATTTGAATACTACTTACATTCAAAGCTTGACGAAGCAATTGATAATGCAAAAGATGATATTATGATACCTTTAGGTATAGGTAGAATAATGTATATGGTATTGATTTCACTAGATATTTATAAATATGAAAATCTAAGACAAAAGTAGTTGATTGAAAATTTAAAAAGGGAAGTAGAGATTGATACAAGAGAATCAATTGAATCATAACTAAAAACAATATTTTATTCTTCATGTAATGTTTACATTCCAAGTTCATCTAATTTAATAAATTATTATGATGCTTTAAGCAAACGCTCAGAATATTTTATAAAATACAAAAAATAATCAGATGAATCTAAGATCAAGGAAAAATAAAAATTTCAAACTATTGAACCTGAGGTCAATGGTGAATATCAAGTAATTGGTGATTCAAATAATGAATATCCAGAATATGAGAACTCCAAGAATGAAGAAGAAATAAAAGTAGAACTCAAGGAAGAAGATGAACACAAGGTTCAAGATGATGAATTTGAAGATGAATCTCAAATAGAGGTTCAATGCAAGGTCACTTGAAGATTTAAGAAAAATATGAAGATCAATATTGAAGAGAAAAGTCTTCAATAACCAAATAATACAATACAAGGGGGTGTTGAGGAATATTACATTTTTTGGAACATGCTCGTGTACCCTCATGGTAAATTCATGGTACATTTATAAATAATTGATTAGGTTTGAGTGAATAGTTAGAGTGTTATTTATATTTCCCCTTTTATATAAGTGTGAATATGCAGGAAATACACAAGTGTCAGGTAAAAGTATAATGTGAAGGAAATGCACAAGTGTCATGTAAGTTAGAGTGAAACTGTAGGTTGAGTAAATGTGCACAAGTATATTGTATGTAAGAGAACAAATATGTAATGTAAATATGTGCACAAGTGTCTTATATTAGGAGTGCATGTAGAAGTGCAAGAGTCATGTGTGCAAGTGTCTAGAGTCAAGTGTTCATCAAGTATGCAAGTGGCAAGTTGATAAGCCAAGAGTCATGAGACTTGGCATATGGAGAGCAATAGTCAAGTACTTGAAGAGTCACATTACTATTGCTATATTATGGAGATAATGCTCTATAAGAAAGGAATTCAAGTAATTCAAGTAATTCAAGCAATTCAATAACAAGAAGTGGAGCAATAAAGCTTGTATACATTTTAAGCAGTTAATATTATAAGTTATTCTTCATGTATAGTACATGAATATTTTTTTTTACATGCATATTTAAGTATATAAATTAATGTTATTTGATTTATTATAAGCCTTGATATACATATTAATTTGCTCATATTATTCTACTTATATTATTATCTTGACCTTTTATATATTATGGATATTTTATATTGGGACCTGTTTGAGATAACTTGTGTTATTTAGTGGTAGTAAAGGCTTAAAAATCCAACAATGGTATCAAAATTACCACTAGACTCTATCTAGTTTGATAGAGTTTTTCATATTAGCCACTATTTTTAATTTATTTTATCCATATTTGATAAATTCAATTTAGATTCTATCCACTTTAAAGGTAGCAAAGACTTGGATTCTATATTAAAAGGTCTTATTGAGTAGAGCAAGCTAGGTTATTTTCACTAGGTTGAAATAATAGACTAAGACTTAGCTAGATTGAGGGTGTACCAACTCAAAATTAGTTGGTCATTCAGGGATAAATCCAACCTTGACATTGATTTGAAAAAATATTTTTTTATAGATTAAATATTGAGGCAGAATCAACTCTAAAGATAGTTGATCATTTAGGGACATTTAGTACCACCTTAAAATTGTTTTAAATATTTATAGATTGAATAATAAGGTAGAAATAGCTCAAATAAAGTTGGTCATTTAGGGTTGAAGCTACCCTAACATTGAAGATTACAAAATGCAAAATAATAGTAGGAGTATATTGAGAAGCATTCAAAGCTTTGTAAGAAAATAGAAAGTAGATCAATAGTATACTATAGAGTAGAGAATAAAATAAAGTAGAAAGTGTAGAATATAAATTAAATTGAAGAAATAATCTGACTGAATATATCTATATATCATTTTAGTCTTGGCCATGGATCACTTTTTAAGAAAGTTCTTCAAGATAGACTTTTTTTATAATAGACGTTAAAGAGAAACCCACAGGAGGCTATTATAGGAGAAGCCCATAAGAGTTAATTATAGAAGAGAGCCTACAAAAGGCCATAATTTAAGAGAATCTTAAGAGACTATTATATAGAAAAGTCTAAGAGGTTATTTGAAAAGAGAGATCCAAAGAGACCATTATTGAAGAAAGGCTCAAGAAGCCAATATTAAAGAGAAAGGGTCAAAGAGGCCATCATATAGGAAATTGGCCTAAGATATAGATAAAATAAAGGCCTAAGATAATACATTATAAATATTGTCCATTCATTCAACCATCATAAGGATATATCATAGTAGGTGAAATAAAGCTTATTTGGCTTGTGAAAGAAGCAAAAATCATAAAGATTATTCAACTAGAGAAATAAGTAAAAATTATAGAACTTATTTGGCTAGTCAAAGAAGTTGAAATCTTAGAGGAAAAGAGGCCATTCATCCTAACAAGGGAAGTGGCCATCCAACCAAATAAGCAATAGAGGCTATTCGACTAGATAATAGAGGAAGTGGCCATATGATCAACTCAAGTTAGAGAGTAAAAAAGTAGAGGCCATTCAACCAGAGAGAAATAGAAGAGGTCATTCATCCAAAGAAAAATAATAGATACCATTTGAACAACTTATGGAGAAGCATATTAAAAATATGTAGACTAGTTGATCATTAAAATAACATGAGAAATGTTACCTTCAAGCTTGCACACTCACTCCAACAAGCATCCTCAACCAGAATTCAATGGTTCACTTATAAAACAAAGAAGTTAGGTCTATGAGTAGAAACATAAACTATGTAGATTTAAAATTATAAAGTGATGAGCCAACCATCATCAATTAGCTAGGCAAACAAACCAAAGGAAAAGTTAATATTCTAAAGAGAACAAACTAGATGAAAGGAAAACATTTTAAAGGGAAAAAACTAGAGGGAAATGTTCTAAAGGAGAACATCATCAGAAAGAGAATGAGTGAATCAAAGGTGAGCATAACTATGAAAGTGAAGGGAAAGAACATCATAGTGAAAGTCTATAAAGAACACTAGTGAAAGCAAATGATATTTAGGAATAGGAAAAAACATTTTAGTTATAGAACCAAAGGTAAAGTAAGAGGTCAATTAAAAAGCAGATGTGATAAAACATCCAACTATGCAATTATGAAGGTACAATGTTAGGGTATTACACAAAAATCAATATCAGAGATGTTACCCTTTCCAACTTGCATGATTATCACCAAGTAATAATAGTGCACATATTTTTAGAAAGAATTTGAATTTTGCACCATGATTTATTTATTAGGAGATATAAGGTTGTGCTTAAAGTTTTTAATTTTTAAGTTTTAATATATGGAGATCTAAGGAAATAATGTTTTTAAAAGAATTTATTTTTAAAAGTTAAAAATTAAATATTTTAAAGATATAAGGTGTTAGGTGTTATTTGAGTTTTAAGTTCTTAAAGTTATTTGGAAATTTTGAATAATTAGTGTTTTTGAAAATTTTGAAGTATTTTGAAATTTTGAAATTTTTTGAATTTTGCAAATAAACCTAGGGAGTTAAAAGGTTTTCAACATCAAAGGTTAGAAAATTAGAATTTGAAAAATTTATATTTGATTTATTTTTGTATTTGGGAGTTATAAGGTTTACTACTTCAAATAAATCAAGTTGTAGACTTTGACCATTATGGAAAGAAATATGGAATATATAATATAGAAAAAAATATTAGAAGTTAAATATAACATTGGTAAATTGATTGAAAAATATAAGGGTAAGCTAGATATGGCATTACAATTCATCTATAGAGAAGCTATGGATGAAATTTTTGAGATATTTGAATACTATTTACATTCAAAACTTGTTGAAGCAATTGATAATCTAAAAGATAATATTATGATACCTTTGGATATATGTAGCATAATGTATATGCCATTGCTTTCACTAGAAATTTATAAATATGAAAATATAAGACAAAAGGAGTTAAGTGAAACTGTAAAAAGGAAAGTGGAGATTGATACAAGAGAATTGATGGGGAGCCAATTTTCATTAACAAAGAAAAGACGCAATTTTATTTCGAAGCATGGAAAGCTTTACAATTCGTAACTATGGAAGATTACACAGTACAGAAAATGCCAAAAGAAGCCGCAGCCTTCGTCTCTCCAGCCTGTGCAATCCTTCAAAAAAATCTCTTTTTATCATCATAGGTTCTTGCTGCAACCACCATTCACAACCGTCCCTGTAACCGCTGCAACGGTTCCCTGGAACTGCCTTAACGTCTTCTGGAACTGCCAACTGTCGTTCTGCAATAGTCCACAAAAAAGTAACATGTTGCATTTTCGCGACACCTCTGCACTTTGCTCTTCTCTCTCCTAACCGGGTCGTGAAAATGCAACAATTTTTCCTCCATGTCCATCCGTCGCGATATCGCGACACTTTTTTGGCTTTTGGATTTGTTTGCCAATGTGTCGCGATATCGCGACACTTTTGTTTGCTCCAACTTTGCTCTAAGTCTATCGTGATATCGTGACAAATTTTATGTTACGATATCGTGACACTTGCCATTTGCGCCTATCGTTGTTTTTGAGTTGTCACGATATCGTGACAACTTTTGTGTCGTGATATCACGACACTTACGATTGTGCCTGCCATTGGTTCTGAGTTGTCGTGATATCGCGACAACTTTGGTGTCGCGATATCGTGACACTTGCGATTTGTGCCCGTCATTGGTTCTGAGTTGTCGTGATATCACAACAACTTTTATATCGTGATATCGTGACACTTGCGATTTGCACCTGCCATAATTCTAAGTTGTCGCGATATCGCGACAGCTTTTATGTCACGATATCATGACACATTCAACACTCAGACTATTTTTCATACTTAGAACCTTTTTTTGCTTGTTACTTTTGTTTTTCTCATTTTTGATTTTTTTCGGTGATGTAAGATTGTTGTGCTGCTCCTGGATGCTCCTGCATCAGACACCTGGGGTAGATTTTTTTTTAGAAGTGATCCTCACTTCTGGACGGTTAGAGGAAAACCCAGATGATCAACCTCTGATTTGGACAACCATGTGGCATCTTCGACAGGTCGGTTCTTCCACTTGACCAAATACTCCGAATATTTCCTGTTTCGGGTACTTTTGCCTTCATGAGTGTCGATTATGTCTTCAATTTCTTCTTTGTCTAGAGTGGATGCTGGAATGTTCCACAGATCCAAACTGGGTGGTTCACTACAACTTCCTGTATGATATTCAACCAAGTCAAAAATATTGAATATGGGTGAAATATTCAGCTCACTCGGTAGATCTACTTCATAGGCATTGCCTGAATCTCGTTTACCTATGATCTAGCATGGTCCAAACTTCTTCATTTTTAGCTTATTGTAGGTTTTGGTAGGAAAACGTTCCTTGCGCAAATGAACCATGACTTCATCTCCTATCTAGAATTCCTTGAAATGCCACTTCTGATCTGCTCAGGATTTGTAAGTAGCATTCATGTTACTGATATGCTGTTGTACCTCCTCATGTAAATTCTTCATGTGTGCTACAAAGTCTTCAGCTTCAGCACTGCGCTTGTCTCCTTTATCCATCGGCCTCAACTCAGAAGCGTTTCTCGGGCTGTTCCCATGTACTATCTGGAATGGGGATTTACCAGTACTACGATTGACAGAATTATTGTAAGCAAACTCTGCCTATGGTAAAATTAGATCCCATCCCTTGGGTTTATCTCCTACCAAACATCGTAGAAGATTACCCAAACTTCGGTTGACTACTTCGGTCTTTCCATCAGTCTGTGGGTGGTACGCAGAACTGAATTTCAATTCTATTTTCAGCTTCTTCCACAGGGTTCTCCAGAAATAACCCACAAATTTGGTATCTCTATCCGAGACAATGCTTTAGGGTAGACCATGAAGGTGCACAACCTCCCTAAAAACAAACCTGCAATATGAATAGCATCACTTGTCTTCTGACATGGAATAAAATGAGCCATCTTTGAAAACCTGTCAACAACAACAAAAATGGCGTCATTTCCATGTTGTCTTTGGCAAACCAAGAAAAAAATCCATACTGATGTCCTCCCATGGTCTCTCTAGTACAGGCAATGGCTGGTACATTCCTATATTTTGGTTGACTCATTTTGCCATCTGGAACACTGCAACCTTGCACAAATTTGGTCACATCCGGCTACAACTGTGGCCAATGGTAATTCTCACTAATGAGAGCAATGGTCTTATCTCGACCAAAATGCCCTACTAGTCCTCCGCTATGTTTCTCTTTGATCAAATTTTCCCTCATGGAACTTCGTGGAATGCACAACTGGTTCTTCCAAAATAGCATCCCATATTGGATCATAAAATCCAACCACTTAGTGCGATCCATAGTAGTAGGAGACACACATGTTGTCCATGCCTCTGCAAAATCTGGATCTGTTGGGTATAAACTCTTGAGTTCATCAAACCCAACAACTTGCACTCTCATTTCTATCAAAAAATTATGCCTTCTACTCAAGGCATCTGCAACTCTATTAGATTTACCACTTCTATGCTTCAAGACAAAGGTATAACTCTATAGGAATTCAACCCACTTCAAATGTCGTTAGTTAAGTTTACCTTGACTATTTATATACTGCAAAGCTTGATGGTCAGTATATAAAACAAACTCTTTGGTTAGCAAATAATGTCTCCATTTCTTAAGAGCCTAAATTATAGCATAGAATTCTTGATCATAAACAGAGTATTTCTTGCGAGCATCATTCAATTTTTCACTAAAGTATGCAACAGGTTTACCTTCTTGGCTCAATACAGCTCCAATGGCGCTGCCATTGGCATCACAGTCAACCTGAAACACTTTATTAAAATCTGGAAGTGCCAGAATGGGCTGTTCTATCACTTTCTTTTTCAATATGTCCATACCGGTACCTACCTTGGCAGTCCACTTAAATTCTCTCTTATCCCCTCTCATAGGTTCTGTTAGGGGCGCACAAATACTGCTAAAGTCTCTAATAAATTTTTGATAGAAACTTGCAAGACCATGAAATGATCTTACCTCTGTTACATTTCTTGGGGCAGGCCATTCAATGATAGCCTTCACCTTTTTAGGATCCATTTTTAGACCCTCCTCTGAGATGAAAAATCCCAGGTAAATCAACTCTTTCTGTACAAGACTGCACTTCTGTATATTAATCAATAACTGCTCCTCACGCAATTTTTCAAAAATTGTTCGAACATGCATCAAATGCTCTTCCAATGTGTTACTGAAAATTAAAATATCATCCAGATAAACTATCATAAACTTTTCTAGGAAGTCACGCAATACCTCATTCATCAGCCTCATAAACATACTGGGTGCATTAGTCAATCCAAATTGCATAACTAACCACTCATACAAACCCTCTCTGGTTTTAAATGCTATCTTCCATTCGTCACCTTCTCTAACATGTATCTGGTGATATCCGCTCTTCAAATCAATCTTAGTGAAGTATTTAGCTCCACTCAAGAAATCCATTATATCGTCCATTCTGGGTAATGGAAAGCGATATTTAATGGTAATTTTATTAATGGCTCGAGAATCAATGCACATTCACCATTCGCCATTCTTCTTTGGTGCAAGTACTGCTGGCACTGCACAAGGGCTCAAACTTGCTCGAATCAAACCCTTCCTCAACAATTTCTGAACCTGGCGGTTCAACTCTTCATTCTCTACAGGAGACATTCTATGGGCAGCCTTATTGGGTAAGCTAGATCCTGGCATTAAGTCAATCTGATGACTAATCTTCCTCATTGGCGGCAAACCCTCAAGCACATTGTCTAATATAATATCAGGAAATTCTGCTAACAGATGTTCAACTTCTGCTAGAATGTCAGTAGTTTCTTTTCTCTTTACAGCAGAAATTAATGCATAACACATTGAATCCCTCTTTAGACCATCCAAATTTTTTTTGCCATCTACTAAACAAATTCTAGAATTATTGCATACCTTTTCCTCAAACTCCTTCAATGGCTTCAGTTTATAGCATACTCCGTCTTTTGTCAGGGAATAGGTATTTGCATGCCCATCATGCGCTGCACGTCTGTCAAATTGCCATGGCCTTCCCAGCAACAAATGGCAAGCATCCATCGGCAAAATATCACACAGGACCTCATCCTGGTATCTTCCAATTTGAAACTTGACCAAGCATTGTTCACTGACCAATGCTCTATGGTCCTTCTACAACCATGCAATCTGGTATGGATGCGGGTGCTGTCTTCTTTCTAGCTTTAAATTAGCTACCATTTCCTTAGAAACCAAATTATCTGTACTACCATTATCAATAATAATATTACAGATTTTACCTAAACATTTGCACCTCGTGCGAAATAGGCTTTTTTGCTAGTCTGGTTCCTTCTCTTCGTTCAATAAGGTTCTCCTTGTGATCATCACTTCTCCTCACTCTGCTTCTTTAGAGTGCTCAGATTCAACACCATCCTCAACAACCACAGCTTTGGCATTACCTTCAGGCCTTCTGTTTGGTGTTTCTTGGTGTTTGGGACACTCATATGATCGATGCCCCTCTTCTCCGCAATTGAAATAGGTTCCACGAAATCTACCTCTTCCATATTCGCGTCCACCTCTACCTCGTCCCCTTTGATAATCATTGTTCTGATTATGGGGTTGGTAAGCATTTTCCTCCTTCTATTCTTGGTGATTGCTGGTTTCACCAATCTGCTTTTGGTCATCATATTTACCTCCACTAGTTCTTCCACCAGTTCTTCCACCATGACCTCTTCCTCTTTGCTTACTATCAAATCTACGGTTCAGTTTCTCTTCCACTTTCAGAGCAAATTGGTAAGCATCTTCAATGGTGATCATTCGAACCAGACTCAATTCTTCTTGCACGCTGGTTCTTAACCCATTAATGTAATGGGCTACTCTCTCTTTATTTGCTTCCGTATGACCGGTTCTGATAGAAATTTTAAAAAATTCCTCTGTGTATTCTTTAACAGACTTTTTGGACTGGTGCAAACTCTGCATTTTTCTTAGTAGATCTAATTCGTAATCTGCCAGAATAAACTGTCATTTTAGTTTTTCAACCATTTGATCCCACTTGGTGATCTTTTCTTTTTCTCTCTGGTTTCTTTCTAGTTGCACTCTTTTCCACCATATGCCAGCATGGCCTTTCAACTTTTTTCTGGCAAATTTTATTCGATTTGGATCTTCAACTTCCTCATATTTGAAATATTCCTCCATGTCATTAATCCAGTAAATCAATTCTTCTAGATTTAAATTTCCAGAATATGTGGATACATCAATCTTCGGCCTTTTCCCAATTTAAGAAATGGCTTTAATCATTCGAGCTTCTACAAAACTCATCGCTTCTCCTTCTTCTTCAGACGGATCATCAACTTCGCAAGCTTCATCATCGCTTTGGTCTTCTCCTCTTGGCTCTACTCCTCTATGAAATTCTTCCTGTAGGGCCTGCAATTGCCTCTACAATGCTCGAAAGTCTCCTTCAAGAACCACGTTCCTTCTAGCACCATGATTTCTTTGTGGTGGCATTCTGCTTCACTTTTTCTCAGAACCCGTAACCCTAGATCTTGGTGCAAGCTGCCTCACATTCGGCACTCTTCTCACACACTCAGAATCTTACTACTCTGATAACACTTGATGGGGAGCCAATTTTCATTAACAAAGAAAAGACGCAATTTTATTTTGAAGCATGGAAAGCTTTATAATTTGTAACTATGGAAGATTACATAGTATAAAAAATGCCAAAAGAAGCCATAGCATTCGTCTCTCCAACCTGCGCAATCCTTCAAAAAATCCCTTTTTATCATCATAGGTTCTTGTTGCAACCACCGTTCGCAACCATCCCTGTAACCACTGCAACGGTTCCCTGGAACTGCCTTAACATCTTCTGGAACTGCCAACTGTTGTTCTACAACAGTTTGTGAAAAAGTAACATGTCACGTTTTCACGACACCTCTGCACTTTGCTCTTCTCTCTCCTAGCCGGGTCGCAAAAATGTGACACTTTTTCCTCCATTTCCATCCGTCGCAATATCGCGACACTTTTTCGGCTTTTGGCTTTGTTTGCCAATGTGTCACGATATTGCGACACTTTTGTTTGCTCCAAATTTGCTCTAAGTTTGTCGTGATATCGCGACAACTTTTATGTCGTGATATCATGACACTTGCCATTTGCGCCCACTATTGTTTCTGAGTTGTCATGATATCGCGACAACTTTTGTGTCGTGATATCGCGACACTTGCGATTGCGCCCGTCGTTGGTTCTGAGTTGTCATGATATCATGACAACTTTGGTGTCACGATATCGTGACACTTGCGATTTGCGCCTGCTATTGGTTCAAAGTTGTTGCGATATCGCGACAAATTTTATGTCGTGATATCGCGACACTTGTGATTTGCGCCCGCCATTATTTTGAGTTGTCACGATATCACGACAACTTTTATGTCGTGATATCGCGACACATTCAACACTTAGACTATTTTTCATACTTAGAACTTTTTTTTGCTTGTTTCTTTTATTTTTCTCTTTTTTGATTTTTTTCGGTGATGCAAGATTGCTGTGCTGCTCCTGGATGCTCCTGCATCAATAATCACCACTAAAAATAATATTTCATTTTGCATGTAATGGTGACATTCCAAGTTCATCTAATTCAAGAAATTATTATGATGCTTTAAGTGAATATTTACAAGTTGTTATACAAGAGAAGAAAGAATAAGATGATTCTAAGATTAATGAAAAAGAAAAATTTCAAACTACTGAACCTAAGGTCAATGATGGAGCTCAAGTAACTGGTGATTCAAATCATGAAGATCCAAATTTTGAGATTTCCAGCAATGAAGAACTCAAAGAAAAACTCAAGGAATAATATGAACCCAAGGTTCAAGATGATGAAGTTGAAGATGAATCTCAACCAGAGGTTAAATGCAAGGTCACTTGAAGATTTATGAAAAATATGAACATCAAGATTAAAGACTAAATATTGAATAACCAAAAAATATACTATAGGAGGGTGTTGAGGAATATTACATTATTTGGTACATGCTAATATACCCCCATGGTACCTTCATGGTACATTTATAAATAATAGCATTGAGTCAATATTTAGAGTGTGATTTATATTTCCTCTTTTATGTAAGTGTTAATGTGTAGGAAATGCATAAATGTCATGTAAAAGTGTAATGTGCAAGACATGCACAAGTTTCATGTAAGTTAGATTGTAAGTGTAGGTTGAGTAAATATGCACAAGTGTATTGTATGTAAGAGAACAAATATGTAATATAAATATATGCACAAGTTTCTTAGATTAGGAGTGAATGTAGAAGTTCAAGAGTCATGTGTGCAAGTGTCTAGATTCAAGTGTTCATCAAGTATGCAAGTGGCAAGTTAGTAATCCAAGAGTCATTGGACTAGGCATATGGAGAGCAATAGTCAAGTACTTCAAGAGTCACATTACTATTGCTATATTATGGATACAATACTCCATAAGAAAGGAATTAAAGTAATTCAAGCAATTTTGAAACAAGAAGTGAAGCAATAAAGGTTGTATACATTTTGAACAATTAATATTGTAAGTTGTTCTTCATGCATAGTACATGAATGATTCCGACTATTTACATGCATATTTTAGTATATAAATAAATGGTATTTTATTTATTATAAGCCTTTATATACATATTAATTTTCTAATATTATTCTACTCATATTATTATCTTTACCTTTTATATATTGTGGATATTTTATATTAGGACCTATGTGAGATAAATTGTGATATTTAGTTGTAGGAAAGGCTTAAAAAGCCAATAAGAATGAGTGTTTATCTTCTTGTAAGATATGTGCTTTATATGAAGTAACTATTTTCTAATTTATAATGATGATGTATTAGAGAGAGAGGATGTTGAGTTGGATGATGATGATGTAGATGATTATGATATATCTAAAAAACCTAGACCATCTACTTTGAGTAGCACTCTTAGGCCCAAGTGTTATCTTAGTGCATTTGATATTGTAAACTTAGATGGTGTTCTTTTGTTTAAGAGCTATCTAGATTGCTCAACAAGGTTAGCTTTGTGTACACTTCTCTAATATTTATGTTTTGCTATGAACTTTTTGTTGGTCCAAAATTTTTGATGTATTAGCCAATAGCTCCTTAGTTGCTTCTGTTGGAAGGTAGTAGTAGTTTAGTAGTAGAGCTAGTGGTTTCACTATTCAGGAGGAGTTAAACCTAAGGGAAATTTTTTTTTGAACCTAAGTCATGTAGCCTCTTTAGTCTATTCTATGTTTTTTTGAGGTGCCTTGATTTAGGTTTCATTAGATTTTGGAATACCATGTATTTGTTTTATTTTTATTTTTAAAACCATGCTATGATGTTTTGTCATTTTTTAGTATTACTATCACCATGAGTCCTTAGCTAATTTGCGATAGTGTTGGATAATGAATTTATTTTCTTATATTCTCAGGTTGCATTGATGTTCTATCTAGTAGCATAGTCTTTGTTGGTGGTAGGTTTTTAATTTGATTTTTTAAGAGGTTGATGTATTATCTAAAGTCTTAGCTTAACACTAGGGTTAAGTTCTTGGTTGGACATTTTTTATTATTAATGTGATGTTATGATTTTTCTTACATGTATATGATATGGTGTTTTTAATTTAATAATATGCTTTGTAAAATATTGTGGGTGTGCTACGGAAACTAAAAGACTTTTATATGGTCTTGTGCTTTTATTTTAATAATATGCCTTGGGAAATTATTGTAGATGTGCCATGGAAACTAAAATCACTTTATAAGGTAGAAGGATTTCTTTTGATGATTTAATAGTGTGCGTATTTAACTTATGGAAAAGCAAATAATAAGGGGTATATTTTTGGTTTTTTTAGTAAGTTCCATTGCATTGTAATTATATTTTTGATTTTGGAAGAAATAAATTATCATGAAGGTTTAAGTAATGGTTTCTTGATGCTTGAGTAGATAAGGAATCCATTATGGAGATAACTATGACATTTCTCAATGGTTTGCTTGCATAAAATTGTTTCATTATTGTATTTTTTCTTTCATTGTGCATGTAGGCTTGCATATGCATGTAAGATTTGTATTGATGCCTATATACTTCAAGTTCATTGATGAAGACTCAACAAGTGGAGACCTTGAAGAAAAGAGGAATGTTTATTTATGTTCTTAAATATTGAAATGTAATATTTTGGGATGAATATTATTATTATGTTATCATGATTATAAAAAGGAATAAATATTTTGTATCTAACATTCTTGTTATATTATTTAGAGAATAGACGATTAAATGTTGCTATTCTTTTATGTAAGTTCTTGGAATATTTGGCTATGTGAAAAATGGAAATAATATGTTTAAATTATGGTTTATGATTACAATTCCTTGAATTTTATGTTATTATTTCATTGTAAAGAAAGGAAACGCTAAATTATAGTATTATTAATTGAAGTATTTGATTTACTAGTTTTAAGCAAAGTGTTATACTGAATTTAATTTTTGAGTTTTATAGAAATTTATTTTTCTTTGAGAGATATGTTCATTTATTTTAAATGTGTAAGCTCTTGGGTTGTATGGGGTTCTTGGGAATGAATCTAGAGATGTTCATTTACTAGGTGAGTGGTAGGGGCCTTAGTTATCCCACAAAGGTTCAATAACTAAACACTATAAAATTATGGTAGATTAATCCTATATATATGGACTAATGTAGGGTTAGGGAAAAGGCATACCCATTTTAGTGTTATGGGTCTTAAAGGATAATCCCTACATTGTGGTCAAGTGGTCCTATATAGGTGAGTGTATAAAAAAAGTAAGGGAACCACGATTGGTATATTTTCTAAACAAAGAGGTTTAGAAAAGTGAGCCCCAAAAGTATGGGATGTTTACCACTTTTTTCCACTTGACTATCATCTATAGTAATAATGAAATAAAAATATGGTTATGTATTATGATGCTAAAAAATATTGGGACTTCTTTGTGAGTTTTCCTTGAAAAAAGTATCTCTCCTTTGGATCGAGTTGGTGGGTTGTTATAGTAGGTATCAAAGCCTAGGTTGTAGTACTAGAAGCTTCCATGGAGAGAACCTAGGTTGAGATTTGAATTGATGTGTTACTTTGGGGAATTTTACTCTACTAGGGACCTTAGGTTGATTCAGGATAATATTAGTATTGCACATCATCTTGACCAGTTAGACCAAGGAGTAAAAATCTTAGAAAGTATAACTTGTTATTGGAAATATCACCTTGCGATGAGGCAAGTGTGACCATGATAATTATCAAGTGAGTGATAATGGTTATACTAGAGATGGCATATTACAGGTAGGAAAGTGTGACCATGATCATTATCAAGTGAGTGATAAGAATATAGGTTAGTTCATGGGGAGATGAAACTAACTGATTGTGAGTTTAATTTAGGATAAATTGTAACTTATCCAACTCATTTTTGTAGATAGGAGATGACACTTGTTTTAATAGGAGTATCATTTAAGAATGTGGAGTTATATACATAGGAGAAAGTTTTAGCTCATCCCCAAAAGAAGTGTGGAAGAACAATGGGATCCAACAAGAAAATTGGAAGAAAATAGAGTCCAGTAAGAAGTTTGAAAGAACAAATGACTCCATAAGAAAATTAGAAGAACAATGGAATCTAGTGAGAGGGTGGGAAATATTACTTCTATAGTTAAGTTTCTTAAATATCACATGGACCAACAACTAAAAATGTTAGAAACACTAGTTAATCGGGAGACTAGTAACAGGGCTTTAAAGGGTATATAGGAAGAGAATCCTACTAGAGGAATCCATGAGGGTAAAGCTCAGATTGAGGTTGATATTTATAAGGACCTTAATAATGTTAAGGTATATAAATTTAATGGAATATAAGGAGGTGATGTAGTAGAGTATTGGATAAATGAGTTGAAAACTTTCTTTTCCATGAATAATTATTCACCAAAAACCCAAATTGTTTGGGAAACCCTTCATCTTTAGGATGCAACCTTAGAATGGTGGATCACATTCTAGGTAGGAAAAGGAATCTAAGTAGTGGAAATTATATGGGATAGTTCTATAAGGGTATTTAATAATATATTCATATCAAATCAATTTTATGTATAGAAGTTTGAGTTCTCTATGCTCCAACAAGGTACATTGATTGTTGAGGTATATTATTCATTAAAATATTGAAATATGTTCTTGAGTATGATATCAATGAACAATTGAAGGTACATAAGTTCATCTTAGGAGTGGATCCTAATATTTGAACAATTATTAATTTACTCAAGCCCAAAATCCTTCAAAAAGCATATGATTTGGATTGATAGGAAGAGACCAATCTACAAACCAAGAAGACCTTCTTCAACTATGGAGGGTTGATAGAAGGAGATAAATAGGAACTCAAGAAAAGTAAGAGTGTTGGGTCTATAAAATTGTATAAGGAAAAAAATAATAAAGATAAATGGAACCTAAAGTTCAAAAATAAGAACAATGGGAACCAAGGGAATTATAAGAAAAAATTTTAGAAGGACAATTCAAAACCCTGACCTCAAAAGTAGAATGAATAAACTCAGAAGGAAGAAATGGGGGAAAAATGGTAGCAAAGGTCTTAGGTACCTAGGATAGGTTGTTTCATTTTTGGGTGTCCTCATTATGCAAATAAGTGTGAGCAATTACCAAATTCAAGTAGTAGATTCAAGGAGTAACCACACCAAATCTATGCAGCCATAGGAAGTTAGAAATTTGATGGACATGCAAATCCCATGTTGTTAAATGGTAAGTTATCCAATAGGAATGTAAAGGTTTTAATTGATAGTGGAGCTATAGATAGTTTTATTTCCACTAGTATTATTTAGGATATGCCAAAAAAAACCTAAATTTTTTGTACAAGGGTGGAAAATTGAGTATGGTTTTGGATAAAATTACTTAGTGGATCAATGCTTACCTAAAACTAAGATCACTTACCCAATGGATGCACTATTTGGCACTAATATATAACATCACTACATGCCTTATACCTTTGGTATTATCCTATGGATGGATTGGTTAAAGGCTCATGGAGCCCTAATCAACTTTCAAGAAAATGGACTATACTGATAAAGATAAGAAGAGAATAAGGATTCAAAGTAGGTAAGGTTATTTTCAACCACATTTTTTGTTAGCTATGCAACTTAAGAAGGTAATCAAGAGAGGTGGGATATTATATGTAGGTAAGATAAATGGAAAGACAAGAAATAATGGAGATGTGGAAATTTTAACATCTGATTCTACATGAAATTAGTGATGTATTTCTAGAATATCTCCCATGCCTACCACCTTAGCATGAATTTGACTCCACTATTGGACTACTATCTAGATTTGAATCTATTGTAATAACACCTTATATAATGAATCCTATTGAGTTGCAAGAGCTAATGGTGCAACTCCAAGATTTTTTGGATAAAGGTTTAATTAAACCTAATGTGTCACCTTGGGGTGCTATGGTATTATTTGGGAATAAGGATGGTTTCTTAAGATTGTGTATTGATTATAGAATGCTAAATAAGGTCACAATCAAGAATAGGTATCTATGGCTAGGGATAGATGATCTCTTTTATTAGTTAAAGGATGCCACTATATTTTCAAAGATTGATTTAAGAATAGGATATCATCAACTTGGATTCGTAAGGAGGATACTCACAAAATAACCTTTAAGACTAGATATGGATACTATGAGTTCACAATATTTCTATTTGGGTTGATAAATGTGCTGGTGGCTTTTATGAATCTAATGAACAAAGTGTTCATGAAATATCTAGATTGTTTTTTTTTAATATTTTTGGATGATATCTTGATATATTACTGCACCAAAGAATAACATGACAAAAATTTGAGGTTAGTGTTAGATATGTTGAGGAAGAACCAACTTTATAAAAATTTATCCAAATGTGAGTTCTATGCCTTACAATTTTAGTATTGGGGGTATATTATATCTATAGAATGGATTGCTATAGATCCTAAAATTTTTGAAGCCTTTTGGTTTGGCCTACACCCATTAATGTGTCAAATATTAGAAGCTTCATGGGAATCACTAGTTATTATAGGTATTTTATGAAATACTATTCAAAAATTGCCTACTCTATTACCAACCTTCAGAGAAAAGGAAAATAGTTTAAATGGATAGATAAATGTAAACCACCTTTTAAACTCTAAAGAATAAGCTGACTACAATTCCAGTTCTCAAGATACTAGATGCTCTTGGGAGTTTAATAGTATGTAAAAATTCTTCTTGAGAAGGTTTGGGAGGGGTTTTATCACAAGATGAAGCTACAGTAACATATGAATCTAGGAAACTCAAGAAGCATGAGTTGAATTATGCTACACATGACCTAGAGTTAGCAATGGTTGTGCATGCTCTTAAGGTTTGGAGATACTATTTATTGGGGAAATATTTCAAGCTAAGGATAGAACACCAAATTCTAAGGTATATCTTTACCTAGCCTATGTTGAATGTAAGACAAAGAAGGTGGATAGAGTTCCTAGTTGAATATGACTTTGGTATAGAGTATATCAAAGGAAAGGAAAACAATATTGTTGATGCCTTAAGTAGGAGAAGGCATATAGTAACATTAACCTAGAGTCATGTAGACTTGATGGACAAATTCAAGGAAATTTAGATACAATATTAGTATTGCATTGAAATCCAGGATAAAATTGAGAAAAGTCCTAAGAAAAATAAGGATTTTAACATAAAATATGGACTTTTATGTCTTAAAGATAGGGTTTCCATACCCAAAGTTAGTAATTTAAGGAGAATTCTTATGCAAGAGGTGAATAGTTATCCATATTCTACTCATCCAAGAGATGAAAATATGGGAGAAAATATGAAAAAAACACCTATTTGTTAGGAATGAAACATGATATTAATAGTTTTATTGCTATATGTTTAGAATACCAAAAGGTAAAGGTAGAACATCAACATCCAACAGGAAAATTATACCCACATGATATACCTACTTAGAAGTGGTAGGTTATATCTATGGATTTTATTGTGGGTTTACCTAAGACAAGGTACCAACATGATGCAATACTTGTGGTGGTATACAAGCTGACTAAATTTACACATTTTATACTAAAAAATATCAAATATGATGCATTGATTATGGCAAATAGGTTTTCCAAGGAAATATTTAGGTTACATGATTTTCTTGAGGTGATCATATCAAATAGAGATTCAAGGTTTACATAAAAATTTTGGTAGGCTCTTCATTGTGTAGTGGGAACGAAATTGAATATCAATTCTACTTACCATCCAAAAATAGATGGGTAAAAAGAGAGGGGTAACCAAGTTTTTGAATACATGCTTCACATGTATTACATGGATCAAAAGTCTAAGTGGGAAGAAGTTTTGCATCTAGGTGAATTTACATATGATAATGGATACCATACATCCTTGGGAATGACTCTATTTAAGGCCTTGTATGGTAGAAGGTGCAATTTACTTCTATCATGGGATAATCCACAAAATTATGTGGTGATTTGACCAGACACTATTAGAAATATATTAGAGTAGCTTAGAATGATTTGGTAGAGGCTCAAGTAAGCAAAAAATTGCAAGAAGAGCTATGCTAAATTGAAAATATCACCAAGATAATTCTCTATGGGAGAAAAAGCCTTCTTGAGGGTAACACCCATGAAAAGTGTCACGAATCTCATTGGAAGTACTAGTTGTTCAAGTTGGACTATGTATTAGCAAATGATGTTTAATGCTTAGTTTTTTTGTTTTCATGGATATGTGCTTCCAATATTGTGTCCATTTTGTATAAGAATATGGTGTTTCTAATGCTCTACTTGGTTGTCGGATAAGGTACTCTCATGGGTGGATAAAATTATTAGCCATAAGGAAGGAGAGACCATATTAAAGAGGAAATGATGATGACTTGTTCATCAAACATCTCAAGGTAACTAAAGAACACAAGCTTATACTGAGAGAGGGGGTGAACAATATAAGATAAACTCTTACTTTTCTTTCCCAAAAAATATTAATATCCTTTCATAGCATTATTAAGCAATCTCATCAATAGAAGTAACAAGGAAATGCACAAATCATCACACACATGAGAGACACAAATTTAACGTGGCTCACCCAATGTGGGTTACATCCATAGAGAAAATATTTCTTCTAAAATTTCTCAACCAATCTCTTGGGAACCAATTCCATATTACAATATTTATGGACCTCTGTACAAAGGATATCTCAATACCATATGCTCAAGTTTGTGGACCTCTATCAATAGGAGACCTTTGTCCCCACTACTTTGGCTAGTGGGCCTCTATCCATAAGAGACCTCTATCCCCACTACTATGGCTAGTAGACCTCTATCCATAGGAGACCTCTATCCCCATTGCTCTAGCTAGTGGAAATTTATCCATAGGATACCTCTATCCCCACTACTCTGGATAGTGGACCTCTATCCAAATGAGACCTTTGTCCCCACTACTCTGGCTAGTGGACCTCTATCCATAGGAGACCTTTGTCCCCATTTCTTTGGCTAGTGGACCTCTATCCATAGGAGACCTATGTCCCCACTACTCTGGCTAGTGGACCTCTATCCACATGAGACCTCTATCCCCACTACTTTGGTCACATGCAAATCTGGTATACACCTCTTCTTAAATATGCTCCAAATATGCTTATGTTACATACACAAATCTATCTCAACTTTATCACAAATATGCACACATTACATGCACAAATGTTGTCTCAACTATGTCCTAAATCTACACACATTACGTGCACAAATCTATCTAAAACCTGCTTCAAGTCTTCTCACAAGACTTAATAAAATCTATCTCAATAAGACTTGCTCAAATCTACGTCAAACTTGCTTCAAGTCTTCTCACAAGACTTGCTCAAATCTACCTTACAATATCTGATCAACTCTACTCTAACACATTCTCAAAATTGCTCATAATACATAATCGAATCTGCTCATAACACATACTCAAATTTGCTCATAACACATGCTCAACCAATCCAAAATCTTACACACAAATGATGTTCAAAATAGTGCATGTATATCTTTCAGAAATGCTTTCTTCAACTAGGCCATCCAGACATATTCTTCCCAGAAATCGTTTAACCTCTTGAATATATAGAGAATTATATGCACTAACAAATGCTCAATATGTTCTTCACATTCATTAATTTTATTGCTTTCACAGTGAGTAAAATCATCACTCATAATATTGAATTGTAATGTTTAAATACATAACCCATAGGCTATAGATAGCCTAGGAAATAATTGCAGTAACCTACTAACCTATTCAACCCAATATCATTTTTTGACCACTTTTTGTCATTTACATGCCATCAATAATATCGGCTAACCATGTTACCTAACCTAGGTGAATAGTAAATAAAGATTACCTAGTGGTAAAAAGTAATTAATTACTTTTTACCATGTGGTAACTAAAAACTACCTAATGTAGGAAATGGGGAAAATATCCCAAGTAATGGAATATTATTCTAACATCCCCCCTTATTACATTATTTGGGTAATACATACATATCCCTCTATACAAAAATATTTGGGTAAAGTATATAACTGCCCCAATACAGTGAAGAAGATGTTGATCTGCTGGTTCTTTGCTCTGTCATAGTGCTTTGGCTGCTCCTAAGAAAAAAGTGGGTTATTCCTCACTTTGTCTTCACACCAATGGTAATCACATCATCCAACCAAATTGCATGGGTAACCAGCCATTGAAATCTCTAGGTGTAGTAGAATAGATCACTTCATACGAGGTTCATCCATTTTACAATATGAGTTTGCAAAAGATAAGGTAGCTAAGGTGTCGGTCGCTGTCAAAAATGCACCCTTATAAGTTCCCCCCTTCTCATTGCAAAACATAGTGTAATTAATTTCTGAAGGAAGTGTGACTAAGGTGTAGGTCGAAACCGAAAATGCACCCTTATAAGCCATATTCCATTTTTATAAAAATTGTGAAGAAAAGAAATTTATATCCCCCCTCAATTGCAAAAAGTGTGCAATGCAAGAGTGTTGTGAAGGATTTTACAAATATTGCCTCCTAGAAAATTTTACATCACAAAAAATTGCTCCTCTTGTTAAAAGTACTTCAAACACCTAGAATTTGCTATTTATGAAGCCTAAAAGAGGTACAAGTACCCCTTATTGCAAGGCCTTCAAACAAAATACTTATGCTATTTATGAAGCCAAAAAGAGGAGAGAGAGAAAATGGTTCTTTTGCCCAAGGGACACATGTGTTTTCCCTCTACAAAAATGTTCTAGCAAGTAGCACTCTGTGTGCTTTCTCTAAACTAGAATCATAATCTGTATTAGACATCTGATTTGCAACATTGCCTTGGTTTTTCTTTTAACCTTTCTCTTTGGGAGGCTTGTTCTTAAACCAACATCTCTTGGTTTGATGAGTGTCTTTGTCACAAATTTTACAATATTGCTTCTTCTTCTTAGTGTCTTGACCTTGACATTTGTTTTTTTTAGAAGAAGAGCCTTGTTGTTGATTCCACTTTTTCTTTCCTTGTTGTTTATGTGAGAAAAGTGCATTTTTGGATGCCTCATCTCTTTGGAATTGATTAGCTTCTTCAGTTTGAAGCATGTTCACCAACTCTACAAAAGTCATTGTCCTACCAGGGACTTGAAGGGATGTAATCAATATTCTAGAGGAATCAGGAAGAGCTCTCAAAATAATTGAGATTAAGACTTTGTCTTCCACAGTTTCTCCTAGGGCTTGCGGTTTTGTTTTCAAATCAGCCACTCTGTAGAGGAATAGCTCTATTGTTTCTCCAAATTTCATGTGAAGTTTATGAAGCTATGTTTGAAGGTTAAAAATTGTGGATTGATTATTTCCCTCAAAGATGGTAGTTAAGGCATCCCATGCCTCCTTTCCAGTTTTAGCTTCACTTATATGAGGTTGGATATCATCAGTAATAGCTAGCAAGATCATTAAGGATAGTTGTTTATCCTTTTTATCAAATTATCTTTGATTTGCTCCAGGTGATTGAAGTCTAGTGACACTTCCATCCACTATTGACCACAAATCCTCTACAGTGAATCAATGTGATTTGGATTTTTGACCTTTTTATGGGAGTAAAAAATGACTTGTTTTAACCTATGCAAAGTTTAGAATGGTGTTTTGAGTGAAGTTTGGGTTTTGTGAAATACTTCTTCTAATTTTGTATTTGACTGTTTAATTGCACAAAAAAACATGAGTGTTAGTGCAATAATCAAAACATGAGAGCAACCCAAATTTTTATCACTCTAGGTGTCGAATGCAACCGAAAATGCACCTAGTATAAGCAATTTTTAAGAGTAGGTGTCGAGTACAATCAAGAATACACCTTTCTAACTCTAAAATATCCCCCCTTTTTTGTTACAATTTTGTAAACTATAGAATCAAAAAACTGAATTCTATCCCCCCATTAATGTTTACAAAATGTAGAATTTAGAGCACTCCTTTCAAGACAAGTCGACACACGACCCGCATTTGAAAGGCTTCCAAAACTAGTCGACACATGACGTAGTTTTTATGGACCTAAGGTCTTCAATTTCTTCTCAATTTTGCAAAAATAATGTGCAATTTTATGTCTTATATCCCCCTTTGGAGAAAACAAATGCACAATTTCAACTTTGATGGTTTGCAAAATTTTGTTTTTGAGTCTTCTTGTTTTTCAATTTTGCAAGAAAATGTCTGTGATTTTGTCCCCCTTTTATGTTGCAAAATTACAAGGTTTTGAGAAGAGTTTAAGGGTTTTCTAATTTGCAAAAATATAGGTGCTATTCCTTTTCTTATATCTCCCTTTGTGGAGAAAACAAAAACACTCTTTATATTTTGAATTTGCAAAAAAAAACTTTTTTTTTTGTTTTTTTTTTAATTTGCAAAATTTAAATAAAAAGTTAAATCATATAATCTAAATAATAATAAAAATAAAATTATGTTTTATATAATAAAAAAAATCAATTTCTTTTTTAAAACATAATTTATATTTTAATTATTAAAAAAATACATAATAAAAACTTCAAATTTAAATAATGGTCAAATTAAAAAAAATATCATTACCTTTTGTCCCCGTTGGGACTCAAACCAAGGTCTGGTGGGTAGCGAGTTAACTTGGCCACAATTTCCAGTAGGCTAGCTAGCTCGATGGCAATGGAAGGTTGCAACCTTCCATATGAAGGCTATCTAGCCTTCATGCGGGAGAAAAAATGGGATTTAATCCCACATTCATCCCGCAACAACATTTTTGCTGTATAAAGGGCCTAACGCGCCCTTACTCTGTTGACTGCCTTCAGGCAGTCAAATTGACCCTGCATTTTGCTACACACACCACCCAAAAAGAAGATGCCATGTTAGCTATGAAGCCAGCTAGATCACCTCATCAATGCCATTTGTCATGCCTTGAAATCCATGTTTGTCCACGTCAGTAGCCAGCGCAGCTTCAGTTCAGATCTTTAGCAGATCTGATCCATTTTGCCTCTATAGTCGCCATGTCAGTGATCCCTCCTCTAGGTGCCACATCAATGATCCAAGTATATCAGGCTCATATCATAGATTGCCACCTTAGATCGCCATCTAAGTGATAGGTACATGTGGTCAGTCGAAGTTCAGGAATCGAGAAAAGTTTTTGGTCATCATGTTGAATACTGAGTGCATCGGGCAGATATTGATCACGTCGACTAGAAGAGGAGCAATTCAGTTGAATTTTGGTGGTCTATCAGATTGTAGTCACCAGAGTTTATGCATCGATCGACTGGAGTGAGCTCATCGACCAAAATGGCTCTCGTTGGGCTTTGGGTCGGTCCAATCCGAGGGTGCTCCTGCCCTTGGATCAAGGTCTCTGATTAGTGGGAGGTCGTCTACCTCCTCATGTGGGAGCCTTAGTCTGATCAACCTAACACGATAGATTCAAGGTATTCTCATGAGTTGGAAGCCACCTGCCTCCTCACTTAGGAACCAATAGCTGAATCGAGAACCAGTGGGCCATTCGTATTCCTAAATGAGAGGGCATCGATGAGAAAGTCAAAAGAACCAAGATTAGGTGAGCACTAGGTTATTCGGTAGGTGAGGACAACCATCCTTCACCTTAGGATCCATGTAGGTCCAGGTGGAACGATCATCTTGCTCATATTGTAAACTCGAGCTCTGATACCAAAGTGAGTAAAATCATCACTCATAATATTGAATTGTAATGTTTAAATACATAACCCATAGGCTATAGATAGCCTAGGAGATAATTGCGGTAACCTACTAACCTATTCAACCCAATCTAATTTGCCGACCACTTGTTGTCATTTACATGCCGTCAATAATATCGGTCGACCATGTTACTTAACCTAGGTGAATAGTAAATAAAGATTACCTAGTGGTAAAAAGTAATTAATTACTTTTTACCATGTGGTAACTAAAAACTACCTAATGTAGGAAATGGGGAAAATATCCCAAGTAATGGAATATTATTCTAACATTCACATGTCTCATATTTATTGCATTCTAATGGTAGCTCTAGTCTAGCTCTTGATAACTTACCTTCTTATGTATTTCCCACAATCAAAACTGATACACACACTTGCTTTAGAAATCTAATTTATAAAACTTACACATTCACTTTCAATAACACTCAACCCAATGCACAACTTGTTCTCAAAGATCAAATACAATAATGCACAAGTTTGCTCTCAATCCTAGCACAAGTGTTTCCAATTTCTTTCAAGAATAAAGCACAACTTGTTCACAAACTCTAGCACAGTATTTTCAATTTCTTTCAACAAGGATGCACATTTTGTTTCACAAACCCTAGCTCAAATATTTCCAAAAATGCACATATATATAATCCTTATTTCTCCACCTTATGATTCAGAAATATTTGCTCAACCAAACACCTTAAATAAGGAATGATATCACCATACCTCTTAACTTGCTTTGATGAAGATGTGCCTTCAAAAATCTATCTCAAAATAATTTCCCTTTCAAAGTGCCACTTCAAGAATCGGTTAGTAGATATCTCTTTCAAATCATCCACATTAAATTTCTCCTTCAAAAATGTGCAAAATAGAATCTGAAAAATAATGCTCTATGACTTTTATTCTCAAATATGAAGCATTTAATTATCAAAATACCTTTCAACATTCCTTTTCACCATACAAAAATTACAATAAAAAATCAAACCACAATAACACCTTATAACTCCTTTCACAAGAAATAATTCTCAAACACCCATAATGTTTTACTCAATAACCAAAGATACAACTTACAATATTTAAATCAATCACATACACCTTATACCTCCTTTTGAGAATATAATATCACAACTTCCAAAATTATTCCATGCAAACTTTACAATATCAAATATTATTTTAACACCTTATTGCTCCTTCAAAAAGAATTTCAAATCACAATATAAAATGTCCTTTGTTACACCTTATGGCTCCCTCTAATTAAAATATCAAATTAAATATTTTACCCTTAGAAATATTCAATCATGCACAGTGAACAAAACACTTTAGGCACTTAATTTTTAATTCAAAAATTCATACCTTTCATGAGCCCACGATTTACCCCTTTGCTACCTTGCAAAAATTACTTCATAGGATTTGACCCTATGACCTCCTTATCCACGGTGCTCTAACTCTAGCCTAGTGACCATCTGGGCTAGCATCCAGCTTGAAACATAATGTGCAACAAGCTTCCTTTATCTCCTCCTCTATGGATCAATCAAAATGCTATCTCAAACTATCAAAACTATCCTCTATGTGATTCAAACCAGTGATCACCTCTATCATAGTGACTTAGCACTGCCATATCATCCAACTGCACTAGCCTACCAGATTGGAACCAAGTTGCACAACCCTTCGCTTTATCCTTGTTGTCCCTTTCATAAAAAATTGTGCTCCTCTTCTTCTATGATTCGTCGTCTCCAAGCCCGAGTGGATTTCATATTTCTTTTTCACCACACACATTTGCAAAGGTTTTGAAACTTTATTTATATGAATTTTTCCTCCTCTTGTCATGACATCGGTGCTTCTTTTAACCCTTGAAACCTTTGCATTATAATATTAAAATATTATAATGTTAATACTTGAAACCTTGGTGTATTGAAAATAATTCTTTTGTCTTTAAATCTTTGCCTCCTTTTTCATAATATTTAAATTTTCATTTAAATATTATAACCTTTTGTCCTTCTTATAATATTTAAAATAAATATTATAATCCTTCTTCTCTTATAGACCTTTGTCCAAAGTAAACCTCTTAAACCTTTTTGTCCTTCTTATTTATAATATTTAAACATAAATATTATAAACCTTTTCTTTACAACAAACCTTTCTTTACAACAATTTTCTTGCTTGAGATATAGCCTGCCTTGCTAACCATAGAAGAGTATTTTTATCTTTCCAAGATCTTTGACATTAACCCCTTTGACAACAATCCTTTGACATCAATGACAACTCAATATGCTCAATATTTCCAACAATAACATGAATGAATACCCTTTCATGTAGGTGCATTGTGGTTTTCTTATGCTCATGTTCATACCATTGGACCACAAAAGTTACTTGCAATGAGTCTTATTAACATGAGTCGATGATAGATTATGTCTATCTTAAATAAGGAGCCACTCATTTAGGGATAAAATAATGGTATGAAACATTGAGAGAATGCATTTTTTCTTGCATATGGCATGTTGGTTTTATTTATCTCCTTGTGTGTTCTCGTAAGAGTTATTTGGTTGATAATAACATTCATTTGCCTAAGGTTGATAATTAATCCTTTAAAAGAATGCTTGAGTTTTTGGGGTTTTGCTTCTTGCTTGTTTTTGTAATGATGGAACACCTTTAACCATGGAGGTGATGCATTAATTACCTTGTGTTAGTAAAAGTGGAGCCACATTAATTACTAGATGCTTTTATTCTCCTCTTTGTGCTTTGTAAGTGGCATCTAAGTTGGTAGTGAATATTGAGCATTACCACACAACCTTGCACCAATGCTTTGCATTCCTTCTTTATGGGACTTTAAGAGAACATTTATAAGATAATGAAAGGAGGACACACTAGGAGAATCAAGGCAAGAGTAGAGCTTGTTTTGAATATGCAACATAATATTGATTAGTGCAAGAAGGTAAAGGGATGAATTGAATACCACCAGCCTATTCTTCCTTGTTGTGGTGATAGGTATATCCACAACTATTGCGTGAATGTTTTCCTGGGGGTTTTTGTTGCTTCTACTCCTTTTTTTCCTCCATGTTTTAGATGATTGATTGTGCTCTTTCCTTATATTTTATATTGCATATTATTTGTTTTCTTTACATAGGTTCTAGTTGTTGCTTGAGCTAGTTTGGGATGCTTACTTCTACCCACTTAGAATACATTATCCTTGTGTGGCAAAGAGAACTTTTGGGATGGCAAGTTTTTGGCTAGAATTTTTGTAGTATGCATTACTACAAACCATCATTTCATTGCCATCTAACCTTGGACCCTTGGAAACTAGAACCCTTTCTATTGATGTTGCTTGTGTGATGCTTGCATTTGGATTACAACATGCATGGTGTTCTTTTTTCATATTTTTCTAATGCTAGATTAGATGGTTTCACTGTGTGTATGTAGTAGGGTTTATTAATTGATTAAGTTCTAAGGTTGATTTAACTGTTAGATCTTTTATTTCTTTGCAATGTTAGCTAGGCTTGCAGGCACTCTAAGATTTTAGATAGAGTTGTTAAGGTTTAATTCTTTCTAAGTATTTCTTTTGGAAGGACCCTTAGCTAATCAATGCATTAATTAAATAATATTGTATAGTTTTGCATATAATCTAAGGTTAGATTAATGCAATATTACTTTAGATTTGCTTTGTTAGATTAATGTTAATTAATCTATAGTTTTGCATATAATCTAAGGTTAGATTGATGCAATGTTAACTTTAGATTTGTTTAATCAAATGATATATTAGTTTGGAAATTAATAAAATGATAGATTAGTTTGGAAATTAATCTAATGATATATTAATTCATTATAATCTTAGATTTTAATTAATCAAATGATAGATTAGTTTGAAAATTAATCTAATGATAGATTAATTCATTATAATCTTAGATTTCAATTAACTAAATGATAGATTAGTTTGGAAATTAATCTAATGATAGATTAATTCATTATAATCTTATATTTCAATTAATAAAATAATAGATTAGTTTGACAATTAATCTAATGATAGATTAATTCATTATAATCTTATATTTCAATTAATCAAATGATAGATTAGTTTGGCAATTAATATAATTATAGATTAATTCATTATAATCTTATATTTTAATTAATCAAATGATAGATTAGTTTGGAAATTAATCTAATGATTTATTAATTAATTATAATATTATATTTCAATTAATCAAATGATAGATTAGTTTGGCAATTGATCTAATGATAGATTAATTTATTATAATCTTATATTTATAGATTATTTTGGCAATTAATCCAATGATGGATTAATTTGTTTTACTATTTAGATTGCAATTAATCAAATTATATATTAGAGTGATATAAATCTTTAGATTGGTAATTGATAAAATGATAGATTAATTACTCTGTGTATTCCTCTGCGCTTTCCTGAATTTTTTTCTTTTGGATTTCCTCAAGCCAGTCCTGTTGTCCATCCTTGGATGTTTCCTTTTGATTTTTGAATTTTGATGTAATCAGGTTTTGGGATCCTTGATAAAAATCCATTTTTAATTTAACTTAACAAAAAAAATGATAGATTAATTATCCCAATTTGCAATTAATGAAAAGATAGATTATATTGATTTTTAATCAAATTTTAGATTAATTTGTAGTCTTGCAAATGAAAGACAAGACTTGCTAATGATGGATTGATTAATTAGATATGGTATTGATGTATGGATTTGGACTTAATATTTGTGGAAAATATTTTGGAAAGAAGTATGATATTATTTACTTTTTTAGTATTCAATTAGATATATATAGCTTTGGAATTTGATATTTGCGAAAAATATCTTGGAAAGAACTATGGACTTCTTTTGCTTTTGTTTTCTATATTGAATTGATTTTATAAAAATGCAAGGGCTTGGGATTTGAAATATTTGTAGAAAATATTCTAGGAAAGAAGTATGGGCTTCTTTTGTGTGCAATGAATCATATAGAAATTAATTCATACTTATAAATGAGTTGTTTTGATCCTCACATTTCTATCAACTACCATGGAGGCAAAAAGAAGATGTTTAGATTATGCTAAGCTAAAATACTCTTGTAGTACTGTTGAAAATCACTCTAGGTGAAAGAGGATTTATTGTAATAGAAGCAAAGACTATTATTTGTGTAATATAGATATTTAATTGGATGACTATATGATGCCATGTTGATGAATGGTTTTTATGGTTCTTATCCATGCTAATGCTTTGATCTACAGGTTTTGTTAGATTTATTTTGCAAGCTTAAGATAAACAATTTTACTTCAATCCTAGAAGATGATTTTGTTTTAATGCTTGTAGAGAGAGAGATAGAGGGAGAGAGTTATACTTGGGCTTAGGGGTTTCTTTGGGAAGGGATCTAAAGGTAACCTTGTCTAAACTCTCCTTCTTAACTTGGGCTATTGTGGGGTAGCAACACCTAGTTCCTATGTCCATGTGTAGATAATCACGTTGAGTGATTATTGCTTAGAGACACATCACGGAGATGGGAAAGACAAGAATGAAGTTTAAGAGATCATCGTGAAGGTGTAGTTAAACTAAGACTAAGGAATTATGGTTTATGGACCTAGAATAGACTAGTTTATGGTTGGAGGAATGAATTTTTGTCCCCTTCTCTAAGGACTGAGAAGGGATAATCCTAATTCTAAGGTTAAGTAGTTTGCTTCATGGAGAATGCAAAAAAATTGAGAAGAAATATTGAAAGCATCCTCTATAGCACAAAGGTATACAAGATAAATCCTAGTTACTTATAGGAGCTTGGTATTTCTTGTCCACTTGAGTGGCATCTACAACATATTAGACTCAAAATATGGTTATGTCTAGTCAATATATGTATTCCATGGATACTCTTATGAACCTTAATAAGTTCTATTTAAAAAAAACTCTCTCGAGTTGGTTAGCTTTTGGGGTTGTTACAAAAAATTTCCATCAAGTCAGCTAAGTTGGATACTCATTTTTTTGGGTCTTTTTAGATCATTGGTTAGACTATTCTAGTAGTCTATAGGATCACATTGCTTCCCAATCTATTAAAAATCCATTATACTTTCTACATATCCCTACTTAGGAAGTATGTTGTTGATCTTTCTCATGTTTAGAATATTTTAAAATTGTAGATGGCATATCCCTTAACCATTGAGGTAAGACCACTAAGAATTCTAGGGTTTTGTTCTAATATCTTGAGAAAACAAAATCTAGACCAATATAAGGTCTAGTGAGACCATTATTCTAAAAATTGTGCAACTTAGAAAGATGTTGAGTAAATGAGGAAGCAATTCCTATATTTGTTTGAGTAAAATATTTGCTTATTTTTAGAAAATACAAGGGACTATGTTTAGTCCAAGGGGGAGTATGTAACCTCCCTCCTTGGTAGGACTTGTTCTCTATACTTAATTTATGTATTGACGTGTGGATATAAAATGCATAATATCATTATATGTTATCAATATGTATTAATAGTTGTACCTTATGCTTTGACTATACTACTTTTGTAATATGGTATTGTTAATAAAATTTGTGGTTGCAAGACTAGATATTCTCATGGATGAATTGGTATGGGAAAACCACCAGAGTTGACGAAAAAAGAAAAATTATGGATCAAATTATCATCGATGGCTCAAGGGTAAAAGAATACTCTCATATAGATGCACTACATATATGTATGTTTTATTTAAAATGTATCATCATGTAAGGAGGTTGCTATAAGCAAAAGAACCATCCTTAGTAGATGGATGATAACATTACAATTTCTATAAATCCTTTTGTTTAAGAAAATATTAATTGTGCAAATTTTATTTATAAGCCTTGTGTTGTTGCATGTGTTTTGAAGTATGGAAATGGTTTGGGTTATTGATTTTTATCAAGTTTGGTATTAATAATAATATGGTATTATTAATACTTAGATAATTAAAAATCAATGTTAATGGTGAATATCAATAGTTGATGTTAATTAAATTAATTGTATGAGTAATTAATTTAATTACACAAGTGTTAGTAAAGAACATTAGTATTGGGAAATGATAATGCTATCAAATAATGTTTTAATAAAATGATTTTATTGCTATTATTTGTGAATATTAGTGGGCTAATATTAAATTTAAGGTAAACCTTTACAAGAGGGGAATCATGCTACAAAAAAAAAGAATATGGGATTTAATAGTTTTTAGAAAGCGTTGGATTTGGAATATTGGCAATGTAGTTTAGGGAATGCTACTTTTGTAATGGGATGGATTGCCATGGTAGTGGGCAACCAACTTTCTTGGGGAGAAATGGAAAGGACCCTTCCCTATCATTTGATATTTTCCATGAAATCTATTTGTTGCCTTTGAGTTACAAAAATTGGGATCGCTGGTGGAGCAAGAGAATTGCAAGGTAAAAGCTTTGGAAAAAAAAAGGAATAAGATGTAGGTTGAAGGAAAAGAGGGTCTAAAAGTTGAATATTTGGATATTCTATAGAGAAGGTATGCTTTGTATCATTATACTTTTTTCTATGTTTACCTTCTCTTGAAATTCTAAATCATTTTAAATTAATCTGATGGTTTACCCTAGATTTTCTTTACCTATAATAATGTTACTTGGTTTTATTTTGAAGCTTTATTTATCTATGCTTTGTCTAGTTTCCAATATGTTTTTTTTTTTGCTTACGAGCTAGTCAAATTGCTTAGCAGGCTTAGATTTGTGTAATATTCTCTAAGACTTGTGTTTTTTTATAATATTTTTATTGGTTTGAAACCTCTATTGCATTGGCCAATAGTCATTAGTTCCATTTGTTGGAAGGTAGTATTATCTCAGTCATAGATCTAGTGATTTCATTCTTTATAAGGAGTTAAACCTAAGGGAACATTATTTTTGAACCTGAGTCACATAGCCTCTTTGGTCTATTATGAGTTTTAATGAGGCACCTTGCTTTAGGTTTCATTGGATTTTGGAACACCATGTATTTATTTATTTTTTTTTTTAAAGCATGCTAAGCTGCTATATCATGTTTTAATATTTCTATAATTATGAGTCCTTAAATGATCTATGACAACATTGGAGAATGAATTTCTTTTCTTATATTTTTAGGTTGCATTGATGTTCTATCTAGTAGAATAGGCTTTTTTGGTGGTATGGTTTTAATTTGATATTTTGGATTGAGCTCTTTTCTATGAGCCACTCAATTTTTTTGCTAAGCATATATTTTTAAAGAGATTGATGTATTATCTAAAGTATTAGCTTAATTATAGTGCTAGGTTCTTGGTTGAACATTTATTTTTATTATTAATGTGATGTTATAATTTTTCTCACATGTATATGATCTGGTGTTTTAATTTAATAATATGCTTTGTGAAATATTGTGAATGAACTATGGTGTCATGACCCTCCCTTGGAAAACTTATTCATATGATGGACTTATGAATTGATATGCTATTTTAATGATAGATTAAATGGCTATATGATGATTAGTTATTATAAATGTTTGTTTTATTTAAGAATATGATGTTGCTAATGGATTTGCATGATTGCAAGACTAGGTATCCTCATGGGTGGGCAAAGGACTGACCACCAAGAATGAGGTGTCCCATGAAAGAAAAAGGAAAATGATGGCTATGATAGTCAAAACTATCTTATGTAAGTCTCCTAGGCACATGATGTCTGCATATAGACATAGTTCATGCATTTGCATTTTGTGGTCTCATTCCTACATTTATGTGCTTGAGATTGATGATGGTCTTCACCGCCTAAAAAATCCATCCATTATGGAAGTTTATAACCATGAATTTATCATAAAAACCTTTTGTGTATTGGATAGGAGAAGTATGGAACAATGATAAATTATCCATCACAATTTGATTTTTGTATATATCTCCATGGCATTTGGTATATGGTTTGCTTCTTGCTATTTGCATTAATTTAGATGGATATAAAGCATCATCGAATAGTTGATTCTTGCTTATAAATAAATTGTTAGTAGTAAGGAATTATTAACTTCTTATGTTATAATTTCTTGCAATATTAATTTTCTTATGAGATTGTATTAATAAGTCTCACTTATTAATATGCCTTGTGTTTGGATTTTAGAAAGGGATTTCTATTTAATTTTTAATAAAAGGATATACTAATAAGAAAGAATAAAATTAATGTCTTGAACATTAGAAAATTAAAATAATAATAAAGAAAAGAGAAACAAAAGCAATTGTTAACGGACTTTTCTTGTTTAAATTTAAAATTGAAATTAAAAAAAAAAGTGGTTGCGAAGTTGGTTCAAAAATTTAGTTGAACTATCTCCTTGCACCTTAAGAGCCCATTTGGAAAGAAGAATAATATTCATTATTTTTACAAGGAATGATAATATATGGATGCTATTGGAAAACAAAGAGAATGAAGAGTTTGATTTTGGAACATCAAGTTGGACAATAGCATCATCTACATCATCACAACACATAGTTTTATATCTAAACTTTTAAAGGTGTTAGAGTATAATACATCATTTGGGTCATGTAAATGTACCACATTTGGTACATAACTAAGGTAAGAGTTTACTTTAGAGTAAAGTTAGTTAGTTACCTCAAGTAATGTAATAAATGCACAAGTGTCAATGTGCAGGTCATAAATGTGCATGTAGTCCACATGTACATGAGTCTTACGTAGAGTAAGGACTAAGGAATCTATATTCCTATATAAAATGCTCATGTTGAGTGATTAGAGAGTAGTAATAAATATAGAGAGTGTGTGGTATATTTTAGTAGTATGGTACAATGTAGTTCATATTTTTTCATGGAGTTTTCATGTCCTCCATTATATAACATTGTATTATTTTCATCACTCTCATTAATGGCATATTTTTGAGTTATTTGCGAATGGCAATTTCATTATTTTCCTACATATTATTATGTAATTATTTTATTATTATCTTAGATTAGTTATCTTGCATCTTGTAGTTGTATACCCTATACTACAGTCTCATCAAAAGCTAACAATGGTATCAAAGCACATGGTAGATCAAATAGGAAATAGGGAGAGCCACAAGTGAGACTGAGAGAAATCCATATCATCTACAATTTTTTTGACATTACATTTGTCTAGAGTCTTTCCACAGGGTTGCAAAAAAACTCATGAAGACTAGGAATCAAAATAAATTCCACTAGATTGATAAATCAACTAGTGAAGTTAATTATCTCCAGAATTATAAATTCTTCCATTCTAGTTTCTAAAATCTTATTGTAGAAAATTGAGATTCAAAGAAATTTGGGAAGCTTCCTACATATATCTAGGAAGAATATATTTATTATACTAAGTCCAACACTTGTAGAAACAAGTATAAGAATGAAGATTTCAAATACTTCAAAAAATTCCCATTACAAGAGCTACAAAACTATAAATTACAAAAGAGAAGAAAAGGACATAGTCACCTTATTATAGAATCAAGAAAAGAATCTAGAGATGAGTCAAGGAGGAGATAGAATATTGGTGATCTCCATTGAATATCAAAACCTACAGAGTGTAGAAGTAGAAAAGGCCATAGGAGCCTTGTTACAAACTCAATGGATAGAAGAAGACTCCAGTGAAGAGTCTCAATGAATGTAGAAGAATTATGGTATCCAGTGGAGATTGAAGACTTCACCTTGAAGAAGTTGAAGAGAATATTAGAAGGTCTAGTTACAAAAATCTTAGTTCTCAAATATTGGTGCTTGATGATCTCCATTAAAATCTACAATTTGTAGAAGAGAAGAAGGACCAACAAGGTCCTATTCCAGAATCTAGAAGTAGCAGTTTTTAGAGATATGATAAGATCTCATTACCAACACTTCATTACTAGAAGGTTGAAGGAAAGGTCTTATTTGGACAACCATAAAGAGCTGTGAGATTGAATACCTTGGTGAGGTCTCAAGGAGAAACAAGGAGTAGGCTTAGTGAGCATCATTAAAGGAGATCTAAAGAAGGCCATTAAAGCAATTCTTAGAACTCATTGGAGAAATTTACTACCAAGGATAAGTTCCTGAAAGTAAATAACTTGGAATAATGTTTTCCATATAAAAACAATCCCAAGAGAGAAATATTTGGCAAGGAATTAGCCAAAATTCAGAATACCTTAAGACTTCTATATTCTTGATAATAAATGCCTAGATTGAAGTCATATTTTGACAAGGAGGTTGAAGGAGAAAAAGAGCCAAAATTTACTACCAAACTTGAAAGGTTTGAATATTATATTTAAAGGCTATAAGGATCATTCAAAGATAGGGGTTTTTTGAATCTTCAACAAAATATTGAATGGTTCTTGAAAAAAACTCAATTGCAATTTGGAGGAATTTCCTACCAGATTTTTGAGTTTCAAGAACAACATTTTAGTGTATAGATTGACTATGAAATAGGTAGCAATCAAGACAACATTACTAGTTGTAGAAATCTAGAGTTCTAGGATATATCCTAAAGGCTAATAAAATCACCTACTATAGTTAAAGGGTAGCAAGTCAGAGGGTTTTTAGAGCTATAAAAAAGTGAGTTAAAGAGTTGTTTCAAAACAACAAAGAATAGTTGCAAGTCCATCCAGTTATAGATAGCAATACGGTGAATCTAATCACCTAGCAATCCTTCATATTTAGATATATTTAAGGTAAGAAACTTATATGCAAAGGGTTCATTTTATAAAAAATTATATTTATTCCATTATTTAGTTTCATTGAGTACCTTATTAAGAGTTTTAAAAGTTGCAAAGAGAAGGTTGCATTATAGTCATTATAGTCTTCAAGAGAAATGTAGAAGGAATTTTTTGTTAAGGTTTATACTTGCACATTAATAGAATTTAAATATATTTTATCATATTCTTATTATATAGTTACAACAAAGAAGACTACATTAAGTTGTAGATATTAATAGTGCATTTGAAAGTTCTTGAAGAGTTACTAATAGTGCATATTACAAGTTACATTGAAGGAGAAATAAGGTGAGATTACTATTGCACTATTTTAGTTACTTGTAACTATATTAAACTTATTACTCTTAAAGGATTATTATGTGCACTAGTTTTTAAGTTAGACTGAATAACCAAAGTGCAAAAATCAACCTATATCAAAGTGTCTAGAGATACTATTTGGTGCATAAAACCTATAATATTTTGTGTCTTAGAGAAGCCACCAAACAACTTAATATTCCTCTAAGGAGTGGAGAAAAAATCTGCCATAAAAATAAAAAAAAGAGCTACAAAATGAGACTAGGAGAGTCTCAGGTTTTAGGTGCAAATCAGAAGGTATTACAGGGTTATACAAGCATCAAATTTGTCTATAGTATTACATCAAAAAGAGATAAAAGATAAGTGTCTTAAGGAAACTCTATATATCCTATCCTCTTTTTCTACAAGAGGCTATCATTAGTAGAGGGAAAGCACACTCAAAGGTTTTTAAATATGAGCCATATTAAAGGACTCAATATTTGTGATCATTACTAGCAAAGGTGCTTGAAGAGGAGCCATCCTAGAAGGCTCAAAATCCATCGTCAAAAAGGTGAAAGCATAGTCAAGGTTCTTAAGAGTAGATAAAATTTGAAAGGCTCGATACCTACATCACCAAGGTGTACCAAGACACCAACTCAATGCTTACGTAGCAAGCTACCTACAACATCAACATTCCTACATAAGAAGAAAACACTCACTGAAAGGAGGTTAATATCAAGAGAAAAAAAGCACTAGATACATAAATCAAGAGTGTCTTACCAAGCTCTAATGTGGAAGAAGTGCCAGCCAAGAACCTTTGTTACAATGCTTGATAGCTGAAGTCATCCTTGTGGGAATACATCATCCATATTTTCTAGAGAAAATTAGGATCCATCTCACTCTTTGTTGTCACAAAGGAGGCAAAGAAATATTGTAAACAGTTGGTAAGAATAAGTGTTGAGGAGTTTTTTAAGAATTTTGAATGGTGAAGGTAATTGTGCATGCAAGGAATACAATAAAACTTATCTTAACAAGGGAGAGATATTATGCCACTTGGCACAAAGGTGTTAGATAATCCTCCTATCCTAACATCCATGTTCAAAAAAGGAATAAGTACTCATCAAGGTAATGCTCATCATCATTACTCCTAACGTCCAATAAGTGCATCGCTCTTAGGAGTTACAACTAGGCTTACACCACATTACATAAAATATCTCAAAGATTTATATTGAGCACCACACCACCTAAGGATGAGACCAAGCATATTGGGTAATTCTTAGTGCCACTTGGCACTCATTTGAGGATAATGTAAGCACATTTATAGCCATTGTATTAAGAGTTCTCATAGGAAGAAACTCGGAGTGATAAACACACATTCAAAGCAAGTATTAATGTAGAGAAATCAAGGGACATCTAAACAATATTAACAACAAGGTCAAGGAGTTTTTTAAGAGCTTAAATCTAGTGTATATTCATCAAGACAAAGGTGCATTGAAGCCTAAATACATACACATTGTGACTGTTGTCATACATTCATCATCGAAGACTCACAAAATTCACTCAGTAAGGAGAATTCAACATTGTAAGGTAAAGTCTACATTAATTAGAATTGCTTTCATTAAATAAGTAATAAGGGGCATGATTTTAGGTTGAAACTATTTTCATTTCAAGTTGAAAATAAACCTTATATAATTGAAAGCATATAAGGGATTCCATATTTTACAAAGCAAAAGGTTATTATAATCATATTTTTTATATAGAAATATAATATTAAATAATAATAATTTAAGATCATCATAACCATATCGAGGTACAAGAATTTCAATAAAACTAGTAGTTGCACCTAATGGTGCAAGAAAACCTAATAGTAGATAGTTTAAATTGGTTTAAAATTATAATTAATAATTATTTTAAAAGATATTTTAAATCAATTTGTGTGAAACAAAATATTATGGTGTTAGGTCTGTTAGGTACCTTGCTTCTATAAACATCAATTCATGAACCTAGTAAATCAATTATTATTAGATAAGCATTCATCATTTATAACTAAGCAATGCAGGGTTGGGGCATTAGAAAGGCAAGAAATTCTATTTGGGTGTATAATATTTTAGCTAGGTTTTCATCTACCCTTCATTATCTTTGATTTTTTGCATGCAAAATATTGTATGTTAATATAGATGTAATATTTTTACGTGTTAAGTTTTTGGAGATGCAATCTTTAGTTCAAATATTGTAATTGCTATATTGGTAAATATTAGTAGATATTGAGTTGTAGTGTCATTCCCATAGATCTATTTATAACTAAATAATTATAATCATCCCTAGTAGTATATGTTATGGAGGAGCTCAAAAATTAGTAATTATTGTTGCTCAAAGATAAGGTAGTCATTAGTTAATTTCATGGGTCTTGGCTAGGGGCTTAAACTCTAAGAAAATGTATTGAAATGAGAGAGTTTTCCAGAAGTAAGTCTACATTTTCTTCTCAAATTTTTCTTCCTAACCATGTTCTATTCTAGGAAGGAAAAATATAGAATCCTAAAAGGGGGTCCTTAGATTATCGAAAGAGAAATATTCTTCCTTACCTATTGGTATGAAGGTTTTGCTCTTGAAAACATAAATCTATACTTAGTACTAGTCTGGGTTAGGATATATGGATTATCCATTGAATTATGTAAAATGGATACCTTCAAAGCAATAGGAAATACTCTAGGATAATTCCTTGAGATTTTAGAAAATACAAAAGATATAGTCTTGGCTATATATACTTTGATATTGGTCATGATTTATTGCAATAAAATTTTACTAAAAGCAATCACTCTTAAATATGGGGGTAAGTTGCGTAACCAAACCATGGATTATGAAAATATATATTTTAGATGTAGGATATGTCATGAGGTGGCACATATTGAGAGATCATTCCCTATGAAGAGTCTAGCAGCACATATGTAGAAAATCATGAAATAAAATTACAAATGGATATGGATGAGCATGGTTTTCACTTTCCAAAAAATAGGTTTGGGAAGATGATAGTAAATAAATAATGGAGTGAGTTAGAATATTGGAAGAAACACCAATTATTTTGAGGTTTTATCCTCTAAAGAAAAAATGATTAGAGTTTAGAGGACTTGATACAATAATATTAGAATATTAACAAAGAACAATCTACTCAGTCTAAACCCAATTTAGGGATGAGCATTCTTGCTAAAACTGAGGAATGTACCTCCTTAAATTTTTAAGACTCTCTTGGAGTACCATTCACCATTTAGGAGAAGGAAAGTGGTATATAATATGCAGTGTTAGATACTAATACCTCTACCATTAACAAGGAATTACTAGAAAATAAAAAAAGTTAAAAGCTTCCTTACTAGAGCTAGGAGAAGATAAATCTAATGAAAAGGAAAGTTGTGAAAAAATATTGAGGAATAAAATAATAAGGCATACCCTTGATATTGGTAATTTGTATGAGGATCCAATAGATCCTAATGAGACATGATTAATATCTCATGGAATATAAAGGGTGATAATTTCCCCTCAAATATGAGGTGTATTAGGGATATCTATTTAAGTAAAAGGCCTAATGTTCTTTGTATATAGGAAACTAAAATGACAAAGGAAAAAGTTTCCAAAACTATATATGAAAGAAGTATAGGAAATATGTGAATGGGATATTGTGTATATAGCAGTGACAGGGGGAATTCTAACATGTTGGAATCTAGTTAGAACCTCCTATGAAACCATTCATGGAACTAGATAGTGGATAGTCTTATTAGTCACATATTATTTTGTAGATATTTATTACATCCTTATCAAGGTCTATGGACCCATAATTTAGTCAAGAAGATAAAAATTATGGAGTGGTATTTAATCATTTATGAGAAGTAAAGACCCAGAAACTTGCTTCAATAGCATAGGATATTTTAATATCATAACCAAGCTAGATGAGAAATTTTGTGGAATTAGTAAAATAACCCAAATTATAAGAGATTTCTCATATTTTATTCAAAATAATAATCTATGGAAAGTAGAGTTTGAAGAGGAAAACTATACATGGTCCAACAATAGGACAAGCTAGAAAATGATAGCAAAAAAAAATAGACAAATGCATACTCTCAAATTATTGGCTAGATTAAGGGATTTGTGCTAAAATTAATACCTTGGTAAGGGTTGGTTCAGATCACTAGCCAATAAGAATTAAAATGATGGTAAGAAAATTGAAAAATATATATTTTAAATATGATTAGATGTGGGAAGACCATCCTCATTTTTTTGATATGATAGCACATATATAGAATACTTCAGCAAACAATGAGTTGTATACACTTCCAAACTAAATAAAATCAATACCATATTATATTAAATGAATGAAACTAGAACACTTTCAAAAATACTATTGAAAATAAAAAACTTAAAGAAAAACTTTCATAATTTTAAAAAGGTGAGCACAATAGTCCATGCTTAGAGGAAAGGGGTTTTCTTAGTGAATATCATAATATTTTAAGTAAGGAAGATAAATTTTGGAGATTAAAATTGAGATATACTTGGTTAAAAAGGTATTAAAACACAAAGTTTTTTCATAGGATGGCAATAGTACAAAGATCAACAACCAAAATAAGTAGAATTAAATTAGTATAAGGGGTTTGGATTGAGGACCAGAGTGAAATTAGAAATGAGGTAAGGTTTTTTTACTAGAATAGTCTAGGATCAAAGCCAATTGAAGCTTTTAATGATAAACTACTACAAGAAGTACCTTCAGTTGCAATATTTTAAGATAATAGCAAAATAATGGAGATTATTACTCTAGAAAAATTTCCCATATGAGAATATATCCCTAGGTCCATATGGAATCTCTATAGCATTCTTTTAACGTAACTGATAAAAAGTAAAGGATTCTTTATTGGTGGTAGTGGAATAATATAGGGTAAAACAATACATGCCTTATAAAATAAATGCAACATATCTTACCCTGATTCCAAAAAAGAAATATGTAGAATTATATGATTCATTTAGTCCCACAATCCAATGTAATATGGCATATAATATAATATCCACAGTAATGGTAAATTGGTTAAGACCATTATTAGACAAAATTATTTTAGAAGAGCAAGGAGTATTTGTGAAAGGTAGACTGATTATGTATGGGAACATAGTAGATCATGAAGTAATGCAATTAAATACTTCTAGAAAAGAGAGAAATAATATTAAAACTTGATATGAATAAACCCTATGATAGAATTAAATTAAAATTTTCTTTTTGCAATATAATTTTTTTTGGGATTTGGGAAGAAATGGGTCATATGAATTAAATCTTGTGCCTTTACAATATCATATTCGGTGTTGGTCAATGGGCTAGTAACATAATCATGTAAATCCAAGAGGGGTATTAGATAAGGAGATACCCTATCACCATATCTATTCATTATCATGGCATAGGTATTAGAAAGGAACCTAAAGAAGGCATACACATACATCGTAATAAGTAAACTTAAGGCTAATAATAAAATTGACATCACCCATTAATAATTTATAGATGATATAATCATTTTTGGAAGGACAAGGAAAAATAAGGATGGATATTTTAATAACTTAGTAAAAGAATATGAAAGAGCATCAAGGAAAAAAGTCAATAGGACACAATTCAAAATTTAATTTCTAAATACTCTATCTAGAATTAGAGCACAAATATGTAGGTTACTTCAAATGGAGGATACAAATTTGCCAACAACATATCTAGGGATGCCCTTATTTGAGGATGAGGATAAAATTATGGAATCCAATTATAAGTTCATAATAAACTACTGATATAGAAAGGTAGATGGTTATTATTAGTAGGAAAGGTATAGATAATTAAATTAGACTTATAGGCCATTCCAACATATTACATGTTGTTATATATTATTCCAAAATCATAGAAAAAGTTTCATCTATATTATGTGGTCATTTTTAAGGTCAAAATTACATGATAAGCAAAAATTTCTATTGGTGAAATGGAGCAAAGTGTATGATGATAAAATTAGGGGAGGTCTCAGTTTAAGAGTTCCTATAGATGCCAACATAGCTCTAAAAGGAAAAGTAATTTGGACATTGTACAAGAAGATTCAAAGATAATTGGAAAGAATTCTTCTAAGTATGTTGATACCAATGACCCAAGCTTAATATTTATGAAATTCTCACTACCAACTGGTTCTGCACCATGCTTATAAAAATAAATTGATCTAGAGATTAAAGGTCTAATATGGATGATGGAAATGAGAGAAAAAATATTATATTTGGCTTGATACTTAGTGTGATAAAAAAAAAACCCTCAAACCAGATTCAAATTTGAAACCATGAATGAGATTACTTTGTAGACATCAAAACCTAGCCACTTGTTGTCCATATTGAATTTCTTGCCATTTCCACCCATTATTCATATATATTTATATATTCATTTTATATATTTAAATATTAATATTTTATATTATATATTTTATATATATTTAATAAATATATTTATATAATTGAATTAATCCCAACCATCCGATTTCATTTAATCCTATCCATTTATTTCCATCAATCCATGCCACATCCTAGATTTAATATCCACCCTATGATATGCTTTTATCTCAACCATACAATTAGTGTCATTAAAACCCTAATTATGCCCTAGGTTGGATTATTAATGGGATCCATTTTGATGGCTCAACCCCTAAGTCATGAATTCCCTAAGAAATCCCTAAGTTCCTTAGATAATTTGAGCACTCTTGCCTTCCATCCTTGCCTACCATAGCCCTTGCATCCATCGTCACCCCCCTCACTTAGCCGGATCTACTTCTGTAGACTTTTCCCTCAGCCGTTGAACATCTTCGGGCACTTCCTATCATCCTTGAGCACATCTGGGTGCTTCCTTCTCCATCTCCAAGCACCTCTGGGAACTCTTTACCATTACTAAGAACCCACGGGTGTTTCCTATAGCCACCAAGCACCTTTGGGTGTTTTACACTAGAAGTTCTAAAGTATCCCTAACCTCTGAGCGATGCTAGGGCATTGCCACACCAATTTACTATAATAGAGTTTACCAGATCAGAAGACAACAAACAAGTAATGTAAATATTGTATTTGGTATTTCATGTATGCAACTAGATTCTATCCATTTATTCATATTATATAGCTAGAGTTTTTATTTGGTTTCTAAGGATCTCACACTCTAGAACCCTCATATTTTCTACTAACTCATTTGTTGTTTTATTGTGTGTAGATATGGAAGTGCTACATCAGCATTGGATATTTTCTTAAGCTAGAGTGGCCTAGCATCAGATAACTAGAAGCCCACTCACTTTTTTTGGGAGCTAATATGCACTTTGAGACACCACCAGCATTGTGTTGCTAGGGTTTTGGAGAACCCTAACTATTGTAAAATTTGTATCAAAGAGTTCAATAATTATTATTGTAACAATAGAGATTTTAGGATCCCCCCATTAATATAAAAGCATTCATTGTACAATATTATTCTTTGAGTTTTACTTTATATTTATGTTATTTGGTGTTGCATTTATTATCTTTTCAAATGGTGATCACGGTGGGACCCCCTAAGGGTTTCTTTTTATGATTTGCATTATTAATTTATTTATTATTTTATATCATCTCGTAGGGTTTTTAGAAGTGTAGAATCTATAGTTTTCATTGGATCTAGGGTTTCTAGAAATTTTTAGAAGGTTGTAAAAGGTGCACGAACACCCGATGGTGGTCTAGGACTATCCAAAAATGCCTAGGTGTGTTTCAAAAACTAAAAAATATTACATTCTAATTTTATGTGAATTGAAAAATTGCATAATTAGTTTACATTATAGGGTCAGGGATTCCTATTTTTGTAGGTCTAAGTAGGAACATTATTCAGATACCAAAAGTATCCCCATACTTGGGCGATTCCATATGGAGGAGAAGACAAACCCCTCAACTATCTAGAGTGGATTTTAAGTGGTGTACTCTACATCCTTTGGAAAAATTGGTATTATGAGTAGTGGCTTCTAATTTAGACTATCGAAAGTGGTTATCTTACTAACATTGTATGAACACCATAGCAAATCAAAAACTTTAAAAGAAACCACACACTGCATGATTCATATTTTAAAAGTAGTGGTTGCATTTCATCACCAACCATTGCTTGAGATTTTGTGGCAATGGATTTCATCTCCATCCACCAATCTCTACCCTTAGAAACCCTAGGTCACCCTTGAGCAAACTTGCTATATTTCATCACCAACAAGAATATTGTTGCCCTAGCTTAGCCATAGTTTTTACCTTTCTTTGGATTAATTTAGATTAGCACATTTGAAACACACAATATCAAAACCTAAGAAAATGAACTCACATTAAAAGGAGATAATCAATGAATAAGGTAAGACACACATGTTAAACAAACTTAGCATTGATTGTTTATTTTTATTATAAAATTTAAATTTTGTGTTTCATTTTACTACATAATATGTATTTTGGTTTATTTGATTTATTTTCTTAACAAGAAAACAAAAGAAAGCATTAAATCAAGATAATTCAATGGAACCTTCATCCACCTTCCCCACCACTTCTATGGTAGAATTCCTGAATGTGACATAGGTATATTTATCTGTAGGTACCTCACATTCCTTACCATCCACAACATTTCATATGGCTATGCCCCAAGAAGAGTCAACCTCACCAACCATTGACCACCATATTACCCACATAGATACGGCATGAGTAAAAGCTCTTATGAAGTCTTCTAACTATGTCTTAGAGTCAGTCCGCACCTCATGTAGATAGGATCCTACTTTACAATAAGAGATTTTTTATGTCCAACCACCATCTAGCTTTACCCATGTGTACACCAACCCTCTTTTCAAGGCATCATTTGCATCATCCTCGCATATGTCCATTCCCAAATCCTCATGTGCTCTTAACACTTCATACACATCCACATATACCAACCCCTTCATGGACACCACAATATTCTATGGTTTTTATACCTGTTCCTCCACCAAATCATACCACTACCCATCCTATTCCCATTGGCCAACCCAACCATAACCCTCATACATCAACCCCATTCCAAAGTTCTCCATATTTTCATCATCAATCTCCCATTCATCATTTTACATAAAATTCACCTAATCATCATTTGGTCACCCCACAATATTTTTCCACCCCACCTCAAAATCATCAAGTAATTCAGGGCTTACACATTTCTTAAGAAGACCCTCGAATTAAGACCATGCAAAAATAGATACATTAATTGATACAATATACTCATAGTTTGAAAAATTATAAGCCAACCTTATGTCAATTGATCAACCAACCTATTCATCCTTAGGTGCCATTATTGCCATATCCAATAGATTTCATGGTGCCTAAATTTAACAAATTCAAGGGGACTAAGGATCACAAAGAACATGTGATCACATTTGTTTACGCCTATTTTAGAATTCAAAATGACAATGATGTCATACTCAAAAAATTTACTCAAACATTAGGGGATATTCCATAGAGTGGTATAATCAATTACCCAGTCATAGTATTTATACTTTTGAGTAATTTATTGACCAATTATTTAAACATTTCATCCTAAATGTTAAAAATAATATCTTATTGTATGATGTCTATGCTTTAAGACAACATGATGATGAATCTATCTACAATTCTAGAAACCGTTGAAGGGTTGTCATCACTAATTTTTCATTCACCTTGCCTATGGATGAGCTAATCAATCTATTCACCAAGATTTTTTTAAAACCTATCTCTTGGATGCGTCAAATACAAACTTACCATTCATTTTGTTAGGACCCTCCTAACATGTCCTAATTACTTATATTATTTATTCATTATATTATAGGGTCACAACCCTTCACTCTTACAACTATTAGACTAGGTATTTAAATACAATCCACATATGATAATAAGGCATCATCGAACAAATATATAAATTAAGTCTATTGTGGGTTTTCTACCTTACAATCAAAAAGCGATTCAATATAAAAATGATCCTACTTCCCGCACCATTTAGTTTCATACCATCTGGATCAGAGCTAGATCAAGGAGCAAATTCACCATTAAAAATTTTTCCCACTGCACATTTCAGCCAATCCACATTCGCAAGGATGCAAACAACATTCACGCTTCATGGATCCATGTCAAAATCCTCGCAAAAAATTAAACCTTCTCCTAAGCTACGAATTAAGTTGTCTTACACCCAAATTGCTTGACCTTTTGCATGGTGACCGGTGGCTGTTTTGAAAAAGCTAAAATCTTCAACGTAACATCAAGGTTTTTGATGTCCGGAATGCAAAGAAAAAAAAATTAAAATTATTTTTTTATTTTTTTTGCTCACCTGTACCAAGTCATATTGATCATTACCTACACCAACCGTAATGGCTGAAGGACGACGATCACTGGATTCCATTCATGAAAAACATGAAAGGCTCGCTGAAGAAGTTCAACAGGAAGAGAGGAGAATACCCATACCACAAGAGAACTCTTCGAGAAAATATTTGCTATGGATGTTAAACTTGATACCATCAGTCAAAATCAGGCAACAACACATGCAAATTCACCCAACCACGGGTCATCAAACCGATCAATGTTAGGAGGTCCACAAACTTCCATTCTACCATGGACGACCAAATTAGACTTCCCAAAATTTGAAGGAGGAGACCCTACAAACTGGATCTACCAAGCAGAGCAATATTTCTCACTAAATCAAATTCCAAAAATGCAAAAAGTACATATCGCCTCCTTCCACTTGGAAAACAATGCCATCCAATGGTACCAATGGTTCGAGAAAACTAATGGCACTTCGATGTGGTCAACCTTTACATAGAATCTATTAGTGCAATTCAGCCCTAGCAAGTTTCAAAGCTTTACAGGGGCCCTCACTAAATTATGCCAAACCACTTCGGTAAGTGAATACCAAGCAGAATTTGAAAGGCTAGCTAATTGAACATCTGGATTATACATTGCCTTATTTCAAGAATGTTTTGTCAGTAGATTAAAAGAATAAATTCGAATAGAAGTGCAAATGTATAACCCTACAAACATGTTAGAGACCATCGGCTTGGCGAAATTAGTGGACAAAATCAAGGCACGAAATCGATTCACAAAACCAACTTGGGGGAAACCATCAAACACTTATACCAACCCCAAACCAATGCAAAATGGACAAACCCAAAACTCCTACATAGCCCCCAAAATTAACCCCGCTCTACCAATTAAGCGTCTGAGTTTCGAGGAAATGAAGGAAAGACAAGCTAAGGGTCTTTGCTACCATTGCGATGAGAAATTTGACAGAAATCATAAATGTGCCTCACAAAAATTATATATTATAGATGCCACAGAGGAAGGGAATTCTACTAAAGAGGAACCTGAAATTGAAGTAGAGGTATTATCCAACACACTTGAAAGTGACGAAGAAAATGCACCAAAGGTTTCCTTCAATGCCCTTGCCGAATTTTTTGCCCCTCAAACAATGCGAGGTAAAGGGTATTTTAAGAAACAAAACCTTACCATGCTCCTAGATTCTGGTAGCACGCACAATTTTATCGATCCAAAGGTGGCTAAACAAGCAAATTTTTTTATATACCCTTGTAATAACTTCAAAGTGATGATTGGAAATGACGGAAAAATTACATGCAAAGGAAAATGCAGAAATATAAAACTAACTATGGGGGTTTATAACATGAAAGGCAACATGTACGTCCTACCCCTAGGTGGGTGCGACATTGTACTAGGCGTACAATGGTTACGAACCTTGGACGTAGTCTAATGGGAATTTGATGAACTATGGATGAAATTCACAACAAAGAACCAAACTTATATTATCCAAGGCCTAAAATCAGGACCTTCCCAAATCGTCAGCTCGCATAGAATGGAGAAAATTATCCAAAGAGGAAACAAAGGAATGGTCACCCAATTATTTTCAATTCAACCTAGTCACAAAGAATATGAGACACCAGAGTTACAAAAGATTTTATACCACCATAAGGCGGTATTAAATGAACCAAAAGGACTACCTCCACAACGAAGTCACGATCACACTATTCCACTATTTCCAGGGCATCACCCTCCTAATATTAGACCTTATCATTATCCATACCTCCAAAATACTGAAATAGATAAATTAGTACAAGAGCTTCTTAAGGTAGGAGTCATTAGACCTAGCAAAATCCCTTACTCCTCTCCAATTATTTTAGTTAGAAAAAAGGATGGCTCGTGGTGTTTATGTGTCAATTTTCAAGCGCTTAATAAAATGACCATCAAAGATAAATTTCCTATTTCGGTCATAGACGAGCTATTAGATGAACTCCACGGGGTAGCTTATTTTTCCAAGTTAGACTTACGGTCAGGCTACCACCAAATACGAGTCAATGAAAAGGATATTCCTAAGATGGCCTTTCGCACTCACAAAGGGCACTATGAATTCTTGGTGATGCCATTTACCCTGGCCAATGCTCCTTCTACCTTTCAAAGTCTAATGAATAAGGTATTTCACCCTTTTCTTCATAAATTTATATTAGTTTTCTTTGATGAAATTTTGATTTATAGCAAAACATGGGAAGAACATTTGGACCATGTTAGACAAGCATTCCAAATCTTGGAGGAAAATCAACTTTATGCAAAAAGATCAAAGTGTTCCTTTGGAAAACAAGAAATTGAATACTTAGGGCATATTGTCTCAAAGGAAGGAGTTATGGTAGATCCTTCCAAAATCGAGGAGGTAAAAAATTGGCCTATTCCAAAAACCTTAAAAGCTCTATGTGGGTTTCTTGGACTAACAGGATATTATAGAAAATTTGTCCAAAATTATGGTAAAATCACTACTCCTCTAACATCAGTACTTAATAAAAATGCTTTCAAATGGTCGTCTAAAGCGGATGAGGCCTTTATCACCTTGAAAACTACAATGTGTACCACCCCTGTTCTAGCCATGCCCAACTTTTCTAAACCGTTCGTCATTGAAAGTGACGCTTCAGGAATAGGAATGGGAGCCGTACTCATGCAGGATGAAAGGCCTCTAGCTTTTATAAGCAAAGCATTTCTCCTAAGAATTTAGCTCACTCTACGTATGAAAAAGAGATGTTGGTGATTGTCCATGCTATTCAACATTGGAGGCCTTACCTTATTGGCCAACATTTCATTATACGCACTGACCATCATAGCTTGAAGTATTTTTTGGAACAAAGGACTAATACCCCAAAACAACAAAAATGGGTTACTAAACTTCTTGGCTATGATTATGAAATTACATATAAAAATGGAAAGGACAACATGGTAGCCGATGCACTTTCTAGAAAATTTGAAGATATGCCTCAAGTCCATGCTCTTTCCTCCCTTATTCCTAAATGGGTAGATGAGGTGCATGAAGAATGGATAAATGATCCTACTATCCACGCCTTAATTCAAAAACTTCAACATAATCCTAGTAGCAAAAATCCATACACTTGGAAGGACAATATATTAAGATACAAAGGGAGGATGGTCCTCACCCTCAATTCAAATTATCGTGAAAAAATTCTTCATGAGTTACATACCTCACCCACTGTAGGCCACTCAGGGTTCTTAAAAACCTATAAAAGAGCCACTACCTCCTTCTATTGGGTAGGAATGAAAAATTACATCAAAAACTTTGTAAAATAATGTGAAGTTTTCCAAAGACAAAAGGGGGAGACCCTCACTATTCCAGGATTACTTCAACCTCTTCCTATACCCACCAAAACATGGGCAAATATTTCTATGGACTTTATTGAAGGATTACCAAAATCAGGAGGAAAAACAACCATTTTCATAGTCGTTGATCCTTTATCTAAATATGCCCATTTTTGTTCTGTGGCTCATCCTTATACCGCTAGCACTATAGCCCACTTATTCCTAGATAACATCTTTAAATTACATGGTATACCCTCCACAATTGTTAGTGACTGCGACCCAACTTTCACTAGCACCTTTTGGAAGGAATTGTTCAAATTACAAGGTACTCAACTTCGTATGAGCTCCGCTTACCATCCTCAAACCGATGGCCAAACAAAAGTTGTAAATAAATTCTTGGAAACATACCTTCGATGTTTTGTTTCTACTCAACCACTCCATTGGGTAAAGTGGCTTTCACTAGCGGAATGGTGGTATAACACTTCATACCATACGTCCATCAAAATGACTCCTTATGAAGCACTATATGGTCAAACACCACCATCCCTCACTTCCTATATTCCAGGGACTACAAAATTCCATGCAGTGGAAACAAAACTTGCTAATAGAGATGACATACTACGGATCCTAAAAGAGAACCTACACACCGCCCAGCATCGCATGAAGCAGCAATCCGATCAACATAGAATTGAACGTAGTTTCCACGAGGGTGATATGGTTTTCTTACGTCTCCAACCTTACAATCAATCCTCTCTTAAAAAAAAAGGTTCTCAGAAGTTAGCACCCAAATTTTATAGGCCATATAAAGTTCTCCAACATATTGGGACCGTTGCTTACAAAATAGATATTCCTCCCTCTTCCAAACTTCACCCCGTATTTCATGTATCTTGCCTTAAGCTCGTAGTGGGAGCCCATATCACGACACAACCCACTCTCCCTGAATTCTCCGATGATGGAGTACTTCTAGTCAAGACAGAATCTATCTTGGATCGCTGCTCTCATCACCTTCATATTCACGATATCACGAAAGTTTTAATCCATTGGAAAGGTCTACCTTTAGAAGATGCAACGTGGGAAAATTTTCAAGATATCCAGCAGCAATTTCCAAATTTCCAGCTTTGAGGACAAAGCTCCTTTATAGGGGTGGCATGTTAGGACCCTCCTAACATGTACTAATTACTTATATTATTTATTCATTATATTATAGGGTCACAACCCTTCACTCTTACAACTATTAGACTAGGTATTTCAATGCAATCCACATATGATAATAAGGCATCATCGAACAAATATATAAATTAAGTCTATTGTGGGTTTTCTACCTTACAATCAAAAAGCGATTCAATATAAAAATGATCTTGCTTCCCGCACCATTTAGTTTCATACCACATTTGAATAAGATTTAGCTTAGGCTACTATTATTGAGGAAATCAAAATCCAAGAAGGCATACTTAAGCCTAAGAAGAAGGAATAAAAAAATAAAGGCCAATATAAAAGCAACTATTCTAGCCAACCAAAATCAACATAGGCTACCCCAACCAATTAGACCAATCATGTTAATCAAGTTGTCATGAGACAGTCGGTAATGGATCAGTAACAATCAGTGCAACAGTCATTGCAACAAATTGCTTATCATGTGGTACCATCGGCAACTCAAGACATGTAGAACACAGTGCTAGCTATAGAAAACCATCCCTGATGACAATATATCTGACAAAATCACCAGTACACCCCTTTATCCAAGACATATGCTTCCCTTTTTCGAAGGTTGTATGACACAAAAAAAAATTACCCAAAAATAGACCAAATGATATCGCCAGACGTGGAAAATATTATCGGGAACATTTATTGTCCTTATCATAGGCAAAATGGGCATGACATCAATAATTGTCATACATTCAAAGACATCATTCAAGACCTAATTGACTTAGGGGCGATCAAGCTTGAAAACTCCCTCAGACACAACTTCCTCATCATAAGGAGGTGTTAGGTAATGGAGCCAAATTGATAAGAAAGGAATTAAATGCCAATGAGTATTATTGATGGGAAATGATCAAAAATAGGACCTTTAATGGGGTTCCAAGGGGCAACATTAAATATTTAATTAACATTAAATATTTAATTACCATTAAATATTTAATTACTATTAAATATTGTTGATGGAGAAATTTTTAATGAAAATTTATGGCTGACAATTCAACTGTATTTCTACCCGGTGTTGTAGGTGAGTTGGAGAGGAGAGGGCAATCCTCCAAGGGAGGTCCTAGGTTCAAATATCCACCCTACCAAAAAATTGAATTGGGTATCCAAAATCCAATTGATAATGTTGGTGCGGGTATGGTCAGGTGTGACTCTTGGGTGACTTTGATGGTGTAGAACCCCTGTTCATGGTCTCTCAGACCAATGCGGCCCCGCAAGGGGTTTTTTGCTTAAAAAAAATCAACTATATTTCTTGGTGAATAATACTTGTCAAAAGAATGTTATAAGCGTATGGGTGGTTTCAGTTCATGGTTTTTTGGCCCATTGTATTCTGACACCACTATGTGGTTTTGGGTAGAGTAAAAGACACGAATCTCTATATATTTTGTACTGTAAAGACTACCTCTATGGAAGAATTCTCTTTTCTGGTTTGGAGGAAGAGAGGGGACGATACATTGTACAAGAGGAGAAGATTGTTGTATTGTTGCTAATACAAAGGACTGATAGTTTCTCCATTGATATAGGGTACACTGCCCAAACTACGTATATCTTGTGTCTCTTACATTTGTGTGATTGATTATTGTTTATTACACTGCTTAACTAGGGTTTGAACTATAATTTCCATTGCCACTATTATTATTTATTTTTTCATATAAATTGTGTATTGTTTGTACATGGTAAATTCCTAAAAACTGGTATCAAAGTGATATTGTTGGGAAATGGCACTCACAGGAGAGTTTTCTGTTTGAGTGGTATAAATGGGAGAAAGTTCAAAGTTTAAATTGGAGAAGTTTATTGGACAAAATTTTGGTATGTGGAAAACCAAAGTGGAGGATTATCTGTATCAGAAGGATGATCTGCACTTGGCTCTGAAAGGAAAGACTAATGGTAAACCTAGGATGATGTATGATGAGGAATGGCATCTGATAGACAAGAGGGCACTGGGGGTCATCCGATTGAGCCTGGTTGATTCTGTTGCATACAACATCGTGAAGTAAAATACCACCAAATGATCCATGGATACACTGGCTAAGTTGTATGAAAAACCCTCAACTTGAAATAAAATTTCATTGATTAGAAATATATTTACTATGAAGTTGCAAGAGGGTGGATCTATCCAATAACACCTTAATGAGTTTTATGTTGTTATGGGTTCTTTAAAATTTTTAGGTCTTGATTTTTATGATGAGGTTTTGGATTTAGGGTTTATTTGTTCACTACCAGACTCGTGGGGTAGCATTGTAATGGTAGTAAGTAATTTTGTGCCTGGATATGGAAAGCTAGTGTTTCATGATGTGATTAGCATAATCCTCAATGAGGATAAAATACTTAGGGGAGGCTTCATAATTTGGAGTAGTGCTATCTAAAAAAAGCAAAGGCAAAAACATAGAAAGAGGAAAAGGCCAATCTAGATGGAAAATCCAGAACAGAGAAAAATTGAAGGGTAGATCTAAAATCAAAGACAAAAACAATATTTATTGCTAGCATTGTGGGAAGAGTGGACACTTCAAGAGGGAGTGCAAATATAGAAATAAGAATGAGAACAATAGTAGAAATGATGCTCAAGATGCAAACATTGCAGGAACAATTTATTAGGATGCTGTGATTCTTGCAGCAACTTGCACGAGTGAGTATTAGGTTATGGAATATGGAGCTTCTTATCATATCACTTATCATAGGGAATACTTTGTTGATTATACTCCAAGCCATTATGGAGAGGTTTTTTTGGGCAATAACTATCCATGTGAGATTGTGGGTATTGGCATGGTAAATTTAAAATTGCAAAAATATATATTTGGGACAATGTTAGGCACATTCTTGATCTGAAGATGGACTTTATTTCATCCAATGCACTTTATTTGGAGGGATACAACACTACTTTCAAAAACTGGAAATGGAGAGTGACAAAGGTTTCAATGGTGATTGCAAAAGGGGACTTGACTAGAACTTTGTATTTACTGTAGAACTCATCTTATTGTACATTGAACTATGATGTTCAGGATGATGTGAAAGCATGGAATTTGTGGTTGGGTCATATGAGTGAGAAAGGGATGAAAACCCTTCACTCTAGAAAACTATTTCCAAAACTCAAGGATTTTGATTTGGGTTTCTATGAAGGTTGTGTATACAAAAAACATAAAAGGGTAAGATTTCTAAAAGTTGGTCCAAAAAGGAAGAAAGATAAATTATATTTAGTACACTCAGATGTATGGGGTCCCTCACCGGTAATTTTTATTGAGGGCCACTCTTATTATGTTACCTTCATTTATGATTTCAGTAGGAAGACATGGATCTACACAATCAGGCATAAATATGATGTTTTGACACTTTTCGGAAGTGGAGAGAATTAGTAGAGATTGAGGTAGGTAAGAAAGTAAAGTGCCTTAAATCTAACAATGGTGGTGAATATTGCAGCAAGGATTTTGAAGACTATTGCGCAAAGGAAGGAATTAGGAGAGCCTAAACTACTCCTAGGACACCACAGGAGAATGGAGTCTCAAAGAGGATGAATAGAACTATAATGGAGCGTGCCAGAGCCATGTGATTTCATGCAGGGTTACCATTGTTCTATTGGGCTAGTGTAGTTGATACAACAATTTATTTGATAAACAATGGACCTTGTATTGCATTGGATGGAGGAATTCCAAAGGAGACTTGGAAAGGTAAGCCTGTAAACTACTCTTTCCTTAGTATTTTGTTGTGAGGAATTTTCCCATAAAGATAAAGAAAATAGGAGTAAGATTGATGCAAAGTCTAGAAAGTGCTATTTTATTGGTTATGATGTGGATGAGATGGGATATAGGCTATGGGATAACGTTGGCTAGAAAGTTATCAGGATTAGAGATGTGATTTTCAATGAGGATAGGTTGTACAAGGATAGGCACATACAAGTTGAAGAGGATGCACCTGAGTTTGTTGACTTGGATGTAATCCTAGAGCATGGTGTAAAAATACAACCTCTTGTTTAGATTTATGAACATGGTGCTCATGAGGAAGAGCAAGGTGAACAAGAAATTGTTGTTACTCCACCATCATCCCCACAAGAAGTAAGGAGATATACAAGGGTAAGACATGCACCTGATAGGTATTATCCTACTTTACATTATGTATTGTACACTGATGTCGGTGAACTAGAATGCTTTCATGAGGATTTGAAATTGGATGTTAGGATTAAATTGGAGCATGCTATGAAGGAGATGGACTCACTGACTCAAAACCAAACTTGGGATTTGGTTGAGCTTCCCAAGGGAAAAAGGGCATTGCATTACAAATGGGTGTACAGGGTGAAGGAAAAATTTGATGGCAGTAAGAGATACAAAGCAAGACTTGTTGTGAAAGTATTTGCACAGATAAAAGGTATTGACTATGATGATATTTTCTCACCTGTATTAAAAATGATTTCAATTCGGACTATTTTGAGTATAGTTGTAGTAGAAGATCTTCATATTGAGTAGTTAGATGTGAAGAAAACATTCATTCATGGGGATTTTGAGGAGGAGATCTACATGCACCAACCAGAGGGGTTTAATATCAAATGCAAGAAGAGTCTTGTGTGTAAACTAAAAAAGAGCTTGTACGGTTTGAAGCAAGCTCCAAGGCAATGGTATATCAAGTTTGATAGTTTCATGAGTGAGAATTATTTTACTAGGAGCTAGAGTGACCATTGTTTTTATTTATGGGCTACAAGAAATGGTAACTTCCTTATTCTCTTATTGTATGTTGATGATATGTTTGTGGCAGGATCCAATATGCAGGATATTAAGAAATTTAAAAGAGAGTTGGCAAGTAAATTTTCCATGAAGTATTTGGGGAGGCCAAACAAATCCTTGGCATGAGAATCACTAGAGATAGGAAGGAGAAAACACTAAATTTGTCTCAGGAGTATTATGTGGAAAAGGTGCTTAAGAGTTTTAGTATGCATGATGCAAAACCAGTAGCCCAACTTCTTGCAAAGCACTTTACACTCTCAAAGAAGTTATTTCCCAAGACAAAGGAGGAAGAAGAGTACATGAGGAAGGTACCCTATGCTTTAGTAGTTGGGAGTTTGATGTATGCTATGGTGTGTACAAGACCAGACATTGCCCAAGTAGTGGGAGTTGTGAGCCGATATATGAGTAATCTAGGTAAATCTCACTGGAAAGCTATGAAATGGATACTTAGGTATTTGAAAGGGACTTCAAAATTTTGTTTGAATTTTGGAGGTTCCAAAGTTGAGTTACAAGGCTATGTGGATTCAGATATGGCAGGTGATTTGGATGGTGGGAGAAGCACTACTGGGCATGTATTCATAGTTGGAGGTACAACAATGAGTTGGATATCCAAGCTACAATGTGTTGTAGCTCTTTCTACTATAGAGGCTGAGTATGTGGCCATAATGAAAGGTGCCAAAGAGTTAATATGGCTTCATAGGTTGATTAAGGAGTTGGGTCAAGAGAAAGGATATGGGACACTTTGGAGTGATAGCCAAAGTACCATTCATTTAGCTAAGAAATTTTCTTTTCACTCATGGACAAAGCACATTCAGTTGAGGTATCACTTCATTCAATCAGCAATGGAGGATGGTTTGGTAAAGTTGGGTAAGATTCACACTTCTCAAAATTTTGTTGATATGCTTACTAAATTAGTAACCAGGGAGAAGTTGAGCTTTTGCTCTACTTTGGTTGGCCTTAAGAAGTAAGGTCATGATTATGAGAAACTTAGTCCTAGGGTGTAGGGATGTTGCATCAATCTTGTCTCCAAGTGGGAGATTGTTAAGTAATGAAGCCAATTGATAAGAAAGGAATTAATTGCCAAGGAGTATTATTGATGGTCAATGATCAAAAATAGGCCCTTGAATGGGGTTCCAAGGGGTAAAAATAAATATTTAATTAACATTAAATATTTAATTACAATTAAATATTGTTAATGGAGAAATTTTTAATGAAAATTTATGGATGGCAATTCAACTATATTTCTTGGTGAAAAATACTTGTCAAAAGAATGTTATAAGCATATGGGTGGTTTCAGCTCATGGTTTTTTGGCCCATTGTATTCCGACACCACTATGTGGTTTTTGGTAGAGGAAAATCCATGAATCTCTATATATTTTGTACTGTAAAGACTGCCTCTATGGCAAAATGCTCTTTTCTGGTTTGGAGGAAGATAGGGGAGGAGACATTGTACAAGTGGAGAAGATTGTTGTATTATTGCTAATACAAAGGAATAATTATTTCTCCATGGATGTAGGGTACACTACTCGAACCACATATATCTTGTGTCTCTTACATTTGTGTGATTGCTTATTATTTATTGCACTGCTTAACTAGGGTTTGAACTATTTTTCCATTGCCGCTATTATTATTTGTTTTTTTGCATAGGCTGTGTATTGTTTGTACATGGTGAATTCCTAACAGGGGGTGCAACTAAGTATAGGAGGGCCTAATACCAAAAATCTTCCTAATTAATTCAATCACATCCAAAAATACCAAGGGTTTCTAGGAGCCATCCATGTGGTCACTAGGGGTCATAGAAATAATCAACAAAATGCAAGGCAACCACCTCAAGCAAGTGTGTCACAACCTCCCTCATCAATCCCCATAAAAATTTTCCCTAATACTTCATCATCCATACACATTCCTAGCTAATAAAATACTCCAAATCCCCCTATAAATCATCCACCTTGACCAGTCATCTCATTAAGTAGCCTGTTAACCACAAGTCTAAAGATGGATTTCACCAAATTATCACTATATGAGTTAATTCAACAATCTTCCCCACATCATGAGGCATTAATGGATATTATCAAATCCATTGAACTACAATATCAAGATTCTAATACCTTTAATAACTTTGTAGGGAGCATCCAAACATGCATGGATCCTTCCATCACATTCTATGACTTTGAGATTAAGAAAATCTCATCAAACTCAGTAGATCCTCCATAGCATATCATGGATATAATTGACAAGAAATATTTTAAAAGTGTGTTAATTTATACCATTTCCTCCATCAATATCATAACCACATCCACCATTTACCATTTCAACCTTCCTCCATCTCATATTACCAAGTCATCATTTATCCTAAAAGCATTCAATGATGCTTTGTATTTCGTAGTTGGCACTATTGTTTTACCCATTGAAATAGGGGTCAAAATTTTGCACACCATATTTCATATCTTGTAAGGATCTGTTGTGGCTGATCCACAACACACCCCAAAATTGGGGACCCACCTTTTTTGCATGCTTTCAAAGAAGATCTCAGTGACCCAGATGCTAAAAATCAAGAAAAAGGCAAATTTGCACAAGGATGAAAAAGTGTCGTGAAATCGCGACATGTCGCAAAATCACGGCCGAAAATGAAAAAGTGTCGCAAAATCGTGACATGTCACAAAATCACGGCAAAAAATGAAAAAGTGTCACGAAATCGCAACAGGTTGATCCGTCGCTGCTAGAAAATGGAAAGTGTCACGAAATCGCAACATGTCACAAAATCGCGACATGTCGCAAAATCACGGTCAAATCGGTCAAAAGGGGCAGGAAGCATAAAGCGTAGCGAAATCGTGACATGTCGCAAAATCACGGGTCAAACCAGTCAAACAGGACGAGGCAGAAAAGGTGTCACGAAATCGTGACATGTCGCAAAATCATGGGTCAAACCAGTCAAACAGGACGAGGCAGAAAAGGTGTCGCGAAATCGTGACATGTCGCAAAATCATGGTCAACGCAGTCAACGGCAGCAGCTAAGGGGCACGGAGTGAAAAAACATCGTGATATCGTGACAGCATGCAGCAAAGGTGCGAAGTGAAAAAACGTCACGATATCGCGACAACATGCAGCAAAGGTGCCCGAAGTGGAAAAACGTCGCGATTTCGCGACAGGTTGCAGCGAAGGTGTACGGAGCGAAGAGGCATAGCGAAATCGCGACATGTCACGTTTTCGCGGCCAAAAGCAGCAAAGCAGCCCGAAATAGAAAAGCGTCACGATTTCGCGATGGTAAGCTGGCAAATGGTACGAAATAGAAAAGTGTCACGATTTCACGACAGAAAGTCGCAAGACAGCTCGAAATAGAAAAGTGTCGCGATTTCACGACAGGTTGCAGCCCAGCTGTACGGAACGAAAGAGGCGTAGCGATATCGCGACAAAAATTAGCGAAGGCATACCAAGTGAAAAAGCGTCACGATTTCATGATAGAAAGCCGTAGGATACTCCGAATGAAAAATCGTCACGATTTCACGACAAGAGGCAGCCGAAGGCGTACGGACATGGAAAGCATCACGATTTCGTGACATGTCACGTTTTCGCTGGGCATAATGGCAGAAAGGCTGCTGACAGGAAAACGTCGTGATATCGCGACATGTCATGATTTCGCGACATGTCACGTTTTCGCGGCCAGGAAGACGGACAAAGCTGCATGCTATTTTTGGTCACGATTTACATGGAGCCGTTACGAAACATGCAAAAAAGTGCGGGACACGTGGCGTATAGGCTGTAGAAGCGTTACAGAGAAGATCAAACGTCTCAATGTCGGGCATAAGGCCAAAACACACGCAGTCAAAGAATATGAAATGATGCGATCTGGAAGATGAAGCGAAGCGTCACAGGCCGAAACAGAGAGCATTGCCAAGCTTTAAAAGCAGAAGCACAGGACAGATACGAGGGTCGAAAACCGCTGGAGCAGAGTTGCAGTGCTAGAGGCCAGAGGGTCATTCTGGGCCTGCTTTGGGGCTGTTTTCCTTCCTTTTGCTGGTTTTGAGAAAACCAAAAAGTTCTGCTGCTGTAAAATGACATATTTTTTAATGCAAAAGTGTTCAAAAATTTGCATTTTGTGGGCAAGAAAGAAGGAGATCTTCTGTGCATGCTAATGGATTTAATGTTTATTCTTTTGTTTTCAGATTTTAGATTTATAGATAATGTTAAATGCCACTTTTGTGGGTTGCATTAGGCGAATATTTGAAATCTGAATTTTATTTCAAACCCTAGGAATCAGCACTTAACTTATCAGGATTGTGCGTGTTTGCAGGTCCCATAGGTTAGGTTGCATGCATGGAAACCTCACATCTTCGGTTTTGCCAGGACGGGATAGCATCAAACTGAATGCAATTTTAAATTTCTTTTCTTTTGCATTTTATTTTTCTTTCTGCTGCACTTTATTTCCAGAAACTCCAACTTTAATTTTTCAAGCTTTAAAATAAAATTAAAAAATTAAAAAACTTCAAAATCCATAAATAATTCCTTCATTTATGGCATTTCATTAAATTTCATTTTGAAGTTACAGCATGGTCATATAAGGATCAGATCACATTTGCTTTATCAGGGTTCAATGAACAATCATTAAATTTCACAGTAAAATAAACCACAGTGCCCCTTGTTTTTAGTTACTTGCAATCACTAAGGTGTTCCAAGCATTTAAAATGAATATCTTCATTTAAGATTATTAATACACAAATGCAGAATGCTAACATAACAGGAACCTTGGAGAAGTTACTGTTTAATTTCTTTGCAAGCAGAGGATTTAGAACCCAAATCCTATCGGAGAGTGTGTTTTCACAATCGGGTGAAAATACCACTCAACAGATTGGCGCTAGAAGGAGGGCCTGAAAAGGGTTTATTTTATCGTGATTTTAGATGCTACGGGTTTATAATTGTTTAAGAGCTTTACATTGCTAAATATTTCAAGTCCATTTTATTAGCATCTTCGGCCTCTAACACCACTCAACGGATTGGTGCTAGGAGGGCCGAACGGGTTTATTTTAGTGTTATTTAAATTTAAATTTTTTATGCTTTAATTCTCTAACACTCAGCAAACTGTAAAAAGGACGGCCTGAATTTATTTACTTGTTCTATTTTAATTCAGGTATGCTGTAATATTTTTCTGATTGTTCATACAGAAATATGTGATTTGATTTAATTTTGAAAATTTTGGTCTCATGCAATTACTTGACATTTGATTTTAATAAATACATCTCTTAGTTAATGCTAATTTGATTTTTGTTTATAAATTGCAGGTTGAATATTCAATAGATTTGGTTCTAAAATTACATTTTAAGTTTCACTAATGGCAACACTTGAGGAACAAATGGTATCCCTGAGAGCTGAAATAACATCTCTAAGAGAAAGAATGGTATCTATGATAGAGGATCATTATGAGGGTTTATCTATACCTGTGGTACCCTATCAAATTCCTAAAATGTTATTGGATTTTTTACGGTGTTTTAATCAAGAGGTGCCACTAGGATACTTGCAAAAACTGCATGTCTACAAGGATACATTATATAAATTCCAGATTTTTTATGAGGAGGTAGCTTGTAAGTTATTTGCATACATTTTGGATGATAGACCATTCTTTTGGTATAGCCAACTACCCATGGAGGTTAGGACTTCTTGGATACAACTAGAAGCAGCCTATCTTAATCATTTTGGTAATCGAGTTGACTTAGAAATATTGAAAAATCAGTTTACCTCCATATGTAAAGAGTCTAATGAATCCTTGAGTCAATTCAATGGAAGATTTCATGAGTTGCACTCCCAAATGTGGGAAAATTTTAACACATTAGAAGAGGAAGCCATGGAAGTATACCTAGGAGCCATACACCCCACACTTGCTTCACTCATTGAGGAAAAACTGAGTGGTTTGTCCCTAGAGAAAATCCATGAGGTCTTAGAAGAGATAGAACGACAAGGTCTTGAAGAAGAAAAGGCACAACATGCTCACATAAGAGATTGTCCTTCTAAAGATATTGATGCCAACCTACACCAGCCATCAAACATAGCACCCTCCACTCAAATGATACCTAAGGTGAATGATCAAGGGGATAAATTTGAATACCCAAATTTTATGACCACCTTAGATGTAGCCCAAGAGGAGGTGCAAATCGCTAAGACAACATCCACTAGTGAGGATCATGTAGAGATACACGATTATCTAGATGAAGGGATTCTAAATTCAACAATGTTTGATATATGTGATAAGATGGAACCTGCCATGGAATTAAATAAAGTGGTTGAAAGTGAAATGGAAAGAAAATTAATAAATGAATTTGAAGACATGATAGAGTTTCACCACTTGTTCTTGGAAGATACTATTGATGAGATGTGTAAAATTAAAGATCAAGAAATTCTTCACCCTCCAAACTATGATAAAATTGAATCATGGGTTACTAATTTGGATTATGATCGCCTTACAAATTTGAATTCAAGAAATAACCCATTTTTGGAAATAATTGAACCATCTAAGGAAGGTGAAGATGAATTTGATGAGAAATACATTGATGAATTGGAAGATGTTGAAGAAGTAGTTGAACGTCACCACTTGATTTTGAAAGAAGATTATTATGATGCTTGGAAGAAGTGGGAAGACTACACTCATTCCAAAACTACTAATGAAGCTTGTGTGCCCATTGATATGCAGGATGACATAATCGCCTACTCAAAGGAAGATATTACAACTCCTGTACAATTTGAGGATGTTTTGGAAGAGGGTTTCAAATCTCATCAAATTTTGGAAGATTATAATGATCCTATTGCCAAGGACAAAGAAGAAAAAGAATTTATGAATGAATCAAAAGATCATGTCACAAATACCATGGAGTTTCATCCCACAGGTTTGGATGATAATTTTTACAATGGTTGGGGAAGATATGATAATGCATTCTTTTCTCACATCCCTATAAATGAAACTCATATTTCACTTGATATGCAGGATGTTGAACCTTCTACATCATACGAAGATCTCATATTCACGGGATTTGAAAAGGTGACAAAATTTGATCATGTTGAATATAAATTCATTGAAAGTGTGGATGCAAGTTTGCATGATGATTTGGAGGATTCAAATGAAGAGATACCATGGATAGTGAACAAAGAATTAGAACCAAATGATAAAGAGATTGATCAATTGGAAGCGACTCAAATGAAGGATCATCAAGATGAGTCATGGGACATACACTTTGACCAAAAATATTTGAGGGTTGAAAATTTGCATGACCATGTTTTGAATTTGAATGATAGTTGTGATGAAATGTCATTAAAGGTAAATGAAAAACAAGGTATAATTTTTAATCACACCTTTAATAACATTGTTTTAATGAATGGAAAAGAAGTTGATGCACTTGAATTGTTAAATCAAATTCATCAACAATTACTAATTGAATCTAGGATAAAAACTTTTAATGATCCTAATTTAGTAAATATCCTAGATGCTTGTAAATTGTTGCACAAATTTGATTGGCCTACAAATTTGGAAAATGATTTGGCTTTGAAATTTGTAGAAATAGGCTCCTACTTACAAAATTGCATATTTGAAAAGGATAGCCTAATTCTAAATCAAGGAGGGAATTATGAAATTTACATTTTAAAGAATAGACATGATAAAATTGAAAATCATTTATTGTCTAATCATTTTAGTAATTTGATGCTCACCTATGGGAGTATTATTGGAACTAAATCAAATTGGTATGGTGAGCATGGCAAGTGGAAATTTGTTGCATTGTTTGGTTTGGTCTTGTTTTTGTGGGATTCCCACAACATTTGGTATGCATATCATGTTATATTTTTGTTGAAATGTTCTAACCATGTGTGGGATCCAGGAAAGTGATAAGCCAAGCTTTGCATCATCTTGTATTATAGTGTACATTTGTATATAGATTTTGGTTTTTGGTTTTTGGTTTGTGTTTTCAAATTTTCATTTTTGGGATTGCAGTTTGGTTTTGGATTGAATAAGTTTTAATTTAAAGTTGTGTGTTTATTTGACATTTTTGTTTGTTTATATAAAAAAAAAAAAATGATGAAAAAGTTGCCTTGAGATGCTAACTTATGTTCTAGATCGGGAGAATATGAAACATTGGAATTGTCTTGTAAAAGCTCCACAAGTAACACAAACAGTTTAATAGTATCGTTTGAAACTTGTGATGCATGAAGTAGTCAATTTTATATGGCAATATTTCATCTGCATTTCAAAGGACAATGCATTCATATTACATCTCACTTTGCACATACATGCCATCTTAGTTGCAAATGCATTTCAAATACAAATCATTAAAGTGTGTCAAATCCTCTTAAGGTTATGCTATCACATAAATAAGAAGAAAATCCTAAGGTTGGGAACTGAGTCTTGAGATATCTAGAACCAAGCACATTTTATACACATTAAAAAGGATCTTGAGCAAAATGATCAAAACCTTGCTTGGAAGAAAAGGTTGGGCGAAAGAAGTATTTCATGTCTATCCTATTTATGCAACATGATCCTTAAGACAGTGGTTTTGACCACTTCCATAAAGCTTAAAGCCTAAAATCGAGTAGTAAGGATAGGGCTAAATCCTCATCGAACTTAGGTTGAGGATCCAACTCCCCAAAGCTTTGATTTGACCTACATGGAGTAGTAAGGATAGGGCATAAATTCTCATCTCGCTTAGGTTGAGAATCTGATTCCCCAAAGCTCCTATGTCTCATTTCATAATAAATCTTGGATTGGAAGGATCGTACTACTTGTCCTCTCGCAAAGGATGGGTAGTCATCCCCAAGGTCTAAGCAATAAAATTAATATTCTCCATTTACATCTAAAGTTTGGATTGGAAGGATCGTACTACATGTCCCTAGCAAGGATGGGTAGTCATCCCTAAGGTCCAAGAGGTAAAAAATAAATTTTTCCCATCTCATATTTATATTGGATTGGAAGGATCGTACTACTTGTCCTCTGCAAAGGATGGGTAGTCATCCCCAAGGTCCAAAGAAATGAGGATAAGTCTTGGATTATGGGGTTAAGTATGCCCATGCATGGCAACATGTCTTGTCTAAAAAACAAGACCACTGTTTGTCCAAAGGGTTAGACTAGCATGACCATTTCTTCCATAATTGGTTAAATTATTTTGCTCAAAGTGAGGTAATGAATTCTAAATCAGAGTAGTAAGGATAGGGTTAAACTCCCATCTCGGTTAGGTTGGGAGTCTGATTCCCCAAAGTTCTGATTTCACATTCACTTGCACATGGGTTCAAGATAGTAGGGACTCATAACCAACTTTGGGATATAATAAAACAATTCATTATACATATAGTTGATCCTAAGAGGGTTTGATAATCTTGAATGTTTGTGTATGATACTAGAAGAAAGACTATGCCTTTTATAAAAGCAAAATCTCTTAGCATATTTATTAGGTTACACAAATCATTCACAATCTCACATATGCATTCATGTAAAACTGACGATGGAATGTTGATCAATTTCAAACGATAGGGAATGAAACACATTGCACACACCGAGCTGATACTTAATGATTCTGATGATTCATGTATTTCTGATCTATGGGCATTCGTTTATATTTCTTATGTGCTAATTCTGGTTTCCAAGTTTGTAGACTTCCAGGTTGGGTTCTCACGAAAATGCTCAGGAGCATTTGACAATAGAGTCGCCATTTGTTGTGGCTGATCCACAACACACCCCAAAATTGGGGACCCACCTTTTTTGCATGCTTTCAAAGAAGATCTCAGTGACCCAGATGCTAAAAATCAAGAAAAAGGCAAAATTGCACAAGGATGAAAAAGTGTCGCGAAATCGCGACATGTCGCAAAATCGTGAAAAATGAAAAGGTGTCGCGAAATCACGACATGTCGCAAAATCATGGCCAAAAATGAAAAAGTGTCACGAAATCGCGACAGGTTGCTCATACGCGAAAATGGAAAGTGTCACAAAATCGCGACATGTCGCAAAATCAGAGTCAAAAATGAGGTCAAACGGCAAACGGGGAAGAGAAAGCGTAGCGAAATCGTGACATGTCGCAAAATCAGGTCAAACCAGTCAAAGAGAGGAGAAAAGGGTAGGAAATCGTGACATGTCAGAAAATCGTGGTCAAACTAGTCAAACGAGATGAGGCGAAAAGGTGTCAGAAATCGTGACATGTCGCAAAATCGTGGTCAAGCAATCAAGAAGCAGATAAGGGGCACGGAGTGAAAAACGTCACGATATCGCGACATGATGAGAAAGGTGCCAAAGTGAAAAAACGTCGCGATATTGCGACAAGATGCAAGCAAAGGTGCGAAGTGGAAAAGTAGATGGGATCATGACATGTCGCGTTTTCATGGCCAAAAGTAGCAAAGCAGCCCAAAATAGAAAAGCATCATGATTTCATGATGGTAAGCTGGAAAATGGTACAGAACAGAAAAGTGTCACGATTTCACGATAGAAAGTCGCAAGACAGCTCGAAATAGAAAAGTGTCACGATTTCGTGACAGGTTGTAGCCCAGCTGTACAGAACGAAAGAGGCGTAGCGATATCGCGACAAAATTAGCAAAGGCATACCAAGTGAAAAAGCGTCGTGATTTTGTGACAGAAAGCCGCAGGATACTCCGAATGAAAAATCGTCGTGATTTCATGACAAGAGGCAGCCGAAGGCGTATGGAGATGGAAAGCGTCACGATTTCGTGACATGTCATGATTTCGTGACATGTCATGTTTTTGTTGGGCATAATGGTAGAAAGGCTGCTAACAGGAAAACGTCACGATATCGCGACATGTCACGATTTTGTGACATGTCACGTTTTCGTGGCTAGGAAGACGGACAAAGTTGCATGCTATTTTTGGTCATGATTTATAGGGAGCCATTACGAAACATGCAAAAAAGTGCGGAACACATGGCGTACAGGCTGCAGAAGCGTTACAGAGAAGATCAAACGTCTCAATGTCGGGCATAAGGCCAAAACACACGTAGTCAAAGAATATGAAACGATGCGATCTGGAAGATGAAGCGAAGCGTCACAGGCCAAAACAGAGAGCATTGCCAAGCTTTAAAAGTAGAAGCACAGGACAGATACGGGGGTCGAAACCGCTAGAGCAAAGTTGCAGTGCTAGAGGCCAGAGGGTCATTCTGGGCCTGCTTTGGGGCTGTTTTCCTTCCTTTTTCTGGTTTTGAGAAAACCAGAAAGTTCTCTGCTGTAAAATGACATATTTTTTAATGCAGAAGTGTTCAAAAATTTGCATTTTGTGGGCAAGAAAGAAGGAGATCTTCTATGCATGCTAATGGATTTAATGTTTATTCTTTTGTTTTCAGATTTTAGATTTATAGATAATGTTAAATGCCACTTTTGTGGGTTGCATTAGGCGAATATTTGAAATCTGAATTTTTATTTCAAACCCTAGGAATCAGCACTTAACTTATCAGGATTGTGCGTGTTTGCAGGTCCCATAGGTTAGGTTGCATGCATGGAAACCTCACATCTTCGGTTTTGCCAGGACGGGATAGCATCAAACTGAATGCAATTTTAAATTTCTTTTCTTTTGCATTTTATTTTTCTTTCTGCTGCACTTTATTTCCAGAAACTCCAACTTTAATTTTTCAAGCTTTAAAATAAAATAAAAAAATTAAAAAACTTCAAAATCCATAAATAATTCCTTCATTTATGGCCTTTCATTAAATTTCATTTTGAAGTTACAGCATGGTCATATAAGGATCAGATCACATTTACTTTATCAGGGTTCAATGAACAATCATTAAATTTCACAGTAAAATAAACCACAGTGCCCCTTGTTTTCAGTTACTTGCAATCACTAAGGTGTTCCAAGCATTTAAAATGAATATCTTCATTTAAGATTATTAATACACAAATGCAGAATGCTAACATAACAGGAACCTTGGAGAAGTTACATGTTTAATTTCTTTGCAAGCAGAGGATTTAGAACCCAAATCCTATCGGAGAGTGTGTTTTCACAATCGGGTGAAAATACCACTCAACAGATCCATGGTATACAATGTACTCCTTGGAATACCTTGGATGAGGGAAATAAGATATGTTCCTTCAATACTACACCAATTTTTTAAATACGTTCATGAGGGATAAGCACATTACATATCGATGGACGTCGATCCATTTAAGTATTTAAATTTCATCTCAAATCCATATGAGTCCATGCTTCCTTCCACACACCTTTTCCTTTCACCATCAACCAATCCATCTACCACTCCATCAATTTCCTCATTAAAATTTCCCATTCCTAAGGAGATACATATCACCAATACCCATCAAGCTCCCATACCCCCATCATCTTCATCATTAACTACATGCACATGTGGTCATAGTCAATCCACATCATCAACATCATTGTCATCCACTTCATCATCATCATCCATTTAGCAGCCTTCCCAAACCAATCCATCATTCCTCACCTAATATTTCACAAGTCAAATTGATAGATTGTGAAACATCTCCATATTTTCCATTCCTCGAGCCATCATCTGACCATGGTCCTTCCATGTCATCCCAAGTCGAGGTCCACATCACTAATCCTAGTATTGGTGAATATGTGGTCCAAGACATCACCGTCACTCCCCTCACCATTCCTAATGCTAAGGATTTTTGTCACCCATGCAACCCACCTTTAGCCATAGGAGTAGTATATAACATGGGTTCAGCTCCAAATAGCATAAATTTTGTATATGGGAGGATTGATTCTTCATCAAATCTAGCTCCCCTAGAAGAACCCAAAGAACCAACACTTGCCAATATTCCAAACATGTCAGGATTTCCATCTCGATATTTTCACATAGTCAATTGGTAAGGTCATGGCCTAGGATTACATGATTAGGGAGTGTCACAGCCTATTGATGTTCCATATCAAGAAGTGCATGAATGTTCAATCCTAGGTCACCACCCACTTTCCACCACCTCTTCTCTTGAACAAGTCTTCCAAAGGCTTAACCTAAATTTAGGAGAAGAAGCCCTCCATCCCGATGATTCTGACGATGAAATCTATGAAGAATTTGAACTTATGTCGATAATTTTGGATGAATTTGAAGAAGAATCGGAGCCCATCATTCCCCATATTGAACAAGATGAGTTTTATCTCAACATGTTTCCCATCCATGAACCCATATTTCGCTTTCTTCTTCCACAAGAATGAGCCACCCCTATCGGTGAACCACCAACTCCATTCCATTAATCCATTTCATAAGCCAAACTTGTAACATATGTATATAACACACAAAAATAATGGTTTTCACCACTACCAAAAAAAAATCAAAAATCAAACAAAAACATGTTTTATTTTTGCATGTATATATCATCTTATTAAAATGCATTTATTTGTGTTGCTTTCCACTATCCAAGTTTACTAGGCTCCTAGAACCGATTCTTAGGTTCCATCCATTCCATACAACCTTATCCACTTTGCCCATAAGTCAACATGAATCCTATTGATTTATTCACCCCACTCCATAATCCATATGATTCGGCTAAACCAATTCCAATTGACATAAGTCTCATTGATATGGACCGGATTTCATTGCCTCCATCCTTTTCCGAGTTTGTCTTATCTAATGGAATTGTTAAGGGCTTCCACCAACTACATTTCTTCATCCTCTTCACCTTCACCTTCACCTTTGAATCCTGAGGTTTTCTAGGCAGATATAGATGAGGATAAGCCAGAAGAGTTTGATGACATATTAGAATGGATTCATCTGATCCCTACACCCCATCAACTTGAGGAAGGTTCCCACATGTCTATTGAAGATACTATCGATGTGGACCTTAGTTTAGACAAAGACAATCCCCAAATTATCAAGCTTGGAAAAATTTTATCACCCAATGAACAAGAGCAATTAATTGCTCTCCTCAAGAAGAAGAAAGACATATTTGCATGACATATTTGCATGGTCCTACAAGGACATGCCTAGTCTTGACCCTAGTTTGGTTTTCCATAATCTCACCTTACATCCTGATTCTAAGTCGGTCAAACAAAAACTTAGGAGAATGCATCCTACCATGGCCCTCTTGGTAAAAATAAAGCTTCAAAAACTCTTAGACATGAACTTCATAGTTCCTATCGATTATCTTGAGTGGCTTTCAAACATGGTACTTGTTCACAAGCCTAACGAGGTGATACGTGTTTACACTAACTTTTGAGATCTTAACAAAGCGTGTCCTAAGGATGAATTTCCTCTCCCAAACATTGATACTCTTTTCGAAACCTATGTTGGCCATGAAATGCTTTCACTCATGGATGGTTTTTTAGGATACAACCAAATTCGAATAAATCTTGATGACCAACACAAAACAAAATTCACTACACCTTGGGGAATTTTTTGTTACAAGGTGATGCCCTTTGGCCTCAAAAATGTAGGTGCCACTTATCAACGTGCCATGACATACATTTTCCATGACTACATGCATAAGATTATCAAATATTATGTGGATGATCTCTTGGCTAAATCTAAAACTCGACAAGAACACATTGGTGTATTGGATAAAGTTTTTGATCGACTTCTAGAGCATAATGTAAGGTTGAACCCCAAGAAATGTATCTTTGGTGTTACCTCGGGCAAACTTCTAGGATTCATTATCTCCAAAAGAGGCATTGAGATGGACCCTAACAAGGTCAAGGCCATCATGGAGATGCCTCCCCCAACTAACTTAAAGGAATTACGTAGTTTACAAGGAAATATCCAATCAATCCATCATTTTACTACGCAACTTTCTAACAAATGTAGGCCATTCAATCACCTACTACAAAAGGGAGTGCCATTCTCTTGGATAGATGAATGTCAAAAAGCCTTCAATGACATTAAGAAATACCTAGCTTCTCCGCCAGTCTTAGCTCCTCCTCGTCTGGGGGTCCCTTTCTATATTTATATCTTAGCAACAGAATTTGCATTAGGGACAATGCTTGCACAAAAGAATGAAAAAATCGAGAGCAAGTTGTCTACTACATTAGTCAAACATTGGTAAGCTATAAAACTAGATACGCTTATGTAGAAAAATTATGCTTAGCAGTGGTTTTCTCCACTAAGAAACTTTGACATTACATGCTTAGTCACACAACATATGTCATAGCTAGAGAAAATCCTCTATGTTATATGATGTCTTGCACTTAAAATAACACCCACATCACTAAATGGATAATGCTCCTTACTAAATTCGACTTGGAATTCATTAGCCAAAAATCCATTAAAGGTCAGGTAATAGTCGATCAACTTGTAGAAGCTCCACTACCTAGTGATCATCCTTTGATTATTGAGCTCCCAAATGATTCGGTATTTGCTGTCACTAAACAAGAAGAAGATGTCATTCTAGAGGAAGATATCAATATCACACTATTCTTTGATGGCTCTAAGTGCACAAAATTTCAAGGTGTTGGAGTCATGTTTCATACACCCCAAGGGGTACCTATCCCCTTATCATTCAAACTTGACTTCCAATGCACAAATAACATTGTAGAGTATGAAGCCTTAATATTAGGTCTTCAATCAACTATAGCTATGAGCATTAAGTGTATTAGAATATTTGGTGATTCTCAACTTGTTGTCAAGAAAATTAATGGAGAATACCAATGCAAAGAACCTACCATTAAGCTTTATCATGAAGTAGCAATGAAATTGCTCTCTGGTATGAAATCAATAGTTTGCCACGTTCAACTAATATATTTTTAGATGCGATGGCCTCCCTTGGATCATTGATCCTAAAATATTCCTTTGGAGAGGTACAACCCCTTATAATTTCAACGGTCTCTAAATCTGCAATTGTCCATGTTGAGTCTAAAGATAAAAAGTATATTTGCTTTATCCAATCGAATCCATATGAGCCTTGGTCAAGCCAAATAGTAGCCTTTCTCAAGTTTGGAACACTCCCATATGACATGTCTTAAACTACCAAATGCACATTCAAGAAAAAGGTAGCTCATTTCGTTCTCTTGGAGGATGTGTTGTATAAAATGGTTATGATGGAGTCCTCCTTCATTGTCTCGAGTCTAGTGAAGAACAAAGAGCCATAGCTGAAGCCCATGATGGTACTTGTGGTGGTCATTTTAGTGGAATGACCATCACAAAGTGTATTTTATGCATGGGTTATTATTGGCCCACAATGGAACATGATTGTTGCACTTATGTTAAACATTGCAAGAAATATCAAGAGCATGCTAATTTAACTCATGTACCATCACAAGATTTACAACCTATTTAAATCCTTTGGCCCTTTTCACAATGGGGCCTAGATCTAATTGGTAAAATTTCACCTCCTTCCTCGAGACAACATATATTCATCATCACAACCATCGAATACTTCACAAAGTGGGTTGAGGTAATTCCTCTAACCAATACGACAAGACCTAGAATTGTGGAGTTTATACTTCATCACATCATTTATCATTTTGGTATTCCCTAAAATATCATCTTCAATAATGGTAAGTCTTTTAAGAACAAGGATGTTTGAGCACTTTGCAAGAAATATAACATTCAACATAGTTTCTCAACTCCTTATTACCCACAAGAAAATGGACAAGCTAAAGCTTCCAATAAGACCTTAATTTCTATTCTCAAGAAACTTGTCAAATAAAATCATAGATATTGGCATACACAAATTCCCTTGGCATTATGGGCTTATTGAAAAAGAATTCGCATGCCTATAGGGGCAACACCATTTTCATTGGTCTATGGAGCCAAATAAATCATGCCTCTTGAGCTTGAGATCCCCTCCTTGCAAATTTCTTTACAGGAATTCATAGATGATGACACTACTAGACAAGCATATCTTGACCAACTCACTCTCCTTGATGAAAGGTGAGTCAATGCTTTAGAGCATTTATGAGTTTATCAAGATTGCCTAAAGCGTGCTTACAATACCAAAGTTCATCTATGTGAATTCCAAGTAGGAGATCTTGTCCTTAAATAGAACCAACAAAACACCAATGCATTACCACATCTTCATGATAAATTCATGGCTAATTGGTTAGGTCCATACATTGTTACTCAAAGAGTGGGTAATGGTACTTATAGGTTTGCCAGTCTAGAGGGAGAGGAAGAACCCGAACCACTTAATGTATTACACTTGAGAGCATTCTATGCATAATTTTATTTCTATATATGTATATATACATGGCTAATACACAAAAACATTTGCATATATTTCATTCACAACATTGCATTTCCTTTGCATATACACTTCATTCCAAAAATAATGCATTAACACACATTTCATATTGCATTTCAAATTTCACAAAATTGCATGTCATACATTGCATTTACATCCACATTTCACATATCATATTAGGGATCATTTATTAAGTTCAAGGTTTTAATTGGTCCAAAAAAAGTCATGTTGCCTTAATCAGGGGCACCTTCACAATATCATCCACACAAGTCTACCAAGTCAAATTGCCATGCACACAAACCATATTTTCATAAAATTCCTAGGTGTTTTCGGTCACTCAACCACTCCTAGTGTTTTAAGAAACCTCCAAAAATACATGTCGAGTTCCTTTTAGGACCATTACACATCTACACTAAGAAAATCTTGAGTTTTGGGAATTGAATCCAAAACATTCTTGAACCAAACACAATTTCACATCTTAAAAACATCTTGTGTCAAAGAGGGATAACACCATACTTGGTATGAACCTCGAAGTGAAAAGGGTCATCCTTGCTAGTCCCATCATGCAACATAGTCCATAAAAATAGTGGTTCTCACCACTATCACAATTCAAAAAATAAAAGAAAGAGTAGGGACAAATCCCTAACAAAAACTCTAAATATTTTACATCACACACCAATGATCATTGGGTTGTAAGGATCATACTACATTTCCAATCAGATGGTTAGGTAGTCATCCCAAAAACTTAAGATATCAAAAATATAAATCATGGACTATGGAGTTAGCCTCCACCGGAGCTATAGATGCTTGAATGGCAGTGGAGTACGCTCATGCGTGGTGACATGTCTCTTTCTAAAGAGACCTCTAACCACTCATACGAACAAGCTAGCTTCTTGGTTTCATCCATAATAGGTTTACCCAATTTACTCAATATGAGTTAATGAACTCACTTGCACACACATTGGTTCTTGATTACCTCGAGTCATTACCATGCTCTTGATTCGGTAAATGAATTCATTGCACACACATTTGGTCCTAGAGGGATTAGGTAGTTTTAGTGAGTTTTTTTGATGCCACTAGTATGTCTGAGTCTCTACAAAATAGTCAGTTTTACATATCAACATCCATATCTTCTTCCATATCAACATCCATATCTTCTTCCATGTCAACATCCATATCATTTCATGAGTCTTTCACCCTACATACCACCAAGTTTGGTGCCCCTGATTAAACAACAATGCTAGAAAAATGGACAAGAAAAGATCTAAACTATAAATGATCATTAGCACATTTACATTCTACCTTGCATTAATCATCCATAACATATCATATACATTCATCATCCATATAAACATGCATTCCACAAAAGCATTACATAAAAATCATTCACACAAAATATATAACACAAAAGGTAAAAGCCATGTATATATATATATATAGATATCACATGTACAATGAGTTCCAAAAGGCTACATACAATGGAGCACCAAGGCTCATATATAAAAAGTGCATCTAAGCACTAAGCTACACCCTCCAAGAGGACCCCTATGACCTAGTAGAAGCCCTAGACCTAGAGCTATGCCTAGACTCACTATACCTAGCACCCTTAGAGACAGATGAGGTTGGAGGATCAGGAAGTGGAATATGATGTTCCATCAACCTATCCTCCAATGCCTCGATATATCTATGCCAAGATCAAAGATGTGCTATATTGAAATTATGCTAGAGCTCCCTCTCTACTATCTCTACTTGGAGCCTCATGATCCTCATATCTTGCTCTACTACCTACTGCTCCAACCGCACCCAATCCTCCTCGCTCCAATATAGAGGCCCATCCGGAACCTCCTCCACATCCTCTCCATCTCCACCATCTCCCCCACTCTCGAGATCCTACCTCACCACACCCTTAGTCCTCCTCCTTTGACTATATTATCAAAGGCATCATTGTTGCTTGGGGATCTCTTGGGTCCCCTCATTCCTAGCCTCATCCTCATCCCCATCAGCCACTACTTGAGGAGATTCCCATGGTGGCTATGAAGTAAACCAAGCATCATACTCCACGATAGTCCTTGCATCATCTACATCCAAGAGATCTATCTCCTCATCATCCTTGTAGGCTACCCTCCATGGATCTACACATGGTAGCCCTATCTCCTTCTAATGCCTCCTATAGTGCACTGGCTCATCTGAGACCTCCTACCTCAAGCCAAACTATGGGAGTACTCATGAGAACTAAAAGTACTCTGCCTCACTCTGATATAGTCCAACCACCCACCTAACCTATTGTACTCATCGCAAGTGCTCCCCATATCTAGTCCACCTGTGAGTCTACCACAACCTCTATATCATGGGCAGATGTTAATCCAGCCTATAAATCTTGGTACCACTAGCTCATCTACACAAGTTGAATCATCTGTACCTCCTCAACCATCACCCATCTCCTAACGTAGGGTTGCTCCCTACCCAAGCCTACTATCGATAAGCCCTCTAATCGAGCCACACTAAAGTGCTCCCATCCCCAACATTACGATAGCAAGATGCACCCCAATCCTTTCCTCCCCTACCTCATCATCTCATAAAATGCTCCAAGTATACTTACACCAACAAGGTAGGAGCCCATGCGTACACCTACCACCTAGTGAGCATATCTCTCACTACTCCTATCAAGTCCCAATGGAACCTACACCCAATGTTGTTCGGGGCCACTATGTTGGCCAACACGAGTATGACCAAGGCACAGAGGGCATCCAACTCCTTATCCATGTACATGGACAAGTATGGTATACCTCCACTCTCCACCCTCACACCCTACCAACCATCACCAAACATCTTCATCATATTTTTCCTCGACCATGCCCAACCTCAACTCGGATCCCCTCCACCGGCACCTTGAGGATGCGATATACATCCTCCAAGGTCACGATCACCTCCCTTGTAGGGAGCTAAAAAGTCCCCCTATCCACATCCCACCTCTCTACCAAGGTAGAGAGGTACCCCTTGTCAGCCCTCACCACATCAACCTAAGCTACCTCCGCTAGCCCCACATCCTCCAGAAACTCCCACTCCTCATATGATATTGCCTTCCTCATTCCAGGAATGAGAGGTGAGAATTGGTGTCGAGCCTCCAAAATCCTAAGTTGTAGCACAACACAAAAACACTTGTCATTTTAAAAAAAATCACAAAAACACAAAAAATTTTGCACAATACACAAAAAAGAGAATTACCTTAGCAAATCACACTCTAGCATAAACCCTAGCCTCCACACCTACTACCTCCACCACCATAGCTTCCACACTCAAATCACTTCACCTCACTTCACTCCACTCTCCCAGATGTAGCTTCGCAAACTCTCAAATGCACAAATGAGCTTGGTTTCTCATCATGGCAGCTATTTATAGCTACTTCAGGCGCCTTGAGATGCCCATGGGTGTTTCCTAGTACACTGAAGTGCCCATGGGCATTTATAGAATGCCCAAACACCGATGGGCATTTTTGTAGACCAAAAGCACCAATAGGCATTTGGCATCAATTTTGACAAAAGACAAATTTTTACAAAATAGTGGTTGTTCCCCATAAAATCACTTCATCTTGCATTCATGCATATATTCCATCATTTTATCAAGTTTTGTGAAGATTCCAATTGATTTGGATGCATAATTCTTGTTTGCGACCACAAATTGCAAATCCACTTAACAAGTTACAAAAGCACTCCAAAAAGGTCCAAACCTTCACAAAACGATCACAATCATCATTCTATGCATTCATACATCATCACCAAAATCATTCCATATCATAATTTGCATACTTTCCAAGTTCAAACAACATTCGAGTGAACCTTGTATCTAGTGGGTTATTCTATATACTTGGTGATTGCAATTATATGCATCCATGCAATTCGGTAAGATGAAGAGCATACCATAAGGACACGATCATTTTCATCATTCCATATCTCTTTGTTCAAAATCACAATCATATTTGGTACTTCACATTTTGAGTGAAACATTACCAAGAACAATTTGCACAAAAGTTGTCATTGATGGCCTAGTTCGTGGGGCTTAACACATGGACAAAATCAAATTTCATCATTACACATTTCCTTGAAAGTCATCATGGCAACTGGCTTTAGCTAGGGTGATTGGTTCTGATCATAGGAATTATCTAATAGTCACTAGTTGGCCCTCCAAAGTTGACTATTTTTATCTTTGCATTTTCATCTTTGCATATCAATGACGCCAAAAGGTATATTCTTCAACAACATCGAATCACCCCAAATTTGGGGCAACCACATTTGGTTTTGACTTTCCCACAAAGGGATATATCTTACATGATCATGGCATCTACATTTGGAAAAAATCCCTTCAATTATTGGGGCAAAAATAGACACATTTCCCATCACACATTTTCACAAAACCCTTCATCTTTTGGGGCAAAAATAGATGCATCATGTCACATTTTTTTCACCAATCCCCTTCCCACCATTGGGGCAAAAATGGTATCACATTTGCATCATTCATTTGCATAGATTTTTTAATTGGCTTATGAGATTCATCCACAAAATCATTCACCAATTGAAGGGGTAAGCTACACAAAATTCAAATTCTTTCATTCTTTTATCTCCAAGCTCATGTTTCACATCCCAAGAGAGAAGCTACTTCTGCACCTAGCCAAAATAGGTGTCTTGTGTTTTTGCACTGCATTGTGTTTCACGTAATGTAGTACAAAAAGGATATTTATAGACACCAAAACCTAGCCACTTGTCATCCATCCTAACTTTCCCACCATTTCCACCCACTATTCATATATATTTATTTTATATATATTTAATATTAATATTTAATATATTTAATAAATATATATTTATATAAGTGAATTATATCTGATTTCATTTAATATTATCCATCCATTTCCATCAATCAATGCCACACCCCAGATTTAATATCCACCCTCCGATATACTTTTATCTTATCCACGTGATTAGTGTTGTTGAAACCCTAAGTATGCCCTAGGTTGGATTATTAATAGGAGCCATTTTGATGGTTCAACCCCTAAGTCATGAATTCCCTAAACAATCCCTAAACCCTAAGCATTTTTATGAAGTGTTTACCACCAAGTCCCCTAGAGTATCCAAGTTCTCTTTCCTTCCATCCTCGCTCGTCATAGTCCTCGCATACGTTGTCGCCTCCCTTTCTCAGCCATATCTACTTCTACAAACTTCTCCCTTAGTCATTGAATGCCTTCGGGAACTTCTCACCATTTTTGAGTGTCTGGCACGTTCTCCTAAACCACCGAACACCTATGAGCACTTCCTATCATCCTCGAGAACCTATGGGCACTTCCTGCTCTGCCACCAAGTGCCTATGGATACCCTTCACCATTACTGAGCACACATAGGAATTTCCTATAGCCGTAAAGCACCCATGGGCATTTTACGCCAGAATTTAGGAAGTCTACCTCGCCTCTGAGTGATGCTAAGGCAATGTCACACCAGTTCAATAGATTTCACCAAATTAGAAGATAGCAAACAAGTAAGGTAAATCTTGTATTTGGTATTTCATTTATGCACTTTCAAATTATGTTCATTTATTCATATTGCATAGCTAGGGTTTTTATCTACTTTCTAAGGGCCTCACACTATGGAGCCCTCATAGTTGCTACTAAATCATTTTCTATTTTATTGTGTGCGGATCTGGAAGTGCTACATCATCATTGGACAGTTGCTTAAGCTGGAGTGGTCTAGCATAGGATAACTAGAAGCCCACTCACTTTTTTTGGGAGCAGAGATGCATTTTGAGACACCACCAACATTGTGTTGCTAGGGTTTTAGAGAACCCTAGCTATTGTAAAATTTGTATCAAAGAATTCAAGAATTCTTATTATAACAATGGAGTTTTTAGGCTCCCCCCATTAATATAAAATCATTCATTGTGCAATATTGTTCTTTGAGTTCTACTTTATATTTTTGTTATTTGGTGTTGCATTTTTTGTCTCTTCATACTTTAAGATAAATATAGTGATAGGGTTTCAAACATTATGTACAAGAATTAGGAAGGAGGATATAAATGGAAGAATATATTTTATAGGTATATTGAACATTGTTACTAGGAGGTAATTGAGCAAAAAGATAACAACAATGATTATTTTGAGGGAAGCCAAGGAAAATTTGATTTAGAAGTTGGATAGCTTAGGAGAATACACAACAAGAAGTAGATATAATGTAAAGCACCAAAAAATAGAAATATTACAAGAATATGGAGAGATATTTGGGATAGCTTGAGCATTCCAATTGTTAAAATAATTGTATGGCTAGTAGATCATAGGAAAATTTTATCTTGGGATAACCTAATGAAAAAGAGTTTTCATGTTCCCTCACAATGTATTCTATGCAAAAATGAGGAAGAGAGTATATACCATCTCTTAGGACACTACTTAATAGTCTAGGAACTATAGCAATGGATTCTTAATATGTTTCGTAAATGCATGGTGATGAATGATAGAATTGAAGAATAGTTAAAGCACTGGTAGAGTACTTATAAAAGTCATATGTTATAGACAATTTGGGATACATCAAAAGATACAATACTTTAGACAATATGGTTGAAAAGAAACAAAATATTATATAAATAAAAGGAATATTTTTTTAGCCATAGAGGATTATAAACTAGTCCTATCAATTCACTTACTCCCTAATATTGAAGTAGAGTGCCTTGATATATGGAGTCAAGTCATCAAATGAAATTATAATGTTTGGTGTAGAAGAAATAAAAGGAAGGCAAAGAATATAAAGTGGAAACCACCAAAAGTGAAGTTGGTCAAATTGAATTTTGATGGAGCATCTAAAGAAAATCTAAGACCAATTGAGGAGGAGAAATAATAGGGATGATATTTTGTCACAGTACACTTTTATTAGTGGATTCAAGACAAATAATAAAGTTTAAGCATGAGCGGTATTAGAAGGATTAAAAATATTTAAATAAATAAGATGGATTAGAGTATGGATGGAAGGCGATTCACTAATAGTAATAAATGTATTTTTGAGAAAAGAAAAGGCTCCATGGAACATACAAGAGATCATTGTGGTAATACAAAAACTTGCTATATATTTTAAAGAAATCAATTTTATACATACATTAAGAAAAGGAACAAATGTTTAGATAGGCTAGCCAATAGAGGGTTTTTAATGGAGGATCGTGAAGTTAAAGTCTATTCTCTATGGTTAGAGGAAGTAGTAAGTATAGTTAAAACTGACAAGAAAATTTTGAAAGGAGAAAATTCAAAATGATTTTCTAGAGGACTACAAATTATTTTATGGGAACCATTTATAGATCAATGCATTTGAGGAAACTAGCAATCTATATTTAGTAAAGTTGAGCATGATTTCATGAAGCGGGTAAAAGTTTTTATGCTAAAGTAGAAGAATATGACATTGAAAGGACTTGATGACTAAATGACTTTATAAAGTTGTTGGTTGTTGGTTGTGTTATGGGATAAAGTATGGATTATAAATTTCAACTCTTTGAGACTGCTAAATTATTTATTACATTTTTTATGGTTGTAATTATGCTTCAAGAAGGAAACTAATAGTCCAAATATGGTAAAGTGGACTTTGATAATGCAAAGTTTTGGAAATATTACTCTATTAAGATGAAATGCATGGATAGTGGAGGTAGATTTTTGGTATTGTGAATGCTGCTACAGAAAAATGACAAGAAGGATGTCGAATTTAAAAAAATTATATTTACAAAGAAAATTGAAGAAGATTTAGAAAATGAAAATCAAGAATTCAGACTTTTTATGAAAAAAATGATCTCTATCTATAGTAACTCAATTGAGATGAGAATTGAATATGTTTGTAAAATCTCAATCTCAAAAGGAGAGAGTTGTGATTTGTCAAGGGTGGGGGACCTAAGTACAATCCTTTTTTTTCTAGAAAAAATAAAAACAAAGAGAAAAAATGTGTGAAAAACAATGCTTACATGTACTTTTTTAAATTGAAGATATAATTCAAAATTTTAGTGATATATTTATTGTAAAAATTATTAAAAAATAATTAGTGATCATAGACTACAACTCTCCATTGAAATGGATACTTTTATTTTTAAAAAAAAATTCTGGTTAGTTTTTTAAATAAAAAATATATAAAAATATTAATGTAAATCTATTTTGTTTTGTGGTGCATGACTTATGTTTTTAATAATTAGATTAAAAGCAATTTTTTCATGGATGTGCATAATAGGTATTTTTTAGACATATACATTATCTCATCCTTATATATTGAATAAAATAAGAATGATAATGATATGTATAGATCATTTAGAATCTTTGTAAATAATTGATGAGATATGACTTTCTTGATAATGTTGTTAAGTGCTATATTTTATTTCTCAAACAATTGTTTTATAATAGTTAACAAACTTGAGATTATTAAAAATATAACATTAGCTAATATTTCTATTATTTTAAATGAGGTTTTGATGGGATCCTCAAACTAGTTACAAAACATCCATTTTGGATACCTTCCTAACCCCTACAAGACACAAAAATACAAAATCTAAATATATTACTCATATCATGGACAACAAGACTTTAAGGATCCAACCTCTCCTTTGAATCATTGATCTCAAAATCTATAATTTTCTAGCTCTATTGATTTTACTTGATCCTACTCCTAAACTACCCTTATTGAGGAAGGAATTTTTTCACCCTCCCTTCAAATCCATCTCTCTTGTTATAAAACTCCTTTATTTATTAATATGTCTACCCAATAATTCCCTTGATGAAAGGTATGTTGAATCCTAGTATCCTCAAGCCTACCTAGTAGAGCTAGAATATTTTTTATCAATCTGTCACCTACAAATTGGATTTATTATTATCATTGAGCCAATTCACTAGCATCTGTGAATTGTAACCCACTTCTAACTTGCTTATACCCATTTCCTTACCAACTTAATGTTGATTAGCAGTATCTTAGATTTTTACATAGTATTTGTAGTCTCATTGAAATTATTTGTAAACATTGATCTTGTTTTTCCTGTATTGTCTCTCACTGCTTCTTCTTTTTGGACTGAGATTTCATTTGGAATCCCCATTGGTATTCATTTTACACCACCCCTTCCTTGGTCATTTCCATGTTATATCTTCTCTATCTATTTTTGTTGTTCGCTCCCTATGGTAGAAGGTAGATGAATACACCTTTTTAGGGTCTTGTGCTCTTGTGTTTTATGCACATGCACTTTGATAAAAAAATTGTCATTGAGAATTTAATTTGATTACAAAATTTGATAACATTCATTTTCACATTTTCAAAGGTACATTGGTTGTATTCTAGCTAAATATTACAAATAAATATTAAGGGCACCATGTTCTATAGAGTTGATAGCTTCTCATTCTTGAATAGACTTCTACATTAGACTAACTACTTCTTGACCCCCTTTGGTTAGACCCACCCAATAGAGAAGTCATTTTTAATATTTTTTTATATATCTCCACTAAAATTGTACTTCATATTATAATATAGCTATGTCCAATAATTCAAGTTGTCTTGTTGACTAAAATCCAAAGCTAAAAATATTATTGATAAAAATTATTTTTAAAATTTATTATTAAGAAATATATATATTTTTATTTATAAAAGAGGGTTTTGAAAGGGACCCCAAACTTTTACAATGCAATACAAAAAGGGGGATCCATGACAAAAAACCCACAAAAGGCAGTTAAAACAAACAAAAAACAAGGTAGGAGGGGCTGGTAATCAACCCTAGAGAAGACCTATAGCAGTAGCAAAATCGAACAACAAAAAAGGGAGCCACCTTAGGATTAACCCAAGGTGGTGGAGTGATCCTACTCATTGCCATCAATGTTTTGGGTCTCCTCTGAAACTTGGACTGCAACCTTTAGGTTCATGATTCTTCTTATTAATTTATCAGCTTGAGTGAGTAGAGAGGAGGTTAGATTGAAGAGATCATCAAGGTTGGACATGAGATCAGAGTCGTCAGCAGAAGGGACCTGAAATGAGGTTCCACTAGGAGAGAGTAAGTTTTTAGGTATGACCTCACATGACTATTTCTTATGGCTCATAGGAGAGGAACCAAACATAGGATTATCCTGGTCTAGAATAATGACTCCCTTGTATTTGTCACCCATCAATTTTTTTCTAGTGTACCATTGACATAGATAAGGTGTGGTCTCGGATGAAAACACCAATTTTTTACCAACCTTCCTAGAGGTCATAGACTTCAACTCAACTTCAAAATCACTCACCTCATTCCCCTGATGAGACCCCAAGATAGGTGCAAACACAACAGGTTTCTCATCAAATTTCTCTATGATGGAGAGGGTAGGGGCCTAGGCTTGACATTGAAGTATATATTCTCTATGATAGATAGTTGCACTTTCTAATTTTATGTTTCTAAAAATCTTCATGAATCTTGCACAAGTTTAATATGTTTTATTCATCTTCTTGATTTCATAGTTGTTATGACATATTTATGCATATTTTCCTCAAAGGGCCTCATCATGAGAGGTTGCCTATTTGTTTAATGCTTTTGTGTTGTTTCTTGATCACAGGAAAGTAGGTTCGAAAGATATTCAATGATCTAATTCCTTCCTCAACATGAAGAAGAGGGTCTCCACCCTAGAGCATTTTGTGACTATTTAGAGAGCCTTAGTATTGTGCCTACCCCATTGGGGGCTTTGGAATTGTATCAATTGTATCAACATTTGGGTGACCCTAAGAGGGGTATGATTGTAACTGATATTTTTTTTAATATTAATAAAAGAAACATCCATTTTATCATTATTTGCAATCTTGTTTATCATTTTATGATTTTTATGTTGATTTTGATTGATGTATTAGATAGACGCATTAATTTTTGGATAGTTTAGAAGGTGATCAAAGTGAAACTCTACATTTCTTGCATTTGATTTCTGACTTATTTATGTTTTCTATCATTAGGTGCAAACCATAGGTTACAACTACGGTCTCATTGTTGACACGCAGCTTCAAAATGCGGGCTACAGTCTAAACCACGCATTAGACCTACGATTCATAGCAGACAACAGGGAGCCAGAGCTTGATCGGATGACGACTTAAGGTAGGCCCCATTTTTCACTCTCTATACTTTTTTATTTTGTTTGTATTTTCCAAAAAGCATAAAATGGGAAATATAATTAAGACACTAAAAAATTAAAATGAAATGGGTCTTGGGGTTTTTTTTTTCTAAGTTTGGAATAGGTGCTGCTAGGAACATCAGACCTCTGAGTGCAGTACGCCCTAGAATCCAGCATGTTAGGTTTAAATTGTGTGTTGGTTTGCATTCTTAATGCCCAATTAGAGGCTATATCATCGTAATTTGCATTTTAAAAAAGTCATATAGGATATAGCATACATTTTCTGAAATGAACCATTTATTTTTGCATATCATGTAGGAAACAATCATTCATGTTGTATTATGCATTTTACTTTCTATGCAAATATTAAAAATAACCACACACACCATGTTTCAATTAAACACTAGTGAGTTGGAAGTGACATCCAACCACTAGTAGGGTCCAACAATAGTGGCAGTCATTTCCATCCATTGGCCCAACTCCCACGTACCTATTGTTCTAGACCAAGGTCAGGCCCAAGAACCTTTCATACCCTAGAAAATTTGCATGTATTCTCTTCGAAGGGTATAATTCTAACTAGGGGGAAATGGGTGAGGGATTGGTAGGATCGATGCTCCTTGTCCAGGTGTGGAGTTTCATTGCCACACACAGGGGGTTTACATGGCCTAGATTCACACCCAGGTTGTTGAGCTGCGAGCGTACCAATGAAAGTAAATTAAACTAAGAATATAATCAACTATTTAAAAACATGATGAGAGTTATATTTTAGTATTAAAAAATCTCAAAATACGCTAAACCAATTTTAGGACACACATCAAAAAAAACTTTTAAAAGAGATAATCATATTGTCTACTTTGTGTGTTCTTATTATTATTTGGGTAATCAACATAAGATCCTTGATATGGGGCCAAAACATAACCCTAATAATATTTATTTTTTCTTATTCTACATCCAAAAGATCAATAATCATGCAAATTGGAGCTATAACAAAGATTTTATTTTGATTTTATGATTACTCTATTTTCGAAGCTAAAAACTAAGAAAAACTATATTAAAATGATCATAAAATGGTATAGACAACTCCAAAAATTGCCAATTTTTTTTTTGTCTTATTTTAGCCCTTGTGCACCTCTCAAAAAAAATTTAGGTCCTAAATATTCATGGTTAAAAATTTCCCAAAAATTCCTAAAAGTGGGCATTTCTCGATGAGCCCCGCTTGGCAAATTATTTCAAAAATACAAAATTTTGACTTAAAAATGATATTTTTGAGTTATAGCTCATTGTGATCAGCTCATCATACTAATAATTTTGATATATAATAATTATTACTTTGTTTCATAAGCCAAAAAAAAATTATATGGCCAGGGGACCTCCTATGGTGAGCAAGACCTCCAATCTAGAAAGGGAATCAAGTTCCATAACCACTGAATATATTCAAAATAGTCTAGAAAACATGGCCATCCCTGAATGGCATCCTAGGTATTATCATAGCATAATTAACATCCATCGGGGGTCCAACCATCGAGATAGCCCTATTAAGGAAGCACACGTAGGTCCTCCAGGAAACCTTCCTGATTGGAACACCTTGATAGAATTCTATATAAGGAACAATCCGCATACTGAGCAGCCTAGTAGGTCAATCACATAGGTTCACATCCCATATTGCTCTATACATCAATCAAAAAGTGATCATGAACATACGCCATGGCCTAGATTGTGTGAGAAAACCACCCCATCAGGTCGAGCAAGCCATCCCCCTACTCCTCATAGGGAGAATTTTGTGCAACCTGAATATAAAAAGCTTATATCTAAGCCTCAATATGCATCATTCCTCATAGATGAGGAAGAGGATCCAATTCATCCTCCTACGCCTCATGAAGAGTACATGGTGCAACCACGTTGTGGCTCTACATTGTCAAACTATACAGAGCCCACTCATAGCTCAAAATATCAGGTCAATGCAACTTTTAAGGAGTGTGGGAAACAAGTAATAGATCCTAATAGGGGGAAAATATTTTATAAAACCATTCGTATTTCAAATACGAGGGTACATAGCCCCCATACAACTAAAAAATGAGATCATACACATCAGGCACTGAGGCCACAACTTGACCAACAACATATGGATCAAATCCAATTGGATCAACAACAATTAAATCATCAACGGGTGGAATCACCATGGGCACACCTACAAAGGTTATATAAACAAAAGATACAAGAAAAATAAAGGATATAACAAGAGCAAGTGCAAAATAAATTACGTAAAGTGGTGATTATGCCTAGCACCCAGAGGACGCAACAACGCATAAGACACCCAGTGCAATCTTAGAATATTTTACCGCAACCACGTAAAAATTACGTTCAACATCATAGGCCATTATCTGGGTGTCATAAAAAATGTCATGCTCCTCAACAGTACAAAGATCAATACGATGAGGAATCATATATAAAGTCCTAGTGGGAACATAAAGAAGAAGTAGATGCTTACCCTGAATCCAATTATGATGAGGTACATAATGATTATACTTATCATCCACCTCAACATCAAAAGCAACCTCCTTTTTCTAATCAAGGGTGACGAGATGAAGATCCTATCATTTCATCAAGGTCATACAAAGCGCTAGCTAATCAGATAAATGCATTTGAAAAACAAAATCAAAGACTGGTTTATCAAAAACCCACACTGAAGTAACTTCGAAATCAGCCTTTGCATCCCTCGGTGTCATCACTGACATACCCATTGAATTTCAAGATACACTTGAAAAGTTCAAATATGATGAATATGCATGAGAGCATATGATAGGCTTCATCCATATGTGATTTATTTTTCAATACAATGACCCCTTGATGATGAGAACATTTGTGATAACATTAACTGGGGATGCTTTAGAGTGGTATAATCATCTACCACATCATAGCATATACACCTTTGAGTAATTAGTCGATGCATTCATGCAATGTTTTGCCTCTAGTGCTAAGGAAAAAATAAATTTGACTGACTTGGTTAGCCTTTGTCAACTAGCGATGAGCCAGTAAATGAGTATGGTAATAAATGGAGGAAGGTAGTGTCAAAATTAACTTTCACTTTACCCACAATAGAGCTCATTCGAATTTTTATGAGAAGTTATTCGAAACATATCTCACTTCTCTTACAACTACAATAGTATCAAACATTTGATGAGGCCTTAGCACAAGCCCAGGTCATTGAATACATCAAGATACATGAGGGTGGTATTTGACTCCACAAAAAGGAATTGCCAAATAAGAATATTATAGGTGGTAACACATAATATAAGGTGATCTAAGTAAATCAAGTTGTTTTGAGTATCCCAAAATCCTCAAACCAGGTCGCACCACCTCTATCATTGCAACATAATTACCAAGCTCAGCCTCCTCTGGCTCAAAATCATATGCAACAAAATCAGATACAAGGCCAACAATATCGGCCACAACGACAATATATTGATTTGTCAGAGATATTAACATCACTCTTTGATCAATTATATGAGGCACGAAGAATCAATATTCTGGAGATCCATCCATTGAAGCCTAATAAGTGTAGATCACATGCGCATAGATAAAATCTATATTATGTGTACCATAGATAAATGGGTCATGATATACAAACATGTTATCCCTTTAGAGATTTAGTGCAAGATATGATCGAGAGGCAAGAGCTTCAGATAGGAGTCTTACATGATCCCTTGCCTGCACACGAAGTAAAAAAAATACCTATCAATCAAGTTGAGTAATCTAATCAGGTGCACATTAAAACACCTCCCCAAGATTTTATGGAAATTATTAGTGTTGTAACAGAGAAATAGGAATGTTTAAATTGATCTACACAACTTGTAGCATCATCTAATGTTTTACCTTCGCTTGTCTCATCTCAGCGGGACATTGGCACTACATAAATTGTACATCACAATGGGGGGAATCAGTTTCTACTACTCCTCCTAGTCAATCCAATCATGGCACACCAAACATAATTCACATTGGGGGCCTTCAAGGTGTCACACCTTCCCCATCATTCACATCATGATCAATGAAGCAAAGTGAGACTTCTAAAGGTATCACACATTCCTCACTTTCATTAAGTGGCATACACACTAGGGGGTACTTAAGGTAGCATACCTTATACACACTAGGGGGTACTTAAGGTAGCATACCTTCCCATTTAAAAACAAAAAAAATCATAAAATATCAAAATTTCAAAAACAATTCAAAAATTCAAAATTCAAAATTCAAAAACATTCAAAATGTTTAAATTTTAAAAACAATTGAAAAATATCACAAATATGGAAAACATCAAAATCCGTAAACATGCACAAAAGCCTCCAAAGGCATCTGTAAGCCCTTTGGTCATACCATAGAATGATAAAAATGTATCTGTAAGCCTTTTGGTCATCCCATAAAACATTCCAAAGGCGTTTGTAAGCCCTTTGGTCAAATCAAAATTTCTAAAATCCTTAAAAATTAAAAAAATCAATAAAATCCAAAAAAAATTGGTAAAGCACAAAATCCAAAAACATTTGTATTTTTATTATGCATTTTCATTTACACATGCATTCATTTCATAATTGCATTGCATAGAGGCATTTTGCATCCGTTGCATTCTATAGTAGGATGTATTGTGTTTGTTAGTCTTACAAAAGATGCCACATTTGTGTTTTAATAATGCATCTTTGCATTTACCATAATCCATCATTCACATGAGAAATTGTATTTTTCAACACAACCCATAATGTTGCTATGAGGAATATACTAGGGTTTTTTGGTCATTCAACCATACCTAGAGGTATTCTCAAGAGTTGATAGAAATCTTACTTTGCTTTTGTAGTCGAGGTCTAGCTAGTATAGCCCTTAGCATATTAGAATTCTATCACTAATAAACAAATTTAAAAATCCTAATAAGGACTAGAGGAATATGAAAGCCACAAAGCAAGACTAGGTATCCTGAGGTGAAAAGAGTTATTCTTTATTATCCCCCTATGCGGATGGTATGGGAAATTCTGGTAATTAGCAAAAGGACAAGTTCAATCCCTACCCAGAATCCCTTGCTTACGTTAAATGAGCAATATCCTAGAGTGATATCCTAGATCAATCCTCTACATTGATATCCTAGATTGATATCATAGATCGACATCCTAGATTAATATCCTATATTGATATCATAAGATCGATATCCTCACTCGATATCCCAGAAATAGTTTCCCAAAGTAAAATCCCCAAAGAAAGTTTCTGAAGAAAATTATCAAATGTAAATCCCAAAAAAAAGTTATATCAAATGAAGATCAAAAATTAAAGTTCAAATGAAGATAAAATCAAGATCAGAAAGAAATTTTAAATGAAGATCAAATGAAGATCCAAAGAAATTTCAAAGTCAAAGTGGAATCAAATCCCTTGCACAACTATATATGAGCAAGTATCCCAAAAAAATGAGGAAAATAAGGGAGTGAACTTGAATCCATGGAATTACCAGTACTATTGTACCTTACACATGACAATATGTCTGATGCATTAGCACCTCATTTATGTACAAACCAATGTTTGAATGTGGAAGAGCTAGCTTCAGGTGTCCTGTATCACCTAGTGGTCTAGTCCAACTAAAATCTAAACCTAGGATTGGATAAACATTTGTGGACCCCCAATATTAACAATGGGCTGAAAGAATCATGCCTGACATTGAGGTATGCTTATGCTTTATCTTAATATACTCATTTGCACACACAGGGGTAATGAACAGTTAGGGCCTATCCTAGCAAAAATATTATGTTTCAAAAGTCTAGTATGGTCAGTATACAACTTTTGATAAGTCAACTAGGGTGTTTGAGCCTCATAAAAAACCTCAAAAATACCCAAATAGCAACAACCATTTTCAAGCCATCATCAAATATCAATTTATTTTATAAGAGTTTGTTTATTAAAACTATTTGTAATATATGTTAGATATCTGATGGATGTCAAAAATTATGTTTAGACGACCACTGACTATGCTGCACATATTATTTTAATTTACAAAATCTTATGAAAAGAAAACATATATCATTGCATCTCACATAGGGGTGCACAATTTATCAATTTTCATAATAAGATATAGCAATTACAATTCATGATTGTTATACATTATGTGGTGTCATCCATTAGATTTTCAAACTCATATTGCACTCATTCCTTATGTTTTAAGTGGTTAAAGCATACATGTTCATTTACATTAGATCATCATCATGTAAATTATGCATCACATACATGGCATTCACCATTCATACCATCATAAATTAGATGCATAAAATTGAATCAAAACTAAACATGCATTTAACAATAAGCATTGCATCCATATGCATACAAAATAGTCCATCTATACATATATATCATGGAATCTAATAGAACATATATCATCTAGCTAGTGCATGTCATCCATACATTGCATACATATAGCATAATCACATCATCATGTAGGCATTGCATCCATGTGCACCTCATAAACATAAAATCAAAATAAAAAAATTTGCAAGCATCAATTGGGGCATTATCAATACTGATCCCCAAAGATCCAAAGAAGTCTAAATATTTGGCATTTTCATTCAAGTCATAAATGCACACATTTTTTCACCATAAGTAGTTTCATATTGGACATTAAAACATATCTACAAGTCCAAAATTTCAAATATTCCAAAATTAAAAAAAAATTAAATAAATCAAAATTTACAATGATTCAGCATATCATCGAACATAGTGATTCAACGCAAGAATAATTGGAATTGCTATCATCTTGATTCCATAACAAGGCCACAAAGATCGGACTGCTCCATGGGATGGAGGTGTATAATTATTATTCACAGTTGAAATCATGGCTGAGTTAGGCCTTGCCAAGTATTCAAATGCTAAATCTTACTTTGTTCAAGATCATTCATGGTGGTAAAGCGACCTTGTCGTTTCATTTAATTGTCATTACCCTCATCGACTCATTGCTTGAGGGGGTATTAATAATATTAAATCATAATAAAATTCAATAGAATATCCTTTGATCGTATATCCTTTGATCTTGTCAAAAGTGCATACGTTCAAGAATCATAGTCAAAGACAATCATGCACCCTCCTTTCTTGGGGAAAATAGACAAAATATCAAGATCAAATTTCAAGAAAACTATTGGCAATTTGAGTTATTTTGTGTTGTCATCAATGTCACATGGATCACATTGAGTTTTTGTGGTAAAATTACTTCATAAATAATCATTTATGATTTATAGGGTTTTGTGGCACAAAAGGCATATAATATTTAATTTTTTAAATATTATATTAATGGTTTTTATTAAAACCAATGGTAAATGTTTTTATTAAAACAAATGGCAAGGGTTTTTATTAAAACTGACGGAAAGGGTTTTCATTAAAACCATTGGAAAGGGTTTTTCATTAAAACCACTATGCTAAGACTTATCCAAATTATGATGGATGAAAAGGTTTTCCAATAAAACCTAGGTGCAAAAAGTTTCATGGTGAAATTTAGAAGAATGAAGGAGATATCCCAATTCAAAGTTAAGAGGTGAATTATTAAATTTTTATTTAATAATTCTAAGGTTTAAAGTTGAATTACATTATCCGCCGATGTAAAAATGTTTGGGAGATTAATAAATATTCACCGACGTCATTCGAAGGATGGAGGTGCATATAAATAAAAGGTGAAAAACCTTTGTTTATTGAAGACTTGACATAGTGCATGAGAGAGAGTCATCGAAAGGGGAGCAACGAAGAAATAAGGATAAATAACTTTTGATTTGAGAGCAAGGTCAAGTAAAAATCATGGAAAAGTGATGTCACACAGGAGCTTATAGCGTAGTTAAAACAAACTTTGCACAAGTCAGGTTCATTGTTCGAATCCCACTAGGGGCAAAGTGTTTTGCTAAGGAAGGCAACTTAAGTTTTTTAGATTTGAGTGCAGGTGAAGTTGGGTGTTTGGGATTAAATTCCAATGTGGGTTGATGCCCATGTGGTAAGCACCTCACAATGCTAGGTGAGAGGAACAGATTTTGACTCCTGCGAAGGTGTGAAGGCGCATTGATTTTTGGCAAGGCATTGACGATTTTGAAGGTGTGAAGGTGCATTGATTTTTGGCAAAGCATTAACGATTTCGAAGGTGGTGAAGGCGCATTAATTTTGGCAAAGGCATTAATGATTTTGAAGGTTGTGAAGGCTATGAATTTTGTAAAAAGTTATTTATCTCTAGTGCATGGTAATATTTGATATTGCCAAAGTTTTAGTGCATTAAAATTATTTTTGTGATAACTAGTGAGTCATAAGGAGTTTAGGGAAATAAATGCTTATTGTATGTGTTAATGTACTTAGGGATTTATACGGTGTAGAATTAAATATTTGTTATTGTTGTGTGTGATTAGGGAGATATAAGGTGTGGAAATAAATATTTGTGAATGTTGTATGTGGAGTTATAAGGCGTGGAATTAAAAATAAAAGCATAGGTGCTTGTTGTATGTGTTAATGAAATTAGGGAGTCATAAGGTTGCAAAGTGTTGAACTTGTTATATGTCCTAGTGCATGATCTAATTATGAAATTAAACTAGGAACTTGAGACCTAGTTAATTGCTACCTTGAGTTAGAAGACATGCACATGAGTTAGGGTTTGAAGTTGAAGATAAATTGCTTGATTATGTGCCTTGGCTATTGAGAGGAAGTGGATGGTTTAGAAAATCAATTTTATGGATAAAATTGATGCTTGAGTTCCATGATTGCTTTAGTGGAGTTCATTGATATTATTGCCATTATTGAGGAGGTTTTTTCTATTGCTTTGAGGAGATTATTTTTGGTTACTTTTTAAGTCCATTGCCACTATTTGAGACCATTGAGGAGATCATTTTCTAGTCACTTTTGGATACATTTGTATTTCATTTGAGGAGATCATTGTTGGCTATTTTAAAGCTCTTTTCTTGAGGGAGTTGTGCTTGTTTCTTGAGAGCTTATTGACATTGCATGAGGAAAATATTATTGAGAATCTATTGCTATCACTTGTGGAGATTGTCCTTGGTTGGTTGAAGTCCTCATTGTTATTTCTTGGAGAGGTTTCCATTTGAGAGATCATTTGTCATCCATTTGAGAGTACCTTGTTGAGCATTGTTTTCATCTATTTGAGATATCATTTGTCATGCATTGTTGAGATAATTGTGGATCATTATTTTCATCCATTGAAGAGTTCATTGCCATTCATTGTTGAGCACATTGTTGAGTATAGTCATCATTCATTTGTTATCCATTGTTTAGTTCATCATTGAGCCTTGTCTTCATTGATTTGTGGTTGATATTTGAGTGCTACTTGAGAGTCATTGGTTGACCATTTTGGAAGTCTTTTGGGACAGAATTTCTGGATAGATTTGAGATAACTTTTGTGCATGATTCATTGAGCCTTTGGGAAGGATTTTGGGATAGAATTTCTGAATAGATTTGAGACAATTTTTGTGCATGATTGGTTGAGCCTTTGAGAAGGCTTTTGGGACAAATTTATGGACCAATTTGGGACAAAATTTGAGCATGATTGTTTGAGCATTTTGTGAAGGATTAGAACATATTTGGGGCAGCATTTGAGTAGGAATTTTTGAGCCTTGTGAGAAGGCATTGAGGCAAATTTGTGAGCAGTAAAAGAGACTAGATAGAAATAGAAAACACATCAACACCAGTTTCCTAGATGAGTAGATCAATAGAGAGCCTAGCTAAGAAAATTAGTGGATAGCCTATCTGAGTAGATTAGTGGAGAGCCTAGCTAAGTAGATAAATGGATAGCCTAGCTAAGCAGATCAGTGGATAGCCTAGCCGAGCAGATTAGTGAATAGCCTAGCTAACAATATCAGTGAAGAGCCTAGCTAAGCAGATCAGTGGATAGCCTAGCTGAGTAGATTAGTGGATAGCCTAGTTGAGTATATCAGTGGATAGCCTAGTTGATCATATCAGTGGATACCCTAGCTGAGAAGATCAGTGGATAGCCTAGCTGAGTAGATCAATGGATAGCCTAGCTGAGCAGATTAATGTATAGCCTAGCTGAGTAGATCAGTGGATAGCCTAGCTAAGAAGATCAATGGATAACCTAGCTGAGCAGATCAATAGAGAGCCTAGATGAATAGATCAATGGATAGCCTAGTTGAGAAGATCAGTGGAGAGCCTAGATGTGTAGATCAGTGGAGCCTACCTGAGTAGATCAAGAAAGCCTAACTTTGAGCAGATCAAAGTAATCATTTGTACTAGGATAAGGATCCTTATTTATTTGTGAAATATTATAAGGAGAATATCCTGTGGACTACCCCACATTGGGGGAACCACGTTAAATCTTGTGTCTCAATTATGTGTGATGATTTGTGCACTTGCTTACTATTGCTATCTATATTATTAATGCACACGGCTATATTTGGTTATTGCAATTAAGGACACTAATTGATATTTGTTTGGAAAGAAAGTAAAAAGTGGGTGCTATATTGTTCAATACCCCTCTCAGTATAAGCTTGTGTTATTCAATTGGTATCAGAGTGGGTTCCTTTGGAAAGGCCAACATCTTGAGGGCAGATTATACAAGAACACAGATGGCTTCATAGAATGGATCATCTACAAGTAAGGCTCCACTTTTTGATGATAACAATTATGCTTTTTTGAGCATGATAATGAATAACTATTTGATATCACAAGGATACAAGGTATGGCAGATGGTTGCAAAAGAGTATAAGGTTGAAGGTGATCCCGAGATAGATAAGACTATCAAAAAATTGGTTGTTATCAATGGAAAGTAATGAATTGTATTATGAGTGGGCTTCTTGAGATAGATTTTACAAAGGTCATGGTATGTAATTCAGCTAATGAAATGTGGACCAAGTTGTAGAATACCTATGAAGGAGATTCCAAGGTAAAGTTGGCAAAACTACAAACTCATAGAAAAATATTTGAAGAATTAAAAATGGAAGATTCTGAAGATATTACAAAGTTCTTGCTTCAAGTTGATGAGATTTCTAATACCATGAGAGGTCTAGGATTTGAGATGAAAGAATCAAATGTTACTTAAAAGGTTTTGGGATCACTTCCCATGAAGTATGATGCAAAGGTTTTAGTGATAGAAAAAATAATGAATATCGACAAGCTAATAATGGAAGAACTACAGGGAACTCTCACAAATTATGAGATGAGGATAGATAAGCATCGGCCTCTAAAGAAAGAAATTGCATTCAAAGCTTTAGATAAAAAGAAAGGGAAAGATCCAGAGACAAATAGAGATTCATATAATGATGAAGAAGCTAACTTCATCAAAAGGAAAACTAACTTAAGGAATTACAGGGATATGAAGAAAGTCAAATGCTACAAGTGTGGTGATTATGGTCACTATGCAAATAAGTTTCCACATGAATAAAATAGTGATGATGAAAAATAGGGTCACAGAAGAAAAGAAGAAGGAAATCATAAACATGACAAAGATGGTAGGTACAAGCAAATCAAGCATGAGAAGAAGAAAAGTTTTTGTAATACTAAGAAAACTTTTTGCATTGAAGAAGCAAATGATAGCTTAGATCACAACGATATAGACAAGTAATATGATGAAAAGGAAGAACATCTATTCTTAGGAATAGAAGGTGAAATAGAACAATGCTTTGTGTGTGGTCAAAGAGATCACGGATCAAGATATTGCAATGGCTTCAGTGATAGTGAATATGAAATGACACATCAAGGAAACAGACATGGTCAAAGAATTCATGAGAGTTTGTTTGCTATAGAAGATGATAATGATATTAGTGATAGTAAATATGAAGAAGTCTCACTTTTGGTAAAATAAAAATAAGAGGATGAGCCACGAAAATCAAAAGTAAAAATGCTAAAATAAGAAATCAAGAATCTTGAAAACAAGATTCGAACAGATGACAAAATCAGAGAAGAACTATTTTAGACAATCAGTGATCTAAGAGATGAGCTTCAAGATGCAAAAATGATAGAGTAAAGGATGAATGAAGAACTAAGGGTAATGATGGAAATACATGACACATTATATGAAAAGGTTCAAAAAGGAGTGGAAACATATTTTAAGGTTGTATCTCATTTCCAAGAAAAGTCACACTCAAAAGGAAAGGAAGTTCTTGAAGAAGAAAGCAAGGAAGAAGTTAAGGATGAATATTTGGATACCACAAAGAAGGATCAAGGATACAATGCACAAGTCAATGATGATAACAAGGATAAAGGTCAAGAAAGGTATGAGGAACCAAGGCATGAACAAAGGGTTTTTCAAGGACATTGTTTTTCTTGTGGTGAATTTGGAAACAGGGCTATACACTGCAGGGTCTATGGATCAAAGAAGTTTAATTTTTCTAGAAGGAACTTCAAAGGAAGAAGGTATGGTTTTCAGGTACATTGCTTCTTATGCAACAGGATTGGTCATAGATCTTATCAATGCAAAGGAAATGAGCAATATGGTTTTGACTATAAAGCTACACAATTCAGAGGTCATGGTCAAAATGACTATGGAAACAGAGCTTCACAATATAGGTTTTAGGAAAGGAATGGATATGGAAATGATTTCAAGAAATAATACAAGATATGGGCACCATCCAAAGGCTACAATATCAAGTGTTTTAATTGCAATAACTTTGGAAATATTGCAAGATGATGTAGGGCCCAATTCCAAACAGGTTCAAGGCAAGAAGGTCAAGCAGTTTCAAGGCAAGAAGGTCAAACAAGTTCAAGACAAGAAGATAAAGTAACTCATCAAGAAAAGGATATCAAAAAGATGTGGAAGGAAGTTGAAAAATGAAAGGAACAATGTAATATGGGAGTAAATGTACTCCCACCCCAAAATTAATCACCTCAAGAGAGAAGGTGGTAGGGGGGCTAAGCTTAAGAGTCATATATTTTAGCCCCATATGTGTCCCTTTTGCCATTGATGTCAAAGGGGGAGAGATTTGAGTAATGGGGAGAACATTGAGTTAGGGGGAGCAGACTCCAAAGAGTGCATTGAGATAGGGGTAGCATCCTCCAAAGATAAAATTGAGATAGGGGGATTAGCCTCCATAGGGAGTATTGAGTCAGGGGGAGCAGCTTTGATTTTCAAAAATGGCTTTTGTAGTGATTGTGGCGATTTGTATTAGAGGTGTTGCCATCAATGACAAAGGGGAAGATTGTTGGCAATTTGAGTTATTTTGTGTTGTCATTGATGTCACATGGATCACATTGAGTTTTTGTGGCAAAAAAACTTCATAAATAATCATTTATGATTTACAGGGTTTTGTGGCACAAGAGGCATATAATATTTAATTTTTAAATATTATATTAATGGTTTTTATTAAAACCAATGGCAAGGGTTTTTATTAAAATCGATGGAAAGGGTTTTCATTAAAACCATTGGAAAGGGTTTTTCATTAAAACCACTATGCTAAGACTTCTCCAAATTATGATGGATGAAAAGGTTTTCCAATAAAACCTAGGTGCAAAAAGTTTCATGGCGAAATTCAAAAGAATGAAGGAGATATCCCAATTCAAAGTTAAGAGGTGAATTAATAAAACATTTATTTAATAATTCTAATGTCTAAAGTTGAATTCCATTATCCACTGACGTGCAAAGGTTGGGGAAATTAATAAAGATTCACCGACGTCATTTGAAGGATGGAGGTGCATATAAATAAAAGGTGAAAAACCTTTTTTTATTGAAGACTTGACATAGCGCATGAGAGAGAGTCATCTAAATGGGAGCAGCAAAGAAAGAAGGATAAATAACTTTTGATTTGAGAGTAAGGTCAAGTAAACAGTGTGGGAAAGTGACATCACGTAGGCACCTATAGCACAGTTGGCAATGCACAAACTTTGCACAAGGTAGGTTTGTTGTTCGAATCCCGCTAGGGGTAAAGTGTTTTTCTAAGGAAGGCAACTTAAGTTTTTCAGATTTGAGTGCAGGTGAAGTTGGGTGTTTGGGATTAAATCCCAATGTGGGCTAATGCCCACATGGTAAGTGCCTCATAGTGCTAGGTGAGAGGAACATAGTTCGACTCCCATGAAGGTGTGAAGGTGCATTGATTTTTGGCAAGGCATTGACGATTTTGAAGGTGTGAAGGCGCATTGATTTTTGGCAAAGCATTAACGATTTCGATGGTGGTGAAGGCACATTAATTTTGGAAAAGGCATTAACGATTTCAAAGGTTATGAAGGCTACGAATTTCATAAAAATGTATTTATCTCTAGCGCATGGTAATATTTGATATTGCCAAATTTTTGGTGCATTAAAATTATTTTTGTGATAACTAGGGAGTCATAATGAGTTTAGGGAAATAAATGCTTGTTGTATGTGTTAATGTACTTAGGGAGTTATAAGGTATAGAATTAAATATTTGTTATTGTTGTGTGTGATTAGGGAGATATAAGGTGTGAAAATAAATATTTGTGATTGTTGTATGTGGAGTTATAAGGTGTGGAATTAAAAATAAAAGAATAGGTGCTTGTTGTATGTGTTAATGAAATTAGGGAGTCATAAGGTTGAAAAGTGTTGAACTTGTTATATGTCCTAGTGCATGATTTAATTATGAAATTAAACTAGGAAATTGAAACCTTGTTAATTGCTACCTTGAGTTAGAAGACATGCACATGAGTTAGGTTTTGAAGTTCAAGACAAATTGCTTGATTATGTGCCTTGGCTATTGAGAGGAAGTGGATGGATTAGAAAATCAATTTTATGGATAAAATTTATGCTTGAGTCCCATGATTGGTTTAGTGGAGTTCATTGAGAGTATTGTCATTATTGAGGTGGTTTTTGCTATTGCTTTGAGGAGATTATTTTTGGTTACTTGTTTAGTCCATTGCCACTATTTGAGACCATTGAGGAGATCATTTGCTAGTCACTTGTGGATACATTTGTCTTTCATTTGAGGAGATTATTGTTGGCTATTTGAGAGGTCTTTGCTTGAGGGAGTTGTGCTTGTTTCTTGAGAGCTTATTGACATTGCATGAGTAAAATATTATTGATAATCTATTGCTATCACTTATGGAGATTATCCTTGGTTGGTTGAAGTCCTCATTGTTATTGCTTGGAGAGGTTTCCATTTGAGAGATCATTTGTCATCCATTTGAGAGTACCTTGTTGAGCATTGTTATCATCCATTTGAGATATCATTTGTCATACATTGTTGAGATCATTGTGGATCATTTTTGTCATCCATTGAAGAGTACATTTCCATTCATTTTTGAGCACATTGTTGTGAATTATCATCATTCATTTGTTATCCATTGTTGAGTTCATCATTGAGCCTTGTCTTCATTGATTTGTGGTTGAGATTTGAGTGCTACTTGAGAGTCATTGGTTGAGCCTTTGGGAAGTCTTTTGGGATAGAATTTCTGGACAGATTTGAGACAACTTTTGTGCATGATTGGTTGAGCCTTTGGGAAGGCTTTTGGAATAGAATTTCTAGATAGATTTGAGACAAATTTTGTGCATGATTGGTTGATACCTTGAGAAGGCTTTTGGGATAGATTTGTGGACATATAAGGGACAAAATTTGAGAAGGATTGTTTGAGCCTTTTGTAAAGGCTTGAGAAAATATTTGGGATAGCATTTGAGCAAGATTGTTTGAGCCTTGTGAGAAGTCATTGAGACATATTTGTGAGCAGTGAAAGAGATAGGACAAAAATAGAAAACACATCAACACCAGTTGCCTAGTTGAGCAGATCAGTGGATAGCTTGGCTGATTAGATCAGTGGATAGCCTAGCTAAGGAAATCAATGAAGAGCCTAGTTGACCAGATCAGTGGATAACTTAGCTGAGCATATCATTGGATAGCCCAACCGAGTAGATCAATGGATAACCTAGCTGAGTAGATAAATATATAGCCTAGCTAATAAGATCAGTGGATAGCCTAGCTGAGAAGATCAACAGATAGCCTAGCTGAGAAGATTAGTGGAGAGCCTAACTGAGTAGATCAGTGGATAGCTTAGCTGAGTAGATTAGTGGAGAGCCTAGCTGAGCAGATCAGTGGAGCCCACATGAGCATATTATGATAGCCTATCTTTGAGCAGATCAAAGTAATCATTTTTATTGGGATAAGGATCCCTATTTTTTTGTGAAATATTATAAGGAGAATTTCTTGTGGACTACCCCACATTGGGGGAACCACGTTAAATATTGTGTCTCAATTGTGTGTGATGATTTGTGCACTTGCTTACTATTGCTATCTATGTTATTAATGAAAACTGCTATATTTTGTTATTGCAATTGAGGACACTAATTTATATTGGTTTGGAAAGAAAGTAAAAAGTGGGTGCTATACTGTTCACCCCCCTCTCAATATAAGCTTGTGTTCTTCACAAAATGGGAAGCTAGTCTCCTAATTTAGGATTAGACTTAAGCTTGTCTCCTAATTATTATTAAGGCTAGGATTAAACTTAATCTTGTCTCCTAATTGCTATCAAGGCTAGGATTAGACTTAAACTTATCTCCTAATTTACACTAAGGCTAGGATTATACTTAAGCTTATATCCTAATTGTCGTTAAGGCTAGGATTTTGACTTAAGATTTCCATAATTAAGTTCTTCCACTCATATAAGGTAATGATTCAGTGATGTATACCTTTTTCATAATTGGGGCATCTAATATTGATCGGACTAATGATCATCATGCAACCTTTGGCATCATTTTAGGTGATGTATTTTTTCTCATGCGTTGTTCAATCTCATAATGCATATCAAAAGAGGCATCTTTAGATACATAAAATGTGTCATATCAAGGGAGACTACTCATATGGTACATGCTACAAGACCATATGGAAGATCTTGGAAAGACTCCAAGATAGAGAAGTGGTTTTAACCACTCAATTTGGGTTCCTTGGCCTAATCAAGCTGAACCATAGTTGAGACCTGTAGTCTACAATCTGAATCACATATGAGACCTGTGGTCTATAGTCTAGGCTGCATTTTTCACTTGTGGTCTAAACTGAAGTTCAGTTGGCCTTCATCTAAGCCAAATTAGTTTGAACGACCACTTGTGCTAGAAGAAGGTAGTTGAAGGAAGAAATATTCCAGAGGCTTCCAATCCAACTGTCCCAACCACCTCTTCTTGATATTGGCTTCTCCATGAGCCACCCCTAGCCCTTGGGTAGTCCTATAAGTACCCCTTCAAATTAGGGAAAAGAGATAGCAAGAGAGAGAGAATTTTGAGCAGTGAAGCCCTGTCAAATTGTAGACTCATTTGAGTACATTAAGAGAGCCTAGTTTCCATTCACTTGCCAATTCACCAAGCATCATGTCAATTTGTGCCATGGATGCCCTAAGGAGCTAGAACACCAAGAAATGCTAATTTGAGCAAACTGAGGCCCAATTATGGAATTCAATCACCAAACCTATCAGAGGACATTGAGGTGACCCTTGATCATCAATTTGACAAGGAGGATCAAGCCCACAACCATAGATTTGGAGGGCAAAACCACTTGATTGCTCACCATGGTTGACAACCACAGTGTATAGTGTGGACCACTCATCAGAGTTGCGGTTTGCAATAGGTAAAAAATCTCCTTACTATTTCTATTTTAGTATGATTAATTAGGTTAGATTAGTAATTTTAATGGTTTCTTCGGTAGTTTAGAGACTCAAACTAGCTTAATTAGGGATTATAATAAGTTTACTTCATCATAGCAAGTAGGACATCAATAGCTTATTTTCATGCTATCTTGTTTCATTCCATGCAATTGATTCAATAGATAGATAGCTGCACTTTCTACTTTTATGTTTCTAACAATCTTCATGAATCTTGCACAAGTTTAATATGTTTTATTCATCTTCTTGATTTCATAGTTGTTATGACATCTTTATGCATATTTTCCTCAAAATGCCTCATCATGAGAGGCTTCCTATTCATTTAATGATTTTGTGTTGTTTTTTAACCATAGGAAAGCAGGTTCAAAGGAGATTCAATCATCTAATTCATTCCTCAACGCGAAGAAGAGGGTCAAATACACCCTAGAGCAGTTTGTGACTATTTAAAGAGTCTTAGTATTGTGCCTACCCTGTTGGGGGCTTTGGAATTGTATCAATTGTATCAACATTTTGGTGACCCTAAGAGGGGCATGATTGTAACTGAGATTTGTTTTCAATATTAATAAAAGAAACATCCATTTTCTCATTATTTGCAATCTTGTTTATCATTTTATGCTTTTTATGTTGATTCCGATTGATGTATTAGCTAGGTGCATTGCTTTTTGGATAGGTCAAGAGGATCCAATAGCAATCCAACACAAAGGATGATGGTTCCTAGGTACACCATGACTTGGAACTAGGAGCATAAAAACACTAAGAAGGATAATGATAGGACTAAGGCCTCTACCATTAATGATTACAAGACATGGAAAGTCTAAAAAGAGCATTGAAACAAGGATTATAGCTTTTATAGGAATCATAATTTGGAATAGACTACCAAATAGGGGAGGTCCTCTAAAGAGGAGGAAACACCTCATCTATCAGGATCCAAAATAGCTTGCTCGTAATAATATGGGACATCCTAAGGATAGAGTGAGATAAAATTAGAAGCCACCTAGGATCTATTTTTATGAATCGTTTGAGGACTGCTTCCAAAGTTAACATGTTCAAACCATAATACCACCTGGGATTCAACTTGGCTAGCCTCTCGAGGATAGCCTTTAAAGTCAACACACTTAGACCAAGGTGCCACTTAGGGTCCTACTTAGCAAGCTACTTGAGAAATATTTCCAAAGTTGACCAAATCAAACCAGGATGCCACCTAATATCTAGTTTGGAAATTCGCTTGACGAGAGCCTCCAAATTCAAACTCATGAGGGTGGAAATTCTAGAGTAGGGTCTGAGAAGGTGATTAGAATTATTGTGGAATATTTAGAAGCTAATGTTGATTGGGAGAGTCATTTCGGTTACAAAAATCAATGACCCCTTGGGGGAAGTTGTCAACCTAGACACGTAAACCATCCTAGGACAAACCAATATTTATCATAATATTGATAACATCATTTCCTTCTCTAAAAATATGTTCGATGATGATGCTCTCAAACTTTCCAATAAGGATCTTCGACTCCTCGATGAGATTGGCAATTGACCATGTAGGTGTTTTATAACCTTTAATATAGTTAATAGTATTTAGTGAGTCGCCTTTAATTATGAGGTTTCGGATGCGAAGACCTTCCATTACAAATAATTCTTGGAATGAAGCTCTAGATTTAGAAACATTGTTGGATTGGATTCCAATGGATTGAGTGAACACAAGTATAATTCTATTGTGGTCATCCTTGAGAATACCTCTAAATATAGCTTTGTCAGGGTTACCCTTGGCTCCATAAAAATTAATTTTAAACCATCCAGGAGAAGGGGGAGACCAAACAACATTGGATCTATCAACTTTAGGAAAATCAGGCTGAGAAGGACCAATGATAAGGTTGAAAGAGTTGTTTAGTCTACTTTCAATGCCTTGTCTAGGGTTATGCATAAGGGGTTGGACTCGAAATGTACTTGTAAAAATTTGTTGAATCCTAATCAAAATCAATAATAATCAAGGTGAATCCTAAGAAAATCAAATCAATCATATTCACACCAAAATTTGGGGTATTTGAAGCCCTAAAAAGTAAGGTCATATTTGGGGAAAATTTTGACCTATTAAATCACCTTATAACTTCATAAAAAAACCACCATTAGATCAGGATCAAAAAGATATTTCCAACAAGTACAAATATGCCTATGTTTGGATATATATTATGGTGAATTGACCCTAAGAATAAATTGGTCTTAAAAATTTTAAGCAAATGGACTGATATTGAGGGTCCTCATATTTACCAATTTCCAAATTTGAAAAACCTAATATTCACTCAATTTGTGAATCTTCACCACTATGCATAACCCTGGCCTTGGCCATGGCCTTAAAGGAAATGGAAAAGACTAGCATTCTTGATGGCCATTGATAGAATTTTGGAAGACACAGAGGTAGGGTCTCTAGAGGAATCATAGAGGCTCTATTGTTCCTTTCGAGTCATATCTACCATAGGAAGTGTGAAAGACAGAAGGACCACATATATTTGAGATGCAAGTGTTTAAAAGGATTAGGCCATTGGAAGAAAAGGTTTAGGATAGTGCCAAGAATATCCCAAGAAATTTTGAACTCAAAAAGAGTGAGGATAACACACAATGGGAGAAAGGGCATTCGATGGAAAGGTGAGAGACTGATTCCCAATCAAGAAAGACACAAGTAATAATGGTTAGGAATGATCAACCCATGATTGGATAAGTTATCAATAGTGAGAACTCTATTTTTGGCAACCAACCAAAAAAATAAAATAACCTTTGGGATGAGGTGTTGGAGTCAAATGAGATTGGTAGAAAACCAATTTTTTTGAGCCTCTTCTTGGAAGAAATTGGCAGATTTGACAGTGAAGAGGCCATGGTCATTAGCTTTCCAGAGAAAAGAGTCCTAGGTAGGGACACTGGAAATGACAAAGGATCTGAGCAGGATGGAAAGGGATTGGGCAATCACCATCTGCTTAGGATTGGTATCCAAAGTAGGAAATATTTTTCAAGAAGAACATTGGGAATTATTATGGAAGATAAAATTACACATCAGGTTGCTAATGGAACGATCAATTATGGGTTTAAGGATCCAAATTTTGGGATCATTAATGAGCGGATGGTTTGAGATCCATGGGTCTTTCCAAAATTGAATTTGTTTATTATCACCCATGCACCATTTGAGGACTTTGAACATGATAGATTTGGTTCTGGAGACAACGTTCTAGAAGGCTATTCCATTGGAACAGGGAATATATTCTAGGAAAGAGCAGTGACAGAGGTACTTGCTTTTGACAATATCAACCTAGGTTACTTTGGCATTGGAAAGAATTCTCCACCCTTGCTTGCTTAATAAGGCCATGTTCACCTTGCTAATTTTCCTAAAGCCTAGTTTACCCTAAGATTTTTTCAAGCAAAATTTATCCTAAGCCATCAAGGGAAACCTGTGTTTGTTCTCAAATCCTGACCAGAGAAATATTTTTTGTATTTGTTCTATATTTTTGCAAACCTCGTTGGGAACTTTAAAGATCGACATGAAAAATATCAGAAGGTAAGCCTGGACCAATGTGGCTTTGGTAGCTTGGTTGAGGAGAGCTCCCTTCCATCCAACAAGTTTTTTCATGATGTGTTGGATAACATTGTTCCACATGCTTTCAGTTGACTTGCCTTGGAAAAGAGGAAGGCTGAGGTAGGTGGAGGGCAAATTTTCTATGGTTAACCCTAGAATTTATGCAATTTTGTTTTGTCTCTCTAAAGGTGTATTGATAAAATATATTTTGCTCTTGATGAAGTTGACCTTTTGACCCACCACTTCTTCATAATAATTTAGGATGCATTTGATGCTTCTAGCTTTAGGAACAAAAGAATGGGTGGCTAGGATTTTATCATCAATGAATTGTTCATGTGATATGGTGGCGATCCTAGAAGAGACCTTGATTCCTAAGATGATACTAGAAACGCAGGCCGCTTTAAGAGCTCTACCTAAATATTCGACAAGGATGATGAATAAAAAGGGTGACAATGGATCGTCTTAGACTTTTGAAGCTTTTAAAGTAGCCAAAAATAGAGCCATTAATGAGGATAGAAACCTAGGTAGTGGAGAGGTATTATTTAATGAGATTGATCCAATATTCATGGAAGCCAAACTTGGAGAGGATAGTGAACAAGAATTCCTAGGATACCCTATCAAAAGCTTTATTCATGTCCAATTTTAGAAAGAAGTTGGATCTCTTGATTTTGGTGACAGAGTGGATCATCTAATGAATAGTGATAATATCATATGTGATCATCCTTCCTTGGATAGAGCTCCCTTGGCAAGGATCATATTATTAAGAAATATAATTTAATATATAACAATTGCTTTGTTCAACTTATCAAAATATTATCCATTGATTACCTTTAATAACTTCTAAACTATAGGTCATATCTCATTTGTTGGCAAAAGAAATTATATTTAGACCATATATTGTTATAAATATCAACTTAAATATAATTAAAATAACATAGATTATAAAAGTACAAATCTATGAATATCCATAACTTGATTTTGAAATAGATCATGACTATGGTGGATGTTGAACTTAGTATATCCCTATGTAAAAGAATATAAAAATAATTTATTAAAATTTACAATAAAATTTACTAATATTTAAAGATAACTTATATTTAATTTTTAAATAGTAAAATAATTTATTACTTCTTAAATAGTAATTTATAGTTTAAGGTTAATTCATCTTGGATTCAAAACAAAAAACTAAAAGGGAGGGAAGAAAGTAGAGAGGGGAGGGCTCTGGTCCCTCCCCTGCTCCCCCTCCCATGGCTCCTGGTTCCTGCCCAGTCCCTGGCTCAACCCAGGTCATCCCTCCCGGGGAGTGGTTGTTTGCAGATGATCTCCTGGGGGGAGATCCTTCTCCACTATCTGCGCCCCTCCCGGTCGGCTAGGGTTTCCTTGGTTGTTTTTTCAGACTGGTGCTTCCCAGGGATCCCTGTTTGGTTGGGGATCCCTTCCCTTTTTCCCTCAGGCTTCCCCCTGGGGTTTTTTGCAGGTTATTCGCGTGGATCTGGTCCCCTACGTTTCTCGGTGCGGTGGAGGTGATGGTTTAGGGTTTGGACAGCTTCCCCCTTTTCTTGCGAATCCTCGATGGGCTCTGTGCTTGGACGGGATTCTTGGTCCCTACTGCTAGGATCCTCTTCTGTTTTCCCAAGGCAGGTTCCTTGTGGTGCAACTCTATGGTCACTTCCTGATGGGCTGGATCCTCTCTATGCTGGCTGTCGGCTTCTGCGGGATGGCTCTCGCCGAACAAAATTTTTCCCGGTGGGCGGGATGGTTTCTCCACGGGCGAGATCCGCAAAATCTGTCGGTTTTCCGCGAGGCGGGATCCTTTCTTTCTCGTTGGTTTCCGGATGGCGGGATTTCCTGTTGCTTCCCGCTAGGCGGGACTGTTTGTGGTGGTTTTGATTGCTTCCGCGAGGCGGGATTTTATTGTAACGGTTTTTCTTTGCTTCCTGTTGGGTGGGATCTTCTCGATGGTGGTTTTTGGCTACTCCCTGCTGGGCGGGATCTCCAAAACTACTTTCTTTCTTATTTGTTTGTTTCTCGCTGAGAGGGATTGTTTCATGCTTACTGTTATCGCTGGGCGGGATTTCTATTTTGGTGTTCAGTTTCAAGGGATTGATGCCCTAGGCCCATTTCTTATGTAATCAGGTTTTGGGATCCTTGTTAAAACCTGCTATAAATACAAACACTATAATTAACAAAAAAAAAAAAAAAAACTAAAAGAACTTGGAAACACTCAAAATGATTCAAATGTATAATAGTTCACATTTATATTAATAACAAAAAAATGTCATAGCAAAAATACTTTTCCAAATTTTATATATCACAATTTTCAATAATGTAGAATGGGATATATAAATATTATCAGTTTGGCAAGAAAGTGGAAATCAATTTTTTTTCATATCATTATATGTGAACTTATTTGTGAACAACCCTTTGAACAAAATAGTTTCTAAATAATAGTATAAAAATTCTAGATGGGTTGTTAGGATTTTTTATTTTGATGGTTAAAATTCTATTATAACTAATAATATAGTATAGACTATAATGGTCAATCAAGTGTTAATAATTTTTTAGTTCTACTTTAAATAATCATAGTAGAATTATGTTACAATTTATTAAGAAATTAATACATATATATCAAAGGGTATATTTTTAGTTTGAAAAATAATTTAAGTAACTTGTAAGGTCAATGAGCATTACTATGCTTATAAGAAGGCACTTATATTTTGCTATCTATCTATAGGATGTACGCATATCCTACTCCAATTCAAATATATCCTACTCCACTTCAAATTTGAACCTTGGACCTTCTATCTAGAGTACTGCAACCTCTATCACCAGGTCCACTAGTGTCAAAATATTATGCAATAATTTTGATTCCATTAAAATTCAATATATCAAATGGTTATAACTAATATTCAATATCATACCCATAATATTAAAATATTTAGCACACATTTTAATTTTATTAAGTTTTAGCATGAAAAAAATAATAATGTGATGAATCAATGAACATGGTACCAATAAGAGATTTGGGAAGCTCAATTATTATATTACATTATTGAGAAATTAAATTATTATAATGTTGATTTTGATCAAGTGTAGGAATATACATTAACTATCACTTTACCTATCAAAGCATCTTGACAAATAAATACATATTGTTGGTTCTGGGTCCTTTCCAAAACCTTACTCCATGGCCCCTATTTTTGTCTTGAGATGGAGGTTTGGTATGAGTTGTTCTCTAGAGTTTAGAGGATGGTTGGAATCCAATAGGATCTGTGGGGTTTTAGTCTTCATAGATTTTTGAGATGGAGTGTTTTACTGTCGTTGGGGCAATATGTTGTAGATCTCCATTTTCGACGGCTAGTTTCTGTTGAGTTGGTTGAGCGGATAATCCAAAGTTTAAATCCTTCTTTTGTGCTTAGGTCCCAGTAGTATTCTCATGGAAGAACATTTTTCATTTCTGTGGAAGTGTAGGGGCCCTAATTTTTTTTTTGCATTGGATATGAATCATTGATACCCTGAGTCCTAGTTGTCAATATTTGATGGCACTGTTGGTCAGTTGGTTGGTCCCCCGCTAGGCGGTATGAAGAAAATTTTGATTTTGATTTTGTGTTCAAATTGTTGTGCTACCATTGGATCGGAATGTAAGTTTGATTATTTTTTCTTTTGACAACTTTTCTATTGAGCTTACCTTTGTGCTAGATTGAAGATTGTAAGTTTTGACAATTTGGAGCTCTATGTACAAGGTTGTGGGATCCTTTCAAAACCCTCACCTTTTACCTACCAAAAAAATTTAAGTGAATTATAAAATTTACATTGTATCTTGTTTTGATTGGGTATGTCCTAGTTTATTATTTAGTTTACACATATAAAATATGTTGATTATTTATTTATTATTAAGGGATAAATTTTAATTAACATGGTATAGATTAATATTATTTCTTAAAATATTAAATCTCACTTTATTTGTTTTTATAGTTTTTGCTAATAAAAATTCTTGAATGTAATAACTTGTAGAATTTTGTGATTTTAGTCTAAAAGCAACTTTTTTAAATACCAACTATAAAAGGGATACAAGATGATGCTACTTAATTTTACTAACAAAATATTTTAAAATCCATGTACATTATTTTAGCATATGCATACCATTTAAGTGGTAATGTTGATTAACTATAAAATAATATGTAAAGAACTTTGGAAATGCTCTCTCAAATTTTCATGATATCAAAGAGTTTTACATGTAATTTAGGATTAGAATATGTTAAATTTAAAATATATCATTCTGTCATACACTAAATTATTTTTTATATTTAGTTATGAATTTTTACAAAAGGAGATACAACTTGAAAGAGCCTAATAGTGAAGACTTTAGAACCTTAAATAAGATGTATAAAGTTTGAATCCTAAAGGGAATAGATTGTACACCATGATCCAATGATGGTATCCAAATTGAGTGCAACATGGTTGGATAAACACATCTTCCATGTGGATTGTCCTATATGGTCTATGGTCTCATGGACAATAAAAACTACTTTCCTTTTATTTTATATCTTATGAATGCAATCATTTGATAGGCTATAAATATGAGAGGAAGGATGAAATGGACTTACAAGAGTATATTTATTATGCTATAAATACATACATTGTTTCTTAAGTTTACCATTTGATTTCTTGCTTATATTCTTATTGCTACTTTTCAATGAGAACCATGTAACACACATAATATATTATCAATTTTATAGTAAAAAATTTAATTAAAATAACGGCGAAAAAAGGAAAAGATAATAAATGTGCATAACTAGACCAAGAAAATTAAAATTATTAATTTTACACTTATATATATTAGAAAATTTGATGGCATGTTATTTTCTATATAATATAACTTTATTATTATTACAAATTATTTGATATGACTAGCATTTAAATGAAACACAATTTCATGCCTTTGCACCTACATCATGACAAAATGTTATGTCCATGACTACTCTTAAAGATACGACTGCTTCATTTTATAATTATATCTTTGATGCAACTAATATTTAAAATGAAACACACTTTCATGCCTTTGCATGCCATGACAAAAATATGTTTATGGCTATGACTTATTAATTTTTTTTTTGTGTTTTTTATACAGCTAATATTTAAAATGAAGCATACTTTCATGCCTTTACATGCATGTCATGACAAAATATTACGTCTGCGATTACTCGTAAGGTTATGATTTCCTAATTTCATAAATGTATGTTTAGTATAATTAACATATAAAATGAGACACACTTTCATGCTTTGCATGTATGTCATGACAAAATATTATGCCTTAAGCTAATCTTAGAGATATAACTTCTTAATTTTATGATTATATTCTTAATTAACAAGAAACAACTAACACCTATGCATAACCATTCTTTCTACTTTTATGCCAACTAATGTTAGGACATGAAAAAAATAGTATTGAATGGCTAGTAAAATAGCATTTTAAATTAGTAATCTCAAATACATAACATATTTATTAAAAAAATTGTGGTAATTTTATTGTACCAAATACATACCCTTGTATTATTAGTAATATTACTGTTGATAGTTGGGGGTTTCGACTTCTTTAACCGTTGGATGATGGATTTATGAAGGAAAACTTCAAGCCTTCCATCTGGCAGTGATTTCTCGATTCCTTTCTTTCTAAAATCATATTTGATATTATTTTGGCGGTTGTTATTTGGTTTTTTGTAGACTGTTTCTAACACTCTTGTGTATTGCTAACCACGGTGGTTAATGTGTTGGTTTAAGGGGTGTGCTAATCCCACCGGCTTTTTTTTTGTATGATTACACATTATTTTATTAATATAATAATTTTTTTCATCCAAATAAAAAATGTCATAAATATGTTTGATATAACTAACATTTAAAATGAAACACACTTTCATGTCTTAACATACAACAAAATATGAAGTCCAAGGCTACACTAAAAACATGACTTAATTTCAAATACAGTCTTAAACAGTTGATATAGCCTCCATCCATTAAAACTAATTATTTTAATTAAAAAATAATTAAATCAACATTTAATTTTAACTATTTATATTATCAAAACTACCTTAAAACATAACATATTTTATTATATTATAAATATTTATATTTAAAATGAATTTTAAAAATCAATTTATAAATTCAAAATTTAAACATAGTATTTTTTGGTTGAAGTAAGATACGAAATACAACTAGGGCAAAGACCATCTTTATGTGATTAGAACTTAGGTCTCCTTATAAGATTCCAAAGTCATCATCTCTATGATTCAAACTTGAGTCTCCTTATAAAAACCAAAAGACATCCTCTCCATTATTGGAATTTGGGTCTACTTATTGATATCCCAAAGACATAGCAACTCAAATGTCCTAATAGTATTATTTTTTGGTTACATAAATAAATTGGTTACAATCACAATTTTTAGTAATGTAGCTAGCATGACGAAGGCTTCCAACACACCCACCATCTCGTTAGTCTCGTTAATGGTAACCTATCGTGAGATGGGAACCAGCGTGAGATAGGAACCACCGAATGCACAAGATTCACACCGTCTTCGTCAATTGGTTCAACATGTGTCATGATAGATCCCCGTCATCAGTCAAATGTAACACGTAGAGGAGTCGGATCAGACTACTGGCTAATAGTATATAAACATAATATTTCTAAGTATTCATTTATTTATTATATGGGATTAAAATAGCCTCACTCACATTACATCATGATCACATAGTAATATTACAGCAATTTAACAATTATATGTATAATGAAAAACATAATTGATTAAACTAAATAACATTTGATATCATTTTTTAATTAAAATATTTAATTTCTATCTTTTATTTTATTTCTAATTAGTATTTGTTTTAAATTTATTTTTCTTCCTCCGATGATATTTGATATTTTAAAAACAAGCTTAATCAACCACTTGCTAGACTATATTGTCTTGAGTGGATTTTTATCATCTTTTCTTCCATGGCATGGTAAAATTCTAATGATGTAGGCGATATAAATTAATAATGACGGTGCAGGCTAGATGCCAAAATTTCCTTTGACCTTACAGAAGAAGATTGTTAGCTTTATATCATTAGGGGTGCAATGCAAGAGCAGGCTTGGGGATTAGCAACGGCATATGAGATGCCCCTCCTAAACAAACAATAGCTTCCAAAATTAAGCTTAGCTTAGAAGATTTATTCTTAATTAAAAATTTGGACAGCCCCAAGTTTTATGTTTTTGATAAGTTTAGTTCTCAATTTTACAAAAAGTTATGGGTGAAATAAGAATATCCAACCTTTAATGTCATGATTGGAATAGAATACCATCCCTTAAAGTTAATAATAAAAGTCTACTACCCTAACTAAAAAATTTAAAAACAATATAATAGAAAATTTTATATTGTTTTTAGATTCCAAGCATAAACTCATTAGAGATAAGTTCTATCAACTTTTAGTAAGTGTCACCTAGTTTCTTGTCATGAAAAAAGATAAAGTTATGAACATGAGGTGTTTGACTGTCTGTTAATTCTAATACACTCACTTATTACCTTAATTTTCTTTTGTATTCTGACTACCTATTTATATCACCCTTTCAATCAAATGTTTTGGTTGGTAAATTCATTTATCTTCTCTAAAGAGAGAGGTGATGAATTCTACATGCCTAAAATTACCCCTTCATATTTTGAGCATTAAAAAAAAGAATAGAGGGTCCTACATGACCATTTCAAGGGGTACAATCTTATTCCCCTAGGGTAATAAAGGGACCATATTTGTCATCACTAGGTGCACCTACCTAGGACGTTGTCGATTCCAAAGGTGGATGATCCGTGTGATCCAGTGAGAACAAGACACATCATCAACTTATTGGAAAACAACCCAATACCAGCAAATCATACTAAGGCAATCAATAGAATTGACTAAGTCATCAAGTAGTAGGGCTTTCTCGTGAATATCCAACCATGTTTTTGGTCGTGGCATTCGTCAATAGGAAATTGCCTAGAAAGCGCCAAAGAGGAATCCACAAAAGTAACTGTTGAATCCCCAAGTTTGTCAAACTCCACCACGGCAAGAGAATCCCCCTGGTTTGATATTGTTGTTTCTTGTCTACGAATGGTAGTTGTAAGCTTTGTTTTGAAGATTTAAATACATCAAATTTGATAGGTTGAAGATAAATGTAAATAGTTTTAATAAGGGTATAAGTTATATATAATTATTTTATGTGGAATGTTATTTATTTTTGGAGTATTTTTTATTTTAAAGTTTTGATCTTAAATAAGTAAACATTGAAGGTTTTATTGGAAAGTTTTGATGTCAAATTCATTTAAGCAAATTTTGAAGGTCTTATTCGAAATTTTTGATGTCAAATCTATTTAAGCAAACCTTGAAGGTCTTTTGATGGTCAAATCCATTTAAGCAGACCTTGAAAATCTTATTCAAAAATTTTGATGTCAAGAACTTGAACTTTCTTTCCAAAATCTTATAAATAAACTACTTAAATAAAAAATGAACCTTGAACCTTCTATCTAAAATTCTAAAATCTTTTATCTCAAAATCTTATCTCAAAATGAAAGGAGTTTTATATATAAAAAGACAAAGTGAGGGGTGGGGGTTTCTCAGTTGGATAAGTCAAAGATTCCTCCAAAACTAAAAGAAAAGAGAGCCCACACGTCCACATAAAAGCAAAGTGGAAGACAACCCTTCCCCAAACTTTATTCAGACCCATTATTATAATCCAAGGGGCCATGTGGGTCACTGACTTGGGCAAAAAGGCTATTTTCTCTACTTTGTCATCATCACTGACTTATATCTTTTGTGCCGCCTACCACTGCCAAATCTCGGAGAGAAAATAGTCACGGTCAAGCCATAAACAATTAGGGTTTTGCAGAAAATATCTTTAAAATGAATTAAGGCTAAGTGAATTGAAAGAAAAAAATTAATGGTTTGACATCTCACCTAACAAAAGCAGCGAGGTTTTGGTGCAGAGTATATTACATACAAAAGGGTTGTCTGATCCGAGGGCTGGACCTCTGCATTCAATTGCAGTGCAGTCGTTCTTTGTCTTTTCCTCTGCCAATTCTGCTGGCCCTCGTCACTGCTCTGCCATGTCCAGATCTCATCCCCTCTCCTCCACACAAAAGGTGCATTAGATAACAGTAAGTGAAGTATAGAGCCTTACAAAAATCCATAAACCTTCCAGACGCACAGATTCGTTGTGGAGAAGATTATAGCGCAGGGAGAGGGACAGTAGTAGTCATGGGACCTAACCAGTCAGCACGCTCCCCTTCTCCTTCTTCAGATGTATATCTGGTCATGATGGAATACGATCCACAATACGAGCGCCTAAGGGCTGACAGGTATCACTGTTCTCAATTTTTTTTTTTTTCTTTTTTTTTTTTTTGTTTTGGGTCAATCTCAAACTGCTCTACTGTGCACCCAACAGTAGTACGATAACATGAAAATTGTCAAAATGATATTACCGAGATGAAATCAAGATTAGTTTTGATTATGAAGAGATTATTGCTGGCTTAGAAGCCCCCCTTTATTTAGTTATTGGTGTAATGTTGTGAAAGAAATCAATGACTGGTGTTTTTGTAACAGAAGTGCAGCAAGTGAACTGGATGTGTATGTGAGCAACAAGCATGATATGTTGCTGGAGAAAGTACTGAAGCCTGGGACTTACAAGAAGCGCTTCTCCTGGGTTATTGTGGATGGTTTTGCTTGCGAGATCACTCCTGATCAGGTCGTCATCTCAATCCCTGAAACTTGAAAAAAAAGAAAAAAAAAAACTTCATAAGTTCACTGTCCTTCAACTGGATCTAGCTGGTGGTCTGTGTAACAAACATACATACGTTAAGCAAAATCAATTATGTGACAAGTCCCTTTGAATTGGTATATTTTTGAGCTTGAGGAAGGATGGTCCTGTTATACTTTTAGTTATATTCGGATCTTATTTCTTAAAAAAATATTATGGTATATTTTTAAGGGAGGATGTTTCTGTTATACTTTCAGTTATATTCTCATCTTGGTATATTTTTGAGGAAGGATGATCCTGTTGTACTTCCAGTTATACTTGGATCTTATTTATTAAATAATATATTATGATATATTTTTGAGAAAGGATGGTTCTGTTGTACTTCCAATTATACTTAGATCTTAGTGATAGAAACAAAGAAAGATCTATTTTTTTTTTTTTATGAAGATAGAGTTTGTTGTGAAAAGAAAGAGATTTATTATTGGATTAAGGAAGAAAGAAAACATCAATTATTTGTTGATGGAAGCAAAGAAAGATCTAGTGGAACTAAGGAAGGAAAAATAGAGATAAAATAGATCTATATGTAGATTAGAACAATTTTGTGAGCCATGGAGAAATCCTAATACTGGGCATTTCGTTTTGTATGCAGGCCGACATGCTGAGATCTGCAGAGGGAGTTAGAGTTGTTGAAAAAGATAACGAAATCGGTCTGTGACATCTTGATCACAGGTCTCCTATCCATTTAAACCAGTCTGTACTTCAACCAATTTGCCGCTGTTATTGTTTCTAATAACATATTCCCATGATAAAATATTGTTCCGTGGTCTAGGTTATTGTTTCTAATAACATATTTCACTGTTATTGTTTCTAATAACATATTTCTAATACCTGTTTTCTCATGAAGGGTGTTGATCCCCATGGTCTAGGTTTTCATTAAAGACATCAAAATCACCATCATCACATGTTTGATCTTGTTATGAATGTGGGGCTTAATTTCATGGGTTTCATTGCTGATAAAGTGATTATCTGCTTCTGGGCAATGGAAAAAAATTAAGTACATTATGCGTTTCAGTGTTTGCAGTACGAGATAGGAAAGAAGTTGATGTATGTGTGCGGGTGGGACACGTTCTGATGCAGAAAGCAAAGCAATGCAGAAGTCAGTGCCAGTTATTGCGGTATAGACGGCCAAGAATGTAGTTAAATACATGTTATTAACTATTCTAAGGCACTTTTGTGCCACCTAGCATTTTTTTTAGGAGAGTTCATTGACATTTTACTACAGGAATCTCTTGTATTGAATTAATGGTTCGGCAAATATTGATTTCAAAAGGACAGGCAAGCTAATCTGATCTTAATACAAGATGGATGTGCAGATTGAAAAATAATAATACTACTAATAGGAGGAAAGAATTAATCTTCAAAATCGTTTGACAAGGATTCATGATTGAAATTATTGAAGAAAATATGATAGATTTAATTGTCTGTCAACTATCACAGCATATTGAGATTCAGCATACCTCCCAACCAATGCAACTTTGGTGATTTCTGTAGTTCCTTCACCCTGTCAACATACAAAATTGATGTGTTATGCCTTCCAATTTTTCAATTGTCAAACTGTTTTTTTAAATAATTTTTTAAGGATTTCTCTAAGATCTCAGATCACAATTTGTTTTCAAAAGTATTTATAAATCAATATTCTAAATCATTCCATAGGACATTCATGTGGTTTACTTTTCAATTGTCATCAATCCTAGGAGTTGGAATAGGATATTGTTTTTTTTAATATATATTAATATTTTTTTATTTGAAATTGATTTAATTAGTATTACATTTAAGTAGTATATTATAACAATTTTATTATTATAAATATATAGTTGGATAAGATTTTAAAGTTGATCTTCTTGAAAATTGAAAATATAATCTATTAAAATAATACCATTTGCATATATATATATATTTATAAAATTTATTTTATTTAATATTATCTAAATTATTATTATATTTTATATAATATTAGTTAGTTATATTGATTTTTTTTATTATTATTTAGATTAGTTTATTTATTTTTATAAAATTATATTTTATAAAATAACGAAAAAGATTAAAGTTTTATATGGGATAAACATACATACGATTGAAAATAATAGATTAATAATATTTATGAAATTTTATTCATTAACCAATCAATCAACTTTTGTTTTGAAGATGCAACGTATTTTTTATTTTTTTAATGTAATTAAAAAATATTAAAATAAAGTATTGTGATTTTGATTATATTAAAGATATATATTTTTATTTATTTATTGAGTAAATACTTTATATACAACATATGCGTCTTGGGGATTAAACTCGGGTCACATCACCAATAATGCAAGTGGCGACGTGGATATTAAAGATATTTTTATAAAAATAAAATTAATTAACTATTAAAATTAAAATATTAAAAAAAAGTTATAGGGTTTAAGGTAATTGGTTGGAAGAGAAGAATTTTTACACCATAGAGTATTAAATTTTTTATGAGTGAACCTTAAAAGTTTATAAGCTTTAGGGCAAATTTTTAAAATTCAAGAATTTCATATTATCAACCAAAGTTCTAATCCCATGGATGAACCTTAACATTTGAATCAAATGATATATATATAAAGAGGAATAGGTAACTACCTTTTATTTTTAACAATTGATCATAGGATCAAGTCACATTGCCTACGATCTTAGCATCAAATCATGGTGCTACCATTATAACCTCTATCTCACCTTAGTAAACATGACCTAGAGTGAGGAAGACCCCCAATAGCTTGGGGTTGGTACAAAGAGGAATAGATAACTACCTTTTCTTTTTAACAATTGATCATAGGGTCAAGTCGCATTGCCTCTGATATTAACATCAAATCATTTATTCATTAACCAATCAAACTCTTATTTTTCACATGCAACTTATTTTTATTTTTTAATGTAATTAAAAAATATTATATGAGGACTGCCCAAAATGCCGAACTCGTTTCGACGATATCGCACTCATTCGAACTCGGATTGAGCTAAATTTTGAGGGTAAATGCCCGAAAAACCCTAGAACATCTCCACCAATTTTCATGTCATTTGGAGCAACACATATCCTAGCACATCTCTATGTGTGAACGAGATATTTGGCAAGCGGTTATGTGAGGGTTTCATCTGGGTTGAGTGCAAGCAACTCCAGAGGTTGGTTTTTAGGGCCTTCGGGCCCTAGCAACCAATATTTTTGTGGTTTATGCTCAATATTTTAGCAGGAAATGTTGCAGGGGATCCAAGATGGGTTATAAATTTATCTTTCAACAAATCATACTGTGAACTTGAGTGACAACAACTTCCAATTTGCTGCACAAAAGAAAAGTGAAAACCATACCTTTCCACGACGTCTAGGGCAAGGATTAAAGAGATCACGAAACAAATTTCAAGTAGTTGATCAAAAAATGGCTCATAGCTCAAGTGAATATGGTGCTAAGGTGCACCTACAAAATAATTCTACTGTGAAAACCCTTGTCAAGGGTAAGAATTTCGAAGACTCATTCCCAAAAATGAATTTTAGGGATGCCCTTCGTGGTGGATAGCCTGAACCCAATGCTAATATCAATATTAGGGCTTCCCATAAACCTCTAAGAATGCCTAAGATTGATCCCAGGAAAATAGAGTCAGGATGTCTTAAAGCAGCTGATGGAACTCATATTGTTAAGCTTGATATGGGTAACATTCGGATCGGCATTGAAGATTTGGAAAAAAGAGGACTAATTTGTCGGTTCATGGGTTTTCGTCCGAGTCTATCTGCTTTCAAAGTCTAGGCTGCAAAAAGCTAGAAAACTAAAGGTGAGTTACAAATCTCTATTTATCCAAATGGTTATTTTCTTGTTTTATTTGCTAATAATGAAGATAGAGAGAAAACTTTTCAAGGGGGTCCTTGGTTTTTTGGAAGGGCGGGGTTTTTCATGAAACCCTGGAATACTAAATTTAAATCCGAAGAAGAGATGTCTTCTATAGCTCCCATGTGGGTTAGACTATTTGGCCTCCCTATTGAATTTTGGAATCCTACTATTTTTTCTTCAATTGGAAACTCTTTAGGAACTTTTATGATGACTACTGATTGTACTCAAAATTTTGAACATATTATTTATGCTCGGATTTATGTTTTAATGGATTTTGACAAACCCTTACCTAAAAATATCACATTACAATTTGGGGAAGACACTTGGGAGCAAGTAGTGGACTATGAGAACATTCTTTTTCATTGTAGAATTTGCCATGAATATGGTCATTTGGCCAGTGCTTGCCCAAATAAAATTCCTGATCAAAAGAAAGAAGATATAAACTCAGTAGGTTTCTAAATACCTAAGAAGAAGAACACTCAGAAAAAACCAGTTATGAAGGATCAATCAAAGTCATCTACTAATATGTTTGAAATCCTTTCCACAAATCATGTCCCAAGTGAGGAAGAAGAAATAATGGAAACTGAAATCTTAGAAACACAATTTAAATATTAAGGGAAGAACTCAGAGACAAACCAACAAATCAAAGGTTTTCAACAGAAAAAAAGGAGAAAATTTACACAAGAAAAATAATCTTTCAAATGTCAAAACTTCAAATAATGCAGGTCCCAATATAGACTCCGTTGAACATCTAGTAAAATTTTGGCTATGTACGAGCATTCTTCAAGGTTAGAAGCCATCTCAGATTCAATTGGAATAAGTAAAGAAATAGGAAAAAAAATTGAAGATGGATTCTAATCAAAAAGTAGGTCGCAAAACCAATCAATATCATATGGTAAAAGAAGATGAAAAGCTTGTAGAGGAAGGTAAGATTAATGCCCTTCCCAAATATTTTAGCCATGGTATTAATGAAGATCATCACTTGGAATATTAGAGGACTCAAAGGGAGTCTTTCAAAACAAAATGAAATTCAAAGAATGATTCAGATAAATCATCCACATCTTGTTTCCCTTCAAGAAACAAAGATGTCAATGGAGGATATGGACTCAATTGCCAGTAAAATTTGGCCAGCTGGAAAAGTGGTTTCCCTCAGTTCCCAAGGGACTTCGGGTGACATTGCTTGTCTTTGGGACCCAAAAGAGGTAGTTATTCACCATATGGTTGGTAGTTGAGGTTTGTTGGCTATAGCTATTCAAAGTAGACATTCCAACTAGATTATGCTCTACATTATTGTTTATGCTCCAACTTCTTTGGAGGAAAAAAGAAGATAGTGGAATGATATTACTCATATATTATCTCTCATTTTCCTAAAGCTTGGATCTTGATCGGAGGAGATTTCAATACCATACTCTCTTTGGATGAGAAAATGATGGGAAATAGAAATTTGGAAAAAAGCACTGACCTCATGAGCGAATATATTGCAAACCTCCATCTTGTGGATATCCAAACAGATAATGGCCTTATGACTTGGTCTAATAGAAGGCAAGGCTTAGCTTGTATAATGGAGAGATTGGATAGGTTTTTGCTCTTTGAAAATTTCTTAATCCATGGTCACATTCCTAAAGTGAAGACTCTTAATAATGTTGGTTCGGATCATTGGCCAGTCATGGTGGAAATGTGGAAAACCAATGTGAGTTTCTCTCCTTTTTCATTTTCAATTAATGTGGCTTAGAGACATTTCCTTCATACCTCGTGTGCAACAATGGTGGAAGGAAGGTAAACCTAGGCATGGGACTAAGATGTTCTATTTTGCCAAAATACTGCAATACATTAAATCCAAAATCAAGACTTGGAACTGAAAAGAGTTTGGGGATGTTCATAAAAAATATGAAGTTATTGCTCATCTTGAAAATTTGAATAAGAAAATTTGTTTAGATGGCCTCACAGAGAAGAGAAGTGCAAATGAAATTAAACTCACAACTCAGTTAGAGGAATGGGAAAAAAGAGAAGAAATCTTATGGAAGCAAAAGTATATATTTCAATGGCTCAAAGAAGAAGATCGAAACACAAATTTATTCCACAAATCTCTTCTAGATTAAATATCTCACAACTTTATTTCTTCCTTAAAATCAGATTTTGGAGATGTTGTTTATACTTGGGATGACATGAACTCTATTGTTGTTGATTACTTTTCCAATATTTTTGTTGCTACTCCTCTTGACTTAGCTTCACAACAAAATTTTCTTCAAGCAATCCCTTCTCTTATCACTTCTGAGAAGAACTCTAGTTTGACTGCTCCTATTACTATCAATAAGCTTCAACAAGTAGTTTTTAAAATGCAAAAATGGAAAACCCCAGGTCCTGATGGTTTTCCCATTGAGTTCTACCAAGATTTTTGGGATATCCTTCATGTTGATTTATTAGAGGTGGTGGAAGAAGCCAGGAAAGACAAAGAAATTTTGAAGGTTATCAATAAAAATTATATTACTCTTGTTCCAAAAGCTCAAGATATTGATCATATCTCAGCTTTTATACCTATTTCTTTAGGTAATGTTCTTCTCAAAATCATTACTAAAATCATGGCAGAAAGGTTGAAGCCTCTTTTGCATAAGATTATTTCCCTAGAGCAAGGGGGTTATGTGGAAGGACGTCAAATAGTAGATGAGATAGTTATTTCTCAAGAATCCATTCATTCCATGGATATGCAAAATTCTCCTTCCATGTTCATCCGGTTAGACTTATCCAAATATTATGACAGAGTGGATTGGCACTTCCTTATCAAATTTTTGAGGCAATTTGGTTTCTCTAAGGATTGGATGGATTGGATTATGGGATGTATCTATCCAGTTTCCTACTTAGTTCTTATCAATGGCAGGCCTTCTTAGTCATTCCCAGCTTCCAGAGGTATTAGGTAAGGTGACCCGCTATCCTGTTATTTATTCATCATTCTTGTTGAATGCTTGGGTAGGACTATAACCAAAAAGAGGGAAAACAAAACCCTTGAGGGAGTTACCATTGCTCATGGATTTAATTTGTGGATGAATCTACTCTTTTAGGTAAAGCTATAGTTAAGGAAGCTTCTAATATTAAGCAAATCATTAGCTGTTTTTCTAAGGCTACTGGGCAGTTGATCAATGAAGATAAATCTAAAGTTATTTTCTTTCACTGCTCTGTTAGACAAGAATCCATGGTCTTGGATAAATTAAGATATAATAAGACCTCTCTTCCAATCACTTATTTAGGTATTCCATAAATATTCAAAGGCAAAAAAATAAAGATTGGAATTGGTTGTTGGACAAAGTCAAGAAGAAAATTGGAAAGTGGACTAACAAGTGGCTTTCTTCTGGGGGTAGAATCACCTTGGTAAAATCAGTCCTTCAAGCTATTACTATTTATGTTTCTTCCATTTTGAATATCCCAAAGTTTGTTCTTCAATAATTGGATCAAATCAGTCATCGTTTCCTTTGGAGTGGTACTAAGGAGAAAAGAAAATGGGCCTTGGTGAAATGGGATACTTTATGTCTTCCTAAGAGTGAAGGGGGGTTAGGATTCCGGTCTTCTATTAAAAACAACAAAGCTTTAGCTGCTAAATTATATTGGAGGATGTTGCATAACCCCAATGCTCTTTGGGCCAATAATTTTCATGCTAAATATGCTGAGAACAAAAGTCCTGAAGACCTTTTTCGCTATCAACTTCCTTCTAAAGGTTCTCTCATTTTAGCAGTTCTTAAGACTGGTGAGGATTTGATAAAGAAAAAATTATTTTGGATCATTCATAATGGTCAACAGGTAAATTTTTGGACATATTCTTGGGATGGTCACAAGCCTTTGATAACTCAATTTCCCAATTGGAGGCCTTGGATGGAGGAGCTTCACTGAGCTAATTGGATAAAGGTGGCTAATTACTATCGGTACCATACTGGTAATTCAAATGTTGGTAGATATTGGATCCCTATTAAGGACTGGCCTATTCAAATCCCAAAAAGGCAAATAAAAGATATCCAAGGCATCCTTCATATGATATCCCTCTCTTGGTCCCATGAAAAAGATTGTTTTGGATGGAACAACACTACTAAGGATGAGTATTCAGTTGCTCAAGGTTATTTGAACTTATGCCATAATAATCCCAACCATTATTCTGACATATTTTCTCGATTGTGGGCCCAAAATCTCTGGCTTAAGGTGAGGTTCTTTAATTGGATTTTATTGCATCGTAGGGTGCTCACTAGTGAGCAACTTATGAAGCATAGTTTTCATGGCCCTTTTAGATGTAAAATATGTGAAGAGTGTAGAAAATATCAACCATATTTTTATTGAGTGTACTTTAGCCTCTGAGCTATGGAGGAGAATGGCCACTTTACTTGGCTTACAATGGTCCAATTTTTTTACTTTTGAACAACTTTGGAGGGATTGGCCTAATCAAGAGGGTGTTGATCATTTTATTAGGCAGTTAGTTTGGATGGGTTCTACCATTCTTATTTGGAATATTTGGAATGAAAGTAGTAAGTTGAGAAGATTCTATTATAAAGAAAGCCTTATGTGAAAGTTTGGAGTATTTTTTGAGAAAATTATTGAGCTAGCTTTGGATTGAACTAGATTTTATGGGATAAATTTCTCTTGTGGATAGAGGCCCATAAACTATATTTGATGGGATAGAGTTCTCCTATGGAGTGGTGTCCACAAAACCATAACATAGTGGAGCAGTGTCCATAGAACCAAAGCAAATGCGATTGGTGTCTCCTATGGAGTAATGTCCATAAAACCATAATAGAGTGGAGTGGTGTCCACAAAAACAGAGTAGAGGGGATAGATTTATCTTTTAGATAAAGGTCCATGAACCAGAGTTGAGGGGATAGAGTTCTCCTATGGATAGATTTCCATGAACTAAAGTGAATGGGATAGATTTCTCCTATGGATAGAGATCCAAAAACTTGAGCATAGGGGATTGATGTCTCCTTTGGACAGAGGTCTATAAATATTGCAATAAGTATTTGGTTCCTAAGAGATTTGTTGAGAAAATATAGAAGAAATATTTTCTTCATGGATGTAACCCACATTGGGTGAACCATGTTAAATATGTGTCTCTATTATGTGTGATGATATGTGTATTGCTTTGCTACTGCTATTGATGATATTTGTTAACACTGCTTTGGAAAGATATTGAAATTGATAACATTGGATAATGTTATTTTGGAAAGAAAAGCAAATGATTAACCCCCTCTCACTATAATCTTGTATTCTTCAATTGGTATCAAAGTAGGTTCCTTGAAAAAAATCTAATAGCTTGAAGGAAGATCTTAAAGGAACACAGATGGCTTCTCAAAATGGATCTTCAACAAATAAGGCTTCAAAATTTGATGGGAATAATTATGCTTTCTGGAGTATGAGGATGAAGAATTATTTGATGGCACAAGGATATGAAACATGGCAATCTATTTAGGATTGGTTCAAACCTATAGCTACTCCTCCCATAGATAAGGATGATAAGCAACTATATGTAAATAATACCAAGGCTATGAATAGAATCTTAAGTGGATTATGTGAATCATAATTTTTGAAAGTTATGCAATGCAAATCAGCAAAACAAATATGGGATAAATTGAAACAAACATATGAAGGAGATAGCAAGGTTAAGTGGGTTAAACATCAAACTCACAAGAGGATGTTTGAAGAGTTGAAGATGAAAGATGAGGAATATATTGCCAAATAATTACTCCGTGTTAATGAAGTTGTTAATACCATGTGTGGAATTGGATCAAAAATTGAGGACTCTAGTGTTGGTCAGAAAGTATTAAGATCACTCCGCATGAGGTATGATGCAAAGGTTTCAGAAATAGAAGAGATGAATGATCTCGATAAGTTGAAAATGGCTGAGTTGCATGGAATTCTCACAACCTATGAAATGAGGATAGAAAAATATCAAAACTCCAAAAGAGAGGTAAAATTCAAGATTTCATAGAAGATAAAATATAAAAAATCAGAATCAAGTGGTGAGTCAAGCAGTGACGAAGAAGCTAACTATGTGAGAAGAAATAAGAAAGGCTTAAGAAAAAACAAAGATATAAATACTATGAAATTTTTTAACTATGGTAACTTTGGTCACTATGCATAAAATTGTCCACAAACTGGAAGTAGCAAAAATGAAGAGAAACATGATTATAAGAAAAAGGAAGAAAAAAAATTCAATTATGAAAAGAAAAACAGGTATGGTCAAATCAAGCATGAAAAGAAGAATTTTTAAAAGCACAAGAAGAGTTTCTATGTGGAAGAAGCAAGTAGTGCTTCAAGTGATAGTGATGAAAGTTTCTCAAATAGTAAAAAAGAAGAGATTTTATTTTTGGCAATAGAAGAGGAAGAGGTCACTCCTATTGAAGATCAAGTAGAATATGTTTCTAACAAAGTGGAAGAAAAATAAGATGATCCTATAATTGAATACCTAGAGGAAGATTCAAAAATAGGAGAAGAATCCATAGTTGACCTAGAAGATGAACTTATTGTTGCTCTTAGAGAGTTGAAAATAATTAGAAAGAGTTCAAAATTGAAGACTCAAGTTCAAGAAGATGAGGAAATAAAGGAAAAGCTTCTACAAGATCTCAAAAAATTAAAATTTAAGGCAAGGAGATTTGAAGAAGTTACGGTTGATAAATTAGAGGTAAAAGAGTTAGAATGTGAAATATTAAAACATGAAGTGGTTTCTCTAAGGATGGAAGTGAAATATTCTAAGGATAAGCTACACAGGTTTGGGAAAAGTTAAAAATATTTGGATAATATTATCAAAGCACAAAAATATTCATTTAACAAAATAGAACTAGGCTATGAAGAAGGTCAAGAGGTACAAAAAGAGGAGTCAAGCTCAAAAGAAAAGGAAGTCTCAGAGGAAGAGATTGAAGAATAACCTAAGACCTATGTTGATAAGTTGAGGAGTGGAAGCATTATTAAGGAAGAAAATAATGCACAAAAAAGAAATAGGGATCATCACAAAGAAGGCAAAGAAAGGACCAAGAGACCATATTTTTCAAGGCAAGATGAATATTTCTTCTAGGGTTATTGTTACTCATGTAATTAGTTTGGTCATAAAGTTGTGCATTGTAGGACTCATGGAAAGAATGATTATGGCTTCACCAAGAGGAACTTCAATTCATTTGAAGATGAATATTTCTTCTAGGGTTATTGTTACTCATGTAATTAGTTTGGTCATAAATTTGTGCATTGCAAGACTCATGGAAAGAATGATTATGGATTCACCAAGAGGAACTTCAAGTCATTTGCACCTTCCAAGAATCACAACATCAGGTATTACAATTGCAATAATTTTAGGTATAAATCAAGGTGATGTAGAACATAGTTTCCAGAACTTACAAAGATAAGCAAAGACAGAGATGATCAAAATGTTCAAAGAGGAACAAATTCAAAGGTGTGGAAGAATAAAGTTGATAAAGGATAAGAGCATTGTAAGTTGGGAGTAGTCTTACTCCCACCCCAAAATTTATCACCTCAAGAAAATGAGGTGGTGAGGGGGCTGAGCTAAGAGTCTTATTTTTAATCCCAAAGGAGCACTTTGCCATTGATTTCAAAGGGGGTGAGTTTCAGTAAGGGGGAGAGAAATCAGTAAGGGAGAGCAGCTTATCAGGGGGAGCAAATTTTGAATCTAGTGGTAGTAAAAGAAAATATTTTAGAAGGGTTACCATCAATGACAAAGGGGGGATTGTTGGAAATATTGAGCATATTGAGTTGTCATTGATTTCAAAGGATTGATGTCAAAAGGGTTGATGTCAAAGAGCTTGGTAAGGCAGAAATATTCTTCTATGGTTAGACAACTAAGCAAGGCAGGATATATCTCAAGCAAGGAAAATTGTTGTAAAGAAAGGTTTATTGTAAAGAAAAGGTTTATAATATTTATGTTTAAATATTATAAATAAGAAGGACAAAAAAGGTTTAAGAGGGCTTTAGAAGGTAAATTTTAATATCAAAAAGCAAGAGGGCCAAAGGTTTAATAAAATCCACTTGGGACAAAGGTTTAAAGGCTAAAGGTTCCAAAGAAAGTATTATAATATTTATTAAATATTATAAACCCTTGGTGCCAATGTTTTTGAAAAATCTCCAATGCAAAATTGTGAGCCAACATATTAAGACAAATTGAATTGCATATTAATAAGGGCAAATATTTCATTGAGCTAAGGTTGAGTGTGGTGAAGTGTAAATCAAATCCGTTTGCATAGGTTTCAAAGAGTGCAGCAGAGGAGAGAGGAAGCATGCACATCATTTGGGGAAGAAAAAAAAATCAAAGTTAAATCAAAGCAAGTGCCTTTGTGTTCCTAACCGAGTGGCTAGCCCAAGTGGCAACTTAGCCAAAGCTAAGGCACTGGTAGATAGAATATCAAGGGGTCAAATCATGGTGGCTCCAATTTTTGTTGATATTTTAACCAAGGAGGAAATCACTGAAGATGTTAAGAAGTGATGCACGTGGCTTGAAGTTTCATGTAGATAGCTAGTCCATGTGGTAGCCTAGCTTGTGCTAGGGTATGGGCCAACAAGAGGTGGCAGGATTGATTCATGGTGGCTACAATAGTGAGGGCACAAAATTTTTAATTAAATTTGCTATAAGGTATGTGTTGGTTTTATTATGTTAGGAAGTCATAAGGGTGTGAGTTATAAAGTTTTTTTTTACAAATAGGGAGTCATAAGGATGTGTTATAAAAGCTTTCTATTTTGTAAATAGGAATCATAAGGGTGTGTTTTATAAAGTTTTATTTTGAAAATAGTACAAAGAGGAAATACAAAGGATATAATTTTGCATGTGATAATAGGAGGTATAATGTGTATGAAAGTGAAATTAAAATTGTATTCTGCACTTAGTATTTTGGATGATTATAAGTTACATTATTGATATTGAAAATTATTTGTGCATTTTAAAAGTATGAGTAATAAGGTGTTATTGTTTAATTATTGTGTGAATTTTTGCATGGTGAAAGAACGTTTGAAGGGTTTTATTTTTTGATTAAAAAACTTATTTTGGGAAATTAAAAGGAGTTGTAAAGCATTATCTCTGTGCATATTTTTGAGAAGAATTTTTTCATGTGGATGATTGGAAAATATGTTATGCTAAATAACCCTTGAAGTGGTATAAGAAATATAGAATATTTTGAGATGGGTTCTGAGGGCTCATATTCATCAAAGCAAGTTAAAAGGTATGATGATATCAGTCCTTCTTTAAGGTGTTTGTTTGAGCAAATATTTCTGAAACATAAGGTGTATAAATAAGGATTATGTATTTGCATTGTTGGAAATATATGTGCTTGGGTTTGAAAACAAGTTGTGCTTTATCTTTGAAAGAAATTGAAAACACTTGTGCTAGGGTTTGAGAACAAATTGAGCAACATTGTTGAAAGAATTTGTGAAGCATTTGGGCATTGATTTGAGTGACATTGAATGTGAATGGGCAAGTATTCAAGACCAATTTTAAGAAGCAAATTTGTGCATTATTGTGTTTGAACTTTGAGAGAAAATTTACAAGGAACATAAACTAGTTTTGTGAAGCAAAGTTATACACTAGCGTAATTTGATTTGAAAAGAATTTGTAAGAGGTAGAGATATAATTTGTTGAATGTGAGACATGTGAAAGCGATAGACTTAATGAATGTGTAGAACATATTGAGCATTTTTCAAGTGCATATCATTCTCTATATGTTCAAGAGGTTAAACAAATTCTAGGTAGAATATGTCTAAACTACTTTAGTGAAAGAAAGCACATTGAAGATTAGATAAAGCACTTGATGACACTATTATGCAAGATCTGGAAATAGATGAACATTGTTTTGGAGAGTTGATAATAGGTTTTTATGAACATATTTGAGTATGTTTTTTGAGAAGATTTGAGCATGTGTTGTGAGCAGTTGTGAGCTATTTTGAGCAAGTCTTTTGAGAAGGCTTATAGGTAGATTTGTGCAGGTTATATGAGCAATTTTTGAGCATGTGTTATGAGCAAGTCTTGTGAGAAGACTTGAAGTATGTTTAAGGCATATTTGAGCAAGTCTTGTAAGAAGACTTGAAGCAGGTTTGAAGTATATTTGAATAAGTCTTGTGAGAAGACTTGAAGTAGGTTTGAGGCATATTTGAGCAAGTCTTGTGAGAAGACTTGAAGCAGGTTTGGGGTATATTTGAGCAAGTCTTTTGATAAGACTTGAAGCAATTTTGGAAAAGAGTTGAGAGCATATTTGAGAATGTCTTGTGAGAATACTTGAAGTAGGTTTGGATAATATTTAAGAGTATATTTGAGCATGTCTTGTGATAAGGCTTGAATTAGGTTTGGGTATATTTGTGAGTAAATTATTATTGCTAATTTGAGCAAGCCTTGTGAGTAGGCTTGGTGTAGATTGGAGCAGTAATTTGAGTAGATTTTTTTGTAGATTTGAGCAAGCCTTGTGTGAAGGCTTGGAGTAGTTTTTGAGCAAAGTATTGAGCAAGCTTTGAAGTGAACCAAATTTTAGGGGATAGAATTATCTTGTGTATAGAGTTTCATGAAATAAATTTGATGGGATAGAGTTCTCCTATGGAATGGTGTCCACAAAAACAAAACAAAGTGGAGTGGTTCCCATAGAACTAGAGAATAGGGGATTGATGCCTCATATGTAGTGGTGTCCATAAAACCAGAATAGAGTGGAGGGGTGTCCACAAAACTAGATCAGAGGGGATAGAGTTCTCCTTTGGATAGAGGTCCATGAACCAGAGTTAAGGGGATATAGTTCTCTTGTGGATAGAGGTCCACGAACCAAAGTTAAGGGGATAGAGTTCTCCTATGGATAGATATCCACAAACTTGAGCATAGGGGATTGGTGTCTCCTTTGGACAAAGGTCCATAAAAATTGTAATAGGGATTTGGTTCCCAAGAGATTTGTTGAGAAAATTTAGAAGAAATATTTTCTTCGTGGATGTAACCCTCGTTGGGTGACCATGTTAAATTTGTGTCTCTCTTGTGTGTGATGATATGTGCATTGCTTTGCTATTGCTATTGATGATATTTGTTAACACTTCTTTGGTAATATATTGCAATTGATAACAATGGATAATATTATTTTGGAAAGAAAAGCAAAAGTTTATCTTATACTATTCACATCCCCTCTCAGTATAAGCTTGTGTTCTTCAATATCAACCACAAAATGTTGGATAATATTACATTATTTGGTATATGTTAATGTACCTCCATGGTAACTTATGGTACAATTTAAATATTATAATAGGATATGAGTCTATAGTTTAGGAGTTTGATTTATATTCCCTCTTATATATGTGTTTATGTGTAGGATATGCACAAGTGTCATGTAATAATGTGTGCAAGTGTGAGGAGTAAGAAATTGCATAAGTGTTATGTAGTAATGTATCCAAGTGTGCAAGGAGGAGTGTGCAAGTAAATAAAGAGTAAAGAGTCATGTATAAAATTGGCAATATGTAAATCCAATAGGCATGAGAGGCTTATCTCATTTGTGGAATAGAAAAGGTTGCATCTCTTAGATATGTGAGGAGAGCAATAGTCAAAAAGTCCAAGAGTCACCTTTCTAAGGTTATATTATGGAGGCAAAGATCCATGTATTGTATTGAAGAATAAGATAAATATTAAATAAATTTTGTATATAATTTGAGCAATATTATTGTAAGATTTTATTCATGTTATTTCATGAATGATATTGGCCATTTATATCTTATTATTGTTATTTTTATGAATGTTATGTTCATTGATTTTGATCATTTATATTAAATTGCTCTAATATTTGAGACTACTCAAGATCCTAGATATTTAGGACTTGTGATAATTTAGTAAAAAAGCCAACGATGGTATCAAAGGTACATTATAGACTCTACTAGAGCTACTTTGAGTATTCTCTATTGTTAGCATCAGGAAAAGAGTTTTTAGTGTAAATATTTAAATTTGGAGAGATAATATTCAAAGCTACTATGAGTAGTTTCTAAAGCTAGCACTAAACTAGATTTTGGTGTGAATATTGAAGAGCTAGCATCAAATAAAACTTAGGTGAATGTGGAGGAAGAAACACATGAAGGAAATGTAGGCTAAGAATAACTTTAGGTTATTTATGATCATGACATTATTTTTGAAAAGATTAAAAATTGAAGGTATAATATTTTGAGTCCATTGAAAATAATATGGGCTAAAATTTAAAGAGAAAGAGTCCGCTTTGATAAAGGAATATTATGGCTATTTTTAAGAAGAAAAAAAAACTTATAAGAAGAAAGGAAGTGGCCACGAGCCATCAAATATTTTCTATATTCGAGATAGAAGCACCTAAGAGTGAAAAGAAAGAAATTTTGAAGCAAAGCACTGGTAAAAAAAGAATTAGTGAGAGAATAAAAAAGATATAGAAAGCCTATTGTATGAGAAGAGAATAAATTAATTTGATTGGAAAATCTCCAACTGTATCCTACCTAAATAAAAATAGGATAAAAAAGATATATTCCAAGAGAACGTAGAATTTTTAATTGCCATCAAAGGCATAAGATAAAATATTATCCAAAGATACTAAGTGCCATTAGCGATAAAATATTAGGTATCTAGAAGTTATTATAGTACCATATCCTAGGAGTAATGTTTGAAGAAGTGTTCAAGAATGAGAATAGAATTGCAATAGCAAATTTCTTGATAAATATAGAGTCAAGATAGACATAAGAGTCATTTTTGGAATCAAATTAGAACATCATTGCAAAATAAGAAAGTATTCAAAGAGCATCATGTGAGCTTGTGACCTAATAAAAGCTAAAATATATAAGGGAATCCATTATCTATGACTGCAATAGAGCGTTTGTTACTATAGACAAAGAGGAGAAAAGTGTCTCTATTGTCAGATACTAAAATTGAGAAAGCATCATTGAAGAATACGGTTGGAAAATACCTAAGGGAACTGAAACGCCTAATTTAGAGCATGAGCAAAGCTATGAATTGAAATTCTTTACCAAGGTAATTTTCATTGCATGTAAGAGGTTTTTCCATGTGGTAGGAGAATGCATTCATGAAGAGCCATGTGTGGGAGTGCATGAGACAAGGTATTAATATTTTCTATTTAAATTTCATCAAGCACATGCATATGCTTTAGCATATATATATATATATATATATATATCTGTGTGTGTGTATTTTTGGATATTTATAAATTAATTATTAAGAAAATAAAATATAAATAAGAAAAATAATTAGGAGCTATAAAGTGATATTAGAAGCTAAAATTTAGAAATTTTAATTTTTTCAAAAAAATAGGGAGTCAAAAGGAATTCTACATTGGATAGAATTTGTTTAGTTCAAAATTTTGATTTATTTGAATTTTTTATTTTGGAAAAATAAGGTTGTCTACTTCAAAATAAAATTTGAAATTTTTGATTGATTAAAAATTTGCAAAGTAGAAATTGTGTATTTGAAATTTGGGAGCCATAAGATTTCCAACTCCAAAGGAATTGATTTTGTGAATCATTTATTTTTAAATTCAAGAATTTGAAATATTTTTGAATTTAAGACTTTGAAGAATTTAATTTGCAAATTTGAAGAAACTAGGATTTCAATATGGAAGAAATTAATACATCCATAAAGGATAGCGAAGAAATACTAGAACATCTAAAATATTATACACAAAGTATGATTAACAATGCTAAACAATATGCAAAACTCAAGAAAATATTACAAACAATTTTTAGAGAAGCTGAGAAAGAAAGATTTGTAGCATTTGAACATTATCTAGATGCTAAGTTATCTAAAGTAAGTAAAGAATGCAAAAATACAATTATAGTATCTGTTGATATAAGGGTGAGAACATATATGAAATTACTCTATTTAGTAGTTCAAGATCAAAGAAGAAGAAAAGAATTATCAAATTTCAAAATATCTACAATAAGAAATGATTGTGAAAATATATACTCTTATATTCTATATCAAACAACAATTAAATCAATATTGATGAAGGATTATGATTATGATCTACTGAGAAATATTGAAGAAATGGGAAAAAACACCAAGAAAATGATAAAGACCAAGATAAAAAGAATAGAGCAAAGAAACAAAATTAGAATATAAAAAAGAAATAAAGAAAAATAGACTTATTATTACTGCAGGGAGGGGTTTGGTAATTTCTTGTTGTATCTGGATGTTCCAGGGAGACAGGACCAAATATCGATCCAAACCAGTTGGGGTGAAAGTGTGTTGTTATGCTGTGGTGGTTTTTAGCTTTTGGCCCCATGTCTCTGGTGGGTTTCCTAGCTTTGGCGGTCTACAAATATCTCTTTCTCCAGTTCCAACAATGGTGGTATGTTTGATCCTAGGGTAAGGCTTATTTTTTTTGGGATATTACCCTTCTCCCTATCAGGTGTAGTGTAGAATTTTGCTATATCATTTTTTTTTGTACTTGAGAGTGGTTGTTCTTGTTTTGTGGCTCTTATTCAGTTTCGATGGCCCATAGTTTTTATTTTATATTTTAAACTGTTTCAAGTGTAAGCCTTAGATCCTTTGTTGGGCGAAGTGATCTACTCTTGGTTTTAGTTTACTCCCATTATATGGGTGTGGTGTTGTTCCCCATATGGGGTGTTCAGTTCATATCCTCTAGGACTTTATTGTTGTACTTTACGTAGGAGGGTTGGTGGCTGGTTTTTTTGGCCTTTGCTCCTCGTTGGTGGGTTACCCTTTTGGGTGTAAACTATATTTCTCCTTTTGGAGCTTGTTGTTGGGTAACCCTTTTGGAGCTTGTTGTAATGGTTGTGGTATCCTCTCAAAACCCTCATCTCGGGCTATGGGTCCCTATCAAAACCCTCAGGTTTGGGGATCCTTAAACCCCTTATTTACCTAATAAAAAAATAAAATAAAAAATACTGTAGGATACAAGTCAGTAGATCAGCATCAAATTTTCAAGTAGTTCCAAAGTCAGAGAAAAAAAACAAAATTCAAGAATCAAATATTGAAGACTAAAGTATTCAATAACCAAATAATATAATAAGGGGGGTGTTGGAGAATATTACATTATTTGGTACATGCTAATTTTTCTCCATGGTAATTTATGGTACAATTATAAATATTAGAATAGGGTGTGAGTCTATAGTTTAGGAGTGTGATTTATATTTCCTCTTATGTATGTGTTTATGTGTAGGATGTGCACAAGTGTTATGTAGTAATGTGTGCAAGTGTGAGGAGTGAGAAAGTACACGTGTGTGTTATGTAGTAATGTGTGCAAGTGTCACAAAGTAAATTATGCAAGTAAATAGAGAGTCAAAATTCATGTATACAAGTGGTAAGATATGAATCCAAAAGGCATGAGAGGCTTGTCTTATGTGTGTAATAGAAAATGTTGCATCTCCTAGATATGTGAGGAGAACAATAATACAAAATTCCAAGAGTTACCTTTCTAAGGTTATATTATGGAGACAAAGCTCCTTGTATTGTATTGAAAAATCTAATGAATATTGAATAAATCTTGTATACAATTTGAGCAATATTATTGTAAGTTTTTTTCATGTTATTTCATGAATGATATTGGCCATTTATATCTTATTATTGTTATGTTCATTGATTTTGGTCATTTATATTAAATTGCTCTAATATTTGAGACTACTCAAGATCTTGGATATTTGGGACCTATGATAATTTGGATAAAAAACCAACACAAAATTGACCACTTTATATAGATTAAACATTTTTCTACTAATTTTGGAATAATATACAAGGACATGTAATATGTTGGAATGGCCCATAAGACTGATTTAATTAGTTGCACTCTTTCTATTAATGATAACCATCTACCTTTCCATGTTGATAGTTTATTCTATAATTTACTTATAACTATATTCCATATTTTATCCTCATTATCCCTTAAAATAAGGGCATCCCTAGATATGTTGCTAGCAAATTTACCTCGTCCATTTAAATGTATCCACATATTCCTGCTTTGATTCTAGCTAGAGTGTTTAGGAAGTAAATTTTGGATTTTTTCCTATTAAATTTTTTCCTTATGCTCTTTCATATTCCTTTAATTAGTTATTCAAATATCTAACCCCATTTTTCCATAACTTCCTAAAAATTATTGTATCATCTACAAATTATTTATGGGTGATGTTGCCAATGTTATTACTAGTCTTAAGTCCACTTATTATACCATATTTGTATGCCTTATTCAAGTTCCTTCCCAATACATCTTCCATAATGAACAAATATGGTAATAGAATATCACCCTATAAAATACCCCTCTTGGATTTAAATTATTTTTTTACTAGCCCATTGACCAACACTAAATCTAATATTATAGAGACCAAATATTTAATACATCTATTCCATTTCTTTCCAAATCTAGACTTATTTAATACCACAAAAATAAATTTCCATTTAACTCTTTCATAGGCTTTATTTATATCCACTTTTAAGAGCATTGCTCTCTCTTTTCTAAATTTTTTTGAATGCATTACTTCATGAGCTACCATGATCCTATCCAAAATGTGTCTCCCTTTCACAAATCCTCCTTGCTCTTCTAAAATAATCTTATCTATTAGTGGTATTAACCAATTTTCCACCACTTTGGAGATTATCTTATATACCATATTACATAGGCTTATGGAACTAAATGAATCAAGCAATTTTGCATCCTTATTTTTTGAAATCAAGGTACAATATGTTTCTTTTATTTTATAAGGTATATACTATTTTAACTTAGACCATTTCATTTCTACCAATAAATAATATTTCACTGTTTCCCAATTATGATGATAGAATATTTTAGATTCCATATAGACCTAGAGATTTATCCTTATCAAAAGAGAAAATAGTTGATTGAACTTCTAGAGTAATAGGCTCCATCATTTTTTTATTATCTTCATTTGTTATAATTGAAGGTACTTCTTACAATAGTTTATCATTAATAACTTCAATCTCCTCCAATCCTAGAATATTCTACTAAAAATCCTTCTCTTTTTTTATTTCACTTTGGTATTCAATCCAAACACCTAATAATTTAATTCTAGTAATTTTGGAT